>JANUYF010000001.1:221282350-222617350 GCA_026167975.1 Phrynosoma blainvillii | reverse complement strand
TCCTGCAGAGTAAATGCAGCCATATAGGGCCTTTACAGACTGCCAGAGGTCCTCCTTTTCCAGGACCCGTCCTCCATTTCAACCTCCTGTCCAGGAGGAATTCCAAAATGTCCTCCATTTGGAGCAGGACTCAGAAGCACGATTTTACACCTATATGAGTGTTTTTAACTTTTATTGTGTCATGTCCTCCAGTTTTCCTGAGCGTCCTCCATTTTTGCAGTGCCTTGTCCTCCCTGCCCATGAGGACACCTGCTCACCCTGACCAGATGTCCTCACCGCCAAGGAGGACAGGGCGCTGCAAAAATGTGGGACATTCCAAAAATAAAAGCTAAAAACACTCATATAAATATAAATTGGTTTCATGTGGTTTATTTACCGCTATATTACATATAATGTATTTTATTATGTACTCAGCTGTATTTTTCTGATTAACATGCCTTTGTTTAAATGCCTTCTTGGCTTGCAAGAGACTTATAGAGAACTCTGAGCAAGACAAAGGATCAAAATGGTTTTTTACCAGCAACAAACCCTTGACTGAATCTACATTTCAATTATTCCTGCCATTTGTCTATTAGAGGAGGGGGGACCCCTTTCAATGTTTGCATTGTATCCTCAAGCAGCCCATTGCCTAACACCATTGCTGTCCTTTCCCCCCCCCCCCCCCAGAGAAACAAGGGGCCCTGAGCTCTGGGTGCGAGTTCTGCCTGCTGCTTCTCCGAGTGAAGTAGCCAAATGTTTGTATGTGCATATTGGACCTTTATGATGAACTTTTATGATCACTATTTGGGGTCAGACTAGATAGCCACATGGAACTTTAAAAAGTTTTTTTTTTTGCCTATTTCTTTTCAGCTAGACGCATGTAATGTTCACACTAATAAAACCTCCTGTTTTATAAATATTTCCTCTGTTCTGTAAACATTTTCCTGTACTGACAACAATCTTTGCTCAAGCGAAGAAGTGCTGAATATTGTGAAATTAGTTAAGGAAGAGAGGGAGGGAGGCTGCTCTTTGTATAGTATTGTGACTACCCTATAAAAGATCCTCAGTAGCTTAGTTTGGGGCTCAGCACCTCTGGAAAGTTATTTCCTGCTGGACCCGCTAGCGTTACTTTTTTCAATAAATAGCTCACTTTCCTTCAGTCCGTGGTGTTTCCGGTCCCATTTTTCTGCTACACTAGGAAAAAAGAACTTTACAAGGATCTATCATAGTCAGAATCCTTCTCTCACAAATGAATTTTTCCTTCAGCCTCCAAATGTCTAGGGCTGCAGTAAGGGGCCTGAACAGACTGCCAGAAATAATGCAGCTTGAGACCGCTTTAACGGCCCTCAGGGCTCAGTGCTAGAGAATCATGGGAACTGTAGTTTATTGTGGCACCAGAGCTCTCTGATAGAGAAGGCTCAATGTCTCAGAAAAAAACGACAACTCCCATGATTCCGTAGCATTGAGCCAGGACCGTTAAAGTGGTCTCAAACTGGATTATTTCTGGCAGTCTGTGCAGGCCCTAAATTAACCCTCAATTTGCGCATTTAGAAATGCAGTTTATGCATTTGAAGAAAAGAGGCAGGCAACATTGACCGAGGGAATGTGAGCCCAGCAAATAGAGAGTCCTGCGTTTGAACCATTTTCAACATCTCGCCACTCTCTACAATGCTAGAAATTTGAGCCCTGAAGGGAAAAAAAATCATTTAGGGGGGCGGATTCTTATTTGGAGAGGCATTGCCCTCACTTAACTAATTTAGTTTTGGAGTTTATCACACGGAGGCACACGGAAGCAAATCCCATGCAGAAACAGGATTTTAAAATCCGCTAAACACCCGCAAATTCAGGTTGTTTTTCAAATGCGTTGGCAGAAAGAGAAATAACGCAAAAGTGACCCGAACGGAAAGTCGACAAAAACCATTCCTTTCTACTTTTGGAATTTCCCGAAAGTAAAAAGGAGCAGGTTTTGTCAGCTTCCCGTTTGGGTTATTTTTGTGTTATTTCTTTCACGCAAATGTCACCTGAAAAATAACCTGCATTTGCAGGGCTTTTTCTACTTTCTGTTCAAGTTAACCCCAAACGTTGTGTGAAAAACTTTACTTCACTTTAAATCTAGTTTCTGCAAGGGATTCGTCCCTTTGTTACACTTAGCTTTGTTGCAACCCTGGAACAAAGAACATCATCCCCTGCTTTGAAAGGTTCCAAGATAGAGTAGCATTCACAAATGGCTTCAAGGGATTGCTTTTGTTGCCGTGGGGAAAGTGTGTGTTTGTGTGTATTTAGTGTACTGAGGAAGCCCTTTTGCAGGGGTAGGCAACCTTTCCCCTTTAAGGGCCGAGGGACTTCAGCTCCCAGAAGCCTCAGCCATGTTGGCCAATAGTCTCATGTTGGCCAATAGCTCCTGGGATTCTGGGAGCTGAAGTCCCTCGGCTCTTAAAGGGGAAAGGTTGCCTACCCCTGCCCTATTGTGTACACGCGCATGTTCCCCCCACCCACACACAAGCACATGGGCATGTAGGCAGGCACACACTGCTCCCTGCCCTGAGGAGGGAAGTTGTGGGGAATTATCACAAGGGAAACGTGGAAAGGAGAAGAGGGACTGCTTGTGTTTCACTATATGGAGCACAACTGAGCCAGCCTTGCTTTGTGTCTCTGAGGAGGGCCATCCTGCAGCAGAGACAGTGACAAGGCATAAAAAGTAGTGGGCTGGGCAGACTGCACACACGTTGTGACTCAAGTAAAACGGGTAACATGCAGAAAGATAGCAATTGCAATGGTGGTAAATATAAGGGGAAACCTATTGGCACAGGAATGAAGTGCCCCCTCCCCCAGGCTTTGCTTTTCTACAGAGATAAAATCCATCAAGGGATAGTGTTAGCAACAGTGCATTTTTCTGAATTTTGGTGTGTGTCTCAATTCCGCATGGCTCCAGATGCACTCTGCAGTGAATCCCAAGTGCCACCATGGCAAAGCAAATAGGTCATGCCCAGGTCACTTGGAAGACTGGAAAATCCCCAATCCCCAAAGCTAGGCATATAGTGTGGGAGTTGCAGATGGACCATCATCACCTCCAAACATAAGACAATGCAAACTGTTTGTTCATAGTCTCACAATTGATGGGCTGGTGATCAGCTGAACAGCTCACCCATTCCCTTGCCTGTTCTCCCCGATTGTTGTCAGACCCAATTACATTGATAGTGCAATACAACACCTTTGTTTGGACATCACCCAAGCAATCAAACACCTTTGTCCAGACTTCAGCCAAGCAATTAAGCACCTTGCCAGGGGCTAGATTTTGCCTATAAGAACCCTCAGATTTCTGCCTCCAGTGTGTCAGCCTGGATGCAGGGGGACTCCATGTCAATCTGATCTCTGGTCTGGCTCCGGCTCAGTCATCCTTTCTGTGACTATGTCTCAACTTCCACCACTCAATTGGATCCTGGAGAAAGCCTCATCTGTAGTAAGTATAGCCTGTTAGATCTGCACCAACACCTTTTCCAAGCTAACCCCGGATTTCCTGAGCCTTGCATGAGTGTGTGTGTGAATTGCTGTGTGATTTCCCCCTTTAATAAATAATACTTTAATTGGACAATTCTGTCTCTGCATCAATTCTTAGATCCCCCAAACTTGGTATACATGTGGGAGATGGTCTCACTGGGTCCTTGTAGCCAACCCCCTCTGTTTGAGCTAAATACTAGATTACAATAGTCATTCACTTTTTAAAAATAGATAGAACCCCCTCACTGACTATTTAACCCAGGGGTAGGCAACCTTTCCCCTTTAAGGGCCGAGGGACTTCAGCTCCCAGAAGCCTCAGCCATGTTGGTTAATAGTCCCATGTTGGCCAATAGCTCCTGGGATTCTGGGAGCTGAAGTCCCTCGGCCCTTAAAGGGGAAAGGTTACCTAGCCCTGATTTAACCTATACAAGTATATCATCGTCGTCATTGTTGTAAAAAACAAATAATACTTTTCTTTAAAAAATACAAATGAGCATCTGGCTGCGTTTCCTTTAATTTTCTCTTCTCTTTCTTTCTTTCTTTCTTTCTTTTCTTTCTTTCTTTCTTTTTTTTTTTTTTTGAGCCTTTTTTTTGGTGATTTTTCAGAGAGACTGAAAATTGGCAATAAGACCTGTCAAGCATTGCCCACCACAACCTGAATATTATCCATGGGATCACATATTTATACATTGTTGTATCCCATGTACCTTGTAAAATGATGTCAGTAGGGCTGCCAGAGAGGACTTTGGTGGCTTTAATGACTGAGCCGAAGAGGGAGTTTCTGAAGCTGTTGGTTGTCAGACAACCAGGTAGCCAGCAACACTTGCTGAAATTCCCTTTTGTATACATGGTCAAAGATTCGGGAGCCCTCTCCAATTCTCAGTCTGGCAACCCTAACAAGTTGTGTTCATAGCCTTCATTTGTAATACTTAACAATTCAATAGTATTAAAAGAGGTTCATTAGACTTGGCCCTTCAAGGCTGCTGCCACACTGCAAAATTAATGCAGTTTGACACTGCTTTAACTGCCATGGCTCCATACTGTGGAATCCTGGGATCTGTAGTTTGTTGTGGCACCAGAGCACTCTGACAGAGATATCTCAGAAAACTACAAGATTCCAAAATTCTATAGCAATGAGCCATGGCAATTAAAGTGATGTCAAAGTGCATTAATTCTGCAGTGTAGATGCAGCCCCAGTCTGCTAACATTTGCATAATCTTCAGTGCCTTAACAACACTGTGTGTTGTGACAGCGCACACAGGTATGTGCATTAACAGCAGATATGGTTTCACTTGGGCTTTCTAGAATGGTGACTATGGAAAGGGTCAGAACACACACCTTGTGTTCCTTTTAATGCAAAGGGTGCAAAAATAAAAGGTATAAATTGCATCCAGAAAAAAAGTCACACATAAGCAGGATGTAACCTTCACAAACTTTGTAGTGTAGTGGTACATTTTGTTGCCTACAATTCTTTTACATTTTAACTCAATCCCCACTCAAAATAGTCACACAAAGCTGTTTTCTCAGTTATCTTCCCTGTGGTTTGTGAGCCATAGAAGACAGGCCACATCTGTTTTAATATGTCCCGAGTTCAAGAGAATTGCATCTCTTTTGGCAACCATGGAAGGAAGGAAGGAAGGAAGGAAGGAAGGAAGGAAGGAAGGAAGGAAGGAAGGAAGGAAGGAAGGAAGGAAGGGTTCAAAGCATTAAACAAGTGGCTTTCCTGACCGGTTGGTCACTTGAAAGCTAGCCAAGTGATTAACATTTATTAAGGAATATCTAAATGTGTGTCTTTGGCTGAATATGCACTGTAAAAATAATACATTTTGACACCGCTATAACTACTATCAAATTCTGGGAACTCAATGCTATCAAATTCTGGGAACTGTAGTTTTGTGAGACATTTAGCCTTCTCTGTCAGAGAGCTCTGGTGCCACAACAAATTACAATTCCTAGAATTCCATAGTTAAATCACAGTTAAAATGTCAAATCCATCACAGTTAAAATGGTGTCAAATTGGATTATTTCGCAGTGTGGATACAACGTTTATTGCTCATATAGCAGACTTGAATAGATGTGGAGTCTGTACAGAACACAGGAAGAAAAGACATCCCGATCAGACAGACTCTTCTGCCTTATGACAGAACTGACTTTCGAAAAATATAAAAATAGCTGTACTTTGTTGAAAGAGGAAACTTAAAACGATTAACAGAGAGAACAGCTTCTGGGATAGATTTTGCCACACACTCGAGCTCTTCATTTTGTTCTGTATAATTTGATTTGGGGACTGAAGTACTACTGTTGATTTTTGGGGTTGCTCTGTCTTTGGGTACCAGGTGAAGTCTCAGGAAATCGCCATGCTTCTCTGGGTCTCAAGGCAGAGAAACGTATCTCAGGGCAAGGAAAAAGCCTTATTATATATATTATTTAATTTTTTATTTTCTAGAGTGAAAATTGGAGATTGCTCCTTATTTTTAATGTAGAAAAGGCAATCTCAGCAGGTGCTTCTTATCATGCAACCAGGACACCAACACCACCCTCATTAGAAGTACAAGCGTCATCTCCAGTTCTCACTCTGGAAACTCTATGGACCTTATCCCACGCTGCTCTCAAAAGTGGCAAGAAAGCGATATGAGCATCATTCCAGTACTATAGCGCTAGTATAAATATGGCGCTAGTGCTATAATAGCGCTATGGATCACCTCGCGCTATTGCAATGCCCGCTGAAACCGACATTCAAAAGAATGCGAATGATGCTGCATTCCGAGCGGTTTCTTGCTGGATTCTGAGCGACGTCGTGGGATCACGCGGAAAACTATAGCGCTATAGCGCCTGATTCTTAGCGGATTCTGAGCGACGTCGTGGGATCACGCGGAAAACTATAGCGCTATAGCGCCTGTTTCTTAGCGGATTCTGAGCGACGTCGTGGGATCACGCGGAAAACTATAGCGCTATAGCGCCTGATTCTTACTGGATTCTTGCTGCTTTTGGCCCTGTGGGATAAGGTCCTCTGTGTAAGCTGGCTTTGAAACATGAATACCCATCTCCACCCTTTCCCAGCTGGTGCCAGGCTCTCTGCCTCAGGATGCTTCCACACCACATTGTTATAGAAGTTTCCCATTTCTCTGCTCAAGCTACAAATCTCAAGATTCCATAGGATGGAGCTGCAACATTTGCAGTGGGCTCAAGCTGCTATAACTGTGCATTGTGGATGCCAGTGTGAACATATTTGTGTGTTGCGCTTGCTTGTATTTGTATTGGTATCGGAACAAGGGGCAGAGAGGTAAGGAGAGAGTCAGTGGGCACATGCTTTTGTGACCTTTGGAACAAGGAAAAGGCAGAGCAGCAACTTTGTGAGCAGTGAATCTTCTTCAGTTTTGGTAGTAAGAGTACAGGGTAGGACAGGGGCAGGATCCACAAACCTTAGCAGCAGAGAGTACAGGGAAACCTCCCCATAGGTCACCTATGCTGTCAGTGACATCCATCATGAGAATGTGAGCCCAAGTGGGAATATTGGCAACTCCTATGAATGCTGACTGCATTTTGCCACATGCCTAGTAGCTGAAAACAATCCCCGCCCAGTCTGGTGTTTCTTGGTTATCTGGTTAAGCTAAGACAGGCTTAATGTTGAACATAAAACAAAAATAATGACCACTGAGGACCTTCACAAAGTTCAACCTAGACAATGAAGAAATAGAAATAGTAAAAGAATTCCCATACCTAGGATCAAACATTGATAGAAATGGGGAAATCAGAAGAAGACGAAGAATGGGGAGGGTGGCTTTGAGAGAACTAGAAAAGATCCTACAATGCAAAAATGTACAACTCAGCACAAAAGTTAGAATCATACAAGCCATTGCATTCCCTATTGCCATGTATGGATGTGAGAGCTGGACAGTTAAGAAAGATGATAGGAAGAAAATCAATGCATTTGAGATAATGTGGTGATGAAAAAGAGTGCTGAGGATCCCATGGACAGCCAGAAGGACAAACAAATGGGTCCTAGAGCAGATCAACCCGGAAACTTCCCTGCAAGCCAAGATGACGAAACTGAGGCTGTTGTACTTCGGACACATCATGAGAAGAGAGGGCTCTAAGGGGTGGCAGGAATTAAGCTGAGCAGTGGAGGACAGAAGGTCTTGGAGATGTCTCATCCATAGGGCTGCCATTTAACCAGTTTCCCTTTGTGCCTGGTTCCAGAATCGGTTGGCCCAAAAGCAATTCTCCTCACTGTTGCATGCCCCACTTCTGTGACACTTTGAACTCAGTGTCTTTGGCCTCAAAATCTCAAGGAAGGGCAGCAATTTTTAAGGCACTATGGGAGCATTTCTAAAGAGCAGGGTATGAATACAACAACAACATCAACAACAATGCTTTCATATCTTAGAAGTGAGGCATTTGTTGCTGAAAAATGCTTCTCTCTTAATTTCTTTATTGGATTAATGAGAGCCTGCTGCTCATATTTTGTATGTATATTAGGGTGGACCTAATTTATTTATAGTTATTCACTGCTGACACATGGATGAAGGCTTGTGGCTTCTCATACCTCACTTTTGGTTTGTCCTCCAGAAAGAACAGCCCCCCAAATCCCTACCGTCACCACCTAGGCCCTATTCAGATGGTGAAAATAGTCCAGGATGAATCCAAGTTTAATCTCTGTTGTTCACATGTATCCCAAATGCTCCTGATTAAGGGTTTTTTGGGGGGAGGGGGCTACTAAAACCCCACTTGACCTGGAATAATTAATACTGGGTCCCATTCCCCCCCCCCCCCAGTTTTAAAAAAAGATTTGCATCATCAGCAGTGTGAATAACCAATGCAAACAAACCCATGATAATTCAGGATAAAACTCTGCCTTGAATGTGTTTCAAATACATTTGCATTGTCGATTCCATGTTTCTTTGAGTGCTGACATGTGTGAGCAACTGAACTCCCAGAGATGAGCATTGATGCGGTTCCACAGTGTGAATAACAATCCTGGAATGCGCGAGTGAAGTCATTCACATCATTCCACAAAAAACCCGACATCTGGATGACCCCTTAGTTGATGAGTCCCTGGTATTTATAACTGTAATTCACACTTTGGTCATTAAAGAAGATCACAGAATTTCTGAGCTAAAGCTTGTGTTGAGTGAACTGAATTTACTATGCATCCAGTTGAGAGCCAAATCTTACCACCACTAACACTTTCTGTGGCTAGCTTTATTCTGTTTTTGCCCGCCTTGGATAGGACTCTGCTCATAGCAAACTTGTCCCCTCTGACCCTCATTCATCCCAAGCACAAGTTTTGATTTGGCACATCTAGCAAGCCTGCCTCAAGTGGGTTAAATGGCAGAGCACTCTGATAAATGCTCTCAGCTTTCCTTATGTTCAGGCATGCACTGAGGATAGAGACACTGCTGGAAGCATTTCCTTGGAGAAAATGGAGGAAATTAAAGTATTTCAAATGCTCAGACGTGCTCCAGTCTAACCCTGAAATGATGCATTGCTAGACAGAATGTAAAACTGGCATCAAATAAGAATAAAATGGAAAGGCCATGTGATTTATGTTCTTCTGGATGTTTTCAAAGAGATGCCCTAGATTTATCCTAGAATCCCAGGGTGGGTAGGGAAACCAAGGTGAGGCAGACTCAGGAAAAGTCTGCACTGGTTTATGTAAGAGTTACATACAGAACAAAAAGCCACCAGGGAAGTTCCCAAATATGTGCCCCACAATGAATAAAGCTAAATGGGCATTTACTTTGGAATAAGGCACATTGAAACCAGTGGGATTTGGTCCTAAGTAAACATGCATTGAATTGGACTGCTGCAAATCCTGTCTGTCTATCTGTCTGTCATCTGTCTATCTGGAGCAGAGATTCTTTATCTTTTCTTTACCATAGACCCCCTTTACATTTCTTTTCTGAAAACCACCAAGACTTAAGATTTAAAACTGTAAAGTGCATCAAATTTAAAGTTGCTCCTCAAGGGTCTTCACATTTGGAGAGGGGGAGAAATAAGTAAATGCATTAATTGTTACAACCAGTTGCTTGCTTGCTTCTTGCTTTTTTTTTTTTTTTTAAATCATTTTCTTACTCTCCTGAAGTTTCTGCTCCTTACTTTTGGAAAAAAACAAAACAAACCTGATGCTCTTTGTGGCATGTTATGTTTACTATTGAGGTGCCTTCACAATTTTGATGGTTTCATGGCCTCACTGTACAATAAATACTTCATAACATAGCGCATTGTGGTAGTTGTCTGTCTTCTGGGCCTGTAGACATGAAGCCAATTGACAGATATTCCTTACTATAATGGCAGCGCTTTTCAAAATGACTGGAAAAAGCATCTTTTGATTCGAACAGGATGCACCCCCATCAACATCATCCATACTTTTACATTTCAAATTCAGCCAGTGATCCATCCTGAGGCTCAGCCAAAATGTAGTGCTACAAAATTCACTGTGATAACATTGAAAAGACACTTTCCCTGACAATAACCAAACACTTTTATTCACAGAAATCAAAGAAGAAATACGATCATTTGCAATAATACACATTCCAAGTGTTCCAAACTGAACACTCACACTGACTGCCTCTCACTCTCTTTTCCTGCGAACATGGCCTTCCTTTTAGACATGATCCTTCAAGAACATACTTGACACAGCTACAGAACTGTGGGAAGCAACAGAGCTTCTGAGAATGTGGTGGCACCATGTGGACAGCACTAGAGTTTGGTGCAGCTATGAAGGTGGCTTCTGGCTGTATGCACAGTAGTAAAATATGTTTTCCCTCGGCCACTCCTTGCATGTCATTCACTTGCATGTTCTCATCATGCGCAGAAGTAGCAAGTGCTGAGTATAGTTTTTTGCTATCAAACCGTTATTTTCATAACCAGTTTTTACTTTTGTTTGTTTTTAATGGTGGTGGTGGTTAGAAAAGGCATGTCTTACACAAACAAGTGAGATATCATTCTTCAGTCCCTTTTAGAAGCTCCCAAAGAGGAAAAGCCATTCTTGTTCTCAACCATGTCTGTCTGCATGTTGCATAACTCTTGAACTCTTGACATATTTTAACAAAATTTGGTATGGAGAATGCCCATGATCTCCCAAGGAAGCTTATGCATGGTGGTCAGTATGCAACTGTCTGTCTATCCATCCGTCTTTTGTCTTCATGAGTGTCATTTGAATAGTTTTCGAATCACATGAGAAACATTTATATTTCAGTAACTTTTGAATTGTTTGAGATATTGTAATGAAATTTTGTACAAATGATATCTATCTCTGGCAAAAGACTCCTGCTCTTTGAGATTAGTGTATGTTTCTTTCTTTTTTAATTGTAAAAAGCTCATAAAATTTCTTCAAGCCTTCGCCGATCTCTAGTAAGGACATTGCAGGCCCCCAAGGGTGCATGGACCACAAGTTAAAAACTCCTGAATCAGAGCATTTATACTTCAGCCGTTTTATTGTTGTTAACTGCCCTCACGTCGATCTTGACTCATGGTGACTCTATGGATGAGACATCTCCAAGACCCTCTGTCCTCCACTTCTCTGCTTAATTCCTGCCACCCCTTAATACCCGTGACCTCCTTAATAGAGTTTATCCATCTGGCATGTGGCCTTCCTCTCTTCCTCCACCTTTCCTAGTATTATTGTCTTTTGCAAAGAGTCCTCCCTTCTCATGATGTGTCTGAAGTACCACAATCTCAGTTTGGTCATCTGGGCTTCCAGGGAGGTTTCTGGTTTGATCTGCTCCAGGACCCATTTGTTTGTCCTTTTGGCTGTCTGTGGGATCCTCAGCACTTTTCTCCAGCACCACATTATCTCAAATGCTTTGATTTTCTTCCTGTCATCTTTCTTAACTGTCCAGCTCTCACATCCATACATGGTAATAGGGAATATGATGGCTTGTATGATTCTGACTTTTGTGCTGAGTTGTATATCTTTGCATTTTAGAATCTTTTCTAGTTCTCTCTTAGCCATAAATCCAAGTTGACTTGAAAGCCCACAACAACAATATTCATTAAAATGCTTTGTTTTCTGAAAGTAAACCTGAAGGATATACTATATGGTAGCTCAAAGGACATATGATATCTGTAGTACAGCATTCATCTTAAGTAAACTGATCTTATTCCAAATGCTTAACTGAAGTGATATCCATCCATCTATAAACAGATTTCATTTATTAATTTGAGTAATATCCTGAGCAGCCAATAGGCCTAAATGTCTAATAGCTTCTGGATGTTTGGAAGTGATTAAATTTTCTTTCCATTGACCAACCAGAGGATTTTACACAGAGAACAGGCATGGGTCAGGTATGTCTATCCTATGGGTGCACATCAGAATATAATAATAATAATAATAATAATAATAATAATAATAATAATAATAATAATAATAGGCTTTTCTCTTCAGTTCTGTTCAAAACATAACTTTGCTAGATTTTTATATGGAAGGAAGATAAAGTATAAACATGGTAGCAGCTGATTTCTTTTCAAATTAGACTTGACTCAGGTATGCCACTGAAAGGAAATGGCAGAGCTCAAAAAAGGTACTTTTTCACTACAGTTCCCAGAAACCCCAAGACATCATGTTCATGATGGCTGGGGGATTCTGGGAGCTGTTGTCAACAAGTAACTTTTCCAGCTTCTGTAGTATGGGATGCTTTAGGTCCCACTTTCTACACTATTATATAAAAAAAGTATAATAAAAATGTTTTATAGAATGCAAATTATCTACCATAGTGATGGCAGGCCTACCACCCAATCTGCATCCTTTTAAAAATTAATATTTCTACTCCTTTTATTGTTCAACAGTATGACATCTCAGAAATTTATTAATTTCCTCACAGTAATGCTCTTCTAGTTTTGGTGTTACATGTTCTCCAAGTACTCTTTCACTATGCAATTATTTACCAAATGATATTATATCTATATGAATTTGACTTTGGTGCTTGATTTTAATATTTGATTAAACTGAAGTGGCTTTAATAAAGTATTGATGCAATTGGCAAAGCATATTTAATAAATAATGCATTTATTTAAGGCTTCTAGGGTGTTCAAATCACTTCATATATATTATCTTGTGATCTTGTAATACTGCCTTGGGTCTGTATTATTATCCTTGGATTGTAAAAGAGCCCAGATGGTGTAGTGGTTTGAGCATTGAACTATGACTGGAGATAAGGGTTTGAATCCCTGCTCTGCCTTGGAAACCCACTGGATGACCTTGAGCTAGTCACACTTTCTCAGCCTCAGAGGAGGGCAAAGGCAAATCCTGACAAGAAAATCCCATGATATGGTCACCATAATTTGGAAACAACTTGAAGGAACACAGCAACAACAAATTGTAGAAGAGTCACTAAGGCTAAAAAGACAATAGTTTTTTCTGAGTGTTTTAGAAGCCAGGAAAGGTTCAAACCCGAGACTTCCTTATTCAAAGCTCTTTAACACTGCGTTTCACCAGTTCAATATGTTGGACAGCTTGATATCTGGCATATAATGATGCTCATGTTTGACAGACAGTATTTGAGAATGATAGGAGATTAAACCAGATAGAAAGAAGTATTTCTTCAAGCAGTGCAATTAAACTATGGAATTCACTATCAAAACATGTCTTAGCATTAAAGGGGAATTAGGCAAACTCCTGAAAGAGAAATCAGTGATATCTGTAGGTATAATCTTCCAGAAGCAAAGGCAGCATCCCTCTGTACATCAGTTACTGGGGAATAACAGTGGCAAAGAAGAACTATTGCTTTCAGATTCTGTGTATGGGCATCCCATGAGACTCTCTAAGCCAAGGCTCAGGACCTAGGCATCATTTGGATGCGGGGGAGACAGTACTGACTTGTGATACTTACCCTGCTTCCTAAACACAAAAATACCACAATCCCACCCATGTTATCTCTCGGGTCATGAAGGGCATGTTGTTGTTTTCTACAGTTCTGAAATTATACTATACCCAGCACTGTTGCTCTTCTACCATGCCCTCCTATATATACACCCTGTAACATGTACCTGCCTCATATGCACTTGGGTCCTGAGTTGGCTATTGTGGACCTTGGTCTAAATTACTGATGCTACAGATCTCCAGTTGGTAACACCTAGTCGACTATGAAACTATGAATAGTAACAACAGCAACAACATTTTGTACAGCATTATGATAAGCTTCTAAGAGGTCGTCGTGTGCCTTCAAGTCATTTCTGACTTATGGTAACTCTAAAGCAAACCTATCACTGGGTTTTCTTGGCAAGACTTGTTCAGGGAGGGTTTGCATTTGCCTTCCTTTGTGGCTGAGAGAGTGTAAATTGCCCAAGGTCACCCAGTTTGTTTCCATGCCGGAGGGGGGATTCGAACCCTGTTCTCCATAGTCTACGTCAATGTTCAAACCACTACACCATGCTGGCTCTCTAAGGCTGCATCCACACTGCAGAAATAATCCAGGTTGACAACACTTTAACTGCCATGGCTCAATGCTAGGGAATTCTGGGAATTATAGTTCTGTCAGACATTTAGTCTTCTCTGTCAGGGAACTCTGGTAACACAACAGATTACAATTCCCAGAATTCCTTATTGTTGTCAGCCTGGATTATTTCTTCACTGTGGACACAGCCTAAGAATTCGCCTAAAAGTACATTGCGATAATGTCATGAAGCAGGGTGGGACATACAGCACAGAAGGATGCATTGCACAGATTCAGCCTGATCTAAAATAGGTTATAGCCTATTCAGAATTGCAGCTGGAGCCTTGTCTCAAAATGAGAGACGCTTGGCTAAAATATTCCATGAACATGTTACCACTGTCTACTCCAATACAGAAGTCACCAGCTGACAGACTCCCTGTTGGCAAGTAAGAGTCTGAGCAGAAACAGGTGTTTCCTGAGAATGAATCAACCAAAGAGAAGCTTCATGAATCCAAGATAAACCTATTGTCGTTTCCCCCAGTCATATAGTCTGTGTTCAGGAAAAAGGATTTTCCAATAGTTTTTAGTCCAATAGTTTCATGCCAGGGGCGGCGACTACCTGCCAGCTGGCATCCCAAAGGCCTTTTGATTGAAACCTTGACCGAAGATCCAACTTGGAGTCTTGCCTGGCTAGATGGGTGGCTAAAGTCTAAATTGGGAGAGTCACAGTACGGTCTTTGCCTGGTGAATATCCAAGTGACATATGCCCCCGAAACCACGAGCATTTTCACTCCAGGGGTGACACTCAGCAGCTGTTTTAAAGGGAGGATTTGAACAAAAACAGTATCATTGGAATCTCCTATCACACCACATCACTACTAAAGTTATTTCTTTTATAGAATTACCTTCAAGATATAGTTTCCGTGGAAAACTAAATTCACAGGGTGCAATGGAAAATGGTTTATCTTTCTCTTAAAGACGTGGCTAAATGGGATGCCCTGTGAAGTACGTACCCATGCCTCTCCCCACCACACATGGACTATGAATTTTAGTAGCTATAAAATTAAATATTACCACTGGATTTGGGCTATGAACACTGAGACAAATGAAGCCTACAAAAGGCCGTTCCTGTAGAGATGTTGGCACTGTGAAGACTATAGTTCGATTGAAATTGAAAATAACATGCTAAAAGGCTAAATGCATTGAACCCATAATGGCCGTAATCTCAGATATCCTATCTACAATCAGTTGTCTGTTGTTCTTCTTCTGCTTGTTATGAATAGAGCTTTAGAACAAACCTTAGTATGTTTCATTGAAAAAATAATTGATTAATGATTGTTGAAAAGGGGAAATTAATTTGTTGTCACTGATTCAGGGAAGGCAGAATCTTAATTGTATTAATTAATTAAGTAACTAATTCATTTTTTGTAAGATTTTTGTAAGGTTGACATTATTTTCTGGCATTTTCCATACATGTTGGACTAGAGATTTCATGATCTGATTGACGGCTGGAAAGGATATGGCTTGAATGTGTATAGTGCACACAAAAGTGCTTTCCATTGCAGCCTAAGGCATATCAGCTCAGAGGTAGGCCCCATTAAGACCTATGGAACTTAGACCCAGGTGAATGTGCATAGGACTGTAGCCAAAAAGTTTTAATTGAGAAATATCAAAGTATATGTTAAGGATTAAGACTTGCAGATTTTTGAATGTCTTTAAATGAAAAGACATTTAACTATGGGGAAAGAGAGACGGTAGACCTGTCTCTTGTCTCCTGCTCTTTGCAACATTGCTCCCAGGCAGGCAGAGCTTTTTTGTTGTCGTTTGTACAAAACACACTGTTTCTAATGTGATCTTTCTCCTCTTTGTCTTGAGACCACATTTGGCAACAAAAAAGGCAAAATATCTTATTTGTTGCATCATGGGAATCATAAGTGTTTTTAACTGTGTGAGAAAGTGAAAACAAATGTAGCACATAAGTCCTTAAATTTAATTAGTTGTTTCCAAGCCACACCAGCAAGTGGATTTCACCCACAAATTAAGTCTTTATGCCTTATATAGGGAGGGATTGTTGTTGTGTGCCTAATTCTGATTTATGGTGACCCTAAGGCCTATCATGGGGTTTTCTTGGCAAGGGATAACTAACTGCCACAATATTTAACTGGTTATTACTTTCCTGTCTTTGATTCATCCCTACTCCCATGAGAGGCTCATTTGACCCCTTTTCTGGCTGGACCCACGCTGCAGAAATAATCCAGTTTGAGAACACCATGCTATGCAATTGTGGGGATGGTAGTTTGTTGTGGCTCCGCTCTGGTGCCACAACAAACTACCATTCCCAGTATTGCACAGCATGGAGCCATGGCAGTTAAAGCGGTGTCAAACTGGATTATTTCTGCCATGTGGATGCAGCTGAAGTTCTCTTGCAGCTGTCAGGCAAAGAACCTTTGGTTTGGACAGGATTCCAACTGTAGTGGAAAACAGGACCACGGATTTTTTTAAAAATTTTTTATTTAATTTAAATTGTTTTTAAGTATTATGTTTTAATTCTATCATTGTTTAATTCTGTTTTAAGGGGTGGGAGGGTTTATGGGTCTGGGACTGTATTTTACATTGTATTGAGTTTTAATGATGTAAGCCGCCTTGATTGTCTGACAGAGGGGTGGGATGTAAATAAAATTTATTATTATTATTATTATTTCAGGAAAAAAGAGTTTGATTGCCAACAGTCTACCAGACAGGTCTTTCTGTGACTGGGCACCCTCCCCCTTCTAATCAACATCCTTATATACCATCTTACACAGCTAGTTTATAATTATATTAACACAACATTTTCATTGGTTACAAGATATAACTCCAAATCCCCTCCTATCCCTATTATGTTACACTTTTCTTACTATGCATGAATGAATCTGGCTTTCTTCTTCAGGCTGTAAAACTGTCAGCCTACCTTCAAGCTCAAATAAACAAATTCCTCTGTTACTTTAAACAACATTTCTTTGTTATCAGTGAAACAGAGTTGAAAAAGCCCTTTACAAACTGCCTTGCAATTGCACAACTTTAAACATAGAAAATGAGACCCCAAGGGTCATCCAATCCAGCCCTGAATTAACCATGGGCTTTGTAGTCTCTTATATTATTTTCATCTCTTACACAACTGCTAACCAGCTGTTGCAGCAGGGCAATGAGGGTGCTGTACTTTTATCTTCATGATTACGCTTTTAAACCAGTTTAAATCAGTGTTTTTTTAACATGACTGCATACTGATATTTAAACATTTATGCTATAAATTGTTTTGCCTATATTTTGTTTAAAAAAACTCATATTGTAAATTGCCATACTGAAACAGTGGGAAATAAATTAATAAATAATCATCATTACTTTTAAAACCTCTAAGTAGTTTAGGGCCAGGTACAGAGAATCCTCTCCTCTATATACCAACCTGGGTTGCATCTATATTGCAGAATTAATGCAGTTTGATGCTGCTTTAACTGCCATGGCTCTATGCCTTCTCTGTCAAGAAAGCTCTGGTGCCACAACAAACTACATATCCTAGGATTCCTTAGCATTAAGCCATAGCAGTTAAGGTGGTGTCAAACTGTATTAATTCTGCAGTGTGGCAGCAGCCCTGTACTCTAAAACCTCTTCTAGGTTGCATTGCCTACAAGAGAGAGCCTCTTCACTGGTGGCCCCTCATCTGTGCTATGCCTTCTCTGGAGAGGCTTGTCTGGTACCTATGTTATGGTCCTTTTGGCACCAGGTAAAATACCTTGTCGTTCTTCCAAGTGTTTTAGAGTTTAGATGCTTTCAGATTGTAGCACTGAGATATTTTAGAATGCAACAAGCTGGTTTTAGACTAATAGAATCTTAGAGCTGGAAAGGACCTCAAGGGTACTCTGGTTAACTCCTTAATAATGCAGAAAATTCATAGCTAAAACTTTCCAGACTTCTGACTCTCTGTTCCACTGTCGAACAGCAATTGCCCCAGAAAGATTTTCCTAATGTTGCCTAAATTGCAAGGGGTTCCAATAGGGCACCCAAAAATTGTATTCAAGGGGGAAATTGATTTAGCTCACTGAGGGAGAAGTGAGAGGGCCAGGGTAACACTGGCTGGGATTTTTCAGCCTATGTTACTGGTACTGACAAACTAGAACTCCAGAGTACTAAGTACAACTCAGTTTCATTATTTGAACATCAGGAGGGATGTCAACATTCACATGAAGCACTTATATACACAAGAAATAAGGTATATAAAAAGGCGGTAGTGGATAGCAAATTAAAGGATTGCAATGGGCAATGTTTACTAGTTCTCCAGGCTCCAGTCTGGGAGATGGATGCAGAGTGGATTAGACTCATCACTACCTGGGACTGAGTTCAGCTAGTAATCTGAGGCATTTCAGCTAGAATCCGACAGCATGTCTGCCTGACTCCAGCTGAGACTGAAATAGGAGTGCTCAACCAGGGTATTTATGGGCCAAACTTGAGGCAGTTTGAGTGGATTTTCCAGTAATCCCCAAAACAATGGGATTCCCACCTGATTGATGGTTTTAACTTCAGAGTTACAAAAGGAATAGTTTTGGTTCATGGCAGTGACATTGATTTAATCAAGCAGGAATAAAATCAAGACAATCCCAGGGAGTTTGGGATAGGATCAGGTGTGGGAAAGTGCAGCAGAAAGATTGGCTTAATGTTTTAGGCTGACAAACCTTTGTCTGTGATCTTCAAGAGGAAATGCACACAGCAGTGGGTGGGGAAGCAGCAATATTCACAGCCTTAAAGTTACCGGTCTTTCCCACATGTCATCAGTTCTGTGGGACCAGTCATGAGAAATTAAAGGTTATCTGAATTTTCCAGGTTCATGCTTATGGCCTCTCTGCAATTTTTATTATAATAAAATATTATAAATAATATTGAAATAATTAAAAATATTTATATCCCCAAATAATGCAGGGTATGCAGGGTGTGGTAACACTAAACTTAAGTTTAAATCTCCTTTTTTGTATGTTTTTTTGTGGGCTTTTTGGGCTATGTGACTGTATTCTAGAAGATTTTGTTCCTGACATTTCACCAGCATCTGTGACTGGCATCTTCAGAGAATGCTGGCATGGAAGTGAATGGGGCAATTTGAGTCCACTGGTTTGGGTCCTAGAAAACAAGTCTGCTTTTCCTTTGGCATCCATAGTTCTCACTTTTGTAAGTTCCATACCATCACCACTCTGTCAAAGAACCTGAGTTTCACCATGATAGAAACACAAAGACTATTTTTTTAAAAAGGACATATGTCTCTAGGCATTCTGCTATTATGTTTATCATATACAGTAAATGTTAAGGTTGTTAAAAATCAGTTTTCAAAGAGATAGTGATGTTAGTTTGGTTTAGCATTGAGGCGGAAGGGGGGAAAGGAGGCTAATTGCGGTAGTAGTGCTGGGAAAAATACACAAAACATCGCAAAAATAATAATTCCATTAGCAGTTGAAAACTTTAAGAATACAGTTTTGTATATTTTACATTTACAGTGACTCTAATTGGCAGGGATTACCAACATACTTCTAGTCTTTATGCCAGATATTGCTGATGACATTCAAAGCCCCAAATGGCTTGGGATCTTGATACTTGAAATATTCTCTACATATATACTCTCTATATGCGTACCCAAGGATCAAATTCTGCTGAAGATGCCTTCATTTTTGTCTGCCACCAGTGGGAATGCTATATTATGCAGAGACACAAGAGAGGACCTTCTCCACTGTGGTGTCCCAATCATGGAATGTCCTCCTGGTGCTGACTTTGACTTCATTTTGGCAGCAAGTTCAAATATTCATTAAATTTTTCAGGTCCTTGGGATTGTGGCCTGACTAGCTTGTTCTGCTTCAATGTACAGTTTTTAAAGTTGTTTTAAATTATTTTAATCATTTGAAAATGTTTTTCATGTTTTAAATCATATGGATTTACATTTTAAAAATTCTTCCGTTATCTGTGTTCAGGGCTGAGAAGTTTTCATAAAGGGCAAAATACAAATATTGTAATAAATAATTTTTAATAAATATGTAAGTAAAAAACAAAGATCCAGAAAAAAACAACCACCAAAGATTGTAAACAAAAACAACGCAGTAGAATTATTGGGAATAAATTTTATTGCTATGCCTAAAACCCAAAGAAAATAATGTATGTGTACCAGTAGTTGGGAATCATTGTTCAACACAACAGCCATTCAAATACACATCTCAGTAGTTTTCTCCCAAGTTAACCCAAGTCCCTTGTAGGCCTAAGATTTTCACACCATTCACCATTTTTGTCACCATCCTGAGCATGTTCCACCTTGTCCACATTATTCTTTTGGTGCCCAGAATTGGACATAATACTCTGGGTGAGGAATGAACAGTGTGGCACTACTTCAGTCAGCCTAAACTCAATACTTTGTTGATCAACCAAGAATATCGACTTTTATTGCCAGTGCATGCCATGATTAACTCATGCTTAGATCCTTTTTGCACCTATTTTTGAGACAGCATTAATTTTAAACTTTACATCTCTTGAATTTCATTTATTTTGGCTCTGTTCCCCCCTCCCCAAATTCTTTACTTTTTAACTTTATTTTTATATGCTGTAACATTTTTACTCTTTGCTTGTGATTTTAGCTTGGTTTTATGATGTACTACCTGTCCTTATTATATTTCATATTATTTTGTAAATTGCCCAGAGCACTGTTGTTATGGGGTGGTTCATAAAATGTAATAAATCTGCAGTTAATAGATCTGAAGAAGCCTTACTTATAATTTGCCTTTATAACATTTTTATATGGCAATATGTGCTCTACATCTATTAAATAAAGAAAAGGAATAATAAATTGATGCATATGCTTTTTTCCAGAGGCACACAGTGAAGGGCTTTCTTCTATGTAAATCTTAAATTGTGGAATTTATTCCAAAATTACAACTGGCACTCATTCTCTTTCGGCTTTCAGAAAGGGCGTCAAGACACTTTTCTTTAGTGGAGTTATTTAAATTATTTTCAGTATGCTATTGTTTTGGTTTTATTAATGAGTTTTGTCACAGCATGACTGATTTTTAGATGTGCATATCAGTAGCTGTTTAGCAGAACAGTATGGAGATTAGAAATATTTTATCTTCATTCATAGCATGGATTAAAGTGCAGAAAGCAGAAATGACACGTTCCCTGGAAATACAAAATTAGACTGCACAACAATCATTTTGAAACAGACCAGAAATTCAGCATGAGATAATGCAGAATTGAATTGATCAGCATTCAGCAGAGCCTAGCATGTGGTACATAGTACCCTAGTTTAGTATAGCCCAGTTTAGTATAGTTTAGTATAGCCTTTGGGGGTGGTAAAATAAGGACACTGCTCTAAAATGAAATTTTGCTTTGGTCCCAAAATTTCTAGCACTGCAGAGTTGGACACTGAAAATTATTCCCACCTAAAAGTCTTCTTTTTGCTGTTCGCATTCCCTTGTTCACTTTGCCTGCCTGCTCTCTGGATACCTAACCTCTATTTCTAAATGAGCAACTAAAGTTTTTACTGCAATGCTAGAAATTTGGGGACTAAAGAAAATTTCATTGGGTGGAGTAGAAATCCTATTTGAGGGGCAATGCCCTAATTTTTCCCCTCGCCAAATAATTACAATCCTGTGCCTATCCCAAATCCTTTAGATTTCAACTTTTGTTTGGGATAGAAGATTGATTTCCCTTGGCCTACTCCAGGCAATGCTTGATCTACCTTAGGAAAATTTGAAGTTGCTTCCTCACGCACTGCAATGAAGAAACAGCTTTTTGGTTTTGTCAGAACTGGATGAAATCTACAGAAAAAGAACCCTGTTTCAGGGGAATGAAACATACTAATTGTCATGTAAACAGGTCCAGGGGGGTTGTGTTTTTTCTTTAAAGCAGACACCTTGGCAGAATTGTAGTCCTGGGTATCTTGAAACACTGATATGAAGCACTATTGTCCTATATATAGCTCCCCTGTCAAATTGAAGACTTTAGTTGAAGGATGAAATGATCACAATTTCACAATAATAGTGTATATAAAACAGGCCATTTAGTTTCTTATTTTATTGTATTTTCAAAATAACTGTACAATCCAACCACTCTTAATAGAAAAAATAGATCATTTAATCATTTTATATAAAAAAGAAAAATAAATTTATAATACAAATTATATTATGCTGTACATTTTTTACTCACAGAGAAACCATGCTGGATTCTTCCAACACAAACTGGCCTAAACAGATTCACAGAGCAATATGATGGGAGCTACCACCAACTGAATTAAGCTGAATGTGTACAATTAGCTTAATTCAGCTAATTGTACAAAGATTGCAAAGTTTGCAGCTTAAGTACTGTGCTGATAACCTTATTTTTCAAATTTCTTTCTAGTACTCCTTTTATTGGATCACAAATGGATATTTTATTCAAAATGAACTAATTACAGTCATACACTAAAAGTACACCTGTACTTTGATATGTATGCCACAATAACTGATAGGAATTCTGGGATAGAAAAGTCATGAGGGTTCAAATCAGTGAAAAGGAAGAACCAAGACTTCACCAGTTAGCATGCTTATATCCAAACCATACACAGCTCAACGAAGACTTAGCAGCTATCCTAAGCACTTATAAAATTCAATACCTTCAAGCAACAGTTTTGTTCAGGACGTCAGGGTGATAAATAGCACTGTTAATAACTGCTTGAAGTATTGCAACAAGTCATGTTCTCACACGTCTCAATGTCTTAACACCCGAAGTTTCAAAATGCAGATCCTGAATCACACTTCTCCTACATCAGCTTCAGTAAACCATACTCAGTCCATGAGAAATGTAACATTAGTAGCAACTGAGATTTTCAGTTTGCAAATGGGAAGACAATGGGTTTTTTAAAACTACATTAAATGCAAAAGAAATGGGAACAAGAGTCATGTTTGACTGAAACAATGAGATAGCTTCAAAAGAACAGACAAACTTTCTGGGTATATTTAATGCATATTTATGTGGCATGAGACTGACTACTTTGAAATCAATTAGCAGAGTCCCACAAACACACCTGTCATGGTTAGTTCCTTTGCCTACCTGCTCCTACCAAGTATGGCAAGTCTCACAATGTCCTTGCAAGCTTGGAGTAGTAGGGAGGGGGAAAAAAATCTGCAACTGAGCTATGCTCCCAAGGTGCTTGAAAGTGCAATGCAACATAGGTGAGCTTCACTACGTCTCCTAAATTCAAAGCTGAATGATCATTAGAGCAACCACACTACACTCTGGAGGTCCCAACCACACTTGGAAAGCAATGTCTCTATTCCAAGAAATTAGGAAGAGGGTTAGGACTTTTCTAGGTTATATTTCCT
Source organism: Phrynosoma blainvillii (assembly GCA_026167975.1). Lineage (NCBI taxonomy): Eukaryota > Metazoa > Chordata > Lepidosauria > Squamata > Phrynosomatidae > Phrynosoma > Phrynosoma blainvillii. The sequence continues at coordinate 222,594,138 of JANUYF010000001.1, read as the reverse complement.
TCCTTTTAAGACAGTTGGGATACCTCAGAACTACATCACAATTACAGTGATTCCTTAAAAACTGCCTAAAACCTGGAAGAGAAATGAAAGCATTTGGAGTGGCACTATTAATACACAAGAAATACGATGAAACACAGAGAACCTCCAGGCAGACATTCTCTGAAGCTGAAGACGGGGGGTGGGGGTGGGGGTGTGTGGGGGGGGGGGTTATCTCTTACCTTGTGTTGCAGAAGTGCTGAAATTCAGCATGATATTTCAGAGAAGATCCCATTAGATGAGGGACAGGCCCTGGGAGCCATAAATGTTGACTAGCTATCAAGGCCATTCAGTATCTGTGGACCACTGGGAATATGTGTACAGCAGGAACTCTGAAGGGGCAAAACCTGGACATCCTCCCTTAATGTATGCCTTAAATGCATACATACATACACACCAGATACTAACTCTCAGAATGTTTTAATTGAAAATAATACAATGACTAGGTATTTAAGAGAAAAGGTATTTGAAGCAATTCTTTTCAAGCTCAAAAAGGCCATGCAACTATAATTAATATGTTCAGGCAAACTTATTTTTTATGTTCTCTTTTATGCTGTGTGACTTAAAGAAACGTGGGTAAACAGAATTTTGTTTCTTGATCTGCAAGAACTCTTTACACATTTTCTTAAAGATCTACCAACACAAGGAAGTGTTCCTGCCCACTCTAACAACTAAGACCTCACTCAACTTCATATTCTGTATACAGTAATAGAATAACTTCTGTTTGCTCAAAATGCCATATCCAGGTAGCAGAATTGACAGTTATAAAGCTTGATCATGGGGCTACTCGTATTAAAGGATCCAAAACATTAATCCCTGCCAACAAGAACAGAAAACCTATCACAATAGGTTTAATATAGTCAATATTTTGCACTGAGTTTTTTTTTAATTTATAAGCACTGAATGAATGGCAAGTTTCACCTAAACAATATCAATCTTCTAAGGCATATACAATCACCTGAATAAATTGACTTGAAATTGTATGTACTGTTGTATGCAACAGTTTTATTTGCACACAGTGTAATTTTGTTTCTTTTTTCTTTCCATGTTCACCTTCTTGAATTGAGATTATGAACCATCTTCTGAATTTTTTCATCATTCTTTAAAATGTTTGCCCTTTTTGCACAAATCCTGTCTTGTTCGTCTTTGATCAACTGGTCCAACTCTGCAAGTTCTGCTTTCAAGGGATCCACAACACTATCTGTGATACTGAGAGAGAAATAAGTAGCACATTACACCTTGTATATTAAAAAATCCTATCTAGGTTCCAGTCTTTAAATCAGGAAAAGAGCACAGCATGGTTTCTATACCTCATTTGTTAGAAATCACAGTAGGCAGAGCTAGTGTCATGTGGTGGAAACAGTAAGGGCCTTTACAGACTGCCAGAAATAGTGCAGCTTGAGGCCACTTTAACTGTCCTGGCTCAGTGCTAGGGAATCATGGGAACTGTAGTTTTTTCTGAGACATTGAGCCTTCTCTGTCAGAGAGCTGTAGTGCCACAATAAACTACAGTTCCCATGATTCCTTAGTACTGAGCCAGGACAGTTAAAGTGGCCTCAAGCTGCACTATTTCTGGCAGTCTATAAAGGCCCTAACTTTGGCAGGGGGGGGGGAGAAGGGTTCTGCTTAGCCATAAAGGTCATTTGGGTAGCATGGGGGTAAGGATGGTATGTATGTGTATAAAAGTGAATTAGCCCACATATACTGCCTTGCTTTCCTTTGATGGAGATACCCATTCAGTACGATGAATAAAGTAAACACATCATGTTTATATATAAGTAAAATGGACTAGGACACAAACTGCTTATAATCCTGTCTTTTTCTCACTATTTCATTGATCTTATGGGATCAAAGCACGGATATGGAACCTATGGTCCTCCAGAGGTTGCTGTCCTATACTATTTTTTATGATAGCAGCTTCATTTATATACTGCTTCATACTATATAGTCTCTAAGCGGTTTACAACGGTAAGCTAATTGCCCCCAACAAGCTGGGTACTCATTTTAGCAACCTTGGAAGGGCACAATCCTGAGTCGAGCTTGAGCCCTGGCTGGTACTGAACTTGCAACCTTGTGGTTTGTAAGTGAGTGGCTGCAGTACAGGCATTTAACCACTGCGCCACCAGTGATGGTGATGATTATTCCTGATAAATGGCCATACTAGCTGAGGCTGCTAGGAACTGATCTCTGGACCCAGCAATTCCTTTTAGATGGGAATGAACAGAAGGCAGAGATTCCTATTGTACTCCTTGACCAACCAATGTGTGCCTTGCTGGTCTGGCTGACTGCTTAGCTAAGTGTTATGACCTCTCTTAACACAACCTGTGCCAAAGCTTATGCCAGGCCAGGGGAAAGTAAGTTCCTTATTTATCTTCAACCGAATTCAAAATTATATCCCTGAAGATCAGAGAACCCACATATTTGTTTCTGTTTCCATGGACATTCCCAGCAACTTGAATTGAATGTGCATGCGCTTCGCTCACACCACTGCAATTTGGGGGGTTTCTCTGACTCCTCCCTCAATATTTTTTCTGTACTTGTGGACTCTTAATTTGGTAGACATCTCTCTAACCCTGCTATCTCCATCATCCCCAGAATACGACTTACGAAATATATTCAAGCTTGTCTTGTAAAACTTTGCACTGATTGATTTCGATTAACCAAGTCTTACATGGCAATTGGATATATTTCTCCATGTCCTCACCCTTGTTCCTTCTGTAGAGCCTCTTCAAGTTGTTTATTTTCATTCTGCCACATCTGGAGTTCAATCTTCATGGCATCCACATCCTCCTGTATATAGTCCATGATTTTTCCAAGAGGGAGAGCACTCCGGCAAAGGGCCTGAATGGATCCACGAAACTTATCTATTTCTTTTGCTACTAGATCCTTCTCCTTTCTCCTTGTTGCTTCTGACAGAAGTGGCTTTTCCTTTTTAAAAAAAAGCATACAAAAAACAGAGTGAGAAGTGAAGGAAAGGGAAACACCAAAAAAGGGGAGATTTAACAAATACTGGGACAAATTTAAAAGCAAAATAGAAAAAAGGGGAAAAGAACAGCCATGTTTGAGGCACACCGATTAAACTGTAATGTGACAATTCTAGTAATAGACAATATTGGTCAAGGGTGATCTAGAAATGCACAAGTTTAAGATAAGCTCTTCATGAAAACACTTTTTAAATCAGTCAGGCCTTTATATTGTTCAAATTTGTCCTATTCACACAAAAAGAAATTATTCACAGGCAGACCTTCAGCTGAAAGCTCCAATTCCTTCTAGCTATCAACTTCCATCATTGAGGTTACTAGAGGAAGATGAAGTAAAAGTCTGGCCCCTCTCCATTGAACACAACTCCAGTTGAGAACCTCTGTCCATCTAGTTACCAGTTTGTTGTTGCTGTGGTGCTCTGTAGATGGGCCATCAAAGAAAAAAATGTCTTTTTCTTTCTGAAGAATAGTGAAGCTAATGAAGGCTCTCTATTGATGATCGTAACATCTGGGATGGTTCACAAAGAAACAGATGGTTTTTGAAATAACTGACTCCCAAGCTGTACAAAGCTTTACAAACAGCACCTTGATGTGTGCTTGATAACTCATTCAAGTGCATGAACACAGCAGTTTACAGCCCTAATCCAGGGTAGAAGCCAGACTAAAGTCAGTGTCACCCAAGATGTTCTTCTTAGCTTCAAATATTGGATTTTACATCATTCCAATGACAAATAGAAAACAATATTGAGAAACATGTTTGAAAAGGAAGTATTAAAATTAAAAGCACTCACTCTGCTAGCAATCTCTGAGATCTTTGACATAACTGAGTTAAAATGGCATATTTTTCAACTGTAGGAACAGGATTACAACTGCCCTCAACAGAACTGCTATCTAGAAGACATCTCGTACATGAACATTTAAAGCATGGTGCTTTGTATCTAGTAATATGCAATTGTTCCCCCAGAGAGCATCAGTACATTGCGATTACTAGGTGGAATGTGTTTGTTGAAGTACCATTAGCACCAAACTGGACACCGCCTGCATCTCCCAAATGCCTGTGCTACCTTGTGCCTTTTGAAACTATTATTTTTTACATGATTTAAGCATCCTTGTATCCACAACTACACTGTTTCACAGTCCACCTCCAATCTACTACCCATTGCTCAATAGCCTTTTCTTATCTTGTCTGGATTTCTGTAATGCGCTCTACATGGGGCTACCCTTGTACTTGGTCCGGAAACTCCAGCTGGTACAGAACATGGCAGCCAGAGTGGTCTCTGGGACATCTAGGAGAGACCACATAACACCGGTACTGAAGTCCCTTCACTGGCTGCCTATTAGTTTCCTGGGCCCGGTATAAGGTGTTGGTTTTGACCTTTAAAGCCCTGAATGACTTGGGTCCAACCTATTTTCGGGACCGCTTCCTCCCATATAATCCTCCCCGTGCACTCCAGTCCTCTGGGGGGAATTTGTTACAGCCAATAAAAACTAGGCTGTCGACAACCTCCCAGAGGACTTGTTCGGCTACCGCTCTCAGATTATGGAATGGCCTGCCGGACGAGATCCGTCAGATTACCAACCTAAACAGCTTCAAAGTAGCTGTGAAGATGGACCTCTTCCAGCAGGCCTTTCCTGACTAGATTTCCCAGCCTCAGGAGTCTCATTATCCCTACTTTGGCTACAATTCTCTGTTTAGTCTACTACTGCTTGTCAGGTTTTTATATAATATGTTTTTAAGTATTATGTTTTAATGTGATTATTAGTTTAATTCTGTTTTAAGGGGTGGGAGGGTTGTGGGATTTTGATTTGTATTTTAACATTGTATGGAGTTTTAATGCTGTGAGCCGCCCTGATTGTTTGACAGAGGGGCGGGATACAAATAAAATGTATTATTATTATTATTATTATTATTATTATTATTATTGATAAAGCATATGAAATTATTTTCTACAAAGTTAACTCTTTGGTTTATTTAATCCACTGTCATCCACATTAAACCACATGGTGGTACTGTTGTTGCTGTGTGCCTTCAAGTTGTTTCTGACTTATGGCAACCCTATTATGGGTTTTTCTTGGCAAGATTTGTCATTGCCTTCTCTTGAGGCTGAGAGTGTGTGACTTGCCTAAGTTAACCCAATAGGTTTCCATGGTCAAGTAGGGATTCAAACCCTGGTCTCCAGAGTGATAGTCTAATACTCAAACCATTACACCATGCTGTTTCTCTGAATATAGTGGTATTAGGCAAAATCTAAAGGAGAATTGCCTCCTGAAGTCATTTTTTTTATTTGTAACTGTCTGCATGTAGTGCACAGGCACTTTTACAGGACTACCTGTGAACCTTTTAAACTGGACATGAGTGTGGTTCAACTTGAGGCTCTTCAGCACCAAAAGCATGTACTCTCCTACAGAGCTCTATGCCTTTTTAGTAATAAAAGGAGGCATGATGGGAGGCTTCCCTCTCCGCAAGGGGAGGCTGTTGAGGCTTACATAGATTTTGAATGGGAAATTCCCAAATACAACCTTTGGGTTTGTTATACAAAACCCTAACTGAACTGAACATATAGTTTAACATCTATATGAAGCCGCTGGGTGAGATTATACGGAGTTATGGTGCTGGGTGTTATCAGTACGCTGATGACACCCAAATCTATTTCTCCATATCTCGTTCGTCGGTCTCGAATTCCAATGGTATCTCCTCTCTCAATGAATGTCTTTGGGCGGTAATGGGCTGGATGAGGAAAAACAGATTGAAGCTGAATCCAGACAAGACGGAGGTGCTCACAGTAGCGGCCCCGAAACCAGGAATTGGGTTGCAACCTCCAGTCCTGGATGGGGTCACGCTCTCCTCCAGTGACTGTGTTCGCACCTTGGGGGTGCTCCTTGACTCGTCGCTCCTGATGACTAATCAGGTTAATGCGACAGTCAGGAGCGCCTGTTATCAGCTTTGGCTGATACGCCAGCTGCGCCCGTTTTTGGAAGTAAGGGATCTCGAAACTGTGGTACACGCGTTGGTAACCTCACACCTCGACTTCTGTAATGCGCTCTACATGGGGCTACCCTCGTGCTTGGTTCGGAAACTGCAATTGGTTCAAAATATGGCGGCCAGATTAATATCTGGAACATCTAGGGGGGACCATATTACCCCGGTATTAAGGTCCCTCCACTGGCTGCCTATTAGTTTCCGAACCCAGTACAAGGTGTTGGTAATTACCTTTAAAGCCCTAAATGGCTTGGGTCCAGGCTATCTTAAGGACCGCCTCCTCCCGTATAATCCCCCCTGCACCCTCCGGTCCTCTGGGAGGAATTTGTTACAGCTTCAAAAAACGAGGCTGGTGACGACCTCCCACAGGGCTTTTTCGGTAGTCGCCCCCAAACTGTGGAATGGCCTGCCAGAGGAGATCCGCCAATTGTCATCACTTGACAGTTTCAAGAAAGCCGTCAAGACGGATCTCTTCCGGCAGGCCTTCCCAGATTAATCTACCACCTCTGGCTCCAGAATCTCCCTCTGAGATGTTCCCCCTTCTGTGACCAGGTTCTCTTATGAGCCAGAAATTATACAGCCGCCAGCTTTTTCTTTTTCTTATGTATTGTTTCCGCTTTTATATGGAGGAATCTACCTCTTTTATATTTTATTTTAATTTCTAATTGGTTTAATAATTTTTTAAGGGGGGGAGGAAATTGTTCTTAATTCCTTATGTATTGATTTTATGATGTAAGCCGCCCCGATTGCGCTCAGAGGGGCGGGGTATCAAATAAAAATTATTATTATTATTATAACATGTTTGACAGGACACAGCAGTCAATTTGAATATACGATTTGCTGGATCCTGGGTTCTGAGGATGGGATTACTGGTTGGATCATGATTTTCTATCTGACATATGCCCACTCTGTCTTTAAATGCTAGTTATATAATTAATATTTAGATATTCTGTTTGAATGACATCCTCGGTGAAATGCATTTTTTTAAATTGTATTTTTCAAAACAGGATCCGGTATTTCAGGTGCATTTTTATAGTAAAACTTTAATTAACCCCTCTACTCTCTCCGCTATGGCAATGCTTCTGGCAGGAGAATGGCGGCAGTAATTTCCTTTCTTCTATCCATCCAGTCTTTAGGGTGAACAAAAACATTTATGCCTGCCAGAATTTTGTAAATTCTTTGGCAATGTTTTCCTTTCTTTCATCCTTTATATCCTTTGTTACATGATCCATAAGTTTTACTCTCAACTTATCCACAGGTTACAGCAAAATCCATAATTTTGCCCCCCAAACCTGCCCTCGACTTAAACATGTGGCTGATTATTGCCAACTATATACGATAACCTTTAATTATGCCACATTTCTTGCAACTAAGCTCACTGGAATTTACTTTTGACTGAACGTGCATATGGCTTGCCATTTTTCATAAAATTAAATTAATTTAGTCATTTTTGTCAATATAACACAAATATGATATTAGAATACCACACAGCAAATTCATCACACAGAAACCTCCCTGAACGTTTCTTTCTCTTGTTCATTTTTTTAAAATTTCAAAATCATTAAGTCAAAGATTCATTTTATACTGTAAGAGGAAAAAACATAGATGCTATTTTATTCATTTTTTTATATCAAAACTATTATTTTTGAAAGCCTCATTCTGAATACATTATTCATAAGAGCATTTCATATAGAATGCTGGGAGGCACAATTCTTTCAATTTTTTTGGTTTGTGGATTTTTTCTATGAACACCAGTGATTTCTTTATTTAAGTATGTTTGAAGGCAAAAGAGACCAGTCTCAAATATATTTCAGTAGTCACTGGCTTACAAATAAAATAATATTTTAATTGTAGAAAAAATTTCTACAACCAAACCCATCAAAAGCATTTTTGCACAGCTGTTTTTCTGAGGCTTCTCGAATGTGCCTTCCTCTTTAATGTGTAGGAATGGCAAATCTAAGCCAATGGTTCTTAACCTTTAGTCTTCCAGAATCCCCAGCCAGTATGGCCAGGGAACATTTGAAAAATGAAGTCCAAAGTATCTTGAGACTCAAAGGCTGAGCACCAATGACCTAGATTAAAGAATGGCAACATGGCATCTTCCAGACTTTTTTGGAGTACAGCTCCCATCATTCTTCATAAAGCTGTGCTGGCTAGGGTTGATGACAGTTGCAGTGCAACAACATACTTAAGGCCAGTAGCTGCCAACCCTGATCTAGACAAACCTCTTAGCATTAGAAAAGAGAAAGACACACTCAGTACAAACACTGCATTGATATGTAATCACTGTAGCAATATACCATGATACGTTAGCCATAAAAGCAAACTGTTCTCCAACTTACAAATGAAATGATCTGAAATTATAGAGCAATCAGTCCACATTTATTATCTAGGGTATATGGGGAAAACAGCTATCTGGAACTACTGATGAAATGAAAAGAAGACAGGTAGAGAAAAGGAAAGAGCAGAAGCTTAGGGCCTTTACAGACAGCCAGAAGTAATGCAGCTTGAGTCCACTTTAACTGCCCTGGATCAGTGGTAGAGGAACCATGGGAACTGTAGTTTTTTCTGAGATATTGAGCCTTCTCTGTCAGAGAGCTCTGGTGCCATAATAAACTGCAGTTCCCATGATTCCCTAGCACTGAGCCAGGGCAGTTAAAGTGGACTCAAGCTACATTACTTCTGGCAGTCTGCAAAGGCCTTAGAAACTTTCTCTCCTATACAAGTGCTAATCTATAGCCACAGAGGTGGCATCCACACTGCAGCAATAATCTGGTTTGACATCACTTTAGCTGCCATGCTATGGAATTCTGGGGATTGTAGTTTGGTGAGGCACCAAAGCTCTCTGACAGAAAAGGCTTAAATGTCTCACAGAACTACAGTTCCCAGAATTCCACAGCATTGAGCCATGGCAATTAAAGTAATGTCTAGATGGATTATTTCTGCAGTGTGGATGCAGCTTGAGTAAATTGTTCAAAAGCAGTTCTCAAAAATCTACCCACCAGAGATGTAAGAACTGACATATTTTAAATGAGCAATTAATAAACCAAGAGGCCTTTGTGCGCTTTGTAGGATAACATTTAGTGGACTGTGGACTGGAAGTGTGATATATAACTTAGCAAAAGGTATGTCTCATTGGACAGGGTAGTCTTTCACAGAGGAAATTTGCAGAATTTGTAAGTATTTGGTGGTTTTATAAGGTACTAAAAATGTACCTTCTTTGTAAAGATTCAATGTGAGAAGTTTGTCTTCTTTATGAGATACCAACTATGCAATGATGTAAAAATGGGCTGGATTAAAGACATTAAAAATAAGCAGCTAAGAGGTTGAAAAACTGCTTGATTGTCTGAAGATCATTTGCATATTACCTTCTCAGCAGATTTTGGCAACTGTGACAACTCATAATCTTTCTTTGTTTCCAATATTCTTTTGACAAGCCCTCCTGTGAAACATCAAAAGTAATGTATTAATTATAAAGTGTTGAGTTAACAGAGTAACTTAATTTCGATTGGTTAAAATAGTTTTTTTAAAATAGCATATTGCAGCAATACACACACACACACACAATGCGCCCATGCCAAGCACAGGCTTGCCATCTGCAGATTTGACCTTCCGCGGACAGCAAGCCCCGGCTTCCTGAATGGGCACATGACTTGAGGTCCTGTGTTTTTTCTTATCTGCGGGGGGATCCAGAATGGATTCCCTGCAGATAGTAAGGGCCCACTGTATATATATATATATATATATGTGTGTGTGTGTGTGTGTGTGTGTTGTGTGTGTACGCATGCGCATGTGTGTGGTGCCTTTCTGGGTCACTAAAATTATAATGAAATTATAGTAAAACCATGTTTTTCTTCGTAGAGTTAGAATGATGTGGAAACCCATAAGACAACTGTGAGAAAAAGGATGATTGTGTCAAGCTTTATTGGATATGTGAACATATGTTACTCTGCCCATCCCAAAGGCTTTTTTTGAGTCAGGAGGTTCTACAGATAATTAAGGAACACGTCTTACCACAGGATGATGGAAGGAGAGAACTGCACAAAATTGAGTGGGAAAGTTCCCAATTTTGGGTCAGCTGATACTGTCTGACAGGTTGTTACAACCACATGGAGAAACTTTTGAGGAACACAGAAAGTTGCAAAGGAAAGTGAAGAAGAAAAAGATATGCCACATAAGCTTGCCTTCAGACTGGACAACAATGAAATGCACCCAACAAATTCAAGAAGATTAAACTGGGCAGGAAGGACTGTGCACATTATGATGTTATCTCAGGCCAAAGCACGCAGGCAGACAGCAAGAAAACAATAAGGGAAAGAAGCCAGCAGGGTAAGAATATCAACAGTGATAGAACACTGATATTCAGTTAAAATAAATAGTAAAAGAGAGATGGAGGAGAGAGAAGGTAGCTTCATGTTGAGCAAGTTTCATTGCTTTATGAAACTAGCTATGTTTAATGTGGGGAATACCCACAGGGGGCACCAATTAAACAAAAATACTTACCATGCTTCTCATCTTCTTCCAGCTCAATTGTTGCCTCCTGAATGACAGCAATTAAAAAGAAAATGGAAATGAGCTTTACTTTACTGTGACTTGGGAGTACAGAAGCTTGTTATAAACATAAAGCTTGTACATAAAGGAGACCACCTCAAATTGGGAAGCCATGTACACTCTGCCCTACAAAAGGTCATTATAATGGTTAAAGATAACCAGTTCACTTGGGAAGAAACGGCTGTATTTTACAAAAATATATCTATTTTTGTTCCCCATGGAACAAAAAAAGGACCTAATTTCTCCAGCTTGGAGATAGGCTCTGCTAAGGTATCAATTCAGGTGGAATGTAAATCAACAAAATCTAATCAAATCCTTCTAATATAAGACATAAAAGGTAACCCATAAAATGCCCTTTCAGGTATCAGGCTCATAATATAAACAATTTGAAGGACGAAGCAAAGTGGTTTGGAAATGATGGTTTATCCTAGAAGGCACCACTTCCTTCTGGCTTCAACTAACAGAGCTGGTAGATATTTCCATTTCAAGACTAGCTGTCATCATTCATAAGCCAAGTAGAAATCAATCTACTGGAATCATACAAGGGAAGAGATAGAATAGTAGATGGCACCACATCATTTTTTTTATTTGCATTTGAATTAGAAAGTTAATTAACCAACCGTTGCCATTTCTGTAATTTCAGGGAGCTGAGGCGCTGCCTCTACTACAAATTGGTCATCCTCCTCCTCATCTTCTTTGTCTATAATTACATTTGCCACTACTTTGGCACTACCATTTCTAGAAGAAAGCAAGGAGAGAATTAAAATTCTATAATAATCTTGCAATCAATGATCATTCAAAGTAGAAAACAGAGTTCTCTCTCTAAAATAAGCATGTGTCTAATTTCAGCTTCATCTAAACATGTAGAAGTTCTGGTAATTATTGAGAGTGAAAATTGAAACGTATGGAATACTTATTAAGCCAAATTTACTTTACAACTTTAGAAGAATGAAGGCTGGAACCCTGTTAATAAGTTCTGATGGAAGGACTTATGCATTGCAACACACCTTTATGGTCACTGGTCAGAATTATGTTCTTACCATGCAACAAACAAAAGCCACCATGCAAGCTGCACAGCCTTCTCCCACGATTTGGCCATTTCTGGGTTCTCAGACAAGGAGATCAGCCATGACGTGTCCAGCTATATTCCTCAACTTGGATGCACTGTAAAGACATCTTCCACATGGAAATCGCAAGGACCCCCAGTGGTCCCACTCCCGTCTCTGATGTTGACATGAGGGGAATAACCCATGTGACTGTAGATCAGTGTCATGCTCTGCTTATCATCTGAGTCTGAGGAATTAGAAGAAGAGGCTAAGAGCCAAAGGGGCATGCCACACCAGGACCAGGAGTTGACCTTAGCTCCCTGCAGCTACTAGAGCTGAGCAAAAGGACCTAACTCCCAGTAGCCACTAGAGCCAAGTTCTCCACAGCTTTCCCCCAACAAGAAGATGAGCCAGACTTACCAGTACCTATCTCCACAAAAAGATGCCAGGAAAGAGAGAGATGCTGGTGTTCTCTACAGTTAAGAGGCAGGCTGCTAATAGGAGCACCTATTAACTATAAATATCCCAACACCTCCTTTGGTCCAGTATGGCTGACAACTTTCCAGTTGTCCTGAGAAAAGCCTTGCTGTCACCTTGTTAATGGACTGATTGCCTGCTGCCATTAATTCTCTCTGGACTGTGACTATTCCTTTTGCTTGCCCCTTTGGATTGTTGTATTGGACCGGTTACTGACTCGTGAAGAACCTGGACTGGATTAAACTCGCACCGTGGGGAGAGCGAACTTGCCATCTGGGCCTGTTTCAGGCCCCAATCGCCACCGAGCCTGTCAGGAGAGGCGCGGCGCGGAGGAAGGCGGGACCACCTGGGCTCCTTAAAGGCCCCACCGAGCCTTACCCCCCGGCGGCACACCGCGGAGAGTGAGCTCTACCACCCGGGCCTGCTCCAGGCCCAAATTACCATCAAGCCCGGCAGGGAGCGGCGCGGCACGGAGGAGGAGCAAGGCGGGACCACCTGGGCCCTTTAAAGGCCCCACTGAGCCTTGCCTCCCTGGCGGTGCACCGCGGGGAGAGCGAACTTGCCATCTGGGCCTGTTTCAGGCCCCAATCGCCACCGAGCCTGTCAGGAGCGGCGCGGCGCGGCGGAGGAGGAAGGCGGGACCACCTGGGCTCCTTAAAGGCCCCACCGAGCCTTACCCCCCCGGCGGCGCACCGTGGAGAGTGAGCTCTACCACCCGGGCCTGCTCCAGGCCCAAATTACCATCAAGCCTGGCAGGAAGTGGCGCGGCACGGAGGAGGAGCAAGGCGGGACCACCTGGGCCCTTTAAAGGCCCCACTGAGCCTGCCTCCCCAGCGGCGCACCGCGAGGAAAGCGTACTTGCCATCTGGCCCCGTTCCGGGCCCCAATCGCTTCAAAGTGGCGTGGTAGCTGTGCTCCGGGCTGCCTTGGGCTGTCTGAAGATCTCAAACTGCTTGGAGGACTCGGTTGTTGGGCTGTTATTATTATTTTGGATGGCCTTGGAGGATCACCTCCCTCCTACATCCTCTCTCTTTTCCTTATCTATGCAGTCACCGCTGGAACCAGAGACTGGAGTCAGTTGGTTACTTATCTCCCCCTCTGCATTGCGGAGTTGACCATGGTCTGGGAGCGGATATTCAGGTGGTGTGGGGACAGGGAAGGTATGGCGGTAACAGAGCTAACAAATGTTACAAAAGAAGGAGGGATCGATGCTTAATGTCTATCCCTCCTTCAGTTTGCTCTGTTGCCCAGGATAACTTGGAGAGCGTGCCAACCATTCCACTGACCCTCAACCTGCCTCTCTGCAATGCCAGGTCGGTCAAGAATAAGACCCATATCATCCACAATCTCTTAGGGGATGAGGCGGCCGACCTGGCATGCTTCACTGAGAGCTGGCTGGGGGACGCTAGCTCCGCAATATGGGCGCAGGCCCTCCCAGCCGGGTACTCAGTCAGTGAGCAGGTGAGGGAAAGTGGGCAGGGGGTGGTATAGCCTTGGTCCATAAGAACACCTTAACCTTGATCAGAAAGCCTATCTGGAAAATGACTTACATCGAGTGTATGTACCTTAGCCTGAAGACCAGGGATAGTTTGGGGATTCTGTTGGTATACCGGCCACCTCGTTGCTTAACAGACTCCCTAACCGAGCTGACTGCACTGGTTTCTGAGTTGTTGCTGGAATCGCCCAGACTTTTGGTTCTGGGCGATTTCAACATTCCACTCAAAACCAGTTTACAAGATCTAACTGGCGTGGCTCGGGAGTTCATGGATACCATGACTAACATGGGCCTGTCCCAGTTGGTCAACAGGCCCACGCATTGTGCTGGTCATACCCTCGATGCGGTCTTTAGTACGGAGCAGGAATATCCGTGGGTGGAGGTTAAAAAAACCTCCGCACTGTCATGGACGGATCATTTTCTGATCAGGGCAGAACTAAAGGCTATTGTCCACCCTCCCGGGGGTGGCGGACCCATTAGAACAGTCCGCCCTCGAAGGCTAATGGAACCAATCGGTTTCCAGAAAGCCTTAGAGGGTTTAATGGTTGGTAACGCCGGTGACTCTGTCGAAGCTCTGGTGGACACCTGGAACACCGATCTCACCAGGGCTATTGACATAATCGCTCCCAAGCGTCCTTTCTAGCCCGCTTCAAACCGTAGGCCCTGGTATACAGAGGAGCTTAGGAGGATGAAGCGAGCTGGACAACGACTAGAGTGCAAATGGCGTAGGGACTCGACTCTCATCCGACAGAACTCACCTTAGGAAACATCTTGATTCCTATAGGGAGGCTTTGCGTGCAGCACAGAAATCTTTCTGTTCTGCACGCACTGCGTCTGCAGAGTCCCACCCGGCAGAGCTGTTTAGGGTGGTGACGAAGGTTCCCCCAGCGCCAAACCCCCTACTTAACCCGACGATAGCCTGCTGCGAGGCCTTTAATATTCACTTTGCAGATAAAATCTCTCAGATAAGAGCCGACCTGGACGCCATTGCTCTGGCAGAGTCCGTATACGAGGCCTCCAGGAACTCCATTGATGGCATTTTACTGGATCAATTACAATCTGTGAGTACCAATGACGTGGACAAGCTGCTTGGAATGGTGAGGAAGACGACTTGCCCCCTCGATCCTTGTCCATCTTGGCTGGTCGTCCGGGGGCGGGGGGATGTGTTGAAGGTGTTCCTTCGGGACACAATCAACGCGTCATTCAGGGAAGGCAATGTACCGTCTTGTTTAAAGGAGGCGGCAGTTAGGCCACTCCTGAAAAAGCCTTCCCTGGATCCCCTGGATAGAAACAACTATAGACCAGTCTCCTTGCTCCCTTTTTTGAGCAAGGTGATCGAGAGGGCAGTTGCTTCCCAGCTCCAAGCAGTCTTGGATGAAACTGATTATCTTGACCCATTTCAAACCGGCTTCAGGACAGGATATGGAGTTGAGACTGCCATGGTTGCTCTGACCGATGACCTCCGCCTGAGTATTGACAGGGGTAGTGTGACCCTGCTGGTGCTCTTGGGATCTCTCAGCGGCCTTTGACACCATAGATCATGCCATCCTCTTGGATCGTCTGAGAGAGTTAGGAATCGGAGGCACTGCTTTGCAGTGGTTCCGTTCCTTCCTCTCAGGCAGATCTCAGAGGGTGAGGCTCGGGGACAGTTGCTTGTCTAAAATTGAGCTTAACTGCGGTGTCCCTCAGGGCGCCATCCTGTCCCCGATGTTGTTTGATATTTACATGAAGCCGCTGGGGGAGATCATTCGGAGGCATGGAGCTCCGTGTCTTCAGTACGCTGATGACACCCAGATATATCTCTCCATGACCAGATCATCGTCCCAGACTTCAGATGGCGTCTCTCCTCTTAATGACTGTCTCAGAGCGGTAATGGGTTGGATGAGGAAAAACAGATTGAAGTTGAATCCAGCTAAAACTGAGGTACTCACAGTGACAGGCCCGAAACCAGATCTGGGAATACAGGCTCCAGTCCTGGATGTAGTCACACTCTCCTCTAAGGACTGTGTTCACAGTCTGGGGGTTCTCCTTGACTCGCCGCTTCACATGACTAGTCAGGTGAATGCGGCGGTCAGGAGTGCTTGTTATCAGCTTCGGCTGATACGCCAACTGCGCCCTTATCTGGACATGAGGGACTTGGAAACTGTGGTACATGCCCTGGTAACCTCACGTCTGGACTACTGCAATGCACTCTACATGGGGCTACCCTTGTGCCTAACCCGGAAACTACAACTGGTACAAAATATGGCAGCCAGGTTGATCACTGGAACATCTAGGAGGGAGCACATAACACCGGTGCTTAAATCCCTCCACTGGCTGCCAATTAGTTTCCGGGCACAGTACAAGGTGTTGGTTTTAACCTTTAAAGCCCTACATGGCTTGGGTCCATCTTATCTTAGGGACCGCCTCTCCCCGTATGATCCCCCCCGCGCCCTTCGGTCCTCTGGGAGAAATCTGCTACAGCCAATAAAAACTAGGCTGTCTCAGACCTCCCAGAGGGCTTTCTCTGCAACCGCTCCCAGACTTTGGAATGGCCTGCCGGATGAGATCCGTCTTATTACCACTCTTGCTGCTTTTAAGAAAGCAGTAAAGACGGATCTCTTTCAGCAGGCCTTCCCAGAATAACTGTGGCCTGGAGTTAGATAAGTTTTTAAATTGTTATACTGATTCTGGTTTCATTAGGATGTTTTATCTTATTTTATTTATTTTATTGTCATATTTTAACTGCTTTTGGTTTAATTCTGTTTTAAGGGGTTGGGAGGGTGGATTATGGGACGTGGGAATGTTTTAAATTGCTTGTTTTAAAATTTGCTGTACCCTGCTCCAATTGCTTTGCAGAGGGGTGGGCTATAAATATATTATTATTATTATTATTATTATTATTATTATTATTATTATTATTATTACCACTGCTTTCTCAACAACTCCCTGGGTAAGCCTCTCTCCTTGCTTAAAGACACTGAAGCTTCAAGCTGGGGGTTTGGATAGCTTCCCAAGGGCAAAACAGGACAATCACACCTCTGCAGCATTCAGAGAACAGCTGGATTCACTGACATTGAGCATCTCGCTTTCCAACAACCCAGAAATGGCTGTGTTGGGGGAAGGCCTGCACATCTTACAAGATGGCTCTGAAGGGGATGGCAACAAGACATGTAGCTACAGAGATGTAGCTATGTGAGACACATACATCTTCCAGTGCAGGAGTACAGGTATAATTTATTATACTGGGCTGAAAACCAACACGTGCAGCTAAGGCAATGAGACAGATTTACCATTTCATATTGAGCCCTGATGACTCATATAGATCCAGACAGAAGGTGGCAGTGTTCATGTATCCCTCACTCCTCCACAACTTTCTACCTAGTGGGATATGGCATCCCCTCACCCTATCCTTTTCATCAGCGCAAACTAATGCTGCAAGAACCTGTACTCACCAGCAATGGTGTGTGTGTGTGTCTGTGTGTGCACATGTGTGTAGGATTTCACTTTATTTTAGTTTGAATATTTCACTATTTCTGTCATTTTAGGTAAAAAAATACCTTTCATTTATTAAAACAATAATTACAAATATACTTGGATGTTAAGATGCAAGATACTGCAAAATAAAACTATGAAACTGAATCGGGTGGAAAATAAATGGAGAAAGGTGGAATATAAGTGCAATGTTCACAATGACCAGGGAAGAAGTGGAAGATGAGCACTACTGAGCTTTCTCCACAGACAATCTTTTTACAGAATATTTGTAACTGAAATCATGGTGTGTGTTTGTGTGAGTGAGCTCCATGCTGAAAAAGCAGCGAGTCCAACATTGGGCCCGCTGCACACAGCAGAAACACTCCCCACCTCATCCTGATTCTTCTCAAAACAGCTGTTTTAGAAGTTATTATTGTGTAAGTATATCTAATTTTTCTCCATCAAAAATGGTGTGTATGAAGAAATGAAAGGTTAAACAGACAATAAACAAAAGGAAGCTTCCATCAGCAGTAGCCAGAAACAGAAAAAGAAGCCCTTCTTTGTCAAGAAAAACTGAAAAAAATAAAAGCAATCCCTATAATTTAATTAAGGAACAGGAAAAACATGTAATACTATTTCATAGAAACACTGCATTTTAAAATAATATGTTGACTCAATCTGGGCATGCCTGAACCACACTGACATCTTTGAGTGGAGAAAATTATTTAAGTAAGGGTATTTCTCTTTTGGCCCTTCTTCTCTGTCTATATATATATTCTTGAAAATCTCTCTCTCTCTAATCAGTATCCAAATCACAATTCCTGAAGAATATGAAAATGTTGCAGTATCACAAGTGTTTCCTTATGCAATAAACCAGTCTAAAGCAAATCACAAATGCTTTAGCTCTTATATGCACAAACTGGTATAGCAGTATTATCTTAAAATATTTCACATCATACTGAAACAGGAAATATTGAACAACAGGCTTTGTCCATCTCCATTTATGAGAAAATATGTTTTCCTGTGTATAGTGTGGTTAAAAACTACCACAGACTATTAAGAGGATTGAAGATTTGAACAAAACAAGCTACATTGCATTTACTCATAAACTAAGCTAGACAATAATACAATAACAGCTTTAAGAGAATTTTTCTCTTTACCTCTCTGGCACTACAGCATCTGTACTTTCTTGGCGTTTTATCCGGGGTGGAGCAGGCCTCGCACTGCTTGGTCGTGGCAGTCTTCTGTGATGTGGGATAAAAGGTGTTGCAATCATTTACACAGATAATTTGAATTATTTCCCAAACACCACCATTTCAAACCTGATGTATCTTCCTCTATAAAGAACAGTTATTCTATGAAGAACATTTTCTTAACTAATTATATGCAAAGTATTCAGAACACAAGGGAAAGGGGAAAAAAATCTAAGAAAAAAATTCAGCTAAACTTCAGGAAATTAAAGGCCACTGATTTTAATGATTGTGAAATCACTGGGGGTCAAATTTAGTTAATTTTGGCAGGACAATACCCTATTTCTGTTTGCACACCTGAATGTTAAAGGATATTGAACTAAGTCCATATTCGCTTTAGAAATATACTTATCAATGCCATGTTATAGTCATTTATTTAATTATCTGAAGCATACTCCAAAAGTTAAACAGTTTTAAAATTCTTAATTTGTCCCAGGAGGCATATATTCTGACTTGCATACTATAAAGGAATTAACATTATCAAAAGAAAGCAAAATGAGCTACAATTAGGTTCAATGTAATACGTGATTTTTAAATTTTGTTGCAGGTTTGTAAAATGTATGTTCCCAATTCAGAGCTCTGGGTATGCATGACTTGTATGAATAGCTCATGTACAGGAATGCTTCCAACACAGAGAACCATTTAGGAAGACCTTTTGCTAAATTAAGAATCCCTATTTCTTTCTGTGTGCATGTCCGCATTTCATGCCAGAAGGTAGGCTATATTAGGAAAGATGACCTATTAAACAAGACTGCACTCAAGGCTTAAAGAGTTAGGATATTTACAGTTAACTATAGTCTTACCTGTTACAATTATAACTTTGTTCTGGTTTAACATGTATTATAATATATGTATGTGTGTGTGTGTGCGCGTAATAAAAATGATTTAAATGTATAACAGAAACTCAAACACACTCAATAGTAAATCACAATCCAAGAATGGTGGGTCATCCAATGGAGGTGTTCTACTGAGTACTGGAAAACTATGTTTGGAAATTGGGAATCAGTTTTGGAGATACACATTTCCTCTCCAGTGCAAAATTCCAACTGGGTTTAATTACATGTAAAGCAAGAAGGGATCTGAGAAATATATTATGAAGGAAGACTAAGCCTCTGTCCCAGAAACTAGTTTCCAATTTGCTAATACTAGCTCTGTATAATACAGTGGTACCTCTACTTACGAATGCTTCTTCTACCGAAAAATTCGACTTACGAAACGTGCCTCCCGAAAAAAATTGTTTCGACTTAAGAAAGCGTTCCAACTTACGAAACTGGCGCTAATGAGCTGCTCTCCGAATTTCGTGGCATGGCATTGGTTAGCGAAATCTATCAAAGCAGCACTGTATTGGCTAGCGAAAGAGGAAGTGTTTGCCTAGCGAAATTCAGCTAGGCAGCACCATTTGGGCTTGTGAAAGAGGAGAGGAAGTGTGGCTAGCGAAATTGGTGGCTTCTGAGATCTAGGAAGGTAGGACTTGTGGCTTTTGAACTCCAGGACTGTATTTTTGGCTTGTGATATTTGTGGCTTCTGATCTCCAGGACTGTATTTTTGGCTTTTGATCTCCAGGACTGTATTTTTGGCTTCTGTGGCTTCTGATATTCAAGACTGTATTTTTGGCTTGTGATATTTTTGGCTTTTGATCTCCAGGATTGTATTTTTTTGGTATTGAGTTGTAGCTTGAATCTGGGGGCCTGGAACGGATTAGGGCATTTCAATGTTAAATTTGCTTCTACTTACGAAATTTTCTACTTACAAAATGGCTGTCGGAACAAATTAATTTCGCAAGTAGAGGTACCACTGTAATTCTAAGTGAAGCTTCCAAGTTGCAAGCTTTCCTTTGACCCACATGTTCAGGAGAATGACTTTACCCTAATTCTCCAGTTCATACATAATCACAAGCTAGGATTAGTATAAAGTGAAACAAAAGGCAAGGAAAACATTTTCCTGGCCATGTGGGATGAAGGGGGAGGGGTGTGTTATCCAAATGTTTTGCTCTGGCTCTTTCCTTTCTGTGTACAAACTGACACAAAGTATTCTAAGATGTTGTTAGTTCAAATCAAAAGTGGGCAACCTTTGGAGGCTAGAGGGAGCATTAGCCTGCAGATGTTGGAAGGCTGCTAATATTTTGCCTACTCTTCATTTAAACACTATCAGCACAATCCAGGCAAAGTGAAGCTATTCCACATATCATTGTTTTCAATGGAAGAATTTAGAATATTTTTAAAATAGAAAAAATGCCATTTAGGTGCCTGACTATGATTGTTATCTCAAATGTCCAACTTCAAGGTTAAATTCAAAGTTGCACTTGTGATCACATTGGAACTTTGATCCTCTGCTCCACCCAAGAGGTGGTTTTGAAGCTTCAGAGAGTCTGCAGTGGTGAAGGGAATTGTTCCCTCCCAATTCTACTATAGTTCACCATTTGACAGTTGATCTAGCCTTACATCTAATATTACATCAATACGTATTTAATGAAAGTAAAGACACGCTACTTACCTTTGGGCAACATGAGGAGGAGGTTCATTAGCAATTTCATTATTCTCAGAAACAACTATTTTTCCAGAGGCAGCAGTGTTAAGGACATCACCTTCTGTTAAAGAAAAGTTTTGTTACATACTGTTTTGAAGACTGCATTTACATCAAATCCATATACAGTTGTCTCTCCATATCAATGGAGTCATTATCCACAGATTCAGCCATCCATGGCTTGAAATTCTTTTTTTTTTTTTAAAAAAGAACCTTCCAAACAGCAAAACCTTCATTTTGCCATTTTATATAAGGGACACTATTTTAATACGTTATTACATTGGTATTAAATATTTAATGAGATGTGAGCATCCATGGATTTTGTTATCCATGTGGGTTCCTGGAACCAAATGCCAGAGGATAGAAGGGTCCACTGTAACAATCTTTTCCTGTTCTACTGAAGTCAGTTTGACTTAACTCTTACAGTTTACTGCATCACAGAATTAAATCCAGTGCTCCACAGAAAACCAAGGACAATTTGTAATTCTCTTCCCACTTAGAAAACAATATAAAACCAATATATTCATATGAGCCTTCCAAATGAAATAGAAAGCAACATACAGTCAGCTCTTCATAGCTGTGGGAGTTCTAGGTGGATGACAAATTCCATGGGATCTCAAGTCCCTTTCCTCTCAATAGCGGCACAATTTGCGAGTGACCACATTGGTGTGATCGCGCTCGTATGCAACCACTGAAAAGAATGGGATGAGACCATCCAGAGATGCTCCAGTCCACAGATGGAGAGCCTGCAGATAGGAAGAGCTGATTGTATTTTGAAGTTCCACATTAGCAAAGCTAAAATACTCTGTAAATCAGTGCTATTCTAATTGGTAGTCTAAGGACTGGTGACAGCCCACAAAACATTGACTGTTGATCCCTGCCAAGTTTCCAGGAAGAAAAACAAAACAAAACAAAACAAACCAACCAACCAACCAACCAACCAACCAACCAAACAAAAAACAACAAACAAACAAAAACCCAAAAACAAATATAGGTCCAAAACACACTGCAGAAATAATCCAGTTTGAGACTGCTTTAACTGCCCGGGCTCAACACTACAGAATTCTGGGAACTGCAGTTTTGGAAGACATTTAGCCTTCTCCGTAAGAGAGCTCTGGTGCCACAATAAACTACAAATTCCAGGATCCCTTAGCACTGAGTCAGGGCAGTTAAAGCATTTTCAAACTGGATTATTCCTATAGCGTGTTTTGGACGAGAGACAATACTGCAAACTGGAGGAAAAATACTAGTCCCCTCACATCAGATAGGAAACACTGGTTTAAGAATGTATGGTTTGTCTTAACACTTATCATTAATTTTACCTGCATCACTGGATGTTTCACCTGAAACAAAAATACATGCCAATTATTTTCAGATGTATGAACAAGTTTTGTATGTAGGACAATGGCAGAAAATTCCTGTGCCACCAAGTTACTAAAATGTATCACCCCACGTTTTCTGAAGTCAGGATGAGCACCTTAGGAAAAGGAAAATAAAGAGGCATGGGAAGATGCATACCTCCCTCTTCCTGTCCCAAGGATGCTGTATCATGACCCTAGATAAACAGCACAAGCTCTGCAACAAGTAAATGATTGTACACAGTGACTGCTGCCGTCACTAGCTTCTCTTTTCTTCAAAACACCAGTGTCTTGTGCCAAATAGACCTTCAACACAAATCAGTTTTTCAGTCTTTAAGGTGCCTTTAGACGCTTGTCATTTTTGTGACAGCAGACTGGTGTGGCCTTCTAGTAATGGTTGGTAACAATCAATCAATCAACCAATCAATCAATCAATAAATATTTTTTTATAAATAGAGCAAGAAGGAAAATTCTCCAATGTAGTTTGATAATTATATTTGAAAGCTAATAGGTTTGATCATGAAGTAGTCTCTTCAAGCTACTTACTGAAAGGCATTAAAACAGAAGCAAAGATTTTAAGTATCTAATTTTTAAAAGGAAGGGAAAAAACCCAATGATTTAAAATTGTAAATAACATTTAATAACCCACATTATAGTTGGCCCTCTGTTTTCGCAAGGGATCCGTTCCAGACCACCCCTCCGTGAAAACGAAGATTCGCAAATATTCAAGCGCCATAGGCTTGAATGGGGTGCACCCCCATGAGCGTGTGTGGGGGCATGGCCCATTAATTTAAACGGAGGTTGCCTCTCCGTGAATATGCAAACCTTCAAGTGCCTGAGAACAGATGGGCGACTGTATATACCTTCCAAAGAGTGTACTGAAGTCTTCGTGCTTTGCTTACCTCTCTGCTTTACTGCAATCTCTGCTTCAGCTTTTCCATGTAACACAGTGGTCAGTTTTTCATCGGTATGTCTAGCTGCACTGCTATTAGCTCTCATTATTCCTAGCATAAAGGTTTGTGGTAGGAAGCCATTAAACTAGTTAAATGATAACAGGCTAAGTGCTATCATAGGAATCACTTTAACTTGCTTTAATGTAAGATATAAAGCTTTACAACATGCAACTTTAATTCTTTAAAAATTCTTTCCTAATGTCTAACAGCAGCTTGACTGGTATAGTTCACACTTTTGCACTCTCCCCAATTCCTCAGAGACAAGAGATGGCAAACATCACGTTCAGCTGCCATCAACAGAAATGAAGAATTCTTGTATTTTGCAAGTTCCCAATTATTTTACCACCATATCATCTGGAACACACCTGATCTTATCTAATTTTGGAAGCAAGGCAAGGAAGGCCTGGCTAGTACTTGGATAGGAGCACAGGGATCTCCCAGTAATGCTTGGAAAGAATCCTGACTAAAACCCTAAAGAGCATCTCATTAGACAGCAATAGTTCTTCAAGCCTGAAAGCGGTTGCTAAGCCAATAACAGCAAAGGCTGTTGTTGTGTGCCTTCGATTTATTTCTAAGATGACTCCAAGGCAAGCCTATCATGGGGTTTCCTTGGCATGATTTCTTCAGAAGGTGTTTGCCATGGCCTTTTTCTGAGGCTGAGAGAGTATGACATGCCCAAGATCACTCAGTGGGTTTCCATAGCCAAGGGTGATTTGAACCCTGATCTCCAGAGTCCACTACACCACTGTTATAAGCATTGTTTTAATATAAAAAACCCTTTGTGGGTCTCCTGTCATGGCCCTAAACCAGAAAAAGCCCAACCACCATGGATCCAAGGCGAGGACCTCACGTAGGCACCTGAGAGGTCACATCTGCCTCTACAATAAATCAGCAGATCAAAAGGCTAGGCTTAGAACCTGCAAAGCAGTACATTCACACATAGATTTATGAGTACCAACCAGGATGTGTCCAGCTAAGAATGAGATAACATCAACACCCCATCTCCCCTCTTTGAAATTGTGTACTTCAAAGACAACCTATCCGGAATCCTTTAATATACAATAATCAATCTTGGCCCCAGGCTATTTTCTGTCTATATTAAGACTTCCAAATCTGCCCTGTGAGCTGGTTTTTGGAAGGGAAGGGGGGATCTCATGCCCTCCCTGAAATTCCTAACCAGTATCCCTCGGCTGCCTCCAAAGCAATTTTACTCCATAAGCCGCTGAGTTCATCTTCTACAAGGAGTGCAAAATTTCCAGGTAACTATTCTGTGTGTGAAACCTTTCTTACAGATTCCATGTATCCTCTGTGTGTATGTGTGTGCTTGCTTGTTGATTTATTTTTCTCCCTTAATCAAAGTACCCATCTTTGGAAGAATGTGGTCTCTGCAAAGGTTTTCTCCCTCACCCCTCCCTGTACACATTGGGGTGTGATCCTGCTTACTCATTTTGAGCTAATTAAAAATTCCCCAAGGTCAAGTTCTTATTACACCACACTAACTTTCCTGATTTGATACTACAAGTACAAATTAAATTGTAAAATGAAAGTTCCATTAATATATGTTTACACTACTTAACTACAAATATTTAACATATTTAGCACTCAGAGATAAATTAAGAGAGTCTTTACTTTCCTTACCTGGCTCCTGCACTGTAACAGATTGCTCAATTTTCTCTTTTAATATACTAGCTGTTCTTTCAATGGAACCACTAGATAAGGTTTTACTAGTTTCTTTTCGTCCTGACATGAAAAAATTTACAGCAAGATATGCACTATTATTATTTTAAAAATCACTCAATGACTTTAAAATGAGAAATTATCTGTTTAGCTACATGATTATGTGCTATTTCTTAAAGCTAATGAACTTGTATGCATGCTATGGTATACTCCTACAGTAGCAGTACTTCCATGATACAGTAGCATTACAACTTCAGGAGTATTTGTGTTTTGTTGTTGACAACTGCCATGAAGTCAACTTCGACTTGCAGCAACCCAATGAATGAGAGACCCCAAGTCATCCTATCAGCAGCAGTCCTGCTCAGGTCTTGCAGACTCAGGGCCACTGTGGCTTTCTTGATTGAGTCTATCCATCTGGAATGTGGTCTTCCTCTTTCTTGGCTCTCAATCAATTAAGCATAATACTGCAAATCAATTTTTATATTATCTTTAAATTCTACTGGGATGGTTTTCTGGTTGTATTTTGGCACAATGGTTGATCTGATATTGTTATTTAGTTTTAGTTTAATTTTTGTATTAGTAGTTCATGGTCTATGCTACAATCTGCTCCTGGGCTTTGTGTTCATAAACAAAGGCTTGAAACAGACGGGCCAAAAGTACTTCAGTGGGACCACGCTGGTGCTGTTTGGGCCGGAGCCCCAGCAACCGCATATGCCCGGCCTCAGTTCAGGCAGTGGGAAGGAGTGGGTTCTTTCTGTTCCTTTTTGGCTCGGTTCTTTGGCGATGGTGCAGCATCTGCATGGTTTCCGGCTATGTTCGGAGCGTGCAACATCTAAATGCTATGCCCCAAATGTGGCTGGAAACCGCATCATTTGGCCCTTCTGTTTCAGGCCAAAATGGAGCTTCTCCATCTTCAGCTTCCAATTGTGCACAGTATATGATTTCTATATTGGCTATCAGGTCTATATACTGTCACCTCTTTGATTGACTGGAGAATAAATTTGCAATGAACAAACTGTTGGCTTTATAAAATTCAACCAGCCATTCTCCTGCTTCATTTCTTGATCCTAGGCCAAATTTTCCTATAATCTTTGGTTTAGCTCCATATAGTACTTTTGCATTCCAGTTATGTATGATTACCATGTCCTGTTATGATGCATGATAAATTTCCTCCTGGACTCCAGCACAGATTCTTTCAATTTCTTCCTCTTCTGGGTGGAGCATAAACTTGGATTATGGTTATATTGATTTGTTTTCCCTGAAGTCTTATTGATATCATTAGGTCAGACTTCCATTATATCCCTTGACTGTTTTTGTTATATCTCTCCTCACTATTAAAGCCACTCCATTTCTTTAGCTTTTCGTTTTCTGAGTAAAATATTGTGTAATTATCTGACTGAAAACGTCCCATTCCTTTCTAACATTAGCTCAGTCACTCCAAGTATTGTAATGTTTATACATTCCATTTCTTATTTTACAATGTCTAGTTTCACCAATTCATGCTTCCCACATTCCATGTCACTATGTGTTGTGCAACTTCAGATTTTCCTTTCATCTCTCAACAAGTTAATAGCTGAATGTTCTTTCAGCTTGAGTCTAGTTGTGTCATAAGTCACAGCACTACTCAAAGTTGTCCTCTGCCTTTCCCCAGTAGCACATTGAGTGCCTTCGGATCTGTGAGTCTCTGGCACTATCTCCTGTTTCATTATGGATTGTTTCATCATAGGGTTTTCATGGTAAAAGACATTTGGAAGTGGTTTACCAGTGCCTTCTTTGATGTAGTACTAACAGACTAAGCAGCATAGCCTCTTTCCTCCCAGAAACACATAACCTCATCATTGTGGAAAAGTAGTGCCATGATTGGAGCATATATGTATAGTCAGGGTACATACGTAATGGGAAATCATGGCTTTCTGCTACATGAATTAGGCTTGGGCTTGCATGTTTCCTCCTCCTTCTGTGGAGGAGATCAAAGGAATCTGTTTTTGTTTTATCTAAGAGCAAGCCAGGATCTGAAACTATAGCATTTAAACACATCAGAGTTCCCAGAGATGAGAGCTGAAGGGGAATTGCAATTAGTTTAAAATGATATAACAAAGCTTTCTATCTCTTCAATTGCTCAAAAGAAGGAGAGCCTTATGCAAGTTTGTTCACACAGCAGGAAACAATGGCTTCTGTTATGGTGAACTGAGCTTTACAGTATGAAGTGTTCCAGATGCAAAGGAACCCCTGAAATATAATGACACAGAAAACCTTTTTTCATTTACCTTCACCTCCAGGTTTGGCTCGCTGTCTTGGACCCTTAGTTGAATGTTGCCTTGATAATCTTGCCGAGTTTTCACTCTTGAAAATATGCACAAAGAGAAAAGCCAATTATCCACAATGTTTCAACATATTTGTGTGTGATTTTTACCTTGCCCTAATGTGCAAACAGTCAGAGATGTAGTTTTCAAATAAGCTACAAAATGATGAAGCACCATCAGTGTTGTCTCTACCTGCTTACAAATGGGCAGGGGGACACTGCTTAGCTACTATTTTCAGTAGGGTATGGGGTATAGAAAATAGGGTACCATGAATCAGTGGGATCAGGGTTAGAGTTGTGGATGTCATAAATCCCTTTTATTTTTCTCCCCATAATTCAACATTGGTGTAAATATCCTGGCCAGAGTAGAGAGTGAGTGTGATTGCTCCTCTCTATCAATGAAGAAGGAGGAAGAGGAAAAGAAGAATGGCCAGATATATACATTTTTCCACAGAGGAAGGAGAGGTTCATGGAAAGGTAAGGGACACATAGTACAACTGTCCAGAAGTAAAGGAGGACAAAGATTCTCTATGTACAGTAGCTGTGCAGAAGATGGAATTTTGAAAGGCATAATTTTTAATATAAGGAACTGCAACTCCCACTCCTACACAATTACAAAAATCATTTGCTTTGTTAACAGAAAGTTTGGTACTAGTGGTAGAAAAAACATGGAAAAAATAAGGACAGGTTACACCACGAAAAAGACAAGCAACTTAACGTTGTTTCAACAAATATTTCCTTCAAAACTAACAATATGCACATGGGAAATGAGCAACAAATCAGATAAATCTTACATAACTAAACAAATACATTCTGAACTTTCCAGTGACCACTCAAAGTAAATGCATCCCGGAATTACTTTTACCCAAAATCATACTCTTGTTATAATTTCTATTTTTGTGACCAAACTTATAGATTTATGCTTTTTAAAATATACTGGGTGCCGTTCCAAGGCAGACTTCTTTAATCTCCCCTTTTCTTTCATTTTGCTCAGCAAATGATGCTGGAGGCAGCTATTTACTTTGACATTTGTAGGTAGGCATACACAGCTACAGGATCAGCTAGAGTAGAATCTCATTCTTTCCAGTTAAAGCTTAATTGCATTGTTTACTGCAAACATATTTCTGCAACATGACACCAAAAGTTTTCTCCAGCCTTCCTTCACCATCTTCTCAATGCAAATGATGCTTAAAAAATTCATGCTAGACAGAGAAGGAAAGGTGGGACTGAACAAGTATAAAAAGGCATTGTAAAAAAGAGCTTCCTTGCCAGAGGTTTTGTTATCTGAGGTATGTCTGTATTAAAGGTACACGAGACCAGTCCTTCTGTGCTTCTATAACAATAGCCAAAATATAAATATGAGAATTTCTCCAGAACCCTATTTCT
This sequence comes from Phrynosoma blainvillii, assembly GCA_026167975.1. Classification (NCBI taxonomy): domain Eukaryota; kingdom Metazoa; phylum Chordata; class Lepidosauria; order Squamata; family Phrynosomatidae; genus Phrynosoma; species Phrynosoma blainvillii. Next base: position 222,565,670 of record JANUYF010000001.1, on the reverse strand, counting down.
ACCTGTCTACTGAACTTTTGGGCCTAAATAACCTAAAGGCACCTGATCCCATCATAACTTGCAAGCTAAGCAGGGTCAGCCCTAGTTAATACTTGGATGATAGACTGCCAACAAACGCCAGGTATGTAGGCTATATTTCAGAAGAAAGGACTGGCAAAACTGCCTCTGAATATTCCTTGCCTAAGGAAATCCCAGGAAATTCATGAGGTCGCCAGAAGCCAACAGGCGACTTGAAGGCATACATACAGAACTAAATATCAAAACACTGAACAGGAACCATAATGTTGATGATGCTCCATGTGTCCAAGCACAGCAGCTCATTAGTTCACGAATTATAAACATGAAACCTTTCTGGGAAAAGTAAAAGGGCAATATATAATGAATAACTTAACCAGTATGAGATTTTCATCCACATAATAAATCCATCAGTATTAAAATTAGGATTTAATTGTTTGTGTAATACAATTTTCTCTAGCCACAACTTCATTAACCAATATCAGGAAGACTATTAAGAATATTTCTTAGAAAGTCAGGTGATTTCTCTAACACTTAAGGAAGAAACTTTATTTCTCTTTTGTTTTATTTTCAGCAAAAAGTCCCCTTCTTCCATCTCAATGTTTATATTCCAGTTCGTATTACTTTATTAAGCTGAATAATTTTAGGAAATTATTTTAAAATCATGTGTGTACTAATCTTCAATTGTTTAAAGGAATACAAAAGAAATGTAGTCATCTGAAAAATAGTTTTATTCCTTACTTCTTTATCTGGCTCAGCATTATCTTTTGCAGATCGTTCTGCTGACTTTTTAATCACATTCTCCTCAGTTCCTGCAGACTAAAGAAATAAAAGTGTATATATTGAATCTTTGAATTGTTTATGCAGTATTTTTCTTATTATAATTCTCTAGGGAAATTCACCCATACCAAGAGGTCAGATATGCAAATGCAATTCTAGGCTAAAAAATCTGCATCATGAAACCACTACTGTAACTAACTGAGGGTACTTTCAATTTGTATGGCATGGTCTTAATAGTACAAAAACTCTTGAAGACAAAATGTTCAAAATTTGGTGACATGATAACAGACTTTTTCTACATATTATTTCATAGTACAAATGGCCATAGATAAATTTGAATTTTTTTTAGACGTGTCTATTCTTTTATTAATTTATATTCTGCCTTTCTCCTAATAATGGGACTCAAAGCAGATTTGTTGTTGTTGTTGTTGTTGTTAACTGCCTTTGCATTGATCTCGACCCATGGCGATTGTGTAATTTAAAATATGCAAAAGCATCAGTAAAATATAAAAGTTTCCTAATATAAGGACAATCACATTTTTCATTTATCTGATGTCTGAATTACAAAGTATCCAAATGTATAATCAAATCCGGAAAACTGCTATTTTCTATATTATCAATGACAGAGGCAGTGCTTCTTTCTTCCAATAGCTCTTGGTGCCTATTTTAAATTATAACTGCATAACATTTCCATTCCATCTGAAAACTACAGATGCTCAAGGAAGACAATTTGGTTTACTCAATACAAAATTTGGAATAAGTTCAGATAATGTACACATTTGGAGTTAAATTTGTTAACTACAGTTGTAGTTTTAGTGAGAATGGTATGACTACTGTATATACTCATGTGTAAGGGCCTTTGCAGACTTCTAGAAATAGTGCAAATTGAGTCCACTTCAACTGCCCTGGCTCAGTTCTAGGGAATCATGGGAATTGTATTTTTTCTGACATTGAGCCTTCTCTGTCAGAGAGCTCTGGTGCCACAATAAAATACAGTTCTCATGATTCCCTAGCACTGAGTCAGGGCAGTTCAAGTGGACTCAATTTGCACTATTTCTGGCAGTCTGCAAAGGCCCTAAGTCTACAAACTTTAGTTTGCCCCCAAAAACCTGGGTCAACTTCTCCATGGGTCAATGTAAGTATTGTATTTTATTTTAACTCTTATAAAAAATTGTATCATACCATTCTCTGAGTAGAATGGTGAAAGGTGAGACCAACCTGGGAGAATGTAAAATAAGCACCAACCCCCTCTACTGTTTCTGTTATGGTGCTGTTTCTGCCATTTTTAAATGTCTGGGTGGGAAAATGGCAGCAATGGCAGCCCTTTGGTACTTCCCCTCAAGTAAGTGCCAAGAGGAATCAGGCTTTGAAGGATTTGAATAAGACATCTGTGTATTTTTTTCAGCTTTTCTAGGTTAAAATCAGGCAAAGTTATCATATTAAAATTAAAGGCTATAATCATTGCTAACATAGTCACCATTTTCTTTGCTTTGCCTTTACATCTTTTTTGCCATGAGTGCATTTTCTTAGCCTCATCCATATCTAGTTGTCCCCATATCATGCAGCCACCATTTCCATAGTTCCCTCTTCACCCATCCAGCACAGTCATGCCTGTCAGAATTCTGTAAGTTCTTTGGCATTGTTTTCCTTTGCTCTAGCTTTTACATCTTTGTTACATGCCCCTAGGTTTTAGCCTCGACTTAACCATGGGTCATATCAAAATCCTTAATTTTGGCCCCAAAACCTGCCCTCGATTTATACATGAGGTCGACTTACAGCTGCGTATATACAGTATATGTGTATAGACACACACACATACATAAACATCAAAAAGAAAGTCAGCTACATTGCTATCTTCTTGTATTTCATTTTGTATCTTATCTTTTTCATTTTTCTCTCTTTAAATATCTGTATTTGTATTGTATTTTGATTTTTAATAAAAATACAATAAAACACAAGTTACTAGCAACTATCAATTTACATGCTTTTTAAAAATACTTTACCTTTTTATCTTTGTCTTTTCCTTGTTCTCGTGACTGCTCTGTGTCTCTACCTCTCTCTTTTCGTTTGTCTTTTTCCCTATCCTTTCCCCTTTCTTTGACCTTTTCATGTTCTTTATCTTTGTCTCTACCCCTCTCTTTGTCTTTTTCTCTTAATCTCTCTTTTTCCCTTCCTCCCTCATGTTGTTTTCTTTCCCTATCCCTTTCTTTGTCATGTTCCTCTTTAGTTCCTTCTCCATCTCCTTTTTCTCTGTCTCTGATTTTCTCTGTTTCTCTACTCTGTTTGGACAATCTGTTCTTATTTTTCTCTCTTTCATGTTTTTCCCCTTCTTTAAAATTATCTTTTTCAGAATTTTTTTGATGGTTTGCATAATCTTTAGATTTGTCACTTTCTTTCTGCTTGCTCTCTTCTTCTTTTACGTCTTCTTTGAGTTTTTGGTCCTGACGTGTGCCTCTTTCTTTTATTTCAGAGTCACCTCTTCCCTAAATAATAAAACAGAGAAATATTAACTGGCAAACAATCTTCTCCCTTGCTTTTCATGCAACAAACAGCATTTATAGTTGTTCACCACACCTCTTTATGGGATCGATGTTCTTCTGTTTTAGATTCTTTGTTTTGGGATTTAGAAGACGACGGTGTCTTTCCTTTTATATCTGCTTTCTCTCCAGCAAGAACTTTTTGAACAGCTTCATCACTGGACAGCTACAAAGAGGAAATGCAAGAGAAACTGTTCTGCAGTTTTTCTCTAAACCACAGGCTGCTGCTTTAGAATCATCATCATCATCATCATCATCATCATCATCATCTCAGTTGTTATACCTTGCCAATCATCGTATTAATTCCTTCCAGTGCTAGAGCCAGAATTATGCCTATAAAGTATAATTTACCTCTAAGTAACAATGTGTACTACAGGTTGGGTATCCATTATCTGAAATGCTTGGGACCAGAAGTGTTTTGGATTTCAGTTTTTTTTGATTTTGGAATGTTTGCATATACATAATGAAGTAACTTGGGAGATGGAACCCGATATGAAATTCATTTATATTTCATATGCACCTTATGCACATAGCCTGTGTATTTTTAATAATTCTGTGAACAAAACAAAGTTCATGTACAATGAACCATCAAAAATAAAAGGTGTCACTATTTCAGACACTCATGTGGATGATTTTGGAGTATTAGGATTTTGGAATTCTGGATAAGAGATACTCAACTTGTACTAGGCTAGAGATTTTCACCATATCCAGTATTCAGCATTATGATCCTCCTGAGAAATATTGGCCTGAAACAGATGGGCTAAAAAGTGCAGCTTCTGGCTGCTTCAGGTGCATGGAAGCCACTCTGAGGCTGACCAAGGTGGTCTGTTTGGGACCACGGTGGTGGCCCACTTTAAGAGCTGCCTGTCTGCTTCACCCCCATTGTTTCTTCATCCCTGCCAGTTGGTATTTTCAAAGCAGGGATATTGTGAAAGGACTGCAGTTACTACTGGATTTCACTAAGCAATATAATCCTTCCAGTTATGGGATAATATGAGTGATGCTTCAGTGCTAGTGTGCTGGAATTTTCTTCCCCTCCCTTCCTCACTGCAGTTCTCACTGCTGTCCAAAAACTGATTTGAGGGGGCTTCATAGCTCTCCAACGTAATTTTATAGGTACGTTGGAGAGCTTCAGTGGGAGGTGAGACTGCTTCCCCTTCTGATTCCACTGAAGAAAGTAGTTGTCAGCAGATGTTTCCCATTCAAGTCCATAAAACAAAAAGCCCCAAAGCCATGGGGCAAGTATAACTTTCCTCGTCTTTCCCCCACAAACACATGCCTCCAAAATGAAGGTCGACATCAATGTCCACCGTTGTACCCTTTATCCTTTGAGCAGCCATCTATCTGCAGTTGTTTTATGGCTTTGTTTTTATTTGTTCCAAATCACAGGTTGTGGTTTTAAACATTTATTATTTTATTTCCCTAAAAGTCCTAATAAATTGTTAAAGCAAAAAACGAGTTAGATGTTCATAACAATGCAAGGTCTACTACAAAATGGCAGAACTGATTTCCCTTGAGGTTAATTCTGGACAGAAGAATGTACAATCAGTAACAAAAGAGTAAGTACATGTCAAGAGCACAGTGTGGTAGCAGAATTCCTCTCTGCCTGGAAATAAAAAAGAAAAGTATTTTGGGCAATGTGTTGATGCAGCTGTATCCAGAATTAGTTATACTGATTCTTTTTGGCCAGGATTCTCCAGAAATGTGTTTTGCTGTTATTTTTCTCACAATCAGATTTTCAATTTGACTATTTGGGGGCATCCAAAAACGTTTATACAACATAAGCTGTCTGTACAACTTGAAAAATTAAGATGGCAGCTTCCTTTAGTTTTGTTTACAAAATATGAGTCAAGTATGCTAAATCAGAGCCAAAACAATTTTGGGTTTAAAACAAACAAACAGATTCCTTGGCTCTGCCTGCATTCAAGATTTGTCCTCATCCTGACAGCATTCTTTATTCAAGCATCACATTTTTACCATCCCACCTAGCTGGCGCTTGAGTCTTTGGTACCTGGTATCTCAGTATGGAGTTCTAGTCTATCAAACATTGCTGCTTCTATTTTCTCTTGTGTCTGTTTCTAATTGTCTGTTTCTATTTTCTCTCATGTCTAAAAAAGATAACTTTACATCTCTAATAAATAGCATTGGGAGGGGTAAATTTTCTGTGGAACACCAGTGGGCAACGAGAGGGTTGCTTAATGCCTCAACTGCAATATTCACCACAGTTGCCTTTCCCCAATAACTTACCCTTCTCCTTCAACCTACCTTTTCATCAGCTGGGATTCCACATCTGTTTGTTAACAAATATATTAGTCATATCAAACTCCCAGAACTACATATATACACAGAGATCCTACCTTACTAAGACAGCATTTGGCAATTGCTTGAAGTAGCTCATTGGTCCTTTCAGGTTCATGTCCAGCAACAATACGTGCCGGCTTTACTGCCAAGGGTTCCCCTGTCACCATTATGACAACATCAATTGCCTTCTGAAGGAAGCTGATTTTTGCATCTTTATCCTGGCAAAACAACATGATTTTAAGGAACATTTTCCAGATTTCACTATAAATTATTATCATAATCTTTAATTTAAAATATAGTGACTATTTAGCATTTTGGCCCAATTCAGTCAGTATATCTATCATGTTTAAGAGATTTATGTATACATGCATTAAAATATTTGTTAAATTAAAAGCAAACAAATAAATGAGTGTGCATACATACCTTGACATTATCAGATTTCATCTCTGCTTCTGTGTACAGTCCTTTCATGAAACCAGTTGATCTAATCACCTTTAAAACAATACAGAGTGTTTTGTTTCTGGATTTGCTAGGCACACGAGTTTTTGACATATGTTCATGTTCCTATATGAATGATAATGTTTTCAGGTTTGCCACTTTTCAACTAGACTTCAGATGTATTCCAGTCCTGTCTAATGTAGATATCTCCCAAAGCATACCAAATTGCTTGAACACAGGTTTGTATAATGGAAAGAGAGAATCATTATAATCTCCAGAGATACTCTTCTCTCTGCAGTATTCTAATGTATTTATGCCAAATTCTATGGCTCACATTATCCTTGTTGTTGTATGCATTCAAGTAGCTTCTGACTTATGGTGACTCTAAGGTGAACCTATCATTGGGTTTTCACATTATCTACAGACCAGCTAAGCTCCATTTAATGATGACTATTCTCATTAAGATTTTTTTAAACGTAATCATTATACTGTATACAGGTACATGGGTAGAGATGTGTTCCCCAGGATTTCAGGTGTGACAGCTACATGATGAATGCTGTAAGCCAGGATGGTAATACAGTAGCCCCTCCCAATTCACAGGGGATCCATTCTGCCCCCCCCCCCCGAAAATGGCGACTTGCAGATATTCGAGACCCATAGAAAATAATGGTGTGTGTGCCTGTGTCGTGTGTGCAGGGCCGCATGTGGATGCACGCTGCCATTTTGTTTATAGCTGCTTGTCCCTCCCACAAAGAACGAGGCCATGGATTCCAAATCCGCAAAAAGGGAGGGACAAGTGTACTCAAATAGAGAGTAGGAGCCATCAATTAATTATGCAAGTATTTTCAGTCCATTAATGAGTAGTAGTTTGAGCAATGGACTAGGACTCTGAAGAACAGGGTTTGCTTGCCATGAAAACCCACTGGATGACCTTGTGCAAGTCAGACGAAAGCAAGAACCAACTCTCTCTAAACAAATCTTGCCAAGAAAGCCCTGTGATAGGTTTACTTTAGGATCACCATAGTCTGGAAATGACCTGAAGGCACAAAATAACAAACAGATTTTTATTGGCCAAAAAATACAGAGGACTGCCAAATTCTAAATATGACAAGAGCAACTATTGCAAAACAGTAAGACTTTGGGAGGCGACAACTTTTCCCTGCATAGTGTTCTAGACATCGGCAAATGGCCCACACAAAAATGTATTTTTGTTAAATCCATCGTAAGGTGCACAGAGGCAGAAGAAACATCTCATCTAGTGCCAAAATTCTGTGAGTCAATACAGGGGTTGGGGTGGGGACTTCCATCTACATCCCACTCAAAAAATGGGGGAGAGGTTCTGGATGCTGTTGAAATGAAGAGGGGATAGGCCAAGATCACTCCCCTCATTTTTTGCCCAGTACATTACTTAATGCTCCTGCAAGTAGAAAGGATACATTTTGGATACATTCCTTTACAGATAGTTACAGAATGACCATAAAAAGTTTTTATTCCATTTGGACAACTTATTTTTCTCTCTTAGGAAAATGTTTAAGTATCACTTCCTGAGGAGGAGGAACTTTGAGAAAAGTCACAATGAACAACCAACTAATGAGGAAATACACAAAAGGCTATAGAAAAGTAAGAATCTCTAAATAACAAACCTGACTGTTTGATTTTGAACAAATGCTTGTTCTACTTTTACAAAATCTTCAGGAGTAATGAAATTGAATTCTAACTTAACAAGCACTTGCTAAAGTCATGCCATGAAATCCATGTGTTCAAAAGAACTTGCTTGTTCTGTTTGGGCTGGATCCAGAGTTCTGCTCTGCAAACAAATTATTATTCAAAGAAGGGCCTAGGATCTAACAGAGAATCCTGCTGGCACTAACCAACAAAAGCTGACATCTCCAAGCCAAGTGCTAACTTGAACAGATGGATATTAAATCTGCCTTCCAACTAAAGTTCCTAGAGCTTGAAAAAGTTAAATTTTTGACAATTAGCGAGTGGATTGTGGGAGGCATAGTTCTGACAGCCACCTATGCCACCTGTTACCCTGTTCCACTGGTACCCCAACTTGTTACTACAGCTTTCCAAAAGACACAGAAGGCTACAGGGACAAGGAAGGATGAATGAAAATGAAACCTTATGCCTTTCTCTAAGCTTGTGCATTTTTGTTCAGTCTACTTTGTAAAAGCACTTTTTCTGTTCTAAACGATACCTCATATGAATTTAAAAAAAAAACAAAAAACGTTATCGGACCTCAGATCACTCAAATGTCAAAATCAAAATGTACAGGGTTGTTTTTTATTGTTTCTGTTGGTAAAGACTACACGTTGTGTGTTAGTTTTTGCATCTTACCATGCAATCATATACAAGTTTACTTGGAAGCATGTTCCTATATCTTCCATTTACAGCAAGACACTTATGTAAATCAGTGGAGTTTACGTAAGTGATGACATAAGTGATTCACGAAGTCTACTATAGCTAGGACTAGCAACTGGATTTAGTTCTTAAATCTTTTACATAGATAGTAATTATTCTTTATTACATTTGTACCCCCTGCTCTTCCTATTCTAATCTACAAATCATTACACCAGAAAAAAAAATCCATTAGCTTTCCCAGTAAAACAACAATATCTGGAATCAGACAGGACAGTTAGTGATGGTGTTCAGGGAGATGGGATGGGAGCAGATTTCATTCAGCTGGTCAATCCTTCATTGTCAACACAATGCTCCCTTTCCCAAATATCCTATAGAGTTGTGTTTTTAACAGTAACTCAGTCTATAGCAGTGGTTCTCAAATTTTGCCCTTCTAGATATTCTGGACATCAGCTCCCAGCACCCCTTCCCACTGGAGCTTCTGGCAATCTAAAACATATGGCGGGCCTAGCATGTCAGAATCAGCAGTCTATAGGAAACAGGCCATGTACTTTCAAGGAACGGAGACATCAGAGGCACTGCATCCTACACTGAATTGCGCTTGCTAAAGAGATAAGGCTTCAATTGCAATCCTGCTAGCACTGCTTAATCAATAAAAGTTTACTTCTTTTGCCAACAGCTAACAGGAACTGATCACCAATGCAGTGTAGTTTTTTTTAATTACCTAGAATTCAAAGACAGAGCTGTGTTTGGGCCTTTGCAGACTGCCAGAAATAGTGCACATTAAATTGAAGCACTGCCCTGGCTCATTGCTAGGGAATCATGGGAACTGTAATTTATTGTGGCACCAGAGCTCTCTGACAGAGAAGGCTCAATGTCCTAGAAAAAAATACAATTCCTATGACTCCCTAGCACTGAGCCAGGGCAGTGCCTCAATTTAATGTGCACTATTTCTGGCAGTCTGCAAAGGCCCCTTAGTCTGGAATATCAATATGCATGGTGATATTATAACTTACATGAACTTCACCAGATGCATGCAGTGAAGTGACTATTTATATAAAAGTCTGCTCCTAGGCATTTAAATTAGTTACTACACATTTTTAATAATCATTACCACAACTGTATTCTATTGTAACCTACAGTTCAAACCAATGTATTTTGTCTTATCCAAAAGAGGACAGTGGATAGGGTGGCCAAAGTGAAATGAGACAGGGCTCCTGTGCCTTTAGCTGCTGTGTGGAAGAGGGAGTTTCAACAGGCCGGTTGGTTGCAATGAGGAGCAAGACCTGCTGAAATTCCCTCTTCCACATGACAGTGAAAGGCACAGGAGTCCTCTTAGGTTGCCGGTGTGGCAACCCCATGGGAGCTGAAAAATGGGTAGCCCTTAGAGATGGGTTCAAACATTGACCAGAATGGAGATTGCAGTCAAGAAATGGGAAGAAAACTAGGAATGTTCCAACTAGGACAGCCATGAAGGAACTACACAAAATCCTAAAGAATAAAGATATACAACTGAACACTAAACTGAGGACCATCATATTCCCATCACCATCTATGGATGCAAGAGCTGGATAATGAAGAAAGCAGAAAGAAAGAAAATCAACTCATTAAAGATCAGGGTGACCAGGTATCCCCCTTTTCCAGGACATGTCCTCAATTTCAACCTTCTGTCCAGGAGGAATTCCAAAATGCCCTCCACTTGGAATATGGCTAAGAAGCAAGAATTTACATTCATATGAGTGTTTTGGGCTTTTAGTTGGTCATATCCTCCATTTTTCTTGAATGTCCTACATTCTGCACTGCCCTGTCCTTCTTGGTGGTGAGGACCTCTGGTCACCTTGATTTGAGATAATGTGGTGCCGGAGAAAAGTGCTGAGGATATCATGGATGGCTAAAAAGACAAACAAATAGGTCATTCAACAGATCAAGCCTCCCTGAAAACCAAGATGACGAAAACCTCCCTGAAAGCCAAGATGACGAAAAATCATCTTACTATCATACTTTGGACACATCATGAGAAAGTATGGAAAAGACAGTAATGCCAGGGAAGGTAAAAGGCAGCAGAAATGGTGACAATGGTGCTGGGGAAGGAGGAGGGCAGTTAAAAAGATGAAGACCAGATGGACAGACTGTCAGAGAGGTCATGGGCATGAATCTGCATGACCTGAGCAGACAGGATGACCAGCTGCTTTAGGTGTGTCCTCACCACCAAGGCACTGTGAAATGGAGGACACTGCTAGGGGGGGAAAAGCAACACCTCAAGACACTCATACAAATGTAAAACTGGTCCTTCTTAGTGATGCCCCAAAGGGAGGACCATTTGGGATTCCTCCTGGACAGAAAGTGGAAATGGAGGACGCGTCCTGGAAAAGGAGGGCCACCCCACCCCCGGTCACCTCAGTGGGATTCCTCCCGGGCATTCAGGAGGCTGAAATGGAGGGAACGTGTCCTGGAAAAGGAGGACCAAGTCTGGTCACCCTGTCAGGAAGCAGAGCAATGGAGGGCGCGGGGGGAGGCGCCTCATAACCCCAGGGTCGCCATGAGCCAGGGCCGAATCGAGGGGAGACCTTCCGGGCGGAAGAGGCCTCCTCTGGTTGCCTGGCAACGAGGGAACGCGAGCCGGCCCCCCTCCCTGCCCCGCCGGCCCTGACCTCCCCAATCACGTCGTGGAGGTATCGGAAGGGGGGCTTGCTGAGGAGGCGCTCCGTCAGGGGAGGTTTCCGGATCACCCGCCCCAGCAGCTCCTGTGTCCGACGGACCATCGACCCCTGCATGGCGGCGGCGGCGGCGGCGGCGGCGGAGGAGGAGGAGGAGGAGGAGAGCGGACCCAACCAGGCCCACTCCCTCCCGGCGGCCACCACGCTCCTCCTCCCCGCGTTGCTCCCCAGCGCCGCCAGCCTAGCAACCGAGGAACGGTTAACCCGATTGGACCGCGGAGGGTCGTGGCGATGACGTCAGGGAAGCCACGCCCCTCATGATGGAGAACCTGGGAGGGAGGGGCCGCGCGCAAGTTCCAGGTGGTTCTTTGTGGATATATATATATATATATATATAATTTGGTTTATATATATCTATATAGTTTATATATTAGTTTCTCTATATTATAGTATATATATGTTTATTTTATATATATAGTTTCTATATATATAGTTTAGTTTAGATATACTTTAATATATATAGCTTATAGTTTAGTTAATATGTCTATATAGTTTATATAGATATTATAGTATATATATGTGTGTGTGTTTATTATATATATATATATATATATATAGTTTAGTTTAGATATACTTTAATATATATAGCTTATAGGTTATTACATATATATATATCTATATAGTATATATATCTCTATATATCTATATATATCATATATCTCTATCTATCTATAGTTTTTATGTATATAAAAAACTTGATGTCATTGTTGGGTACCTTCAAGTCATTCCCGACTTATGGCTGGCTTAAGGTGAACCTATCCTGGGGTTTTCTTGACAAGAGTTGTTCAGAGAAGGTTTACCATTGCCTTCCCCTGAGGCTGAGAAAGTACGTTTTGCCCAGGGTCACCCAATGGGTTTTTATGCTCCATTTAGAAATCAAATCCTGGTCTCCAGAGTCATAGTCCAATAAATAATAATAATAATAATAATAATAATATTTATTTATATCTCGCCCTTTAGAAAACCAACCAGGGCGGCTCACAACCATAAAATCTTGCATAATATCCCAAAGCCAACAAATCCCTGGGTCAATGCTCAAAGCACTAGGCCACACTCCTTTTTAATGTGTCAATGCAGATGCCCTTTCCTGGTTCAACGAAAGAAGGGAAGGGAGGTTTTATTCATGTGGCGGAGAGAAAGTGATGGACTCTGATGGAGATAGCGGGTGATCTGGGGTCACACTTCTTTCTCTGCCTAGTTTGGGACTGTGGTGACCAGAGGTCCTCACTGGCCATGGAAACCCACTGGGAGACCTTGGGCAAGACACACTTTCTCAGCCTCAGGGGACGGCAATGGTAAACCTCCTCTGAACAAACCTCCCCAAGAAAACCCCATGATAGGTTCACCTTGGGGTCACTGCAGAGGTGGACAAGGCACCTCGAAATGGATACTACATAAATGAAAGCCAAAAACATTCATAGAAATAATACTAATAATACTAATAATATACATTTATTTCATAAGGTGTATTTATAGCCATATTAAATATATTTCATTATGGACAGAAAAACTGTATTTTTCTGATGAACCTACTACACTGTTAAGAGTGCTATTATTCCACTTTAACTGCTCTGGCTGCCTCCTGTGGCATTCTGGGATTTGTAGTTCAGGGGTCCTTATGTGCTCTCTGGCTGTAAATTCTAAATACGTACCTCCCTCTATAAAAAGAAAGTCCCCAGCACTTATTTCATGATTTTGTTACATCCTGGCTCCTGTAATTTCATCCATGTCTTTTACTAATTTTAAGACTACATAATTACTTCCTGGAGTTTCTTTTGCATTTACATAATTACTTTTTGGAGTTTCTTATGCATTTACCTGATTATCAAAGGATTATCAAAGGAATTATTGAAGGGGTAGCTATTAGTTTATTAAAAGATGTTATAAAGGCAGTGCAAGTGAAACATTTAAATTCTTTATTCTTTTTGCAAGTACAAGAAAGATCAGACTCGAATACAAATTAAATATTTTTGTGTGTATTTTTTTTTTAAAAAACCTGTATTGTAATACAACTGCAGCTGTGGGACCCTGAACATCCCATTCAAAAGGTACTCATTTAAAAAAAACAAACCTAATGTATGGAACATCCCATAATTTTGTAACCCAACAATCAAACAAGCCATCATAAACTTAACTTCATGTTGGCTTGCTGCAGCCATTGCTGCATTACATCGTCATAAAAGGCACATTCTTTTTGTAGATATATAAAAAATAATTGCCCTTTCCTAATTGTTTATATTAGTTCACAGCTTTTCTGGTGACATCTTGGGTACATTTTGCTTTATGTGAGACATCAGGGTTCCATACAAGGAAATGAATAAGCAGAAGTTGGTTATAGATACCGCTACATTAGTTTCTTCTAGGTGTGACTGCACCATTTAGCTCTTAAAGCATATCCCTAGTAGAATGTATCAAGTATTTTTGTGTTTTTCCTTCTTGATATACATTATATCATCTCATACAGAAAAGATTGGTCCTGAAGAATCCTATGTCATGATTTGACTAAATGACAAATTCCTTCAAAACCGTTTGTTTCAGTGATCAAAAACACAAGGTGTAAAATAGCCCCAAACCTTCAGTTCATGGAAATATCTTGCAAATAGTCATATACAATTATTAAACTGCTCAATATTTGCTTTATTAACAACTGTCTCTCCCCAGTTGCCCTTCTTCCCTCCATCATTTCTCTCTCTTTCTCTTGCTTGCACTTTCAGCTGCACTGTTCCTTCTTGGCCCATAAACCCCCAAAATTCAACCTAACACGAGCATAAAAGATCTAAATGTACTGTTTAGGTTAGACATTGGGAAAACAGGCCATGGAGGAAAAGGGCTACTAACAGAAAACATTTTCTTGGACCAGTTAAAACTGCACTTTTTTCCAAGTCACTTTAACAAGGATCCTAAGCATGTTATCCAATATTGTGCGTATTCGAGAGAAACATCTCTAGCATGTTCAATATGCTATCCACAATATATCATGGTGACTTCTCTTATGCCACTTAAGCAAAATACATGTGACATATAAGCTGCTTTTAGGAAATGATAAGCAAACATCCGTGGGCACTCTGATCTGTTCAGACTCTCCTTTACTGTTTCCAATCTATTTTATTCACTTTGGTAATACAACACCTTGCCTTACTTTATAGTTGGGATCCAGAACTGCATGAAGATGAACTCCACAAACATCCTACAGAACCAAGCCATTTTTGCTGATCCCCACCCCCTCCCAGCTGCAGTCCCTATGTCTCCCCAAATCTGCTATGGATAGTGTGGGGAATGATCAAGGGAAGGAGGAATCCATAAAAAGTCCTGCCGCTTGTGGAGAGATAATACTACATCCAACCTATTGTTACTTAAGACAGAACTGAACTAAATTTTGTTGGAACAAATTTAATAGGCAAAAGCCTGCAAGGAAGAATTTATCCCTATTGTTTTTCCTCTACATATGGGGAAAAGCAAGAGTGACTCTTCCATCATCTCCACAATGCATTTATCCCAGCTGACTCCAGCAGATGGATGTCTATGGATGTAGGTTATGAATAATGTGTGTAAAAGTACGCCTAGGCCCAGATAATGTTGGCATTAAGCAATTTTCAAACATACCCCATATGTATGCAAAGGGATCTTGTAGCATTTGAGATTAACTGTGCGAAAGAAGTTGTAGAATTAATTTTTGTAGATTTGGGGGGTGAAACAGACTGCCCTTTTGTGTCGCCTTCTGGATGGCGTGGGAGTCCCGGAAGCTGCCCAACCGTTTACACAGGGGTGGCTTCATGACACTCTGGTGGTGTGGTGTTTACAAGGTGCACACTGCTGGAGCATCATGAAGCTGGTTTCTGGCCATGGCACAGGTGGAAAAACCAGATTTTTGGTGCTCCTTTTTTGGGCAGCTTCAGGGTGGATTTGGGCCGCAGCATGTGGTTGCTGCAGCCCAATCCGATTTCAGAAGGGGACTGGAGATGGAGACAGACCTTCTGCTGGTCTAATTCGGTCCTTAGTTTATTTCTTCAGATGCATGCTAATACTACAACTTCTATCGTTGTTAGTCTCAAAGGTGCCCTTTACACACTGATAGTCCAGATACATCTATGTCTCTGAATTATACCCCACATGTAAAAATTCCAGATACATCTATGTCTCTGAATTATACCCCACATGTAAACATCTTGTGGGACAAGGATGCCTGGTGAGAGAAATGAAAAGGTGCAACCTCATTCCATATACTAAGACTTGCCTAGGCAAAATGTATGGTAATCATTACATCTATGCCTTAGATGTCTCTAGATAAGGATGTGTTTCATCCATTCCCTCCTTTCAGAAATTGGGCACAAAGCAGAGCACTCTTTGCAGGCCAGAATTTTCAAGGTGTGCTGTGAATGAGGGTAGAACGCATTCTACACACAACATAAACTGTCCACTTTCACTGTAGTATTCATGGATACACATAATAGGCTGTACATGTTTCCCTTTCTGTATTTTATGTTGTCTCTAGAAATGACTGTATGAAGTTTGGCATTTCTCAAAACAAATCTGGGTCTAATTACTGGTTAATTGGAATGTAACAACCAAATTATATCATAGATAAGTATGTTGACGTGTTATGTTTGCTATTTTGCTATTAAATAAAGCAGGAGTTACAGCAGGATCAGTGGAGTGAAAGGAAGAATAAAATTAAATTCCACAAATAATGACATTCTGTCTTGAAGAGTCACTCCTCTGTGAAGCTTCCTTTTGAATTAGCTGCACACATCCATGGTTCAGGCTAGATTTTGAAAATTACTTTGAGTACTTCAGAATGGAAGTGAAGAAGTAAGCTGCAGATTTCCCTGCAGTGTCCATAAATGCATCAGCAGATAAACCACCTTTGCAGTGATGACACAGCATAGAATCAGGATTCATTAATTTGGTTATTACAAAACTGTCCTTTGAAAGGTTAAACTATCATATGTGTTCTCATTAATAAAGTGCAGACATCCACCCTGAAAGTAAGCACTGAAACTAAGAACTAACACACGTTCTTCCAATAGGATATATAGAAGGAGATCCCAGCCACCTTCACTCCTTTGACAGCTGTTGTACCAAACATGCCAGTGCCTGAGTCAGGGAAGACTATTTCTTGGCTAGTCAAACTGAGGCAACTCCGTAATAGTTCATCAAGATCCTGGTGAGGTTTTCCAAATCCCCATGAGTCAGCTGAAAACCCCTACACTGATAGAGAGTACTGCTTCAGGCTTATGATGCTTAGTCATCTTTTTCTCATGGAAACCATCATTCTGTACACACTCATTTTTCCTACTAAAATAAAACAAAAACAAACAGGTTATCAGGTTAACTCATGTGTTAGGAATGTGCAAGACAGGCTTGTATCTGAAACACAAATCTCTTTGGGTGAATGCCTAAGCGTTACAGCAACGGGTATCCAGTAACAGACTGGTTGCCCAGGTATTATCACAATATTCCTTCTTTTTATCCCATTTAGCATTTTAAAGATGTTACAGAAACATCTGAAGTCCAGTACAAACATGCATGAAGTTTGTGATTTTTAATTAGCTAAAAATATTCAACTGACACAATGATAATGATTATAATAGAGCAGGGGTAGGCAACCTTTCCCCTTTAAGGGCCGAGGGACTTCAGCTCCCAGAAGCCTCAGCCATGTTGGCCAATAGCTCCTGGGATTCTGGGAGCTAAAGTCTCTCGGCCCTTAAAGTGGAAAGGTTGCCTACCCCTGTAATAGTGTGCCGTATTTTTCGGCATATAAGATGCTCCGGCATATAAGACGCACCCAATTTTAAAGGAGGAAAATCTAGAAAAAAAGATTCTTAACCAAATACTGTAGTAAAATATTTTATATCAACTGTATAAAGTTAACAGCAGTTTAAGAACAATTTTAAGTTGTAAATGTAAGTTTAAGCCAGCAGCAGGGCCAGGTATTGCACAAATTCCCTGCCCAACTTTCTTGCAAGTCTCCTGTCGCCTTATGGTGACTCCATGAATTTCTTAGGGTTTTCTTAGGCAAGGAAGACTCGAGAAGTGGTTTTGCCAGTTCCTTCCTCTGAAATACAGCCTGCAGCACCTGGGATTCTTTGGCGGTCTCTCATCCAAGGACTATCCAGGGCTGACCCTGCTTAGCTTCCAAGATCAGATGGACTGGTACCTTTGGAGTTTTTAGGCCATTGGCTTATGGAGTAATTTATGGCTTATTTTGACCCTACCATGAGGGTTTTCTTGGCAGATTTCTTCAAGGGGGGGGGGGTTTGCCATTTCCATCCTCTGAGGCTGAGAGAGTGTGATTTGGCCAGAGTAATCCAGTGCCTTTGAGTAATTTCTGGCTCATTTTGACCCTACCATGAGGGTTTTCTTGGCAGATTTCTTCAGAGGAGTGAGTTTGCCATTTCCACCCTCTGAGGCTGAGACAGTGTAACTTGGCCAGGGTAATAATCCAGTGCCTTGGAGTAATTTCTGGCTTATTTTGACCCTACCATGAGGGTTTTCTTGGCAGATTTCTTCAGAGGAGGGAGTTTGCCATTTCCACCCTCTGAGGCTGAGACAGTGTAACTTGGCCAGGGTAATAATCCAGTGCCTTGGAGTAATTTCTGGCTCATTTTGACCCTACCATGAGGGTTTTCTTGGCAGATTTCTTCAGAGGAGGGAGTTTGCCATTTCCACACTCTGAGGCTGAGACAGTGTAACTTGGCCAGGGTAATAATCCAGTGCCTTGGAGTAATTTCTGGCTCATTTTGACCCTACCATGAGGGTTTTCTTGTCAGATTTCTTCAGAGGAGGGAGTTTGCCATTTCCACACTCTGAGGCTGAGACAGTGTAACTTGGCCAGGGTAATAATCCAGTGCCTTGGAGTAATTTCTGGCTCATTTTGACCCTACCATGAGGGTTTTCCTGGCAGATTTCTTCAGAGGAGGGAGTTTGCCATTTCCACCCTCTGAGGCTGAGACGGTGTAACTTCGCCAGGGTAATCCAGTGCTTTGGAGTAATTTCTGGCTCATTTTGACCCTACCATGAGGGTTTTCTTGGCAGATTTCTTCAGAGGAGGGAGTTTGCAATTTCCACCCTCTGAGGCTGAGACAGTGTAACTTGGCCAGGGTAATCCAGTGCTTTGGAGTAATTTCTGGCTCATTTTGATCCTACCATGAGGGTTTTCCTGGCAGATATCTTCAGAGGAGTGAGTTTGCCATTTCCACACTCTGAGGCTGAGACAGTGTAACTTGGCCAGGGTAATAATCCAGTGCCTTGGAGTAATTTCTGGCTCATTTTGACCCTACCATGAGGGTTTTCCTGGCAGATTTCTTCAGAGGAGGGAGTTTGCCATTTCCACCCTCTGAGGCTGAGACAGTGTAACTTGGCCAGGGTAATAATCCAGTGCTTTGGAGTAATTTCTGGCTCATTTTGATCCTACCATGAGGGTTTTCTTGGCAGATTTCTTCAGAGGAGGGAGTTTGCCATTTCCACCCTCTGAGGCTGAGACAGTGTAACTTGGCCAGGGTAATAATCCAGTGCCTTGGAGTAATTTCTGGCTCATTTTGACCCTACCATGAGGCAGATTTCTTCAAGGGGGGGGGACTCTTTCCACCCCCGTCCTGGGTGCTCCAATGGACTCTTCCTGGGATGGGAGGATGTCCTCTGACCCCAGGAAGAGTCCATTGAAGCACCCAGGATGGGGGTGGAAAGAGGAGGAGCACATTCAACTAGCCAGGAAAAGAGGACTCTTTCCACCCCCGTCCTGGCTGCTCCAATGGGCTCTTCCTGGGATGGGAGGAGCCCACTGGAGCACCGAGGCTGAGGCTGAAATGAGGCCTACTTTTAGCCTAGGCCTCGGCAGTTACTTACTTCTCTAGTTTGCCCTCAGCTTGTATATTCGCTTTATTAGATGCAGCAACTTCCCCACCCTCGTTTTGGGGAAGAAAAAATGCATCTTATATGCCGAAAAATACGGTATATCTCCAAAATTCAGTGTGTGGGGATAACACAATATTTTAAAGTATGTATTAAGCTTTCACATATACTATTTTAATATATATTTTATATTGTAAATAATACTTATTTCTTAATGTATGTTACAAAATGTGACTTTATTAAATGGTATATTAACAAAAAAGAAAAAGGAAAAGAAAGAATATTTGCGTCATAAAACCTTTCAAGACACTTCTATTATGTTTCATAAGAAAATGGTAAAGAGTTTAATGCAACATTTGTGAAGCACTGTTTTTGTGAAAAATCATTGGTGTCTCCTGCACCAAACAACATAAAAACACAGGTGCAATTGAATAATCTTTGAGACTATGACTTCAAAATAAACACAATGTTGTCTCTCTAAAAAGCTTATTCTGTGTCCTTGTTTCCTTACCCATTATGCAATATTAATTGCTGACATTTCTTATCCATATCAATGCATACTCTTTTATACTAACTTTCTACCAAGTGCCTAATCATTATCCAATAATTTAAAGATGTTTTATAAAAACATCTGCAACCTTAAAATTCATACTAGGAATTTCACCAATGCATTTTTGTGTTTAATTGAAAGGGATTCAAGGGCTTGTCTAGCATAAAGCCACTTTGAATCTCATTTGGGAGAAAAGAGGAATGTAAATCAAATTAACACATAATATTGAAGGACAGGTTGCTTACCTGTAACAGTATTTCTTCGAGTGGTCATCTGCGAATTCACACAAATGGGTAATGACTGTGCATGCTCAGCAACTTCGGATCCTTCTGGAATCACTAGGCAGACTTTAAAGTTGCAACTTTTCCCTGGGCTGGACTTAAGCTGCAACTTTTTGGCGGTAACACCACCCATCCCTATAAAAGGCCTTCTGCCGGTACCGCCCCCTTCAGTTCCGGAAGTTCACCGCCCACTGTGAAGTAAACAGAAACACATGAGCAGGCACACATGAGGGGAGGATGGGCGGGATTTGTGTGAATTCGCAGATGACAACTCGAAGAAATACTGTTACAGGTAAGCAACCTGTCCTTCTTCTTCGTGGTCTCTGCGAATCACACAAATGGGTAAGACTGACAAGCTTTGGTCAGTGGAGAAGGGAGTGTCCTGCCACCAAAAGATTAATACTATATATAACAAAGAAGGGAATGCACATCACTGCGCCCAATGTGATGGTAGGCGTTGACATCTCAGTGCAGTCCTGACAGTAATACTGCCCTTCCAAAGGCTGCCTCATGTCTGGCTCTGGAGTCCATTCTATAGTGCTTGACGAAGGTCAAGAGTTGAGACCAGACCGCAGCCTTGCAGACATCCTCCAACGGTACTCCAGACAAAAAGGCAGAGGATGCAGCTAACGCCCGAGTTGAATGGGCCTTCACCCCAACCGGTGGTTCTTTATTAGCAAGTTCGTAACAGAGGTGAATGGTGGAAGTCACCCATTTAGAGAATCTCTGAGAAGAAACAGGCAAACCTTTCTTGGCTTCCCCGTAACACACAAAAAGACGTTCAGATCGTCTCGAGCTCGCTGTCCTGTCCACATAGAAAGCCAAGGCTTGAAGGACGTCCAGGAGATGGAATCGCCTTTCCTCATCAGTGGTTGGGCTCGGGGCTAGAGTCAGAAGCACAATATCTTGCCTCAAGTGAAAGGCTGATACCACCTTCGGCAAAAAGGTGATATCAGGTCTCAGTACCACCTTGTCCTTATGAAAAACTAAAAAGGGGGGATCAACCCTGAGGGCACACAGTTTGCTGACCTGGCGGGCCGATGTGATTGCAACCAAGAAGGCTGTCTTCCATGAGAGAAGTCTCATCTCCGCCGTGGCTAGCGGCTCAAAGGGGGAAGAAGCAAGCTTGGATAGGATGATACCAAGATCCCATCCCGGTGTTGGTACTGACATGGGCGGATGAAGGTTTGAAAGACCCTTAAGGAAGGCCTTCACTAGAGGTTCTTTGAAAAAGGAAGGAGCTCCCTGAAATTGAAAATGAAAGCAGATTGCTGCTAAGGAGCATTTAATTGATTGTAAACTGAGGCCACTGTCCACCAAAGACATGAGGAAGTCCAGTATGGTATCAACTGAAACTTGGGATGGAGACAAGTCCTTCGAGTCCAAGAAGTGCTGGAACCTGGACCATTTCAGTGCATAGGACTTCTGAGTAGACGGTTTCAAGGATGCCCCAATAACAGCCCTTATGGGGGAAGATAAGTTGTCTAGGGTCGGATTCTCCATGCGACCAGTTGAAGAGAGCTCATGTCTGGATGCAGGACCTGACCATCGTGGAGAGAGAGAAGGTCCAGTCGAGGATCGAGGTGGAGAAATTCGTTCTTGGAAAGATCCAGGAGTGGAACGAACCAAGGTTGTCTGGGCCACCATGGAGTGATTAGGATGACACTGGACTGGTCCCGTCTGATCTTTGCTATTACCCTGGTGATCAAGGGGAATGGAGGGAACATGTAGAGAAGCCTCTCCATCCACTGATACACAAAGGCGTCACCTCTGGAACCTGGGGCCCTGAACCTTGAGCAAAAGTGACGGCACTGAGTGTTGAGGCGCGTCGCAATAACGTCGACTTCGGGTTCTCCCCACACCTGAAAGAGGTGGCCCACCGTCTCGGGATGGAGGCGTTTGTATGACATGCATCTATTAAGTTGTCGAAGGTCTAGAATGGGTCTCAGTCCACCATCCTTTTTCGGTACCGTGAAGTATCGAGAAAAGAAACAAGAAGAGTAGGCTGAGGGATCTACGGGCTCTATAGTGCCCTTGTCCAGTAAAGAGCGTACTTCGTCGAGTAAGGTGTGTGGGGGTAGTGGACAGAAATACCCCTGTGAGGGGCAGTTCAGAGAACTCGAGGGCGTAGCCATTAGTATGATGGATAAAACCCAAGAGTCAGATGTAATTTGAGACCAAGAGGTGATAAACGGTCTCAGTCTGTCCCCAAACAAAAAGGGACCGGCGAAGTATGCTGGGACACATCATAAAGCCTTTTTAGGCCTGTCCCCATCCTTCTTACGGTACTGCCGGAACCTTGACTGGGGAAAGGGGCAGCGTCCTGAAGATGAGGATGACTGAGATTGGTATCTCTATCTAGGTGGATCTGATGGGAAAGTCCTGTCTGTATAGGAGGGCCTCTGCTGCTGCTGCGGGTACCACGGTCTTGATCCCCCAAAGCAGCGGCGTTGGTGTTGATGGGAGGTTGAGGACGTACCATGCTTCTTTGCTGCAACCTTCATTTTGTATTTCAGGTTGAGCTTTTCATCCGTACTCTTGTTGAAAAGGCCGGAATCATCAAATGGTAAGTCCTCGATCATGGCCTTGGCATTGGTGGTCAGATCGGAGGACCGGAGCCAGGCAAACCTCTGCAGAACGATTGATCCCGCGACCAGTTTAGCAGAGCAGTCCGCAGCATGGCACACCGAGACGATCTGCTGAGCGCCGATGGAATGCGACTCCGACTGCAGGGCAATCGCTAAGGCCTTTTTGTCATCAGGCAGATCATCTAGGAGCGGCAGCAGTCTCTCCATGATGTGCTGCTGGTATGCCCCCATGCAGGCGGCATAGTTGGCCACCTTCACGTTGAGCACAGCTGCAGCATAAGATTTTTTTGCCAGACCATCAATTTTCTTTCCGTCTTTGTCCACCGGAGAGGAAAATTTTGAGGATGTCATCATCTGGGCCCCTTCGACAATGTCCGAATTTGGTTTGGGTTGTTCAAACAGCCAAGAAGACTGCGAAGGAGCAATGCGGTACAGGTTTTCAATCTTCCTCGACGTAGACGAGACGGAAGCCGGGGCTGACCAAGAACGCTCCGCAATGTCCTAGAGGGACGGAAGGAAGCCAAGAGCCAGCGGTGTAGGGACTCTACCATGGACCCTGCGCTCCACGGAATCTTTAGGCTGGGTGTCCGAGCGCACCAACTCGATGGCAAGAGCCTCTGCCATGTGGACAATTTGCTCGGTGAAGAATTTCACATCATCAGTGGGAGAAGCCGGGTGATGCTCGACCAGGGTGGTGTCTCCTCGAGGTGGAACTGGGGAAGACGAAGACGAGGATGAGGCAACAGAAAACACAGAAGGCAATCTCGAGTGAGGAGTAGAGGAACGGGATCATGAACGGTCTCGACGGGACCGGTGGCGCTTAGCCTGAAGGTCTCAAGGCGGAGGAGCCAAAGGCGATGCAGAATGGGACCGAGAGAGTTGTCGAGAGGGGGAGCGATGACGAGGGCGAGACGACGGGATTGGGAGAGAGGAAGGCGATACCCTGTATATCTGGGGTTGAAGAGGCAAGGGGGATGGACAGGACAGGAGAGCTCTCGGATCTACCTGCATGAGGAAGCGGCTAGTTAAGGAATTGAAGACCAGATCGGGATTCTCCCTCAATATCTTCTCCGTATCGGGATCAAGGGGGACATCTTCCGCTTTGGTACCGAGGGTGGCAAGATCCTTATGAAGCGTGGAGGTCTCAGGCACTAGCAGCGGCACCTCTTCTCTGATCTCGCCCTCGGATTTGGATTCAGAAATCAGAGCTCACGTAGGAGGGCATAGAGGGGAGACAACCTTGAGAGCGGGTGGGTTCAGAACCGCTGAAGAGGGTCCCGGAACGGGAGGAGACCTGGAGCGGGATGGAAGGACCAGCTCCAGCTCGGGCTCGTGTCAGTCCTTGGACTTCTCGGGACGCACACGAGACTTCTTTACAGCAGGGTCTTTAGCCTTTTGAGTCTCCCTTTCTGAAGAATGGTGCCTCTTTGCAGCCTTTTTGTCCTTGCGGGACTCAGAAAGCGGGCATGCTCAGAAAGAGCCTTTTTAGAAGTTTTGCTGGACTCGTTTCCAGCGACCTCAGCCTTCTTCTTTGAGGCAGACTTAGAGGAAGAATCTCCTATAGACTTATCCCCTGGAAAAGGCTCCTTAGAAGGAGGACGAAGAGCCTCCTCATAGAGGGCAGCTTTCAGCCGTTTATCTCGGTTTCTCAGAGCTTGAGAAGTCATAGAATGGCAATCCGAACAGGCCTTGGTGTTGTGGCCCTGACCCAAGCACAGCAGGCACAAAGAGTGCGGGTCGGAATTCGGAATTTTATTATTGCATTTAGGGCATTGCTTGAACGACCTAGATGCCATTTTCAGAAAGAAAGGTCAGACGTACCGAGTCACCAGGAGCAAACAAGATTGTTAGAGAAGCCAAATCGTAGTCAAAAACAGCCCGAGTTCAAAAACGAGTGATTCCAAACGCTGAGTATTGCTAAAGAGTAAAGCAAAGGTTCTTCCGAAGCTGCTAACGCGGCGGACGAAAGGAACTGAAGGGGGCGGTACCGGCAGAGGGCCTTTATAGGGATGGGCGGCGGTACAGCCAAAAAGTTGCAACTTAAGTCCAGCCCAGGGAAAAATTGCAACTTTAAAGTCTGCCTAGTGATTCCAGAAGGATCCGAAGTTGCTGTGCATGCGCAGTCATTACCCATTTGTGTGATTCGCAGAGACCACGAAGAAGAATATTCTTATATTTGAGGTTTAATTTTAATCATAAAATATGACTCCTTTTTCTAATATTTTATTCATGAGCTCCTCTCTATTAGACCTAGATCAATTTTCATATTTCAGGGCACTGATTGATTTTACTACATTATTGTGTTTTTCTTTATTTCTTTTTTGGATAAGTTCTATAAATCTACAAATATGTAAGAATAAAACTTACCTTGGTTTTTCAACAGTAAGCTGCTTCTGCATTTGTTTTCCAATATCATCCTTAATTGTACTAAAGTCTTTACTGTCATCAACTAGGAGATTCTGTTATCAAAAATAGTGAAATTGGAGATACAATCATCAGTGATACTAATGGCACTAGCCTGAATCTTGCTATTGAAAATTCAAGTCAATTAACATTTTTATATTCTTTTAGTGGTACAAAATCTATCTTTATCTACATTAATTCATTTAGTTTTGGGACAAGGGTGAGGAAACTCTGGCCCTCTAGATGTCTTGAACAACAGTTCTTACAATTCCTTGCATGAAGCTAATGGCAGTTACCATATGTGTCAAAACATCAAGAACACCAAAAGAAACATTGAAGCCAGTTCAAGAATGTTCTAGAATTTGATAATGTAAACTATGCAAAATTTCAAATGAAAGAATTCGTGAAAAAGTTTTCACCCCAAAGGAGAAATGTGTAGCAACATTTCTACACAGACAGTGTTTCAAATTGTGTTTTATCGTGCCAAAGCCTCTCAGTGCAACCAAATAAGATAGGCGGAAACACATTGGAAAAGATCCCGAAAGAAAAGTGTAGAAAGGAGAGTCTGATCTCTAACAGAATAATCCAATAGATAGGTAATTGAAACCATGCCAAGGCAAATATAAATACTCTAGCCTCACCTACAGCTATAAGATACAATGAGACAAAATTTCTATTGGGAGATCTGGCCCTCTGGGAGGAATTTGCTCCAGCCAGTAAAATCAACTTCCAAGAGGGCATTCTCAGTAATCACCCCCAGATTATGGAACGGCCTGCTGGACGAGATCCGTCATTTACGAGCTTAAGCAGCCTTAAAAAGGCTGTGAAGACGGATCTCTTTTGGCAGGCCTTTCCTGATCAGATCCCGGCCTCAGGAGCTGCGCGTCTCTACCTCTTTCAGTTTTTTGGCTGATCCACTGCTCGTTTGCTTATAGTCGCTCCAGTTTACCTCATTTTATTTGATATTTTATGTTATGATTTTTTTTTAAAGGATGTGTAGTTTAATACTTTTTTAATGGGGGGGGAGTTTTGGGGTTTTTTAGTCTGTATTTCTGGTGTAATTTTAACTGTTGTAAGCCGCCCCAATTATTATTATTATTATTATTATTATTATTATTATTATTATTATTATTATTTCTATAAACATCTAAATAGTTTTCCCAGCCTGATGGTTGTTTCCATGCTGTGGAATTATTTTTCACAGGGAGACAGGCTGGCCCACTCTCTGCTCTTCCTCTACCAGGAGGTAAAGAATTTAACAGGCATTTGAGGATTAATTACTTGTGCAGGAGTGTTTTTTTTTTAAATGGAGTATGGGTGCTATACTTCTATCCCTACCTTTTTAAAAAGCTTAAAGGTTTTCTTTAGGATAGCTTATTTAATTGTTTAACTTGTTTATCATTAGGTTTATCATTAGGTTTTTAGCTGTTTGTTGTTGTGTGCTTTCAAGGTGTCGCCAACTTACAGTGAACCTATTGTGAAGTTTTTCTGGGGCTGGGGTGATGTGTGACTTGCCCAGCATCACCCAGATGGCTTCCATCGCTGAGTGGTGATTTGAACTATGGTCTCCTGCGCTCCATCCACACTGCAGAACTAATCCAGTTTGACGCCACTTTAACTGCCATGGCTCAGTGTTAGGGAATTCTGAGAACTGTAGTTTGTTGAGGCACTTTGACAGAGAAAGCTAAATGTCTCACAAAACTACAGTTCCAAGAATTCCCTAGCATTGAGCTATGGCAGTTAAAGCAGTGTCAGACTGGATTATTTCAGCAGTGTGGATGCCGCCCTAGTGTACTATGTTTCTTATCTATCTTGTAAGCCGCCTTTGTTCTCATGTCAGAGAGAGGTAGAATATAAATTAATTAAATAAACAAACAATGAAGTATTTCTTGAATTGTTATAACAGCAATATATAATTCAGGGAGAAAAGTTAGAAGAGAATACAGACCACAATATGCTAATTAAGATAATTCTTAATTCAAATGGTTTAATTATATTTATTAACTTAATCCAGTCCACACATGCAAAGCCTTAAGAACATCATCCAGTCATCTGCTATGTGTCTCCAACTTGCATTTTTCAGTCCATTCTAAGCATTCTCATTCTTCCAAATCTTGCATGGCCCATTCCCTCCACTCATTATATTACATATAGCTAATATATATAGCTAACTCATTATATAATATATAGCTAACACTGCAACAAGGTACAGCAAGGACCACTTGTTAAATAACAAGTGAAAACAGCTGCCAAGTCCATTAATCATTTACCTTCACACCAATAATGTCTCCATCCTTCAAGTTGTAGGGACTCAACTGTAAGTTGTCACTCCTCTTCTTCTTCTTCTTTTTTGAAACTTGCTGAGTCTGAATAAAGTGAGAAATGAAATGACAAAAACATCATAAACTAGCAGAGATGTTTTTTGGGCAGACACTGGGAGTGGATTATTATATCAATCTAAGTAAATAAGTATTACATACTTTTACAAGTGAAAGGTCATGAGAAATTTCAATTAAAAAAAAAACTAGTAAGAAATTAAACTTTTGGGGCTGTCACCCAACTTGAATACAGTAAGATACAGAATTACCCAAACAGTCAACACATTTCTCTTGGGAATAACTATTAATATTTATGTGCTAGATCTCTTCAGTACTTAGAGATCTAGCACATAAATGTTAATAGTCCCAAGAGAAATGTGTTGACTCTATGGGCAACTCTGTCTTATTGTATTCAAGTTGAGGGTCAGCCCTAAAAGTTTAATTTCTTACTAGTTTTTTTTTGTTGTTGTTTTTAAAACTAGTTTTTACTAGTTTTGGGGAAGTAAGAGTGAAGGTTGGAAGAGAGTTGGGGAGAATGTGAGATAAAGTAAGGTTATAACGGAGAAGGGAATTAGATTGGAAGTGTTGTATAAGACAGATTGGTAATGAGATAGTTTGGTAGTATTGGAGTTAAAAAGAGACTTAATATGGACAGGTTGCTTACCTGTAACAGTATTTCTTCGAGTCGTCATCTGCAAATTCACACAAATGGGTTTCTTCTGTGCCTGTGCAGCCAGTTCGGAAAGTTCTAGTATCACTGGGCAAATTTCCAATTGCAACCTTTTGGCGGTAGCTCTGCCAATCCCTATAAAGCCCCTGGTGTTCCCGCTCTTTCTCCAGTTCCAAAGCGTTTGTCGCCAAGCAGTGATAGTAGGAACTTTAACTATTAGCAGGACACTGCTGAGGGGAGAATGGGCAGGATTTATGCGAATTCGCAGATGACCACTCGAAGAAATACTGTTACAGGTAAGCAACCTGTCTTTCTTCTTCGTGGTCTCTGCGAATCACACAAATGGGTTATTTAGACTGGCAAGCTTCTGTCAATGGAGGAGGGAGTGTCCTGACACCAATAATAAAAACTTCACAAGGAGATAGAATCCATAGTAACAGTAAACAGTAACATTGACTTAAATGTCAGAGGTGTCATTTGACTGCATTCAAGTACGTCATAACAGTGCAAAAAAAAAACCTAGTGCAAGCCAGAAAGCAGCACTGCCCTCCTAAAGGAAGCTTCTTGTCTGGTCCTAGTGTCCAGCCTATAGTGTTTAATAAAGGTCTGGTTGGGACCAGACAGCAGCCTTGCAAACATCCTCCAAAGGCACCCCGGTCAAAAATGCAGAGGATGCAGCTACCACCCTGGTTGAGTGTGCTTGCACCTGGCCCGGAGGAACTCTGTCTGCCATTCATAGCAAAGGTGAATGATAGATGACACCCACTTAGATAGTCTTTGTGGTGTAACAAGCAGTCCTCTCTTGGCTTCTGAGTAGCAGACAAAAAGTCTCTCAGAATGTCTCGAATCAGATGTTCTTTCCAAGTAAAAGGCCAAGGCCCTCCGAACGTCCAAGGTGTGCAGCCTACGTTCAGTGTTTGTAGTCGGGTTGGGGGCCAGAGTGTGCAACACAATGTCCTGGTTAATGTGGAATGCTGAAACCACCTTTGGTAGAAAGGTGATATCGGTATGGAGGACCACATGCCATGCTTTCTGGCAGCTGCCTTCATTTGATATTTGAAATTTAGCTTCTCGTCCGTCTCCTTATTGAAGAGCCCAGAGTTGTTGAAGGGCATGTCCTCAATTGCAGTCTTGGCCTGAAAGGTCAAATCAGACGATCACAGACATGGCGACGTAAAGCCACGGAACCAGACAGGATCTTCGCGGCACAGTCCGTACAGTGTCTGACCAATATTATCTGCTGACCGCCCAGGGCGTATGCTTCCCTCTGGATGGCAGTTGCCAGTGGTTTGCTCTCCTCAGAGACCATCTGCAGGAGTGGTTCAAGGCGCTCCATAAGGTGTTGAATATATGCGCCCATACAGGCAGCATAATTTGCAACCTTGAGGTCAAGAACAGTTGCTGCATAAATCTTCTTTGCAACAGTGTCCAACTTCTTTCCTTCTCTATTGGAAGGAGAAGATGAGGCCCTCAGGGTGAAGCTGGATTGAGAGCCATCGACAATAGCAGAGTTTTGTCTCTGGTGTTGGAAAAGCCACGACAGGCCTGATGGAGAAATCCTGTAAAGGTTTTCTATTTTGCGAGAAGTGGACGGGACTGTAGCAGGAGCTGTTCACAAATGCTTTGCAATCTTTTTGAGTGTTGGAAGTTGGTGATCGCCGGTGGTGTGGGCACCTTCCGTGCACCCTCTTCTCAACTGGGTTGGCCGCCTCATTGTCAGATCTGGCTACCTCGATCCTGAGTGCATTGACCATCCTTACAATTTGGTCTGTGAAAGACCTGACATAATCCGTAGGAGACGCTCCAGCTAAATTAACAAATTGCGCTGGGCTGGAAGGTTCTTCGATCTCAGACTTGGGAGATTGCGATCAGGACCAAGAGATAGAGAGGCTGGAGGCCTGGGAGTCAACAGGCGACTGAGGAAGTGGCCTATCAACAAACAAAGACTCTCCTCTTGGTGGAATGGGAGGAGTACGAGAGGTCAAGATACGGGACTGCTGGGCCTGACTGCAGATCTTGCTCCAACTGATCAGCCTCCATTGAGAGATAGTATCAGCCTGTCTCACTGTTGTAAAACAGGTCAGGATACTGCTGGAGAAGCAGGTCATGGGCTCATCTAGCCCGTCTTCCATCCTCATCCGCTTCGGCAGCAAGGGAGCAGAGTTGTTGTTGAGAGGTACTCGGAACCGGTTCCTTGGTAACATACGGAGTTAGGGCCAGAGGGACAGGCTCACAAATCTCCCATTCGGATTCGGAGTCGACCAGCACAGTCGGTGTCAATGGCAGATCCATTTGGAGGGACAGCACTTGGCTGAATGTGAAGGTCGCAGGAGGAGTCTTAATGACCTCCATGGTTTCCTCCCTCGCAGATCTCTTAGGGGAGACCGATCTGGCCCTCCTATGAGAGGCATCACCAGACCCAGATTCAAGGTGCTTCCATTTGGAAGACTTCGTCCCAGAGCACTCACTCCGGTCTTTCTCAGACTGAGGCACCCAATCTTTATCTGAACAGGAAGCCTTCCTGTCCTTGGAGGGCCTATCTTTGGACCTCTCCTTGGACCTTTCCATCTCCTTTTCCTTTTCCTTACCTGATGTTGACGTCTGGTCCGAGGAAGGAGGATGGGAGGGGGCCAATGCAGGTGTCAAAGCTTGCTCCCATAAGGCGGCCTTCAACTTGAGCTCCCGGTTCTTTAGGGCCTGGACAGTCATGCCCTTGCAGAGTTGGCACGCCTTAGAGTTATGTGCCTCTCCAAGGCATAAGACGCAGCGGTCATGTCAGTTGGATGTTGGAATTTTTGAGTTACATTGACCGCAGCACTTGAAGGAGAACATAATAGAACAATCAAATCACAAGGCAAAAACGAGGCCGAGAGATGTTCCAAATATAACGATTAACAAGCACCAGTGGCACAGTCCAATAAGAATAGTCGAGCGGCAAAAGTTTGGTCAAAATCCATAAGGCAATCAGGTAAGTAGGACGAGCGGCTCAAGAGCGAGGTTCCTAGTCAGCTGCAACGTGGCAGACGAAACAAACTGGAGAAAGAGCGGGAACACCAGGGGCTTTATAGGGATGGGTGGAGCTACCGTGAAAAAGTTGCAATTGGAAATTTGCCCAGTGATACTAGGGCTTTCCGAGCTGGCTGCGCAGGCATAGCAGAAACCCATTTGTGTGATTTGCAGAGACCACGAAGAAGAAGGATTAATATGAGTGAAATATGTGTGTAAGATTTTTATATCTATATTGTTTAAATATGTTGGTATGTATGTACTTGTATGTATTTTCATTTGTATGTATTATATTGTTTTATGTTTAATAAAAATTATTTTAAAAAATATTTGAGCTAGATATTTTCACTACTTAGGATCAACTGACAGTTACTTTCAGATCTAAAAAAAATATATGTAGAAACCAGGACTACACTAATGCAGAAAGGGGCCAGCAGTCCATCTCTGTACAAAACATACAACTCCTTTCAGTATTGAGTTGGAATGAGCATCAAGTGTGGTTATGAATGGGCCAAACTTTTTGCTGTTTTGTGATGCTAATCAATAAGTCTTTTTAAAAACTGAAATCAAATATAACTGGGCAACACCAAGGGATTAATTCAACATTTACGTCTTGCAATATACCTCCATGTATCAGGTACTGAATTATACAATAACCCAGTAAGGATGGCACACATTAAGCCTGGAATCCATGAGAACCCTGGTATAGTTTATAATTTTATTTACACCCACACTTTCCCCAAAACTGGGACACATGATAGTTTATTGACTACAATTAACCTGCTGGTGTGCACTGCTCCATTGCTCCCACCTCCAGTTGGAGGTCAGATTTGTAGGAATGACTGGAGAGTGTGCTTCCATCAGATTAGCCAGGGTCCCTTGGTCTCTGGCTTATTGTAGCGTCTGAACTGGAGCAATGTAAAGAGTGCTTCATAACACTTGTGAAAAGTCCGATCAGAAAACCTAAACCCTGATCAAGTGTATCCATTCTCCCCACCATCACAACCAAAGATACTCTCTAAAGACTTTACTGCCACCCTCCAAAGTTGCCAAGATGAAGAAAATAATTTTTGAATGCAGTGATCCAGTTCCTGATGAATCATGTGAAGTTGTCAAAATTGCAATAACGGTGGTGATGCTAGGGAAAACAATCTGATAATATACTTAATAGGTATTGCTGTACCCTCACTTGAAATAAAATTATGTTGGATACATTTAAATATAACACCTTTCTTCATTAATATTGTCACATTCCCAGGATTTTATGTCTACTCCTTTCAAGCGTCTAAATGTCTTGTGACTTTAAGCACCCAAGCATCATATGTGCATACACAGAGAAAAATACATATGGTAGTGATGAGAATTATACATATAGATGTATGCCACTAAGGGGGGTTGCAGACTGCCAGAAACAGTGCAAATTGAGTCCACTTTTAGGGTTAGGGTTAGGGAATCATGGGAACTATTGTTTATTGTGGCACCAGAGCTCTCTGACAGAGAAGGCTTAATGTCTCAGAAAAACAACAATTCCCATGATTCCCTAGCACTAACCCTAACCCTAAAAGTGGACTCAATTTGCACTATTTCTGGCAGTCTGCCAGAAATAGTGTGAATTCAGTCCACTTTTAGGGTTAGGGTTAGAGTTAGGGAACCATGGGAACTGTATTTTATTGTGGCATCAGAGTTGTCTGACAGAGAAGGCTCAATGTCTCAGAAAAATAACAGTTCCCATGATTCCCTAGCACTAACCCTAACCCTAAAAGTGGACTGAATTCACACTATTTCTGGCAGTCTGCAACCCCCCTATGTTTTATTTCTAAAAAGTCTTACCTGTGGCTGGCATTCTGTTAGTGGCATACACAGGTCTAAGTCAATGCTATGCTCACATATGTCTTTTTTTCCCCTTTTTCTTTTTGTGGTCAATGAGGACCCTGGAGGACAACAGTGAATGATGTAATAATTCTTTGTCTCACTACAGGGAGAGAGCCAGATACTTTTTCAATCCCCCCACAACACTCTCTAACAAACATGAAATGGCTGAGGCGGGGCTGTAGCAGTGCTATAATAAGTTTGGGGGGTTGTGAAGATATATTGTTTCTTGTGAAGCCAGCTGTACTGTAATTCCCCATGCAGAAGCAGTATACTATGTTCAACCATACAGGATGCCAGCCTATTCCTAAATTAACAGGAATGGAATATGAAATATCTTTAACTTCTGAAACCTTCCTCTTTACCTTAAAAAAAAAATCACTGGTAAACTTTTTTTAGCATAGGCCTAGTATTTATCATGTTACTGTACATTCACAGAATACGAAATATTATTTCAGTAAAAGAACAATATTGGACAACTCTTTTCTCAGCCATGTCTTAGCTTACCCAACTACTTATTGGTATCCATTCAAATTTTCCAGGAGAATATTTAGCTATTTCAAATTTCTCCACTGGTAAGGAATAGTATGCAGCAATTCTTTCTCTCAATGCAGATGCTGTACACTCTCTGGAGATATCCCATATTAATTCCACTGGGTGATAGTAATCCCTCTCTCCTGGTATGCTCATCAACACTCGTAGAAGCAAATCCTTTGGTCTGTGATCAGGAATATGCAATTACCATCTTTAAAATATATTTCTACACACATTTCAGAGGCCTATACATTTACTACTCTGTTTTAAGGAATGATTCTTCAGGAAAATGTGGAATAAACTATAACTGTAATTTAAGATGTTTTTTAAAAAACTGTTTTTGACTAATAGCGGCTAAATATCTTAGCCAAAAGCCCAAGAAACAATATATCTTACCCAAGATTCTCTTCCTTGCATAAAGGCTCTATACAAATTTCCACTTTGCTTCCTAGTTTGAGCTTACTGAAAAATAAATTCAAAGATAGCTGTGTTAGTCTGGAAAATCAGTGGGCAAAAGGATCTTGTATCACCTTAGGAACTAAATGAAAGAAAACAGCTGGTAGCATGAACTTTCATGGACTTGAGTCTACTTCCTCAGATGCATGAGGAAGTAGGCTCAAATCTACAAAAGCTCATGCTACCGGCTTCTTTCTTTCATTTAGTCTCAAATGTGCCAGAAGATCCCTTTGCACAATGCAAAATAAATATAATAGGTAATTCAATTTCAGTAGTCGTCATTAGAAAAATGGAATATAAAAGTAAGCACACATTTGAAAGAGTGATGTAAAATACAGGTTGCCAATGTAAGTGTTGCCAATACATTGGTGTAGTTTTGAGAGCTAAAAGTCTTCAAACTTATGTGGAAAGACTAGACTGCCTAGGATATATGATTCAAAAATAAGCCTAAGCAGCAATCAGTTAAACTTAAAAACAAAATAAAAGAAAGACTGATAAACTTTAAGACTATTTAAAAAACTCTATGACATAAAAGGGAGAGGGAAAAGAAAATCTAGCAGCACCATGAAGATTAAGTTATTTGTTTTTGTGTGAGTTTTTGTGGATTCCAGCCCTTTTCCTCAGATGCATGTACTCTGAGTACATACATGCCTATTCAAAAGTCCCACTACATTCCATGGGGCTCACTTACAAAAAAGTGGGAAAATGATTGTGGCCTTACTGGAGCTGCTCCTTGTTGCTTCGTAACAGTTTGCAAGGATGCTTATTTTCCATAGTCCAAACTCGGAGAAATTCTGGCAGTGGAACACTAAACTCTTGAATGGATGGCAAAGTCATCACCTGAAAAGGAAAGAGCTTTCCTAGCAAGGATAGAATCAATGCTACCTGAAAAAACAGAAGACTACATCCTTTGAAATTTTCTAACACAGTACAAATTGTTTAAGTGCCATTCCATATTACATTTCTTTTAATAAGTTTAGTATTTTTTCAAGATGCCTGACCTACAGATTGGTGGCTGATTAAGTCCAAAACTGAGAACATCTTTGACAACTGCAGTTTTTCAAATATGTTATCACAACACAGAGGAAGATGAATAAGTAATTCATTCTCACCTGCAAAAGTGAAATCAACAAAGATGTACATTCCTAATACAAAGTTATTGCCTCTTTATTCAAATCCAAAAATGTATCTCCTACAGCTTTTTGTGAAAGTATGTCTCTTTCATACATCTTTTATATGCATTCATTTTCTACCACCATGTGTAAGTGTAACACCAAAATCAGGATATGGAACAGGAGGTAATTTGAACATGGAATCGCCATGCCACAACTGGTTTTCATATTCTAAGCAGAATGAAGGGACAGACAAGGGTATAAGAGCTCAAAATCTCTTTCAGCTTCACAGTGTCCAGAAGTTCAAAGGCAGGGAACATGCCGCTTCCCATGTTCCTAACAGAACTTTCTCCTCTCACTTAAAATCCTTCACTATTTTTGCTAAACTTTACCAGTCAAACCCACAGTTTCCCAAACATTACCAATAGTCCTTTATATCCAACACATGAGCAATATCCCCCACAGTTATTAAAAGGACAGTGTAAAAATGCAAAGGTCTTTAAAAAATATTAAATATATTACTTTCATATATAACAAAATGTGTAACAGCTGTAATCCCTAAGAAGGATTTCTGACAAAAGTTCAGCATGTATCTTACAGTCAAGAATGCATGAAAGTAAAGCACAGAAAATACCTGTTATACTTTATCACTACTAGAATCTCTAAAATCCCTGTTTAGAGTTAGGCAAATGCTGTATCAAAATGTACTGGTGACCACAAAAAGGAAAATTTATTTTATCTAGGTATCAGTATTTTAGCAAATCTTACTTAAAGAAAAGGTAGTATTAACCAACAAAAGATAATATCTAACCTGCATCTTCAGTTCTTCCAAATAAGCTTCTCCTGAGATTTCTATGTCACCCATGTAACGTAGATCAACTTCACTTTGTAGAAATGTTGGTGAATCTTACAAGAAAATCAAAAATTTCAGTTTAAAGAAATTTATAGTTATAATAATTTCAGTTATAGGGGCCAAGCAGATGGCCCAGAAAAGCCAGTTTCTAGGTGGCGTGGGGGCATGGCATTTTGGCTGGGAACGGTGATCCAATTAGTTCCTATTCATGGTTTGAGGTTGGCTCATCTAAAACTAATCATGGTTGGTAACCTACCACATTTCACTGGTCCAGACAACATGACAAGCCACAGTTAGATAAAAAGATTCTGAACCCTTCCTTATTAGTTGGATGGGAAGAGGAGTGGGAGTGCAAAAATTCAAGACTTTTTGCTGTCATTTGTTCTTGTTGGAGAACATTGAAATATGCCATGATTTAGCATGAAATGCAAATTCTATCGATATCTTGGAAACTACAAAAATATTAAGCATTAAAAATTAATGAAACAGGCATGGTTCCCAAGCCCAATCTCTTAGTTAAGGGACTGAGGGATTTGCCTTAGCTTCTACATCTGTTTCTTGCTAGAGTTCTCGCTAGAGTCCCTTGCTATGCAGAGAGGTGGGATATAAATAAATTATTATTATTATTATTAAAGTCCATCTTTTTGGTCACTTAAGTTTGTAAGCAGTATTTTCTGGTAGGCACATCAGCATTCGTCTTAAAGATCTCAGAAGCTTGTGAAGGATCATCCTATCACATGGACATTTCCTGTCTATGCCCACTGCAAGGTCTAGGGATACTTGCTCCAAGGCATTATAGCTTTTAAGGCATATGACATATGCACAGTATATTGACAAAAAGGTCAACTGGCACCTTATTTGCC
This sequence comes from Phrynosoma blainvillii, assembly GCA_026167975.1. Taxonomy (NCBI): domain Eukaryota; kingdom Metazoa; phylum Chordata; class Lepidosauria; order Squamata; family Phrynosomatidae; genus Phrynosoma; species Phrynosoma blainvillii. The sequence continues at coordinate 222,529,167 of JANUYF010000001.1, read as the reverse complement.
ATATATGGGCGTCATCCATGAGGAACTGGCTCATGTCATATAGGCTTTTGCATAAATTTCAGTATACTACTGAGCTGATTGGTGTTTATATTTTACAAAATTCAAGTTTTGTAAAATGTGAATACAGTATAAAGTATAAATTATAAAGCAAGAATATTTGTGTCTAATACTAAAAACATAGCCACTACCTCGTTCCAGGAATGTATTAACCTGACAAAAACCAAATGATAAGCCTGAGAGAAAACATAAACAAATGGTTGATTTATAATAAACCTGAGAAAGATATGCCTTGAAGGGTTATTAGTATGGCAAAAGAGTTACTGACTGATGCAATCTGATGAAAGGCCACCAAGAACCACTAGTCTCCAAGTGTTACAGCATATTCTAAAGACCAGTAAGATCATTGGTTTGATTGAAAGAGAACATTGCATTTGTAAGTAGAGACCAGTAAAGATCTCTGAGCTGACTGCATGATTGGAGGCTGGAAAGTATATAAAACTGGCTCAAGAGACAGAAGCTAGACTGACCCAAGCATCACGCTTCTATATACCAAGATAGCTGTTCCTTAATAGCTTTGATGCTGATAATACTGCTTCCAGCTTCTAACTACCCAGACAGTGCAGGTAAGAGAGAATCTTTGCTCTCAAATAGGCTAGGTGAAAGCCTTACCTAAACAGATATATGCCTGTTATGGAAATAATGACACCCATTATGGACAAGTGTATGTATATATATATACTATCCACTATATTGCTGTTGCCCATGGGGGCTCCATTTAATTCTTATGGCTAAAAACTGCCAATAGGCCTATTTTCTATTCATCTCCCTAACTGTCATTTAAAAAAATATTTAATCAATACCAAGTTACCAGTGTGAATACAGAATGATAGTCTCAAAGAAGGCATTCTACTGCAAATGGAACACAGACTGTATATTGAAACTATATACAGTACAAAACAAAGAAACAAAACAAACATTCAGTGTAATTCTCCACCTCCTGGTATTCTAGTTAGTTTCAAATTCAGATTTAAAAAAAAATATTCAACTAATCATGCTGCACTTGTTTCATTATAACCTGGAAAATGTGCTTAGCACTTCTATAGTACTGAGAAATGGAAACTGAGACTGATTAAATTAGAAACAGAGTGAAACTATTCTGGCCCATCTACTGGACAAGCATACCAGACAGACAGCAGAAACAAAATCTGTAAGAAATACAGTTGGCCCTTTAGATCCACGGGGTTCAGATCTGGGACCCCCATGAATGAAAAAATGCATGGATAATCACACACCATATTTTTAAATAGTGGGGACATGAATGTACATACTTCAGTGTTTCCATATTCACATCAGCACAATGTAATAATATGGGGTGTGACAATCAATGATCAAATTCACAGATCCAAGGCTCACAGATCTGAACATCCAACTGTATAGGCAACAACTTACTGTTTCAAGTGATTATATCTAGGGCCTTTTTGACAGCCTCAGCTTCATACTTCCTTCTCTGTTGAGCCTTCAAGCCGGGAGGGGTTTGCTGGGTTGCTTTTTTATGATCTGCTCCCTTGATCCCCTTCTTCTGGAGGCCCAGTCTGCAGCATTTACTCTGGATAGTTTTTCAGGTATTTCCAGGGAGCATGTGCTGCTGGGGAAGGGCTTTTGAGGGATCATTGAACCCAGGAAATTCCTCCCAGATTGAGACACACAGAGGTAGGCTCTAAAGCCCTTTCAGCAGCCTCGGCTTTCTCCTCCCTACTCCTCCAAGCTAGGTGGGCCAACACTAACCTGTAGTTAAGTTAATCTAGGTTTTCAGGGTAAATCTTCTGACTAAAATTTCTAGACGTATAGTACAGTATATACAGTTAACGGATGCTGCAATAACTAGATTGTAATGCCCCTGAAAGATGGATCTTGGATGCCTGTGTATTTCCTTCACAGATAGTATATGGGTTAGGATTCCCTAATACTGTGTAAGATGTATGATGGCCTACCTACATATAATGAATAATAAATAATAATAATAATTTCCATTTATATACCACTTCTCTTCCAGTGTGAGACCCAAGGTAGCTCACAGTGAAACAAAATTAACTAAAAATTAGCTTCTAGTGTTGAAAAATTGTTAGAGCTGTTCCCTTTTCATAAGCTTTCCCCTTATGCTGGTGTATTTATAGCTTACCACCAGATGCAGATGGTCCCAGAGATCCTGTTTTTTTGTTGATACAGTTTACTTGGTCTTGAATATTCTTTCTGTGCTTCACCTGAGAGAAAGGTTTGTACCACCAGATAGGTACTTTCAAGAATCCCTTTGGGGAATTAATTTAAAAAAATATATCATGTATTGCTAGCAATAATAAAATGTCTTGGCTTTAGAACAGATACTGGCTGTAATACATCTGAACAGATTTAATCAAAGATCTACAGAGTAAAAGTGCATTTTTGTAAGCAGATCATTTATTCAGTCATTACTAGGATGCTCCCAAAATTCACCGGGAATTCCCCGTGGTCTGTTCCCTTAATCAGAAATTGACTTGCAAACAGCATGTGAACCAGACTTGTTTTTTTAAAGCCCAGCATATCATCTTTGTGAAGTGGCCAACACTGTCCAATTGACTTTCTATTGCCTTACAACTAGTTCTGAGTGCCTAGAGTTGGCCAGCTCTGCTTCATTCCACACATGGTCCTCATCCAGTTCCTCAAATCTATGTTTTTAGATAACGAATTTTACTAAACAGCAGTGTGAGGATGGGTGCTCTCTCTGCCATTAAAAAAAAAAGCAATCCTGTAGACGTAATGAATATCAAGTCCCAGAAAGTTGCTGTTCAAGTCAGCACATGGTGATGGAAAGTAGCACAGAGAGGTAGCAGCACAGAGAGGGTTCCAGTATCTTCCATATTTGTTCAAACAAGCAGAGGAAGTGAATAAATGAACTGTACACTGCTAGTGCAGTTAGTGGTCAAGAAACAGAGCCTATGTGAGGAAAGCAGCACTGAAAGAGCTGGGAGGAAGTTACATTGCTTTACTTTCAGGACTGAATTTATTACTTTTTTCAAAGAAAAACAAAGCTGTTTAATATTACTTTTTCCCTTTTTTTAAACTGATGGCCTGAGTATGTTAGAATTTGGGGAAGGGGGAGAGGCATATTCTTTCCAGTTTTTGCCCTCTGCCTGAGAGGTAAGGTTAAGGCTACAGACAGTGAATTAGTGACTGACTCAAAGTTACCCTGGCTTGAAACAGTCGGGCCAAAAGTGCCAGTTCTGGGCTGCGTTGGGGGTGTGGTGTTTATACGCCACACACCCTGAACATGGCTGGAAGCTGCCCTGGGTGTAGTTCTTTGTGGAAGAACTGGGCCAAAAAGGAGCAGTAAAAAATTGGGGCTGGGCACGTGTGGCTGCCGTGGTCTTGGGGCAAACAGCAGCAGTGCAGTCCCGGTGCGGACCTTTGAGGTTGTCTACTTGGTCCCCCTGTGAGCTTCAGGAATGAGTAGGGATCTGAACCCAAGGCTCCCCAGTCAAAACTTTAACCATTACAATCTAATACTTTTTAAAACTTTACCTTTGGTGGAAGATTCCCCTCAGCAACATTCAAGATTTCTCCACTGCAAATGTTAAGTTCTTTTAGTGTGGCACTCTGTGGAATCAAAATAAACACAAAAAATGCACCTCGAGGTTCAAACAAGCCAATAGTTTTTTAAAAGATCAAATGACTCAAAACAGCAAAACCATAGAACCTTAATTCTTCTATGACAGTTCCCTCCAAAAGCTAATTCCAGTATATAAAGAACATTGAAAATATTATGAGTTGAATAAATTAACTAGTTTATAAAACTGGGCCATAGTTTACTGTAAATTATTTTTTATCAAGTCTTCTAAAAGTAACATTGACATTACTACAGTATTTGTTTATGTTTTACCTCCTCATATAATGGTTCCCCAGCTTCATAACACCAGTCAATCTTTCTCAAATACCAGCTGTCTCCTGAAAACAGAATAGACCATTTAAAGTCATGCTGAAAATATCGCTCCAATCCGTCTACCTACCTATGTACCTACCTATCTGTATCTATCCATTTATTAAAACTAGAAGGAGCATCTACCTTTGTAAGCACCAAAAACCCTTTAATTGTATACTCACTCTAGTGCTCTTTTCCACCCTATCTTTTCTTTCTTGCCATCACACAAGAGGCCCTTCACCCTTTTGCTTTGTTCACTATACTCCTCCCCCCTTACCTGGCAGAAGAACCTCTTTCTGTCTCTCTTAATTGTTTGAAGAGTTTGAGGGCCCTGTAGAGAGAAGGAGCACATGGGACTGCCTAGTGGCCTTATGGAGCAATTAATACCCAAAAGCCTAACTCCATCTTTTGCTTTAATGGTTACCATCTATTGGATGACAAGAGTATTGCAAGCCATGGACAGGATTTTAAGGAACCAAGATTAATTAATCTATTTTAAAACAACCCTGAGGTACACACCCCTAGGCTGCCAAATTCAGCTGTCCAAGTATCACAGTTTAGGAGCTATGGCATAGATAGACACACAGCAATACACATTATTTTATTAATACAGGCAATATGCATAGGTTTGGGAATAAATTAGCATGACAGCTTCTGTTGCCTCCTTTTCATAATATAGTAGGCCCTCCATATCCATGGATTGAAAATATTAAAAAAAATCGCAACAGCACACCTTGATTTTGTCATTTTATATAAGGGACACCATTTTACTACACTTAATATAATAGTACTCGAGCATCTATGGATCTTGGTGTCCATGGGGAGTCCTGGAACCAAATCTCAGTAGATGCCAAAGATTAAATTTCAATCATATTAAATCCACACAGAAACACTAGAAGGGGGGGGGGGAATTCTTTAGCAGCTGAAATTTTAGAAACTGCAACAGGCACAAAAGATTTTGTCATCATCAGTGGTTCTACTGTTTATTGTTTAGTTTCAAATTTTTTACTCTGGTCATCTGTAATTACATAGGATATACAAATCGCACATGAACTACAAATTGCTGAAAAAAGCAAAGTATGCTAACTGTAAATAACTGTTGTAAGCCACCCCGATTGCTCTGCAGAGGGGCGGGATATTAATAATAATATTAATAATAATAATAATAATAATATGCTCAAAATTCTTGTAATCTCCAACAATACTTTCAGGGTAAAATTCTTGTTTTCTTCAATTTTATCCAATCCGTCCCTAAGCATCACTGATTTTGTTTTGCCCTTAAAAAGTTGCTCTGTAATATTTATACTAACCTGTTAAGCCAGATTTCTTCAGCATTAAGTTTAGACACTGAAAGAAAAATGCTTGTGAAATTAGTACAATTTAAGTCCTGGAAAGCAGCAGAATTTTCTCATCTGGAAACCAAACGTATATTGGCAATATTTCTTTCTGAATATTTAATGGCAATAAAACATGCATGCATAAAACATGGGATAGAAATATGACTATTTTTCAATTTCAATGTAAAACTGCATTTATTTTTCAACCTACATTGTACATCTGGGTAGGGATGTAAAGAATAATTAGATTTTTTTTGTGTGAATTTCTTTCCTTTTCTTTCAGTTAGAATAGGTGTCTACAGAAAAAAAATGCCATACCTTTTCTTCTTCTTTTCTTCCTTCCTTTCATCCTTCCTCTCTTTTGGCAATTCAGCACTTTTTGAAAATATTGCAAAGGGATTTTTTTGCAAAAAAACCAATTGTATCTTATACAAAATACATTTTTTCCACAAAAAAGTGTTTCAGGGAAATTTTTTTAAAAAATGACACAACTTTTGATACCCAAAATACAATGTTTCCTACACAAAACACTTCATAATTTTTTTTACAAAAGGGCTCAAAATACCAAAAACATGCTCAAAAATGTGCTAAAAATTTTAATTTCACCCTGCAGGTGTTGTTACTGTGTGTGAGAACATAATAAGTAAAGATCTACATCCTTACTTCTCAAGCAGTGTTGATAATTTTTAATCTACCAAAGTGCTTCTTGCTTCAATGAGGTGAACAGACAGGCTGCCCCTGCTATCACAGGAATATGCAGCAGCAATATCTGTACAGTTGACACATCTTACAAGAGTAGAAAGTGGTGATGTGAGAGAAGAATTAGCAAAAATCACCTTCCCAGTTTCGTTAGTGTGATCCTTCCACTTGCATAAGTCAGGATCCAATATTCAGTATTTTATTTTTCATTCCTGATTCCATCACCACTTACAGTAATAAAATTGATGCAATAGATACACAAGTGCACCCTTCATTCATTTTTATTTTATTTATTGAAATACTTAATAAATATTTATTAATTACATTATTTTTACCTTGTGTGTTAAAGACTTGAAAAGACAGTTTATGGGGGAGGTTACAATTTTAAATTGTAACACAGTAAATGTCAAAACAATCCCATGTATTAAATTGTCCCTTCCCAAACAAATTAAGTAACAAGAACTTCAGTTAATTGTTCTTTGATTATACAGATTAGCATTTTAGCCCTAATAAACAGAATTATTTTGATATTTTTAAGCAAAGCAGCTTCATTTATATACTGCTTCATATCGCGCTATGGGATGTCTAACTGTAAGCTCATTGCCCCCCAACAGCTGGGTACTGTCATGCCCTGCCTGGATGAGGACTCAGAGGATGAGTCAGAACATCCTCCAGGTCCTGAGTCTGCAGAGGAGGAACCCCAGCCTGGTCCTAGTAGCTCTGCTTTCCCAGCTCTAGCAGTAGAGCCTCCAACACAGGCTGTGACTTTGCCAGAGATTCCACAACCAAGCCTCCCGACAACAGGGCCATTGGACATGGAGGAGGATCAGGGGACCGTGCCAACCTTCAGTCAGCGTAGAGCCGAAAGGGCGGGTCTCCGGCGCTCGAGAAGGCTTTATGAAAAATGCCGAGGTCATCAAGATGATCAGCCCCAGTTGAGTTCTGGCAGCTCAGGGATTTAAGCAAGTAGGGAAGCGCTGCCTCAGTGCCAGAGGTTATCTGAGCTCCATGGAGAAAGCCTCTGTCTCTCCTTGCTTTGAACCCTGGACTCGGGCTTATCTTGGATTCCCGGTATCCTTGTCCTTTGGACTGCTGACTACGTTTGGGCCTCTGAATCCCTGGACCTTGGACTGCTTTGTTTCTCTGACTCTCTGGAACCCTTGACTTACGGACCGTGTTTGACTCTTCTCTTGCTGCTTCCTTGGATTGGTAACCAGGCCTTTGTTTGGGACTCTCCCTCGCTTTGGCTATCAGCCCTGCTGCCGGCTCTCCAGGACAGGTACTCATTTTAGCAACCTCGGAAGGATGCAGGCCTGAGTCAAGCCTGAGCCCTGGCTAGTACTGAACTCGCAACCTTGTGGTTTATGAGTGAGTGGCTGCAATACAGGCATTTAACCACTGCACCACCAGGGTTCTTTTTAGGCTCATTAAATTTTTCCAGACTAGGATATAATTTTAGAGGACCAAGGTAAAGTAAGGTAGGGTAAAGGAAGGCAAGGCATAGACTACATTAAAAGCTTTGAATGCCTATACAGCAATTATTGTCTACAGAACAGAGCACGTGTGTAATTTACCTCTTTTACAGTGGCTGTCTCCTCCACCACTATCTCTTTCTCTGGACTAGACTGAAGATCATGTCCAACAATAAAATACAGGAAAAGCTAAGAAAAAGATAGCACATGAAGTTTTGAAAATAAGTTTTCCCCTACTGTCCGAGCAGTTTTAATTAAATTTAAACAATAAATGTAGCAACTTGCAACTGGGACTCTAGTTTCTGTCAGCCAAGCCAGTATGCCAAAAGTCAGAGAAATTGATACTCCAACAACAGATAGAAGGCCACAGGTTGCTCACTCTGCTGCATTTTCAGATACAGAGTTCAACGCTATAGATATCACCCTGGGAGGATGGCTCACTGAATTCAGTGGGGCTTGCTTCTGAGATAGTCATGCAAGGTATTGTTCATTAAGAGCATTTTATATACAAATATTTCTACATGCAATATAGCAGGCACAGAAATAAATTATGAAAATTAATAGCTCATTTGTGAGCCCCAGTTGCCTAAGACAAACAGCAGTCGACTAGTTTACTACAGTTTTCCTGGCTGGTCATTTGGAGAGGAACACCCCCCCCCCCCCCAGTTATGCAAAGATCTATGTAGGTATCTGAAATATCAATACTTGATTTTTTAAAAAATTAGTTAGATATATTGAATAGAATTTTAAGATTCAATTTCAAAAACAAGGCTTTTTAGACTTTATTACATTTTGACAGGGTTACAGCTCTGCATAAACCTCCCGTACAAATGATATAGGTTCAAGGGTCCAGCTTCTCTAATTAAAAGGTGTTGGGTTAGAACTTACTTTCCTCTTCCTGAGACTACTGTGAACAGGATCTGCTGGGAATAAGATTTCACAATACTAACACTATAAAGCAGCTTCCTTTTATTTATACATTCAATAAATAGTCAGAAATATGCAATACTGTTAAACTGAATCCTCCTTGTAAGATGAAAGGTACTATGATATCAAAAGAACTGGCTTAAAATCACGGCCTTCTTTTTTTTTAATGTGTTTAGAAGAAAATGCTGTTGGAATTAAAGGGACGTTATATAACTGGACAGCTACTGCTGCTCACATTTTTAAAAATATATATATTTTTCAGTATGCTAGCTGTGAACCATCACAGTTCATATCAGAGGCAGGATAAACTATTTTTGGATTACAACTCTCAGAATCTACTAGCTAACATGGACAGATGCATTAAAACAGTGTATTTATATGAACAAATTCAATGAGAAGTTATGGAATTCCATAACAGTGTGATAAACTCTTTGTCAAAAAGAGTATTAATTGTGCTATATCCATTCTCAATATTAACATCAAAATTACAAGTCCAAACAAGTTAAAGTTATTTAAAATATGAACACTCTTTTGCAAAAGCTTATTCTATTGCTAATTTTACCTGAGTAGCTGTTGGAGCTTTTCCAAAGCAAAGGCCTAGTAAACTTCCCATTTTCAGCTCTGCTTCTTTAACTGTATAATCCTCAGGCACTTAAGGGGTGCAATACAAGAACATATAATTTTTAAAATTAAAATAGATGCAAACAGTATTAAAAATAATCTCACAAATGCATTGCAACTCATACATTTAAAAAGTTTAAGCCACTGAACACAGCTACCAGAATCCTGCATCAAGCAGATAGCAATAGCAAGTACATTTCTATACCCATCAATGAATGAGCACTCCCTAAGTTTACAATGTGCAAGCCAATTGCCTGCATCAAACATGATTGAAACTTTCCCCAATGAAATCTTCTATCCCCCCTCTGCCCCCCCCCCATATCCTCATCTTGACTTTAAAGACAGATATACTTCTTGCAGGGCTGGGATGATAGAAACAATCTGGGATGATAGGCTACTTGCAGAGAAGACTCAGTGGGTGTGAAAAGAATTAAGGACCAACACTGCTCTCCTGCTGCAAATGCTCCCTCTTCACTCATAACTTATAAAATATGGATTAAGATACCTATTTGTAAATGTAATATCTAATTCTGTTCAAAGATATACAAGCTCAGTCCAGGAGGAGGGACCTGTGACTCTCCAGATGCTGATGGACTCAGTTCCCATCATCACCAACCTTGGTTTAGCTAACCACCAGGAGTGATAGCAGCTGTACATTCAGCAACACCTTGAGAGCAAGATGTTCCCCACCTGTACCCTATATGTTCAACAAGAAAATTACTGAAACTCATTAACAGAATTCAGATATTTTCCTGCAGAGATTGTTCCATTTTGAATAATATATGATGCAATGCAGGCCTAAACCTAAAAGTAAGATGCAAAGTGGATTTAAAACAGATTTTAAAAAGGCTGTTTAAGCTCTCACATCTTTTATCAGAAAAAATCCCAAACATATAACTATTACACGACATACCTGTACCATGTTTTATTTATTTACATAGAGATGGACACACCTTTAAGACATTTTTGACATATAAATCACAGCATCCTTGTCTATTATAGTCGGTGGCATCATTGGAGGGGTGCAGGGGATGTGGACCACAAGGAGTGACACACAGAAGAGGGCCCTCCTCCCTCTTCAGTGCAGGAGGGGCACACCTGGGCTGCTCCATCCCCAGGCTTCCTCCCAGGGGAGAAAGCCTGGAAAACGAGGAACTGGAGGGGCACACGGGTGTCCTTCTTGGCTGCTCCATCCCTGGACTTCCTCCAAGGGGTGAAAGCCCAGGGACAGGGGAGTGGGAGGGCTGCAGGGGAACCTTTCTTCTACCAGGTGACACCATAGTTAGTGATGCCACTAGTTATGAAAATTTTAAGCCATGGAGTGTGTGTGATTTATTCTGGTGGGCTTTCAGGAGGAAAAACCCACAGATTTTATTTTATTTTGAAAAACTGAAGCAATGCACATTCTTTGCAAACTGAAAATCGCGTTGTTATTTTAGGAACATAAAAAGTATTATTATTATTATTATTATTATTATTATTATTATTATTATTCTATACCCCGCTCTTCAGCCAAAAGGCTATCAGGGCAACTTACAAATGGTTAATTAGACATTACTAAAATCCTTAAAAAAAGATCTCAACTCCAAAACACTTTGGGTGCCAAGCATTTTGGAGAAGGGATTCTCAACTTCTACTAGAATCTGCCCTCTGCCTCAAATTTTATACATGACAGCAATAACTGAATCCCAACCCGGGGGAAAGGCAGGAAATAAATAAACCAAAGGTAAGGTCTCCTCAACATGATACAATCATACAATTTCATTTAGCATTAAATGGCCATTTTTGGTATATTAAAAATACAGTTCATTCAGAAAATAGTAACAAACTGAACTCCCTTTTAAATATTTCTATTTTTTATTTTAAAAATGGAGCTACAAAGTCCTGAATTGTAAACTCTATGGTTTCCTATTTTATCTCCTCATCTCCTACAGTGTTAAGCAGGCATAAAGCATTCATTCCCTTTCAAAAAAATGAGAAAAGGAAGGAAAGACCAGGAATTACAATGATCAGATTCATAAAAGTCTTCATATTACAAAATTTTTAGGAATAATTTTGGAGCAGTAAATACAAGAAAACCTTGTCTTAAACATTTTATTCACTATTCTAAAAATAATTATTTCCATTTTTTTCATTTTCTTACCTTCAATTTAAAAAAAAGTTTCAGGAAAAAGAAAGTTCACCAAAAGATACACATTTCAAAATAATTTTCTCTACTTTACTAAAGTTGGCCGTTTCCTCTGTTTTTACTGTTTCTTGTTTGTTCCCAGTAAAGTGGCAAAACCAAAGAGGATCCCTTACTGGTCAATACCTTTTAACTCCATTTTTAATAATAAAAGAAGGAAGAGGAGGAAGAGGAGAAGAAGGAAGAAAAGGAAACTCAGGGGCGAAACAGACTGCTTTGAAGGAGCAGATCTGTGTTGCCCCTTTTAGTGTCGAATCAGGGCCGCGGCAACTGCACGCCATGGCCCCAATCTGCTCCTTTTTGGGCCAGAAAAAAAGCATTCCTTTCACCGCTGCTGTGGCTCTTCTGTGCTCCTGTAGTGCAGCGCATGTGAACAACATGCTGCAACGCTGCCCACTGTCTGGTCAGGCGGAAGATGTGACAGCAGCTTGGGGGCGGAGTGGGGGCATGTGGTTGCCACCCCCCCCACTCCATCCTGGCGCCAGCCCTTTTGGCCAGTCTGTTCAGCCCCTCAGTTCTTCTTTTTTCTGGGCCTTCACGTTTCTAAGCATAGCTAGAGGTATGGGTTATGGGATTCCAGCTTCAAACCACCTACAGGGCTGCATTTACTCTGATTTATAAGAACTAAGCCATTACCTTACCTGGGCAGAGAAGTTTCCCATTTTTGCTAATGGGTCTGAGACAGCTATTGTTAACTGAAACATGAGAAAAGAGTTCAAAAATGAAATAAGAACAGCCATATGAATAATAACAATTAGCATGAACTTTTTTTAACCTAAGTAATAGACAGGCAATTAGGACAAGATCAACTGGTCCTATCTTTATGAAGGCAAGGCAAACAATCTTATCAGTGCCTCCCAAGCAACAGCATCTGTCTGTATCAAAGATAAAACTTAAAGATGTACATTTAACACCAATTTGATTAACTGAAATTGAAATTGGATGCATTAAAAAAGGCAACAGAAAATAAAACTGAGTAATATTGTTAGAACTTGAAAAACAAAACAAAAAAAGATTTAAAACAGAGTATCAAAATACCATGTATTTTAATGACAGGTTTATAACACATTTTCACTAAACTAGGACCTCACAATTTTCTTTGATTTTTTAAAAAGATAATTTAAACTAGCAGAAGGGAAGTCTAATGTTATATTTTGGATGTACAAAAATAATAAATAACAAAAACACACAAACAAAATTAGTAAATAATAGGTGAAAACTGCATCTTAAAAGGGATAATTTTTTACTGGAGTACCATTTCTCTAACCATGTAGTGAGTTTATAGTCCATATTCTTTGTACCATACTGCAGAGGATTGGAACAGATTGTTTTGATTTTACTAGGATTAGTACATTCAAGAAATGTTTCCTTAATCATACAGGTGCTCTCATGCCTATATTATTCTATCATTCTAATTATTCAATTTATATGCTGAAAACATCATAAGAAAAGCAGAGCTAGAATCAGAAGGAGGAGTGAAAATAGGAGGAAGGAATATTAACAACCTAAGGTATGTGGATGGTACAATAATAATGGCAGAAGACATCACAGACTTGGAAAGGTTACTAAGGAAGGCTAAAGAGGAAAGAAGGATGAATGCTGAACATAAAGAAAACAAAAATTATGACCAAAGAAGAGATACATAAATTCAATCTAGATAATGAGGAAATCGAAATAGTTAAAGAATTCCTACTTTAAGAAGATTAGAAATGGGGAAAAAGAACTAGAGGGGCTCCTGAAGAGTAAAGATATACAACAGAATACAAAAGTCAGAATTGTCCAAGCCGTCATATTCCACATCACCATGTACGGACGCAAGAGCTGGACAGTCAAGGAAACAGACGAAAGGAAAATCAACTCATTTGAGATGTGGTGCTGGAGAAGAGTGCTTAGGATACCATGGACAGCCAAAACAAACAAACAAACAAACAAACAAACAAACAAACAGATGGGTCTTGGAACAGATCAAGCCAGAGCTCTCCTTAGAGGCCAAGATGATTATATTAAGGCTGACGTACTTTGGCTATATAATGAGAAGTCATTGATCACTGGAAATGACAATAATGCTAGTAAAGGTAGAGAGTAGAAGAAGGAGAGGAAGACCACATGCCAGATGGATGGACTCGTTTGGGAGGATACGGGCATGGGCTTGCTGGAACTAAGAAGAGAAGTGGAAGATAGGGATTCTTGGAGATGTCTTGTCCACATGGTCGCCATGAGTCAAAGTTGACTTGTGGACAAATAACAACAACAAAGAATTTCATTTGTATACAGCTAACATTTCTCTACAAACACAATTTATCATAGTAATCTATCCAGTATATTAACAAATATATTTAGCTGTATTGGTTCAAACAGACAGAAACTCAAAATTCTTAGTATTTTTTCAGCATTAAACAGCAGAAGCACTGGGTTAGATTGCAAGGTTTTCCCACTGGAGGAGAGATTATTTTTGCTCATTCTTTCTTCACCTATTAAAATAAAACTTTAAAAGTCTACTCTACAGGGCCTTGCTGCAACCAAAGTGAGAAACTGTGGGAGACTGCAATTGGGTACCTTGGTCTCTTCTGCAAATAGAAAGTGCCTCTCTGCTTACAGAAGGGATCCTCTGGATTCAATCTAACTCTTATCCTACCTGATCTTTAAGTCTTCAATACCAACTCTGAAATAACAAAGCCAGCTAACTTAGTATGTAAAACTATCTTACCTAGCTCCTTGTCCAACTGCATTTCCTCTATTGCCTTAATTCGGATATCTGACATCACCTAAAAGAAAAACAGTTAATGCAGTGCAATAAATAAGTGGAAGGAACACAGACACTGCTTTTTGTCTAGACATTGCTTTTTCACTGTGTGAACAGAAGCAGATTGCCCAATTAATCTCTCTATCTTTCCCCTTTCCCTGGAACCCCCATCACCCTCAAAAAACAACAAAAAAGCCTAGCTCTTCAGATTATTAGGGTCTTTCTATAACTTCAGTATCACACAGAACTGAAAAGTGCAAGGAAAGTCACCCTAGTTTGGGAAAAGGAATCTGACATTGGGTTTTTTAGGGATACAGGGTTCTAATGGGGGAGGGGAGAAGTGAAAAATAAAGATTAAATGTGCAATCTGTCTGCCACCTTTGCAACCACTGGATACAAGCCTTTAAAAATGTTTGCATTTCAATACCTACCTCAGTCTATAGACGGAAATAATATTTGCTATTATTCATTTCTTAGCCAAAAAATGGGAAACTCAGTTGGGAAGAATAACACAGTGGTGAGAGTTTTGTGCAGTTCTGACCCTGTAATCAAATTATTCTGAAGTGTTTTCAGAAACTGCAGAAATACACATTTTTTCCATGAGAATTGTGGGTTTTTGCATACACAAAAATCCCCAAAAAAGTTTCTAGGCAGCCATGTGCATTTTGTGCAAAATGAGTGTTTTCTATAGAAATCACAGCAATCCTGCATAAGAAAAAATATTACACAATAAGCAACAATCTTGCACAATAAAAATATCATGCAAAAATTGTATGCAAAAAAAGGAATCTTGCCTGGAAAATAAGCACATGATTTTGTTGCTCTAAAGTTGTCTTTGTTGTGCAAGATTTTTGTTATATAAGTTCTTTTGCATAGAAACTTGTAATCTTGAACAAAAAACACATGGCTGCCTGGAAAAATTATCTTTACACAAAATCTTACAATTTCCATGCAACCTCCCCTGCCCCATGTATTTCTGCACAGAACAATTACTTGAAACACCTCTGGATGTGTGAATCCCAGGCAAGGCCTGTACATAAATATTTATGTTCCCACAAGCAAAAAATTATGGAAATTATTTATCCTCACTTGTGAAATCCCTACCTCTCTCCATTGGAGAGAGAAAATGTTTTTTACTTCAATCCTTTAATTCCTGAGAAAACCTCTTTGATATATTTTAAAACAAATAAACCTATCTATTTATGCTAGGGAGATGAAAAGAATACATGCTTAACTGTTTCCTAGAGCTATATAATATAAACATTAAAATCACCACCTTTTTGCATTTTACTGTTTTTCTCATAAGCAAAAGATTATTTGCTGAATTTCAATTTAACTTGCTCAGTTTTTCTGTGGTACACATGTAATGGCATTTCAGTCCGCTTTTTATAGTATGGAAATTCTTAGGCATCCCAAGACTACAGGCCACTTTTTAAATCTTTGTACCAAGTTGCATGCTAAAAGCTGCATCTAGGGAAGCTGCCCGAAAATACCCAATAGAACATGAACTGGTAATGTTGCACAGCATGTTGCAAATATGCAATGTAATTATGGCACACTTTCCTGAGGACTGTCAGTTGTCTCAGTACAAAAAGTAAGTGTCGGCGGGGGGGGGGGGGGGGGAGTACTGCAGATAAACCCAGCCCATTCATCTAAACATATCCACCATTCAGAACACAGTTCTGTACATACATTTTTTTCACTTTAAATTTGGGTGGTTTTGGTACTAATTTAGGAATCTAAGTGTGAATCAGTCCCCAGATCCTGTTGTTACGAATACATACACATCTTCAGGTAATTTTCTCCTTCCCTATAAGCACCTAGAATACAAGCAGGCAAAAGTAATAAGAGAAGCAGCTTCCTGGAACTGGACAAGTTAAAAATGAAAACAGAATAAAGGAGCTGGACTGGCTGGCCAGAATGGAAGAACATGAATCAGAGGAAATGTAGCCTCTCACAGCCATGCACAATCACAATTCTGTTACTTACTGTTTCAATAGTTGCAGTAATTTTAACTTGCATCTCTTCAGCTTCCAATTTACAGAAATTTTTTACTTGTAACCAGCTGATATCATGCGTAAAAGCAGTCAAATTGCCGCCTGCCACATTCACCATGCTGCAAACAACACATGCTTAGAATGCGTAATTATGAACCACATATAAGACAAAATGCAGGGAAATGTATTCTGACAACATACTAATGTAAGCAAATTAATGCCCAGCAGAATATAGTCTTATGCCAACAGCTCTTATAGCATATAGGTCACAGCACAGTCCCCTCCCCCATTGTCATCAAGAAGGCACTGTGGCAGGCATTTTTACAATATATACAAACAAGATATACAAATGTAAGAAAACTCATCACCAGATTTTAAATAGTCAATATTGTGTTCCTATTAGATGTTTTTCCTTTTTCCAGCTCTTCATTTAGATACTGCTGTGAATAAGTACAACTATGGGCCTTTGCAGACTGCTAGAAATAGTGCAAATTGAGTCCACTTTAACTGCCCTGGCTCAGTGCTAGGGAATCATGGGAATTGTATTTTTTTCTGGGACCCTGAACCTTCTCTGTCAGAGAGCTCTGGTGCCACAATAAACTACAGTTCCCATGATTCCCTAGCACTGAGCCAAGGCAGTCAAAGTAGACTCAAGCTGCATTATTTCTGGCAGTCTGCAAAGGCCCTATGACATACTTTCTAAATTAAACGTGAGACAAGTGTCCACTCCAAGGATATTTCAATCTATGTTAGACACAGGGAGGAAAAGGAAAAGATTACTAGGAAAGCAGATGTATGCACCTCTGCAGTTGTACATGCATTGAAGGCAAATTCATATAGCCTTTCAACCTACAGGTTGGTACCCAAACTGCGTATGTAGTTTTGTTAACTCAAACAGTGTAAATATTAAACTTCACCCAGTTCTCATTGCAAAGCAATCTCTCTTCTGATTTGATCAAACATTCAATACAGTCCACAGGGTTCATATTCAAAGTAAAATATTCAAATCACATTGGATGTCCCCAAGCCTTTAGTCAAACGTGAAAAGAGTGGCAGTTTTTGAAACTGCAGGCATGGCAGCTTTGGCTTAAATTTTATGAGATGAACTGTTTGATTAACAGCACTACTGCCTTTTGGAGTATCTTACAGAATGTGACCATGTACTGAAAGATAACTGTGTGCCATTCTTCAGCATGTGATGCCTCCATATAGCACGATATCTCTGAGTACACCCAGTCTCATCTAATCTTGGAAGTGGACAAAAGTTAAGCTTGGTAATACTTGGATGGCAAACTACCAGGTTATACCAGGGATCTCCAGGTAGGGCTATAGAAGAGTCCTGCCTAAAACCCCAGGGAGCCACTGCAGAGTTAACAATCTCAGGATAGACAGATAATGGCATGTCTCCATGTAAAGCAGCTTCCTATGTACCTCAGCCCATATTGGATTAACAGTTCAATATTGTTAATGTATTAATTTGCACTCTAGAACACTAACAGACAAATATTTCTAAAAGTGTACCTGGTGAATACTAATTTCAAAGAAATTGATTCGGATGACTGAAACTGAAGTATGGCAACATCTGGTCTAAGATATATCTTTGGATCTATCAAAACATGATGGCTTCTATATTATTAATAATGTAAACAGTGCAACCAAAAAATCTCTAGAAAGACACAATGGGTCCTTGGTATCCGCTGGGGTTTGGTTCCAGATCCCCTTGTGGTGACCAAAACCAGTGGATGCTCAAATCCCATTAAATACAACAGCACAGTAAAATAGTGTCCCTTATATAACATGGCAAAATCAAGGTTTGCTTTTTGGAATTTATGTATTTTTAAAATATTTTCAAGCCACTGATTGTTGAACCCATGGAGGGCTGACTGTATATTTAACATATACATTCCCATATCACACTTTTGTTGTTTTAAGAAATGAAGCTATAAAAAATTCACAACAATTCTTTAATCATGTTTTTATAAAATAAATGTAGGAACAAGATTACACATAGGCTCTCTCAGAGAAACAGACCTATGGGGGACAGATGACAGAAGAGGACATCTTGGAAGACAACTCCAGCTCCAAAGGGTTTAAAACAAATGCTGAGGAAGGAAACTAGGTTTTAAAAAGCTAGCTATGTCAGCATTGTTCAGAGCTACTCACCATGGTCAAACCTTGGCACTCTGATTTTTCATGCCACTTGTTTCTCAGCAGGGTTAAGTTTTGGGGGAGGGGGGGCTGCAGAGGGTACTCCCTAACCTCCTTCCCACCAAATTGTTCCCAAAAATGTCAACAGAGGAAACAATCCTCAAGAAACAATCTGCCAACCTTGATTGTTTTTCAAGACACCCAAGTATCAAAAGGCTTGAGCATGTCAATCCCTACTTCCCCTGAAAGTGCAAAATAAAATGTGCAAACCACCAGTCTGAAAAATGAACAAAAACAAAGGGGCCATCTGGCTTGCCAAACAGGCTTCCAGAACTAAATTACACAGTGAAATCAGAATAGTCATGCAATGGAAGATTAATTTGTGGTACATACCTTTGATCATGGCTATCTAAAACTAGAATTGAGCTTCCATCAGTAAGGCCAACAGTCCTGAGAGACTTTTCCATATCTTCCTCAGGAATAACTTTCCAGTTTTCAGCTTCTCTCTCAGATCCTGAATGACTTTTTAAGATTATCCCTTTAGATGATGTTAAAGTTTCACAAATCATTCTCAGGCTTGAACTACATGAAAAAACATGCTGGGACTCCACAAACTGTTGCCCCTTTCGTCCTTCATTATGTGCAGCTAAACGAAGAACATTTATGAGAACAGGTTCATGATCACTGCCAGTCTGAATCTCCACTCCATCAACCTATGGAAACAAAGTTTTAAAGTCTGAAAACAGATCAGGAATTGATCAGGAGGAAATTTCAAGAAATTAACTTTTAACTTCAGTACTCTTGTCACTGGTGAATCATGGGTTTTTTATCCACTCCACAAAACATACAATAATTTTGTTTTCTAAGGGGCAAAGCAGATGGGCAGTCAGGAGTGGTCAGAAGCCGCTCCTGGCCCAATCACCCTGGGGCTATGGTGAACACGTGCTGGGCCCTGAGGGCATTTCCTACTGCAGTCCCAAATGGAACGTGTCAAGGAACGGAAAAGATCACTCCTTTTTGAGCCGATTTCTGGGACGACCCCGGGCAGCCTCTGGGTGCTCTGAAGGGTGTGTGTCATCTAAACGCCATGCCCCTGGAGCAGCCAGAAGCCACTCCCGTCTGTCCATCTGTTTCAGGCCATTGTAATATATTGAATTTGGTGAATGTTCAGAAATTTTGAATGACCACAGTAAAATGAACGACTCACAATCAGAAACCAGCTAACAAGTCTGCTCATTCCAGAGAATGGGAGACTTATTCAGCCCCATGGCTACTAAGCTGAGGGGTGCCATAGCATTCCTTCTTATTCCTCATGATGTTTCATACCCACCTGAAGCTGCTAGGTGAGGTCATTAGGAATATAATGATGACATCCAGTCTGCTTTCTCCTTTTCAACCGGGGGTGTGCAGATGGTGGACCAGTGCCTGCATGTTCGGAAAGGGTGGGTGGGGGGCCAATAAACTACAACTGAATCCTAAAGAGATGGAGCTCTGTGTACACTCTGGTTTTGAGTCCAAGAATTGGGTAAACAACTTGGCCTGAATGGAGTTGCATTCCCTCTGGATGAGAATAACCTGTGTCCCCCCCCCCCCCCCCGGCCTGGCAACTATAATAATAATAATAATAATAATAATAATAATAATAATTTTTATTTATATCCCGCCCCTCTGCCAGGCAATCGGGGCGGCGCACAACATTGCAAAACTACAAAGAATAAATCAAATTAAAATCCCATCCCCTCGAACATACAAACAAATTAAATAACAGTAGCCAATAATACAATACCTCTCCTGGACAGGTAATCCCCTGGCTACAAGACTAGGGCAGTACCATCCACATGGAGCACCCCTTTGAGGATGACTTGCAAGCTGCAGCCAGTGCAAAATGCAGCAGATACAATGCTGATGGGAACATCCAACAGAAACCCCTCTGCTTTCAAGTTTAAAGGAATTTCATGGGCTGACAATGTCTTTCCAGTCTAAATTCAAGGTGTTGGTAATATCATTTAAAGACCTAAATGGCCTGGGGCCTTGATACTTGAAGGAGGACTGTGCCCCATATATATATACCTGACTCGGGTGTGCTCTATGCATGTGGGAGGACTTGGGGGAGGGATGCTCTGCTGTGCCACCCTGGTTGTGAAATGTTCTCCTCCAATTAGAGGTCCAATTAGCACCAATGCGGGCTTCATTCTGGCAAGTGACAATATGGCTTTTTATCAAAGCATTTGGGGTGTAATGCATTTGCCTCAATTTATACGTGTAGCTGGTTTCAACAGTCTTATTTGAATTTTTAACTCATTTAATATGCTTTTAGACTATTAAATTATTTCTGTTTTAACTATTTAAATTGTTCTAAATTGTTTTGAATTTATTTTATCTATGTGCTACCCAGGAATCTTGTACTACAGTTTGGGAAATATCTTAATAAACTAAATATTCAAGCATGACTAGCACAAGATTTAACTGATTCTAGATCTGGGAAAGTAATATTTCAGATGATACGATTGATCATTTCAGCATTTTCAGTCTAGCACTACAATGTAAAATTATTTTATTCTCTTCATTAAATGACTGAATTTCACAAAACATACAAAGCAGAAAATGTGCAAGTCAAGTATCAGTGTCAATATTCGCAGTTTGGGGGTACTCCTTGATTTGTCGCTCCACATGACTTGTCAGGTGAATGCGGCGGTCAGGAGTACCTGTTATCAGCTTCGGCTGATACGCCAACTGCGCCCTTATCTGGATATGAGGGATCTGGAAACTGTAGTACATGCTCTGGTAACCTCATGTTTGGATTACTGCAATGCACTCTACATGGGGCTACCCTTGTGCCTAACCCGGAAACTGCAAATGGTACAAAACATGGCAGCCAGGCTAATTACAGGAACATCTAGGAGGGAGCACATAACACCGGTGCTTAAATCTCTCCACTGGCTGCTGATTAGTTTCTGGGCACAGTACAAGGTGTTGGTGTTAACCTCCATCTTATCTCAGGGACCGTCTCTCCCCATATCTCTCCATATGACCACCCCCCCGCACACTTTGGTCCTCTGGGAGGAACCTGCTACAGCCCATGAAGACCAGGTTTTCGTAGATCTCCCAGAGGACCTTTTCTGCAATCGCTCCCAGACTATGGAATGGCCTGCTGGACGAGATCCATCTTATCACCACCCTTGCTGCTTTTAAGAAAGCAGTGAAGACGGACCTCTTCCGGCAGGCCTTCCCAGGCAACGATGGAGGCTTATTACCTCCCCCTTACCTCCCCCTTAACCTTAACCTTAACATGTCCTTAACCTGCCATTGTATTGTTATTTGTATTGTGTTCTAATTGATTTTAATTCTATTTGAGTTTAATTCAGTTTTAAGGGGTGGGAGGGTTAGGGTGTGGGATCTAGGAATGTTTTAACTGTTCTTGTTTTAACAATGCTGTACGCCGCCTCGATTGCTAAGCAGAGGGGGGGGGCTTATAAATAAAAAATTATTCTTATTATTATTATTATTATTATTATTATTTTCAATATTATTCAAAACAGTAATACTTCCTGTAATAACTTTTTATCAAATAAAAATATTTACAAGATTAATTCTGTATTTTTTAAATTTACCTATCTGGTGACATATTAAGGCATGCTGATGTGAAGCAGAAGTGTTTATCGTTAAGGATTTATGGTTGTTTTTTTCTAATGATGATATAAAAATATAATTTAGGATACGATCCTTCCCTTTAGAAGAACTCTGCTTCTCTTCCTCCTCTATCTTCAAGTGCATACAAAAATGAGAGGAAAACCGGGGAAACCACAGAGCTGTGGAATTCTCCATATGACATGCCTCACCATATACCTTCCCTCTCTATGTGCTTCAAGTTACCCAAGATACAGATTTCAAAAGAACTGCACAGTGGAGAAGAGAGGATCACCCTGGGATTTTTCTGGATTGCACTGCGTGCACTGCTTTCTCCAACAAAAGAAGGGGTGGGGAGGAGAAATGCAGGCTTCCAGAAATCAATGTGTGATGCTGCTCTTTTGTATGATTACAGTTTAATTACGGTCACCCTTAAATTGTTGAGTTTTGTGGAAACTGAAATAATACACATTCAATGCACGTAGTGTTTGCAAATGCTCATTCTACCAAGAAAAATAAACAGCTCAAAAATGACTGATACAGAGCAATCAGGTCCTCATACAAGGAAATAAAACATGTACTTCCTCCATTAATAACTAGATATTTGTCATTAATTTTTGTAGTTTATTTACAGAAGTCAAAAATCTCCACAAGCTTTTAAAACAGACTTAAAATTAATCATCCCATGCACAATGTAGAGTGTTTTACCTCCTTTCCATTCCACACAAATATATCAGCTCCATCAAAAAGCCCAGTGTTATACAAAGTAGCATCTTCTCCTGCCAATATCAAACAAAAGAGTTTTTTAAAAAAGCTTAAAAGTGCCTTTTAAAATGCATTGGGCAATTACAGCATAAAAGATCCTCTCTAGTGACATTAGACTCAATTTCTAATATAGCAAAGTGTAACTGTATTTAGCCAGGTGTCAACTGCCTCTGATACTTGTTCATCTTAAATAGACTGCCAAGGACCCAAAGATCCTACTCTGCATACAGAAAGAACTTGTTCTTGTGGAGGAAAGAGGGGTGTGTGGTCTACTCTGAATTCACTCCTCAAAATTGTTCCAGAGAGTCAGGAGAGACTGTACACACAGGACAAAAGGCCTGTGCTCCCCACAGCCATTATCCCCAGGACAGGATCAGTTCTAGACTAGTCCCAGGCCAAAGGGGCATATAGACCCGGTGTTTACCATGGAGTTTCAAGGAAAGTTTGCCCTGTGCCCGCCTCCACCACTGCATCTCCTGAGAAGCCCTCCACTGTGGCCCGTGACGTCCAATAGGGGCGCCTGGCCATGTGGGTGTAACCATTTGCCCCATTTCCACCCTTGCAAGCTGCAACAGGGCTCTTCTGAGAAGACACAATGGCAGAGGCAGGTAGGGGCCGCATGGTAGTGGGCAGGCATGTAAACACCCACCCATTGCCATGCCAGCTGAGGGACTGACCAAGCACAAGATAGCACAGGCTTGGCTTTTGGGGGGGGCGGCGGGCAATAACAGGGCTGTAGATCAGGAGAATGACATAGGGAGGGAGGAATCCTCTTTGCCCACAAGTGTTTGGGCTGTGGGATGCAAACACTCATGTATGTACTTTTAAAGTCTTTTAAAAAGATATATCTTACCCTGAAAGGTTTGGTATATATGCAGTCCAGCTGGCAGAGGCTTTGCAAGGCTGAGAACCAGATCTCCTTCCCAAAATTCCAGCAACTAATCATAAAATAATGAAATTGTTTAACTATTGCAGTTAAAAATTATTTATATCTTATATTTGTAGCTGAAAGGTAGTTCTAAGTCTGGTATTTTACCTAACCACACACACACAAACACACACACTGAGTCAGAATCTGGGATTTTCTGTGATGTGTAAATCTGTTTTGTTTGGTATTATATTATAGTAATTAATACAGAACATATATTTGTTAGAGTTAAAGGAGAATGATGGCAGACTTAGTACTAATAAAATGTAGGAGGTGGTGATTCATATGGATGCCTGGTATTTAAAGCTGGAATTTGCAGATGTTTGTAGGAGGAACTTTCTCAGAGTCACTGATGCAAAAGATAGGACTGGGGAGACTGATATGGCATTGGGGACTGGGTAAAATAGGCTGACGTGAAGAGAGAGGGCTGCTAAGTTCTGATTAATAAATGAATGCCAGAAAAGCCCGCTAAGTTTATGGGCAGGGTATTGTTAAGAAGATTATGCAAATGTTTGTGGATAATGGCACTTCTGCCTTCAGATGTCTTCCTAGTAACACTATGGAGTTTTTTGGAATAAAGTTTACTGTTTGCAACACAGATGACTTGTTCTCTGAACTATTAAATTTTAGGGGTTGAAACAGTTCTTGACACACACACGCACACACACATGCGCACACACACACACACACACACTGCATTGTGCGGCCAATGTGGCTACTGCAAGCACATTTCCTTCATTTGTTTTGCACCTAATGAATCTGCTTAATGACACTGTAAATATGTCATTGAAACAAGCCATCTAATCTCATATAAACCACAATTAACAATAACCATCATGTTCTGGTATAGGCAATAGGTCAGGCTGTGATTAAGCACCAACAGAACCAAGAGGTTCTAAACCTTTACACACAGTCACACCTGACAAGCCTGACGCTTACCTAGGCTCATTTAAGTAATGCTAAACATTAATATGATTTCAAAACACAGTATCCATTCCAGATATTAGCAAGCCACGTGCCATGGAAGCATATACATACATACATATATTCACACACACACATACATACACACATCTGGCTTGTTTTGCACTGCATATTTCTATAATTCTAATTTTACTGTTACTAAAGAAATTCAAGCCAGCAAATTTAGAAAAATAGCAATAGCAAGTACATTGCTATACCACTTATCAGTGCACTTAAGCACTCCCTAAGCGGTTTATAATATATGTAAGCTAATTGCCCCCAACACACTGGGTACTCATTTTAGCAACCTTGGAAGGATGCAAGGCTGAGTAGACCCTGAGTCCCTGGCTCGGACTGAACTCACAACCATGAGTTTTGTGAGTGAGTGGCTGCAGTACAGACATTTAACCACTGCACCACCAGGGCTCCTTATAATAAAATATATAATATACAATAAAAATATACCTGAAAAACAGATTGCTGAAGTTCTCCCAGGGTTCTCCTCTTATCAAAAGTAACATCTACAACACTTTCCTTCTGCGAACGTAATGGGTGCAGAGCCCCATTGTAAAATTTATAATGAGAACATATATGGAGATGCAAATCGATAGTATTGTCTGCCAAATCACATTCTGTCCTTCAAGGAGCATAAGCGAAAAAATAAGTCTGAATTTGAATGAACGAAACTTAATTTCTCTTAGTACATATTTTACCTTCAGAAATTTCCCATTGTAAAAACTGATGAACACATACCTATTGTATTTTAGAAAATGTTGTTCAAACACAATTCACCATGCACACAGTATTGAACACTATTTATATGAGTTTTTTAATACCAAATTTTAATGTGTATATATTTAGACCATTTACTTTTGTATCTGTAGACTCAGGAGTGTAGCTGGGGGAGGCAAAATAATGATGTGACCCCAGAATTCTGCCCTCCTCAAAATTACTGGAGAAAGTAGTAACTGTAATTGCAACTATACCAACAACAAGAACAACATGATTCATTTCTATCTTGCCTTTTCAAATACTGGGCTTCAAGGTAACTTTGTTGTTGTTGTGTGCAATCAAATTGTTTCCAAGTTACAGTGACCCTATTATGGGGTTTACTTGGCAAGATTTGTCCAGAAGAGATTTGCCTTTGCTTCTTTTGAGACTGTGTGTGACTTGCCCAAGATCATCCAGTGGGTTTCCACCACTGAGCAGGGATTTGAACCGTGTCTCCCAACATGCTGGCTTTCCAAGGTAACTTACAAAGTACTAAAACCAGTACAGATTAAATACTGTTTACTTGTTTATTTTTGTTCATTGTTTATTTTTGAATATGCACAATTACAGAGCTCTTGAAATGTAAGGGTTTTTTTTTGTATGGTGTCTTCTTTTACAGTGATTAAAAAAAGACAAAATCTGTCACTCCATATATAAGCATGCTGGCTGTAAACAGAATCTTTCAGCAATATACATTTGACATTAAACATATTAGCTGCTTGTTGGTAAAGGAAAATGAAAGGCAAGGTTCCTTCCCACAGAAAAAAATGATTTTCCAACTATAACTTAGTATCTTATTTTTTTAAAAAAAACCTGAACTGATTTCTTGAAAAACATTATTATTAGCATGTAAGACTAGTACAGGAAAAACCAGGAAAGGGGTTGGAGGACATGCCTTGGACAGTGAGCCTGCTATATACTGTGCTTTGCCATCGATCATCTCTCTAACTGCTAGTCATACAACTGTAGGCAACACTCCGCTTCCTAATCTGGAAGATAAATGTCCTTTATAAGACTACACATATATGGATAGCAAAATGGAAATAACTTACTTACCGCTTCTTCTGCAGTTTGATGTTAGCAGCATCCATTTCATTCAAGAGGTGGCTCGGAACCCGATATCTTGGATTTCCGCGAGCTGTGTTCAAAAGAGGCTCATTGAGTATCAACTACAAAATAATTATACTAAAAAGAACCAGCAGGCTTTGAAGTTACGACCTTCATGGATATCCTTTTGATGGAGCTGGAGGAGCCTGTCCTCTTCTTTTAGGTAACAATATATTAACAATGACATAACGATGATGTATTAATCACAAACCATGCAGCATCATTTACCTTGGTAGCAAAGAAAATATGCATCAAGTACGTAAAGATTTTTTTGGGGGGGAGGGGAGAGAGAGAGAGATCATGTTTTGCAAATAAATGATCTACATATATTGTGGCTGCTATGGATTTAAAAAATAAAGTTACTCAACTCAACAGTATGTTTACTTATACACTAAAAAAACACCACTTTTATTGCATCTGTGGTAACCACCATACTTTCAAAGAGATGCTAGGTGATACTAGAAATTATTTTCTCAAAATGCCAGTTGTTTCAATATGCACATTTCTTTTTGTTAATGCTGGAGATCTTTGCTCCTAAAGTCAGTAAACTACTCAGATCTAAGCTATTTCAACTACTTCAACAGTGGTCTCTTACACTATTTCTTTTAAAGCTCTCTGTAAATATGAGCCAACATGGTACACTGACAAGTGCTAGACTCTAGAGACCAGGGTTCAAATCCCCACATACCCACAAAAACCCACTGGGTGACTTTGGACAAGTCATACTCTTCTCTCAGACTCAGAGGAAGGCAAAGACAAACCTCTTCTGAACAAATCTTGCCAAGAAAACCCTTGGTAGGGTCACCATAAGCTGAAAATAAGTTAAAAGAATGCAACAACATCTCCTACATTGTTCCTTTTTAAGCTTTCTGTAATTAGTGTTTCATGACTGCTGAAGAACAAACAAGAATATGAAAAGCCCAAACACCCTGTATAGTTTTTCTGTACCTTCAGATGGTCTCATCATTTGGGATTTTCGGTAGAACAGCATATAGGCACTCTCATTCCCCTGAAACTGCTTCTCAATTTCTCTTTCTCTGATTGGATGAACTTTGGAATCATTCAAATCAAACCAATGGGATTCAGAGGAACATTTGTTTAAGTCTGTTGATGCTTCTTCCAATGACATTTTCATATCTTCGTTCTGCAGGTGGCTTTGGGATGGTGATCCAAAATGGAGGTAGTGGTTTTGGTCATTCAGCCTAACTTTGCTTTCATCAGAACTGAGAAGAAATGCTTGGGAATTGTTCTGTAAATACTAAAAGAAAAGGGGGAAGGGGATAATCTTTTAAAAATCAATTCAAATAGTATATTATTATTATTTACTAATATTCCCTTTTGACATAAAAATCTTACCCAATATTTGGCTGGATTGATATTAGAGCTACACAATGGTTCAGCATCAGGTGTGCACTTTGGGTATACACACTCCTTGTCATTTTTCTGATGTTTTGACAAGGAAAAGCTGAAGCTTCTGCTTGTATTACATCCCAACCCTACTCTATGGCTCATCTCAATTATAAGACATACTAAACAAGAGAGTTTGATGAGCTATTCAAAGATATATTCTTGTTAGTCTGTAAAATCAGTATGTAAAGAGATCTTATAGCACCTCTGAGACTAACTGAAAGAAAGAAGTTGGCAGCATGAGCTTTGGCTGAAGTCTACAAAAGCTCATGCTGCTAACTTCTTTTTTTCAGTTAGCCTCAAAGGTGCTACAAGATCTCTTTACATATTGATGAACCATGGTTTGAGGCTGACTTGTTTTCCTAACACAGAGTAAAGACTGTCATTTGTCCCAGTTCTGATGTAAGGCTAAGCTGCACTTCCTCAAAATGGGAAATTCCTAAAATCCTCACTGTGGATACACTGTGCGTGTACATATGCATGCAGATAGAAAGAAACAAACCTGAAATTTGCACAGGCACATCCATGTAACAGTAAACCACAGTTTAGCATTAATACATTGGCCACATGAGGATAACCACATTTTGGTTTCTCATCCCAACCAGTGAACTATGATTAATGGCTTTAAACAAAGGTTAAGAAACTATAATTTGAAGCTAGCTTTGTAGTAAATGGCTTTGAAACATGGCTACTACCAACCTCAAACCATAGCTTCATATGCTGGTAAAACTATTTCTTGGTTACATCAGTAAATCCACTGTTTTCTATTTTGAATTTAACAAAAAACTATAATTTATGGAAATTCACCATATGGTTTGCTCCTTCTACAAGGGAAAGAGGAAAAGGATTTTGTGTGCACCCATAAGGTTCATTAATATCTTGACATTTTAAAACTGAGATGTGATCATTCAAATGAGTCTTTTTTCCCGCAAAAGTTGTACCCGCTCCAATTCAAATACACTCCTTCTACAAGGGAAAGGGGAAAAGGATTTTGTGTGCACCCATAAGGTTCATTAATATCTTGACATATTAAACTGAGATGTGATCATTCAAATGAGTCTTTTTTCCCGCAAAAGTTGTACCCACTCCAATTCAAATACTCTCAGAAATTGAGACTTTTTAAAATTTTAATACCTTGGCCACAGCATAATTTATTGTATTATTCTCCTAGGATTTAAGTGATATGAAGAAAGAGTAGTTTCTCTACACTTTTGGATTTTCTAGCAGAAATGTGCATGACACCATCCACTATTGCAAGCACTTCATAGCACTATAGGACTAACAGGACTGTATAAGCTGTATACATATTAAATTTCATGCCACGTAAAATTTCATTTCATTTTTCATGATGCAGCTTTTACATCAAATGTCCCTGCTAGTGGTAAATACATGCCATATTATAAAAACAGGTAGCTAAACCAGGAAAAAAGCATAGGTAACACTTCATCTCCCAGACATGGCTGTACAAGCTTTGGAATTCTAGATGCTGCAGCCCAAAAACCTAGTTTTAGGTGTGAAATGTAGTACCGTAGTATGAAAGATAGAGCAAGACATATCCTTGTATAAGGAACTGTGTAAATCACACTAAATAAATAAAAAGGAGTAAATTGTATACATACTTTGGTTTCCTACACTATGGGAGTCAGCAGGATGTGTTAGTTACATGTTGGACTATGGCTGCTGCCACACTGCAGAAATAGAGCATTTTAATACAACTTTAACTTTCATGGGTCAACGCTATGGAAATTTGTGATTTGTAGTTTGATGGGGGACCATGGCTCTCTGACAGGGAAGGCTAAATGTATCACAAAACGACAAATTCCAGAATTCCATAGCTCTGAGTCATGGCAATTAAAGTGGTGGCAAACTGCTTTATTTCTGCAGTGTAGAACTCCCTAGGACTGTGGGGGACCAGGATTTGATTCCATGAGAACCCACTGGGTGAACCTGGACAAGTCACACTCTCTCAGCTTCCTCTCAGCTACCTCTGAACAAGTGTTGCCAAGAAAACTCTGATACGTTTGCCTTAGGGCTGCTGTAAGTCAGAAGAGACTTGAAAGTACACAACAACAAATTTATCTATATATAAAAACAGGATCCCATAAAATAATACCTTCCGGATTGGTCCATACTCCTTGCGGTATGTCTTGTTCCAAGACACACTTTTCTTTTCCAAAACCTTCTGTGCCAAGCGATCAACAGCCATTTCCTTACACTCTTCCTGCAAGATCAGATACTTACTGGCTAAAATGCAGAAATCCAAACAATTATCTAAAATGTTATTCACATTCTGAAACAGCATTTTAACTTGCTCCAGCCCACTGTGAGCAGTAAAAGCAGATTTGACTTTTTATGCCAGTGGTTCTCAAATGGTGGGGTGGAGACCCCAGGAGGAGTGTGAGTGCTGCTCAAGAGAGGAGTGAGACTTGGAGGTCCCAATCCCTCTTCTTCCCAAATCTTTTTATGTGTAAAATTTACACATGCATTGAGTTAAATATTCAATTTACTTAAATAAAACTGTTCTAATGTGAATATTTCCTTAAAAATGTTAAAATATGAATATACATAGATGTGCAAATGAAAGTATGCACACTAAATAAATAAAATATTTTTATCCATATACTATGTCATGGGGAAGGGTGTGCAGCATCCACATGTAGATGCAAAGGGTAAAAAGTTTGTGCACCGCTGCTTTACACAATTCAGCTACCAACTCCCATTTGTGTATCTATTCATGTTTGAGTCAGTAGCTGGCTTACATGGAAAACTGTGTCAAAGAGTCCAAAATGCACAAAATACATTTTGCAAGTTTTTGAACCTCCACTGGCTTATTCATCAGGAAAAAGGGTTAAAACTAATTTCTTTCTTCTGTATGATTTTCAACGCTTTTGCCTGATGAAGAAGCCAGTGGAGTTTCAAAAGCTTGCAATGTGTATTTTTTACATTTTGGTTGGCCCAATAACAGTATTGCTGTTTTGTGGATTTTGGATGTTATTATACTCTGCTGTATGACCAACACAGCTACCTACGCCTAGATATGTGTTAGATTGTTTGGCCTATTACTTTTAGTAATTAACACAATTACTTCAACATGCCTGCATAAAAATCCAGGGAATCTAGAATGTTCAGGCTCAAAGTTGTATTAAGATGTGGGCTGCATCTGCACTGCAGAAGTAACCCAGTTTGACACTACTTTAACTGTCATGGTTCAATGCTATTGAATTTTGGGAACTGTAGTTTTGTGAGACATTTAGTCTTCTCTATCAGAGAGCTCTGATGCCACAACAAACTACAAAAGACATAATTTCATAGTGTCAAAACTGGATTATTTTTGCAGTGTGCAGGCAGCTGTGGTAACATTTTGGCACTTTAACCACAGCAACAAAACAAGTATCTGTTTAAATATTATGGAGTGCTAATTATATTCTAATACACTGTACCTCCAATAATATGTTTTTCAGAATTGTTAATGGATTTTCCTTATTTTTGTCATTCTCATTCTGTTTCAACTCTTTCTCTTCATCATTCAAGCTGCCTTCCTCCTACAGGAAAAAAATAGCATCATATTGAAAATTTCAAAGACAGAATTGAAGATTCTATGATGTCATTTCTGCCTATCAACATATCTAGCCAAACTTTACTGTTTATTTCATATTCCTTTCAATCTATACCAATCCCAACATTTACAGTTCCCCATACTCCATCATTTAGTGATTTAGAGCTGCCATATAGTATATCTAAATTGATGAACCAGAAAAATGAAATGTTAATGCTGTAACTATCAAAAATTATTACAGGACCAATATCCTCTCAAAAGGCTCTCCTACAAATCATCTTTGCTTAACTAAATAATCCCGCATGAAGTGCTTCAGAGGGGATGTCATAATTGTATATACTCAAATCAAAATATATTTCAAGGAAGTGCTGACTACAATATGGAGAGAAATCTGTAACTTTACAAGGATGAGACATATGAAGAATCATGTAAAACAAGCAACCAAATAACGTCATCTATAAAACATGAAAGAGACTACAGCTGGATGCCTTTCTCCCGATCACTTTTTAAACTTCTAGCACTGATTTGAAGGGAGAATCCCGAACAGGCTATCCTGGGCTCTTTGGATAGAAAAAATGTATAAAGGATACATTTACATTCTCTTGTTTCTACCAATTTCTGCAAACTTTATTAATAAGACAAATCAAGCTCAGATGACAAACAACTGGACTTACTAGCACCTGCCAGTTTCCCAATTCATCAATGTCTCTGATATAAACATGATAATGTCCTCCATAGCAGCCACCTTTGTGTATTATAACAGAAAAGAGTTCATACATGTATTCCATATCATCCAACTGAGTCTACAAAGAAAATACAATAATATTGTATGTATAGTCAAAAACTTTTTCCATGACAGAGAAAAGAAAAATTCACAACCCCCCCTCCCCCAATACATTATTGCTCTAGAAAGCTTTGAAGTGTGGGGGTATTCAAAGCTTGTGGTACTGCTGAGTGCACCCAACCTGTCTTCAAGAACAAAAACTTTTTGAATATAGTATAACAATGCTCAAACATAATAGGTTTAAACATTTTAGGGGGGATCTGAAGGACTTTTTCTGTACAATTGTATTCATGTGTGGAGATCACCTTGGGAGGACCTGCAAACAGGCAACTTCACAGTCCAGCTGTGTGGGAGCGGGGAAGCTGTCATCACACACAGAATTCCATAAAATTACAAGTTAAGCCTATTTTAATTTTAAAGCAAAACCATTCTTAAACTAAAAATTGCACTGCAGTATACCAAACCAAATCGTGAACATCAAAGATCAAATGCTTGGGTGAACAGCCAGGTTTTACATTGGTGCTGAAATAAGGCAGGATCCATTTTATCCTAGTTACAGGGCCTCTACAAACTGGCAAAAAGTGCTGTCATCGTGGTGGATTGGGGGCGTGATGACCACACGCTCAAACTCTGCCCCGATGCTGGCATCATGCTGACTGACCGCACGGCGGTGTCATATTTCTTTGGCGCAGAGTTTAGACACACTTCACCAAAGAAATGCTAAAAAGCTGCTGCTGCTGTGGCAAGGGCAGCTTTTTGCCGATTTTAAAAAGGAGTGGCATTTTGCCATTTCTTTTTGGC
Source organism: Phrynosoma blainvillii (assembly GCA_026167975.1). Taxonomy (NCBI): domain Eukaryota; kingdom Metazoa; phylum Chordata; class Lepidosauria; order Squamata; family Phrynosomatidae; genus Phrynosoma; species Phrynosoma blainvillii. The sequence goes on along the minus strand of JANUYF010000001.1, from coordinate 222,496,377 downwards.
ACAACAAAATGCTGAATCGGGCCCTTGGCATGTGGTTGCTGCGGCCCTGATCTGGTGAGGAAAGGGCTGGTGTGGAGCTGCTCCTTTGGGGCCATCTGTTGAGCAGTTCAGTAAAGGTTTCAGCCCTAGTAAGTCACTGATTTTGTACATGCAATTAGAACTGTGTGGGGGAAAGCTACTGTGCTTTCTATGTAGAAAGTTTCAGGTTTAATCCTCATCATCTTTCCAGGAAGGCTGGAAAAGATTTAGGAGGCTGGAATGAACCCCCCCCCCCCCGGTTGCTACTTCAGAGGTGACTGACTGGGCAAAATGGGTATAGGGTGGTTGCAAGTCTTTTGTGGGGGGGGAGCTGAGCTAAAAGAGTCAGCAGACCCATTCAGAAGTCAGCGTATTGTTCAATGCAGTGCTCTTCCTGACTGGCCCAGTTATATCTAGGTATGAGGGCCTCTATTGCACTCTTCCTACTCTGGGGCTATGCTCTGAATTTAGATTTGAAGTTCCTTAATCACAAAACAAGTTATCTAATCACAACTAATCACAAGTTAGGGCTCCTCCTGCATTCTCTGTGCTATGACTAAAAGCTGAGGGAAGGAGTGCAGGAGAGACAATGCCTCTTGATGTGCGCAACACTGACTGAGTTAGGGTTGTGTAGTGCCTCTTTGTAGTCTCTGCTGCTGGGACTGAATTATTATAGAGCTGTTTTGTATGTTCCAAGTGTGAACTCAAGGCCATTCTTTTGCCCTGGATGCAACAGATGACTAAGGCCATTTATGGTGGGTCATGAACTCCAGCCTCTTCCTTCCAACTCCATGCTCCATGCAGCAATCCACTGGAGAATGCTGCATCTATGTATATCTATGGTTCCCCAAGTTGTGAACCATGATTCCTTCATTTGGCTATTTGGCAAACATCCTTACCATCTCTCCGAAGTCTTAAAATAATGCAGGGCTTTAGCCTGCAGCTGGGTGCAGTTTGTGCTGTACCAGCTCTCACTCCTCAACTGTGTTTATGAGAAACATGACGAGACTCAGCCTGAGAGAATCTAAATCTGTTCAGTTGGATTGCAGCCATATAACAAACCTCTGCACAATCTGGCTTAGGATAACTGGAGGAAAGCTCCACTGTTTTTTTTTAACATATGCACTTATAATCCTAGTATATAAAATGAGGGAGGAATAGTTCTCAAATGGTTAAAAAAAAGTAGTCAGCACTACCATATTTGGCCAATAGTTCTAAGGGACACTATTTCTTTTAACCTTTGCACTAAGGAACTAGATACTGTACATGCCACACAATCAGCCCAGGCATAGCCTGATTGAGGACAAATTGTGCAATTAGGAATAAAGTGCAAACATGCATTAGTGATTCAATCCACTGCAATTTCCAAATAGCTGTACAAACAAGCACGATAATTTAGACATCAAAAGAGAAAGGAAGTTCAACCTGCTCACAAAAAGGCTTGAGGTTTATCTGAACCGGGAACGTATAGCAGCTTGTCTCTTTGTATCGTTCACACTTCTCAAAATTGAAGTTAAATCTCAAAAGGGAGACCGTGAGGAATGGAGGCAACTTGCGTAGTTTAGCAGACTGCAAAATGATCAGAGTGCTTTTTAGAAGGTGCTCATCTTTTAAAGGCACAGCAACATATTTGTTTTTCTGCTTTTTATTATAAATTTTACTGCAGTTTTATTTTTAATATATATATTCTACTGCTGTTAGCCACTTTTAGTACCATTTATGGAAACAAACACAGGGGCTTTCAGAAGAAAGAGAGAACACACAGAGCAAAAGTAAAAGAACAGAAGTCAGTCTACCATACATTTTGCCAGGTAAAAGTAGGAGGGGCAACATATCAAAACTAAGAGATACTGTTTCTAATTATCAAAAGCCCTTACTAAGAGAAATAAACTATCCTGTACAAAATGCATTAAAATCAAACCACAGCCTAAATCCAGCTGCTAATACCAACTAAAGGAGACCATTTGAATCAATATAAATTCAATTGTTTCTAAAATTCTACTTCAGATGGGACTAAAAATTTTATTTAGGCCCTTATTTCTGGAAACAGGTAAAGCTTTGTAAGAACTGAAAATAGGCCAAAAGTATTTCATGCTTAAAGAGCATCTATAGGTGAATCACAGTTCACTTATAATTTATCTCAAGCAGCCCTTAACTGATTAGCTCAGTGGTTATTTCTTCTATAACAGCAATGATTAGTTTCTTCCTTTTGCAATAGTATGTGTGAATTACCAAAGGACAGATTCCATAGTTAATGAATTGTATAGAAAACAAAAATTAGCACCTGTATTTTAAGATGACTTACTATAAAGTTAATTTGGGGACGTGGTACATGTAAAATATTACCTTTGTTGCTTCAACCAGTTTATTGCATGCTCCACATCGATATAGGTTGTCTGTCTCAAAATGTTCTTCTTCCACATACATGTTCCACAAGGCCTCCTCTAAGCTAGGCACATCCTTCACAGCAACTGTTAGATCCAAGAAATCCTCCTAGTAGCAATGTGGGAGTGAGGTGGAGGGATCTCTTTTAGAATATCAATTGAAAATATCACAATACATCAAAAATAATGGCAACATTACAAAAAATACTATCTTTTTAAAGGCAACCATGCTAGAGGAACATGGCTTACAGCTTTGGAGCAAACCAGGATATTTAAGCACCGACTTGATCCTCTGGCTTGTTCCAAAGCTGTTATCCATAGTCTCCTGATTTGGCTGAAATTGGAAAGTTAATGGAAGAATTTGATTTACCTGCTTTTTTGCACAGAATAACTCCATATGCAGCTCATTCATATCTTAGCTTATTAAAGATCTAGTTTGTGTCAACAGGTATAGTTTCGCAATAAAAGCCTGAGTCCCAGTCAGGAATGGACCTCAGTGTAATATCTTATCTCATATGTCATACTGGAGAGCAGATTGTGAAAAACTAAATATATCTTCTCTTCCAAATATTTTAAAGATACTGCAATATTTTACATATTTAATATACAACATGTTAATTAAATATAGCAGTAGATTAAAGCATGTTATTCAGATCAACATGCTGCAATGGGGATGCTAGGGTCATATGCCTACAAGAAATATTTGTTTAAATTATTTACATTTATTTCCTGCCATGTGGTTTAAACTAGACCCTCTAATGAAACAGTATAGTTTAATTTGTTGAAAAATATTTAAACAAATGTGATTGCTTTATTTGGACTTAAGATAAAGTAATAATTTCCAAATATCTAATACTAATTAAATATTAACGTAAGATGCTGTTTTCTGAGGACATGAGAGAAGTTTGTGTGCATTTTTTAAAAGAATAAATACTGAAATGTTTAATGCACAAGCTAGTTTGTGCTTCAGCTCAGCAAAGGGACAATCAAAAGGCTGGAAATGTGAGTCATTTGTTTACAAATGCAGAAACATATTGGTACATTTCAAATGATCAAAAATGCTAGATCATGAAAGCTGACTCATTGTGACAGAGCGACTATCTGAAGAGTCTTTGATTAAACATTTGATAATGTTCTGTAGAACAGTATTTGTGTAATCAAACTAAAAGAGACGTGATGGTATATTTATAGAGGTACTCCTAGCCTCTTTCACAGAGGGAGCACAACTGTGACATTCGCCTAAGGATTTACCTGCCTCTCACTGACATTCTTGCACTCTTTGCAGACAATCTGATTAACAACTGTCCCATGGTACAGCTGGTTTATAAGATTATGGCCAGAAGTTCCCACAAGGGAGGTTTCTAAAGCACTGAACAGAATCCGATTTAACTCCTGCACATCATGTTGTCTCATTTCCTACAAGAAACAAAAAACAAACAAAACTTTATTGCTTTAAAATAAATTGCATGAAGCTGTAACGTTGAAAGAGGAAGATAATACAATTTATGTAACACAAAGAAACCCAATAAGCACTGCTATATTGTACCTCATTACTATTCCATCCAAAACTGTCAGTGAGGTCTGTTGTGGATGCGGCATTTTGATCTAAGAGCAAAAGCTGGGCAAACAATCTTTGCAGCTGTAAGGGGATTATTCGAACCTAAACAAAAATAACAGCATACTTTAGATACTCCTTTAAACATAAAAAATTTAAAATAAAGCAGAAACCCACCAACAAGTACCCAGAAATGCAGGGCATAATCCAAACAAAAGAAGATACCTTTAAAATTCCATTGATTTCAATGGGAATGTATTAAGGATGGCTCATCTCTTCCCACTAGACTGAAGTATGCTTGACTTTGATTAGATCACACACTTAGGGCCTGAACAGACTGCCAGAAATAATCCAGCTTGAGACTACTTCAACTGCCCTGGCTCAATGCTAGGGAGTCATAGGAATTGTAGTTTTTTTCTGAGGCACTGAGGCTTCTCCATCAGAGAGCTCTGGTGCCACAATAAACTCTCATGATTTCCTATCACTGAAGTCAAGGCAGTTAAAGTGGCCTCAAACTGGATTATTTCTGGCAGTCTGTTCAGGCCCTTAGTGGACTCTACTTTTGTTCATATTCTAATATTAAGTGAAAATTCTTATCATTAAAAATTTGGCCATTCTATATAACAAACACACAAACTTTCTGTATGTTTGTTGCATTGTTTTAGTCAATGTGATAATTTTCTTATCCCCCTCTTCTTTTTGTTTTATTCCTGTATTATCTGTTCGACAGTGGAACACACTCCCTCGGAGAGTGGTGGAGTCGCCTTCCTTGGAGGTCTTTAAGCAGAGGCTGGATGGCCATCTGTTGGGGATGCTTTGATTGGGAGTTCCTGCATGGCAGGGGGTTGGACTGGGTGACCCTTGTGGTCTCTTCCAACTCTATGATTCTATGATTCTATCTTACGCAGATTTTAGATGATATATTTTTTAAAAGGAAAGAAAAAGTCTCATCCAAAACCAGCTCCGACACACAAAAAACTCCCACCATATGAGTGCCATTTGAAATTCCATCCACACAGCAGTTATTGCACAGAAAACCTCTCCATGTGGCTTTGTCACTGCCATACCATTTCAACTCTGTTGCAAACCACCAATAGCATACAGGTAAGCTACATGGCAGCTGCCAGACCCATACACTGGCAGCTTATAATACATTTTCTATTTCTAGTCCCCATCTACCTCTAAACTTTAAAACATCATCACTCACTACTGTCTCTAAACAAGATTTCTATGCCCCCACTCTTTGGTCTGTTAATAAGCACTTCTATTCTCCTAGTTTATCCCCCCCGCTTGCCTGTTACAGTGTAAGTCTAGGCATAGTCCATCATCTTTTTACTGTAGATTTTGTTATATATAAACATTACTATTAGCAATCTAGAGCCAGCATGGTCCAGTGGTTTCAGTGTTGGGCTAGGACTCTGAGAAACCAGGGTCTTGATCCTCGTTCAGCAACAAAAACCCACTAGGGCAAGTCATACTCTGTCAGCCTCAGAAGAACTCAAAGGCATAAGCAAGAACACCCCTAACCAAATCTTGTAAGGAAAACCCCATGAAAAGTTCCAGTTAGGGTTTCCATAAGCTAGAAGAAACTCTAAGGCGCACAACATTACTAGTCCAGATTTTAAGGAGCTTACACAAAGCAACTGCATCTCTATCTCTCTTCTCAAAGTTTATTATGTGGAAAACAACACTAATGGTTCAAAACAGAAAGATTACACCACTATAAATCCTGGTAATGCTCAATAGGTGGTTCAATAATGAACTATACTGAAAGCATTGTTCAATAGTTCAGTAATGAACTATACTGAAAGCATTGCAGAAGTTAGCTATAATGAAAGAGCCCTGTTCTGTGGTTTAGGTAAGCATATAAAATAAAATGCATTCCATGATAACATTTTAATTCTTTGTGTACTGACTGAATCTGATAATAACTCAAGTAGAACTCAACACCTTTGATTCAGGCTTATGGGTGTCATCCAGAGAGCCAAGTTCTTCAGGGCCTATGGAAAACAGTGCTTCTGGAAAGATAAAGAGAAATAATGATTTCCTAAGAGTTCAATTAGGATGCTTAAATGTTTGTATGATAAAAGAAACACAACATATCTGACCAGAACAGAAGTGTAACCAGAATATTATGTTACAATAATCCAGGGGCCAGCAACCTACAGCCCCCGGGCTGGTTCCGGCCCAGGGCCCCGCGCTTACCGGCCCAGGCGGACTGCCACCGCCGCCTGCCACCGCGCGTTTTGGTCACCACACGGCCGTGTGCACCGCAGCCGCCATTTTGTTTTTCAAGCATGTGCCATTCCCCCCACCGGGCCTGCCGGAAGGGACAACTTCAGGGGATCGGCCCCCGGCTCAAAAAGGTTGCCTACCCATGCAATAATCAAAGCAACAAGATAATAAAAAATGCAAACAAAGAACATGCAATAAAAGAACATGTTTTAACTATTATAGTTCAGTGGGGTAAGAATGTTTCTTTTAAAAGATTCAAAAGAAAATGAAAAGGATAGTTGAAAAAAATACATGATATTTTAATATAATTCAACATAATGCTAAGGTGCACAAGAGGGTTGGGGTGGGGGTGTTGATGTTGCTCCAAGGTCAATCAAGTGTGCATTAAGGAGCAGGAGCTTGGAATCAAAACTGAATGAAATGACATAGGTTTGTGTATTCACGTGCCCGTAGACTTCTCCTCCATCACACAGAGTGTACTAACATACTACCAGACACAACAGATCTACATGAACCCTGGACTGTCATGAATGAACATGAATGGAGTATGTTACTTGATTGGTCCTACTTGATGCAAGAACACTTAAACCATAGAGCTTTGTTCCTCAAATGTTATCTAGCAGGAGGTATGTTCTCTCCTAACAAACCAGAGAAAGAAGTAAAACACAAACAAATCCTGGATTTCATTCTCTGTTGATATGGGAGCAATGCAAACCAGAAAAGGGAACTGCCCATATTCAAATAACAAGCTATGGTTTCTCATGTAGTGTGAATGTACCAAGTCTCATCTAAGAATACATTCTCAGGTTACATAATTGTTAAACTTTATTATACTACAAGACTGTTTCTGTTGTGTTATCAATCTGACATTTAAATAAATACATATTAGAATTAATATGAATACTATACCTCTAAATTCTGGAGTGAAAAGCAGAGTTTGAAGAAGTGAATTAAGGTAGCAGGTTCCACCCTGATTTTTTATTCCACTTAAATTGGTGTTTTCTCTAGGAAATGGTAATTCAGTATCTTTGAGTTTCAATTTAGTCTTTCCACACTGATTGTGTGACAAAACTGAGAAGTCTTCATCAAATAAATCCCCAAACATTGTGAATCTGCAACGCAGCCCTTAAAAGAAAAAAAAATGTTTAAAATATTTACTGCAGCATTTTGTATTTTCATTAAATAGGTTATGCCTATACCATAAAAAATTAAAAAAAAACACAAGAAATTTGAGCTGATACACCTTCATATGGGAGTAAGTCCCACTGAACAAGAGCTTGCAGATCCATTTCCACCTCCTGGTAGAAGTACCTATATCAGCTCCTGACACCCTGGTGCTGGAGAAGGGAAAGCTGAAGCTGAATCTACACTGCAGAAATAACACAGTTTGACATTGGTTTTACTGACATGGTTCCGTGTTGTAGAATCCTGAAATTTGCAGTTTGCCAGAGTTCTCTGACAGAGAAGGCTAAATATCTCACAAAACTACAAATCCCAGAATCCCCTATCATTGAGCAATGGCAGTTAAAGTGGTGTCAAACTGCATTATTTCTGCAGTGTAGATACAATCTGAAAGAATCTAAAATGCTAACCATTGTGACACACAGAAACCACTTTCTACTTCCAACTGACTCAGTTCTAACTAAAGATCAATATACCTAGGGCTGTATCATTTCAGATACTCATGCTTACTAGGGCATGGGAGTTTGTGGGTTGTAGTCCAGAAAAGAAACTAGGACCATTCTACCTTGTCCCTGCAAAGGGGAGTGTCTTCTGTGGAGTAAAGGCTCCATCACAGGAATTCCTACCCAAAGTCACACAGCTACAGAGGGACAACTTTAGCATCCCAGGTGACAGTAGGCCCAGGAGTGCAGTAGTAGGGCTGCCAGACTGAAAACTGCAAAGGGCTCCTGTGACTTTAATGGCTGTGTAAAACAGGATTTAAAGACACTAAAGGCACAAGACTCTGTCTGATCATGGAAGCTAAGCAGTGTCAGCCCTAGATGGGAGATCACCAATGAATACCAGGTTCTGTGGGCAATATTTCAGAGGAAGGAACTAGCAAAACCACCTCTGAGTATTCCTCGTCTAAGAAAACCCTGTGAAATCCACAGAGGGCCTTTGCAGACTGCCAGAAATAGTGCAAATTGAGTCCACTTTAAGGGTTAGGGTTAGGGAATCATGGGAACTGTATTTTATTGTGGCACCAGAGCTCTCTGACAGAGAAGACTCAATGTCGCAGAAAAAAATAATTCCCATGATTCCCTAGCACTAACCCTAACCCTCAAAGTAGACTCAATTTGCACTATTTCTGGCAGTCTGCAAAGGCCCAGAGTTGCCATTAAGCTGACAGGCAACTCGAAGGCACATACAAAGAAAGAAAAGATTTCAGCAGGTGGTGCTGCTGAAACCAGCTAACACAATGAGGTAACAAGTAAAACTTCTTAAAATTCCTTCTTCCGGACAACCATTAAGGGTACAGGGTACTGGGTTGCCAGTGGGGAAACTGGAAAGAGCTCCTAGATGCGGTGCTAGAGAAGAGCACTGAGGATCCCGTGGATGGCCAAGAAGACAAACAAATGTGTCTTAGAACAGATCAAGCCAGAAATCTCCCTGGAAGCCAAGATGATAAATTTGAGGTTGTCATCCTTTGGTCACATCATAATAAAGCATGACTGCTAGGAAATGTGGAGAGAAGCAGAGAGTTACAGCCATATGCTAGATACATAGACTCTGGGCCTTTACAGACTGCCAGAAATAATCCATCTTGAGTCCACTTTAACTGTCCTGGCTCAGTGCTAGGGAATCATGGGAACTATAGTTTATTGTGGCACCAGAGCTCTCTGACAGAGAAGGCTCAATGACAATTCCCTTGATTCCCTAGCATTGAGCCAGGACAGTTAAAGTGGTCTCAAGATGGATTATTTCTGGCAGTCTGTAAAGGCCCTCTATTAAGGAAGTCAGAGGCATGAATTTACAGGAATTAAGCAGAGCAGTGGAGGACAGAGATTTCTGGAGATGTCTCATCCATAGGGTCGCCATGAGTTGTGGTTGATTGGAGGTGCTGTTAACAACAACAAAGGATCACCAGATGTCCTCACTAGAAAGGAGGACAAGGCACTGCAAAGCAGAGGACATTCCAGAAAAAAATGTAGGACATGACCAACCAAAAGCTAAAAAACACACTCATATACATGTATATTCATGCTTCTTAGTCCTGCTCAAAATGGAAGGCATCCTGGAATTCCTCCTGGTCAGAAGGCTGAAAGGTAGGCCAGGTCCTGGAAAAGGAGGACATCAGGTCACCCTGCAACAGCACCTTTAATGTAGAAGAGGGAACCTCAGCAGGTTGTTGTTGTTGTTGCAACCACATAAAAAAAGAGCAACCAGGGCTGAAAGTTATCTTTCTGCATAGCAGTGCCAGGTCAAATGGAGGCCCCTTCAGTTTCCTCTCTGGCAACCAAGTTTGATGGAGGCAAAACTGGCTCTTCTCCCCAGGGCCTGCCTCCCAAAGCCCTCGCCTCAAAAGGACACTAACACAAGGGTAATACAAACACAAACATGAGTGTCAGTGTGTGTGTGTAGTGGACTTAAATCCAGTTTGACTGGGAGACCAGGGTTCGAATCCCGGCTCGGCATGTAAAATCTCACTAGGTGACCTTGGGCGAGTCACACTCTCTCAGCCTCAGGGAAGGCAAAAAACCCCTCTGCCAAGGAACCCCCCCCCCCAGGATAGGTTCACCATAAGTCGGAAAAAGGCACACAAAACCCCCAACGACAACCCCAACACCCCTCCCGCCTCCACAGCCCCCCTCAGCTCTGGCAGACCCACCGCGGCCCAGAGCGCTTCAGAAAACCAAACCCACCCGAAGGCCGCTTGGCTGCTTCCCCCGGAGGCCCTCTGAGCCGAAAAGGATGTTGGGGAATGTAGTCTTTCCTCCTTCCTGGCCCGTCGCCGGCTTTTGGACCAGCCTGCCTCGGCTCACAGGAAGACGCGGCCCGCAATGGTTTCTGGGAGGCGTAGTTCTCGACTCAGAGTTCCTCAGGGTTGAGGCGCCGCTGGGAAAAGTTCCCCTCAACCATCGTGTTCTTCCTCCCCTCTGCCTAGATTTTGGCTGCACCCGCACTGCAGAAATAATCCAGTTTGACACCACTTTAACTGCTATGGCTCATTGCTAGGGGATCCTGAGGATTGTAATTTGTACAGAAGCACAGTTCCCAGGATTCCATAGCATTCAGCTAAAGTGGTATCAAACTGGATTATTTCTGCAGTGAGGATTTTAAAAACATGAACAGCCCCACTGAAATGTGTGTGGGCGCGCTGTCAAAAGAAATGGAAACAAAAGGTGCCACAAACATACTGCAATGCGTTTTCTTACACACCATTAAATACGTCCAAAGCGTTTCAGAATAATTGTGGTATTAAACACCCCCCCCCCCTTTACATCCATCTGAGGAAGTAGTTCTCAAGGCTAGGAAAATTCTTTCTTCCAGTTAGGGTCCAAAACACACTGCAGTCTGAGACTGCTTTAACTGCCCTGGCTCAATGCTAGGGGATTCTGGAAACTGTAGTTTTGTGAGACATTGAGCCTTTTCTGTCAGAAAGAGCTCTGGTGCTACAATAAACTACAGTTCCCAGGATTCACAAGAAAATCCCACAAATGATTTGCTGTGGTTTCTGGCCTGGTTATTCACAGGTTAATGGCACTTTAATCATGTTTCACCTCAACGTCGTGTGAAAACCATTAGCGCAATTGCGCGATTATCATGGGTTCCTCACTGTTTATACTTCCAAGTGTCCTCTGTGTGATAAACTCCTTTCAAAGTGCTATGAGATGCTTTTGCATCCTAATTTCCCAGACTGACATGGCTGTATCTTTGAGTCCTCCTTTCACTATTCTCCTTTTCTTCCAAGAGTTATTTTCCTCACAGAATTGCATTTGCTTAAATCAATAAATGGTTCATTTGATAGTTTTATCTGCTTCCTTCAAGAACTCGGATTGAATATTGGACTCCAAACAGTTTACAGCATCAGCCAAAGGTCACTGCTGTTCCTTTAAAGAACAAAGATTGACATGCAGGATCTGAGACATATTGAAGGAAACTATAATTATATACAATAATAATCTTGCTTCTGAGACTTGGGTCCAAAACACACTGCAGAAATAATCCAGTTTGAGACTGTTTTAATGGCCCGGGTTCAGTGCTAGGGAATCCTGGGAATTGTAGTTTATTGTGGCACCAGAGCTCTTTCTGACAGAGAAGGCTCAATGTCTCACAAAACTACAGTTCCCAGAATCCCCTAGCATTGAGCCAGGGCCGTTAAAGCGGTCTCACACTGGATCATTTCCGCAGTGTGTTTTGGACCTTGGAGAATCACCAAGTATTTCTTTATGTTCAGTCCACAGCTATGCCTGCAAAAGAGTGCCATTTTTTCTGAATCTCTGATAAGCCTAATAGTGTTGAAGGAACAGGAAGTTGTGAATCTGATTATTACAAATGGGAACATTGTATCATGTTGACTTGTTATAGAAAAGTGTTGCCTTCTAAAGCACAATGAGTGGCAAATGTTTGTCATCAAACCAGACATCACCTGCAAATCCACCAGTTGTTGAATAAAAACGTCCTGAATGGAACATACTGTGCATCTGAATCCATTTCAGAAACATTCTTCTTCTTCTTCTTCTTCTTATTATTATTATTATTATTATTATTATTTTCCTGCTTTCCCCCCAAAACTGGGACTCAAAGCAGCTTATAATTTAAAAGCACAATTGAAAGCATACAAAAGCGACCATTAAAATGGAATTAAACTATTACAATATTGAAACTTGTTTAAAAGTATAATACAATTTTAATAAGATAAAAGAACTTAAAAACCATACGCCTTAAAATATTACAATATATCATCATCATAATCATCATCATTTGTATGCCACCTTTCTCCCAGGAGGGACCCAAGGCAACTCACAAATAAAAAACATGAAAAAAAATCAATAAAATTCAAAGCATAGAAGACCATTCTTTAAAGACTTTCTGTTTTAAAAGCCTGTCTGAATAAAAAGGTCTTCTCAGAGCCTGGGCTGGTTCATACAGGGAGATTTGCAGACTGCCAGAAATAGTGCAAATTGAGTCCACTTTAACTGCCCTGGCTCAGTGCTAAGGAATCATGGGAACTGTAGTTTATTGTGGCATCAGAGCTCTCTGACAGAGAAGGCTCAATGTCCGAGAAAAAAATACAGTTCCCATGATTCCCTAGCACTGAGCCAGGGCAGTTAAAGTGGACTCAATTTGCACTATTTCTAGCAGTCTGCAAAGGCCCACATTCTGCCAAATAGCCTGGACCCGAGCCATATAGGCAGGGTGACTAGAGGTCCTCCTTTTCCAGGACATAGTCTACATATCAACCTTCTGTCCAGGAGGAATTCCATAATGTCCTCCATTTGGAGCATCATAAAGAAGTGTGAATTTCTATTTATATGAGTGGTTTTATTAGTTGTTATTTGGTCATGTCCTTCATTTTCCCTGAGCATCCTACATTTTTGGTGCCTTGTCCTTCTTTGCAGTAAGGACATCTGGTCAGCCCGCATATAAGGCTTCATGGGTCATCCAGCACCTTGCCCAAAAATGGTAGGTTGGACACTGGCCAATCATTGTTTGTTATAGTGAAGAAAAATGGAAAGGAAGGAAGAAAGTGTGTCCAGGATGAAATGGAGTGGGGTATGGGACTGTTTTGCTTAGCTGTCATGCACTCAAGGCCTTTGCAATGTTAGGCCCTCTAGACCGTAAAGGCTGGGGTGTTCATCCACATATTGGTCTGTCTATATTTCTGGTGCAGGGTGATGTTGTAACGTCTTCCGTTTCTCATTTTTATTTTATTCTGGTTTCTAAGAAATATGGAAGGATTTTACGACATAAGATTACTGCAGCAAGAATAGTTTATGCTCAAAAATGGAAGGAGATTGGCTGGCGAAGATAACTGAACTTGATGAAATGGACGAACTGACAAAGTAGATTAAGAGTAATGATTGAAGATTTTAAAGAAAGATTGGAAAATGTTTATTTCTTTTTTACAACCTCATGGGGGGCATATACCAGTTTTAGGTAAACAGAGTTTGTATGCTGTAGGAGCATAAATATATTATCATTTCAAGGAACGACAATATACAGGGGAATATATTCATCAGTTGGGGGTGGGAAGTCAATAATGTTAGTTTTGTCTGGGTTTTTTTTTAGTTTTGTTGTTTAGTAGTGTATATAGCTTTGTTTTTTATGTATGTATGTTTTATGTATGTATGTTTAGAAAAATGTATATGTTGCTGTTTTTATGTTTAATAAAATCATTTTTTAAATAAATGTGTATTAAATTAAAAAACACACTCAATACTTTAAAATAAGATAACATACATACATACATGCATGTGAATTATCACTTATTCTATTTGTAATTAAACAATCATACAATCTGATTCAATCATTCACTCTTCCATACTAACCCTTATAAATTCCTTATTGTTGAATCCATATTCTTCTTCCTTATTTAATCAGTTACCCATTTCTCTATTCTCTATTCCATCTTCCCACCTGACCTTTACTTTCATCTATAGGGCCTTTGCACACTGCCAGAAATAGTGCAAATTGAGTCCACTTTTAGGGTTAGGGTTAGGGTTAGGAAATCATGGGAACTGTATTTTATTGTGGCACCAGAGCTCTCTGACAGAGAAGGCTCAATGTCTCAGAAAAAAGAAAACAATTCCCATGATTCCCTAGCACTAACCCTAACCCTTAAAGTGGACTCAATTTGCACTATTTCTGGCAGTCTGCAAAGGCCCATACTCAACTATTTCATTTCCTTCTTCCTCTTTCCCTCTCTATAATTTCTTTACCCTTCTCCATATATACTTCCTTTAACTTCCTCTTCCTCTCCCTATTCTCCTCTTATTTTCTCCTCTTTACCGAACAAAAATTCTAGAATTTCTCAGGGAAGAAAAATATTACATATTCCCTTTTGCTATGCACCCCCCATATCTTTTTTTAAATAACCTGTTACTTTCATCCAGTCCTTATTAATCTTGTCTGTTGTTTCTCCTCTTAATAGTAGTGTCAGCTTGTCCATTTCAATAGCATCATATAGGGGGGTTGCAGACTGCCAGAAATAGTGCAAATTGAGTCCACTTTTAGGGTTAGGGTTAGTGCTAGGGAATCATGGGAACTGTATTTTATTGTGGCACCAGAGCTCTCTCACAGAGAAGGCTCAATGTCTCAGAAAAAAACCACAGTTCCCATGATTCCCTAGCACTAACCCTAACCCTAAAAGTGGACTCAATTTGCACTATTTCTGGCAGTCTGCAACCCCCCATAGTTTCACCAACCATTCTTTTCTGTTAGGAATATCCCCAGATTTCCATTGATTTAATGACTTAACTAATGACAAATTATTTCAGTTATTGGGGTCAGAGGTGATGAATCAGTTTCCCTCTTTCTAACTGTATTGAATTTTTTTCAAACCTAGCACTCCAAGTTTTAAAATGATGTTAGGTTTAAGAAGTTAGGCAACTAGGCAACTAGTAGAAAGGGAAGGAACTAGTAGAAATTGAGTCAATTTAAAGGTGTAATGGGAACTAATTTTAGCTGTCTTACTAGGACCCACAACAAATGGGCCAAATGATGTGGTTTTCTGACATATTCAGGTTATAGCATTTAGATGACACACACCCCAAACACAATCCAAAACCGTGGCTCAATCCAAAACCGTGGTGGCAGCCCAGATTGGGCCTGGGTGCGTATAGTTGCCGCAGCTCTGTTGTGACTGGTGCTGGCGTGGTCCCGACATGGTCCTTTTGGCCCATCTGTTTTGGGCCAAAGTTAGCAAAAGAAGTGTATTACTCTCTTAGTCCATCCTAAAATGTTTCTAAAGTAAAAAAAGCACCACAACGAACAATAAAATGCAGTGGGCCCTCCACATTTGCTGGGGCTAGGAGCACAAGACTGCTTCAAAAGTGGAAACACCGCAAGTAACAAAAATACTGTTTTTTTAACCTGAGGGAACCCCTCTGTATGAGTCTCTAGGTCCTCCAGCACAACTCTATGGTCAACATCTGCAAAAAGTTGACCATAAAATTGATCTGGAGATCCTACAAATGCCTAGAGAAGTGCTCTCTCATCCTTAACTTTCTTTAGTAACTGATCCAAATCTGTGATGTCTTCCACCATTATGATGGTATCATCCACGTACCTTAGGTTGTTGATATTCCTTCCTCCTATTTTCACTCCTCCTTCTTCTGATTCTAGCTCTGCTTTTCTTATGATGTTTTCGACATATAAGTTGAACAAGTAGGGTGACAGAACCCTTTACCAGTTGGGAATCACTCTGTTTCTCCAAATTCAGTTCCAACCATGGTCTCTTGGTACAGATTTCATCAGTACTGACAAATGTGGTGGCACTCACATGTCTTTAAGTGCATTCCCTAGTTTTCCTGAACTGCACAGGTGATGTGAATGCTTTGCTGTAGGAATGAATAACAGGAATGAATTACTTTTTTAAAGGAACTTTTCTAATACTGAGCAATTATTACCCTGATTGGACTAGTATCCAACCCTTCCCTTTTCTATGTTTATTTTTGGTGTTATTTTTAAAATGTCTGATATGGTTGTTTCCCCCTCCCCCCTTCCATAAGCCACTTTGGGAGAATTTTAACAAAATGTAGCATACAAAAAAGATAACGGTCATGATCACCCTACACTGTTATAACACTATTATTCCACTTAAACTCCTATGGCTACCTCCTGTGGAATTCTGGGTTTTGTAGTTTAGTGAAACCTAAGAGTTCTCTAGCTGAGAAGTCTAAATGCCCCTCCCTAAACTGCAAATCCCAGATTTCCACAGGAGGCAGCCACAACAGTTAAAGTGCAATAATATTGCTACAATAGTGTAGTGTGATATTGTCCAAAGACAAAGAAAATAAAAGTTAATAATCTTTCTTTCTTTCTAAGATCCAATTAGTCAGCATGGCATAGTGGTTTGAGTGTTGGACAACAACTCTGGAGACCAGCTTTCGATTCCTAGCTTGCAGCAGAGATGAGACAAGCTCCATGTGCTCTAAAATGGTCAACTGTTTTTGCTGTTGTTAACTGCCCTCAAGATGATCTCAATTCATGGCAACCCTATGGATGAGACATCTCCAAGACCCTCTGTCCTCCACTGCTCTGCTTAATTCCTGTAACCCCTTAATACCCAAAGTGACCTCCTTAACAGAGTCCATCCATCTGGAATGTGGCCTTCCTCTCTTCCTACATCCCTCCATCTTCCCCAGCATTATTGTCTTTTCTAATGACTCTTCTCTTCTCATGATATGTCTCAAGTTTGACAGCCTCCATTTGGTCATCTTGGCTTCCAGGGAGGTTTCTGGTTTGATCTGCTCTAGGACCCCTTTGTTTATTCTTTTGGCTGTCCATGGGATCCCCAGCACACTACTCCAGCACCACTTCTCAAATGCATTGATTTTCTTCCTATCATCTTTCTTAACTGTCCAGCCCTCACATCCATACATGGCAATAGACAATACAATGGCTTGTATGATTCTGACTTTTGTGCTGAGGTTGTATATCTTTGCATTTTAGAATCTTTTCTACTTCTTTCATAGCGGCTCCTCCTCATTCTTAATCTTCTTCTGATTTCCTGACTGCAGTCCCCATTTCTATCAATGTTTGATCCCAGGTATGGGAATTCTTTTACTATTTCTATTTCTTCATTGTCTTGAACTTGTGAAAGTCCTCAGTGGTCATTCTTTTCATTTTCTTTATGTTCAACAGTAAGCCTGCCTTCACACTTTCTTCTTTGATCTTCCTTAGTAGGTGTTCCAGGTCTGTGAGGTTTTCTGCTAGTATTATGGTGTTGTCAGCATATCTCAGATTGTTGATATGCCATCCTCCTATTTTCACTCCTCCTTCTTCTATGTCCAAGCCTGCTTTTCTGATAATATGTTCTGCACACAAATTGAACAGATAGGGATACAACTTTGTCTGACTCCTTTGCCAACTGGGAACCATTCTGTGTTCTGTTCTGACAGTAGCCTCTTGTCCAGAGTACAGATTCCTCATTAGGACTATCAGATGTGTTGGCAATCCCATGTCTTTAAGGGTGTTTCATAGCCTTTCATGATCTATGCCAGGGGTAGGCAACCTTTCCCCTTTAAGGGCCAAGGGACTTCAGCTCCCAGAAGACTCAGCCATGTTGGCCAATAGTCCCATATTGGCCAATAGTTCTTGGGATTCTGGGAGCTGAAGTCCCTCGGTGCTTAAAGGGGAAAGGTTGCCTATCCCTGATCTATGCAGTCAAAGGCTTTGCTATAGTCTATAAAGCACATGCGGATTTTCTTTTGGAATTCCCTGGTGTGCTCCGTTAGCCATCACATATTTGCAATGTGGTCTGTCATGCCTCTTCCTTTCCTGGACCCCACTTGGACCTCTGGGATTTCTCTTTCCATGTATGGTTGGAGTCTATATTGCAAAATTTTGAGCATGATTTTGCTTACATGGCACTGCTTTAGTCCTATAGTTGCTGCAGTCTCTTGTGTCTCCTTTTTTGTGGGTAGGGATGTATATTGTCAACTATTTATTCACTGTTAAAAAAGCCCAAATGTGCTTTAGGGGGTTGGCAGATGACCAAAAAGGTCGTCCTGGAGACCCGGAAGAGGAGGAGCCACCGCACGAGCGGCGCTCCTTCCTCTTCCTGAGGTCGTCCTGGGAGCTGCTGGCCCTCCGCACGGCCGGCGCTTCCGGGGCAACCTCCCGCAGCAGCGACCGGACGCGCTGCGGCGGAAAAGACAGAGAAAGTGCGCCCGACGCTTTTAGGGCGCACTTTCCCTGTCTTGATGAAGGAGCGCTGATTTAGCGCTCCTTCCAGGGACGCTGCCGGTGCGCCGAGGTGCGGAGGCTGCGGCCCCGCGGCGTGCCGGCCCAGGGCGTCTGGGAAGCTCTCGTCTGCTTCCCCCCTTAGCCACATTAGGCCTTCTTCAGGCGCCTTTAATAATAATAATAATAATAATAATAATAATAATAATAATACGGTTTATTTGTATACCGCCCCTCTGGGTAGCCAATCTAGGCGGTGAACAACAAGATACCTTATTAGATTACAACAAAGTAAACAACAATAATACAATGATACATTACAACAAATTAACAATATCCTTCCCACCTCCCCAAACATTAAACAAATAACATTAAGATCCCAACCCTCATTCCTACCCCCCACCCCCAAAATAAATCAACAAACAGATTAAGAGCAATTATTAAAATACAATACATTAAAAAATACAATATATATAATTAAGATAATTGAACAAATAAGTCCAAATAACAATTTGATCTTAAGGATTCCCCCCCCCCCCCAGTTCATCGGATCCCCCATGCCTGTTGTTCCTGGCAGGCTTAATTAGTTCTGTGCTGGATGTTGGACGAACCGCGCCTCCCTTCAGGGTGTGGCTCTCCAGCAGGGCGGCGGGGGTGTGGCGGCTGAAGGCGCCCAGCTGTGCCCAGCTGGCCTCCGGAACAAGGTGGAGAAGTCCGGGGCCTCCGGCGCAGCCTCTCGCCGCTTCTGGCTTTAAGAGGAATTACTGGAGTTATAACCACTCTCCATGGTCCTGTAATTTGCCTAGTGTGGCTGAAATGTGTTGGGCTTTTTAAACACTGAATAAATACTGAATAAACGTTTGACCATCTTAGAGCACATGGAGCTTGTCTCCTCTCTGCTGCCTGGCTATGTGCTTTCAGTTTCTTACCTATATGATTTCCAGCTTGACCATGAAACCCGCTGGGTGATCTTGGGCAAGTCACATGCTCTCAGCTTAAAGGGAAGGCAATGGCAAACTTACTCTGAACAAATCTTGCAAAGAAAATCCCATGATAGGTTCATCTTAGGGTTGACATAAGTGAGAAATGACTTGAAGACAGACAACAACGACAATGAAGATCTAATTTCACTTGATGTTTTTATTTTTATTTTTTAATTTTTGTGTTATAACAGATAGCCATGTAATGCAATCCCCAGTTAATATTGAAGAATGGGGTGAGCCCCATTTCTTAAAACTTTGTGTAAAAAAAAAACAAACCATGAAGAAACTTGGAACATGATTTCTGAGAATTATTTTTTCCTCTCAGTACCTACTGGGCAAAAAAGTATTATGTTAAATTACTCATTAGTAGCACATTACTTTTAAACTTCTTTTTAGTTTAAAATGGCCATAAATGATCCAAAATGGCCCCGGAGGGAATAGGCATGAATGAGATAAAGACATGGGCATCGTGATCATATTGAATGCATGTTTCTGACCCTGGATGATGTCACTTAGTAGATTCATGTAGAAGTTTTAAAAGCCTGAGTGATGAAATAGTGTCCCCAGAAAGCCTCAGGGTAATGCCCAGCAAGTTGGGCAATAATTTAGCCAAACAGGACAGGAACAACTTACTCTTTGATTCTAATAGATCATGATAAATTAATAATTAACAAGATTCATGAGTCACAAAACCAGTAAGATAGGGCAAGTCATGCTTCGTATTCCTGAACTGAAAATTAAAAAGAATATAAGGCATATAAGGGTTTAGTTTTGTTGCCAAGATTTATCAGAGCACAGAGATGGCTTTTCTTCATCATCAGCCTGACAGCTTGCCTGTATGTCTTCTTTCTTTGCTTGTCATTTTGACTCTCGCTGAAAGTGAGAAGCTGCTAGTGATACCTCAAGATGGAAGTCATTGGCTCAGCATGCGAGCCGTCGTGGAAAAGCTCAGTGAAAAAGGTCATGAGATAGTAGTGGTGGTGCCAGAAGTTAATTTGCTTTTAAAAGAATCAAGACATTACACACTGAAAACGTATCCTGTGCCATACAAACAGGAAGATCTTGATGCTGGATTTAAAAAGTTTTCTTCAAACCTCTTCCGCAAGGTCTCTTTTCCTTATACTATTCTTCAAGAATATCGCAACAACATGTATGTAATAAATATGTTTTTTGATAATTGTGACAGTCTCCTGAAGAACAGAGAAGTCATAAAGTACCTGGAAGAGCGTCACTTTGATGCACTCTTTACAGATCCAGCTTTGCCATGTGGAGTCATCCTAGCTGAACATCTCTCCCTCCCTTCTGTGTATTTTTTTCGAGGATTCCCATGCAGTCTAGAGCATGCAATCTGTAAGACTCCAAACCCTGTTTCCTATATCCCAAGATGTTATACCAGACATACTGACCAAATGAGTTTCACCCAGCGTATGATTAATCTATTTGTTAATTCTTTTGAGACTTCGCTTTTTAAGATGCTCTATACGAAATATCAAGATATTGCTTCAGCGTTTCTCCAGAGAGATGTTCACTTACCAACACTTTACAGAAATGGTTCAATCTGGCTTTTGCGTTACGACTTTGTTTTTGAATATCCCAGGCCTCTCATGCCCAACATGGCCTTCATAGGAGGCATAAACTGTGAAGAAGGGAAAGGTCTGTCACAGGTATGTTCATTCATTTTTATCATAAGATTTGCATGTTAATGGCAAATCTCAGTATGATGAGAAGTACAGAGATACCTGAAAGGTTAAAGAAAGCTTGTGTTAATTATTCTGCAGTTGAAAAATGAACATTTATGTTAATTTGTTAATTCTGCCCTGGTATATATATATATATATATATATATATATATATATATATATTTATATATATATATAATTTTGTTGCATTATAAAACATTTTTAAAAATAAATGTATTGTTTATAAAAGGTAAAACATAATTACGTCACCATTCTGCTTTAAAAACACAAGCTAAAATACAAATTTACAAAGCCAGGGTCTCATTCAAAACTCCAGACCAAAATCTCCTGTGATACTGTGGTGGGACATGAGCATGAGAGTTGGAGCCACTTTTCCTTGAACTGATTACAGTTCCTTGCTTCAGAGGTTCTCTTGACATCACCTGGAAGCTTCTCCATTAACCATCCTTCCCAGAACTTCGTCCACCATTAATCCATGGACAGATGACCTAGTTTCCAGTTTCTGGCAATGATTAGTCTAGCTGTAGCAACTAAAAGAGTTATGATTTCTTGGTAATGGAGAGATTTATTATTAGATTGGAATATTGACAAGAGAAGCAACTCTGGGGTGGGTTGAACCTTTTGTTTAGTAATGTCTGAAATCAATTGAACAATCAGTATCCAGAATTGTTGAACATGTGGGCGCTCCAACCACATATCTAGATATGTACCTCTTGCCCCACAACCCCTCCAGCAGAGAGGAGATGTCTTCCTTGTTATTTGTACTAGCTGAACAGGGGTCAGGTACCATCTTTATACCATCTTCAACGTGTTTTCTCATTGGGCAGATGGCTTGGACCTATAAGGAGGACACGACCACATATGTTGCCATTCCACATCTGAAATAACCAAATGTATATTCAACTCCCACCCTGTTTTATAAAAAATACCACTCCCATAGGAGTCTTCAACCATCCAGTTATACAATGCACCTGGCTCTCCCTTCACTGGTGGACCTGGGATGCATTATAAACTTTACTCAATGCAGGTGAATACTCCCATCTATAATTCCATTCCTCCCATCCATACACCCAGTACCTATTCTGAGCTTGGGAGAAAAGTAAATAAAGCTATACAAACCTGGAAAACCCAACTTCTCTCCTTACCATCCACCCATTTTTCCATGAAGAGACATACAAGGTCATTCCATTTCAGTTAGCACAGGAGTCCATAGCTTCACTATAGAATAACCTATTCCAATAGCATAGGGTTGTGACTCCATACCAGGCTTTTTGGTGAGCATAGACCCACTTCCAAATTATGAGCAGATGCAATTGCACATTTAGTAGCATGCAGATAGATTGCAAAATTGAAGACCTGACCTTTTCAACAGAGAGGAGGAAGTCAGTGGCCTACACTGCTTCTTGATATAAAGGTCTGTGAAATTAATTGAAGTCAAAAACCTCAACAGATGCAAGGATAAACCAAGCACACAGATAAAAAAAATATCTGGCAATATTTGGCTCTTATAATTGCAAGCTTCCTGTGCATGCCCAAAGGCTTATATAGTCATCCAGTTGAAGAGCCTCACCTCTATATCTGCAAATTAAATCAGTTTAGTTTTTTCAACAAAAGAACTTTAAACTTAGTTAAGTTAATAGGTAGCTTATCACTTCTACAATAATCTCTAAAACTGTCCTATGATCTTTTACATTCCATTCTACTCTGAGACAATGATACTGTATCATATGAATAAAGTAGACTGCTTTGCTATTGGATCTTAATAGCAGTAGATCACATCAGAAAAGATTTAACTTATGATTAATTTCTTCTTAAAGTGAGGTGCCAGTGTGAAGAACTGTTAAACAGTTATGGGTGGAGAGTGATAAGGAAACAAGGAGGTGGAACCTTGCAATTTACTCTTGTTGTTGTTCATTATTTTTCGTTACTGTTCAGTTTAATTGAACATATGTCATTGATTTTGGATGATCTGGAGGTGCAAATTAATTTGAGATAATAATAATAATAATAATAATAATAATAATAATAATAATAATAATTTAACTGTTCTAACCATGTTTGTAAAGCAAGATTTTAATATAATCCTTTGTAAAGTTGCATCTGGGATCTCAACTTGGGAGAAAGATAGACTATGAATTCTATAAATAAATACATACATTTGATGATTTGGAGGTAAAATTCATTGGCAGGCTTTTCCTTCTGTAAAGTTTAAATATCTCCTAGTCATTCCAAATCTGTGTGTATAGATATAAATCAATATAGAACCTTTAAGTGCTAAGTGATGTCTGTGCCACATTAGTTCAGTGTTTGTCTGAATAACCATGTATGAGGAAGAACCTATGTGAGGTTTAAAAGTGCACATATTAAAATTACTTTTAAGTCAGGGTGGATCTATATGTGGCCCTCTGGATGTTTTTGCCTGTAAGCCACAGGCAATGGCTGATAGGAGTTGTCTTCCAAAAACCTCTGGAAGGCCACTGTTGCCCACCCTCTCTAATGTGACCCAATAAAAGCAAATTATGGCATGAAGAAAGGGAGACTGAGGACAAATCTTGTTAACCATTAAGAATACGTTTCATACTAATCATTAGCAAAGTCAGGGTCACCATGCCACACAACCAAGAATCACATTTATATTACTTTGTGTAGCAGAGAGGTGATCTTCTGTCATTAGAGATGAGCCGTTCCTTCCCTCACCGTTATGGGTTTCCTGTATGTTTTCTCTTTGTGTTTGCCATCATTTGCTTTGGAGAGGGGGAAAAGCTGCTAGTGATACCTCAGGAAGGAAGTCACTGGCTCAGCATGCAAGCTCTTGTGGAGAAGCTCAATGAAAGAGGCCATGAGATAGTGGTGGTAGTCCCAGAAGTTAATTTGCTGGTTAAAGAATCGAAGTATTACACTAGGAAGGTGTACACAGTGCCATATACACAAGATGACCTTCGCCACCATGTCCGCTTGTTTGGTAACCACGCTTTTGAAGAACTCTCTTTTCCTGCAATGATTATAGGGGCATATAGGAGTATGATGGAACTACTTGAAACATTTTTCACTAATTATGAAAGCCTTCTGAAGAACAGGGAACTCATCAGGTACCTGGAAGAGAGTCAGTTTGATGCCCTTTTCACAGATCCTGCTTTGTCCTGTGGCGTAATCCTTGCTGAACACCTCTCCATTCCTTCTGTATATTTCTTTCGTGGATTCCCATGGAATTTGGAAAATGCAATCGGCAAGTGCCCAGAACCAGTTTCTTATGTCCCAAGATGCTATACCACTCACACAGATCAAATGACATTTATTCAGCCACTGCTGAACCTGTTCATTAGCCCTGTGGAGACTCCATTTTAAAAAATGATGTACTCTAGATACTAAGAGATTGCTTCAGAACGTCTCCAGACAGAAGTACACATGCCAACACTTTATAGAAATGGCTCTGTTTGGCTTTTGAGATATGACTTTGTTTCTGAATACCCCTGTGATGCCAAATATGGTCTTCATTAGAGGGATAAATTGTGAGGAAGGTAAACTCTTGTCACAGGTAGGTGCTCTGTATCAATGGGTTTGATCTTGGTTCTCCATTGCTAATACTGCAAGGGTGGGCAGTTGTGGAGGACTAGGTGGATGCATTAGCCCTCTATGACCTTGAAGGACCATACTCCCCTGCACCTGCTCTCACACACAAAAAATCATTTTTTGCCTCCAAGTTTTTCCAAACACCCTTTAGAGGACATGAAGACATATTTTTGGAGCAAAAATATTTTTGGCCCCTGGGGAGTATGGGGGCTACAAAAATAGCTCCCAGAGGGGGCCATTTTGCCCACCCCTGGCTTATTGCTACTTACCAACACCAGCAATATCATTAATCAGAAATGAGGCCTGTCTCTTTGCCTAGCAGATACTGGTAGTTGGTAGCAGAGCTATTTACTATGGTAGAGAACTGCTTACTTACTACATGGCCTACTTTGTGTCCCCTATGCTAGACTATACCTTTAGGTTATAGATGATTGGGTTTCCAAATGGGCAGGATATAAATAAATATTATTATTATTATTATTATTATTATTATTAAGATTGTATGTTCCTCTAGAAGTTGTGGAACGGAAACTCCCAACCTCATCATCATCTGTATTGACTAGAAATCCTGGGAGATACAGTCCAACAGCCTCTGGACAACCGCATGATTTCCATCCTTTTTTTTTTTTTTTTGGATGAAATGGAGGATGTTATCCCATTTCTAGTTCTGAAAGAAGAAATGCTGTCAATACAGTAAGCTTTAATATGTAAAATGGAAAGAGGCACTTTCTTGTTCTTTGCCTCACACAGAAAAAAATATCTTGGACCAACTGTGCTCCTAAGTAAATTACGTGTGAAAATTCTGCCATAGCTGTATCCTAAAGTATGCCAGGGGCCAGGGCATGAAATATAACACTTTAGTCTCTGGCTTAGCAACCATGTTACACCTTGTGTAAACAAATCTATTTCCTGGAACTATTGTTTTATGGAATACAATTAAGCTTTTTGTTTTTTAAATAATATAACGATATTGCAGACTGTACTTCTTATTGTTGCCAAGAGCCAGTATATGAACTATGTGTACTGTCTGTTGCGATTTACTATGCTTACTTTTAATTGTTGTTATATTTTTGTGTGGACAAAAATCACAAGTAGCTTTACCTAACTTTATTAATGCCAACAAAAAATTACAAAGTAGCAAAGTAGCACATAAGTGTCTGATTATCCTGTCCTTTAAGGAGGATATAAACAGAAATTGGGCCTGGGGGACAGGAGGAAAGAAAAATATGTTGCTGGGCATGACAGCAGTTTGTGATTGTGTTAAAATGGAATGGAGGAGGGACATTTTGTTGGCTACCAAGGCCAGACAGTGTATAGATCACAGGTTTACTGAACATAGAAATTCTGCCTACTCTCTCCATGTATATTTGCTAGAGTGAAGTTGTCTCCTCTCGCTCAGTCATAGTCCCTAGCTTTCATTTCTGAAGTCTCTAGCATTAGTAAAAGTCACAGTAGTAGGAAAAACATGCAGACAATATTTGAATATTTCAGAGTATAGGATGTAAATTTAATGAATGAATGCATAAATAAATAAGTGAATGAATTTTATATAGATTGAATAAAAGAATTTTCTGTGTTACTGCTGTTAAATTCCTAGAAATTTTCTGCTATGCTGCATAGGCTTTTAAGGGTGTTGTAGCAAAGAAAACAAATACAAATAATAATAATAATAATAATAATAATAATAATAATAATAATAATCGGGGCGGCATACATCATTATAAAATTTCAAAACAATAAATCACAATGAAATCCCATCTCTCCATCTCCCACCCACCCATCCCCCCAAAACATACTAAACAATTTAAATAAGATTAATTAAAAATTTACAATTTAAAAATACATAGTTCCTGCCATTGTGGGCCTCCAAGGGCTGCAAGTTGGCAAAAACAGTCCTCCGAGGCCATAGGACGTCGTCGCTCATCACGTGGTGCCGGCGAAAGGTGGAAACTGCCCTGCCCCTAGAGAAGGTAGAAACTGGGCGGCTTTTGAAGCTACCGCCCGCGCTCCAGGAAGGCTCGCCGACACAGCTGATGCCGGGCTCACAGGAGGGAAGGTGTTGGGCGGGATACTCGTCCTCCACTTGTCCTCCTGGGCAGCCCTGCCCCTGGAGAAGGTGGAAACTGGGCGGCTTTTGAAGCTACCGCCCGCGCTCCAGGGAGGCTTGCAGACACAGCTGATGCCAGGCTCACAGGAGGGAAGGTGTTGGGCGGGATACTCGTCCTCCGCTTGTCCTCCTGGGCTGCCCTGCCCCTGGAGAAGGTGGAAACTGGGCGACTGTTCATGTAAGTTTTGCCCCCCTCTCTGGAAAAAATCCCTACAAATACCTATGGCTCCCCATCTGAAAATACATAACCCAATGTATTTATCTTTGGTTCAGATAAGATTTCTTGTGAGCTAGATAATGCAAGTAATATATATATATTAGTAGATGGAGATTGAATTTTGAAGATAGTACATGGGTTATAGTGTCAATAGAAGGCAAGCTGGTTCATATTTGCTAGTGGCACTTCCCCTTTCTCTCCATTGGTATACTGTAAGTATTTTATAAGTTGGCAAATGAGCAATTGACTGGAAAGAAGGGGCTGGGAAAGAGTTTAGGGCACTGTGACACCTGTTCCCGGCTTCGGGTTAGACAGGCAATTTTAAGTCACTAAAGTCATAACAATCTTGGGGCTAACCCAGTCATGTCCCTACAACAAGGTCATTTAGGTAAGGATAATGCCAGCAACAAGATGGAAAAGCTGGGGTCATGCTAGGAGACTTCTGCCAGAGTCAAGCAGCTCTAGAGAAGGGATAAGGAACAGCAAATAGAGCTGGGGCCATTTTTCATTCCTCATCTGCTCAGTGGGGCACACCAATAAGTTTCAGTGTGCTGGAGTCACATATCCAAAAATGGCATGCCATTTTAGCCCATTTTCAGCCGTTTTCCTTTCATTTTGTATATTTTGGGGAGGTGTAGAGTTAGGAGAGCTTACAGTGTCATTTTAAGGCAATTTTGGGAGATTTGAGGCAGTTTCAGGACAAAAACAACCCCACCCCCCAAAAAGGGAAATCTGAGGGCTTTGAGGGGCTTCTGAGATGTCCTGCAGGCCACACTTAGCGGTCTCAAGGGCCACACTTTGCCCATCCCTGATCTAGAGCCAAAGTCAAGAAGAAGACCACTGTACAAAGATCAGTTGAATCAGGCAAAGGTAATCCAAGAGCAGGGTCAAAAATGGTCGAAGGGGTCTGTCAAAACCAAAGTCAAGGTCTAGGAATAATTTGACAAGACTGGAATGGAGGCTTTTGTAGATGAGAGTTCTGGGCATGGGTGTAGCTGGGGAGGGTAAAATGAGGACATTGCCACTGAAATAAGAAATAAGAATTGAGTCTAGCCATTTAGTGTGTGGTCTTCCTCTCTTTCTGTTGCCTATCCTAGCATTATTTGTCTTTTCTCATGAGTCATGCCTTCTCATGACATGGCCAAAGTATGACAGCCTATTTGATCATGTTGGCTTGAACTTTTCAAGGGCCCATTTGTTTGTCTTTTTGGCTGTCCACAGTATCCTTGATATTCTTCTCCAGCACCACATCTCAAATAAGCTGATTTTTTTTCTTATCCACTTTCTTCACTTTCCAGATCTCACATCCATACATGTGATGGGGAATACAATAGCTTGGACAATTCTAACTTTAGTGCTCAGTTGTATAGTTACACTTTAGGACAGTGATACCCAAACTTTGGCCTTCCATGTGTTTTGAACTTCAGATCATTGGCCAGGATGATTGAGACATCTTGGAACCGAAGTTCAAAACACCTGGAGGACCAGAATTTGAGAATCACATCTTTAGCAACTTGTCTAGTTCTTTCATAGCTGCTCTTCCCATTCCTAGTCTTCATATTTCTTGACTGTCACCATTCTGATCAATGTTTGATCCCAGGTACCAGAAATCTTTTACTATTTCAGTTTCCTTATTGTCCAGGTTGAATTTATGTAGATCCATTATTTTTGTTGTCTTTATGTTTAGCATTAAGTCTGCCTTTGCACTTTTTTCTTTGACCTTACTTAATAATTGTTCCACATCTGTGATATATTCTGCTAGTAGTATGGAACAATACTAGTTGTATGGAACAATCATGTTGTGTGGTAAATTTATCTGACATGCAGCCTACCATTAATTCTGAAGACACAGTCCACTTGCAACTCCATTTCTGCATATTTTCTCTAGAAATGTTGCTAGGGCCTCAATTATTCTTTCATGAATATTCTCATTTGATTGCTCCAGAACTGATATAAATAATTGATGTCTCCCATTCCCTTGTCTCTATTAAGGTCCACATCAGGTTCCTGTTCTTTGTCCAGCCTCTCTGCCTTCTCCTCTAGGCTCTTGGTTTTTCACTACCTTTTCATTCATCAACTTCATTTCTGATGTCATCTCTGTCAAAGACTGTCTAACCTCTTTTAACTCAAATGTCAGATCTTTCCTAATTTTTTTCTTTGAAACTCTTTTTAAATCAGATTCTATTTGTGTCATATGCATTTTTAAAGATTTCATATCTTTCAATAATATGTTTACTGGTTTTGACAGCTCCCCTCAAGTCATTTTGACACCAGGAACATTTTAATGACAGGAACATTATTTGTAGTAATTTATTTTAGAACTAGGTGTTACTGGCTCCTCATATCTTCTTAAAGGCTTTGTTTACAGCAGTGGGTTTTACAGCTTGCATGCCCAAATGCTGCAGTTTCTCAGCTTCTACAGGCTGTCCTTACTCACAGCAGATTCCAAAGGTAAAGTAAGGCTGGATCCTCACTGCAGAAATAATCCAGTTTGAGACCACTTTAACTGCCATGTAATTCTACAATTTCATAATGGTTAGGTGTAATCTCTTTTCCTGTAGTCTGCATCCATTGCTCTAGTCTCTGTAACAGCAGAAAACAAGCTTGTTCCATCCTCACTAAGGGCCTATGCAGACTGGTCTAAAGGGCCGGCCTGGGAGTAGAGTTGAGGTGGGGCGACCACATGCCGGCCACCCTGACTCTGCCCACCATCACACTGCGTGCCCAACCACATGGCACACGGGGTCAGGGCACCCCACTGGAACAGCATGCACACACATTGCAACAAAGGGGTGCAAAAGAGCAGTGCTGGTGGCTCTAAGGGTGACTTTTTGCTGCCCCGAAAAGGAGCAGCATTTGCCAGCTCTTTTTGGAGTGGCAAAAAGGAGGATTGGGGCCACGGTGTGTGGTTGCCATGGCTCCGATCCGGTGCTCCTGTCTGCATTGGCCCTAAGACATCCATTCAAATATTTAAACATGGCTATATTGTCAACTCTTAATCCTCTTTTCCCCAGACTAAACATGCCAAACTCCCTAAGCCATTCCTCATAGGGTTTCCAGACCTATCATCATTTTGGCTGCCCTCCTCTGGATGCGCTCCAGTTTGTCAACACTGCTATTGAATTGTGGTGCCCAGAACTGGAGACAGTATTCCAGGTGAGGTCTGACCCAAGCAGAATAAACACTTTTTAAAAAAATGTCTAATGTCTTGTATTAATATTCTTGTCTATTAGTAACAATTAAAGACTCTGTACTTTATGACCTTATGACTTTATGACTTTATGACTTTAGTTATTGTTATGACTTTAGTTACTTTTGCAAAGTGAAAGCCCCTTATTCATAGCCTTTTTGCCTTCATTTTTAAACTCTCTCCTTGGTTCCCTTTCCCCTTTTTCCACTATAAGTTCTCAATCAATGCTACTTGCATTGTCTTGATATCATGAAATAGTAAATTTGGAAGAAAGGTGCTCACAGTAGTGGCCCTGAAACCGGGAATTGGGTTGCAACCGCCAGTCCTGGATGGGGTCACACTGTCTGTGAAGGACTGTGTTCACAGTCTGGGGGTGCTCTTAGATTTGTCACTCCTGATGACAAATCAGGTAAATGCGACGGTCAGGAGCTCCTGTTATCAGCTTTGGCTGATACGCCAGCTGCACCTTTTCCTGGAAGTAAAGAACCTTGAGACTGTGGTGCATGCGCTGGTAACCTCCTGTCTGGATTTCTGTAATGCACTCTACTTGGGGCTACCCTCGTGTTTGGTCCGGAAACTTCAGTTGGTACAGAACATGGCAGCCAGAGTGGTCTCGGGAACAGCAAGGAGAGACCACATAACACCTGTATTAAAGTCTCTTCACTGGCTACCTATTAGTTTCCAGGCCCAGTATAAGGTGTTGGTTATGACCTTTAAAGCTCTAAATGGCTTGGGTCCAACCTATCTTCGGGACTGCCTCCTCCCATATTATCTGCCCCACGCACTCAGGTACTCTGGGAGGAATTTGCTGCAGCCTATAAAAGCTAGGCTGTCTGCAACCTCCTGGAGGGCCTTCTCAGAATCCGCTCCCAGACTCTGGAACAACCTGCTGGACGAAATCCATCAAATTAAGACCTTGAGCAGCTTTAAAAAAGCTGTTAAGACGGATCTCTTCTGGCAGCCTTTCCTGATTGATTTCCTGGCCTCAGGAACTCCCCCATTCTGCCTCCTCCCTCCTTGGATGTAGCTGCTTCTCTACTTGTGTAATTCGTATTTGTCTGTCTTTAGTTTTTTGTTAATTTAGAATTATAATTTATTTATATTGTTTTAATTATGATGTTTAATATATTTTCAGTTTAATACTTTTTAAGGGGTGGGTGGGATTTGGGTTGTGTCTTATACATACTGTATGAAATTTTAACTGTTGTTAGCCGATTGTTGACAGAGGGGTGGGATATAAATAAATTTTATTATTATTATTATTATTATTATTGATCTTGTTTTCATATCAAAAAGCCTCTCCTTAAAAACACATGTCTGTATCCTTAAGTACTTCTGCTTTCCTTTCCTTTCTCTTTTCCCATTTTTAGACATACTTTAAAAATCCAATAATTTATTTTTTTCCAAAAAAAAAACAAAAACAAAAACAAAACGGCTCCCTACCTCTTTTCCTAGAGGGGATAGAGCTACTTTTTCTCTCGAGGGCCCTAGACTTTCAGGAATCATCTCTTTCTTAGTGCTCCCTGGCCCTGGAATCTCCTCCAAAACAGATCTCTTCAATATTGGTATAACAACACAAATGTCAACGTAGCTGTTGTTTTGTGATCCCTTTAAGTACTGCATTTGTCATCATTCTATTACATGTTTGCAATACCAGCAATGCCAGTGCCTTGTTTTTAAGCCCAGTCAGTGCATGCTAAAACTGTTCAGAAGCACCATAGGGCGTTAAAAAGGAGTATATTCTCACACATAATGTGTTTAAAGAGAATATGCAGAGAGAGAAGATTGACTTGGTAGTAGAAGTGGATATTTTAGCAGGGGTGCCGTGTGGCCCAAAATATTCATAGCATGGGCTACTCTCCTGGTTCAGGTTAGAGAGTTTTGCTCAGAATTTGAATTTCAGATTTATTCTTTGGTAAACAATTGGCAGACCCAGGCAGGGGTGTGTTTCACATATGCCCACAGGCAAAGTTCTAGCGCCTCTGCCCAGTATGGTTTAAATGCAAAGGCTTCAAATCAGGTGATGGTCCACCTGAATGTCAAACATGTGCAACATACTACTATGTTATGGCCACTCCCAAAAGTTAATGTTTGACTTGCTTATACAGTTACATAAGGAAGGCATAAAAGGCCAGGTGGTGCACAATATAGGGCGTTGGTCTAAAGAGTATAGCTACTAGGATACATCTGGCATTTGCAAAGGGAGAGAAAGGCAGAGAAAAAGGCAGAGGAACAGAGAGATGGCTCCAGTTTTCCACTCCAAAGCATATTTTGCAGTGATACTGCTGCTCCTTGCTGTTTTGGATTTTGCTTCTGGAGGGAAACTCCTAGTGATACCCATGGAAGGAAGCCATTGGCTTAGCATGAAACCAGTCCTGAAGCAACTCAGACAGAATGGACATGATATTGTAGTTATTGCACCTGATGTAAATATGCATATAAAACCATCAAAGGATATATATTCTTTAAAAACGTACCCAGTCCCCTTCACCAATGAAGAAATGGATGAAGATTTTCGAGCCTTTGGCAAGCAAGCATTTGAAGATCTTCCTTTTCTAGTTATGGTTACCAAAATGATTGAGCAGATGAGAAAGACAGCTACTTTCTTCCTGTCAAGTTGTACACACTTGCTGCATAACCAAGAACTGACAATGTATCTCAGACAGAGCAAATTTGATGCAGTTCTTTTAGATCCTTTTTGGCCTTGTGGCCAGATTGTTGCTGAATATCTTGGCATACCATCTGTATTTTTCTTGCGAGGAATTCCATGTGGTTTTGAATTTGAGGCTACGCAATGTCCAAGGCCTCCTTCATATGTCCCAAGAGCTTTCACAAGATATTCAGATCATATGACGTTTGCCCAGCGTGTGAAAAATATGCTGTTCCATCTATCAGAGTCCTTCCTTTGTAGTTACGTTTACTCTCCTTATGCATACCTCGCGTCTGAATTTCTGCAAAGGGATGTGACTCTTACAGGACTGTTAAGTAATGGATCTGTGTGGCTGATGAGAGAGGACTCTATTTCTAGTTATCCCAAACCGCTGATGCCCAATATGATCCCAATTGGAGGGATAAATTGTGCTGCGAAGGAACCATTGTCTCAGGTTTGTAAATCTTTTTATTCATTTATTTTAAGTCATTAGGCTAGGAGTCTGAATTTTGTAAATATTTTTGTAGTGGAAATAGCACAATGGTTTAAAGGTTTTCTGGCTGATTAGCAGTTTAGTGTACAATTATGTGTATTTAAAACCAGGGCACCTGAACTCCTTTTCTGTCCTTTTCCCAACAGCTCAGGAAATCTAAATTTATGGAAACATTGAAAATTACACCTTCAGTGGAAGATTTCTAAGGGCCTTTAAAGACTGCCAGAAAAAAATGCAGCTTGAGTCCACTTTAACTGTCCTGGCTCAGTGCTAAGGAATCATGGGAACTGTAGTTTATTGTGGCACCAGAGTTCTCTGACAGAGAAGGCTCAATGTCCCAGAAAAAAATACAATTCCCATGATTCCCTAGCACTTAGCCAGGACAGTTAAAGTGGCCTCAAGCTGGATTATTTCTGACAGTCTGTAAAGGTCCTAACTGTAGTAATAGTGCAATTGGCTACCATAGTGAGTCATCATAACTAAAATTTGAAGGCTTTTATTTATATTACCACATTGACTTTGTGATATTGTGTTATTGAGTAACATATTTTATAACCTTAATTAAAGCAGGAAGCCCTTAATTATGAATTGTTGTGTATTTTTAATTTAAACACTAAATGTAAAAATAGAAAATTAATGCAGTCTTTAAGCATTTAGCCAACCTGAAATGTTAATTAGTTAAAAGTTTATTGATTAGTTGATTGACCATATCAAACAGTTAACAGCAAACATAGTAAAATGTGAGGAAATACAATACATAAAATACAATGCATAAAGTACAATGCATAAAATAGAATGGGATAAGATAAATTAGACAAAATAAGATAACATATATATTAATTTAAATTAATAGTAATGTCTTATAATAAACTAAAGTATAATAAAATAAAATAAATGTTTAAATAAGTTCATCACCTTTGTATGCAACCCCAATGTGATCAATAAAACATCTCAGTTGAATAGCCCTACCTATAAATTTAGCAGTTCTAATTACTACATGTGTATTTGAACCTTGAAGAAAATGGGGTAGCCGTTTGTCACATTCCCAGTATATAATTCTATTAAGTATTGTCTGTTGGTCCTGGGCCTTACTGTGGCATATAATTGGCAGTTAAATAGAACATGCTCAATAGCTTCTATTTCAGATGCGCTACAGACACATGTTCTCTTGATGTATGGCACTTGGTGGAATCATCCATATGTAACCATAGAATCTATCTGCTCAAATCTTCCTATGGTTAAAGCTATTCTATGGGATATTAGATATTTTTCTATTGAAAAGACTTTATTTTGGGCCAACCATTTCAGTGACCTTGTGTTCGCGAGTTTCTCAATATTATTTTCGGCATTTACATCCATGACTCTTTGTTTAAATATTCCTATGGCTTGGTGTGTAACAGAAAATAGATATTGTATTGAAAAACTGAGATGCGAGATAATTTGATAAAGCTGACTAAACCATGAAGTGTGTCGAAATCTGTGCATTTGTTCTTCCACGCACATTTTTGGAAATCTGTCACATTCCAATGAAAGGATCTTCCACCAGTAATTGAAGGCTTTATTTATTGTTAAATTGTAAATGGAATGGATACCTGTTTCAGCTCTTACTGCTGCTACAGGAGTGTTCCTGTCAGTTCCCAAAACAGTCCTTAAGAAACATGCTTGATTTTGTTCAAGTGGAGGGGCCTTTGATAG
The DNA here is from genome assembly GCA_026167975.1 of Phrynosoma blainvillii. NCBI lineage: Eukaryota > Metazoa > Chordata > Lepidosauria > Squamata > Phrynosomatidae > Phrynosoma > Phrynosoma blainvillii. The sequence goes on along the minus strand of JANUYF010000001.1, from coordinate 222,461,727 downwards.
CCCCCACAATTCAGCACCATATGTTAGAACTGGTATAATTTTTGCCTTATATACCTTCAGAATGGGGAGTAAGGAAGTTGGTGACTAAGCAATTTAATTAGCATTTTAGAACTTGCTGTAGCCTTTGTGGAACTTTGTTGAAAATGATTAGTCCAAGGTCCTGTATCTGTAAAAACAGCCCCTAAGTATGAAAAACAATCAATTTGTTTTATAGGCTCCCCGTCCAAATACCAGTTGTGTTTGATCTGTCTTTTTCCAAATACTACCACAAAAAGCGGCATAATATGCACTGAATTTCCTCAACAATCTTCTCAAGCCTACTTGGGAATAACCATTAGAACCATATTGTCTACATACAGAGAATATTAATATGTCTGTTAAGAATCTTTGGCATGTGAACATCTTAGAATGAAGAAATCATGGAATGTCATTAACATAAAGATTGAACAGCATCGGGGCCAAAATACATCCTTATCTAACACCTTCATAGGTGGGTATATTCTGTGTAAGGGAGCCATTGACTCCAGTACGGACCTTCAGAAATATATTTGTATAAAGGGCCTTTACCAGATGTAGGAGTATGGGTTCCATGTTTAACTTAGCCAACTTCCTCCATAAGATGTCTTTATTTATGGAGTCAAATGCTGCACTCAGGTCTATAAAGGCTGTAAGTAGATAATTGCCATCAGTTGTATATTAGTAATAAGATGGTGTAGAACAAAACAATTATCTATTGTGGAGTATCCAGATCTGAACCCGGCCTGTTCTTCCACTAGTATGTTCTTCTCAATTACCACTCCTCTATTTTTCACAAGAGATGTATTGCATACATCTTAGCTGTTATATGAATAAGGCTTATGGGTCTATAGTTTCTGGGAATCTTCCTTATCTCCTTTTTTATATATGGGATCTATGATGGAAAGTTCCTATCCTGTTGGAATATGGCCAATATTGTCTATGTATGTAAACAGTTCTGCCAAAAGTGATGCCCACTGGTCAATATGTGCCCTGAAAAGTTCTGGAGGAAGGGTGTCTTCACCAGGTGCTTTATTAGATTTTAATGACTGAATAATATGTTTAATTTCTGTCACTGACACTGGTGGCCCAGGAGAAGAACTAACAGTGAGCATAGGCACAATAGTTCTCTTTCCTGTGGGGTCCTGTTTAGAGTTAGCAAACAAAGTAGTATAAAAATCCTCCCAAACTGAAGCTGAAATAGGAATGTCAAATAATAATTTATGCTCCTTCAGCATGTCAGATTCAATATTACAAAAAATAGCTGAGCTTGGCCCTTTTGCTTTTCTAGCTCAAACCAGACTGTAGCTATATACTGAGCCTTCTTAGAAACTATTAGCTTTTTATAGTTGTGTCTTAGCTTTAACATCTTTGCATGATTGTCTGGTGTAGGGTTTCTTTGAACCAGATGCATGGAGTGAGAACAATCAAGGTCAAACCAGTTAGATTGTATGGGCTGGAGATTCCTGGCTGGACATTTATCTGTTAGATTTTTTAAAAAAAAACATAGAACACAGATTAGCAATCCCAGTATGAATTCATTTGGGTCTTGGAATTTCCACACAGGACTGGGCTCTCTCAGAATTCAGAAAACTATAAATTGCCTCAGTATTGACCTTGGCCCAGTTAAGCCTCCTAGGGGGGAAGCAGACTGGCGGCTCTGCGCCGCCCCGGGAAGGAGCGCCGCAGGACCGAGGCAGCCCCACGCCTCGATCCTGCGGCGCTCCTTCCCCGTCCCTGAAAGGAGCACTAAAATAGTGCTCCTTTCACAAGTCAGTGAAAGTGCACCCCAAAAGCGTGAGGCGCACTTTCACTGACTTATCCGCCTCAGTGTGTGTGGACGCTGCGGCGGGAGGTTGCCCCCGGAGCGCCGGCCGTGCGGAGGGCCAGCGGCTCTGAGGACGACCTTGGGAGGAGGAAGGGGCACCGAGTGTGCGGCTGCCCCTCCTCTTCCCTGCCTCCAGGATGCCTTAATAAGCCGTCTGCCGAGGCCCCTATTCTGCCTAACTCAAAAGCTAGCAAGTAGCCTTTTATCTTGCAGTACAGGTGGACTTAGGTCAGGGCTGCCATAAAAATTGACTGCAACTGGTTGGTGGTCACTGTCCTCCCTCACATGAACTTGAATATCTGAGAATAAGTTGGCATTATTTATTAGAACACATATATGATCCAGCACATTACTAGCATTCCCGGCATGGTAGGTAAAAGGATATATGAAGCAACTATCTTTGCCTGCTAAAATATCAAGATTGCATGTGTATATCATGGAGATAAATTTGGAGCCAGCCCTGTTCCTTTTAGTATCTCTAGAGTGCCAGAATGGGTCATTTAATAGGTAATCCTCAGGTATAATACCGTGGTGTACATAATCATGCAAGGAAGCTCTCACCCTAGCATTAAAGTCTCCCAATAGGATCACAATTGGTTTAAGATGTTTTATCTTTATTTCTAGAACCATATTTTCTAATTGCACCCATATATCAGGTGAGAAACAGGGTATGTGTTGAATAGCACAACTTCAGATTATTTATATTTAAATTGAATAGCTAAGAGATAAAAAATATTCCCTCTAAAGACCAACTGCTTTCCTTGCCAGCCCCCTCTGCCCTGACAAATACACATAATCCCCCCCAAAGGTTTAAATCAGGGGTAGGCAACCTTTCCCCTTTAAGGGCCGAGGGACTTCAGCTCCCAGAATCCCAGGAGCTATTGGCCAACATGGGACTATTGGCCAATATGGCTGAGGCTTCTGGGAGCTGAAGTCCTTCGGCCCTTAAAGGGGAAAGGTTGCCTACCCCTGGTTTAAATTTACAGAATCTATAGCCTGGTAAGTTGCTTCTTCACCGGTAGTTTGCCAAGTCTCTTGGATTGCTATAATGTCAAACTTGGAAAGAAACTCCAATAGATCTCCATCAGACATTCTGTTTTTCCAACCTGCTATATTCCATGTTAAAATCTGAATGAAGCCTACTTGTTTATTATTGGGAACAACTGTCATTCTATCAGGATCTATGGTTGAATAGTGTGATTCTTTCAGTCAATTTTCAGTTATAGTGGAATCTAAAATTCCTCTAATATTTAAGGAGGCATGTGGATCACAATTTGACCTGTCTTTACTACTCTTTTGTTGTTGTGTGGGGTCAGGAAAAGTTTGTAATGGCTCACATATATGGTGATATCTATTGGAGAATTGTTGTTTCATATCTTTATCGATGACTGGAGAATTTGCCTCAACCCTGTGCTTTGATTTTTCTGCCTCAAAGACTGCCTTTGTCATAATTTCCTCTGGTTCTTGAGGCAAAACTATGCCTATAGAGTTGGAAAAGATTGCTGTTATAGGATGGCTTGAACTTCAGTTGTCCATCTCATATTCCTGTTTGATTCAACATCTGACTCTAGTCATTGTTCCTGTGGATTCAGCCAGTCATAACCTTTTTGGCAGTCAGAACCTTCATCTTGTCTGACATCAGCTTCCGACTTTTTGTCCTTCAGAGTTGCCAAATCTTGTATTATTTTTTCAGGAGATGAGGTGGAGAAATTTAGGTGTAACCCATGGGACTCTGTGTTGGTGTTCTGCATGTCTGAATTCTACATAGCAGAAGGAGAGTCATAGATGTCAGTATGTTTTTTCTCAAGATAGGTAGGTGGTAAAACCAGGTCAATTAGTGGTTTAACAACTTTGTGTGTTGTCACTAGAGTTCCTCTCAGATCATCCAGTCTTTTGATAGTATCCGCATATTCTAGGTCTGACAGGGCATTATAGGAGTTAATCAAGTTTCCTTCCAGGGGGTCATTTCCACATTCCCTTGTTGCAGAAAACACAGGCTGGTTTTCAGGGCTTTCATTGCTCAAGGGCAAAGCTGATGAAGTGTCCTTAAAGTTGTCTGAAATCAAGTTTTTACACTTGTTCCTTAAGATCACAGTATTCTCTTGACCAGACCAGGTTAAAAGTAGTCTGAGTTCCACTGAGCAAAATACATGTATGGGGAAAATTGAAAAAAAGATGCTTCATTTTAAACAGCATGTTAGAAATTGTGGGCTGTCTGAATATAAGTAAAATTCTTTCACAGCCTCTGCAGGCTGGTAACCATTCAACCTTCTGCAGATCAACCGTCTTTCACAACGTAGTAGCTGACTTAAAGATAGAATTATTGCTCCTTTTGATCCCCATCATCCTCTATTAACTCTATTATTTGATATTTGATTTGATTAGGCTGTAGGTAGTATTTGCAGTTTGAATGCCTTTTCCTCTTTGGTGTATAAGCACAAGGCATTTGTTTCTCACTCCTCTTCACATGTGTAGTCAGCTGTCTCTGGTCCTCACTTTTCTCTATTTTTCATTGCCCAAGTAGGGGTAAGATTGCCCATGGTTTCTTTATTGCCTGTTTTCATAGTACTCTTTGTACTGAAGATCTGAGCTTTAACAGAAAAGTCTTTTTGCTGGTTTTCTGTAAGTTTTGTGAGGTTCTTTAAAGAATCTGCTTTAGTCTTGATTATAGACAGCTGCCTAAAAGAATAGAGGTAACAGTTGCACTGTCAAAAGGCATTGTCTGGATATAAAATCAGTTAAGTTGTTATTTTTTAAGTTTGTAAAATTTTCTTTTGTTTAGTTTTTGCACTCCTATTCTGCAAAAGCTGCTCAGCTGCTGAACAGAAAGTGGCAGTCTGTTCAAATGAGGAGAAATCTAAGGACCTTATCACACGCGGGCCACAAAGCGATAATAAGCCGAAATAAGAATAAATCCAGTACTATACTGAAAGGAACCGAAAGAGCCGCCTCAATACGTAAATGGCTATCACACGCAATTCCAGTCGTTGCACATTTATTGCGCTTCCAAGAAAGCGCATTCTGGGCACGTATTTTCCATTCACACACAAGTGATAAATTCCGGTAAAGAAGAGGACATGTTTACCTGTTTGTTGTTCTATTTGTTGCCCGATCCAAACAGGAAGTACACGTCATAAGATGCTTCCTCGCAGACCCATGGGAAATCACGCTAGGAACCATGGGTCATGATGGGGAAATGCTTCACAATACGTATTGCCTGTTCATATGCATTTCGGACTCGCGGTAAATGCGCAATGATTCCGGTCACGCACTTGTACTTCCTGAAGAAACCGAAATTCAAAAGATCTCAATTCGTTGCAGATTCGTTCGGGGTTCTGTCCGGAATCTTAGCGGTTCTGTGCGACGTCGTGTGAACACACAGAAAAATAATACGTATTAGGACGGGATTTTGTTTGGATTCATTCTGCTTTGGACCCCGTGTGATAAGTTCCTAAGAGTTGTTGGCTTTCAGTTTCTGCTTGTAAGCCCCACTCCAGTATGTTATGTCTACCAGAAAGATTAGAGGGAGTTTGGTTACTTGCAGGAGATGTTTGTTTGCTTATTAAATAGCTGTCAACTTTCACTTGTTTGTTGGACTTGAGTATAGCTTGTGTTGCAGAGTTAGTGTGTTGTCTCTTCTTTCTTTTCCCCATAATGTCCTGGAATTTATCTCTGCTCTTTCTGAATGTAAAAAAAAATCCAGTAAGTAACACAGGGTTATCACATTGAGGAGGTGAATATGGGTAAAATAAATCAAATTGGTTTTTAAGTCAAGAAAACATGTATAATGGCAACAAAATGAACTCTACTGCAGTTGCTGCCTCATCACCACCTTTTATTCACTCCATCCAACCTGAAATGTCACCTGGCCTCGCAGATGCCAGCACCTGATTTAAGATCAACAGGGCCTTCTCTCCATGGTGGATTGTGGACATTGGTTATTAGGATTTCCAGGCATTTTGTTTCTTATATTTTAATATTAGGGCAGTTATGATTTGAAAGGGTTTTAGGCATTTAAAAATAGGGTTGCCAAATCAGGATATCCCAGGCTTTAACATTTCAGGGCCAAAACCTTAGGGAAGATCTCATGTACAGGATGGTGGCTCTGGTGCTGTCATGATGGGTAGGTCCTTGTGCCGTCATTAAGCTATATATATATTAAGCAGCAACACACTTGTACAGAATATGCCATTCAGTTAAAAAACAATTCTAACAAATGAGGAATACACACACAAAACCTTTCAAGACAGAGCTCTTGCCTGAGATTCCTCTCCCTAAGTACTGGAGAAAAGGGTTCAGACCCTGGGACCTGGGGACTCTATTAAGAAAGGTTTGCCACTTGTATGAATGTGAACTCCTTGTCAGTGCAGTGATTTGCATTTTAATCCCAGTGAAGTCAACAGAGTTCTTCTTTTGCCTTTATCTAGGTAAAAGCCAGTAGATTGGTATGGGCCTGAAGATGTTTCTTGTTCCTGCCCACCCACCCCTAACATTAGAATATTCTTCCATCTTTACATAGCAATGACAGAAGGAGCATTTTATCATCCTTGGATGCACCTGAGTGAATCCTACATCTTCTGCACAAACTGGTTCTCCCTTTGATTGACTGGCCCTCCCTAAGCCTGCAAAAAGCATGTGGGCCAACCAGTGTAAGGAAAAAGATGGTAGGTCTTAGTGCTCCCTGCCTCTGCAAATGGGCTGTTTCAGTGAGTGTGGGGCTGTGGTTTGTTTGTTTTTTGCTTATTTTTTTCTTTACAGTTTTTATACACAATGGGCAGCTTCAGTCCTGCTTACAGTGTTCTTAAAAAAAGTAATTAAATTAAAGATGCTTCTGGCACTAGTAGTGAGAATGAATATGAACATGTTGGCTAGTGGCATAATTTAGTCAGTTTGCACCAGTCTACCTGAACCAGTTGTAAACATTTCAGGTTCACTGAACCATTTGTTAGTAAGCAAAGAGATCTTGTAGCACCATTGAGACCAACTGAAAGATGCTGCTTTCATAGACATGGTCTGCTTCCTCAGATGTATGGAGTGAAGTTGTGCAAAGGAAGGACTTTTATAGACTGTATTAATAGTCCTTACAGTGATGAGGTGACAAGTTTAGTTTTAATGGTGGTCATTGAGGGACAAAAGCAGGAGGAAAGCTGTTGCTTAAGGCCAGGTTGGATGGATGATCATATGAATAGTGGTAGCAGATTTGGAATGTGGTGTGTGCTATATCTCTGAATTGAACTGCTTATTGTGGGGACAGAAATGAAAAATCACAGTTAAATTCTTGTGAGCTTGTTAAATGTTTTACAGTATAAATGAAATTAAAATAATATAGCGGCCATGTGCCTGATTCATTGAAGGTTACATGACTCTTGCATAATTATTTTAAAGTAATTGATTGCAATGGAAACATGAACTCTTTTGCTGCTGCTTCAGCCTCCCTTACCCTAATAAGTTGGGAAACACACACAAACATGTTTCCTATTCTCTCTGGTGATACAGTAGCAAGCATGTGAACAGGTAAAGGGCTCTCTCAATGGTATGAGAGGAGTCAGAAGGTGCCAAGTGTGTCCTGCCCACTGTCACATCACCACTCGGGCTAAATCTGGGGGCTGATGAGATGCTGCTTAGAGGGATGGATCCCAGGGCAGCAGCAACTTTTGAGAGGTGAAGGAACCTCTGATGCTATTCTTGGAACCAGTGTATTTGCAACTTAATGCTCCAGGACAAACTTTTTTTTGCAGCTGCCCCACAGCCCTCCATTTTCATTTCCCTTAACATGTACACATTTTGGTAAATAAAGAATAGACAGAAGTGGTTATGAATTATGTTGAATGACACCACTGATGTTAGTCAAAGCTGTAGAATAGAGTACAGTAAGAGCTGTTTATCAGCAGAACATGCTGCCTCATAGAATCATAGAGTTGGAAGGGATCACAAGGGCCATCCAGTCCAACCCCCTGCCATGCAGGAACTCTCAATGAAAGCATACCTGACAGATGGCCATCCAGCCTCTGCTTAAAGACCTAAATAAAGGAAGGTGACTCCACCACACTCTGAGAGAGTGTGTTCCACTGTAGAACAGCCCTTATTGTCAGGAAGTGCCTCTTAAAGTTGAGATGGAATATTTTTTCCTGTAACTTGCATCCATTGCTCTGGGTTCTGTTCTCTGGAGCAGCAGAAAACAAGCCTGCTCCCTCTTCAATATGACATCCCTTCAAATACTTAAATAGGGCTATCATATCACCTCTTTAACTGTCTCTTCTCCAGCCTAAATATACCCAGTTCCCTAAGTTGCTCCTCATTGGACATGGTTTCCAGACCCTTCACCATTTTAGTCACCCTCCTTTGGACAAGCTCCACATGCTTTTTGAATTGTGGTGCCCATAACTGGACATAGTATCCCAGCTGGGGCCTGACCAGAGCAGAATACAGTGGCACTATTACTTCCTTTGATCTAGACACTATACTTCTATTGATGCAGCCTAAAATCACATTGGCCTTTTTAGCTGCCACATCACATTGTTGACTCATGCTCAACTTGTGGTCTACTAGGGGCCTAAGCAGACTGCCAGAAATAGTGCACATTAAATTGAGGCACTGCCCTGGCTCAGTGCTAGGGAATCATGGGAAGTGTAATTTATTGTGGCACCAGAGCTCTCTGACAGAGAAGGCTCAATGTCTCAGAAAAAAATACAATTCCCATGACTCCCCAGCACTGAGCCAGGGCAGTGCCTCAATTTAATGTGCACTATTTCTGGCAGTCTGCTTAGGCCTAAAGACTCCTAGTTCCCTTTCACATACAGTCGTGTTAAGCCAGGTGTCCCCCATCCTATTTCTATGCATTTTATTTTTCTACCCTATGTGTAGTACCTTACATTTCTCCGTGTTGAAATTTATTTTGTTAGATTTGGCCCAGATTTCTAATCTGTTAAGGTCATTTTGAATTTTCATCCTGTCCTCTGGGATATTAGATAATCCTCCTAATTTGGTGTCATCTGAAAATTGGATAAGTATGCCCCCTATTCTTTCATCCAAATCATTGATAAAAATGATGAATAGCATTGGGCCTAGGACAGAACCCTGTGGCACTCTACTGGTCACTTCTTTCCAGGTTGAAAAGGAGCCATTGCTGAGCACCCTTTGGGTTTGGCCAGTCAACAAATTACAAATCCATGTAACAGTTACTTTGTCTAGCCCACATTTTACCAGCTTGTTTGCAAGAATGTCATGGGGAAGCTTGTCAAAGGCCTTACTGAAATCAAGATATACTATATTTACAGCATTCCATTCATCTACCAAGCTGGCAATTTTATCAAAAAAGAGATCAGATTTGTCTGGCAGGACTTCTTTCTCTGAAACCCATGTTGACTTTTTGTGATTATGGCATTCCCTTTGAAATGTTCACAGACTCTCTGTTTAATGATCTGCTATAGAAGCTTTCCTGATATTGATGTCAAATTAACTGGACAATAATTGTTGGGATCCTCTTTTTTCTCTTTTTGAAGATGGGGCCAACTTTTGCCCTTCTTGAGCCTGCTGGGACTTCTCCTGTTCTCCAGGAGTTCTGAAAGATTATTGCCAATGGCTTTGATATCACATTTGCCAATTCTTTTAAAACCCTTGGATACAGTTCATCTGGTCCTGAAGACTTATATTCATCTAGATCAGGGGTTGACAACCTATGGCCCGTGGGCAGTACCCGGCCCACCGACCCCAACCGACTGGCTCCCGCCGACCCCTGCCGCCGTGCTGCCGCCATGTGCGCTGCCACCGCCATTTTGTTTGCAAAATGGTGGCTGCGACTCCTTTGCAGTACTCCTGCACATGCGTGAATGAGTCGTGGCCACCATTTTGGCAAACAAAATGGTGGCCACAGCACGTGTGGTGGCGGCAGCGGTCGTCATCGTCGGTGCATGCGTGCTGCCATTCCCCCCCCCCCGGCCCGGCGGAAGACCTGGGGACCAGCGACCGGCCTCAGGTACGTAAACTTTGCTGACCCCTGATCTAGATTAACCAGGTATTCCTGTATTACCTCTTTACTTATTCTGTCCTGTATATCCCCTATTGTGTCCTCTGTTCCATTTTCCTCAGGTTGAGCACCCTTTTTTTTTTCTGAGAAGACTGAGGCAAAGAAGGTGTTGAGTAGTTCTGCCTTTTCTCTGTTCCCATTTCTCCATAATCATCATCATCATCATCATCATCATCATCATCATCATCATCAAATTTATTTATACCCCGCCCTCTGTTAAAACAATCGGGGTGGCTTACAACAATTGAAATACATAATTACAATCTAAAAAACCCCACCCCCCAGCCTCCCCCATAAAAACATATTAAACTAAAATACATTAAAAACAAGTAAATGAACTAACATATAATAATAAGTAAAAATAAATAGACAAAAATCAGACAGCGGCAAAAAAAAAAAAAAAAAAAAAGAGAGAGGAAAGCCTGCCAAAAGAGATCCATCTTTTCCGCCTTTTTGAAACTACTCAGGAACCTAATCCGATAGATCTCGTCTGGCAGGCCATTCCATAATCTGGGGGCAATTACTGAAAATGCCCTCTGGGAGGTTGCAGACAGCGTAGATTTTTGTGGCTGAAGCAAATTCCTCCCAGAGGACTGGAGTGTGTGGGGAGGATTATATGGGAGGAGGCGGTTCTGAAGATAAATTGGACCCAAGCCATTTAGGGGTTTAAAGGTGATAACCAACACCTTATACTGGGCCTGGAAACTGATAGGCAGCCAGTGAAGGGACTTCAGTACCGGTGTCATATAGTCTCTTCTAGACGTCCCCGAGACCACTCTGGCTGGGTTATGTGATCTCTCCATGATGTATCTGAGACCACTCTGGCTGCCATATTTTGTACCAACTGAAGTTTCCAGACCAAGCATGAGGGCAGCCCCATGTAGAGCGCATTACAGAAATCCAGACGGGTGGTTACCAGCACATGCACCATGGTCTCAAGATCCCTTACTTCCAGGAAAGGGCGCAGCTGGTGTATCAGCAGAAGCTGATAACAGGTGCTCCTGACCGTCGCATTCACCTGATTAGTCATCTGAAGCGACGAATCAAGGAGCACCCCCAGACTACAAACACAGTCCTTCATGGAGAGTGTGACCCCATCCAGGACTGGAGGTTGCAATCCAATCCTCGATTTCGGGGCCGCTACCGTGAGCACTTCCATTTTGTCTGGATTTAATCTCAATATGTTTTTCCTCATCCAGCCCATTACTGCCTTAAGACAGTCATTGAGAGGAGAGACGCCATCAGAATTTGAGGCTGATGATCAGATAGGGAGAAATAGATCAGGGTGTCAACAGCATACTGATAACACTCAGCCCCATAGCTCCAAATAATCTCACCCAACGGCTTCATGTAGATGTTGAACAACATTGGGGACAGGATGGCGCCTTGTCAACCATTAAACCCTCTAAGGCTTTCTGGAATCCTAGTGGTTCTATTAGCCTTCGAGGGCGGACCATTCTAATAGGTCCACCACCCCCAGTGTGGCAGACTGGTACTTAGTTCAACCTTGACCAGGAAATGATCCATCCATGACAATGCGGTGGTTTTTGTAACCTCTGCCCATGGATATTGCTGTTCCGTACTGAAGACCGCATCAAGTGTATGACCCGCACAATGAGTGGGCCTGATGACCAACTGGGATAGGCCCATGTTTGTCTTGGATTGCATGAACTCCCAAGCCGCACCTGTTAAATTTGATAAACTCGTCTCAAGTGGAATGTTGAAGTCGCCCAGAACTAAAAGTCTGGGCGACTCCAGCAGCAACTCAGAGACCAGCTGTGTCAACTTGGTTAGGGAGTCTGCTAGACAACGGGGTGGTCGGTATACTAGCAGAATCCCCAAACTATCCCTGGTCCTCAGGCTCAGGTACATGCATTCGAAGTGGACTGTGTTCCGGACAGGTATCCTGGTCAAAGTAAGGTTGTTCTTATGAACCAGAGCCACTCCGTCCCCCCGCCCACTTCCCCTTACCTGCTCACTGACAGAATACCCGGCTGGGAGGGCCTGCGTCCAGGTTATGGCGCTATCCTTTCCCAGCCAGGCCTCTGTAAAGCAAGCCAGGTTGGCATCCTTATCCAAAAGAAGATCGTAAATAATATGAGTCTTATTTTTAATTGACCTGGCATTGCAAAGAAGCAGTGTAAGGTTCTGTGGAATGGTTGGCACACTCTCCAATCCATTCCGGGAGACAGAGTGAACTGAAGGCGGGATAGCTTTCAAACAGCGATCCCGTCTTCTTTTGTAACATCTATTCACTCTGTTCCCAGCATACCTCCCTTTCCCCCGCACAACTCAAATTTCCACCCCCAGACTATTCCCGGCCTTTGCTGCTGCAGGTGTCTCAGTTAGAAGCCAGGCAGGTGGGCTAGATGGAAAACCCTGGCCGAGCCCTGCTCACAATCACCGCGGCCAGAGAAGGAGGGCATAGACGGGTTAATATCCCCCCTCCAACAGTCTAGCTCGGATTATAGTGAAGTCTCCTTCTTTGTAAGTTTTTAAACAGAGGCTGGATGGCCATCTGTTAAGGGTGCTTTGATTGTGTATTTTTGCATGACAAGGGGTTGGATTTGATGGCCTTTGAGGTATCTTCCAACTCTATGATTCTATTACAAGGTAACCAAATCATAAGTCTGCAACTTATGGGTGGGCAACATGCAGCTTACCAGCTGCATATGATGCCACATATTTTGTGTTCTGGCATAAGGGTCTAGGATATCCTTCAGTATCACTTTAAAACAAGATGCTCTCTGAACATTATTATGTTTTTAAGTTAAAGCCAATTCCCAGGAACTCCCACCATAAATATTGTTTTAGAGTGAAATATCCACAAATAATGAGGATATTGTATGTAGTGGCATAACCACAAATTTAGTAGGCATAAAGTGCATAGAGGGGACATTAACAAGACTCACCAAACATGGAAGTTACCCACTGCTATCTAGAATATGGAAGGAGAATATTACATTTTTATGTCTAAATATATGTATATCTGTTTCCCTTAGTTCATTCTTTATGGATGCTCCAAGATAAATGATATTTTCTTCTTCTAGGTTAGAGATTTTTTTTCCTGGAAGTTTTTAAATGGCAGGCTGATTCTCCAAAAAAGGTTTTGAGGAGGAAGGGTATTGAAGAATGCAAATGGCTAGAGTTACAGATCAGCTTCCACCAGATGGAATCCTCAATGGATATAATGCAGACTGGCTGAAGTTCTTTCTCAAAATTAATGCTTGTTTTTCACCAAAGTTAATGTTTTATTTAGTTAAATATTCACTTATAGAGAGGCCATAAAAGGCCAAGCTTGAAAGATACAGGTCTGAAGCTACTAGAATACACTCACTGTTGGCAAAGTGAGAGGGAAACCGAGAGATGGCTCATATGTTCCACTTCAAAGAGTGTTTTGCAGTGATACTGTTGCTCCTTGCTGGTTTATATTTTACTTCTGGAGGGAAACTCCTAGTGATACCCATGGATGGAAGTCACTGGCTTAGCATGAAACCTGTCCTAAAACAGCTCAGGCAGAATGGACATGAAATGGTAATAGTTGCACCTGAAATAAATGTGCACATAAAACCTTCAGAAGATATATATTCCTTAAAAACATATCCAGTTCCCTTCACCTACAAGGAAATGGATGAAAATATTCGAGCCTTTGGCAATCAAGTGTTTGAAGATCTTCCTTTTCTAGTTATGGTTGCTAGAACAATTGAGCGGCTGAAAAAGACATCTGCTTTTTTCCTGGCAGGTTGTACACACTTGCTGAATAACCAAGAACTGATGAGATACCTTGGGCAGAGTAAATTTGATGCTCTTTTCACAGATCCTATGTTGCCCTGTGGCCAGATTGTTGCTGAATATCTTGGCATTCCTTCTGTATTTTTCTTGCGCGGAATTCCATGTGGTTTCGACTCTGAGGCTACTCAGTGTCCAAGCCCTCCTTCTTATGTCCCAAGAACTTTCACAAGATATTCAGATCATATGACGTTTGCCCAACGTGTGAAAAATATGCTTTTCCGCCTCTCAGAGTCCTTCCTTTGTAGTTTTGTTTACTCTCCTTACGCGAATCTTGCTTCTGAATTTCTGCAAAGGGATATGACTGTTGCAGAACTGTTAAGTAATGGATCTGTGTGGCTGATGAGAGAGGACTATGTTTCTAATTTTCCCAAACCGCTGATGCCCAATATGATCCCAATTGGAGGGATAAATTGTGCTGGGAGGGAGCCATTGTCTCAGGTTTGTACATTTTTTTATTCATTTATTTTTAAGTCATTAGGCTAGGATTCTGAACTATAGCTTGTATACTAGGATTGTTTTGCAGTCTGTGGACCTAGTTCCATGCACAGTTATGCATATTTAAATCCTAGTGAAATCAACATGGTTTATCCTCTTGAATGCAGTGTATTAAGCTTTCCAGTTGTTCAGGCCAAATTATTATTCCCAAATTGCTTATCTTAATGATACATTTCCCATGTGCTTTGAACAGATCTGTTCCTTTAAACAGCAATGGTACTTAGCATGTATATAGTGCTTTTATTATTTTATGTTGAGAACCCTGTTGCAGTCTATATTAAGGTTGAGATGGATAAACTGGATCCTGTCACAATAATCAGAAATTGGATGTGAAAATGAGCTACAGATTTATGATTTCAGACTTAGCAAACCAAAGCACTTTTAGAGAATTCTTCCACCCATTTTAAATTGGAGAACAGCATATGCTCCAACCCAGAACTTGTTCCTGAACAAACAACACTGACAGGTTGGGAGGCAAAATGAATGGAATCTTAGAACTAGAACAGCAAGCAGCAGCAGCAATATTTCTAATATCATCACTAGTAGGTTATGCAATGGCTCAAGTGGTTAAGACTCTGCTGATTGCAAGATCAGCAGGTTGGAGGTTCAAAGCCCGGGTGCTGCATGATGGGGTGAGCTCCTGTCACTAGTCCCAGCTTCTGCCAAACTAGCCGTTCGAAAGCATGCAAATACAAGTAGATAAATAGGTACCATTTCGGTGGGAAGGTAAACAGTGTTCTGTGCCATCATGCTGGCCACATGATCACAGAGTAGTCCTTAGACAACACTGGCTCTTTGGCTTAGTAACGGAGATGAGCACCACCCCTATGGTCGGACACAACTTGACAACCTTGTCAACAGGGAATATCTTTACCCTTACCTTATCATCACTACACACCAAAAACAACCCTCTCCTCCCTTTGCCAGACCAAGAAACAACATTTTGGTTAGCAAATTGATTTTTTGGGTGAGCAGCAATTCCCACTGTGGTAGCCTGACTCAATATTCCTACAGGGAGGAAGGCCCTACCTCATTCACTTTATGGCAGCTTCAGATTTGTTGTCTGTCACTTGCAGTTCTCTTTTTTCCACTGCATCTCCCATCCTTTTTTCAAGGAAAACCTGTTAGAGAGAAAAACAGAGAATAACTGTACAGTGAGTTGTAATTGATAATGCAGGGAGCCTTCTGTCTGGAAAAGTCCCAAGTGTGATTTAACAGTTTGTGGGTGTAGCTCCTTCTTGACTGTGAGGCAAGGAGGGTGTTCACTGAGTGCATTGCCCCCTCATTTTACATTCTATTCCCAATGAAATGTTCCATCACTACCCAAATTTCTAGCATTGCAGTGACTTAAAACTTCACTTGACCATTTAGAAGGCATGGAACGAAAAGGGACAGATAAAGTTTCCAAAGAAATGTTAATACACAAAACCTAAAGCTCAAGGTATGACCCCCCCCCCCATTTCACTTAGCAAGTCAGGAAATTCCAGTCTTTGCCCCTTGTCCTGAACAAACAAAAGATAAAAGGCCATGTTTGGAGTTTATAAAGTTTGGCTAGGTCAACTGAAGGTCTAAGTCCTTCAGCTGTTTGTTTTTGCAAACAGGAGCTCAGCAGATGGCAGCTCTCAAAGGAGAGAGAGCCTGTTGCCCTGAGCTCTGAGCTCAGATAATCACAGAGTTGGAAGAGACCATGTAATCCATGCAAAAATCTATGAAGAAGAAGACTCCACCACACTCCGAGGCAGTATATTGCATTGTTGAACAGCTGTTGCCATCAGAAAGTTCTTTCTAATGTTTAGATGGAATCTCTTTTCCTATACACTCATCCCTCCACATTTGCTGGGGTTAGGGACATAGGACCCCCGTGAATGTGTAAAAACTGCAAATAACAAAAACACTATGTTTTTATGTAGCGAGATCTTGTAGCACCTTCGAGACTAACTGAAATAAATAAATTGGTAGCATGAGCTTTCGTAAACTTCAGTGTACTTCCTCAGAAGCCAGAACTCTGAATATACATATATATTCCAATAAGCAAACCTTGATTTTTCCATGATATATAAGGGACACTATTTTACTGTGCCATTCTATTGAAAGGCACTTGAGCATCCACAGATTTTGGTACCCATGGGGAGGCCTGGAACCAAACCCCAGTGGATACTAAGGGCCCACTGTATTTCCCTCGATCTTGACACTACATTGATGCAGCCTAGGATTGTATTGGTGTTTTTAGCTGGTGAATGCAGGAGACTACATGAAGCAACTGATAGACTAAATAGATATTTTAAGTACTTTGCCTGCTGGGCAATGGGGGAATGAGCATTTGGGGGGGGGGGGAAGCAGCACTCATGTGTGAGACAAGCAGAGCACTGAGCACTAGAGAGTAGATAAAGCCCTCTGCTAATTTTTTGTTGTGTGTGGGCTGGACCTGGCTACTGTATGCAGTGCTGGCTGCTTCCATCCAAGCCAGATGGAGAATAGCTCTCTCTGTGTGTGTGTGTGCATGTGTCAGAGTCAGAGGGCCACAGATACTGGATTCAGGACAGAGTGAGAGAGACCTTACAAGCAAATGAATTGTAGAAGGAAACTGGAAGGGAGGTACATTTTATTAAAAATAAATAAATGGATGTTTATTTAACCTGGGGGAGTGCCAGATGAAGAGAAAGGATTGGGAGGTTTTGGTGAAGAGATGTCAAGAGTGGCAATGGGCTGCTGGATGGTGTGATGTGAATGTGATAATGATGGAAAAGGTGTTGCACCAGGAATGAACAGTGAATGCAGCACCTGGTGTCTGTGGGAGGAGAACTGTATGTCAGATATCAATGTTTAAATTAATAATTTATCAGGAAGAAAAAGGTGTGTGGATTGGGAGAAAGAAAAGATATTGGAGAGAATGAGGATTATTTATTTTTTAAAAGGTATGAATTTAGTTTTGGAGGGAAGAGAAAAAGGCAGGTTAGAGAATGCATCTATATGACTGGATTTGTTGTTTTTTAAATGAGGGAGCAAAGGTTTGAAGTCTTTGTGTGAAAATAGTGCTTTATTAAGTGTGTGCAATGGGTTACTTGGGTGAGCAAGCAAAAAGAACAATGTGAGGGACTGAGTAATTCCTTTTTTGCTCTCCAGCCCTTGCTGTGCAGTACACTGCGACGATACTGTGACTGAGTATATAAAAACAATATATCATATTAATATATTAGCAATATGTATTGCTTCATATGCTTGGAATTTTGCCTTTATCATCATGCTGGACTGCAGCACAACTCCTGTGACCTAAGTGAGGTGTCTATGTATGTGCCTATAAGAGAATGGGGGAAGGGGGCAGAGAAGTAGATTCATTTTCATTTTATATCATAATAACATGTTCATGAGCTTAGTTTAGTGGCTTGGTTTTTCTGTGAAGATGAGGAAATTATGCAAACAAACATTCTTATTCCACAGCCACCTATAGTTCTAAATGACTAGACATCCACTTGCCAACTTGCCTGGGTAGATACCCTCAAGACACCCTCAGCTGTCTCATGATGTCCAACTTCTACTGCAATTCATGAGGTAAAGATATTAGAAATCTCTTTCAATCAATAGGCCTCTAAAAGCCATCTACTATTTATGTTGGCTATTGATCCTGCCCTTCCTTAATTTCCTGTTGTATACTTCTGTCTCGCTACTACTGAGGACCTCTGAAATCTAACACAGACTGAAATATGGGACTCTTACTTTCTTCAAGTTATCTAAGCTTAACAGAGAACATATTGGGAAGAGAAAGGGTTTATATTTTCTGTCCAGCATGGTGAAACACCTCCTGTTTTTCTGATATAGATTAAACTAGGGATGGGCAACCTGGCATAGGTGGTTGCTGCCTGCTGTTC
This sequence comes from Phrynosoma blainvillii, assembly GCA_026167975.1. Taxonomy (NCBI): domain Eukaryota; kingdom Metazoa; phylum Chordata; class Lepidosauria; order Squamata; family Phrynosomatidae; genus Phrynosoma; species Phrynosoma blainvillii. The sequence goes on along the minus strand of JANUYF010000001.1, from coordinate 222,443,705 downwards.
TGCAACACATTGAAAAACCCTTATGAAAACACTGGTCAAGTGTGCAAATAAAATAATATAATGCTTAGAAAGTTTCTGTGTATGACATTCATTACAGCACAAATGCAGATAATGCAACAGCAGCTTGGTCTACTTAAGGCAAAATTCTTTAAATTTAAAGGAACTTAGAAGTATTTTGCTTTGCATTAGCCTGTCAAGTAGGGGTGTTTTCTCCCCCCCCCCTGCAATACACATTCACACACTTCTCCTCTGAGAGAACAGACAGAGAGAAATCAAACAGTAAGCCATTTGCTAGCTGCTCAGCTTTCCTGCCAGTTTAGGTTTCACTGATGCACTGAGTTGCTGCTATGAGCTACCTCTTCCCACTTCAGAAGCCACACAGAAACAAGTATGCATGACTGCAGCTCTTGCAATTTGAGGGACTATGCTATTGAAAATTGTATTTTAATTTTATATTTGGTTTTTTGGACGCTGCCTCTGCCCAGTCAATTAGTAGTCCTGATCTCCTTGACTGGAAGCTTCCTAGAGAAGTCACAAGGCTTCTAATTGTCTCATGATAAAATGATCCCTGTCTGGGACATAGTCTTTTGTGAGCCAAAGTTAAGAGTGGCCATTCTACATTACAAGGTATAACCAAATGCCTTTCTCTAGTCCCTTCCTCCCTGACCATGATTTTCAGTTCCTAAGAACACATTCCAGGGGCCCATGTCCTGGGGAAGCTTGCTTTTGCCTAAACCCACTAGTTCAACCTATCTGACCTTACAAAGGGACAGAAACTTCCACATAGAACTTGTCTTCCTAGGGTCTGAAATCAACCCTTGAGTTTGATTACTCATGTTTAGTCTATTTTAGTTAGCACCAAAGAATAATAATAATAAAAAGAATCAGCATGTTTCATAGACTACAGCAAAGCATTTGATTGTATAGATCATGAACAATTATGGAATGTGCTCAAATATGGTGGTGCCACTACATCTGATAGTCCTGATGAGGAATCTGTACAAGGACAAGAAGCCACCATCAGAACAGAATTTGGGGAAACAGAGTGGTTCCCAATAGGCAAAGGGGTCAGGCAAAGCTGCATCCTATCACCCTACTTGTTTAATTTATATGCTGAAAACATCATAAGAAAAGCAGAATTAGAATCAGAAAAAGGAGGAGGTAAGATAGGAGGAAGCAACATTAACAACCTAAGATATGTGGATGACACCATAAAATTAGCAGAAGATATTTAGTAATTGGAACAGTTAATAAGGAAGGTCAAAGATGAAAGTGCAAAGGCAGGTCTGATGCTGAACATAAAGAAAACAAAAATAATGACCACAGAAGAAATACACAAATTCAATCTAGACAATGAGGAAATTGAAACAGTTAAAGAATTCCCATATCTAGGATCAAACATTGACCGGAATGGAGACTGCAGTCAAGAAATAAGAAGAAGACTAGGAATGGGAAGGGCAGCTATGAAAGAACTGGAAAAGATATTGAAGAGTAAAGACATACAACTGAGCACTAAAGTCAGAATCGTGCAGGCTATTGTATTCCCAATTACCATGTACGCTGGACAGTGAAGGAAGCAAACAGAAAGAAAAGCAACTCATTTGAAATGTGGTGCTGGAGAAGAGTACTTAGGATACTATGGACAGCCAAGAAGACAAACAAATGGGTTCCTGAACAGATCAGAACAGGGGTCTCCTGGGAAGCAAAGATGACCAAGTTGAGACTATTGTACTTTGGCCACATAATGAGAAGGCACGGATCACTAGAAAAAACAATAATGCTAGGAAAGGTAGAGCATAGAAGAAAGGGATGAAGACCAAAACTCAGATGAATAGACTCAATCAAAGGGGTTATGAGGAAGGGCTTGCAGGATCTGGGCAAGGCAGTGGAAGTTGGGGACTCTTGGGACGTTATCACATAGGGAGCTCCGAACAGAAGCCGGCTTTAAAGTGAAAGTGCTACCGCAAAAGTGGAAGCAATTAATTAGCCGGCTTTCCCCGTGTGAAAACCTCCTGCACATTTAAAAGGAGGTTACTCCGAACAGAAAATAGGCAAAAACTGCTTCTTTTTATTTTTGGAAGATCCCCGAAAATAAAAATAAGCAGTTTCTGACTACTTTCTGTTCGGATTAACCTGCTTTTAAATGTGACGTCGTCTGAAAATATACCCACTTTTGCGGGTTATTTTCAGTTTAAACCCCCGTTTCCTCACAGGATTTCTTTCACCCGTGTGATAACGTCCTTGGAGATGTCTCATCCACAGGGTTGCCATGAGTCGGAACAGACTTGAGGGCAGCTAACAACAACAAAAGTTTAGTCTATTTTAATTTTGGCCCCTACCTACTGCCAAGTTGTGCAGGTCTGGGGTTAATCTTCTCAGGCTCCCTGAGTCAAACACTTTTTATATCTTTCACACATGAGTTATCTTCCCAGAATCTGAATCAAACCCTTGAAGGGGTTAATCTTTTCAGGTTCTCCGAGTGTATCTAACACCTTACACATGCCCCTGCCAAATTGCCCTTGCTTTCTACTTAGCCACAATGTAGCACTGGCCAGTAGGGACGGCTGCAAAATGCGCTTCACACACATAATTATCTATTCACACCGAACTGAGTGCAGTCCCAACCAGCAAGCTTCGCAACCCCAAGTTGCAGACCAGATATGCAGATACACAATCCCAAACATCCCTCCCAAGAAGACAACCCAGAATAATTAAAAATAGAATACCTTGCTTAGTGAAGGACCTGTCCTTTATCAGCCTGGCCAGTCCGCCCCCCTTTTGAGACTTGTGGATGAACTCACTCTTTGAACCTGGGCGTTGTCATTGGGGAGATGATCTGACAAGGTCCAAGCTGGGTAGCTCTTGGCTGGCTCGCCAAAATTGTCACAAGATTGAAATTTGTTGCCCAGCAAAGATGATGCAAATTAGCAGAAGCAATGAGAGCAAGGTGTGTGTGTGGGGGGTGGTGTGGGGGTGGTGAGGAAAATTTACTTCTGCAGCAGAAATAGGTCCACCTAGAAAGGTCCAAAGTGAGACAACAGAATGGTTCTTAGAGTCCAGCTTTTATGCTCTTTTACAAAATGGAAACATTAACATTATAGATCAAATCATGTCCTCTCTGTCTACTATTCATCAACAGCTTTGGGCTGTCCCAGTGATGACTATGTTTGTTCTAATCTGTTTATAAAACAAACAGTATGTGAAATTGAGTCAACAGGAACTTTGGGTGTTTACAAGGACTCTTTCACTTTAACAAGGAATTTTTAAATTAACACTAGTAAATGAAGCAGGAAGTTTCCTCCTTATCTATATGTTAAACATAAGACATAGATGGGGGTGTGAAGAGCAAAGCGTCACCCCTTGCCTCCATGAGTCTCCTGCTTCCAAATGATGGAGATTTTAGGGCTCCTGAGTCCAGCTTGGGAATAGGGAATTTATGAACTAAGAATGAGGGTTTCCATTTGTATTATTTTTATTACAGTTTACTCACACGCATAAACAACACAAGGTCATCTTGAGGAGAGATAAGAAAAGGAAGAGTACTACATGATATCAGATAAGTGAGAGCATCTCACCCATGCAGACCAGGCAAGGAGAGGGAGAGACAATGGCGTGAGAGGAGATGAGACCTCAGAGAACAAAGGAAAGATACATGATGTAGGAAGAGAGTGGGTATGAACAAACACACAAACTAACGGGAAGTTTCCATAAACATGCTGTGCCTAAAGCATGCAGTCTAACTACCAATGGGTATAAGCATGCAAAGGTCCCTAATTCCAATGCTTTCTGGTTTTAAAAAGGCCTCCCTGTGGGCCTAAAACAGCCCAGCCCCCCCCCCCCCCATGGGGTGAAATTGCTCACCACACCCCTTAGAGGGCATGAGGGCATTTTAATTTTTTTTTTTTTTACTTTATGAAAAATTCAAAAATTCAGAGGCATAATGGCATGGACCTCTGTAATTCCCTGTATCAGAGTGTGCAGTAAACCCTCCAAGGAGTTTATCACACGGGGGAAATCCCATGCAGAAATGGGATTTAAAAGGTGGGGGAAACCCGCAAAAGATTTTCACACACATTGCTGTTTAAATGGGGTTAACCTGAACAGAAAATAGTCAGAAACTGCTTCTTTTTACTTTTGAGATTTTCCGAAAGTAAAAAGAAGCAGTTTCTGACTACTTTCCATTTGGGTTAACCCCATTTTAACAGCGACATCATCTGAAAATCTGCCCGCTTTTGCAGGTTTTTTTCAAGTTAAAACCCCGTTTCTGCACAGGATTTCCCCCGTGTGATAAACTCCTATCTCTCAGCCACTGCTCACTCCCTACTGTAGAGTATGTAAAGAAATGTTTCTTATATTGTTTACATTGATCTCTCTCTCTCTCTCTCTCTCTCTGGGTTTAAACTTAACACATTTTAAAATCAATGTTTTTTTTTAATCGGAATTTAATGGGAAGCTTCCCGTCTTTGAAATTGGTGTTCTAAGCACAGCTGAGAAATGGGTTATAGTAACCCTGTGACAGTCAGCATTTTAGCATGTGATAACACCCAACTGCAACCCATAACATGTGCTTATCCTGTTGGGAAAAGGATGCTTTATTTTGCCATGCAATTATCTCCTTAGACTAGTCCAGGAGAACAGGGTATGAATCCCTGTTAAGCATAAAATCCCATTAGGTTGTTACCTTTGGCAAATCAGATGCTAGAGGAAGACAATTGTAAACCTCTTTTGAATACATCCTGCCAAGAACACCCTGTGATATAAACACATTAACTCAAAGTCCACTCAAAGGCACATAAAAACAACAAAAAGAATTTATGATGTCCCTTGGGTGTCCAGGCCACCTCAAATCACTGCTTCACTTTTAACCTAGCTAAGGAAGTGGAGATTGGATAATGCTATTCTCCAGGCTTTCCAGAGTTACTTTGGGCTTGTGGAAGCCAAATCCCTTTATCCCTGGATGTAACACTGTGAGCAGAAGAACTGTCTACTCTTTGCATAACATATCTACACCTCCCCATCTCCTCTTATTTACAAGGTCCTCCAGAAGACCAGAGAAGAGCAAAAATATTGGTGGGTCTTGTGGGCCTCTTCTGGCCCAGATCCCCTAGATTTTTTTTAAAAAAGAGATCCTTTATCTTATACAAAGAGCCATATTTCCTTCCAACAATTCCAAATCAACTTTCCCATGGCCCATGTTGTACCAGGATCTAGGCTGGCTGCACCTAGACACCTGCTTTCTAGGAGTCATTTACCTCTCTCTTTAGCAGAGGTAGTTAAAAACTAATTTCTTTGAAAATGAAACAAAACAGTCTACTCTATGCCATATGAGAAAACCTGCAGGACATTTACAAGATGGTAGAGACATAAATTATACGACTGCAGTGAATTAAAGATCTGGGTTTGTTTTTGTTGTCAGGTTTGAGCTTGGACAGCACCCTTCACAGACAAATCATCAGCTTCATCCACCTGTTGTTTCCAAGATGCTCTGTGCATCCCTAGGATCTCACCTTTCCATCAGATGATTCCTTTGTAGGGTATCTCTTATTTGTTCCAGTTCTCCACCAATGCTCCTAACAGAGTTTAAGCATAGTCTGATGGTGGTTTTAAAAAACTTTTTAGGGTTTCTGGGCTTTGGAAGCTCTGTACTCCCTTTAAAGCCTAAATCATTGCCCCCTTCATTTTATGCAAAATAAATTATCTTGGTGGAGTTATTTAAGTGAAAGAAAGAAAGAAAGAGAAAGAAAGAAAGAAAGAAAGAGAGAGAGAGAGAGAGAAAGAAAGAAAGAAAGAAAGAAAGAAAGAAAGAAAGAAAGAAAGAAAATTAATTATTTAGGAAGGGCTCCAGGAACTGATTTGGATGGCTGATCTCAGTGACTGTGTGCAGCTTCATTTTGTCCATTTTTGAGTTACACCTATGCCTTTCATTTTCCATGTTCATCCTTGCAAGGACAAGAATGGTGCCATGTAGCCTTGGGATGACTTGGGTCTGCTGCAAGACTGCTTTCACCTTTGTGAATCCCATTGTGGGAGAAATGTGGGACAGAAAACCTTGAAATAAATAAATAAATAAATAAATAAATAAATATATCCTCCTAATCAACTTTGATGCCAAAACTGAACAGTAAACAAAAGCCTGAAATGCTATTTTTCTTTCAGCATAACTTCACCATAACTGTTCAATGCCTGCCCTACATCTATCTTTCTAAAATGTGGGAGTGATCTACATTGTGGGGGAGGATGTCTGTACTGTATGCCATGTTTCTCAAAACTGCCTGCAGAAAGACAGAGAGGACTGGGCATCTCTCTAAAAACAAAAATAACCAAAATGAAAAAGGCTCCTTGTACAAAAACCCCTGCATCTGTTTGTCTCACTGTTGGCATGTTTCAGTCCCTCAGAAAAAGCTACCAAGCCTGAAAATGTAATCCAGTTCCATCATATAAATAAAATAAAATTATAGGTATATATTAACCCTCACTCCCATTATAAATAATTGGGAAGATGACCATGACCCATGGGACACAATTGTCTCCCTTGCATCTTCCCACCTGCCATTGGGTTGAGTAAATCAGGAAGATGGTGAATCAGATATAAGGCTCTTCTAGATGGGAAAAATGTTTCATGTGGATATGGTAGTTCTTGCTCTAGTTCTTAGAGGTTTTTAAAAATATCCTTGAGGCATTGATATTTCCTGGACTATTTTCTGGCAATTCTCAGTGCTACCTCTAACATTTTATCCTCCTTCTCAGGTGGGCTCATTTTAAATTTTGATATGTACAAGATGAACAAAACAGACTCCTCCTCTTTTTTCTTTTAAACATTTTTCTTAGCGTCATAGTGCTATAGTACATCAGTGAAATTTAAGAATTTTGAAATATTTTTTAAAATGACAAAGGAGAAAATTTGCCCTTCAAAACAGATACACTTCAATGAAGCCCCACTCCAGTTATTTTTAAGATCCTTTGGAAGAGCTCTGTTGTTGTTGTTATTGTTGTTGTTGTTTTGATGTTGTTAATTGCTGTCAAGTCAATTTCAACTTATGGTGACTTTATAAATGAGAGACCTCTAAGTCACCCTATCATTAACCATCCTGCTCAAATCTTGCAAACTGAAGACTTTCTTGACTGTGTTTATTCATCAGCAATGTGTTCTTTCTCTTCCAATTGCCTTCTATTTACCAAGCATTATTGTCTTTTCTAGTGAGTTATGTCTTCACGTGATACGTCCAAAGTATGACAGTCTCAATTTAGTCTAGCTTTAGCTTTAGCTCAGGCCAGATTTGCCCCAGGGTCCTGTTCCAGACAGTCCAAGGTATCTTCAGAACTCTTCTCCACCACCATATCTCAAATGAGTTGAGTCTCTTCCTATCAGTCTTCTTCATTGTCCAGCTTTCACAACCATACTTAGAAATTAGAAATACAATGGCATGGACAATCCTGACTTTAGTATTTCATTATATATTTTTACACTTGAGGAACTCATCTTCATAGCTGTCCTTCCAAGTCCTAGTCTTCTTCTGATTCCATGACTGCAGTCTCCATTCTGATTAATCATTGAACTAAAGTATAGGAAGTCTGTGAGTATCTCATCATCTTCATTGTCTACTTTAAAGTTATGTAAATAATCCATGGTCATTATTTTTATTTACTTAATGTTCAACTGTAAACCTGCCTTTGCACTTTCTTTCTTGACTTTCTTCAGTAAGCATTCCAAGTCTTTGCTATTTTCTGATAGCAGTATAGTGCCATCTGCATATCTTGTTGATAAATTGTTGATATTTCTTCCTCCAATTTTCATGCCAGCTTTGCATATGATGTGTTCCACATACAAGTTAAACAAATATGGTAATAAAATGCAGCCTTGTCTAGCCATTCTGTTTCTCTATAGTCTATCCTAACACTGGCCTCTTGTGCTGAGTACTAGTTACCCATTAGAATAATCTGGTAGACCCATTTCTTTAAGAGATCCATAGTTTTTCATGATCTACACCAGGGGTAGGCAACCTTTCCCCTTTAAGGGCCGAGGGACTTCAGCTCCCAGAATCCCAGGAGCTATTGGCCAACATGGGACTATTGGTCCACATGGCTGAGGCTTCTGGGAGCTGAAGTCCCTTGGCCCTTAAAGGGGAAAGGTTGCCTACCCCTGATCTACACAATCAAAGCCTTTGCTATAATCTATAAAGTGTATTCAACTTATGTTTGCATTATGATCCCTAGTGCCTCTTCCTCTTCTGAATGCAGCTTGGATATCTGGCATTTCTTGCTCCATATGTGGTGGTTACTTCAATCCCTGGTGTCCCCTTTCTTGGAGATTAGAATGTATATTGGCAATTTCCAGTCTGTGGATCATTATTTTGTTTTCCATATTTGCTGACAGATTTTAGTAAGAATTTGAGTGGATTTTTTAAACATGAAATAGCCCCATTGGTATGCTGTCTGTTCCTGATGATATATATCCCTAAAGGAATGTCAGATGTTTACTCTGTCCCCAAGAGGCATCAAAGTCCTGTGAACTGACCCCAGTAACCATTTAAATTGGACATTTAAAATAAAGTGCCAGTTTAATGCAATTAAACATTTACACCATTCTATAAAGACCTGAGTGCCAACTGCTGGAGTTAAGTTCCCTTCCTCACCATTGAGAGGGAACTATGGCACTTCTCCCTCCATTGTGCACCCTTGTCCTCTGGGGGTTTCTTCTTCTCATTTCCTCTCATTCTGCAGAAGCTGGAAAGCTCCTAGTGCTGCCTATGGATGGAAGCCACTGGCTGAGCATGAACAAATTATTGAAGGAGCTGAGTCTGAAGGGACATGAATTGGTAGTTGTGGTGCCAGAAACAAGCCTACTTTTGAAAGATTTATCATATAACACCAAGATATATCCAGTACCTCACACGCAGAAAGAACTGGAGGAATTTTATCGGACATTTGGGCATTTGACTTTTGATGATGGGCCTTTCCTGAAGAGAATTCTTCAGAAACATAAGAGTATGAAACAATTTATTAACATGATGTACACCAACTGTCGTTACTTATTGTACAATGAAGACTTGATGAATTTCATCAATCAGTCTCACTTTGATGCGATTCTTACAGCTACCACAGTACCCTGTGGATCAATAATTTCTGAACATTTTTCAATACCTGTGGTGAATTTTTTGCGAGGGCTAGCCTGCAATTTGGACTTGAAAGCAGCTCAGTGCCCAAGCCCTCCTTCATATGTTCCCAACTTTTTTACCTCTTTTACACACAACATGACATATTTTCAGCGTGTGGCCAATACGATAGTTCAATCACTGGATTTTTTGCTTTGCAAGTATGTGTATTCGGACTTTAACCATTTAGCTTCTGAATTTCTTCAAAAAGATGTCACCATTCTAGATCTCCTTAACAATTCACCCATTTGGCTGCTGAGATATGATTTTGTATTTGAATATCCCAGACCTACAATGCCCAATATGGTTTTTATTGGAGGCATCCATTGTGTGCAGAAGAAAAACTTATCTCAGGTAATGCAAGTTTAAATAGAAATTATCAGTGAATATTTCTCTCTAGGTTAACTTTACTGATTAAGTAAGAAGTGATACATTGAGGGAAAATTGCTGTTTTCAGAAGTAACTAGCAGCAGTTACCTTGCCTGCTTGAGACACATATCTGTATGAATGCTGAAATGGATATGTCCTGTCTGTGTTGTGGAGGTGGGGCGACACTTCTGGAAAACCAATTCACAAGGAGTGTTATACTGGTACTAGAGGAATCTCTTCCCTCTGTGGGTGGCTGTGGCTCTATTCTGCTGGAAGACAAATGCAACAGTTGGCCCAGAAGTTAGCACATTACTGAAATACACAGGAGCAACATGTATGTTACAGGTGTTTAGTCTCAGAATTTTAGTGTTGTTAGATGGTACTCTGAAAGAAATGAAAGACACAGAAATAGAATTTCCCCTTCAAAAAGGAGCTGGATGGAGAAAAACAAAAAGGCAATTTTCAGGATAGATTTTTTTTTTTTTGAATGGGGGATGGAGAAAATAGGTGAGGTGTGGATGAACCAAAGGTAACTGTGAAATGAGACTTCAGCAAATGGCGTGGAGGAGAGAAGGGAGCTAGAAGTAGTAGGAAGATGGGGAGATGGAGAAAAGAAGAATTGGGCTTAGGGTTATAATTTTGTGCATGTCTTTCCTTATAATCAGAACCATATCAAAAGGGGGAGCAAGAAAAGCTCCTTGATGCTAGGGTGAATCCAAACAGGGAAGCAGAAAGATGGACAGGTTGCTTACCTGTAACTAGTTCTTCAAGTGATCATCTGTGAAGTCACACAATTGAGGTTTTACTGTGCCTGCACAGAGAACATTCAGAACCTTCTAGAATAGCTAGGCAGGATTTTTGGCTGTAACTCCACCCACCCTATATATATCCAAGATTCCCATTCATTTACCTCAGTTTCCATGTATGTCATGTAGCAGCATCCTTTGAACATCAGGAGGCAGGACATACCAGAGGAGAGGATGGGTGGGTTTGTGTGACTTCACAGATAACCACTCAAGAACTACAGTTATAGGTAAGCAACTTGTCCCCCTTCTTCATGATCTCTATGAATGAGGGGGTGTCTTGATCAGAGAAGAAAATACTTGTATGGATACAACCAGAAATTTATTGAACAATCAGAATTAACAATGTAAGGTGAAATGATCAAAACTCATTTTCAGGCAGATAACACCTATCTCCCAAAAACTGCACCAGCTCTTGACCGAATATCAAACCTATAATGGGAAATAAATATGAAAGGTTAGGATGGGGTAGGCAACCTTTTCTCTTTAAGAGCCGAGGGACTTCAGCTCCCAGAATCCCAGGAGCTATTAGCCAACATGGGACTATTAGCCAACATGGCTGAGGCTTCTGGGAGCTGAAATCCCTCGGCCCTTAAAGGGGAAAGGTTGCCTACCCCTGGGTTAGGACAACAAAGCAGCATGGCATACATTGACTAGTGGTACTCTAGCAAGGAAAGCAGAAGATGCAGGTATCTGGTAGAATGAGCTCTAATAGTCACAGGGGGTTCCTTCTTGACCAGTTAATAAGCAAATCATATTGTGGAAACCATCCACTTTGAGAAGCCCTGGAAAGACACAAGTAAGCCTAGCCTCAAATTCAATTAACACACAAAGAGCCTGCTCAACTTCCTCAAATTTGATGTCCAATGAATGTAGAATGCTAGGGCTTTATGGGTGTGTAGTGTTGGGAGGGACCCCTCAAATTCATAAGTTGGGTTCTGCATAAAAGCAGGCAAAACTCTGTCCTGATTGATATGGAAAGATGAGACCACCTTTGGCAGAAAGGAGATATCCAGTACAAAACAACTTTGTCTCAATTGAAGTTCAGGTAAGATGGGTCAACATGGAGTTGCCCTGAACACCATACTCCAGATGAGGCCTAACACAAAATAAGTGGGCTATTATTTCCCTTGTCTTGGAAAATATGGTTCTATTAATACAGGTTAAAATATTTCCCTTCTTTGCAAATAATCTCAATGTCTTTTTCACATGTACTGCTGCTAAGTCAAATATCCCCCATGTGGCCTAAATGTAGAATTTTGCATTTGTCTCTGTTGAATTTCATTCTATTAGTTTCTGTCCAATGTTCTAATTTATCAAGGTCACTTTGAATTCTGTTCCTATATTCCAATATGTTAGTTATTCCACCCAGTTTTGTATTCTTTGTACACTTTATAAGGATTCCCTCTAACTCAGGGGTAGGCAACCTTTCCCCTTTAAGGGCCGAGGGACTTCAGCTCCCAGAATCCCAGGAACTATTGGCCAGCATGGGACTATTGGCCAACATGGCTGAGGCTTCTGGGAGCTGAAGTCCCTTGGCCCTTAAAGGGGAAAGGTTGCCTACCCCTGCTCTAACTCATTTCAGTCATAGATAAAAATATTGAAGACTGTTGGCTCCAGGACAGAACCCTAGAGCACTCTATTCGAGACTTCTCTCCAGTCTGGGCAACCATTGATGATGACTCTTTGAACACAGTTTCCCAACCAATTATAGATCTTTCTCATAGTGTTCCAATGCTTTGCTTAAATCTGGACTAGTCAGGTGAATGCGACGGTCAGGAGTGCCTGTTATCAGCTTCGGCTGATACGCCAGCTGCGCCCTTTCCTGGACATGAGGGACCTCGAAACTGTGGTACATGCTTTGGTAACCTCACGTCTGGATTACTGTAATGCACTCTACATGGGGCTATCCTTGTGCCTAACCCGGAAACTTCAATTGGTTCAAAATATGGCAGCCAGGTTAATTATTGGAACTTCCAGGGGAGAGCATATTACACCTGTGCTGAAATCCCTCCACTGGCTGCCTGTTAGTTTCCGGGCACAGTACAAGGTGTTGGTTTTAACCTTTAAAGCCCTACATGGCTTGGGTCCATCTTACCTCCGGGACCACCTCATCCCGTATGATCCCCCCGCGCACTCCGGTCCTCTGGGAAGAACCTGCTACAGCCTATGAAAACTAGGCTGTCGCTGACCTCCCAGAGGGCCTTTTCTGCTACCGCTCCCAGATTATGGAATGGCCTGTCGGATGACATCTGCCTCAGTACCACTTTAAAAAAAGTGGTAAAGACGGATCTCTTCCAGCAGGCCTTCCTGGAATAAATCTCCTGGCTCAAATGCAATATTGGTCTGTCTACCCGTCCACCCTTTAACTGCCCCCTCAGCTTCCCTGAGCTATCACTATTTGCTGCTAATGTTCTTTGCCTGCTGTGTGGTTCTTCCACTTTGTTATTTGTATGTAAACTTTGAGGTTTTATATCTGTTATTTTAATATGGCATTAGTTTAATTTACTGTTAAGGGGAGGGTGGGTTTGGGAATTGGAACTGGGTTGATTGTTTTAACTTGTATTGTTTTATCTTGCTGTACGCCGCCCCGGTTGCTTTGCAGAGGTGCGGGTTACAAATAAAACCTATTATTATTATTATTATTATTATTATTATTATTATTATTATTATTATTTCTGGATTTGAATATTCATGGATGTGATTAATGTGTTCTCTCTAGGTATCTCTAGGTCCTCCAGCATAACTCTATTGTCTGTTTCTGCCAAAAGTCATGCTGGAGGACCTAGAGATTTCTAGCAAAATCACTTCTCTCATCATTTGTAAGCCCTCCAGTGCAATATCATGGTCAACTTTTGGCAGATCTTGACCACAGAATTGCCCTGGAGGACCTAGGCGATCTCTCAGATAAAAAAATAGTGTGTTTTTATTTTCCATTTTCCCACTTTCACAGGGGTCCTTCACCCCTAACCCCAGAGAATGTGGAGGGTCCACTGTACTATTCTAGCCTTCTTATTTCTGTATTTCTGATTTGTGCACACTACCATAGCCTAAATCAGGGATAGGCAACCTAGGGCCCGGGGGCCAGATGCAGCCCCCAGAGGTCTTTGCCCTGATTCAAATTCAGTCTCCAGGAATTTCTCTGAAATTGAATGTAGCCCTTTCTTACATCCCCATCTTTTACCTATCGCCGCCGCTGCCGCCCCCCGCCATGATGATATTGATTATTGTTGTTATTACTTGTTCTTGGGGTTTTCTTGGCAAAATTTCAACAGGGGTTTTGCCATGGCTTTTCTGGGGCTAAGAGAGTGTGCATGCATATTTTTTAATTTTTTTAAAAATACTTTTATTTTTATTTTTTATTTTTTTATTTTTGGTGATTTGGCCCCCCAATTGTCTGAGGGACAGCAACCCAGCCCCTGGCTCAAAAAGGTTGCCTACCCCTGGTCTAAATGCTTAAATCTGTGTAGACTGATTCAAAAGTCCACTGAGGTCATGAGAGGCAATTTTTGCAATGAAACATGATTGCTATTCGAGTTAAAAGGGAGTGAATCTAAAGGTTACTCTATATAGAGTTCTTTCCTTAGAGCTAATGAGATAAGGAACAATTTCTGTTATGCAAGTTAACACATTAGTAAGACTCACCTTTGCTCCACCAGGACTCCTGTATGTTGCAAAAGCTTTATCTCTCCTGTATACCAGTATGAAATAACTGAGATCATACTCCCTAAAGGTACTGACAGAGTGGTGGGCAGGAGGAAGGAAAAGGAGACTTGCTAGTTGCAGTGACAATGTGGAAATAATAATAATAATAATAATTAATAATAATCTACTTTGTCTTATTTCCAGTTTTGCCCAAAATAACTTAAAAGACTGGCTCTTTTTATTTAAAAAGCAGATGAAAAAGGACAAGAAGATCCCAATGAAACTCAGCTGTATTAATTTGGTAAAACTATAGGTAAAAGATGGGGATGTAAGAAAGGGCTACATTCAATTTCAGGGAAATTCCTGGAGACTGAATTTGAATCAGGGCAAAGGCAATAGCACAAGACCAAAAAATAATAACATATTTTAGCTCCAAACTCTTACTTCTATTATTGCTAGAATAATTTCAGCTTTCTAAAATGAAAAAAATAAATAAATGTGCAAATTGGTGGAGGAGGTGGCATGCGTAAGTAGAAAAGCCCAAAGAGCCAGATTCAGCCCTGGGCCTGAAGTATGACCCCATCTGCACTCTCACCACAATTTAGCAAGAATTTAAGGAAAATACTCAAAGGGCAAGGGTAGTCTTTCTTCATATGTCATTTGCAGTGTCCATAACACACTACACCACAATATACAGGAAGAGCAGACCGCAGTCCAGCCTGTGGGGTCCCTGGACAGCTCTTCCTCCAAACGCCATCCCTCCCATGAAATCCATCTCTTCTGAAGAAAGAGAGGGAGTGAAAGTGACCAATCTATGTCTTCTAGGACATGATGTGCTTCTTTCTTTCTTTGCTTCTTTCCTTCATGGGAACAGCAAAAGAGAAACAAATGTGGGTGCACTTAGCTGGCCTTCTGAAAGTCTAGTATATATGTGGATGCACAACTTGTGTGCACAAGATTCTATGGTATGTTTATTTTTAATTTGACATTTTAGTGGAAGTAGAGGTTCAAACCTCTGTTTGGACAGGAAAGATCCTTAGCTAGTAATTTTATGGTGATGAGAACATAACAGTGCACTTAAGTGAAAGATAATCTATATATTGAAAGAAGGGAGGAATGAAAATATAATACTTTTGTAATAGTAAATTAATACATTTCTGAGCCTAATGTAGTACACAGTGGGGACCCCCTCTGCACTGCTATCAGCTGGTTGGAGAAAGGATTAAATAAATATGTAACACATAAATATTACATAAACGTTGTTGTGTGCCTCCAAGTCGTTTCCAACCCTGAGAGGAGCCTATCACAGAGTTTTCTTGGCAAAATTTGTTCAGATGAGGTTTGCCATTACCTTCCTCTGAGGCTGAGAGTGTGTGACTTGTTCAAGATCACCCAATGGATTTCATGGCTCTGAGGAGATTTGAACCATGGTCTTCAGAGTCATAATCCAATGTTCAAACCACTATCCATTTAAAATATATATTCTAGAGGACATTGTTAGCTGTGGAAGATATATGAGTCTTTTTGAAAATCTCAGAGAGGACCAAGAGAATCCATTGTAAGATCAAGAAAAGAGAAAAAGCTGAGCAAGCTGGGATGCTTTAAGGCAGGGACAGGCAACCTTTTGGAGACCTGGGCCGGTCTCCCGTAGCCCAGGTCTCAGCTGGGCCAAGGGTGGGGGGAATGGTGGCGCGTGCGCGCGACCCCCCCGCCGCCGCTACCGCAGCTGTCGCCATACCTTGTGTGGCTGCAGCCACCATGGCACATGTTGCGGCCGCCATTTTGGTAGTCCAAATCACAGCCGCGACGTGTTTGCACATGCACAAGAGTACTGCGCATGCGCAGACGTGTTGCGGCCGCCATTTTGACTTCCAAAATGGCGGCTGCAGAGAGTGCGGCCGAAAATGCGCCCCAACGGTGGCAACCTTCAGCCTGGGCCGGTAAGTCCGGGGTCCGGGGCCTTAACCAGCCCCCGGGCCGTAGGTTGCCGGTCCCTGCTTTAAGGTGTCATAGGGCCTCGGCAGACGACTAATAGAGTTCTCTTCCGGGCAGGGAAGAGGAGGGGCAGCTGCACGAGCGGCGCCCCTTCCTCTTCCTGAGGTTGCCCTCGGAGTCGCCGGCCCTCCGCACGGCCGGCGCTCCGAGGATGACCTCATGCCACGGCGACCGCACGCGCCGCGGCGTTTGAGTCAGGGAAACTGCGCCCGCCGCTTTTAGGGCGCACTTTCCCTGAAATCTAAAAGGAGCGCCAATTTGGTGCTCCTTTTAGAGTCGCCAACGGTGCGCTGCGGTGCGGCTGCCGCGGTCCAGCGGCGCTCCGTCCCGCGGCGCACGGGGACCTCCCGTCTGCTTCCCCCCATAGTCAATAAACAGAGTAGGAATAATGATAAAAAAAGAACTCTTTTATCTTTCTTAAAAAAGAAAAGATGCTTACTATAATAGAAAACTTTTTAAAGAAGGTAATATGTACTATATTTTTATTCACCTTGCTTGACATTAGTGTTTACTGCCTTCAAAAGGTGCCTATGAACTTGTGTTACCTCCACATGGCATAGAATCAATTGATAGATTCAGGTGCTGAATCATCTTGTCCAACTGTGGCTGCCCAAGGGATATTTGTTAATATACAACTTGCTATATGAACTTGATTGCTACATATACTCTTGGTGATAATAGCTTTTAGGTTCAGAGGAGGGCACATGTTAAACATTGACTTTTTAAGGTAAAATTGGTGGTTTTTATAGGGCGCACTGATGTTATACTTATACACCTTCAAATATTAGATAGAAAGCATATAGTGAGTTTGGGTATCATCAGTACTATGATGGCATGTCTGAAATCAAGAAGTCACATAGCTATTGGGATTATGTTTTTGCTTTCTTTGTGGCATTCTGCTGAAAGTGGGAAGCTGTTGGTTGTGCCACAGGATGGAAGTCACTGGCTTAGCATGCAAATGGTAATAGAGGAGCTTGCACAAAGAGGGCATGAAATTGTAGTGCTAATGCCAGAAAACAACTTGCTTATGAGGACATCTGAGCACTTCACTGTAAAGACTCATTCAGTACCCTACAGCCAGGAGGAGTTGGACAAAATTTACCATTCGATAGGTGAGGCTGTCTTTGATGACTCTCCATTCCTGGAAAGGATTTTTGAAATGCACACGAATATATCTAGAATGACAGGCTTGTTTGCTTCTGTTTGTAGGAGTCTTCTATATGACAAAGAACTAGTCACATTCCTTCAACAGAGCAAATTTGATGCCATGTTTTCAGACCCTGTGCTGCCTTGTGGGCCAATCCTTGCGGAATATCTGTCCTTGCCTACAGTGTACTTTCTGCGTGGACTTCCATGTGCTCTAGATTACCAAGCAGCTCAGTGTCCGGTCCCCCTTTCTTACATCCCATGGGGGTTTACTTCCTTCTCAGATCACATGAGCTTTACTGAACGTGTGAAGAATTTGTTAATCACACCATTACATCTTTTACTTTGCCATTTATTTTTTGCAAATTATGAACACCTTGCTTCTGAGTTTCTGCAGAAGAGGACTACAGTCTTGGAACTTTTCAGTAAAACATCTATCTGGCTATTGAGATATGACTTTGTATTCGAATATCCCAGGCCAGTGATGCCTAACATCTTCTACATTGGAGGCATTAACTGTGCACAGAAGAAGCCATTATCCGAGGTAACATGATGTTATAAGATTACAATTTGTTATTTTACAAGATTATCTGTCACTTGTGTTATTATGTATCAAAGGTGGACAACCTTTTTTGGGATGTAAGGCACATTGGCTCCTGCAAGAATCCTCTAGGGGCTGGATAAATGGACAGGACTGGTGGTGGTAGGGTACTCAGTGTAAAAAGATGCTCTATATAATCGATACTTATAAATGTTTGCAGAAAATATTTGATGCCTCCCATGTCATAATGAGAGAAATACTTTCTTGGAGGGGGCAGTAAACAAGTGCTATTTTTGGTCATAATTTATGCCAAATGGCTCTGAGCAAAACTAATTTTTCCTTCAGGAAGCAAAGTATGCACACACACACACAGCCACAGAGGAGGATTGTCTGACTGATAAAAATATGCAAACTTACCCAATGCTGCTAACTTTAAGTCCATCAAAGAAGACATCAACTGTAATTATTTAGCTATACAATCTGAACTATTTGCACAATTTATACTCTTTGTGCAATGTATTAAAAATCCTTCTCGTTAATGCAAATAATAATAATAATGCACCACCACCACTTCCAAAACTTTTTATTGTATCTCCTTGGATGCAATGATGGTTCTGTCCTAAATACCTTAAAGGTACCAGGTCCTGTCTGATCTTAGATGCTAAGCAAGGTCAGCCCTGGTTGGTACTTGGATGTGAGACTGCCAATGAATACCAGGTGCTGCAGACTATATTTTAGAGGAAGGAACTGGCAAAACTACCTCTGAGTATTCCTTGCCCTATGACAAATCCATGGGGTCACCATAAATCAACAGGTGATTTGAAGGCAGATGCACACACATCTAGGGTGGTATAACTATGGTAGTTTTCTCCCCCTACAGGAGAAAACAAATATTCCTCCCTAGTTCTCCCTACATTCAAATGTCCTGAAGTAATGTGGAAGAATTATTCTGTGTAAAAAAGCACATACTTTTTTTTTGGTACAGGAAACATTTTTTTCTGCACAGAAAACAGGTTTGTTGTGTTTCCCCCCAAAAAAACTCTGGAGTTTATCACACAGGAAGCAAAGTGCCCAAATCCCATGGATAAACAGGGTTTAAACCCTGGGAATATTCTGCAAAAGCGGGATTGTTTTCAGACATGTGGGGCTAATTGAACATTAACGTGAAAGTTGCAAAATCGTGCCACTTTTTACTTTTACCAAAAATAAAAAGTGGCATGATTTTGCAACTTTCTGCACAGGTTAATGTTGCATTAATGCTCAATTAGCCCAACACTATCTGAAAACAATCTCACTTCTGTGGGATATTCCTGGATTTAAACCCCGTTTATCAATGGGATTTGGGCACTTCCCTCCTGTGTGATAAAGTCCTATGTGTTTTTCAACAAAACCATGTGTTTTTCTATGCCAAATGATTTGCGTAATAGCATAGAGGAGGAAGTAGACATTCAAAGCAGTGGGGAAGCCTGGAAGTTATATAGAAGAAATTGATTGTGAGTAGGGCCAAAGGGGAAAGTAGATGATGATAAAAAATAAAACAAAAAGAGGAAACAATGGTGAAAGAAGCTTCAGAAAAGGAGAGTTGGAGGGAGCCTGACCTCAAGAAACTAGAAACAAGAAACTAGTCTGTGTAACAGAGAACCCACATTAAGCTTAACTGAGGACGTTATCACACGGGGTCTAAAGCAGCCCCACCCCTTCGCCATCGCTGCATCATTCCGGTTCCTTTGCCTCCATGATGAGACGACATCACGGCAAACCCCGCCCATCCCTGCATCATCCTTGCGACATCGCTGCATCATTCCGGTTCCTTTGCCTCCGTGATCAGACGATGTCGCGGCAAACCCCGCCCATCCCTGCATCATCCTTGCGACATCGCTGCATCATTCTGGATCCTTTGCCCCGTGATCAGACGACGTCGCGGCAAACCCCGCCCATCCCTGCATCATCCCTGCGCCATCGCTGCATCATTCTGGATCCTTTGCCGCGTGATCAGACGACGTCGCGGCAAACCCCGCCCATCCCTGCATCATCCTTGTGACATCGCTGCATCATTCCAGCTCTTTTGAATTCCTCTTTCAAAGAGGAATTACGGCTGCGCGACCAGAATCATTCCGGTAAGGCTCTGGATTGATTCCTTGCCGCTTTTCTTGCCGCTAGTGTGATAACGTCCTGAGAGAGTCCTACTTTGAGGACACACCAGTGAAAGACAGGCAAGAGAGGCTTTGAAGGCTGGAGTGCTATGAGCTAAGAGACCACCATGGCAATTACAGGGTGCAGAATGGAGAATTTTAAATATATATATATCTGTATATCTATAAGTATCAAGAAACATGTTACACTATTATCTGTATGCAAATGTTATTTAGGGGTTCATCCTATGCTGATTGAGAGGCAGTGTGGCTTGGTGGTTTGAGTGCTGGACTACGATTCTGAAGACCAGAGTTTGATTCCCAACTTGACCATGGAATCCTACTGGGTGACATTGGTTGAGTCACACACTCTCAGCCCCAGAAAACCTTGCAATAAGTTCACCTTGGGGAGTCACCATAAGTGAGAAACAATTTCAAGGCACACAACAACAATTTATGCTGATAGACTTATGAGGCAACAAATACTTCTTGGCCTGAAAAGAGAGTCAGGGTGGTCCTTTGGACAGAGTGTCTGGTTCTGTCCTTAATTTTCTAAATGCGATATGCTCATTTCATAGTGGATGAAAGCACTCTGGACATATTCAGAGATATTTCATTTATTATTGCTTGGCATGGTGTAGTGTTGTGGAAGTAAATCCTAGTTTACACCAGTTTTAAATAAATTCTCCTTTATGGCTGTTTTGTTCAATAACTGAGCACACGTATATGAAGATAAAATGAGCTCTGCTAGCTCAGATTAAAAGTTCATCTTAAATGAAAATGGTTATATAACCAGAATGATCTGAATACTTTATGCCCACAAAAATGCATGGCTTCTAGGCTACCTAATGAAATGATGTGCCAAACCAGACCTTAACAAAAATCAAAATACTTATAAAAATGTATAGTTAATACTTAAAATGTAATGCATATAGAAAAAAGGAGTTTTGCAAAATTATAATATAATTATAATAATTTAATTTTAAAATAAAATTATAATTTGTGCTTGGAAAAGCAAATAAAAGGATACCAGAGTGAAACAAACTTGTTGGTTTCTTTTGTTCCCCTGATTGTTCTGAGTTTGTGTCAATTACTGTCCTAACACAACATTACAGACCCAGTTTAACCAGTTTCAAATGTTCTGCCCCTCTAGTCCTCTGTAATACTTGGCAGTTTTAAGACAGGCTGCTGCTAAAAGCATTTTTTCCAACTCCTTATAAAGTAGTACCTGGCCAGTAGCTTTGAGCAACATTTAGCAATTATTAACCCTCAGCCTTACAACAGTATTCTGGTAAGTGGCGCATAATTATCACTTCTTTTCCTCCTCCACAATCATTATTAAAAGTTATTGAAGTAATGTACCATGGCTGCTATATTAAAAAATGGGGTTTAGGTGTTTTGTTTTGTTTTTGTGATTCACTCTGAAAATGCATCTGACCTGCTTGCAACCACGCTGAATTTGTGACAATCTGAACAAATTGGTAGATCTCTTTCCATCCAATCAAGATTGGTTTCCAGGGTCAACCTTTGACCAGGTTTTAAATCTCAGTTGTGCTTCTGTAAATAGGGAGCAGAAGATAAATATTTACCAAAGAAGATGGGTCGGAATGCTCACAAGTGACTTGTGTTTCCCATATTTTTAAAATGAGGTTTTTACATACTTTTAACATTGGACGAAAGCACAGTGCAATTGACAAGAAAACCTCAATACTTCAAAGCATTTTCCAGCTCCCTTTGTGGATTTTATTTACTTTCTTTTTCTGGAACTTTTCTGATGGGGGGAAGGTGCTGGTAATACCTATGGATGGCAGTCACTGGCTCAGTATCCATCCAGTTATGGAACACCTTCAGCAGAGAGGACATGAAGTAGTAGTTGTTGCCCCTGAAGCAAACTTGTGGATGAAACCATCTGGACCCTACACATTGAAAACATTTGCTGTTGCCTACACAACAGAATACTTAAAAGCAGAATTCCAAAAGCTTGGCCACAGGATTTTTACACGCCAGCCTTTCTTAGTAAAAATGACTCAGACTTTTGAAAAAATAAGAAATGTTACAACACTGCTATTTGATAACTGCAAGCAACTTTTGTACAACAAAGAACTGATTGCTTACCTTGAAGAAAACCAATTTGATGTTGTCTTTATGGATCCAGTGTCTCCATGTGGACAAATTTTGGCTGAGTATTTATCTCTTCCTTCAGTTTACTACTTACGTGGAATCCCATGTGGTTTAGATTTTGAGGCAACTCGGTGTCCAAATCCACATTCTTATGTCCCAAAGTTCTTCACTGGCAGTTCAGATCATATGACATTTAACCAGAGAGTGAAGAATTTTTTGATTGGTTCACTGGAATTTTTGATATGCTATCTTCTTTACTCACCATATGAAGTTCTGAGCAAAGAATTCCTACATCGAGATATGACAGTAACAGAGCTCTATAGTCAAGCATCTGTTTGGCTTCTACGCTATGACTTTGTGTTTGAATATCCAAGGCCCATTATGCCCAACATGGTCTTCATAGGAGGTATAAACTGTAGAAGAGAAATTCCTCTAACTCAGGTTAGTTCTTTTTTCCCCTGGTTACACATACTTTTCAGAGTTTTAGCTTTAAAGAAGAAGGATAAGATTTATTAATGTAGAGATATTGAGCTAATTGAAAAAGTGATTGACAAATTATCATTTTACCATTTGACATAGTTTTAGAAGTAAGGAACATAATACAATAACAGAGAAACAGATTTGAACTAAAGATACCTTAAAATAACAAGAAAAATCCTAGCATGCAAAGAGACCTATACTCCTTCACCGAGAAGGCATAATAAGTAAGTAAAAGAATGGAAGATATTGGGGTAGTAGAAAAATAAACACCTATCTTTGCTCATTGTAAGAGTTCCTTTCAGGTAGAAACCTGCTTTTATAATTTATGTTTGTATAACATCAGGTACATTCCTGACCATTTAAAGACTAATACGTAGTAATAGCTAGGGGGCTTCTAGCACATATCTTCATGTACATGCTAATAACTTGATTTGTAATGTCTTGGATCACTTAATATTATATGCTGTTATATATTACATAAATCCTGAAATTCCATCCTCTTACCAAGGCAGAATGTAAGACTAGACGGATATTTGCTTTGGCCTAGCCCTGTTGTTATTTTCTATTATAGAGTGAGACATCTTGTGTCAGTACCAATTAGCTCTGTTCCAAGGACTCCGACAGTAGTCTTGGTAAATGAATAAAAAGACTTTATTGCAGACCTAGGACAATAGTGATCAGCAAGTTTTTAGGATGGTACTAACCTTCCCTGCCCTTCTTAATTTTTGTAATCCAGTGCATTAGTGGCACAGGGTCCATAGGCTCTACAGTCTTAGCTCCAGTGGGGTCATCGAATATAATTTGGGCTTAGGGGTTGGGCCCTGGGTTCTAATTGGATTGCACAGTAAGTCTCTCGGTGGGGGGTGAAGCTGGTAACTCTCCTTCTCAGCAAACACCTCAGCCAAGTCTCTATAAATGGAGGGGTAGTCCAATTGGTCCTCCTGAACAGTTTTTCCCACCCACTCATGCAAAAGGACTGACTGGATGGCAATGGCTACTACCTCGTCCCCTGGGTGCAATTCAGGAGCTCTGATGTGTTCTCTACATCATGAGTCACCTTTTCTAACATTACTGTCTTTTCCAATGAATCCTGCCTTCTCATGACGTGACCAAAGTACGACAGCCTCAATTTAATCATCTTGACTTCCAGGGATATTTCTGGCTTTATCTGCCCATTTGTTCTTGTGGTAGTTCATGGTGTCCTCAACACTTTTCTCTAGCACCACGTCTCAAATGTGATGCTTTTCTTCTTATTGCCTTCTTCACTGTTGCATTGGAATGGGGAATACAATGGCTCGGATGATTCTTACTTTAGTGTTCAGTTATATACAGTGGGGTGTGTGGACTGCATCTGATGGAGTGGTACACCCTGTGGGATTGGTGTGGCTGCTGGGCAAATGAGAAAGGGCATTGTGTCCCTTTCTCACTTGCTCAGCAGCTGAACCAGACCCAAAAGGGCCCTCCAGAGGCCATAGTATTGCCCCCTCTAGCAGCCCAGGCTGCTGGGGGTGGCAGTACCTTCCATTTGGGCAACAGCCATGCCACATTCCAAACATCCTTCTGGAGGTTGCATCAATCTGCCCCCCTGCTCCCCCTGCACCAGTGACACCAACTGTAGGGACACCATAGGTTGTATATCTTTACTCTTTATGATCTTGTCTAGTTCCTTCATAGCTGCCCTTCCCATTCCCGGTCTTCTTCTGAGTTCCTGAGGTCATCTCCATTCTGATCAATCTTTGATTAAAGGTAGGATCCATGCACTGAGAGATATTAAAATGTCACAAATGCAAGCCTTGATAGCAGTTAAAATCTTTTACAATATAATGCTGAAATGTTATATGGATCTAGACCAGTGGTTCTGATCTAGACAACCTTAATCTTTTTTATTAAGTTGAGGTGGACAGCTCTACATTGAGCATTACAATGAAACAAAACAGTTTTAATTCTCAACAAAATTGTTTTATCACATCTTACTCTGTTGTAGTTCATGTTCAAGACCAATGTTAAAAATGTCTTATGTGGTCTAATTGTGTTACTTTATTTACAGCTTCTCTGAACTGTTTTGGGAGAAATGCTTTGCCAAACAATATACTCACCAATGTTTCTTTCTTTCTAGCTACCTATTATGGAAAGAAATGCTGCTTAAATGGAAAATGTACCCAGATTATGTGGTATAGAGTACACAAATAATTTTGACTGGGATTTATTTTGTAGGAATTTGAAGCCATAGTAAACCAGTCAGGTGAACATGGCATTGTCGTGTTTTCCTTGGGTTCAATGGTCTCTGACATTCCAATGAAAAAAGCCATGGAAATTGCTGAAGGATTGGGAACAATACCTCAGACGGTAAGAAAGGAAAAAATAGGAACATCTGTTTATATACCGTATATTTTTTAAAGCATAAAACAATGTTGTTCATCTTGTACATGTCACACCATGTTTTAAAAATGACTCTGAAGCTGGTGTTCAGTTTTTCTAACTAAATATGACATGCCTTGAAAGTGAGAGCAGTTTTCATTTAAAGCAAGCAGGTTACAATAATTATATTGTAACCCCAAGTGGAAAAATGCAGAAAATACCACTGATCTTTGTCTATGCAAATAAATGTGAGATAATATTGACTCCTGCTTCTTTTCTCACTTGCCCCTCTCCTCTCTGGCAGAAACAGCTACCATGCGGTGGCTTACCCTGCCCTCCTTCCATCTTCTTCTTCTTCCTCGCTGATGCCCAGTGAGGACTGCCAGCAATGCTGTGGGCAAGTGAGAAGGGGCACACACTATCACTCCTCTTCTTCCACTGCCTTGGCTTCCTCTTCATAGAGGGAGCCAGGGCAGTGGAGAAGAAGGAGCAGGTGCAGCATACTCTGTAGCATTCTTCTGAGGTGTCACCCAGTTTGGGCTGCACACCCCCCCATACCACTGCACAGAAGAAATTTATATTTAGCAATTAAAATATTTATTAAAAATCTTGGTTCCTATTCATACTTGTTGGATTGAAATTCTGAACTAAACATTTATAATGTTTGTTTACAATATTTAATCCACTGATTTTGATTAAAATCTTATCTTAGTGACTCACTAGCACAGTTCAGACATCCTCTCAAACAGCCAAAATATAAATACTTTTAATACACAGCCCATTCAGTCCTTCCTTTGTAAAACACAAGCAATTATACTGAGATGTTTCTGGTTAACCCAGCACAGGGATATTATGTTCATTAGCTTCAGAATAAACCAGGTTAAACTACGGCTAGAGGTTGATTAAGATCCCTAATTTGGTCAGAAGCTGGTACCCATAGCTTTCCAATTAAGATGAAATCACAGTGACCAGATGTCTTAACTGCAAAGGAGAACAAGGCATCACTAAATGTAGGACATTCAAGGAAAATTGAGGACATGACCAAAGAAAAGCTAAAAACACTCGGATAAATATAAACCCATGCTTCTTAGTTGTGCTCCAAATGGAAGACATTTTGGAATACTTCCTGTACAGAAGGCTGAAATTTAGGAAAAAGAGAATATCTGGTCACCCTGGATGAAATGGGAAACTATTATTAATTGCACACTTTTTTGTTTACCCCTTGCTGCAGAGGGGTGTGTGTGTGTGTGTGTGTACAGGGAACCAAATATGCATGGTATCTAGACCGGGGTAGGCAGCTGTGGGGAATTGGTGGTGCATTAGCTTCTAGGAGACCAGTTCCCCTGTCACCCCCCAAATGTCCCTAGACACCCCTAGGAGGTATATGGGATGTTTTTGCCAAGTTTTTGTCCCTAGTTGAGTTGTTCGTTTCAGCAAAGATGGGTCATATATAGGCATCATGATGTGATATATTTTACTTTGAAGAAGCTAAAGTTATATGTTACAAAAACTCTGTACTTTTTGCTCCATGAAGGTGCTGTGGAGGTACACAGGCGAGACCCCACCCAACCTTGCCAAGAACACAAAGCTTGTTAAGTGGCTTCCGCAAAATGACCTACTTGGTATGTCTGGGCCAGAAATTAAAATGTTGACTTTCCATCTGTATTTGAAGATACTCTTATATCATTTCTTTCTCAACTAAATTATCACAAAAAAAGAAGTATACCTTGTATTTTTTTAAAACACACATACACAAGTAATTCCAAATAGTAGATTAATGCACCTGCTGAACCCTCATCACAAAAACCTGCATTTGCAAGAGCAGGTTAGAAAAGGAAAACAGTAAAGGAAATGTGTTGAAAGCAAACTCAGAATAAACCCAGAATGTGAACAGTGGGTGCTTCAAGTCAAAGAGGCTCCTCGTGCTACCGATCAAAATGCAACCTCTTCCTCCTTGTTTCGTTCCCCAAATAATTTTAAAATACATTTGTCTAAAATGATTATACCATCTGTTTACATACTTTCTCTCACAGAATGATTACCTAAACAACGCTGGCTCCTCTTCCTTCTGGTGCCCCAGGCTTCTCAATATTTTCCTTCTCCTGCTTTTCTGAGGCCTTGGCCCATATATTTGTTGCTTTCCCAGTCCCTCACTCTCCCATTTTATTTCTTCAGCATGTCCCCATTGCCTATCTTTCCTTCTTTCACTGAGGCACCACCTCCTAATTTACTGTTTTTCTTTTCCCAATTTATTGTAGGCACTAAAGCCTACAGTTTTGCCCACCGTTTGCCCAACTAGAGTTGTCCCTTTCCCTCTGCAGGTAACGTCCAAGTTAAACTGTGATCTGAGCCAGAAGGTTCAGTTGGACAGTGCCAGTCAGGAGAAGAAAGACACCAGTTGACATGATTCTCCTTTCTTTTCAGACCAATCAGAATGGTAGGATAGCATGAACAGACAATCTGGAGGAGTGTGAAGGGAAAGTGGGCTACCATTTTCACTTCGAGTGTATATACTCGGCTATAAGTTGAACTCATGTATAAGTTAAGGGCAGGTTTTGGGGCCAAAATCATGGATTTCAATATGACCCATAGATACACTGAAGGTAAAACTTAGGCATATGTAACAAAAGATCTAAGGGATGAAACAAAGGGGAACAATGCCAAAGAACTTACAAAATTTCAGCAAGCATAACTGTTTGTGCTCACCCTAAAGGCTAGATGGATGAGAGAATAAACAGAGGTCAGTGCTTTCAGGACAGATTACACTCTTGTCTTTCACCAGGGGATGGATCCCTTTTTATATAACAGTCAAAGGACAGTGCTTACATTGACCCATGGATAAGTTGGCTCAGATTTTTTGGGGCCAAATTTTTGATTAAAATTTCTAGATTTATACATGACTACATACATCTGGCAAGAAGGAGGGTAGGAAGCTTTGCAGACATAGGACAGCACATTGCAACCCTCCGACAAGACACCACACATTGAGAACCTGGACTACATATATACTTTGTCTGAAAACAGTGACATAGATCTCTGTTGTGACTGATTTAGGCTACTTTAGAGTCAGTGGAATTTAGCAGCAAACTAGACACGAAACCAGAAATATGTGAACTATGTCC
Organism: Phrynosoma blainvillii; assembly: GCA_026167975.1. Classification (NCBI taxonomy): domain Eukaryota; kingdom Metazoa; phylum Chordata; class Lepidosauria; order Squamata; family Phrynosomatidae; genus Phrynosoma; species Phrynosoma blainvillii. The sequence continues at coordinate 222,415,841 of JANUYF010000001.1, read as the reverse complement.
TGGTGGATTGTTATCTTTGTACTGATAACATTTCCCACCACCACCCGAAGCATAGCTGTAGGGGGACTGCAAACTTACTCATAACAGTAACAGAAGCTATTTTCCCTGTCAACATTGCTGTCTCCAAGCTGTTTTATTTCCTACCATTATTCTAATCAAACTGATTGTCCATCTCCCCGCCCCACCCCACTCCATGGCTTCTCTTCAATCTCCACTCCAAAAAGTTAAAAAATCTCTTGTTGGTTTTAACTTATTTAGCACTTTATCATAATGTTAACTTTTATTTGGTTGCAGTCAATGGCTTTAAAAAAAAGAGGCAAGTCAAAATCAGATTTAGACAGGCATTCCCTGTTAAACATAGCTGGAAAAGGTCCATGCCTGACTGGTGAAAATTCCTTCTTTCAGTTTACATCCATCCCAGTGCTTGGATGTATTTGTTTCTTCTGTCCCACAGACACACTCTTAACATGTACAAGAGACCCTGGCTGAAAGGCTGCTGGTAACATGGGATGGAAAACAGGAAGCAAAAAGGGATAATGATGGAAAGAGCACTCTACTCCTATAGCTTGTTCCATAGGTGGTCTTTTATTACCCCCTCCCCCAAGTTTCCATGACAGGGCAAAGTAGACATGAATCTGGAATAACAGGGCAAGACCAGCTTTTATTACAACAGATTAAATAACAAAATGGTACCTTTCCTGTTCCTCACCATCTTGCTGTTTTTGTTTGCTAATCTATGAATAACATCAGGACTATATCAGCTTCATTGCACTGCTTATTAATGTTCACTTTAATTGAAGCCCTCTACACCTGTGCATCTTTATCACATATTAGCACTAAAATGAACCTGTTTGTATTTCTTTACCTCTACTCCTTTCTTATTCAACAGCTCACCCCAAAACCAGAGCCTTTATCACCCATGCAGGCTCCCATGGGGTATATGAAGGGATCTGCAATGGAGTACCAATGGTACTGATGCCACTTTTTGGAGATCAAATGGATAATGCAAAACGGGTTGAATCTCGAGGAGCAGGAGTGACTCTGAATATAATTGAGATGACTGCAAAGGACATATCTGAGGCCTTGAAAGCTGTTATTTATGATAAAAAGTGAGTAGATAAGCCATGGCAGTAATAGATTGAATTTATGGTTGTATCCAAGCAATTTGCACATTAAAAATTACATACCTTTAAGGCTCAGGCTAGTGAAACACCAATGGAAATTCCCTTCCTCTCTCCTTCCCTCTTCTGCAGTTTACTGCTGATGTTTCCACTAGCATGTTATCAGTTATTCAGTGGAAGAAATTAATGCAAAGTGAGAGGTAAAACAGAAAAACTCTTCTTTTTCTCACTAAAGAGAACCTTCCTCTAACAGATAGTGCCTCTACAGGATTTTTGGAGATTACCCTACATCAGGGGTCGGCAACCTACGGCCCGCGGGCCGTTTCTGGCCCAGGTCGCCGGACTTACGGGCCAAGGCAGACCCTTGCTGCCGTCGTCGTTGTCACCGCCCGGTTCGGCCGCCGCCCGGCCGCACGCAACGCGACCGCCATTTTGGTCCATTTTGGAGACCAAAATGGCGGTCGCGGCACCGGGAGCACGCGCGGCGCCCTGAGGAGGCCCGTCCCCACCGAGGGAATCCTCCCAAGGGGGACCCTCGGTGGCGACGGGCTTTCAGGAGGCCCATAGCCACCGAGGGAGGCCTCCCAAGGGGGACCCTCAGTGGCGACGGGCTTCCAGGAGGTCCATAGCCACCGAGGGAAGCCTCCTCGGGGGGACCCTCGGTGGTGACGGGCTTCCAGGAGGCCCGTAGCCACTGAGGGTCCCCCTTGGGAGGCCTCCCTCGGTGGCTACGGGCCTCCTGGAAGCCCGTCGCCACTGAGGGTCCCCCTTGGGAGGCCTCCCTCGGTGGCGACGGGCTTCCAGGAGGCCCATAGCCACCGAGGGAATCCGGCCCCCACACCATTTCCTGCCCCCTCCCCCCCTCCCCCGGCCCCCCAGCAATAAAGGCCGAGGCGTGCGCGGGGGGGGGGGCGCACGGCGGCGGAGGGTGCGCGCATGCGCGCCGCCATCCCCCCCCCACCTTGGCCCAGCCGAGACCTGGGCTACGGGAGACCGGCCCAGGTCTCAAAAAGGTTGCCTGTCCCTGCCCTACATCATTGCTGACTTCAGTCAAACTGGTTCTCCAACTCTCTGTTAAGTTTATCACATGACACTTGCAGGAACGGGAACTGAACGGCACAGAACAGGGCGAGAACACAAGTTACATCACAGGAGAATGCCACCAAGAGTCCCCAAGCCATTCCCCAGCTGTTCCTGGCAGCCGATTTTGAAGAATGATTCTGAACCATTCTTCAAAAATGGCTGCCAGGAACAGCTGGGGAATGGCTTAGGGACTCCCGGCAGCATCAGCGGAATTCTCCTGTTCAGTAACTTACATTATCGCCCCATTCCATTCTGTTCTGTTCTGTTCCATTCCTGTTTCTGCATGTGCCGTGCGATAAACTTATGTGTTTGAAAAATACAGGCCTGGAGAGGCTGTTGTTAGGAGGAGACAGTGAGGAACTATGTTTTCACCAGTCCAGTAGCATGGTCCTATATGTGGGTCCAACCTCCTCCTCCTCCTCCTCCTCCTCCTCCTCCTCCTCCTCCTCCTCCTTTTTAACTCTGTTGCTTCTGGCCTCTGGATCCTCTGCACCAGGGCAGGGAAATTGAGAAATTGTGGGAGACACAAACTAATTTTATTGAACTTCTTTTGATCCCTCCCCCCCACTTTATGTCTGCAAGGGTCAATTTTGCCATAATTTGGGGGGTGCCTAGGCCTTTCCCCTCCAATTTCCAGTTTACTTCCTCGTTGAAAAAAAATCCCATCCTAGCTCTAAGATGGCTCAGGGATGCCCTTATAATTGGTAAAATGCTTTATTTCTTAACATCTTGGGCATGCTAGGGTGCCTAACAACTTCAACAAGAGCCACAGGGAGCTGTAGGCAGTCCATAGACCCCCTTTTGCCTTCCTATGCTGTAAGGTTTTATGTGATAGAGTTCAGTTAGCTTGCCCGTGTCTTTCAATTTCCCCTTGCAGTGAATAGCTGCAAGAGCATTTGCAGTGTGTTCATGATTGCATTCTTAGCATATGAAAGGTGTTGAAGAGGAAAAAAGGTTATTCCAAAAATCCTTGTGCAAAGATATCCTGGAATATCCCCTTAATCCTCTGCTTTAAGGCAAGCAGGGGTTTCCTGGCAGATATATTCATTTGGTAAGGGTTCCCTGAATGTTAAGATGTCAGGCAACCTCTGCTCAATACAAAGACTTCTTCAAGGTTCCTCAGCACAGCTTTCAAGTCTGACCTTTAGTATTAGAGTCAGTGCTGATTCATTTCATCATATTGGCAGTGGTAGCTAGTGAGCTGATTCTACATTAAGAATCACCAGTGGTAACTGTGAAGCAATTGAGGAAAAAAGAAAGCCAGCCAGCATGGTGTAGTGGTTTGACTGTTGGACTACGACTTTGGAGACCAGGGTTCAATTCCCAGCTCAGTTATGAAATCCACTGGGTGACCTTGGGCTAGTCACACACACTCTCAGAGGAAGGCAATGGCAAACCTCCTCTGAACAAATATTGCCAAGAAACCCTATGATAAAGTTACTTTAGGGTCACCATAAGTTGGAAATGACTTAAAGGCACACAATAACAAACACTTGCCAGTAACAAATCACTGGAAAGTAGTAGAAGTGGGATCATCTCACTTAACGCATAGTGAACAGCAGTGACTGATGTCTTCCATGTCATCAGGGGAGTGAATCTGCTTGAAGTTTTATTCCACTGTGCTGAAGCTGTTTAAAGGTCAGGTTAAAATCTGCTCCACTGACATGAATGTCACCAAACACTACTTATGGTGAAACTGCTCCCTTATCAAGTAGCAACCAGACCTGCTGACAGTTAGGAACAGTGTGGTCTTGCATGTAACCAACAGAAATACTTCCTGCCTCCACTGCCACTGCCTGATCATTATTGATAAGCATAGCTACCTACTCCATCGCTAAGTACAATAGCATCTAAAATCCACAAACTAGTGTTACCTTTATTGTGCCAACCAAATTGCACAATATACATGTTGAAAACTGTCGAAGCTCCACTGGCTTCTTCATCAGCAAAGGTGTTAAAAATCATACAGGAAAAAGAAAAAAAATTATGATGTTAGTCATAGGCTTGCATTTTGTCAAGATGTTGTGGTTGTTGTCCTGAGTTCAGATGGCATGAAGGGTATTGATGCAGGCAAGCCTCTCCTCCTTCAGGCCATGTGGTAGTCTTAAAATCCAGTTTCTTTTGTGGCAACAGTCACAGTCACATAGTACTTGATGATGTGAAGGAATGATGGGCATTGGTATCCACTGGAGTTTGGCTCTAAAATCCCTGTGGATACCAAAATCCATGGGTGCTCAAGTCCCATTATATACAATGGTGTAATAAAATGGTGTCACATATAAAGTGGCAAAATCAAGGTTTGCTTTTTGGATTTTTATGGGGGGGGGGGCAATATTTTCAAGCTGTGGATGGTTGAATCCATGGAGGCATAAACTGTGGATAAGGAGGGCCAACTGTATATAGCTATCTTCTGTTAGCCTTAGCCACCACAGTGTTGAAAGTGTTCCTGAGAGCTACTGAGAACTATATTGGGGTGAAGAGACACATTGCACACCTTGATATAAAAGACTACCTGCTATAGAGTCAGGGTGCAACTATTAACAACCCAGGAAGCTTTGCCTCTGTTGCATCTGCAGACCCCACATAATGCCCATACAAAATGTGACACCTATATGCCCATGGAGAGAGAACTAGTACTTATTGACTTCACTGTATGCAAACAGAACATCATGGAGGTCTTACTTTCCTGGGGTCCTTCATTTGTGCATGTATAGATATGGAGCTATCTGTACACCTACCACCCATTTTTCATGGTCTGGGCATACAGAACATACTTGGTATTCGTATGTAAAACAAGGAATTTAATTCTCTTGAAAAGCTAGCATTTTTAAGATATTTGAAGAAATTCCTTCAGTGATACAAACAGGAATTGATCCCACCTGAACTTCAAGGTCTGATGAATCTTCCTCAGTGGTTCAGTGTATTTCATTATTTTATTCCTCTGCATGTATCATTCTTAGAAAAGTATGCAGTAAGACTTTTTTTAAAACATACTTTCAGGTATAAAGAGAACATCCAGCGCCTCTCAGAACTTCACCTGGACAGACCCATCCACCCTCTCGATCTTGCTGTGCATTGGGTGGAGTTTGTAATGAAGCACAAGGGAGCCCCCCATCTGCGACCAGCAGCCCATGACCTCAACTGGATCCAGTACCACTCTCTTGATGTCATTGCCTTCCTCCTAGCTGTAACACTGCTAGCGCTGTTCATCTCAGTGAAGTGCTGCATGTTCTGTTGTAGAAAATGTTTCTGTAAAAGTGGAAGACTGAGCAAGAAAAGCAAATCAAAGTCTCAATAAAATGTGATGAGGTATAGGGGAGTCAAGGAGCGTAAGGAAATGGGCCTTGTTCCTAAAGGTCATAAGGCATCCTGCATCAGTCCTAGCATAACTGGGGCCAGTTTGCATGTGTTCATTCCTAAAACAAAATCATGATGACATAAATGTGTCATTTCCATGCTGATGTATGAATGCAACCCTTCTGGCCAATGACATTGTGAATATAAGCAAATGGATCTCCAAGGTAGAACTTCCAGGCAGATTTCAGATTCTTGTAGTTCATAATTGTGTTAAGGAATCAATTGTGTATGTAACTGATGGATCAGACTTGGGACTCACACATTGATTATATTTCCTTTAATGTAGGTCACATGATGTCACTGCCACATTTTTCAAATGACAACAAAGTTGTTGTTTAGTGTTTTTAATTTAAACATAGTGGCTGGCATCATGTTAATAAGTAATGATGTCATAAATCAGCCTTACAACATTGTAACTCACTTTTTTGGTCATTGCAAAGGTGAGAATTCTGTCCCATCCATGCAACCATCAAAAGCCCTCTCCAACCTACCTTATAACTTGGGCATCCCTCTACCCAACACAGCCATTTCTGCATTGTCAGAGAGAGAGTGGATCAGTGGTGAAGTGCCCAGCTATTTTCCTTTGCTGGATGTGCTGCAGAGACACCTTCAGCTAGGATGTCCCGGAGACCCCCAAAGGTCTGTGCTCATGTCTGTTGCAGTTTGTCCAGCTACAGGAAAATAGCTGAACTTGTCATTGCTGATCCCCTCATGCTCTGAGAACCCAGAAATGGCCATGTTGGGAGGTTACCTGGCTTACAAGGTGGGGTTTTAGGAAACAGCATCTGGAGATGTAGCTATGGAGACATAAATATGTGGGACATATACTTCTCCTGATGCAGAATCTTGGACATTAATGTTAGGTCATTTTTGGTTATTTGGAGAAGTTTGTAAAGGACAATATACACATGAAAACTTTGCAGAGCAGGAAAGGGATGTAGCTTTGTTATTCTGTTGCAGGAAAAACAACAACAAAGGGTAATTAAAACATGATTTATGTGGCATAAGTTTTTGTGGACTCCATCTTGCTACAGACATGTGCCCAAGAGGACCTTTGAGCCTTTAAAGTGCTGCAAAAGTCTTTGAGCTTAAGAAGACTGTGAATTTATGGTTAAAAGTGTCCATGGTACTAGAGTAGTCTCTTTCTTTCTTTCACCTTCAGAAAGGCCACTGCTGTGATGGCCTTTGTATTTTTTCTGACATTAAAGGAGTTCTATTATCTACACTGTTGATGCAATTCCTAGCTGCCTAAAAGTGCCCTTTTCTGAAGCACTCTGTGATAGATAGATAACCAATGATAAAACAATACAGAACAACCCTAAGCGTGAGCAGAATTTATGTGGTGGACAATTTGCCAATGCTCTACAGTTTACTGTATTTCTTTTGTACAATAATCTTGCTGTACTGTCCTTTTTATATTGTAGATGGTGAGCTCTATAGGGCCATCAAGTGAATTCACAATGATAGTACTAAGATTTGAACTGGAGACTTCCTGTAATGTAGAACACAGAGCAGTCATGGAAATGTCACTACCAAAGAAATCCCTAATTGTCAGTCAGTCCCCCAATTGTTGACTTAGACAGCTACAAGTGGATTAAGCTAACCTCAAGCAAAACATAAAGCACAATTCAAACTACTGCCCAGTTAAATAATCCCCTTAACTCTATTTGATTTGTCCACAATGTAAGTTTTTTAAAGATTGAGAGCACTGTAAACATTGTTGTTAACTGCACTCAAGTTGATCTCAACTCCTGGCCCCCTATGAATGAGACATCTCCAAGACCCCCTGTCCTCCACTGCTCTGCTTAATTCCTGCAACCCCTTAATACTCATGACCTCCTTAATAGAGTCCATCCATCTAGCATGTGGTCTTCCTCTCTTCCTACTTCCATCCACCTTCCCAAGCATTATTGTCTTTTCCAAACAGTCCTCCCTTCTCATGCTGTGTCCAAAGTATGACAGACTCAGTTTGATCATTGGCTTCCAGGGAGTTTTCCGGCTTGATCTGCTCTAGGACCCATTTGTTTGTCTTTTTGGCTGTCCATGGGATCCTCAGCACTCTTCTCCAGCACCACAATATCTCAAATGCATTGATTTTCTTCCTATCATCTTTCTTAACTCTTCAGCTCTCACATCCATCCATAGTAATAGGGAATACAATGGCTTGTATGATTCTAACTTTTGTGTATATCTTTGCATTTTAGATTTTTTTCTAGTTCTTTCATAGCCACCTTCCCCATTCTTAGTCTTCTTCTGATTTCCTGACTTCAGTCCCCATTTCTATCAATGTTTGATCTAGGAAATGTTTGAACTATAAAAGACTGTGAACCTAACACTATGCAATTACTATTAAACCTTAAACAGAACAATGAATTAAGATTGTTGATTATTGTGCCTGATATTTTGAAAATAAATTTCAAGTAATATTGAACAGTATCTATTTCTTAAAATGAGGAAGGTGGGGCAGATCATTGATGCTTACTCACGAGAATTTGGAAACCAGGTTAACCAGTGTAACAGATCATTTTGTTAATCCTGAGGTCTTTGAAAATAAAAAGGGTAGTGAAGAGACAAATATGGATACTCTGTCCTTCCTTTCCCTGCCCTCCTCAATCTTCATGGGAATAGGTAAGCAGAAAGAAAGTCTGTAACTGTGTTTCACTAAATATTATTGTTATTTTCACAACTGGAAAGCCTGTGCAATCAGTTTCTGACAGTGCAGAGAAGCCTAACCACTCAGTTAAACATGGTTACAGCCTCTTTCATTGTTCACTCATTGAATAATGGATAATGAAAAGTGTTTGACGTTGAAGCATGGAACATACATTTTAAATTATTGATCTCCCACTCAAGGAGGTGAATGTATAAATAATAGAAATAAATTAATTCTCAAACATGTAAGAGTCATAGAGTGGGAAGGTATCCCAAGGGCCATGCAGGGAACCACTGCTAAGCACCGCTGACCGATCATCATCCAATTTCTGTTTTAAAGATCTCCAATGAAGGATGATTCCCCCACCTTCTGAGGGAGTCTATTCCAATGTTGAACAGCTCTTACAGTAATGAGGTTCTTCCTAATATTTAAGTGCAACCTTTATTACAATTTGAATCCATTGGTTTGTGTCTTAGAGCCTGATTGCATGAGAAAGGAAAGCTGAAATGAAGCGGGATAGTAGCAGCTTTCTCCATGCCTCTCCACATGATGTCATAGTACTTCTGTTCACTTCCCAAGGGAGATGGTGTAAAAGCGTGCCTTTTGTCACAGTCAAAAAATCCATTCGACAAAAGGCATGCTTTTATTACTGTCTCCCTCAGGAAGATAACAGAAGTGCTACAATGGTAACTGGAGAGGCACAGAGAAAGCTGCTACTCTCCCATTCCATTCTGACTTTCTTTTATCATGCGATAAGGCCATTAGTCTTTGGACCAGCAGAAAACAAACTTGCTCCATTGACATTACATCCCTTCAGATATTTAAAGATGACTATCATATCACCTCCTGTCTTCTCTGCTCCAGCCTAAACATATCCAGCTCCCTCAACTGTTCTGCATTTTTTTTAAAATTTTTTAAATGTCTTGCTTGCAGTGTTCCCACTGGTGGAAGGAGTCAAAGGATCTCATGAAGGTCCACAATTAAAATTTAGTCATGATCTTAAGAGGGAATATGGGGAAAGCCTTTTCACTTATACTCTTGCACATGTATATTTCACACTGCACCTAGGAGTCTCCAGATGAAAAGGGCTGAGGAAAGGTGATTGATTCCCCAGCACTTACTAAAAAATGTCTCCAGTCTCAAATGAAAAGCACATTTTCCTTGGCATCTATGTTAAAACACACATACATATACACACACAAACACACACCACACAGTAAATCAGTCCTCCAGTCCAGTGCTTCCCAAAGTGGTGGTCCATGGGTCAGTCACAGCCCCTAAGCCATTGGCTGCTGGCCCTTGGTAAGTGCCAAGGAAAGAAAGAAAAGCAATTGTGGCCAATGGGCACAAATATGGGCTGGCATCATCTATGGCAGTTCAAGAGGATAACCTGGAGTAACACACTCATGACTGTTATGTAGGTATGGTTCCTAGTTTCTAGTTTTGGGGCTGCATAGAGATTGTTCAAGTCCCCCATCTCCACTTCCAGAATGCAGCTGTGGTGATTGATGCGGTCTGTTCCCCTGGTGCTTAGGAAGTAGTTGACTGATCAGTTTGCCTCTCCCTCATGCAAGCAATCTCTAGCACAAGGGAGAATTGAGACAGAGATCCTGTTTCTGCCTGTTGCACCAGATATCACTCGCAGGAGGAGGTGGGAATATCTGCCAGCTGCTTCCTGCACAAAGGGGAATAGATACCCTCAACTACAGTGGATGTTTCCCAGTAAGTGGGGATTGGGCAGGAGGTCAAGCTGGAATTTACTGCATAGCACCGAAAATATGGTGCTTATGCATATATAAATTCCATACAGGATTCTGGCCATGTTTCTGGTCCCTAGCATACAGGGGGAGGCAGAAATGCCCACTTCAGATGCCTTGATGTTCACTGCTCCAGTCAATGCATTTACCACTAAAAAATATTTCTAAAATGTTTACTGTTTCCACTAGGTGGTGCTTCAGCTTTACTGAAAGCACAAATTTGCACTTTTCTTTCCACTGTTTTCTAAACTGCTTCAAACATTTCATGACATATCATTGAGAAAAGCTTGAGTACTCTGTGCACCATGTGTAATGTTGCCACTACAATTGGCCATATGTACACAATACACAGCAAAACTGATGTATGAGTGCATGATGTATGTTTTTTTTCCTACATAAAAGTGCTCTCCAATCTGGAGAATTCTTAGGTTTGGTGTGGCCTTTAGTTTTGGGTTTAGATTTGCATGTTCCCAGTCACTGCTGTAAGCCTAGACCCTGCCCCCTGTAGCCAAAAGTTTAGTATGGGGAATTTTATTTAGCTCAAACTGAGAGGGGATCGGCTACAAGGACCCTGCAAGATCATCTCCCACATGTATACTAAGAGGCTGGTAGATCTAAGAATTGATGCAGAGACAGAATTCTCCAATGAAAGTATTATTTATTACAGGGGAAAATCACACAGCAATTCACTTACATACACACACTCATTCAAGGCTCAGGAAATCAGGGGTTAGCCTGGAAAAGATATTGAGGCAAAACTATAGGTGATACTTACTACAGATGCGGCTTTCTCTGGGATCCACACACTAGAGATAGCATATAGAATAGCAAACAGGGATTCCCTACATAAGAAATGAATATTGGCAGGTAATTTCATGTAAACAGCGATGAGTTGGCTCTAGTGGTTAAGATGCTGGATCTGTTGATTGCAAGATCGGCAGGTTGTCAGTTTGAGGCCTGGGTGCTGCATGATGGGGTGAGCTCCTGTCACTAGTCTCAGCTTCTGCCAAACTAGCCATTCGAAAGCATGCAAATACAAGTAGATAAATAGGTACCACTTCCGTGGGAAGGTAAACAGTGTTTTGTGCCATCATGCTGGCCACATGATCAGAGAGTAGTCCTTAGACAACGCTGGCTCTTTGGCCTAGTAACAGAGATGAGCACTGCCCCCTATGGCTGGACACAACTTGACAACCTTGTCAATGGGAAATACCTTTGCCTTTACCTTTAATTTCATATAAACAAAACTAAAATATTGAGCACAGAGAATCTAAATATATTCAGCCTAGACAATGAGGAAATGGAAATAGTAAAAGAGTTCCTATACCTTGGATCAAACATCAATCAGGAATGAGACTTCAGTCAAGAAATCAGAAGAAGATTAGGAAGGGGGAGGGCAGTCATGAATGAGAAAAGATCCTGAAAGTAAAGATATACAACTGAACACTTAAGTCAGAATTGTCCAAGCCATCTTATTCCTCATCACTATGTATGGATGTGAGAGCTGAACAGTGAAGAAAGCAGATAAGAAAAAAATCAATGCATTTGAGATGTGGTGCTGGAGAAGAGTGCTGAGGATACCGTGGACAGCCAAAAAGTCAAACAAATGGGTCCTTGAACAGGTCAAATAAGCTGTCATACTTTGGCCATGTAATGAAAAGGCATGTCTCATTAGAAAAGACAATGCTAGGAATAGCAGCAGAAAGAGAGAAAGACCACACGCTAGATGGCTAGACTCAATTAGGGAAGTCACAAATATGAATTTGCTAGACCTAAGCAGAGTAGAGGGTCTTGGAGATGTCTCAACCACAGGGTTGTCATGGGCCGGGGTCAACTTGAAGGCAGTTAACAGTGACAAATTTCTCATGATGTATCACAGAGCAGGCTGAGTAAAATCTGATCTACCAGAATTCCATCTTCTGCCTGACTCTTACAAGATCCAAGACTTCTATTTCCTGGCAACTTGATGCCTTAAACAAAAAGGAACAGGTGTCCCCATAAGCTGATATAAATGTGCAGCAATATCAGGGGATTATGATCCCATTCATAATCACACTATCACACTGAAATAAATTAAAACATGTATTCCTTAAAATATGGCTTTGTTTTAAGGCCTATAAGGACCCAAATAAGGAAATAACATGAAGGAAAGATAGAGTTAAATAACAGATGGTGTGTGGAAAAAAGCACAGCTAGCAATGATTATTTCTAACTTTTAAAAAATGCAGGGTTGGACTTACCAAATTTTACTAGGTTTTTTTTTTAAACCACAAGCAGAGCCTTGTTTTAGAATGTGTTCATCTACCATGGCTGTTTCTGTAGCTGGATTGTTTTGCCATTTCACCATACAATGGAGAGTCCAGCGTTTTGATAGGGACACCAGCTGTGCTAATTAGAAAGTCCCTAAGAGCATTCAGAAATTCATTGAGTTCTGTGAATCTTTTGAAATAGACCACACTATATTCCCACCATCTCTGCAGAGGAGAAAGCCCTATGCCCTTCTAAACATCACTAGGAATTAATCTGACAAGGATAATGGGGAGAAGGGACAGGGACACTGCCCCCAGCCCCATATTCAAGACATCCAACCTCACAATTGCTTGAGACTTTGTAGAATATAACAAGTATGGGGTGGTGCTTCACTGCATACCTAGCTGGAGAAAGCCAGGTCTGTTCTACTCCACCTGGCTCATCCACTCAGGTCTCAGTTACATACTTCAGTCGAGCCAGTGGTGACATTAGGGCTGGTGTCACCCAGTGACACATGCTGTCAACCCCAGGCTATCTGGCACACACTCCAGCTCCCACCCTCTGCCAATCAGGCCACCTCTGTGTGGCGGGGGTGAGTTGCTGGTGCCACCCAGCAGCTCCTTCCAGATTTGGCTAGGAAAGGGAGACAAATCTCTTTTCTGTCCAACCAGCAGCCCCAGCAACCTTGGAATGTAGCTCCTTCTCACCACTAGCCATTAGTGAGGATGGGCTGCTGCCACTGCCTGGAAGCCTTTTACCCACTTGCCCAGCAGCTCTACCAGACCTAGAAGGAAGTGGCTACAGCCAATGGATGACAAAGGTGCCCTGGCTAGTGGAGAGGAGTATGTGTGGCTTGGGACGGATGGGAATACCACCCCACCAAGGATTCACCTCCCTCTGAGATGTCACCCAGTGCAGTCCATATACCCTGCATTCCCTAGTGATGCCCCTGCCCAGGCCTTTCATGAGTATGTGGATGAGAACTATTTATAATAGATTAACTTCCAGGCTAGAGGGGAGGTGAACAGGGTGACCCATATTCTGTTCATTGGGAAGAGGACCAGGAAAAGTGATAGTTCTCAGATTTCTTAGCACTGTTCTCCTCAAATGGATTGTTCTGACCCCTAGGCCATACTTCCTTTTTGCCCACTTCTACTGTAAAAGAAGCATGGAAAACACAGATAACACTATACTTAGGTTAAACTGAAGATGTGTTTGAAAAAGTCCAGTCAAGATAATCAAATTAAGGTGCAATCGATTAGTCACATTAAAATGCCGATAAATAAAGTGCAGACATCTCAAAATAGCCTCACATGAGTTCTAAAATTTGCAAGGTTCAACTCACTGGCAAACAGAGGCCTCATATACACACACCAGGGAAATATTACTGGCTTCATCACTCTTAGGCAGAGTCTACAGAAACTTATGCATTTATTTGCTAGTGGAGATTCATGAGTGGTTTTCAACATGCAATATTTCTCTATGCGCCTCCCTTTTCTATGAGGGCTGGTTCAGGAATTAGTTTATGCTCCAACTGTTCTTTAAGAATCCCTTCTTGATAGCTTTTTCTCTGAGTGAGGTGCAAGCATTGTCAAGATACAAGTGTCAAGCTATCCTCAGTATCTGTGGCAGATAAATCTCAGCATGGGTATGGGTGAGGTGCAAGGGCAAATGCATCTTGTCTTCAGTGCATATTTAGGTCAATGCGTGCTCATGAATGCCAATGCACCATGCAGTGTGCTACCTACCATTCCACACACTGCAGCTAATGGCTGATAATATCTTGCTGCAGCACAATGGTGTTTTTCTAGTATATCTTTAACCCAAAACTCAATTAACCTCTTGGCCTTAAATCAGTTGCATGAATCAACTCCAGAATAAACAAAAAAGAGCATATAGTAGTGTGAAATAGAGCGGGGAAAGACTGCAGCTTTCAAGCTGCAACACACCGCATCACAACTTTTTTGGGTCCCCCCTCCAGATTTCCCAAATTCATATCCCTCCCCAAAAACTGGGGTAAAAATTGCTGAGATTTATCTGCCACAGATACTAAGGATAGCTTGATGTATCTGGACAAAACTTGCACTCTCAGATTAGACCAGATTCCAGCAAGACCCTTATTCACACCTCCAGCCACATGATATACTGGAGAATGTGAAATAAAGTGATGTATCTCACAAGCAGATTAATTAGTTTTAGCAAGCAGAAGGTGAGCAACAACCAGTCCCACACCACCACCCACACCCTGGGTCTAGCAGAAAAGTAAAGTAGGCTGGGTTTTCTTTGGTAAAAACACATGAAGTGGTTTACTTACAAATACTGAAGGTTTTATAGTATCTCCTGGTGAGAAGAAGCTCTGTAACATGTTCTTCAAACATGGAAAAGAGAGAGAGAACTGTGGACTACAAAAATGGAAGATGGACAAATTCAGACTAACTGCAGATTAACAGATGCAGGAAGAGAAAGGGTGTAGCTATGACAAATAAACAGGAAATTTCATGAAAACATGTTGTGCCTAAATTCTTAGAGAGAGGTGTAAACCAGCAACTACTGAGCAGAGGTATGCTACCTCTAACAATAAGCCCTGAAAACAAAGGAAAAAAGATTGTACTGGAGACTGGATGCCTCAACTGAAAGTGACTTCCAGTCAGAGGGATTCTTAGCCAGTGCAGACCATCAGGAGGGCATGGTGCAATTTTTTATTATTATTATTATTATTATTATCCTGCTGTACCACCAGTGCCCAGTCCTGAAACAGAGATGATGATGATGATGATGATGATGATGATGATGATGATGATGATGCACCCCTCCCCCATGTGTAATACAAGGCCAAAAGACCAAAACATAGAGATGGACAAGCTGGTCGGAGCTGTAGTCTAAAAATATTTTAAAAAATAATAATAATAAAGTTCTGCAAGCTCTGCATGTAAGCCTTATGAACTTTCCCTGATTTCCTCTGTAAAATGTTGGAAGGAATGTCCAACTGCCTCATAGCAAGGACATTAAAGTGCTGCCAAAAATATTTGGTATTGCTCTATAGACACTCATTGAGACAAAGGTGAAGGTGACTTTCAGGTGTTATGTTCACACATGCAGGTGCTTTTCAACTGTTCTTGCAAGAGCACTGTAAACTCAAATCAAACTGGCAGTCTCATCAGTGTGGGAAAGAATGGTGGGCAGTAATGTCTCTACACTTTGTTGCTCCCAGTGGAGTGGAAGTAGGGTAGAACCAACTGAGGACAAGGTAAATAAAGTAAAGCAGCTTCATTTATATACCACTTCATACTGTGCTATGGGGTGTCTAAGCGGTTTACAACTGTAAACTCATTGCCCCACAAACAATGAGTTGGGTACTTATTTTAGCAACCTTGGAAGGATGCAGGCCTGAGTAAAGCCATTAAGGCGGTAATGAACTGGATGAGGAAAAACAGATTGAGGTACTAACAGTCACGGGCCTGAAACCAGGAATAGGAATACAACTTCCAGTCCTGGATGGAGTCACACTCTTCTCCAAGGACTGTGTTCGGAGTCTGGGGGTACTCCTAGATTCGTCGCTTCACATGATTAATCAGATGAATGCGACGGTCAGGAGTGCCTGTTATCAACTTCGGCTGATATGCCAGCTGCACCCTTTCCTGGAGACTAGGGATCTTGAAACTGTGGTACATGCTCTGGTAACCTCATGCCTGGATTTCTGTAATGCACTCTAAATGGGGATACCCTTGTGCTTAACTCGGAAACTTCAATTGGTTCAGAATATGGCAGCCAGGCTGGTTACTGGGACATCTAGGAGAGAGCACATAACACCTGTGCTGAAATCTCTCCACTGGCTGCCGATCAGTTTCTGGGCACAGTACAAGGTGTTGGTTATGACCTTTAAAGCCCTACATGGCTTGGGTCCAACTTATCTCCGGGACTGCTTCTCTCCGTATAATGCCTCCCGCGCGCTCCAGCCCTCTGGGAGGAATCTGCTGCAGCCTATGAAAACGAGGCTGTTGGTGACCTCCCAGGGGGCTTTTTCTGCTACCACCCCCAGATTATGGAACGGCCTGTCAGATGAGATCCGTCTTATTACCACTCTTGACTGCTTTAAAAAAGCAGTAAAGACGGATCTTTT
This sequence comes from Phrynosoma blainvillii, assembly GCA_026167975.1. NCBI lineage: Eukaryota > Metazoa > Chordata > Lepidosauria > Squamata > Phrynosomatidae > Phrynosoma > Phrynosoma blainvillii. The sequence goes on along the minus strand of JANUYF010000001.1, from coordinate 222,399,500 downwards.
CCAGCAGGCCTTCCCGGAATAATCGTCCCAGCCCAAAACAGACAAGTCTTGGCTCCCTGCTCCCCCAGCCGCCACTGTTTGTTCTAAGGTTTTTAATTATATACAGTGGTACCTTGACATACGAGTTTAATTCGTTCCGTAACCTTGCTCGTATGTCAAATTGCTCGTATCTCAAAGCATCTCAATTTTCCCCATTGAAATTAATTGAAATGTAGTGTGAGGTGTAGTGTGCGATTCCTCGTATCTCAAATCTTGCTCTCATCTCAAAGCAAAATATTGCTCGCTCGGCGGCTCGTATCTCAAAACACTCGTATATCAGGGCACTCGTATGTCGAGGTACCACTGTATATATATATATATATATATATGCTTGTTTTTATCCTTTTCTATTTTAATGTTGTACTAGTTTAATCTATTCTTAAGGGGTGGGTGGGTTAGGGAATTGGGTTGTTGGATTTATGTTTTAATCTGTTGTACTGTTTTAATTTGTTTGTACGCCGCTCCGATTGCCGAGCAGAGGGGTAGGATAAAAATAAAACCTATTATTATTATTATTATTATTATTATTAACCTTGTGGTTTATGAGTGAGTGGCTGCAGTACAGGCATTTAACCACTGCGCCACCAAGACTTTGCACCAGTCACTGAAAAATTTTGCAAGCAAGGAAATTTTGCAAGCAGAGAAAATTTTCAAGCAAGGAAATTTGGATGCAATCCAGAGAAACCTGAGGTTTCGCAAAGGAAGGAGATATGCTGGATTCCAAGGAAACATCTTCTTTGGATTGCAAATAGACATTAAATTTCCTTGCTTGCAAAATTTTCCAGTGACCGCATGACCCAAGGGGGAGAAACCAGCCTGCAGATAGCCCTCCCCATACATCTGAACTGAGATTAGAAACAGAAAGTGCAAATCTAAGGCTAACATCTTCAGTGTTTTTTTTCCCTGTTTGCCTGATGAAGAAACCAGTGTAACTTTGAAAGCTTGCAACATGTAATTGTGCATTTTGGTTGGCCCAATAAGGGTATCATTTGGATGTCATTAAAACACATTTTTTAAAAAGCAGTAAGAAAGAAATGAGCAGCTCTCTTAAAAAAGACTTCAGCTTCATAGTAGGTCTGACTGGCACAACTAGATCTCCCTCAGTGGAGAGTTTTCTCACTAACAATAGTCCTAAAAATATGAGGCTACTCAGGAAACTCTGCATGTATAATAACTGCACCACTACCACAAGTGTGGAAATCTGGTGTGTAGAGCACTTTCAAGGTGTCAGATAACTACATGAGGAAATGAGAAGGAATGCTGCATCCTGACCCTGACAGTGACCTAACTGTGGGATCTCTCTGCTTTCCAATGATCTGCCAAAATGGAACCACATTGCTGGATAAAAAAAATGCCACTCGTTTCCAGACAGAGGTGTTGTGAGTTGGGTTAGAAACCCAAACTGTTCCAGCTTTTCATCATTTCCTTCATGTCCAGAAAAACTTTCGGTGTTATGCAAGTGTGAAAGGCAGAGAGTTGGGCTGAGGAGGTGACATCCCTGTCCTCAACACTAAGGTTTGCCAACCTTTGAGCCACCACCAATGGTTGCTCTTATGAAGATCATTTTGAGCTGCATTAAGCAGATGGCAGCATTTTGCTTCATGCTGTGCAAAGCTGGCAGAAACAGATTTATGCTTATGAAACCACTGCTAAGGGTCAAATCCATTATTTCTGCCTAGCTGGCAACTCTGTGTCTAAGCATATATTTAAAACAGGAGGAGTTAATTACTGTTACTATTCTTTGGTGGCAATAGATACAACCAGTAATATTATCAAACAGTAGTAATGGAGTTACACAATGTTTGCTGTCAGCACATACACTGGGGCCAAGAGGGACGGAAAAGCTGGTACAAATTACCATGGCCTGGTGGTCCGCAAGGGGTCCCAAGCCTCACTATGTTGCATAGATTCTTGCCTTTCTTGGCAAATATCAATTGTTGATTCTTTTCTACATCCCTTGTAAAGTCATTGGATCTCAAAGAAAATTACAATAGCTGTCATCCTTTTCAGTATTTACAAAGTTGTAAACTGGGCTTGCAACATTGTAATAACTGCGATTCTTGTCTACAGTCATTGCACCATTGCAACAATCAAAAGTGCTCTTCAAAAATCTACCTTTGAAGCCAAGCATCCCCCAACACCAACACCAGACTCAAAGGATTTCCAGGGCATGGGAGAACAGAGCACTGACTGTTGCCAAACTCAGTCCTACCCTTGCAATGGGGGTCTGCTGAGACAGGCAATGACAGGAACCCCTCTGAAGTCCTGTCATAACTGCTTATTGCATTGTGCCCATTGCCAGGAGAGGGCTTTATGCATCATTTGTTAGTGCTCTGCTACCCAAATCCTTTTATGTTTGTATGTGGCAGCTGCCCAACTTCAAAGGTAGGTTTTTAAAGTAACTGTTGGGATATGTAACTACAGTTGGCCCTCCATTTTCACAGGGATCCGTTTCGGACCCCCCCCCCCCCACGAAAATGGAGATTAGTGAATAATCAAGCCTCATAGGCTTGAATGGGGAGAGCCTCTGCGGGGAGAGGGGGCACCCCATTGATTTAAACGGAGGTCGCCCCCCCCCCCCCCCCATGAATATGTAAAACTGTGGACTTGAAGTCTGTGAGAATGGAGGGGCGACTGTATAGTGACAGAGCTCTGTCGTAGTTATAACCCTGTCTGCACAGGCCAAATTAAATGGCCTCTCCCTGTCCTCTTGGTAGTGATGCATGGGCCAGACCCTGGTGCTGGTGCAAACAGACTGGATGATGTTAGGCCCATTCAGTGCCAAACCTGGGATATAACTCTCTTAAAACATATTCAAATTACTCCTTGATTTGCACTCCATTGTGATGCTGTGTGGCTGTTTTAAACACTGTTGTGCTGCCCATGATGTGCCTACCATGTGATCGAGGCTAGGTGTCTTGCTCGGACCACAGAGCAAAGAAAAGTGACATGCTGTTGTGGCGGTGCCATCAAGTGACAAAGTGGGAAACACATGCAAACACATGTCGGAACAAAGGGGCCCAAGTGACAGCAGGAGATCAGGGCAGCTCTAAGTCCATGATACTCTGGGCTGCTCCCAGAATATCCTAGGCTATGCAGACACTACCAGAATCTCCTGATGCAGAATCTGTGCCTACAATATACAAACTTGGCTAGTATAGACTTAAAAGAACCAAAGAACTAATAATTATATATTAAGAACAGAAAATAATTATAATTTAATGTAATTCTTAACCATATATATATATATATATATATATATATATATATATTCATATTCAATGTACACACATTTCTGAGTAATGACCTATATTTTTGAGTAAAGATTATTAGTCAGTCCAGCTTTGCAGTGAGGCCTGGAAAATTATTTCACTAGGGCTCAAAGTTGCATTTTGGAGCTCTTCCTGCCATCACCCACACAGTGTTAGGATTGGGGATATTTCAGTTTTTTAAAAAGAAATGTTTGTGTATATGCCTTCAAGTCGCCTAACTGCCTCGTGGTGACCCCATGAATTTTTCATAGAGTTTCCTTATCCAAAGAGTACTCAGAAGTGATTTGGAGACAAAAGAGATTACTAATGAATATGAATTAGAGTATACCTGAAATTGGCGATGTTAGGTGTTGGATGTTATAGTGAACGATACTTTATGGGTGTTAATGTGGCATTTTTAATGCTTTGTATATTTGTTGAATAAAGATTTTTTTTAAAAAAAGGAGGTGGTTTTGCCAGTTTCTTTCTCTGAAAGATACCTACAGCATCTGGTATTCATTGGCGGTCTCCCATCCAAGTACTAACCCAGGGCTGACCCTGCTTAGTTTCCAAGATCAGGTGGAATATAGTGCATCTGGGAACTACCACTTAGATCTTCTTTTCAATCAGTTCTGCCTAAGGGCGTTTTCACACGGGGCTTTAGGAGGACGCAATCCTACCTCTGTCCAGCCCCACTCTGGCTCCATTGACAAATTTTTCACACGACGTCGCAGCAAGCCCCGCCTCATCCAGCGCCATCCCCGGCGCTAGCCAGCATCAGTCCGGGTCTTGCTGCGCGTGTTCACATGACGTCGCAGCAAGCCCCGCCCCTTTTAGCTCTAACTCCGGCATCAGCGCCGTAGTTGTAATTCCTTTTTAAAAAAGGAATTAGGTTGCCGCCACCGGAGCCATTCCAGAATGAGAGGAAGGATCCGTTCCGGAATGGCTCCAGGCGGCTTTGGATGTTTTCGTGTGAAAACGTCCTAAGCCTCTGCTCAACATTTTGTCTCCTGGTAACAGATGAGATGATTAACATCTGACATGTTCCTGGCAACAGGAATTACAGCTGCAGTTGCCAAGCCAACAAAGACTGGATATCCGGTCTTAACAAGCATGTTAGGAAAAATAAAACATCAGACAGATATTTATGCTTAAGTCCATTCAAAAGTTTCCTAGTAAGTTTGCAGCACTTGCACAGCCAGCAGCACCTGGTTGGGTAAATGTAACACATGGCGTCCAGAGTATAGGTATTGAATAGTTTCACAAATGAAACACATTGTCTGGAGGTGGGGAGCAGTGTTCAGATTTCATCAGCTCCTGCTGGCTGGCCAAGATCTTCCTATTCAGGCAGGTTTTTGGCAACTGGCTGGCTGCTAAAGAAAAACACTTTTAATGGGAGAGAGAGCAATATTCTTTAGTTTTTAATTGCTATGTTTTTAAATAACTACAGAAATGTAGATACAGCTCCTGATGTAGTCCTTTGTGTGTGTGTGTGTGTATCTGTGTTTCATCATGCTGTGAAGCACCTTGGGTCCCAGTATGGAGGAAAAATGAGATAAAAATCCAACAGATACATAAACAAAATCTTTTAGACTGCATCTATAAATACCATATGCACACACTCCAGTTCTGTTCCCATTCATCAATTTAATCCGCTTGGGGTAAAACCAATTTGTCAGAAGCACCCTTGCAGTCTAGGGAGCAATTTGCAAAGTATTCCAAATTCTGAGAGCAAAAGGCTCTTTTACCACACACATTCCTTGCAAATGAATTTGCCCAGTTTCACAGATTCACATGGTGTAAATTGGAAAGAAAGTGGCTGGGTAGGGGAAATCACACCAGTGCTTTATTTGCAAGTACTCTTGGCTTTATAAGACTGTAACGTGCATTTCTTCACACACACCCCAGCTCCCTGCAGTGACATCTGTGTTGCACGGTGCTGGCTGATGATGAGTCAGCGGAGGTATTAAAGGATCACTTTCCTCCTTTTTTCTTTCTTTCTAGGTCACTGTGTGCCTTCTGAGATCTAAAACCAGACAGCTGCAGATGTCAGTCTGCCTTTTGTCTTTATGGAGGCAAGAGGCCCTCCAGTTCTAGTGAGCTAGTAAGGAGCGGCTGTGTACATTGCCGTCCTGTCAATAAACATGCTTTATAACATAGCCGTCTTTAGAAACAGCAGAAGGAATGAGCTGGAAATCTGGCATGAGTTTGGTGCAAATGGCTCGGTATAACTTTGGAAATCTGGCATGAGTTTGGTGCAAATGGCTCGGTATAACTTTGAGGATTACCAAAATGAGATGAGGCACTTTTGGGAGAGTTTTCTGTTGTTGTGTGCCTTCAAGTTGTTTTCAACTTATAGTTACTCTATCATGGGGTTTTCTTGGTAGGTTTCTTCAGAGGGGATTTGCCATTGCCATCCTTGGAGACTGAGGGGGGAAGCAGACGGGCGGCTGTGGGCCGCCCTGGGAAGCTGCTCCGCGGGGCCGAGGTATCCACACACCTTGGCCCCGCGGCGCAGCTTCGCCTCCCCTGGAAGGAGCGCTAAAATAGCGCTCCTTCCACAAGTCACTGAAGGTGCACCACAAAAGGCTGGCGGCGCACCTTCAGCGACTCTTCCACTGCAGCATGTGCAGACGCTGCAACGAAAAGGCATCCTCGGAGCGCCGGCCATGCGGAGGGTCCGGCACTCCAACGATGTCTTCAGGAAGGGGTTGGGGCGCCCACCGTGTGGCTGCCCCTCCCCTTCCTTGCCCCCAAAATGGCACTTTTAGCCATCTGCTTCCCCCATGAGAGAGTGTGACTTGCCCAAGATCAGTGGGTTTCATGGCCTAGCAGGAATCAAACTCTGGTCTCCAGAGTCCTAGTCCAATACCCAAGCCACTATGGCAGACTGGCTCTCTTATATAAAAAAAGAGATTGCATGTGCCTCTCACTTTTCATCCACTCCAGGCATTCCTCAGGAGATAGAAACATTTCTGGCATTCTTCTGAAACAGAGGAGCATAAAGAATGGTGTATTTGTTGCCAAAACAAATTATGCTCCTCATAGAGGCAGAACAATATAGAGCTACTTTTTTTTTAGATTGTTGTTGTTGTTGTTGTTGTTGTTTTTGCAAACATGGGAAGATTTAGCCAGGTTTCTTTATGGACAGAAAAGGTCCCTCTCTGTGGCATCTGTTTGGTCAAAGCCTTATAAATAGCTTGCATTGGAAGTGAGAGTGGCAAACCAATTCAGCTTTTGACCAGATGAGCTAATGAGACAGTTATTGCTGGGATATCTATGCCTTGCTGATGCTTTCTTCACTTCCATTAAGGCTCAAGAAAGGTTGCATCCCATCTGTGAACTTCTCTCATAGGACTCAGCAGTAAAACATGGGAGATCGTATTGAAGAACAACATGTCCCTTTGCATATTATGTATATTTCTTTCTCCACAGGGTAACAAAAAATGGCCCTTAAATATTTAAGATTCAGAAAGAAAACTTTGGTTAGGACAATGTCACCCATGCCTTGAAAGATTTATATGGGGCTACCTTTGAAGAGAGGCCATATTATTCAGGGAATTCTGGGAGTTGCAGTCCAACAGTGTAATTTCCTCCAGCTCTGCTTTTCAGCTTCTGAGTCCCATTCTCCATCACTTCAGACACCAGAGTGCTTGACTGTCGCAAAAAAGGGACTGGGTTTTGAGTGAAGTTTCTTTTTGCCTATGGTCAGAATCCTGTGCTCCTGCCACCTATTTCAACTCCCAGTGGCTCCCTGAACAGCAGAGCCAATAACGAGGAATGCTGGGAGTTGCAGTGGAGCAACATCATCATTTCTGTTCTAAAACCAGTCTCCCTTCTCAGATGTGTTTCATTGTGGAGGGGAGGAAGGGTGGGATGATGGTGGTAATAAAGGAACAAATATCTTTCTTTGCTTAGTTTTTGCATGCTTCTATTAATCTCCAATAACAGTTTTCCGACTTAGAAAAATGGCCATCAAAGAGAGTTAAGTCAGCCGGGTTGAATTTGGGCTGCATTCTGATGGGTGTTTTTCAGGGAAAATCTGTGCAATAGCGTCCGGATGCAGCCCAAATTTTACTTAAATTCAGGCAAGGTAAGTCTCTTTTTAATGAATTTTAAAGGTAGTGCGATAGTCCCCTTACTGAATGACATATGATGTCTGGTGATGTCTTTTAAATGGTTGCATATGACAAAACAAAACAAGGATATATGATGTCTTTTAAATGGTTGCACATGACAAAACATAATCTTTAAACTCACAGTTGTTATCAGGATGAAACTGAACTAAAAGCATGAACCTACAAAACACAGGGGTTAGATCTCACACAATAACCCACCTGTGATATGATGTGACTACAATTATTTTTCTTTCTCCTATGCACAGAATCCCAAAGCAACATGTTCTGTATAGGTACATTTCATGTCATTGCTTTTTCTCTTCTTTTCCACACGGAATTGAGTGGGATGGACAGGATAAAGTCAATATGAAAGAGCCAATATTGTGTAGTAGCTTGAATTTGGATTAGAACTTTGGGATACCAGGGTTTGAGTCTCAACTCACACATGGAAATTCATTGAGTGACCTTGGGCAAGCCACACTTAGGGGGGAAGTAGACGGGCGGCACGAGGCCACCCCAGGAAGCTGAGGATCGGGGCCAAGGTATCCGCACTCCTCGGCCCTGAGGTGCAGCGTCCCAGGCCCAGGAAGGAGCACTAAAATAGCGCTCCTTCTGCAAGACGCCGAAGGTGCACCACAAAAGGCCTCCAGCGCACCTTCAGCACCTCTTCCGCTGCAGCGTGTGCGGACGCTGCAGCGGAAGTGCGTCGTCGGAACACCGGCTGTGCGGAGGGCCGGCCACTCCGATGACGTTTTCGGGAAGGGGTTGGGGCGCCCAGCGTGAGGCTGCCCCTTCCCTTCCTGGCCTCGAAGACGGCGCTTTGTGCCATCTGCTTAGGCCCTTACTCAGCCTTGTTGTTCTCATTGTGTGTCTTCAAATCATTTCTGAGTTACGGTAACCCTAAGAAAAAGCAACCATGGGCTTTTCTTGACAAGATTTGTTCACAGGGATGTTTAACTCTCCCTACTTCTGAGAGTGAGGAGCATGATTTTCCCCCAAGTAGAAGCCCAACATACATTCATGCACATACACACACACATACACACATAGCTCCATCATCCAGCCACTAACTGGAAGGGCAGGACTACTTAACCCTGGCTTCAGCCCGTTCACACTTGGTGACATTTTACATCACCGAGGCCTCTTTCCCACTATGATTTAAAACAAATTGCTGATTGGGTTATATGTCTGTCATTCCCACTTGAAACTGGTTCCAAACTGACTGCACTCAGCTTCAATTGTGATGAAGTGAGGCAAATGCAAAAGGACACTAGTTTTTTGGTGGCTCTTTTGAAAAGAAACAATGAGCAGGCGTGTTCAGCAAGTGGGAACAAAGGACCTGAATTGCATCAAACTGAAGGGGAGGGATTACTGTGGCAGAGGGTTGGCACATCCCTCACCAGTTTTTAGGGAAATCTGCCATTTCCACTCCCCTCCTTTCCCAGGACCTGTCCTACATTCCAACCTTCTGTTCAGGAGGAATTCCAAAATGCCCTCCATTCTGAGCTTGACTAGGAAGCATGTCCTCCAAGTCTGCTGGGAGGACACCACCCCAATTCCCCATGTCCTCCAAGTCCTACAAGGCTGGGAGGGTAGCACTTCACCCAGGGGAGAGTCCTCCATATGACACCCAAGGCCGCATGCATCCCAGGGGACTTAGAGGACATGGAGAGTTGAAGTGGTGCCCTCCCAGCCTTGCAGGACTTGGAGGACATGCTTCCTAGTCAAACTCAGAATGGAGGGTGTTTTGGAGTTCCTCCTGGACAGAAGGTTGGAATGTAGGATGGATCCTGGGAAAAGAGAGGGGGGGAAATGGTGGATTTCTCCAAAAACTAGTGAGGGATGGGATTCTGGCCACGACACCCATGACTCCCTCCCGTGTTTTCTTTAATGTGTTGCCGTTTGCATCACTGATTATGCATAGATGATTGACAGGCATTTTGAAGGGGCACAAACTAATGGGAATGACAGTTGTGCCAAAAAAGAAGCGAATAAAGAAAAGACCAGCTTCCATAGTGGGAATGACACATCGACTGGAATCGATTCACCAACCTGGAGTGAAAGCGAATTGCAAACTGGATTAAATGTAAGTGGGAATGAGCCCTGAGTGACCCTGTGATAGGGTCACCAATTGAAGACTGATAACATCAACAGGGAGAGGGCATGAGAAGTACTGCACTATGACCTTGCAGTGTCCCTGCACATCTTCCTGATGGAATTTCCACAGAGAAAACATTGGCAGCAGAAGCCTCTGCCAGGGAGTAAATGAAAAAAGAGAAGGAAGATAAACAAGCTGTGTCCAGTTAAGGTTGCTTGCAGCTTATCTCACTTGCTTGAGTTACTTGCAACTATTTAAGATGTACATATCTTACACAGGAGACTCAAGCAAATGACATACATGTGCAAAGTTCCTCCGTCAAATGGCAAATCTTTGACCAATCAGGATTTCCCCCCAAGTAGAAGCCCAATGTACATTCACTCATGCACACACACACGGCCCCATCACCCAGCCACTACCTGGGAGGGCAGGTCTACATAGCCCTGGCTTCAGCCCATTCACACACTGAAAGAACATGTGTTGGAATTTGAGTGGAACTGTAGAATGGGTCTACATGAGTGGGGAACATTAGAAGCTGTCTATACACAGTCAGCCCTCCATATCCACAGAGTCAACCATCCATGGATTGAAAATATCCCAAAAAGATAGAAATTCCAAATAGCAAACCTTGATTTTGCTATTTTATATAAAGGATGCCATTTTACTATGCCATTCTATTTAATGGGACTTGATCATTCATGGATTTTGGTGGCCATGTAGGGGGAGGGGGTCCCCAGCTGATACCAAGGGCCTCTGTATTTGTCCATTTAGTTCAGTGCTGTCAACACTGGCTGGCAGTGGCCCTTCAGTGGGCTAATGAAAGCTTTTCTGCTCCAGCAGGCTTTTTAGGAACTGACTGCAAGGGCATTTAATGGTGTGCTGTATATTTGTGTTTTAATGTATTTGTTTTAAAGGATTCTAATCATGTTTGTAGTACTCATTGAGGGTGTGATTCTGCTGGAAATACAGTGCAGACTCCTTACACACTATAGACTTTGTCACACAAAGGCAAACTGCAGAAATCCTGTGTGGAAATGGGATTTAAAAGCCGGAAAAAACCTGCAAAAGCGGGTTGCTTTTCAGACATAATGGTGTTAATGTCGCATTAATGCTCATTAATGCTAATGTATAGAGTGAGAATCAACCTTTTGTGGGTTTTGTCTACTTTCTTTTCGGGTTAACCCCCTATGTCATCTGAAAATCTACCTGTTTTTGTGGGTTTTTTCAACTTTAAATTCAGTTTCTGCACAGGATCCATCCTGTGTGATAAAGTCCTATCTTTTCTAAAATGCAGTTCATTTTGTTGCTGATTTGCTTTGTTGCTTGCTTGTTGGCAATGCGGGCAAAAGTAGAGGTGGAAGGGGCAGGGACTCCTTTGGGCTCCACAAATGGGGAGAGGGGTGAATGACATGCATGTAATCCTAGCATCCCATGTTGCTAACCCCTATCTCACAATCAATTATATTCTTGAAATATAATATCTGGATGTTTTTAATGGCCTGAATGGTGTAGGGCAGGGGTAGGCAACCTGTCCCCTTTAAGGGCCGAGGGACTTCAGATCCCAGAATTCCAGGAGCTATTGGCCAACATGGGACTATTGGCCAACATGGCTGAGGCTTCTGGGAGCTGAAGTCCCTCGGCCCTTAAAGGGGAAAGGTTGCCTACCCCTGGTGTAGGGAGAAAACATAAATGGATGGATGGTCTCATTTGTTGCATAGGGTTGGTCATTCTGTGCCTTCTTGCCTAATGGTTTTAGGATTAAAATGGATGAAAGAGAAATAATGGCCTACAAAACTCTTTTGCTGGGTGGTGGTGGGGGGTTGAAAAAGGAAGGGTAGCCAGGGCAGTAAGGAAGGAGGACTGGGATGGCCCCGAATGATGGCTACCCCCTCACTTTCCACCAACCATCATTGGATAACCAAAGACTGAACAAATGGAAACCGGCAGCCACACACTGCTTAAGCCTGAGGTCCTGTTGCCTGGCAACCTCCTGTGGTTCGTTGAGTCCTCCAGAGACTCAGCAGGCCGCAAGGAGACTTCAAAACAAAATTGCAGGAAATGTATAATTAACTAGATGCACAGACCAACTGGGGATGGGACATCGTTTCCAGACTAATTACATTCTAAAGACTGCAAGAGGAACAGTTGCGTCCTGCAAGCTTGTCTTGGTTACAGCAGCTTCTCTCAGTATGAGAGCTCCCTGTCAGAAATTTGCTTCCCTGCCATGGAGCAACCACTGGTGGAGAGGAAAGCCATCCCTTACTCAGAACTCAGCACCAGAATCATTAGCCTGCAAGCGCACAATTGCTGGTTCTGGGTTGCTGAGTTTGGGGAGTGGAGGAAGGGCTGCCAGATACACATTACCACACTATACTCATTGCAAACTTTCGAAGCTCCATGGGCTTCTTTGTCAGGCAAGATGTTGCAAACCAAACGGGAGAAAAACAATTGGAGATGTTAGTCAGATGCCTACATGTTGTTTCAGTCTTTAGTTAAGATGGTATATGGTGGGGAGGATATCTTTTGCAGGCAGGCTCCTCATCCTCCTTCTGGCCCTGTGGAGATTATTGCATCACCCTTTCCTCCCACACTAGATGTGGGATGTAAACTTTAATAGGCGGATTTTATCACACATCTCCATGCCCAGGTAGGAGGCATCTTGTACTCAATCTGGGCATCCTATACCTGATCTGAGCTTCTCCTGCACTTCTGCAGTATTCATTGCAAAATTGTGGGATAAGCCCGGATCTAGTATGGGATGCCCAGATCAGGTACAGGATGCCTCCTGCCTGGGCATGGAGGTGTGTGATAAAATCCGCCTATTAAAATTTACATCCTGCATCTAGCATGGGAAGAAAGGGCAGTGCAATAATCTCCTGTGTCTCTGAATTCCATACAGACCTTATGAGGATTCCATAGAATGAAGCTATAACCGTTAAAGTGGAATTGTACTGCTATGACTGTGTTGTGTGAACAAGAGAAGAGGCCTGTCTCCTCCCCATTCATTTTGTCCCATGGTGGCTTCTGCTGTGAACCATCTCATCAAGAACATTGCCTGATTAGTTTTAACATTTGTGACACAAAAAGATAATCTTGATTTTGTCTATTTGTGGCTCCTTATTCATCGGCCATACACTGCATCCTACTATATTTCACATATATCTCTTATTAATCTTTCCTCATCCATCTCTCTGGGCTATGGCTACATCTCTCTCTCTCTTTCTCTCTCTCTCTTTAAGTTAGATGCAAAGGTGTAAAAATAAGCCAAACAGGCAGAATTTTTTTCCAATAGGTACACTTTAGTCAACTTTTGCAGCATTTCTATCCTTTCCGTTAACTTTGGGCCTTTGCAGACTGCCGAAATAGTGCAAATTGAGTCCACTTTAACTGCCCTGGCTGAGTGCTAGGGAATCATGGGAACTGTAGTTTATTGTGGCACCAGAGCTCTCTGACAGAGAAGGCTCAATGTCTCAGAAAAAAAAAATACAATTTCCATGATTCCCTAGCACTGAGCCAGGACAGTTAAAGTGGCCTCAAGCTGCATTATTTCTGGCAGTCTGTAAAGGCCCTTTATCTACCAGAAGAGCAAGCAACCTTTTTGGCTGACGAAGCCAATTCTGTCCCTACTCCCACTCCAATGGGGTTAATGAATGTGCTCACTTTTGTCACAGAATAATAATTGTTATTATTGCCAGGCTATACAAATTGGATACAATCTACAAGCTGGCAATGCTTCAGGTTCCATTAAATCTAAATGAAATAAGAGATGAACTTACACACACAAAGCACATGGAGGATTCAGTTAACAACCACCAAAGCATTTGGATTCTGTAGACTATACATCATCCACCTGGTCTCATAACTACCATGCTAGACTTTGACAAAATGAATTCAGATCATTCATGAATATAGTCTCACAGAGCAATTCTATTCTCAGGTTCCTGCCTGTTGGGCAGAACAGAGCCATCAACACTTCTTAGTCCTTGTGTGTGTGTATGTGAGAGAGAGAGAGAGAACACAGCACAAATTAATCTATAACATAGCATCATACTGAAGCCACTCACAGCCACTAGGTTGTGAGTTCAATCCCAGGCAGGACTCCAGGGTCCACTCAGCCCTCCATCCTTTCATAGGTTGGTAAAATGAGTACCCAGCTTGTTGGGGGCAATTGGCTTACACATTGTAAACCGCTTAGGTAGTGTTAGTTCACTGATAAGCAGTATAGAAATGTACTTGCTATTGCTATCAGACCACCATAGCAATAGAAGGAACCTGTTGCTACTGTAAGCACCATGCCAGTAGGGAGCATGGCAGCAGAACAGGCAGCATCTACAGATTGGGCCAATGCAATTCTCCATCTCCTATGGCTAAATTAACTCATTGTGCTTACAAGTTGCTGTGTAGTTAATACATAGACCTAGTGTGAGTTACAACTAGCATGACCCAGTCAGAGTTTCATGCCTCCTGCCACACTTGTTGAATTCATTCAGGGATAGGGAAACTGCATCCCTATGAGTCCTCAGAGGGGTTTTTTGTGACCCATCAGACCAACCAAACCCTCCATTTTTTGCAGGGGGGACACTCAAACTTTATAGAGGGCTAGCCATGGAGGTGGCTGATACTCCCAACCAAAACTACACAGAAATGGCTTCATTTTGAGTCAAATTTCATGGTGGTGTGGGCCACAGCAGGGCATTGATTTCAGTGAGAAAACAGAGCTGATACTTAGCCATCTTTATTTTTATTGGGGTGAACAGATGATCCCCAGAATCTTTATATTGTTCACCCCAATAGGAATGAAAATATTTAAGTATCTGTTCAGTTTCCCCACTGAAATCAGTAGAAATTGAAATATGCTCAGCTCAACTGAATTGTGCTGAGTACGGTATATAGTTCCCAGCATTTACAAACAGAGCAGCATTAAAGGTGTGTTTGTATGTTTCAGAATACATCATCATTTAAATGTTGCTGCTCCCATCCCCTTTTCTGGCCATGTCTTTATGGCTAGTGCTGGCACATCTCCTTTGGTGCTGCACAATGGCGTCTGATCCTTTTCAGCTACCAATGCAGAACTAGTGGCAGCAGGAGACTCCCATCTCAGTAGGGTGATGGATCTGCTCTGACCTTCAGTCCAGACTTCAAAGGGGCTATCCAAAGTGTCAAATGTATTTTGGAAAGAGGGTTCAGCATAGTGTCTTTAAATTTCAGACTAAAACCTGGAGCAGATCTCTGTCCTACTGCCATCCATGGAGCAGAACATGTATAGCCTAGTTCTAGTAATGCCAATCGGCTACTTTGGAAGGGGAATAAGTAGGCGAATATCTCTTTTTATTACTTCTTTTTTCACTCCAATGGCTGGTTTAGCTTGCTGATAAGAAGCTGTGTCCTTCCACTTGGACTGAAGTCAATTTATTTTCATCAATCACTGTCCAGTTATGTCTTTACCCAGTATGTGCTGTTCAGAACAACTGGTGCTGCTGAATTTTGCAATTCTTTGGAATTTAGGGAATACAAAGAGTGCAAATGTGTGATGAGTGGGAGAACCATAGATGAAAGGAAAAACAATCTTCTTGAGCCTGGATTATTGTCAACTCAATGCTCTTGTTTTCCTTCCATAGACTTAAGGGGACTTATTCCCCTTCCCCACCACCATTCCCTTCTCCTTTTGTGTCTTGTCTTTTTAGATTGTAAGCCTGGGGGGCAGGGAAATGTCTAATTAACTATTTGTAAGCCTCTCTGATAGCTTTTTGGCTGAAGAGCGGGGTAATAATAAAAATAATAATAACAACAACAACAACATAGACCACTTCTACCGAGTACTGCATGTGTTTTCTATTCTAGTGTGGGCCTGCATTTATTTCCATTTTGCATGGAGTGAAGGAAAGAACAGGTATTAAATACAGTAATGGAGAGAGGTAAAACAAAGATCTCTGTTTTAGTTTAACAGTGAACAGCCTGGAAAATGGCGTGAGCTCTATTTATTTTATGAATAGTTTTTCCAATTTGCAAAGTCTTAACTTTTGCAGAATTGTTCCTGGTTGTTTTTATATATTTTTTGTATTTATATATTTTTGAATAGTTTTTCAGAGTTGCAAAGTCTTAACATTTGCAGAATTGTTCCTGGATGTTTTCATTTACAGACATAAATTGTTGTAAAATATTCCTTTATATCATCATGTCTTTGGGATTCAGCCTCGGAATGATTATTTTGGCTGCCTGATAATATTTTCTAGTTGTTTATTTTGCTTCTAAAATGCTGTCCTTGTTAATTACAAATTCATTTTCTTGTTAATATAAAGCTGCTTAGAACTCATGCTAAAAAATTAGCAAAGCGATGTAGTACACTGAAAAATGCCCAAAACACCTCATGGTTTACTCCATCAGGTTTAGCTGTAGCTGAACAAATGCTCTTTGGAAGCTGAACATTTCCCATGAGCCTGTACAGTCCTTTCTAATGAGATTTTAGAACTTCCCAGAGCTTTTTCTTTGCATAGTCCTGGATCTGCTGGTGACATGTTTGGAATGGAGACATGAAGAGAATTGTGAAGTTTGTATGAGTTTCAGGCTCATGAAGGTCCAAATGTCAATTTAGGGTTAGCAGGTGAAAAACAAATCAGGGTTCACGTACCTTTAACAGTAGTGTAGAAAAGGGAATTTCAACAGGCGTTGCTTGCCATACAAGCTCCATCTTCTGCACAAATATTAAAGATGCAGAAGCCCTGGTCTAATCTGCACTGTGGAATTAATGCAGTTTGACATTGGTTTAACTGCCATGGCTCCATGCTATGGAATTCTGGGGTGTGTAATTTTGTGAGAAATTTAGTCTTCCCTGTCTGAGAGATCTGGTGCCACAACAAACCACAAACCCCAGGATTCCATAACATTGAGCCATGGTGGTTAAAGTGGTGGCAAACTTAGTTTTACAGTGCATAATATACCCTAGTTCTGTTTTGCCTTTTTTTTTTTTTACATTACATCTCTAGCAAACATGGCCATTCTATATGTGCCATTTTCTGGGATGACAGACACATGAATTATTGACAAACAAGTGCATATGGAAAATTAATTTTGCTGGCTTGGTTTTTGTTAAGTAAGATGGGTAGAAGAATGATTACGGTACTACCCACTGTTACCACCTAGTGCAGGCCTGCACAACTTGGCAGTAGGTAGGGGCCAACATTAAAATAGGTTAAACATCTTTGGGCTGCAGATAAGTTTTAATTAATAATACTAATTAATTGATAATATTAATATTAACTATAAATTAAATAATATTAATTCCCCCCTCCTCCTCTGCCTGGCCCTCTCCTCAGGAGAAAGCTGAGCAGCAGGGGAGCCTTTCATGTCCTTCTCCTCTTCTCAGGAGAAAGCCAAGTGAAGGAGGAGCCTTGCAGGGTGAGCATTCACCCTTCCTCCTCCTCCTTTGTATGGCCCTCTCCTCAGGAGGAGGAGCTTTGAAGTTGTTCCACATCTTTGCAGGCCATCTGAAATCCTTTGTCGGACCTCATGTAGCCCCGGAACTGTATGTCGTGCAAGTCTGTGGAATAATTTAGGGGGTACCCCAAAAGACCTGGTGTTGGGTCGTGCCGGTTTACTGTGGTGGCAGAGGCCTCCTGTCTACTGCCAAGGCAAAGGAGAGACCTGAGCTCTCCTCTCCAGGCTTTGCCACAGCAGGGGATGCTTCCTTGCAAGGAGACTGCTGCCACCAGGGTAAAGAAGGGAATTGTGGCTGTCCCCCTGCCAACCCCACCACTGCACTGGGTAACACCCGGAGTGGGGACACCACTATTATCACCATCATAATCTAGGGCTAGGAAGGGAATCTCTGGCTTCTGGTCCTAATTCAGCCCACCAGAAGCCAACCTCTTGCTTGTTAGAGACTCATCATCAACCTCTCCCAGAAGTCATGACTCCCAATGGCAGATCAGAGGTAGAAGGAACTTCTTTTCCTGCCATTCGCTGGTGCATGAAGGAGCCAGTGAGTCTCATGCCTCCTTCCCTTTCCGCACCTGGAGATAAGTGGGATCTTTCTGATTGCTGGTCACTACCCCTTCCTTGTGTCTGGCCAACTTTCAGCTTGTACTCTATGGAATCACAGAATCATAGAGTTGGAAGAGAATGACAGGGGCCATCCAGTCCAACCCCCTGCCATGCAGGAATACACATTCTTCCTAATGTTTAAGTGGAATCTCTTTTCCTGTAGTTTGAATCCATTGCTCTATGCCCTACTCTCTGGAGCAGCAGTAAACAAGCTTTTTCCTTCTTCAGTATGACATCCCTTCAACTATTTAAACATGATTATCATGTCACTCCTTAATCTTCTCTACTCCAGGTTAAACAGGTTACCTAAGCCTCTCCAGGCAACCTAAGCTGCTACTTATAGGGCATGGCTTCACCATTTTGGTCACTCTCCTCTGGATCCACTCCAACTGGAGGATTCATTTCACTCCTCAATCAAGGTCATAACTTTTTCTGTGACAAAAGAAACAAACCACAGCGGGCCCTTCACATTTGCAGGTTTGACATTTGCCATTTTGGTTTGTCGCGAATGTTAAACCCAGTGTCTCCAAGCCATTTCCAGGGTGGGAGGGGCTGGAGGAAGGGCGCACTCCAGTTCCCCAAGACCTTCCCACCCTGGATATGCCCACCAAGTGAGGGAGGGTTATTTGTGGTTTTTCCACATTCACGGGGGTTGTTTTCCCCTAACCCCTGTGAATGTGGAGGGCTGACTGTATTGATTTATTTTCACTTCAACTTATTTGAGTATTGAGGAACGTGCTGCTAAACTATGGCCCCATGATACTCTGAAATCCAGGAATATTTCTAAGGAAAGCAATGCAAAACATTGACTTGTTGATTTCTCAGCATGACAGATTATACTATGCTGACAAAACACAATGGTGTTTGGTATATTTCCTGACATTGCTTTCATCTTTCTTCAAATCATATTTGTTTCAGCTAGCAAAGGTACAGCAAGGACATGAAAATACTGAAGAAAACTGAGATGATGAGGCTCACAGTGATACAAGCAGTAGATTGAAATGCCAAGCTGTACATCTATCACATCTTTTCCAGGTAATGTCCTATGAACTATGCAAGAGTGCTGACATAACAATACCCCACTAAATGCTGAAAAAGGCAGCCTGGTGTTGGGAAAAGCAGCTGTATTCTGGTTTTTGAAGAAGGTCAGGAACACATATTTGAATAAGGCTGCATATAAGGCAGTGCTCCACAGGCTATCTGGCGTGGGGTACCAACAATTATTTTTTCCTCCTGGTGTGCCAAGGATTCAGCACTAAATTTGTACCCACTGGTTACAACTGTTTCTTTCTTTCCTGGAAACCTGCCAAGGAGCGGCAGTCAATGGTCCAGGGACCACCGCTGTGAATAGCACTGGTACAAACCACACAAATCTGAAAAGCCAAAACTACATGTGTGACCTTTTGTAAGCACCTTGGCTGTATAGCCTTTATCCCAAGTTCCTTGAGGTTAATCTTCTAAATTCTTTTCATACCTTTAAAAATGAGATAAACACAAAGTCCAATAAATTCAAACCTTCTTGTCTTTTGTCACCAGAAACCTTTGCCTAAGATAATAACAGGGATCCTCTTGTCTCAAATCTGCCCCTGGCTATGGCCAGAGATGCTAATGCAGAATGCCACCCCACTCCACCCACACAACAGGGGAAAAAGAGAGTTTTTAAATCTTTACAACCATCACTTAAAACCAGTTTCCCTCAATCAAATTAGCTGCCTTGACACTGGAGATTATCAGATGGGGGGGGGGAATCAGGGAAGAAAAAGGCATACTCCTGGCGAAGTTGTGTGATTGCGCTGAAGATTTTCAGATGATGTTGTGCTTATCCAGGACTTAACCCATGAAAATTCAGGAATGCTCCAGCAACAAATCATTCACAAGGAAGTACCAGGAATGGTTTATTGCTGGAGCATTCCTGGATCTTTATGGGTTAAGTCCTGGATAAGCGTGATGTGTCTGAAAATCTTCAGCGTGATCATACGACTTTGCCGGAAGTATGCCTTTTACTCCTGGCTACCCCCCCCCCCTTCTGATAATCTCCAAAGTTTCATTTTCATTATTAGGTCTGAGATGATGGATAAAAAGGAATTACCCAAGTCTTTAGATTTTGAGAAAATCTACCAGGTGCTGAAGGCTATATTTCAAAGGAAGGAACTGGCAAAACCAACTCTGGATATTCCTTACCTAAGAAAACCCAATGAAATTCATGGGGTCACCATAAATCAACAAGTCACTTGAAGGCACATACAGAAACACGGTCTTCATGCTGCCACTTCTGTCATCTACACCCTGTGACTTTCCTGATGGAGATGAACAGAACTTCCGAGGCCAATAAAGTCTACATCTAAACCTAATGTCTAAAACTTCATCTAAAACTTTAGACAAAGCCTTTTTTCTCTGCTCTGTAAGCCAAATGCATCTTTTTTCCATTTGTTTTTCTTCCCAAACCCCTTTATTTGTTTCATTTCTCCATCTGCTCTTAAAAGAGCTCCTTCACAATGCAGAAATCACCCAGAATTGAAATTGCTCTCTTTCCCTGTAGCTAATCAGACATAAACTTACAGGCTTATTTGGACTAACTCCCCTTGAAGAATTAGTTACCCACATACATACTGCTTGCTATGCATTTCTCTGTAATTACTTATACCACTGATTTTAAAATGCTTATTGTCTTTCAAATGTCTCCATTATATTTTCTTCTGGAAATATAATTTTCCTGTTGTGTGATGGAAATTAAATTCTTCTTCAACAAACATTTTATTTATTCCAAGGACTCCCTCTCTGGTCTCTGACTTCCTTCCTTTCCAGATGTTACTTTCTCTCTGCATCCATAGTTCAGCACCAAAACCTTCAGCACAGACGGGCTACTTTGAATATATACATATTAAAAACATTCATTAAGTTCTCAGCGAGGGGGAGTGTTATGCAAAATTAGGGGGTGAAGTACCCCCCAGATTAGTCACTGTTCACCTACACCTGTAAAACTATTATATATTTAATTACAGCCCCCAAAGTAAACTTTGCAGTAAATGAATACATAACTGCTCACAGGATTGGTGGCACATGTAAAAGTACAAAGATTCGAACATCTGTAAATTGGATTGGTACAGCAGAAAGTTACGCTGTTGTGGTAAGCGCTGGGACTTTCTGGCTGAACCACAGTCCTGTTTTTCTTCCAACAGTGGCTGGGCAGAAGCTTCTGGGAAGCCCACAAGTGGATATAAGGGCAATAAGCCCTGGTGGCACAGTGGTTAAATGCCTGTACTGCAGCCACTCACTCATAAACCACACAAGGTTGCGAGTTCAATACCAGCCAGGGCTGAGGCTCGACTCAGGCCTGCATCCTTCCGAGGTCGCTAAAATGAGTACCCAGCTGTTGGGGGGCAATCAGCTCACAGTTGTAAACCGCTTAGACATCCCATGTGTGATATGAAGCGGTATATAAATGAAGCTGCTTTGCTTTGCTTTGCTTTGCACCTGTCTTCCAGCAACAAGTCTCCAGAATTATATTTGTCTTTACACTTGAAACTTTCATTAGTTGCCATAATTGTAGTATGTTGTGTATGCACAACCTCCACATTACAATCTCAAGCTTGTTGTGTAGATAGAGCCTTCCGTTTTTTGGGGTCAAAGAATAAAAAATATTTTAGGATTATGGGCCACCCCGAGAAGCCATGGATTGGGGCCGAGGTAGCCGCACTCCTCGGCCCCCATCCTCCCCTTTTCGGGCCCTGGAAGGAGCGCTAAAATAGCGCTCCTTCCACAAGGCACGGAAGGGGCGCCGCAAGAGGCTTTGGGCACCTCTTCGGCGTCTCTTCTGCCACAGCGTGTGCGGACGCTGTGGCTAAAGTATGTCATCGGAGCGCCCGTCGTGTGGAGTGACAGGTGCTCCGATGACGTGTTCGGGAAGGGGTTGGGGCACCCAGTGTGAGGCTGCCCCTCCCCTTCCTTGCCTCCAAGATGGCGCAAAGCGCCATCTGCAAAGGGGGTTAATCTCTATGTGAAATAATTCAGCTGATAGAAAGTAAAGGGCTGTTCTCTAAAAGATGAGCCATGCATGAATGTAATAGTAATATTGAAAGTAACAAAATATAAGCAGCCAGCTAATGATAGTACTCCCACTTTCACTCCCTCTTCCTATGTAGTATAGGATAACCAGTAGTCACAAACAGAATGTGAGCAACAACCAGTGCCACCCACTCTCACAGAGTATAGCATAGAAATAAGGCAGACTTGAAGGCAAACCATAATAACAAAAGTCTTCTTTGTAGAAACATATTAAGTAGATTCTTACAAATATTAAAGGTTTCGCAATATCTCATGGTGAGTGAGAGTGGAGTAGTTATTTGAGTGCTGGACTATAACTCTGGTGACTCTGGTTCAAATCCTGCTTGGTCATGGAAACTCATTGGGTTTCCTTGAGCAAGTCATATTCTCTCAGCCTCAGAGGAAGGCAAAGGCAAACCCCCTCTGAACAAATCTTCCCAAGAAAACCCCATGATAGGTTCACCTTAGGGTTGCCATAAGTCAGAAATTACTTGAAGGCACACAGCAACAACAACAACATCTCATGGTGTGAGACTCTGCAGCATGTGCTCTTTAAACAGAGGGGGGAAAGAGAAAACTGCAGACTACAAAGCAGAAGACAAAGAAAAAGATTAACTGCAGACTAAATAATGGAGAAAGAGAGCAGGTATGACTGACCAACAATTTTGTAGTAGTAGTAGTTGTTGTTGTTGCTGTGTGCTTTCAAGATGTTTTTGACTTATGGCAATCCTAAGGCCATAAGTCACATGTGCTAAGAACCTACCAGCAGTTTTCTTGGCAAGATTTGTTCAGAGGAGGTTTGCCATTGCCTTCCCCTGAGGCTGAGAGCATGTGACTTGTCTAAGGTCACTGAGGGGGTTTCATGCCCACGCTGGAAATCGAAATCTGGTCTCCAGAGTTGCAGTCGAATGCACAAACTCCACCACACTAAGGAAATATTAATATATGCTATGCTCAAGCTCTCTTTAGAGAGACATGCAGACTAGTGACTACTGAATATAAGCATGCTACAGTTGCTACCTCTAACAAATGGGTAATTATTGGACACCAGACTTTGCTTAGAGGGGCTCTTCTCCAACTTTCCAAAAACCCTGGTTCAAATCCTGCTGATAGTTTCTATCAACCAGTTGCCATGTTGGATGGGGCTAATGGAGGTTGTAATTTACCACATCTGGCAGGCACCAGGTTGGGGGTGGTTGCTTTATGTCTTGTGAGCATGCTGCCATCTGAGCCAATTGCTTGTTGAATTGAAACATTAAACAACAGCAAGCCAATTGGGAGGTTACATACTTTTTGAGCCTGTCCTGTTGGTCTAGGCGCTCAAACCAGAACCATAGTGGTAGTAAAATCCTGAAAGGTCCACAGCCATTCTTGCCTCATTGTGGGGGTGGAGGGCAGATGTTGGACCCTTACTAGGCACAGAAGTAGGCATGCTAAGACTGGGAAAGGGCTATATTTTGGACTACAACTCCCAGAGCCTCTAAGTGCTCATATTGCCAGGGTGATTCTGGGAGCTGTAGTCCCAAAATATTTTTTTCCTTTTTCTTTTCAAGCTCTTGTCATGATACTTTTTTAATTTGACTTAAAATGACAACTTTTGTTACCACTTTTGATGGAAAAATTGAGTCAGCTAAAGCACAGTATGCGAAAGCATGCCTGTCTGGTTGATTGTTAAACTGTTTTATCCCAGATGAAAGTCCTGAATACTAAACACTCATACACCATATTAGTTCTCAGAAGCTCCAGGTCAAGTCAAGATGTTTTTTTTTTTTAAATGAGGACACTGCAAGAGAATGCAGATAGAGGGAAAAAAGGAATC
Organism: Phrynosoma blainvillii; assembly: GCA_026167975.1. Classification (NCBI taxonomy): domain Eukaryota; kingdom Metazoa; phylum Chordata; class Lepidosauria; order Squamata; family Phrynosomatidae; genus Phrynosoma; species Phrynosoma blainvillii. The sequence continues at coordinate 222,376,091 of JANUYF010000001.1, read as the reverse complement.
CATGTTTATCTCTATTTGAAATCCTCCTCACATTTCTTATCACATTTGCAAACAACCTTGATAAGTTCCAGACAGTTGGTATGCAGAAGGAATTGCTTTAATTTCCTTGTTTGTCCTGGTTTGTTACATTCATTTGGCCTAAGAAATCCAGGTCAACTATTTGACTTCTTCTGTAACATCCACATTGAATTTGCTCTATCCACATATATAAAGATCGTTGGATTTAGAAGCTTGTTGCAAATACATATTTCATTTCTCAGCCCAACTCTACTGTTGGCCAATGCTAACTAAAATGTCATGAAATCATGAGCAAGTTTTGAGTGTCAATAGATTAATTTGCATCTCAGTAAAAACTCTGAGTTAGGGACTCCTGTAACATGCTCTGGATTACTGCCTAATAGAGACTTACCTTTTAGGCGAGAGTAAAATAGTTGGGCCCCTCAAACAATTCCAAAAATGAGCAGCCCTTTTTGCATTTGTATGGCCTCTTCTGTGATGAGTGGCATAGACATGAAACAAGTCATTGAATTAGTAAATGAAATTCAAAGCACAATACACTCGTCCCTCCACATTTGCAGCTTTGACTTTTGTGGATGTGATTATTCACTGATTTTATTAATATGTTATCTCTAGGAATATCTAGGTCCTCCAGCACAACTCTAGTTAACTATAACCAAAAGTCACACTGAAGGACCTAGAGATTCCTTACACTAGGCATTTGTAGCTCCTCCAGTGCAATTCTATGGTCAATGTCTGGCAGATGTTGACACAGAGTTGCACTTGGAGGAACTAGAGATTCCTAGAGAGGTGTTCTCTCAGGTAAAAACATAGTGTTTTTGTTACTTGCAGTTTTTCCATATTCACAGGGGTCCTGTGCCCCTAACCCCAGCAAATGTGGAGGGACAAGTGTAGACTGCAGTGCAAAAAAAAATTCAAATGCGAACTCATTTTCAGCCCCAGGCTTTCAGAAGGACTAACAGCCCGATCCCATACATTTTTACTCAGCTGCTCAAGTCACACAAAAAATATTGATATCAGAAACATTGGGAGAAGCTCAAAGTGTAAAAGGTAGAGGAGGAAGCAAGATGCATCTTTTTGCTTCAGCTCTGAGCCCTTTAGCCTGTAAGGCACTGAGTGCAATTGTTCCAGTTGAACCATTCATAATCTATACATAGAGAGATCTTGTAGCACCTTTGACAGTAACTGAAAGAAATTGGCAGCATGAGCTTTCGTAGACTTCAGTCTTCTTTCTCAGATGCATTTGGTGGTGTGGAGGCCAGGCACAGACTTATATATGTGAGGATGTCAATTCAAATTACAAATCCTTTGTATATGGAAATGAAGTGGCAGGTCCAGTCTTAACAATGGTCTAGCTGTGCTTGTTCAAAAAGTTAAACAAGAGTGTATTCATACTGACAGATGGCTGTCTTTCCCATCTTTCTGTCATGGAAATCAAAGTGGGTAAAGCTGGTTCATGGTAGGCATGCGGGTGGTGAGATCTCTGTGTGAATGGAAGACCAGAAGAACAGTCTGTGGATCTGCCAGTTAGTCAAGATACTATTTTTTACCTGTCTTTTCCCCTCAATCAGGTTTGCCTGGTATGTGTATATGTGTGTGTGTGTATCAAGGTGAGAGTGTCAGACACATTTTAACTGTACAAATTCATACAGAAAGACTGCACATAATAATAATAATAAATAATAATAATTTTTATTTATATCCCGCCCCTCTGCCAGGCAATCGGGGCGGAGGGGCGGGATATAAATAAAAATTATTATTATTTATTATTATTATTATGTGCAGTCTTTCTGTATGTAGCTCCTCCAGTGCAATTTGTAGCTCCTCCAGTGCAATTCTATGGTCAATGTCTGGCAGATGTTGACACAGAGTTGCACTTGGAGGAACTAGAACATGAAGGCACTCCCATGCAGTGGGTTGTCTTCAACATTATTTGCTGCCTTAATTCTTGCATATGTCCAATTTTTATGCATATGAAAACTGGAACACATGTGGCCAAACAAGCTCAGAGTGTGATCAAGATGGTACAAATAATTAATGAGGAAGACCACAAAAGCTAAAAGAGGCTGCAGCAGTTTGCTTTTGCCTGAGCCTACAGGGAAGTGAAAGAATCTGTCCCCCTCCTCCCTTTCCCCCCTGAATGAGTTAACTGAGTGCAAACTACTACTGCACTTTGAACTCAGTTTGCAACAACTGAAGTAAACTGAGGACAGAGAGGGAAGGCACAGGGTATTTTAAAAGCAGCTGAAAAAGTGGAATGAGAGAAAATTAATTGGGACTATCCCTGTGAAATCAGGGTAATTTGAGGCTGTGGCCTATGACACACTCCAAGGCGGAGTTCACTTTTTTGTAAATAAGCCATTGAGATGGCTGGCTATATTTAACTGCATCTGTACCAGAATGAAACCCACTACAAACATGGGTGAAAAGTACACAGCCATTTGGCCTGTCTGACAAACAAATTTTTTAGCCCTCTTTAGGGATTCAGATTTAAAAGTATGCAGGTGTCCATCCACTCTTTCACCACTTCTTCATTTTGACAGAGAAGGTGAAAATGGAACTACAGGCATCCCTCACAATTCATGGGGGATATGTTCTATAAACCCCCCCTCCACGAATGCGGAAAAACACAAGTATTCAATTTGCCATTGGTTACAATGGCCATGCACTTCTGCATGCACAATTTTATCCCTCCCCACTTTCTGTCTGCAAAGGACTCCAAGTCCGCAAACACCGAGGGATGAGTGTACTTTTAACTGAATGTGATTTATTATGTGATGGTGATTTATTTATCTGACTTATTTGTGTGATTGTGCAAAGGATCATAACTGTCTTCAACTGTTATATTTTCACTGCAGGTCACCACAACAGAGAAGGTGGGAGGGAGGAGAAAATTTTAATCTGAACTTTACTGTTATGTTCCTTCATAGAATCATAGAACTGGAAGGGGTTGCAAGGCCCATCTTGCCCACACACCCACAAGGGTTTTCTTGGCAAGATTTAGTCCAGGGAGGTTTGCCATTGCTTTCCTCTAAGGCAGAGAGGTTGTGACTTGCCCAAGGCCACTCAGTGGATTGCCGTGACTGATAAGGGATTCAAATCTTTTCCTCCCAGAGATTTAGGGTACATCTACAGTTCTACACTGTAGAAATAATGTACCAGTAGTTTGTCACCACATTAACTACCATGACTCCATCCTACAAAATCGGGGATTTGTACTTTTCTGAGGCACGAGCAGAGAGGGCGAAAAACCTTGTAAACCTACAAATCCCAGGATTCTGTAGGATAGAGAAATGGCAGTTAATGACAAACTACATTATTTCTACAATGTACATGCACCCGTAGGCCAACACTCATGCTGGTTCTCTGATCTGCACTACATGGTTTGAAATATGAATGCCTGATTTATAAGCTTTCTGTGATGTTTGCTTCCCATCTTCTTTGTTTGTGGGAGGAGGATACTTGCTGTGTAAGGAGGATTGTAACTTTTGCCCTAAGGCCAGGGAAGAATAGTAAACAGAACCCTTTCAAAACTTCTTTAATATAAAGCAACACAGACTTAGGAACACAATTGCTCAGACATATACAAATATAATTAACTTCTTACAAGCAGTTCTGACTGGGTCTACAAGGAAACTGCCTTTGCTATTAAAGGAAAGGGAGGTGTCATTACAGTCTAAGCCTAAATTTTAAAAAGATTGGTCCTGCATACAACAATTCTTTGCATGGAAGAGCTCCCTTGACGACAAAGTCCCAGTGTTTTGACATGTAATTGTTTATGGCTGATACTCTGCTCATTTCCATGTATTCTACATGGTTGTGTATCTATGTGAGTTCATTGAGTGATAGAGAAAAGACCCTTGTCCATCGTGAACCTGGAAGGGAGCATAGCTGTGTGTGCACCTTCACGTCGTCTATTGATTTTTCTTAAGCAAGGAATACTCAGAGGTGGTTTTGCCAGTTCCTTCTTCTGAAATGTAGCCTACAGCATGATATTTGTTAGCAATCTCCTATACAAGTACTAACCAGGGCTGACCCTGGTTAGTGCTGTAGCTCTAATCTTTTCTTCCCCATGTTCCCCAGAAAAGGTTTGTAGTGGAAATGTGCCTAAATCTAAGTGTACGTGTCTACAAAGCTTTGTGTGAGTTGGAACCTTGTCTTCAGAGAAACGCTAACCATGCTTGCTAGGGTTTGGGGGAAGTTTCTAAGTCCAAAACATCTGGATGACTAAAGGTTGAGAACCACTGATTCTAAAGGATGAAAAAAAAATCCACGTGGCTCCTATTTTAATGTAAACCAAGGTCATCCACATTTCCTGAATTAATAGATGAATCAGATACTTGATTATAACTACAGTATTTACACTTGTCTGAATTTGTAATGCAGCTGTAACAATGGTGGAGCTGGATTTGCAGTGAATTTGCAGTGTCAATAGAAAGACCCAGAGTGATTTTTAGTTAGGTAGGGAGGGCAGCTGTGGAACTGGCTGCAGTTGTTGCTTTTCTTTGGATAAAATGTTGTATTACACATTTTGTATGTTGTAGCTTCTGTTGTACATATAAATATATACATACCAATTCTCATACAATTCTGGAGTTATTAGAAGAAAGGAAATAGGTCTACCAATGAGTTTATATTTATGGATTTCTTTGAAATGGCTTCAGCAAGGAGAATTTTTATATTAAATATTGTATCTCTAAATCTTCATTCAACCTCCCATTTTGAGATACAATGTTCAGTATAAAAATTCTAGGAAAAAAATGGTTATAGACTGTACAACTTTTAAAATCTATTGCATCAGCTAGGTAAAATCAAGCAGAGTAATGCTGGGGGCAGATTATATCATATGTCTTCTCATTGGTTCTCCTTTATGAACCTCTAACTGACTCCGCTCTCTAATTTCTGTGCCATACTGAAAAGTCAACCTGTAACTAATGCTGAAATAACTTCATATAATGTCCTTTTCTTACCCCTACCTTCCTTTCTCCTATTGTATACCACCACCACTCAAGTCTCAGATTTTAAACAAGATCTGTTCTCTTGTCCTCTGTGAGCTGGAACATGCACAAAAAAGTTGTACTGATCAATCAGTTAAAAATAATGAGGGAGAGAGTAAAGAGAAGCCTAGAAAAGAATTAACAGCGTAAAATGAAAAAACAAAACAAAAACAAATATGTGACATATAACTGTAACCTTCTCTCCAATAGGAAGTAGTAAACAGGAATGGTTTAGAACAGTGTGTCTTAAGCTAACTAATATGGAGGGACTGGGAATATATTTTCTCTCTCTTGTATTCCACGAACTGGCACCATATTTGTGCCCACTTACTATAACTATTTGTTTATTTCCTGGAAATATACTAAGGACTAGCAGTCAACAGCTTGCAGACTGGCACCATTCCATGGTTCACAGGTTTGGGTAGCCCTGGTTTAGAATTTCCTGGTGCAATATATTTTTATGCTTCAGATAAATTATCATATTTCAAACTCTCCTTTTGACCTTGACATTGTTTCCTGGAAGAGATTGGACTGAAAGGAACATGCTAAACCTTCCTAATCAAAAGACTTCCCAGCAGAATATCTTGTGCAGGTGTTCATTTAGATTCCTCCAGGCTCACGCTGTCAGGAATGTGTGGAATGCAGGGAAAGAAACCCAAACTCTGCAACCACCTGGACTCTGCTCAGGGTCGACTTTAGAAGTCATGCATGCCAGGCTTGCTTTTTAATTTGTAACTGCAAATACTTTGCTAAGTCATGATACCTTTCTTCCAGCAATAACTTGTAAACAAGGCTTGTGATTTAATTTCAACTAGATTCAGAATTCTGCAGCAGCCTTGTACAACCCAGAGTCAAAAAAAGTGTTAGAAAGAAATGGCATAGATTTTCCTGTGGAGCAAAACTTTCTGGAAAATTGGACTCCAGCCCAATTTTAGCATAGCACTGTTGTATCTCTTCCTCTGTTTTTTGCAAAAGTATATTGGCTAGCCACCCAACCCGTAAAATATTAAATGAAGTGACTACAAAGCAACATGACATAAATGAGTTTTTTACTGACAGAGTTTCAAACTCAGGGGGTAATTGCTCTGAGTGAGCAAGTGGGAACCATGTAACTCCTCCAGATGTTGGACTGCAAGTACCATCAGCCCTAGGCACCATGGCCAATGGTGAAGAATGCTGGGAGAACCAGTCCAGCAAGATCTGGAGGGCTACAAGATTCCTGTACCTGCTCTAAAGTTATATTCTAGATGATGTATAGCTAGATCCAATTCAAGATTGTTGTTGTTGTGTGCCTTCAAGTCATTTCTGATTTATGGCAACCCTAAGGAGATCAGATGTAAATCTTTGTGATTTCAATTTGTCTTGCTTTATCACAAGCAGGGTTTAAACTGTACTAGGGGCTTAGTATAAATCCTCATTTTGAATTAAATCCTTATTGTCTGCTTCTGTAATATATATTAAAAGCAATACTTAATGAGAATCAGGTTCTTACAGTACAGGGGAACAGCAAGAATTTGGCAACACTGAGAACAGGAGGAAAGTGAGGGTATGGATTTTTGAGGTGAACTTAACTGCGGCCTTTTTAATTTGGCTATTGTTCTGGACAGAAAGGGATACAATTAAATGGTCCCTGACATTTCTCTGGGAAGCTGTGGTGGTTCAGTCTGAACAGGTACCATTTTAAAAGATTGTAGCAAGTAGAACCTGTGCTGCCACAGGGCTGAAATAAATCATCTGCTAGATGGGGGAATCCTGCGGCTACATAAAAGGAGAGCATGCTAAATTGCAGAAGCTCAGAATAGAGGTATTTTCAGTTTCTCTTGCCAGTGTTATTCCTTTGTGTTGGCAAAATCTATAAACATACAAATTTCTCTTGATACTTCACTGGGCCCTCTATATTCACAGGAGTTAGGGCACAAGACCCTTGTGAAAGTAGGAACAGTGCAAATAAAAGAAAACACTTTTTTTTTAACCAAATTGAAACCTCTTTAGGAATTACCAGGTCCTCCTATGCAACTCTATGGTCAACATCTGCCAGAAGGTGACCATAGAATTGCCCTGGAGGACCTACATATGCCTGGAGAAGTGTTCTCTCTAGAAATCTATGGGTCCTCCAGTGCAACCACTGCTGCATGTTGACCATAGAGTCATGCTGGAGGAGCTAGAGATTTCCAGAGAGAACATATTAATCAAATCCACAAATAAATCCGCAAAGGTTAAAGCCACAAAAGTGGAGGGCTAACTGTATTTCCCAACTTTTAGATGCTTGAGGCTCCAGAGAGATGTATAGCCCAGTGGTGGTAAGCCTATGGCCCGTATGCCAGAGGTGGCATTCAGAGCCCTCTCTGTGGGCACACATGCTGTTGCCCCAGCACAGAGGTAGCCAGAGTTTGTTACTAGAAAGCCAGAGGTATGTGGCACTTTGCAATAAATAAGTGGGTTTTGGGTTGTAATTTGGGCACTCAGCCTCTAAAAGGTTCACCATCACTGGTATGGCCACTGAGCTCTTTGGATGTTGGATCCTTCTGGTATATCTGTAATTGACATGAGCTTTGCTTGCAGGGAGGCAATGAGGATTCTTCATGATGCATAAGGCACACTCTTGGATCCATCCTAAATCTGCTGAGATTTAACAGATTAAAATGTGCTCAGTCCAGCAAAGCACAGCTTAATTGCCTGTGCTGCACAGATTGAAAAACAAATAGGCTATATGGATTTTTTTTGGGGGGGGGGTCAGGCATCCCAGGAAAGGCAATTAAGGTATGTTTAATTATCAAGATTTGCTGATCCTATTTACAAGCATCAAAAAGAGGCAAGGAGAGGGACTCAAACATGGCTGTGAAGATGACAGCAGTTACAATAACAGGTACATTTCCCTTCCTTTCCACTAACTACTCTGTGTGAGGGCAGCACAATACAAGAATTGGCAATATTTGGCCTGCATAACTATTACAACATGACAAATCTGACTAGGTATTTGTCAGAGCTTGGGGGAATTAATTTGTTAGATCCCCTTTCCCATGGTTGAACTTCATAGATAGCTTGGTTAATGCTGGAGTTATTCGTACAATCTAGCAATGATGCCCAAACTCTGGCCTTCCAGGAGTTTTTGGACTTTGGCTTCCAGAATCCAAGATGTCCAAGATGGCTGAGGCTTGTGCAAGCTGAAGTCCAAAACACCTGGAGGAGCAGAGTTTGGGAATCACTGCAAGTATTCATTATTTTAGTATGTTATAATTTGTCAGGGGATGGAGTGGTGATCTTGCTTCCAGATACATTAAAGCAGGCAGTTTCAGAAGATGATTTAGGACCGGGGGAAATTTATCACGTGGTTCTGTGCTGGTTTGTTGTTCTAAAACTCTGGTACTATATTAGTCATGTGACAGCACCACGTCAACAACTCCTGATTGGCTGAGTTGACATGAGGAAGATGTAGATTTGATGAAAGAGGAAGCAAAGATTCTGAAAGGCATTGCCCAAAAGATTAGCAAACATGCAGAGACATAAGTAGCAGGAGGAAGACGATGCTTAGTGAATGTGTTAGAACAGGGTAGATAATAATCAATGATTGTAAAAACAAATAAGATTTTGTGAAGTCGTAGGCTTTCATGGCCGGCATCCATAGTTTTTTTGTGGGTTTTTCGGGCTGTGTGGCCATGTTCTAGAAGAGTTTCTTTCTGACGTTTCGCCAGCATCTGTGGCTAGCATCTTCAGAGAAAACTGGAATGGAGGGGAATGGGTCTATATATACTGTGAGACCCTGGGTAGGGAGGAGTGGTTCCCAGGTGAACTGTGTGTTGTTCTGTGTTGAATAGGTATTGTTCTGTTGTTAATGGCATGGCTTCAGGGTATTCAATCAAGGATATTATCTGCTATTCCCATGTAACCTGTGTATTGTTCTGTGTTGAATAGGTGTTCACCTGGAAGCCATGCCATTAACAACAGAACAATACCTATTCAACACAGAACAACACACAGTTCACCGGGGAACCACTCCTCCCTACAGTATATATATAGTCTCACAGTATATATAGACCCATTCCCTTCCATTCCAGTTTTCTCTGAAGATGCTAGCCACAGATGCTGGCGAAACGTCAGAAAGAAACTCTTCTAGAACATGGCCACACAGCCCGAAAAACCCACAAAAAACTATAAATAAGATTTTATTTTTAATGGAGTTAGAATTAATAATCTTAACCAGAAATATAAACCTGTATTGTTGAAGGAAATGTCAGCAGCTGGGAATTATTGTACACATATGGTTTACATGCCTAAAGGTGGCCCAGTTTCAGAATCAAATAGTGGAATGTTTGGAAGATAACGCACACCAGTCAGCGCTTAAATGCGGAACATTGCTCTTGCTTTGATATTCCAGGGTGAAAATAAGTCACTGCCCAACAGAGATTTGATTAGCAGAAGTGCACTTAGAGATAGCAACACAGTGGAAAAATCTTGAAGGACTAATTTTGTGGATGGCTCAAAAGGGTTTCAGGTGGGTATCATCCATTTCATGTAGATGGCTCAAAAGTAAAGACTTCTATTTCCACAGCCATTTGATGACTGATTGTATAAGGTCTGTCCCACCTATACAATAGGCTGGATTTTCCTAATTATGCTGGCAATGTATGTGTGCATTTAATGGTGTATGTTTTAATCTGATTTTAATTTTCTTATTGCTTAATCTCTAATTAAATTTTTATTTTGTGAATTTTTAATTATGCTTTTATCGAATCGTTGTAAGCTGCAATTATTGTAAGTTGAGTCCCAAACTGGGAAACAGACATCATCATGAGGGTCAGAATCCTATAGGGGATTTATGTATGCCTAAGCTCTGTAGTGGCTCAGCAGTTAAGACATTGACTCTGATAACCACAAGGTCAGCAGATCAGAAGTTTGAGACCCAAGTGCTGCATGACAGAGTGAGCGCCTGTCACTAGTTCCAGCTTCTGCAAACCATTCAATTTGAAGGCATGTAAAAGTGCAAGCAGATAAATAGATACCACCTTGATGGGAAGGGAACAGCATTCCATGTAGTCATGCTGGCCACATGACCAGAGTTCTTTGACAATGCTGGCTCTTTGACTAAGTAATGGAGATGGGCACCACCCCTTACAGTCGGACACGACTAGACAATCACGGCAAAAGAGAAACCTTGACCTTTACCTTTTTAAGCACTGTAGTTACAGAGTTATGCAGTGAATCTCAATCACTGCTTACCAGGAAGCAGCCATTGTGATCAACAGGGAGCCTGTTCCCTTATTGCTCAAGAAGCATCTGACTCTCATTTCCATCCACTCCTGTGAGCAAACTCAGGTGCAACAGGCAGAAACAGACTCTATTGCAATACTCCCCTCACTTCAGAGATTGCTCACATGGGGGATGAGAACATCCATCAGCCTCTTCCTGAGCAACAAGGGAATGGACCCTGATTGATTTGAACTGGGGGTTTCATGGTCCCTGAGTAGCCCCTAAAATAGGGTTTCCTTAGTTCATATGTAACAGTCATGAGAGCGTAGCTCTAGGTTAAACATTCGTTACTCCCATAGAGGAATCTGGATGCTGATGCTGATGACGATGATGATGAGTGAAGATGATATCCCCAGGGAAGTGGCATATGGGTCACTCTGCCCCTCGGTCTTCAGAACAAGCCTGTGAGGTATGTTAAAAGAAAACAACCAATCCAAGAGCTAACAACCTCATGGCTAAATAGAGATTTGAACCCAACTCTCTCTCTTATGGATTAATTTTATGGATTAAAACAAACTAGAACAAAGTTGTAACGATGGATGCCCCATACTGATTTTCTTCCAGTTTAATAAACTGCATATAATAAAATGTTAATAAAATGTTGAATGTAATAGCACCCAGTTTACTCAGAGTTTATTTCATTGCTCATTTAACTCAGCTAAGTAACTGTGGTAAGGGGAATATTTTTTTGCTTCCACAACAGAAAACAGTGTTGTAATTTTGTTCAAAAATCAAACTTTTGCACTAAAACACAAGTCCCCCGAGGTTGTAACTTCTGTGTATGCTAGAGGCTTTTAATGTTTCTAAAGGTAGTTTGGGAAAGTGTATGCAAATCTAGGTCTCTTGGAGGCATTCAGGAATAGCAACCCAGCTTTTAAAGGGTATTGTTCACTGGAGGGAGCTCAAAAGAGGGGTTGGGTCTGCATATGGTCCATGTTACTCCCTCCTGCGGCTGCCTCTAATACACCAAAGAAGCCCTGGAACAGGGCCAGATTTACCATTAAGGAGGAGGCAGATGCCTCAGGCAGCAGATATTATCTTAATTGGTGATTACTGCAACAAATGTTTCTTAATTGGCAATTATTGTATTTTTCCTGTCCTCAGAGGAGAGGGAGGCTGCTACCACACTGCAGAATTAATGCAGTTTGACACTGCTTTAACTGTCATGGCTTCATCCTATGGAATCTTAAGATTTGTACTTTGTTGTGGCACTAGAGCTCTCTGACTGAGAAGGCTAAATATCTCACAAAACTACAAATCCCAAGATTCCATAGTATTGAGCCATGGCCATTAAAGCGGTGTCAAACTGCATTAATTCTGCAGTGCAGATGCAGCCAGAGGGAGTGAAAGTGAGAGCAAAATTTTCTGCCATAGGTGTCAAAAGAACCAAATTGGCCTAGGATGTGTGCAGTTTGCAAAACATCTTGAATTGGCCCAGCCTTGCAGACAAGGAAGAGGGAACCTAAAATATGTTACAGTACTTTAGCATAGCATTCTGATCCAATTAGTTCCGACAGGAGCCAGAGCCCCTGCACCAAATGCTATCAGTTTTTGACAGTAGCTTTTATTACAGTCATCACAATTCATGTCTGATGCAGTGGTACCGTAGAAATATGCAGGAGAATCTTTTGTTTCAAAATAGTAAGAAAAGGCTCAAGCTGAGCCCTCACAAAATGAATCAGGCTAAAACAAAGCTGTGTTCAAATATTTGCTTTAATTGTATAATTTTGACAAATATATTTTAAAAAATGTACAACAGACTACTTGTACAGTTCATTAACGTAAAATCCAAAGCAAGCTTACCTTGTAAGTTCATACTTTGAGTGAAAGGCATTTGGCGGAACATACAAACCACTCCAACTATGTGCTGGGAGGTGATATTTTAGTCAAAGGGGCTGGGGAGATCATGCAGCAATTGCCTTGACTAATCTAGAAAAGCTGCTGTTGTGATTCTGTGATGATGGCAGTCATCTAGGGAAGCCTCTAGACTTTCAGTCAAAACATGAAAAGGCATGCAAGACCTGAGGTAGTTTGACAAAACTGGCAGAAGAACAAGGCAAACCAACTCATCCTCCCGCTCCCCAATCTATTATGGAAGACCTGGTCTAGTTTCAGGAGATGAAACCTTCTCCAATATCTAGCTCTAAAATTCTGTATATAAAACTGATTAAAATTTCATTGCTTTGGCTTGAATACTGGCTCTCCAACTAGTTCTATGTTTGAATCCATAGTCCATAATCCCGATGACAAGCTCACAGATGCCAGAAGGGGGAAATTAGTGCTGATGCAGATCCAGGTGCAGAATAAGGCTAACTTGGATACTGATCTCCATGTTGTGGCATCAACAGTTCAAGGTTTGCCTATAACACAGTGAGAACATCTATATGCACATGCACATGACTGATTCCCATGGCCCACCATCCAGGGTACTGAACATACCACAGTGACAGGGAAACCTCCATAGCCAACCTGCTACTGCTCTGGATCTCCAACCTGCATCTTTCATACCTCCAAAGATCTTGCTGAAGACCTTGTGGAGATCCTGACCTTGTAGGAGAGACGGGGGAAATTACATATTTTGGAAAAATAAATGTTCCACAAGCATGTGATAAGAATATGCTAGCTTAACCAAGTTCAAATCTGTGCTGTGAAAACTTGCATAGGAATCTGCTCCCCAATTCTTGTAACAAAACCCTATGATTAAGGTGCTTTCAACCAAACAGAGCTGACAGTGTAGGTTGAGGGACTATTTAAAAGAATAAAAAGGAGGAAGGAAGGCAGAGGGGGACAAAGAAATAAAAAGAAATGTGGCAGCACCATTTAAAAGAGCTCCTCTGAAAGATAAATAAATAACAGGTGCTCCCCCCCCCCCCCACAGCACATTACACTTGAACGCAAACAATAGAAATGCTATTCTGAGTTAGATTCTACTTTGATGAAACTCCAGAACTGCTAGTAGGAAAACTGTGTTGCATAACCCCAAGTTGATTGAATGGTCACCTTGTACCAATGAACAAAGCTGGAACATTTCCTTCATTTTCAGAAAAAACAGGTTTAAAAAGTTACTTATAGTAGCCATACTGTTAAAAGGTCTTATGCCTCTCTGCAAATCTTGACCAAAAAAAGAAACCCTTTAGTAGACAATGTTTGAAAAGCACCTCATTATTTTTTAGATTTAATAAATGTGTTTTTTAATATGAAAAGGTATTTTTGTGCAAAAAGCAAACACCCGCCCATATAATCACCCTCCCAACAAACTTTCCCACATGAAATATCAAGTTAAGAGGTAGACTTGAAAGGGTTTCATGAAACTTTCATGTGAAAGCAGAACAACTAGACTTAATTTTGATAGCTGTTATCTAGAATATGAAGCCACAAGGTAATGCTGCTTCAACTCCTGGTTGTCCATGACAGCATTACTTGTCATACAACACATGTGGTGAGTATCAGTGAATACCAATGGTCCAGAATTAGCAAATAAGCCAAGATATCATACGCTTGGAGAATGACAACAGCAGAAAAAATGCCAAATGAAGCATTTCTAATTGATCAAAGTAGATTTCAGATCAGACAGAAACAGAAAGCTAGGCCTTGATGAGGCGATAAATCTGTGTTCTAGGCTGTAAATACTTCAAGCTGTAATTAGGAGTCATAAGATAGAAAGTTTTTCATCACAGTCCCTCCCCTTCTTTCATTTTTAAAAACTGAGAAGTGAGTATTCAGTCTTGTGAGCTGCCCACTTCCAGCTTGAAGGCGTACAGCCCAGACACTGTCTTATTGCCTTAGTGAAAGCCAAGTCTCTACATTAGCTCAGTGATGGTACAGTTAAGAACCACCTACTTGCCATATTTTAAAATATATCTATGCAATGTAGAGCACTAAAGATGACCACGGAGCTGATACAGCATGAAATGTTAAGTGATGTGAGATGTTATCTTTTCCCATATATGGAATCCACTGAAATTTATTTCTCCTAAAAGTGGAAGGGAATGGGAAAGTCCTATTCTGTTTCTGTTAAAATGTTTCTGTTATTATTATTTTTTTGGAACTGAAGCAGACAGAAGTGAAGCACACCTTTTCCACAGATGCAACATCTTGTGCTAAATTTTGCATTACAAAAGTAAGCTAAATTGAAAAAGTGTGCATTTTTCTCCTTTACAAAAAGATATACATAAAAGCAAATCATGGGGAATAGTTACTAACACTGATAGGTTCACAACAGGTGGTGGAGTTTACATACTGACTGATCTATAAACAGTTCTGAGTCACACTTTACAAATCCAAATCCTTGTAAGGAGATGTAAGACTGTGCTTCATTTTAATACATATTAATGATTCAAAAGGATTAAACAAACAGAAACCGTTTTTATGTTACATCAAAAGATGAACTTTCCCCCAAGTGATTTCAACTTTCCAGTCCAACATTTGCAAATGCCTTTTAAAAGTTCAATTTTAAATGTTACAAATTAAGAAAAGCTGTCAATCACACTGTGCACAGAATACTGTCTTGGGTGTCCTCAGCAAAGGGTAGAGGCAAGCATAAGGAGTTTGCACTTGGAGCCCAGCAATCGCTGCTCAAAACTTTGGCATGTCAGAACTGCTCTTCCTTTCTCACGCCAGTAGTTAAAAGCATAAAAACAAACAGCAACGAGTTCTGAGGAAGTTACAACTCTTCATCAGATAGCATAATCATCGTGTTCTTCTTGTGGACTAAAGGCAGCTGCCCGTAGTATATCCAAGGAATTCACTAAAATTAGGGTTCCTGTAAGATGCTTCCAACGTTTTGTGATAGGATTCTTCATCTTATCAAGACCAATATGAAGTTCTTGGGTAACATCACGGTAACTGTCTCCCATCTGATTGCTCCATGTGAGCATGAAATCATACGCTGGTTTCCACATTGCCTGCCAAAGGCAAGAAAATGACATAAACACAGGTTATAAGCAATATCTACTGTTAAAATTTATTTCTTGTGTATAGGGTACCAGGACATGGAAAACACAACTACCTGTAACAATTAAGAGAGCAAGAGTGCAGTATGTGGGAGCTATAAAATTGCATATAAAAAGTAATGTCACAAGAGAGGGAAAAGGTACTTTACTCGTGTACAGAATAATGGTTTCTAGGTGTGTGTTTTTTGGTTGTGTGTGTGTGTGTATGTTTTTTTTAAAATCTTATCTTTCTCCCATTGCAGGATCCAATGTAACTTACAACATGAATTCAAACATGCTAACTTCCACTCAGCTATAGTGGCGATGTTACTTAATAAAATAAAACATTAGAGGAATTTTGCATGTTTTATGCCATTCTCTTATCAATCTCAAGGTTTTTTTTCCTGTCACTCCAAAAAGACAACAAAAAGTAATGAAAGGTTAAACAACTACTGCAATGCAATGACTACTGCAACTAGTAATCAATTACCTTTTAACAAGTAACTAGAATGAATTATTTTAAAAAGTAACTTCAAGTTCTGTACAGATAGCACAGGATAGCAGGTAACACACTGTACTTTAAAGTTATCAACAACGTTTATTGATTAGTCAACTGACCATATCAACAATTAAAGTTATCGTTCACTAGTCCTGCATGAATTCTTCTAGAATATAATTTGACTGGGCCACTAAGAAGCAAATAAATCCATCTCCACTAATGCAAAATAAACACAATACAAAATGGAGCCTGCCTTTTCCTCATATGGTGTCAGTACTTGGGAACAATGGGTAAAACACTTTTTTTCAACTACCTCCACCTAAACCCATTTTGCCACCTGCCTTCCCTCCAAGCATACTGAAGCTTCTTGGGAGCCCACAAAAAGCCCTTAACCCAGCTGTCTTTATACCAGAGATCATCTTAATCGCTCCAGAGTTATCCAAATACATTTTGTCTTGGCATTACACTTTTTGGAAGACTTATAAACTAGTGTCTTATTTAGAATTCACAAGAAATATCATAATGAACTAAGGGCAGATTTGTTTTTAATGTGACATTGTCCACAAAATCTACACTGAATAAGAGCAAAGGATTAAAGAAAAGTCTCCCACATAAAGTACACCATACCAAGTCCAAAAACATAGCTGCCAGTTCAGATCATAAGTAATTAAAACATTCCAGTAGTAAATGGCTTGTTGTTCCACATAACTGTTCTTTCAGCAATATATGTATCTTGGTGATAGTTAGGTGGAAGCCAAGAAACAAACCAGTTACCCTCTCCAGCTTCCCAGGGTTGAGATGAGCCAGTTAAATGGCTGCAGTTTCCGTGTGGCTAATGTTTGCTCATATAATAATCACATCTGTCATGCATCACAATACTTTTTGTGATAAATGAAACTTGTGTGAGACCACAGAAGAAGAATAAGCCTTAAGGAAGAAGACACTTCATTCTATATGGTGGCATTTTTTGGCCAGAGTGACTGCACAATAAAAATTGTTATGTGCCCCGCAGTAAGTTGTCATCATTCAAGATCAGAAAGACAAATGAAGCTGCTTTTGCAGTCTATTGTGCAGAGTCAGTCACCCAGATAGCCTTGAATATATTACATATACATTTTCTTACCTCACTATCTATGGCTCCATTCTTGTCCCGATGGGGAGCCTCATAGGCATCCATTTGTTGCCTAGAGACCTTGGCCAGTTTCTCTGCGAGTTCTCTCCAGCGCTGGGCCACTTCCACTGCCGTAGTCAAAAGCACAAAATCCTGAATTAGCCTGACAACCAAGCCCTGGCAGTCCATTTTCAGTAAGGCCTGAAAGAAGGAAAAACAACAGTCATGGACACCCACTTTCCATAGAGCCAGGGTTGGCTGGTTTAAACCAGATTGATGACTTAAAAAAAAGAGAGAAAAAAGAACACGCCTGGTTTTTAAAATTGACTATTCATATTTTTAGAAAATCTGTCTGTTGTTACTATTTCCCACATTTATTACTTAAATAACAATAACTGTTTGAATTTAAACATTTTAACTTTAACAGCCTATTGGCAATTTTTTATTGTTAAGACCAGTATTCACTAACAGTTGGTCCTTTTTAATCACTTTATATTTTATAGTGCAAGAAGTACCATTCAGAAACAAATTCTTCAGTTAACATATGTTCAACCAAAGCAATCTTGAGAGTCCTCTGTATGTTTTATTATGTATAATCTACATATATTCAGATTTAATAGGAAGCAGTAAAAAATTTCATTGAAAGAATTGAAAAATTGAAAAATTCCATCCGATGTCATCTGGGGGAGAGACACTAGGCCCAGCACCATCAGGCCTAGTTTAAGAAGAAGAGCCCTCCCTCCATTCCATCCAGTGTCATCTGAGGGAGAGGACACTAGGCCCAGCACCATCAGGCCTGGAATAAGAAGAAGAGCCCTCCCTCCATTCCATCCAATGTCATCTGGGAGAGACACATTAGGCCCAGCACCATCGGGCCTGGAATAAGAAGAAGAGCCCTCCCTCCATTACCATCCAATGTCATCTGGGAGAGAGACACTAGGCCCAGCACCATCGGGCCTAGTGTAAGAAGAAGAGCCCTCCCTCCATTCCATCCAGTGTCATCTGAGGGAGAGACACTAGGCCCAGCACCTTCGGGCCTAGTGTAAGAAGAAGAGCCCTCCCTCCATTCCATCCAGTGTCGTCTGAGGGAGAGACACTAGGCCCAGCACCTTCGGGCCTAGTGTAAGAAGAAGAGCCCTCCCTCCATTCCATCCAGTGTCGTCTGAGGGAGAGACACTAGGCCCAGCACCTTCGGGCCTAGTGTAAGAAGAAGAGCCCTCCCTCCATTCCATCCAGTGTCGTCTGAGGGAGAGACACTAGGCCCAGCACCTTCGGGCCTAGTGTAAGAAGAAGAGCCCTCCCTCCATTCCATCCAGTGTCATCTGAGGGAGAGACACTAGGCCCAGCACCTTCGGGCCTAGTGTAAGAAGAAGAGCCCTCCCTCCATTCCATCCAGTGTCATCTGGGGGAGAGAACACTAGGCCCAGCACCATCGGGCCTGGAATAATAAGAAGAGCCCTCCCTCCATTCCATCCAATGTCATCTGGGAGGGAGACATTAGGCCCAGCACCATAGGGCCTGGAATAAGAAGAAGAGCCCTCCCTCCATTCCATCCAATGTCATCTGGGAGAGACACATTAGGCCCAGCACCATCGGGCCTGGAATAAGAAGAGCCCTCCCTCCATTCCATCCGATGTCATCTGGGGGAGAGACACTAGCCCCAGCACTATCGGGCCTAGAATAAGAAGAAGAGCCCTCCCTCCATTACCATCCGATGTCATCTGGGTGAGAGACACTAGGCCCAGCACCATCAGGCCTGGAATAAGAAGAAGAGCCCTCCCTCCATTCCATCCAATGTCATCTGGGAGAGAGACACTAGGCCCAGCACCATCGGGCCTGGAATAAGAAGAAGAGCCCTCCCTCCATTCCATCCAATGTCATCTGGGGGAGAGACACTAGGCCCAGCACCATCTGGCCTGGAAGAAGAACCCTTAAAGGACGGGTGGGAATTGGGATTTTTATGTTCTATTTAAATTGTATTAATATATATGTATGGTAATTTTAATGTTGTAAGCCGCCCCGATTGCTCTGCAGAGGGGCGGGATATAAATTATTATTATTATTATTATTATTATTATTATTATTATTATGTAAATCATCTCAAAGCCTAATAACTTTGGATCCCTAATGTTAGAAAGCAATAAAACATGGTTAATAAAGTTTTCTAATGCATACAACAATGTCTTGCAGTATTAATATAAGAGTTGATTTTTTCATCAAATTATTAAAGCAAACAACAACCCCCCCCCAAAAAAAACCCCCTACATTTATTTTTATTTCAAGGATTCAAAACAAAACTAGCTTATATTATCCCCCTGCTCTAGCTTTTTGGAGTTTTTTAAAACTGTCCCCCCACCCTAACTCTGCATACAGCACTAGCAAATTTCTGATGCAGGTGAAATATGGAAATAGAAGAAGAGGCATATAAATGCCACTATCATTTCATTTACATGTGAAGAGAGGCATCATTCTTTCCACTCAGAAAAGAATTTTGACATTATTCTTCTCTGATAGAATCACATACCACCCATCACTCCCATTTACTAGATCAGTGATGGAGAACCTTTTAGGGGGCAAGTACCCAAACTAAAAGGTCTTCCAGCACTGGGTGTTACCTGGTGCCAGGGATGGGACTTCTGCCTTCTGGGGGTGGGACTTTCAGGATGGGACTTCTTCCCCCCACCCTCCCGGGCCTTCAGCTACCTCTCCAAAGACAGCTGAAGGCCGGGGGGGGGGGGGGGGGGGCAGGAAGGAAGAAGAGGAACAGGTATGGACTTGTTGTACCTCCTTCCCGTGTGTCATCCTTGGCCTTCAGCTGTTTCTGGAGGGTCTGGAAGGAGGAGAAACAAGCATGCACCTCTTCCTCCTCCTCTCCCCACACTGTCTCCAGCCTTCAGCTGCCTCTGGAGATGCACCTCAAGGCCTGGGAGGGCCGGGAAGGAGGCAGAACAGGCATGTACCTCTTCCTTCTTCTCCCCGTCCTCTGCGTGCCGGGGAAAATGGATTCATGTGCCATCTCTGGCATGCATGCCATAGGTTTGCCATCACAGTACTAGATAATTCTCTGTTCAAAGAAAAAGTCTAGATAAATATTTAGTTCTTAAATGTAAGAAACTAAAAGATGGAATAACTCTTGATTCCATATGAAAATGAAAATAAAGCTTTAAACTCATTTGGATCCAGTTTTCAACATTTCACAGAATTTTTTTTATCTTACTCTTTCTTGTATTTTTGATACTCCAAACCTAACCTGAATTAATATTGGCTTTTGTCAGAGTAGGGAAAATGCAGCATGCAGGTTAGTTACAGTCTTAAATGGCATTTTTAGACCCCCAGATCCCCAGTCCTCACCTCATAAAAGCATGAACATTATTTTCTGTTAAAAATGCCCCCCCCTTCTGGCCTCTAGCAGGTGTAGCAGAAAATATGCCATGTTTCTGGGCATCACTGGGCCTCTTTCTAACCAGAAAGTAGACCAAAAACCCATAAAGAGACCTTTCTAAATCAGAAGTCAACTTCCAGCTGACTTCATTACCAAAACATATCTCAGTGGTCTAAAATGAAGTGTGTGTGTACGGAAAATGTGACAGAATTGCAATGCATACATCCCAAGGGCCTGAGGAAGGAAAAAAATTTGGCACACAAACAAACTCTAGAAAAATACTTTCTTTAAAATGTGGTGTAAGTACAATGGAAGGGGTGCCCTGTAGGATCAGTGCTGTGAACACGCGTGGATGCCATCTGCTTTAGCTTACACTGCCTGACCCTAGTTCTTATTTTGGCAAAAATACAGAATTAAAATAAAAGACCACACTTTTCTTCCACCCTAAAAGAACTCTAATCCACATTTATTGTGAGAACTGAAATGTTAAAGTTGTGAAATGATAATTAGTGCTCCATTGTGAAGTAGATTCAAGTCAGTATGTGGGCTGCAAATTTCAAAAGAGATTAAATGTGTAACATGGTCAACTGATGACAGTGCCCTCTTCCCAGTTGCAAGCATCCCTAAACTAGTTGCATTCTCTTGCCTTAGCAGTTTGTGCAGCAGGGACCTACTCATGCAGCCAGTGCTGCTGGAGTTTTGTCAACCAAACAGCAAAACATAACAACCTATTCCTGGGCCTTTTCACACTGCATAACTATAGCATTGTAATTCTGCTTTTACTGCCTTGGCAACATTCTGTCAGGGTGACTAGATGTCATAATTGTCAAGGAGGAGAAAGGACCACAGGATATGCAAGAAAAATGTAGGGCATTACAAAATAAAAGCTAAAAACACTCATATAAATATAAATTCATGCTTCTTAGTGATGCTCAACATGAAAGACATTTTGGAATTCCTCCTGGACAGAAGGATGAAATGTAGGGCATGTCCTGGAAAAGGAGGCTGTCTTGTCACCCTGCATCTGGTGGACTCCTTGGGCTGGCAGTTTGGGCTGGAGCATTTGGTATCCTGAGCCTGGGGACACATCTAATTCTTCTGATCAAATTACAACCCTCAGGACTCCATAGGAGATAAGGAAGGAGATAAAGCGTAAGTATGGTAAATAGGTAAATAAATGCATCCTTCCATCCATCCACCCAAGGGCTCCACAGAATGCAGCCATAGCAATTCAAGTAGAATCCCAGTGCTGTCACTGTGTAGTGTTGTAGAAGCACACTGAAAAAAATTCAAAGGGGTCCAGGATAGCCTGGATTAAGCTGGTCAGTGGCTAATGGGAACAACTGATAGCCAATGGATTTAATAAAATAAAATGCTGTTTTTTAAAACATGCTTGCGGAGGGGGGGGGTAGGCAAAAATAGGGAAGCTGAAGCTTGGCAAAAATAGAAAAGCAAACAATGACAAATTCAGTAGAAAATGGGGAACCAAGTGTAGACTTGTGGTCTGAATAGGTGTTCAACAGAAACTGGACCATTGGAACTGGATTAAGGGAGAGGGAGCAAACACAAGAGTTGACCTATGGTGTCTTATGGCTTGTTAAGTGTAATTATAATATAACTTTTGACACTTTTTGACACATATTAATTTTGGGAGTTGGTATTATAATTTGGGTCTGCCTTTAGGAGCATGCTCAGTAGAATTATAGTCATATCAGAAATAGGCAGGGAAATAGGAGGCGTTCCTGCCTGTGGACTAACCAGTGAATTCCACTTCTGCTTCTGTAACTCCGGTATAAGACTACCTGCATGTGGCCATGGGTTTTGAGCCCTCATTTGTACAAACTGCTTAAAGAACCTCTTTTGTTCCAATCCAGGGGTCTTCATTACTGGGTTGCACTGGGGTGTGGTAACAGTATGACAAGGTCCCAGTGGCTTCAACAGCAGCTTCATGTGCAGCATTCAGCAAGTAAAATTTAGAATCTTGTAAAAGCAATAAGCTCTGAACTATGCCCAGGTAGGCAATGATGTCAGGAAGGAAAAGGTTGGGGGTACAGCAGCCACAAAGAGAGAAAGGCATTGGAAAAACAGGCTGTTCAAAGACAGCAAATTTTTATCTGCCTTATGTCACCACCGTTGCACAACTGGGGAAAAAACAAGGGCTAACAAACTGTACCAACAAGATTCCAGCCAAACCCCTTAACAGCATTATCACCCAACTAATGTTTGCAAACCAGATTGCTGCTGGAAGCACAACTTGCATGAGGTAAACAGTCGAGAACAATCTTAACAATGGTGCCTGAAGTGTGGGCTCAATTAAAAATGTAACCCCTATTAAAAGTAACTGCTGACCAGGGAGAAAACATGTTCTTCTGAAAGATTACCCTTCTGAAAGGCAACTGCACTGAGCCTGTCCTTTTAATTTGCAAAGAGATTCAGTGAATCACCCAAATTTTTGGAGTTACAGTTGCAGGCAAGTCTCAGTTTACATCATCTGCATTTACAACAGGGGTGGACAAAGTGTGGCCTCCTGGCCGTATGTGGTCCCAGGGCAATTTTGGGTCCTCCAGGGCCCCAAGGGATCAAAAATATATTTCTTTTGCTCCAGAATGCCCCCAAATGCTTCAAAATGTCCACTAGGAGCCATGAGGTGCATTGCCACCACATTTTTCAGGCCCATGAAAGGCCTTTTTGAAACCCCAAACATGACAAAAATGACCCCATGGCCCCCTAAAGGTGTTTTGGTGCTTCTTTTTGTGGGAGCAGGTGTATCTCTCAAGGTCTCCTAGCGGTCTAATGCCTTACATTATTACATTAATGATTTACAATTATTATTATTATTCCTTAGAAACGAACAAACAAACAGTTTTTGTGGGTTTTTCAGGCTATGAGGCTATGTTCTGGAAGAGTTTATTCCTGACATTTCACCAGCAGCTGTAGCTGGCATCTTCAGAGAATGCTGGCATGGAAGAGAGTGGGGTGTGTGTATATATATGTGTATACACACACACACACACACACACACTGCTGGTTGAGAGGAAGCAATTTACATGTTAATCTGTGTATTGTTCTGTTGTTGAATGGCAAGGCCTCAGGGTGTCCGTTTAATTAATGATCCATTGTCTGCTGGGAAACCCCCCTCACCCTGGGTGGTTTTCATTTGCATTTGGTGGGTCTTGATTTTGGTGTTTTTCAGGACAGGTAGCCAAGGGGCGGCTCTGATCCTCCTTTTTGCCACTCCAAAAAGAGTTGGCAAATGCCGCTCCTTTTTGGGGTGGCAAAAAGCTGCCCTTAGAGCTGCCACGGTGGCTCTTTTAAGCTCCTTTGGTGCAGTGTGTGTGTGCACGTTGCGCCAACAGGCCCTGACGCTGCACACCATGCAGTCAGGGTGAGGTGTGACAGTGGTGTTGGGGTGGAATTGTGGTGGCCGGCATGCAGTTCCCCCGCCCCAACTCCACCCCAGGCTGGCCCTTTAGGTCAGTCTGCATCGGCCCTCAGTTTACTTTAAAGGTCTCTCCTTTCCTGTTGAAGTTTTCCAGGTGTTTATGGATTTCAATGGCTTCCCTGTGGATTCTGACCTGATAGTTATTGGCATGGTCCAGAATTTCATAGAATCATAGAGTTGGAAGAGACCACAAGAGCTGTCCAGTCCAACCCCAGCCATGCAGGAACTCTCAATCAAAGCATACCCGACAGATGGCCATCCAGCCTCTGTTTAAAGACCTCCAAAGAAGGAGACTCCACCACTCTCTGAAGGAATATGTTCCACTGTCAAACAGCCCTTACTGTCAGGAAGTGCCTTCTAATGTTGAGGTGGAATCTCTTTTCCTGTAGCTTGCATCCATTGCTCCAGGTCCTGCTCTCTGGAGCAGCAGAAAATAAGCCTGCTCCCTCCTCAATATGACAGCCCTTCAAGTACTTAAACAGGGTTATCATATCACCTCTTAACCATCTGTTCTCCAGGCTAACATACTCAGTCCCCCAAGTCATTCCTCATAGGACATGGTTTTCAGACCCTTCATCATTTTAGTGGCCCTCCTTTGAACACACTCTTGTGTTTTCAGACAGTATTTTATGCCTAGGATGGTTTATAACATGCTCTGCTAGCTGATTTTTCTGGCTGACCCAGTCTGCAGTGTCTCTCATGTTCCTTGATTTGTGCTTGAACACTGTGTTTGGTGGTTCCTATGTAGATTTGTCTGCAGCTGCACGGTATGCGGTAAACTTCTGCAGCCATGAGAGGGTCTCTCCTGTTCTTTGCTTTCACCATCTGGAGCCACAAAGAAGATCTGACTGTGTTTTTAGACCATCTGAAGAACATCCAGGACAAAAAGAAGCACAATAAAAACACTGGTAGACCAGGCAAAAAGAATCTGTGAACGCCACTTCCTGGAAGATAAATTGAAGCACCTAGACTGGGCTCTACAGGCGAATGGTTACTCCAGCTCAGACATTAGAAGGGCTGCCAAACCCAAAAAAAACCCAGAGGAGTACAGAAAAACAGCCACCCAAAGGGAAGGTATTTGTACCATAAATCAAAGGAGTCACAGACAAATAGGGAACTGGTGAGGAAACACAACTTCCAAACGATCTACAAACTGACCACCTTGGAAGCCTGAGGCATAGCAGAAGAATACAGTTCTTACCAGTTCTCTAAATGCGTGTTCTTCTGAAGACGAACTCATATATAATGGCAAGCCAGCCAAGCCAAGCCCTCTTGGGATCAACAGTTCTTCTGGTTCCTCTAGAGAGCATCTGCACATTTTTCTAACCTGGAAAAGGTGGCCTCTGATGTTTTATATCTTAAATCTCTTTAAAATTGGTAACAGGTTGAGTAAATTGCTACATTTAAGGCTGATTCAACTCTGTTGGAATGCACCCCCTTGAACTCAAATGATTCCCTATGGAACTGGCTCCCCACATTTATATCAGTCTCAATTTACTTCTCATGTCCAGGAATGCAACCCTGACATGAAATGAAGCCTGTCTTATATCAAGCAGATTAAATCTGGCATTAGGTCTTACAGATTCTAGTAGCAGAACAGCCTGAGGTTTTGTCTGGATCAGCTGGGCTGCTCCATTCCTTGAGATGCAAGGGCTGCATTCTAACCCTGAGGATAGGGGAGAGTGGTTCAGAGCATCTGAATCCCGTCTGCATCTCATCAAAATTGGCATCATGGAGTCGAGGAGCCCCAATGCTTGGCCTTTAATAACTCACAATAATTGCATTATAGTCCATGTGCCATTAAAGTGATTATCACACTCCTGCTGGGATGTGCAAATTTGACAAAAGGCAATTAAACTCTTTACCGGGGTCTCCCAGCTGCACTATTGGCATTTCTGATAAAACAGTGTTCTTTGTTAAAATACAGATGAATTATTTCCCTCAACATTTTTCTGTTTCCACACCACTCCACTTGCCTGATGCCGCACTATTCTTCCCCTTGCCTCAAAACTCCGAGTTCACAATGCCCTTCTTGGGTATTTATTAACTGAATTCTTTGCTGTACAGAAAAACAGCAGGCAGTACATCAAAGAAGGAGACTTGACATTCAACCTCTACTTCAAAACATGTAGGAAGAATATATTTTTAATTCACATATAGTATGTGTTGGGTGACATCCTGAAAAAGGGCAAACTTTCACTTCCAGACATCTGATTTTATGTAAATTAGCTTATGGATAGTTTGTCACAGTTGTCAGTATTTTTTTTTTAAATCCATACTAAGTCCAAAACAACAACAACAAAAAACCCATCAGTGGAGGAAGCGGAATGTTGTTGATGGATAAATTCAGCACACTTACGTATGTTGTTGTTGTTGTGTGTCAACTTATGGTGACCCTAAGGCAAACCTATCACAGGGGTCGCCTTTGCCTTCCTGTAAGAGTGAGAAAGTGTTACTTCTGCATGGACACCCAATGGGTTTCCATGGCTAAATGGGAATTCAAACTCAGGTCTGCAGGGTTATAATCCAATGCTGGCTCTTACAGATCTTACTTTGCATAATTTATTCTACTTCTTCAAGTCAGCAAGGAGCGACACAGGCCACTGAAGTGCTGTTGCCTGACCTCTAGAAACCTTCTTCTGCCACCTTCTTGAGATTTCAGAAAGCATCCTCGCCCTAACACCCTTAAGCAGATCTTCCAGTCTGAGGAAGAGCTGGAAGCTGGTGTAGCAGGTCAATAATCAAATCCCCACCTCAAGTATCAGTTTCTGCTACCAGGAGCCCACTAGACAACTGTAAAGGAGCTTCTCTCTGTCTTTCTTTCTGTCTCAGCCCTCCATCTGGAACATGGGGATAATATTACAGAAAAGCCAACCTCTTGTGTTATACGGTTGCTGTGAGGCTCAAGTGCAGATAATGTATGTAAAGTACTATGTACCCTCCGGAAGTGATAAAGGAAGTTAAGTATTATTCAAAGCTTTAAAAGCCTGCCAGTTTTAAAACCAGAGCTAAGGCTAGCTATCTTGTGTTGGCTCAAGCTACAAAAAGCAAGGAACTTGGAATTATAGACTGGTCTCTTAAAAAACATGCCCTGTGGGCAAAGATGATGATGTGCAATATCACAACATCACATGTACTGTATGGGGAATTTTCCTGTGAGTTTCCCCATCTTTGTTGCTTACATTGCTAGCTGGGAGGACTGGTTGAACAACTGCAGATGGGAATTTCCTCTAATGCAACAGAGGTCAGAGTGTGATACTATTGTTAATGACTGCCATTTTTCTTTCTAAAACTCATATTCTGTCAGTCGTTTTATAAACACCCTCAAGACAAGGACTGAGCATGCTCAGTTGCAATATTTGCAAGGAAATTCTTCTGGCTTTTGGCTACTTCATGGTTTAGCACAATATTACACACATGTGATACTTGTAGTTGTGTTTTCTAGCATCCCTGAACTGATGACAGTAGCAGTAACCAAGCTTTAGACTAATCAACATATACCAGTAACTAAAATAAACACAACACTCATTTACCGCCCATTCTACAAAATCCAGTCCATGCAACCATTTCCAATTCTCTTAATCTCTCTCTTCTAAGACTGGACGTTATCACACAGGGTCTAAAGCAGACCCAATCCACACTCAATCTCATCCTATTGCGGTTTCTCCCCCCGTGTGTTCACACGACGTTGCACACAACCCCGTCCCAATGCGGCATCATCCCCGTTCTTTTGAATGCCGGTTTCTTGAGGAAGTACAAGTGTGAGACCAAAATGATACCGCAATGATAGCGCTTTCACCGTATGTCTGATCACCAGATACGTATCCTGGAGCCCAGGCCCCGCGAAGGCTTGAGAAGGTGTTTGTGTGTGTGTGTGTGTGTGACAGCCGGCTGTCACACACACACACACACACACACACACCCCTTCCCAAGAGAGAGCCGCTCTGAGCAGAAGTCCTCAGAGCGGCTCTCTTTCCCGGCTTGGGTTGGGAAGGTGTGTGTGTGTGACAGCTGGCTGTCACACACACACACCTTTCCAAGCCTGGAAGCCTGGTTGCTTTCCTTGGGACGAGGCCGGGCTCGGACCCCGGCCTCCTCCCAAGGAAAGCAACCAGGCTTCCCTTGGGACGAGACCAGGGTTAGAGGCATCCTCCGACCCTGCCGTCCTCCCAAGGAAAGCAACCAGGCTTCCCTGGGGAGGAGGCCAGGGTCAGAGGCATCCTCCGACCCTGCCCTCCTCCCAAGTCCCAAGGGTTGCTGTCACACACACCCCTTCCCAACCCTGTGCCGGCTTGGGGAGGGGTGTGTTTGACAGCCGCAGCAAGTGACAGCCGCGGCTGTCCTGTTTCTGCGCATGTGCAAGAACATCCTTGCTGGGTTCTGGAAGGGATCTTCTCACTTGTGTGTGAACGGCAGATACAGTTCCCAGGAGCGCATCTATCGCGGTTTCGTTAATTGCGCAATGATGCTAGTTGCGTCTGATAGCCATTTCCGTCTTGTGGGGTCTATACCGGTATAGTTCTGGATTGATTCCATACCACTTTCTTGCCGCTTTGAGACCCGCGTGTGATAACGTCCACTGAGATCTTGTTACATTTATTTCTGTGCCCTTCTTACTGTTACTAGTTCACAATTAGTTCTGTAAGTCAAACATGTCTGGTGTTCTGACAAAGAATTAGTAAAATTAGAACGTGTGTACATAGCAAGAGAGGCAGCAAATGACAGCTTTCGTATTTTAAACAAACTGTCATGATAATGAAATTGGGGTTTCCCCATGACAGTTTGTTTAAATTAAAGAAATGGAAGCAGTTGCCATTCTGCCTCTTGTACTATGTACACATGTTCTGATTTTATTAGTTCCCTGTCATAACACTGGGGAAATCAACTCTGTGTGTTTGAATTAAAAGAATTAATTGTGAACAAGTGAACTGCAAGCAGCGGACAAATTGTAACAATTATCTACGTGTTAAACCTCTTATGCAAACTACAGTCTTCCCTCCATTTCTGCGGACTTCGAGTCCGCGGTCTCAATTTTCATGGAAGGGGCAAGAAGGGAGGGAGACAATGGCAGTGCGTGCCTGTGTGCAGCCCTGCACACATCCCATTATTTTCAATGGGACACAAATATTTACGAGTCACCATTTTTGCAAGGGGGGGGGTCTGGAATGGATCCCCTGTGAATTGGGAGGGGCTACTGTACATTTTTAAAATCCCACTTTTCTTCAAGGAAGCTCTTCAAGGTGCTTTACACAAATCTCATTCTTTCCCTGTTTATTGTGACAAAAAAAGAAACATGATGTAGAAGAGGCTGAGAGAACAGAGGGCTTATATTCAAGCTACAGCAGTACGTGGGTTGAGCAGGAGTGGCGGCATTGCTTCACCATTTTGGATGCCCCATACACTGGAGTATGGACTACTTTTACACTGAGCACAAATACTATCTGTGTACATTTATACACAGATGGTCACAAGTTGGGTTATTAACACATAACACTACAAGAAAGGTCTTGCAAAGCTGCTCTGCTGACATTGCCAAGCTAAAGGTCAGATTAAAAGGGGGAGCCTTGCTAGTAGGGAGATTCCGATTACTTTTTGCTCTCCTAATCTCAGTCCTAGGAGCATGAAGGATAATGAATTTCAGAACTGATTCTGGTAAAAAGTGACATATTTTTTGAAAAATATGAGAGGATGGGATGAGAGGAAAGGAAAATGGAGGCAGGAGTGGGTGAGTCCTGGCAGAAATCAACTTTATACATCTTAGAAGACTTTAGACATCTTCACTAGATATAACTCTTGTGAAATTCAAATACATTTAGATAGGTATTGTAAGCAAAAGCATTATAGTCTCTCATGCCACTGTTCGGAACTCAGTTCAGTACTCAGCTTTTCTTGCTACTTTTAGCTTTTTTTTTTTTTTTTAAAGGGATATTGACTTTTCAGGAGAGTTTCGTTGTAGTGTGTGGAAAGTAGAATGCTATACTGACCAGATATAATTTTCTATAGGGTTTTTTCTAGCAATTTCTATGTAATTTCTAAATTATTACACAGCCATACCACAAGATGGATTTTTGAAATATCATTTTAACTTAATGAAAAAATGGCATAAAAATAAGATTGTCAATTGCTAGAGTCCTGGCTGTCAATTGCACTCCATTCCTTCACCAAGTTTTAATAAGCAATTTCTGAGACAGATACAGTCACCAGTAAAATGACATTTACTTGAGGTTATTTGTTCCTAAAATGCACCTCTAAGTAGGAAACTATCGACATAACAATGGAGAAATCATAGTGCTTTCTTTGACTGTATTTGGATTTCATCAGCTGGGATGCATTTACAAACATTGCAAGAAAACGTGCTTTCATTTTACTGCTAGAATTGCTTATACAAAATGAACCTTAGGTGGTCTCACTAAGGACTACACAAGCAAGGAAATGTCTTAAACTGTTCATATTATATGCTGCATTAAGATCCTATGATACAGTGGGATAAAAGTTTTATAAATAAACAAAACATAAATAAATAAAAATAAACTATCACCACACCTTTTTTGTCTGCATTTCAGCAAGTGAAGACAGCAGGACTTACAGACAAGTTCTCTGGTAGGTAGAATTTAGTGCCTTCAAGTCACCTGTTGACTTATGGCAACCCCATGAAT
Organism: Phrynosoma blainvillii; assembly: GCA_026167975.1. Taxonomy (NCBI): domain Eukaryota; kingdom Metazoa; phylum Chordata; class Lepidosauria; order Squamata; family Phrynosomatidae; genus Phrynosoma; species Phrynosoma blainvillii. Next base: position 222,345,808 of record JANUYF010000001.1, on the reverse strand, counting down.
TTCACAGGGTTTTCTTAGGCAAGGAATATGCAGATGCAGTTTTGCCAGTTTCTTTCTCTGAAATATAGCCTACAGCACTCATGTTCATTGACACTGCTTAGCTTCCAAGATCAGACAGGATCTGGTGCTTTTAGGGTATTCAGGCTCCCAGTGATAACTTAAGTGGCAACAATTCTAAGATTTGATTTATAACCTAAAGCAGCTCATGGGGCTTGGGGATCACAACCCACTTTGTAGTGAAGGCAGGGATTGTAGAGTCAAACTATCAGGAGATTTTAGTCAGCAGGTATGATGATATTATCTGTCACAATAACTGAAGCAGGAGGGCTGTTCCCAGCCAGAAAAATCAGCAGTAGCAGAACACATTACAAACCATCCTGGGCATAAAATGTTGTTTGAAAACACTGAAATTCTGGACATGCCAACAACTATCAGGTCAGAATGTACAGGGAAGCCATCGAAATCCACAAACACTTGGACAACTTCAACAGGAAAGAAGAAACCCTTAAAGTAAACAAGGTGTGGCTACCAGTCCTGCAAAATAGAAAAATCAGTACTCAGCAAATGCAGATGAGAAACCACCCAGGATCAGGGGCTTTCCCTGCAGATAATGATCACTAATTAGCAGACAATAATCCTCGTTTGCATATCCTCCCACCCTGAGGCCCTGTTATCAACAACAGAACAATACACAGTTTATTCTGCCCTACCCAGGGTCTCACAGTATATATATACCCACTCTCTTCCATTCCAGTATTCTCTGAAGATGCCAGCCACAGATGCTGGTGAAATGTTAGAAAGAAACTCTTCTAGAACATGACCACACAGCCCAAAAATCCCACAAAAAAACTATGGATGCCGGCCATGAAAGCCTTCAACTTCTATTTCTGCTGTGATGCAAAGAATTTTGTGGTTTGTAATGGGCTATTAAGAGCCATTAACTTTACAAAAGACCTGCTACAGATGAAAACTGCCAGGATTTAGTTTACTAATATGGATCAACACACCATCCTACAATTTTGTCTGTTTTTACAGAGACTATTATAATGAATAGTTACACATCAACATCTACCACTGATCATAATCTACAATTTTTATTTATTAGTTACAATATTTTTAATCTGAGCAAAAACAAAAGTTCTCTATATGGAGATGTCGTAGTCATTCTGTGTCTTAGATATTCCCATTTCAGGACAATTCTCTGGCTAGTATGAGCATCTAATAACAATGAAGTGGGTTTTTCTAGTTTGTTTCTTAAACAAGGAGTAATGTTCAACCTTAGGGTCTTTCTCCACACACTGTTAAGCTCAACTCTTAACCCAACAAAATTCTAAAGAGCTGACAACCACTCTAGATTGAATAATACTTCAAGTGAGTAGAATACTTACTGACATCAATTCCTTTTGGAAAGATTTCCTATCCTTATTGTCCGAATTATTGCAGTCTTCTTTCAATTTCTCCAGCACAGAAGCCACACATTCCGGTTCGCTGTCTAGCTCTGCTCGACAGAAGAAAGCAAGGGGCAAGTTGCTGTACCCCAGGGCATCTGCAAATGCCCGCCAGCTGCTAATGTTTTCCATGAGCAAAGTCCTTACTGACGCGTAGATATAGGTGAGAAATTTACAAGGCCTCAGGATTTGTTCTAGCAAAATGCTAGTGGTGAGCTCTGGCCCAGAAAAATAATGTGGCTTGATTTTCCCAACAATTAAAACGTTTTTGGTATGGACAAGGCCAATTTTACCCTGATAGTATCCAATGTACCACTCCTTTGTCCACAGCTGGCCTTTCAACTTAATTTTCTCCTCACTCAGCAAAGCGATGGCATCTCCTTTCTTATATTCCAAGAGGTAATGGTTCTTGTTTTGTCTTACCACTGTTTTCAGCAGTTTGCCATATTTTAAGCTTCCCACTATCCGATCCTGGAAAACTGGGTATTTGCTGGTAGTTGCAAGAGGGGACAAGATGATCTTGCCAACCTCATTTTTCTTCAGGAACCTTCTCTGTCCAGTTGACCTGATGGCACTTTTGGGAGGTGGCTGGGGTGTTTGCACACAGAACTGAGTCAGGATGGCATCCTTGTCATCCTTGACCTGTACTCTCAGTGTGAAGTCAGACAGCTCATTAGGGTCATGGGATATGATGGGGAAGATGAGGCGACTGATTTTCCCCAGCTTCATTTGGAAGCCTCTCACTATTTTTGCCTGTTCACTGGCTCTCACCTCATAATTCATCATGTTTGAAAACATACAAAGCTTTAGGTCTTGTGGCCTCCCCAAGGTGAACTGGTGCTTACCCCATAACTGCAGTGCCACAGGGGCAACACAGTGTACTTGGCGTGTAACTTCATTTACTAGTAGAGTCTTTGGGGCACAATCATGTCCAAAGATGGCCACTACTGTTTTAAAAGAAGGATGGATGTGTTTTGGACCATAGACACCCACAGTGACCTTTTTCAGGATGTGATCCCAGACAGTGTAAGGATACAGAATGTTCTGTCCTTGGGCCACGGCTGCAATGTACATACAAGGCTCCAAGTTCTCCAACTCAACCTGAATTGTTTCTCCATAGCACTGTTTGAGTTGCACTGGTGTATATGGGCCTTCCTTCATGTCACTCCTCAGACACTGTATCCCTACTAAACTCTTACTCACAGTGTCATTCTTCACTTCTGCTGAAATCTTCATCTCTAGCAGGATAGAGGTTCGGATCTCCATGTTGCTCAGCTTAATCTCTAGCACAGGGCTTATGGTGGTGTACCTATCACTATTAAGCTCCAAAGGTGGATCTAACAGAGCTTTCATAGAGATCTGTTGTGTCTCTCCAGCAGCCACATGACCTTCTGGAACACGAATGTTAATGTTTGTATCTGGAAGCTGAACTGCCCCCCCAGAGCTATCCAGCTTGCAAACTATGTTGGTCTCCACAGGTTGTGTCTGACCCCAACCAGGGTTCTGGCCCAGCAGATCCAGGTCATGGCATGATCTTGCTAGCTTCCGATGGTTCAACCATGCAGTTCTAAAATCTTCCCTGCTCTGGAATTGCTCTGGGGTAGGTGACTTCAGCCCAGAAAATAAGCCTGATGATGCCACATTTTCTGACTTTGCCTGAAGCACTGAGAGTTCTGATAAACTGTATGAGCGCTTGCTTCTGAAAAAAGGATTGCCCCGTCTGCTTGGTTGCTCAAAATCAAATCCATTCATTGATGGAATCTCATCAAGATGGTTACCGACACTGCTGTTTGTTGCAGAGCTCGACCCTGTAAATGTAGGTACTCCTGTGTCAAAGAGCAACAAATCCACTGGAGTATGGATGAAAGATTCTTTTTCTCTGTCGGGCATGGTCTGCAAATTCCCATTGAGAAATGGGTTAGTCTGTTTGTTATTCAAGAATGGATTGTTTTTGGCTAAGCTCCATTTTGCGTCAGTCCAGTCTCCGAGGAGATCAAGTTCTTTGGCTCCTTCATCTGAGCTTTCAAGCAGATTGTCTATCATTCCACTGTCTGTCAATGAAGAGTTCCGGTAACTGATAGGCTGGACATAGGATGATGGGATGTAGCCCATCTCTGTGGTATTGTGAGCATACCACCACTCACCTCCTGAGGTATCTAAGACATAAAGGTGGTCACCCTTGGAGAATTTCAAGGTGGTGAAGTTGTTTGGACAATAGTCTTTGATTGCTACAACTTCCTTTGCATTTCCAAATGATGTAGGATTGTCTACCATCAAGGCACTAGGAGAAGGCACTGAAAAGCAAAACAAAAAATAGAATGTAAATTGACAACTCCAGATAGAAGAAATACTGTGCAATGCTACACTAGCTGCACTGATGACCACTCATGTTAAATTCACAGCTTTTTCTCACAGAAGGGTTTTAATAGCAGACATAACCTGTACATCTCTCCCCCACCAGTATATCTGAATTTCCATTACCAAGTTTGTTAATACGTGAGAAATTATTATCCAGGGGATTCTCTAAGACACGGCTTTGCAATGTGGTGCATTTCAAATGTTTTTGGACTACAACATCTACAATCTTATGTTCTGCACGTATTGCGTCTGCAGAGTCTCGCCCGGCAGAGCTGTTTAGGGTGGTGGGGGATTTGACGCGGATACCTCCTGCGCCGAACCCTCTACTTAACCCGACGACAGCCTGCTGTGAGGCATTTAATATCTACTTTGCAGATAAAATCTCTCGGATAAGAGCCGACTTAGACACCAGTATTCTGGCAGAATCTGTAGACGAGGCGTCCAGTAACTCCGTTGATGGCATTTTACTGGATCAATTTCAATTTGTGAGTACCGAGGACGTGGACAAGTTGTTTGGAAGGATGAGGAAGACGACTTGCCCCCTCGATCCTTGTCCATCATGGCTGGTCGTCCAGGGTGGAGACGCGTTGAGAGTGTAATTTTTTAAGGGGGGGTGGGGGGGTTTCTGTATTATGTTTTATGTATATTGTGTTTTAAATGATGTAAGCCACCCTGATTGGGTATCCATTGGGCGGGGTATAAATAAAAATTTATTTATTATTTATTTATATTCCTTCGAGACACAATCAACGCGTCCCTCAGGGAAGGAAGTATTCCATCTTGTTTAAAAGAGGCGGCAGTTAGGCCACTCTTAAAAAAGCCTTCCCTGGATCCCCTGGACAGAAACAACTATAGACCAGTCTCCTTGCTGCCATTTCTAAGCAAGGTGATTGAGAGGGCAGTTGCTTCCCAGCTTCAAGCTATCTTGGATGAAACCGATTATCTTGATCCATTTCAAACCGGCTTTAGGACGGGATTTGGAGTTGAGACTGCCTTGGTTGCTCTGACCGATGACCTCCGCTTGAGCACCAACAGGGGAAGTGTGACCCTGCTGGTGCTCTTGGACCTCTCAGCGGCCTTTGACACTATAGATCATGCCATCCTCTTGGATCGGCTGAGAGAGTTAGGAATTGGAGGCACTGCTCTGCGGTGGTTCTGTTCCTTCCTCTCTGGCAGATCCCAGAGGGTGAGGCTCGGGGACAGTTGCTCATCCAAAATCGAGCTCAATTGTGGCATCCCTCAGGGCACCATCCTGTCCCCGATGTTATTTAATATTTATATGAAGCCGCTGGGAGAGATCATTTGGAGGCATGGAGCGCGGTGTCTTCAGTACGCTGATGACACCCATATCTATTTCTCCATGACCAAATCATCATTTCAGACCTCTGACGGCGTCTCTCCTCTCAATGACTGTCTTAGAGCGGTAATGGATTGGATGAGGAAAAACAAATTGAAGCTGAATCCAGACAAAACGGAGGTGCTCACGGTGACAGGTCCGAATCCAGGCCCGGGATTACAGCCCCAGTCCTGGATGGGGTCACACTCTCCTCCAAGGACTGTGTGCGCAGTCTGGGGGTACTCCTTGATTCATCGCTTCACATGACTAGTCAGGTGAACGCGACAGTCAGGAGTGCCTGTTATCAGCTTCGGCTGATACGCCAGTTGCGCCCATTCCTGGATAAGAAAGACCTGGAAACTGTTGTGCACGCACTGGTAACCTCACGCTTGGATTACTGCAATGCACTCTACATGGGGCTACCCTTGCGCCTAACTCGGAAACTTCCGTTGGTACAAAATATGGCAGCCAGATTAATTACTGGTACATCTAAGAGGGAGCACATTACACCTGTGCTCAAATCGCTCCACTGGCTGCCAATTAGTTTCCGAGCACAGTACAAGGTGTTGGTTTTGACCTTTAAAGCCCTACATGGCTTGGGTCCAACTTATCTTAGGGACCGCCTCTCCCCATATGAGCCCCCTCGTGCCCTTCGGTCAGCTGGGAAAAACCTACTCCAACAACCGAAATCCAAATTTAAACAGACCTCGCAGAGGGCATTCTCCATCATTGCCCCTAAACTATGGAATGACCTGCCGGACGAGATCCATCTCATCACAACACTCACTGCTTTTAAGAAAGCAGTTAAGACGGATCTCTTCCAGCAGGCCTTCCCGGATTGATCCTCTTTAGAGGAATGAACATCGAATCTTTTCCCTATGCTCTCTGTTGTTCTGCCACCATTATCTTATAGTTCTGTTTTCATTTATTGACTTTTTGTTTTAAATCTTTTAAGTTTAATTCTGTCTTAAGGGGTGGGAGGGATGAGGGGAGGGATTGGGATATTAGAATGTATTTTAACTATTGTATTTTAATTGTTGTGAGCCGCCCCGATTGCTATGCAGAGGGGCGGGATAGAAATAAAATTTATTATTATTATTATTATTATTATTATTATTATTATTATGATCATTGACCATGCTGGCTGAGTCTTAAGGGAACTGTAGTTCAAAATATCTGGAGGGCACCCGGATGCCTAAAGCTGTTCTAAGAGATTACTCAGCACTGTACTATATACAACTTCAGCAGCGATCTCATGCCCAATTACCTGGGAGTAAGCAATGGACTTACTTTTGAATAGACACATGTAGGATTGCAGTGTAAATATCACAGGGAAGGTCAAGTTTAATAAATTGCAGAAATATTGTTGAACTTATTCAAAAATGCATCACTGAAATCCAAGGAGAGGCTATGCTAATTGTGGCTTTGGCAAGTAATATGGTCATGTTAGGAAACAAAGGAATATTGGGAATGACCTTGATCATGAACCAATTAAGCTTTTCTTCTGCTGCCAAAATTGTTGCAAGGTCTGAACCAGCAACTGTCATAGTTACATTTGCAAACATCAAGTTACTCCTGTATCTGCTTATTTTTTACAACTGCCTCACTAACTTAGGAATCTTAACTCTAAATTCACAAGAATCAAGTCAACAATATGGATCTGTTGGAAATTGGGGGTCTGTATGACTTTTTGGATATTTTCACATTCTCTTTAATTGAAATCTGGATTGTAGACTGAAAAGAAAGAATTAAAGGGTTATAAACTGAAATTTTATCCATGAAACAAAAGCTAATTTGCATAGTAGGCTATTACAACTGCACTTTTATTAACACACACTCCCACTTCCTTTGTTTCTACAGATACACCACCTCATCCCAAAGGCTCATGGTGAATAAGAGATTCAAAATATAAATAAAATATGGGATTACATATTGCTGAATGGAATTTAATCTTGCATAGAACATGAAAATGGTTAGGGAAGAATGCCTAGGGCACTACTGCATGATGAAAATCCAATTGCTTCATGGCAACTTCCAGGAAAGAAAAGGAATACTTTTATCCACTATGATTAAGGAAGACAGCACTCAGCAGGGCAAGCCAATGCTCAGCTGATGTAAATGAGTGAGGAGAAATGACAATACTAATCTAAGACTGAGAAGCTTAGAGGTCTTAATGCACACAGATCTGGGTTACTAGATAATCACCATCAGAGCATATTAAAGGAAACAGGACGGTGGGCTTAGGGCCCAAGGGCACAGTAGAGGCATCTAGTCCAGACTTCCTCTTTAAGGCAAGAATCTCAGCATACCAGTACTTCCTTCATCATTAAGATTATATACAAACCAGATGCCCTCTCCCATCCCAGCCCTGTACAAGGCAGGAATGCAAGGAAAACTACCTTGCACACACACAAAAAAACAGTGTCCTCAGAAAAGCAAAGACACACATTCTCATTTCATGAAAACTTCATGCCATAAACCTGGCATGGCATTCATGCCATGTACAGACCCCATGTGCTTCTCACATCCACTTTTGTACCTCCTCACCCCCTTGTTGAATATAGTACTTCGGCAAAAACTAGCCTCCTTCCCCTGTTATTAATTTAAAACAAGACCCATATCATGTTCACACCTTGTTTTGCAGGCCAGCAAAACTTTGGGGTGTGACCTAGAAGGGGTATTAGTCTCATCAACAGGACATGCCCATTATTGATGAAAACAGCAATTTGGGAAATTTCTGGGAGTGCAATTTTCACTGGAGGGAAGGTGCAGACAGCTTGTTTTGAAGTAAAAGCATAGGTTTCAGCAGGTGCCCCGTGGCAAATTAAGCAGTGACAGTGACAGTATTCTGGCATGTTATGGATCAAATCTGCCCTTTGGATTGTTAGAAACTGCCCTCAACATAAACCCATGTTGTTCCAAGAAGGAACTGGATCATGCCTCATAGAAAGGGTATAGCATTAATAACATACCAAATTATTCAAATCAGGGAATAATTTTGATCTTGTATCACTGGTATTAAACCTAGGCCCTTCTACAAACGGACAAATGAAAGCTTTTTTTCTTGAAATGGGGATCCTAATTGCTACATGATAGGGATTGAGAGAGGCAGTCAAGGTTGGAAGGAAAGGGTTAATCCTCCCTTCACTGAATGACAATCAGCTTTTTTAAAAAAAAGCTTTCAAAGGAATTGTCAAGAAGGAGAGGGAAGGAAAGAGAAAGAAAGGGGGGTGGGGATGAGGAGCAAGCATGGAGAGTATATAGGTGTGAGTAAGGACAGAGAGAGAGATTTAGGAACTAGAGTTTTAGGAAATAAATTATGGATCTTAGCCGATGTTCGCTTGATTCATGGTGGCTTTATTAAGGATAATATTAAACAGTATTTCTTGATTCAGAAGGAGATGTGCTCAATTATTTCTACATAGAGAAAAGTAAGGAATGAAGAAGAAACAATGAGAAGTATTTCAAAAATAATAAGGGGGGGTGCTACAGTATGATTCCCCCTCTCCTGTACTTTTGTGGATAAAGGAAAGCAAAACTGAACACAGTAGCAACATACATGCTCTTCTAAGCTATATCTTGTCTGGAGCAAAGTTTTCCATCTCTAGATCAAGTTTATTTTTACAAACCATTGTGTTTCTCCAAACTTGTATCAACTTACTAAATTCCAAAGCAGAATTGTGTAGCAAATATAGGAACAGTACAGTCTGCTTTGGTCATGAAATGCCTCGAGTGCCATTCGCTATGAGGTACCCACATTTTCATCAGATGTTTAATACTTATTACTAAATAAACCCCTCACTAAACATGCACCTGAAACCCACCCACCAGATTTCATATGGCAAGCTGGTACTTCTCACCTTCAACCCTACTGTTGTGAATTATGGGAATGCTATCAGCCCAACCTACTTGGCTGCTTTAATAACTTGCAAACTTAGCAGACAATGTGGTCCTTCTTGAAGTATACCCACACAGAGATTAACGAACAGCATATGGGAATACCTCCTGAAGTAAGACATCTTATATATATGGTCACCCAATAAATTCAGAGCAAAGTTGAGATTTGAATCAAGGAGTTGAAACTTATATTTCATGTTCTTTAGAATACCAATAATGAACTTGCCATATTAAAAATACTTTCTGGCCAAACATTTGAAGAACTGTCTACCCAACTGTATTGAAAAACAAGATGTTCAGATCTTGAGATTTATTACCACCTTTAAAGTTACTTCCTTTTCTTTAAAAACAAATGTAAGAGACCACCTCTATGAAAATACTTACATCATCTCTGGCTTCCATTTTTAAATACATAGTATCAATCTGTGAACACATGCTATGATCATGTTCAAAGCCTAAAAGGATTTGCTAACTTGTTTAAAAATGTGAAAGAGTTAAGAGTCTCCTATACATTAGCAACTACACTGGCTTCCTCAAATGTAGGTCGGAATTGTAGCATTACAGTAGAGTGTAAAAATAGCTGTGCAAATGGTTGTGTTTTCTTAGGGGTTGCATATTGACGGTCCCTAGTGCTGCCACTCATTCCATAAGCATGTGCACACACACACACACACACACACACTTTTTGACTTGGTCAGGAGAATTACTTAACTGGTGCAGCACCAGTGAGCTCAAACCCATGGTGTGGGATCCAGTGTAATATATGCTGGAGTTTATTGCATTGGCTTTGCTCCCACGAAAGACAAGGGATGTAACTTTAAGAAGGTGGATTTTATCGCATTTCCCCATTGCGGGGGAATATGCAGCCACTATGCAAGCCGGGCTTCTCCAGGCTCCTCCTGCATCTTTTTAAGAACGGTTTTTTTCCGTTCTTGAAAAGATGTGGCAGAAGCCTGGCTTGCATACAGGCTGCGTACTCACTGCATACTCTCTGGCTATGGGGAAATGTGATAAAATCTGCCTTCTCAAAGTTACATCCCATGTCTATTGTGGGAGCAAAGCCAATGAGATAAACTCCTATGCTAAAAGTATCATCTCAGCCATCAAAAGTTATCAGATTTTTCCCTATGGGTGATAAGGAGATAATGAAAGGTGAGTTGATACATAGAGGCTTACAATGTATTAATGTCACCTGAAAATGATAATTCAGCTTTGTTGATTCTTTGCACCAAAAAGTCGGGGGAACCTTCCCCACACCAAATCGGACCATTAGTCCAGCCAGTTCAGTATCATCTGTGCTGGGTGCCAACATCTGTCCATAGTTTCAGATATGAGTATTCTGAGCCTTTTCTGGAAATGTCAGAGATGGAACTTGAGCACTTCTGTTTGCAGAGTATGTGCTCTGTCATTAAGCAATAATAACCAGACCATCAACTATTATTTATGCTACACATACCCTAAACACAGAACCTGCACTGACTCCTCAGTTCATGCTTCATTCTAACCATGGTGAAATGATTTTGAGCACTTTCTTTAATGGTCAAGATTGAAATATCTGATTCCCCCCCCCCCCATGCCAAGGTCTTTACTTCTGACAATAGTTTAGAAGATTGTTGAGTCTCCACCAGATCCTTCTTTAAAAGAACACTTGCATTAAGTAAGTTGATGGAACAACAATGCTCCAATGGGGTGATGTGATGCTATTGCTTCCTTAACCATGGTTTAATGAGATGCTTCAACTGGACCCAATTATAATTTGGTGGTATCTGTGATTGACAAACTATGGCTCTTGACTGGCTGACAAACTGAAATTAAGAAATCATGGACTGAAATGTGGTTGCATGACTTGTAGAACCAGGGGCAGAGACTTTTCAGTTATTACATTCTATTTCAGTACCTTCCTTCTTAGAGAGGCTTTCTTGTAACCATATTTATTTTATTTCTGGCAATAAATGAAAGGGTTTTTAAAATGATTTTTATGGGGAATCTTGGATAGAGAAATCTTGATTTTAACGATGTTCTGTCATTTTTAATTGTTCTTCTCAAATGTTTAATTTATTTAAATCAGTTTTGCTCAAGCTGCTCATGGAGTTTCTCAGCTGAAGAGTGGATAGACATAAAACTATCAAAGATATTGTTTGGCATGATGTTTCTATGGACAAACTTTAGTTACAGCTATCACTCTGTCTCCTACTGTGGCTATTGTGCCTACACTGAACAGGTGAGGGACAGAGTATGTGGAGCGGCCAAAAAGTTCTAATATCAGTTTGTCTGCAAATCAGGTGCAACCCTAAATCACAGTTTAGTTTCTTAATCACAATGAAAGCCATCCTAGGTTTATTGTGACTGCTCTATTGTACAGTTCCCTATAGAACCTTTGTAGACAATCCCATTTTGGACGAATGTTTTAACTACTTCAGGATACAGAGAAAAAGCTCACCTTTGACAGAACTAAAGCTGGTTTCTGGAAAGTCTTCACTCAGATCAATCAGTGTCCCCTCAGACTTGCACCGTGGGAGGCCATTGGCATTAGCAGCTCGGATCCGCTGGGCTGCCATCTTGAGATCTGTGCCCTTCCCTGAATATCTAATAGGCCATCTTCTCTAGAAGAGTTGTGACAAATGTAATGCCATTGATTTTCAGATGCTCTAATTACCAGGGTGATTATGGTGTCATACTTTTATAACTTGAGGAAAATCTGAAAAGAAAAATAGTAATTAGAACATGGTTTCTCTTAGAAGTATTTTCACTTTATTGTGTGATTAAATTGTAAAAACCTGTAATTATCCAATTACAAACATTCCACTCTGTATAAACAAACCAAGATGTATTACTTTATGACCATCTATAATTCTGATAACTTCTGAATAACAGGGGAATCCAGATAGCCAGCTTATCACAATGTTCACACAGCCATCAAGCAAAAGCTCTCTTTCCTCTGGAAACTCGGGACCACATTTGTTGTTATTAACTGCCCTCAACACGATCTTGAACCATGGCAACTCTATAGATGAGACATCTCCAAGACCCTTTGTTCTCCACTGCTCTGCTTAATTCCTAAAGACCCATATCTGTGGCCTCCTTAACAGAGTCCATCCATCTAGCATGTGGCCTTCCTCTCTTCCTACTTCCCTCCACCTTTCCCAGCATTATTGGCTTTTCCAAAGAGTCCTCTCTTCTCATGATGTGTCCGAAGTAGAACAGCCTTAGTTTGGTCATCTTGGCTTACAGAGAGGTTTCTGGCTTGATCTGTTCTAGGACCCACTTGTTTGTCTTTTTGGCTGTCCACGGGATCCTCAGCACTCTTCCCCACATCTCAAAGGAGTTGATTGTCTTCCTATTAACTTTCTTAACTGTCCAGCTCTCACATCCATACATGATAATAGGGAATACAATGGCTTGTATGATTCTAACTTTTGTGCTGAGTTATATAGCTTTGCATTTAGAATCTCTTCTAGTTCTTTCATAGCCACCCTCCCTATTCTTAATCTTCTTCTGATTTCTTGTCCCCATTTCTATCAATGTTTGATTCCAGGTATGAGAATTCTTTTACTATTTCTATTTCTTCATTGTCTAGGTTGAACTTGTGAAAGACCTCAGTGGTCATTATTTTTGCTTTCTTTATGTTCAGTATTAAGCCTGCCTTCGCACTTTCTTCTTTGATCTTCCTTAGTAGGTGTTCCAGGTCTGTGAAGTTTTCTGCTAGTACTACTAGTTCTGCTAGGGACCACATGAGATACTGTTAAGAATCTTTTCAAAAGAACAAGTGTTTTTTATTACTCTAGAGGGCTAGGATGAAATAACCTAAAAGCATGTTTCTTTTATCTGTAATGTCAACTCACCAAAGAGTTACAGAAACATCATATACCAAATGCTTTGGACTTTGTTCAGGGAAACCTGAGTTCAAATCTCTTTAGAGAAATGACTTTGGAAAATTCTTGCCTCAGTTTAATCCACCTGGCAGGGTCCTTGCAAGGATGTATGATGCCCTGAACCCCTTGGAAGAAGGGTAAATCTGATAACTACCATCAGTAAATTGTTCATCTGAATCTACCTTATGCCTACACCAGGGGTTCCCAATCTTTTTCATTCATGGAGCCCTAAGGGCTCCATAGAGCACAAGTTTGGAACTGCTGGCCTATACTATCCCACAATTTCTACTTGTATATATGGTCAAACTTCACCCCCACATTTCTTCTGTTTGGGCTCTCAGCTAGCGTTGCCAGGTTTTTCAAACAGGAATACAGGGCAGCCTTTCCTATTTCCAGGCCAGCTCAAGACTGGCTTGTATATGAGAAGCAGGCCAATATGAAGCCCATGTCTCAAAACCCAAGTTTAGAGGCCCTGCAGGAGCCTAGACCTCTCACAAGACACAAGGCAGCAGGCTTTATGTAGGCCTGCCTCACAGGCTAATGGCCTCACTTCCCTGGGTCTGTAGAGCTGAGAGCAAAAAGAGTGGTGCCAGGCACACTCGGAACAGATGGATCCCACTGTATTTCATATTTAACCTAAGACCATTTTGCTGCATGCTGAAATGTCAAGGGGTGATAGTCTGTTGTGAGTGTGGCAATTGCCGGCTCTTCCTGCTCTCACTGGATCAAAAAATACAGGATTTGGGGTTGTTCTGCCCCAAATATAAAAAAGGTATGCAAACTAGTCAGTCCCTGGGCCACTTTCCAGACTGCCAGGCCCATGTAATTTGCACCAGTTTCCTCCCACCCCCATCAGCCTGGCAGTTCACATATTTGCTGTATGACAGTAATATAGGCACATCCGGCCCTCTGGGTCAACAATTTTAATTTGTAATGCAGGCAGGTGTATATACATCTGCGCACTATTGTGCCCCTTGTGTCTACATCTCTTCCACATGTATTATATTTCAAATGCAAAAACTTTGTGAATTAAAAAATGCACAGAGCTTTGTCACATTTGAAGTGGCACACGCAGTGGGGAGGGTGCAAAAAGGCATCTTTCCCAACTGTAATGACCATATTGCTTCATTTCAAAAGTATGGATTAGCTCTAAGCCTCTTTACAACACCTGCTCAAACAGTCTTTCAGGGAAAGAAGCTAGTATTATCTCCAGAAAAGAAGAGATATGGTACACAAGAAGTCCCATCTAATAGAACTGGAAACAGGCATGGGTTTGGGGTAGCACATCTTCCAAAAACAAGGGTAAGAAACCTTTATTCAGATTGCCTTCTGGGGGCCAGTGAATAGGGTAGCAAAATCCATATCCCATTAAGTCCTTGGGTAAAATAAATTAATGTAAATACTGCATTCTTCATGGGGACTACACAATTGCTTAAATGGCTAGAGCAGCCCCAAAGCTCCTTTTATGTAGTAAAGTGGTTCAGCCTCAAGAAGCTGTAAATGTTTTCAAAGTATCAAGGACTTGAATCCAAATGCTCCTTTTTCTCTCAAAGGAAAAAGAATCAGGATCAGACAAAGCATTACACTAGTGTGTGCATTTGGGCAGGCAATAGAGTCTTTATGTCCCTCAAAATAAATTTTTAACATAAGTCTTGGCTCCTATCAAAACCAGTTGCAAAAGCCCAGCAAGCAGGGCAGCTGCCATGGATAGGAAGGGTATCCATGTTATCTGGCACTGTGATCTGGAAAGATTTTGAAAGTTTATCAGCTATATGAGTGATCTATCTGGAGATGCCAGACTTGCCTATACAATCATTATATACCTTTCCTGTTATTAAAAATAATAACATTGATTCTTCTGTTTATTATTACTATCTCAATTGTGATAGCTAAGAGTCCTACTTTTAGCCTACAAATTTGTAGGATGGTATGGTAGAGAATTAATTCATACCCTCCTGAATATTAAGCAGATATATGTTCAGCTGGTATATATTTAGTTGTCAGGACACACTGAACTAATGTTTCTTCTTCCTCTTTAAGATTTATTAATAGGGACACAGTGCCAGAAATATATCTGCAACATCCATTCTGTCATTGTGCATTTCCAGAAGAGTATGAGATTAGCACACGTTTAACAACTCACTCCTCCCCCCAAAAACTAAAGACAAAAATGGGGAAACCCCTACTGATCAGAAATCAAAACAGTGGCAGCATTTGTGTATTACCAAGAAGATAACATGGAAACTAAGGAGTGAAAATACAGTAGCACCATGTCGAGAATGAGAGAAACAATAGCTAGCGTCCTGTCAGAGACATATGCCAGCAGAAGTTTAACGTATACCTGTGTATGGCTTTTTTTAAATGCCTGTGGGTAAATACCTGTACTGCAGCCGCTCACTCATAGACCACAAGGTTGCGAGTTCAATACTAGCCAGGGCTCAGGCTAGACTCAGGCCTGCATCCTTCCGAGGTCACTAAAATGAGTACCCAGCTGTTGGGGGGCAATGAGCTTACAGTTGTAAACTGATTAGACATCCCCTAGTGCGATATGGAGCAGTATATAAATAAAGCTGCTTTGCTTTTGCTTTTGCTCTTTTTGTCATTATGGAGGTTGGAATTCTCTGCCTCCCTTATGTGATGACCAAGCCCTCCACCTTTTTCATGCTCCTCCTTGACACAGCCACATATCAGCCAGGAAAGAACAGCGAGTGCCTCAGAAGCATCCGGTTGGGTGCCTAAAGCCAGATGCACCCCTATGAAGGCACCCTCTGGGATTTCCTGCAGATCCAGAGCTTCTGGAAGAGGATGGGATATTGCCATAGGAATATTGCCACGTGTTCTTCAGCTGCCCACCACCCTTTGCTGGCCACTACATGGCTCTGTTTGGCAACATGGAAAAGACAGGTTTTGAAGGGCGATGTGTGTATGGGAGGGGGGAGAAATGAGATGTGGCATAGTTCCAGCTGAAGTAACTTTATACTTCCAAATGCAAGATCTCAGCAGGCATATTTCCAGCAACCCAGGAAAACTACTACACAGTTTCCTTCACAGCTGCACAAGCTATCAACTGGTTTCACACACATTGCTATCTCCCAGTTCAAAAAAGAACAAACTGATTTTTGAGGATTTTTGAGAGGGATTAAACCTAATGGTGAACAGTGGAAGCCACATTTAGCATGGCTTATATCATGATACTGCCATGCTTAAAACTACATTAAACTGTTACGCAAGGATTTCTAGTAATCTCAAAACAGGCTAGGCTCAAAGATGAATGATACTGCCAGGCTCATATTTTGAGACTAGCTTTTGTAAAATATACCCCCAATGGGATGGGGGGGGGGGCAGGCTGTAGGATACACATATACAGTCGCCACTCTGTTCTTGCAGACTTCAAGTCCGCAGTTTTGCATATTCACGGAGGTGCGACCTCTAATTAAATCAATGGGGCGCGCCCCATTCAAGCCTATGGGGCTTGAATATTTGCGAATCTATGTTTTTGTGGGAGGGTCCGGAATGGATCCCCTGCAAAAACAGAGGGCCAACTGTACTTTGTACTAGAGAATCAGACTAGCAGTTTCCAGCAGTGTGTTTCAGACTATCGCTTAGATTTCATGTAGATAAAGTGCAAGCAATAAATTACATTAACCAGGAGAAATACCAAGAATCACTGTAGGGTCACAACAGCTTGTTCTCAGAGCATACTGATAGCTGACCTGTTATTTAGCCATGCTTTACAAGGTAGTAAGTTTACAAATCAGTCACTTTAATATCCCACTTTCCCCCCAAGAGTGGGATTCAAAGTGGCTTATAGAATACAAGAAAATATAAATAAAACATACATCTAAAACATATAAAAAGTTAAGATTTAAATTAAATTAAATTAAAATTAAACTAAATAAAATTAAAACAATATAAAACATTAATGTAAATCATGGATCAAAAATAGTACAGCACTACAGTACAGTAAAGATGCTATCAGTAGATTTTTAACTTGCTCTCCATCATGCTCCAAGTCTAGTATCTCAATGCTAACAGTTATACAAGATAACTGCTGTGGAATTATTGGGAACACATTATACCTAATAATTGCTGATCATAATGTCTTACAAGAGATACTGCCATCAGGAATGCTAATCCTGCACTCAGAAATGATTTGGCATAAGCTCTTGTTTAGCATATGACAGTGCAATTACTATGCCAGTTAAGTAAAAATTATATTACAAGGAACTAAAAGTAATGGGCTGGACCAAAGCTGCTAGCACTGTTCAAGCAATGTGTGTGCTGTTCTGAAAATGCTTGTACAATAATTCACACAGTGGTATTATGAGAAAATTTTATACTGCTGGTGGGGCTGCCTTTCAAAGAAATTTCTAAATTTTATTTTAACTATAACTGGTCTTCTATTATTTTCCTTATGTTTAGGATTCTGATATACCAGTTTCATTTCCAATTTGTTTCCACCTGCAGTTTAAAGTGATGATTATTATATGTTAAATTCTAAACCAGCATAGGAAATCTCAAGCATTGTGGCCAAATTTGTGCCCCCCATGATCCCAACATAACCTGCTGGGCTTTCCTCATGTGGACATAAATAAATAGAATAACAATAATAATAGGGTTTTTTTTAAAACAAAAGTTTTAAATTTTAATAATGTAATGTTTTTAATCTTTTGAAATTGTTTAATTTCAAAGCTTTTTTAAACTTTGTATTTTTAATGTTCAATGTTTCATACTGTTTTAACTTAGGCTGTTTTAAATTTTGTTAGCTGCCTTGAGTCCCTATACCAGGAGAAAGCCGGATATAAATAAATAGAACAACAACAACAATTTCTCTGGTGTACTAGAGGGGAAACCTTGGGGAGCTGAGCTCTAGCCCTTTTTGAGACCACATACAATAATCTATCAGAGCACAGAGGACTGCTGATTTGAAATCCTAACTGGCCAAAGTCCAGCAAAGTTGACACCAGGGGCTCATTCACACTATAGAATAATAGCCCAGTAGGATTTCATAGGATGGCTGTCAAAGTGGAATAATAATGATCTAATTATTTAATGAATGGGCTCCAGGAAACTGGAAAGTACACTGAATCTAAACCCATTCCAGCCTATAAGTGTTGGAAATTCCTTGTCCTGGCCAAACCTCTCATAAGCCCTATGGCTGCGTATCTGGCTTGGAAGACATTGGCATTATTTGGCTCCTGCCCTGTCTTCTCTATTAGCCAAAGGCACTTTCTGTAGGGACAAAGGGTTTGTTATTTTTAATAAATAAATGATTAGGCAACAGTAAAAGCAAGTTTACAATTGCCTCTCTGGTCATTGTCTCCAGGAAATCAAATTACATATAGAGCTAAGTGCAGACTAGACTGGCTGTGTAAAAGCAACTGGCTACCACTGTTAAAAGGAAGAGGGCTTCACTGGTGCTACCAGGCCTGGTGTTCACAATCCAAAAAAGAAAGTCTTTCCCAGTGCCTCTCTTTTTGCTACTGTAACAAGAGGCTGAATCTCTGCTACAGCTTGCTCCAAGGCCAGAGGATGGACTGGGTGTTGCATGATTTATCATCAGCAGTATAACTCCGATCAGCATCATGTATGCATGCTTGAAAGGCTCACACGAGCATGACACTATAGATTACTGTAATGTCTGTGTATTACATCTCAACGCCTATGTTAAATTGGATAGTTAATATGAATGCTGTTTTCTTTCTAATAATACACAAGTGGTTCACTTTCTATATAACTCTTGTTGTTTTGTGCCTTCAAGTTATATCTGACTAATGGTGACCCTAAGGTGACTCTATCATGAGGTTTTCTTGGCAAAATTTGTTCAAAGAGGGTTTATCTTTGCTTTCCTCTGAGGCTGAGAAAATGCGACTTCCCCAAGGTGATGCAGTGGATTTCCACAGCTAAATGGGGATACAAACCCCGGTCTGTAGAGTCATAGCGCAATCCTCAAACCACTATGCCATGTTATAGATCGTGCTTAATAAATATTATTTCAATGTACTGTTCAAAGCTCCGGCAAAATCATAAAACAATCCTTCCAATTTGGTTTTGGACCTCATATCCCAGAATGCACAGGCAGAAAGATTATGGGAGTTGTAGTCCCAAAACCTGTGGCCCATGAATAGCTATCCATACCGTAAAGCTGGACCCAGAGAACACATTATGCTGATTATACCCAGCTTTTTCTTTTTCAACTGATACCAAGGAGGCTGTGGAAGTCCTGAACTGCTGCCTAGACGCAACCAAAAAGTTGTATGTTGGCTGATAAACTAAGGAGTTTATCACACAGGAGGAAATTAGGAGTTTAAACAGTAATTAACCCATGAAAAATGCACAATTGACATTAAAACGTGATTAAAATGAGATAACAGAATAGCCATTATACAGTGATTAACCAGGGAATAACCAGGCAACAAACAGCAAAAAGTCCTTCATGGGAAAATCCCATGAATGATTTGCTGCTGTTTCTTGCCTGGTTATTCATGGGAAAATGGCACTTTAATCACGTTTCATCTCGACGTCATGTGAAAACTATTAGCGCAATTGAGGGACTATCACAGGTTAATCACCGTTTATACTTCCAATTGTCTCATGTGTGATAAACTCCTATGACTAAGTCAGAACAAGATGGAGGTTTCATTGGAAGTCAATTTGTGAATGGAGGAACAGTCTTTTCTG
The DNA here is from genome assembly GCA_026167975.1 of Phrynosoma blainvillii. Taxonomy (NCBI): domain Eukaryota; kingdom Metazoa; phylum Chordata; class Lepidosauria; order Squamata; family Phrynosomatidae; genus Phrynosoma; species Phrynosoma blainvillii. Next base: position 222,326,216 of record JANUYF010000001.1, on the reverse strand, counting down.
GATGGAGGAGTGTTTTTTCCAAAGGATCAAAGATGTAGCTTGGGTGTTCTCCTGGAACTAGCATTGCTCCTGGAGTATTAGTGTTTCCATGAATGCCTTTGACCAACTTTGATTGGTAAACTTGTTATATTCCTTAGAAAAGAGAGAACTATCCACAGTGATCCATGTCCCAATCATCTCCCATTATGGTTACTGTAACATGTTGATGCCTCAATACCCCAAAAGGCACCAGATCCTAGCTGATCTTTGAAACTAAGCAGGGTCAGCACTGATTAGTACTTGGATGAGGGACCAATAAAAAAGAATAGAGTGGTACTATTACCTTCAGAGGAAGGAACTGGCAAACCATCTCTGAGTATTCCTTGCCTAAAAAAATCCTATGAAATTCATGGGGTCATCAGAAGTTGACAGCAACCTGAAGTCACATATACACACACACAGGATGTTGTGGCAGCATCCTGAAAGTTGAATTTTTTACCTAAAGAGGTCAGATTGGTCCCATCTTTCTTTAGTTTTGAGCAGGCTACAAAAGCCAGTCTAAACAAAGTCTTATTTGACAGACTGTTGCAAAGTTTCATTCTGCTCTGTAGATGTTTTAAAAACAACTTACTCTGTTTTGAATTTGACTGTTTTTATATGGGATGGTTTTGAAACTGTATATATCCTTTGGAGCCATTTAGAGCATAAACAATAACTTAGAAATGCTTTAATTAATAAAATGGTTGTTACTATACAGAGAAGAGAACTTGAATTAAAGCACTTGTACACTGATTTATGTTAGTGAATTTTTTGTGGTTGATTTCAAAGAAAGTCCTATTAATCTGTCAGAGCATAAATAGGAAAAAAGCAGGGGGGGGGGGAAATCTAGCAGCAGTTTTAAGACTACCTGATTTTTAGCATGAGCTTTCATGGATCAAGGCATCTCAAGAAGTGGCTTGATATTCATAAGGTTCGTGTTAAACAGATCAGTTAGTATTAAAGGTTCTGCTAGATTCCTCACCCTCTTTTCTTTTCTATTCCATTGTTGAGCTGACAGGAGTACCTTTCACTTGAGACTAAGGTCCCAATCACACAACAGAATTAGAGTCCTAATTATCATTCCATTTCAACTGTTGTGATTCCATTCGATGGGATCCTGAGATTTGCATTTTAGGGAGTTGAATGTAGAACTCTAAGTCAGAACACTCCAGTGTCACATTGGACTACCAGTCCTAGCATAGAATAATGACCTATAAAATGGGAAAATAATGCTATAATTATGTTGTGTGAATGGGCTCTAAAGGAAAGGGTGAAGTCATGGTAGTAGATGGGAGTACAGTAGATGGAGTACAGTGGGCCCTTGATACCTGCTGGGGTTTGGTTCCAGGACCCCTTGTGGATACCAAAAATCTGTGGGTGCTCAAGTGCCATTAAATACAGTGGCATAGTAAAATGGCATCTGTTATAAGAAATTGAAAAATCAAGGTTTGCCCTTTGGAATTTCTATTTTTAAGAAAAATAAAATAAATAAAGCCATCAGTGAATAAAGAATCAGTGGATACAGAGGGCCATCAAGAATGATAATACAGTTGGCTTATTTTTCCTTCCAAGTTTTGGGAAAGTCATACTAGAGCAGTCCTGTGACAGGAATCCTCCAGACATAACAAAAGCTTTTTGTTAGTTGGTTTTTCAGAGTGGAATCTGGGATGACAGGGAATGCCAAACTCTGAACTCTTGTGAGAACAGATGTGCATGTTCCCAAATGTTCAAGATAACATGACTGGAAACGTAAGCCAGTAGCGGCTGGTGGCTTCCATATCAATGGGGCCTGAACCCTAAAGGAGGTATCTGAGGTGTTGAAGCTATTTTGGAGATAGTGTTCAGAAGCCTGGATAGCTCCTGTAATGTAATGTTCAAAAACCTGGAGCAGATTCACCACCTCATTGACAGAGAAGCCACCTGCAGCCAGAGATGTAAGCCTGGTTCTGCTCTCATGCTAAACCATGGTAAAGGAAGCTTAGCTATGGTTTGGTGTACTGCTTGCAACTGACCGGCAACCCAGAATCAGACAGCATGCTTGAAGTGAATTTGTAAACTATAGGTTATGGTAACTGGGCTTTAGTATGATGTCTTAACTGACAAGCTCCAATCCAGGGCCCCTACAACCATAGGAATTGGGGCACTGAGCAGATATGGTAGGCAGATCAGATACATAGATCTAAAACATGGGTTGTTTGTTTTACTTTTGGAAGTTCAAAACATGATTTGCTTGGGTTCTGAACTATAGCTAGCACAAGCTGTAACTGAGCTTTAGAGCTGATACTATCAATTAGGACTGGAGTTATTCAGCTACACTATTGATTTTACCATTAACTCAGTTGGAAGTCTTGTTCAAAGTGTTTCTTTGTCAAAAGATCAGACACAGTGTAAAAAGAAAATGCATCTCCTTTCTAACATTTCTGAAAACAAGGACTGAACACTGCCAGGAACACTGCCTTGACTTCTTAATTTCTTAACAGTTGTTAATAACTGCACTTGATTACAACATGTCATTGAGGAAGAGAGCTATGCTTTGAACATTCAAATGCCACTGCCCTCTTCAATTTGTATATGAGACATAAAAGGGGCAAAATATTGAGTCACATCTCAGATATGCAAAATAAGGAAGACAGGCAGAGCTTTAGGCTGAAAAAGGGAAAGCTAACCCACTTGTTTCTGAATATAAACACAGAACATGAATAAGTTTTCAAAGCTAGCTAAGATGCTACAGAACATTTCAGCTTGAAGGCTATTCTTATAAGCAAGACTTCACTTCTATCATTAGATAGGATATGATTCAACTCAGTTTTAGCTGCTCTCTCTAGTTTGAAATATATATATATCTCTCTCACTCTCTCTGTATATATATATATATATATATATATAGCCATTTTACATAAGCAACACCATTTTGCTATGCCACTGTATTTAGCAGGACTTGAGCAGTCATGGATTTAGTATCCATGGGGGTTCTGGAACCAAACCCCAGCGGATACCAAGGGTCTACTGTATTAGCTCTAGATGTTTATCATGACAACTCAAGGAATATTTTTACATAGTTATTTCAAGATATTTTCTCTCTACTCAGTCCTGCAGCCAAATGCACAGTAACATGGGAGCAAGTACAGTTTCTACCAAGTCACACAACTTGGCAAAGATTTCCATTACTGAGGCACTAGAAAAACAGAAAGCAGGGTAAGAGAAGTGTGTGTGTGTGTGTGTGTGTGTGTGTGTGTATACTTTGGAAGCTGACTCCTCATTTGTTAACTGGATGTAGCAGAACCATCTGCCCTGGCATGAGGTTATAGCAGTTTTTGCCACAACTCTCAAAGTCACATTCACAGTGAAATCCAAGCCAAAGCTCTGACAAATGAAATGAGGATTACTCCAATTAATGACACGGCTGATGGAGAGATATGAAATAAGAATGGATTAGCCTTTGTACAGAATGTATTTACTAATTGTGCAGTAAATAGCAGCCAGACCATGGGGGGGGGGGGCACATACACATTATCTGTAATTTCTCAATTTAAAAAATACAATGCAACTGTTGAGGTAGCAATTTGGTGTGTGTGTGTGTGTGTGTGTGTGTTGTACTGGTACAGAAGGGCAAGGGCTGCTTAATCTTTCATTCTCATATTTGTTTCCACTAAAAATGCCACAGTTATTTTAACTATCATGTACGTAAACATAGAATCCATAATATTGGGCGTGGGGGGGGGGGGCGGAAAGCCTTTTATAGTTGTAATGGACTGCAATACCATTTGGAGCCTCACGCATCAATTCAGATCTGAGCCTAATTTAATCAAGACCAAATGCATTCTTACTTGGAACCTGAATCAGGATTTGGAAACCTGGATTGCTAGTCCTCCTGCATTGACTTGTATCAAAATGACTGTAACTTCTAAATCTTTTTAACAATTAACCCTAAAATGTGAGTACAAATGGAGGGAATTAATGCAGATAAATTTCAAACATCTAACTCCAAAGGGTTTGTGCCATGCACCTTCACATGTACTGCTGGTGGGGACACAAGAGAGGACCTTTTTAGTGTCTGCCTCTACACATATGGAGCCTAGAATGGCTCCCCTTGCTGTCCTTCCATTGGCAGGTGAAGACCTTTTTATTCACACAGACTTTTCGAATTGAAGGCTTTTTATAAAGTGCTGTAAGTGCTGTATTGCTTTAAATTGTGTAACTTTTAAAATCATTTTAGAGCTATGCTTGTAATATGGCTAACAATTTAATTTGCTTCCAAACAACTTTTTGTATATTTTTAGCTGCAATCTTTTAAATGTGTAAACTGCTCTGAGTCTTGGAAAAAAGGCAGGATAGAAATGATGACGACAACAATGACAACGCTGATGATGATATCTATGGATTTTTATGTTAATCAAAAAAACAAAGACAATTTTGAGAAAGTACTGATTGCTCAAGTCTTGGCAATTTATGTTTCTTTTCTCCCACCCCTGTTATCCTAAAGAAACGGTCCTCAATCTTTGGTCTTCCAAGTTATTTTGAACTTCAGCACCCAGATGCCTCAGTCAGCATGGCTAACAGTCAAGGATTCTGGGAAATAAAGTCTAAAACATTTGGAGGCCCAAAGATTGAGAAACATTACCCTAGAGCACCAACCAAGCTATGTTTAAGTTTAAGTAAGGTCAGCAGTCCAACTGATAAACTTCAATGACATAGCATGAGGAAGTAGAGGGTCAATGTTGTTTCAGCAGCAGCCTAACTGGTGAACCCTCTCCTGATGAATCTCCCAGCCCCTGTTTAAGTAATTTAGTAATCCTGCCTAGAATTGCTGGAAATTCCTCCTTCAAGACCCCATACTCTGGCCCCATATTTTCCAGAGCTGCCTGCCTAAGCCTTTCAAGGAGACTGAGGAGAGAATGAGAGCATCACAATTCCCCCCCCCCCCGCAAAAAAAACAAAACATCACTACAAAAACTGCACACCATATGAATGTAGCAGGATAAATGTGAGACGTGAATAACTTTAATGATTAGCAGAAAACTTCAAAAAATATGGTTCAATGCTATCTTGTATTCCCAAGCTATAGTTTATCTTGATTCAGATGATATTGTAAACTGTGGTCAATCTGGAAAGGGAAACAAAAAACTTCCTAAATAACCTTTTTACTGGGCTGGAGTGCTGATTCTTGTAACACTAATCCAAGTCAGCCCACCAATTTCAGCTAAGTTGCCTTCCTGCTCTGCAGACTGTTAGCCATTAATTTATTTTTAGCCCCAAACATGCTTTGATGGCTCCTGAATCAACAATCGTGAGAGTGTCTGCCATGAAATCCTTCTTGCAATCTTGTCATGGGTGGCAAAACAGACAGATCTGCTTACCATATTTACCTTAGAGAAAAAGGTCCACTTGATCAATGTGAACAGGACAATTTTATGGCTATACTGAAACAGCCATTAAATTAATTAGTATGTGGATTTTGTAGGGGGAAAGTAGGAGAGATGGTAACAAAAGAATAGTTAAATAGAGATAAGTAAAAGTAATAATAATGGAGACATGCTTACTTCCGAAAAACTATGGAAGTATTATTTTCATATAAATGTATCTTAATGATAAGTTGTAATATTTATTTGTGTGTATATTAATAAAATCAAAAAATCATTAAAAAAAAAGAAAAAGAAACAGCCATTAAAGAGATGTCCATACGATGTTGTTTCTCAACCTTTGGCCCTCAAGATTTTTTGGACCTCAATGCCCATAATCTCTGATCACTGGCCATGTTGACTGGAGTATCTGGAAGTTGGTCCACAAATTTGGAACTACTGGCCTGTGAAACGGACTGTTGCATCTTGTATACAGATGTAAATAATTGATAGCTTGCCTTTGTGATAATACATATTTTAAGAAAAGAGAAATTAGTAATTTAAAAATTTAGAAGACTCTGTAAGAACCAGTATGTAATACTGTGCTCTCTGCATTTTGTGATTTGGGGATTTTGTCCATCTCTACTTCTTCCTATAGTTTTTCTGCTGAAAGCAGAAAGAATCTTCCTAACATTTAACAAGGTACTATTTTCACTGATGAATACATTTTGCAAATAAAGAAAATGATTTAAATATTCAACTCCTGAGGGAACACAAGTACAAACAGAGATTTTTGTAATTCAAGTGGCCAATCATTTCCCTTCCCACATATACTGCAGCAATATTTAATTAGCATGAAGTTTGTCACGAGCATTTCCAAACCATACAACTTGAATGAGTTATCTTCTTAGTAAGTATCAGCACTAAATATATCCAGCATGGAGGCTAAGAAAAACAGAGCAGTCTTTCAAAGTGGAATATCAGTCTTAATCAGTTACTTCAACAACATTCATCTGGGGTATTACTACTGAGTCAAAGCATCAATATAAAGGGTGAAAGAACAACCTAAGGCTACAATCATAATATGCCCTAGAGGCATGTTTCATGAGCCATGGACTGGTGCAAGTTCCCCTCTACATATATATATGGAGAAAGAGGTCCATGGGCAGAGAAGGGGGTTTACCCCGGAAGGCACTTCCTTGCTGACACTGGGCTCATTCCCACTATGATTTAAACTGATTTGCAGATGTACCTTTTCACACTTGATTCAATCTCAGGCCCGAACATATTTGATATGAATTGTGGTGAATCATGGTGAATTGATGCAATTCAAAAAGAACCAGTTCTTTTGGAAACGGACCAAATAAAGGTGGTTTTGAAAAGAATTGGATTTTAAATTTCCCGCACTGTCAAAATGGGCCCTTTAAATCCTAGTGCGGATATTTTCCGCTTCTGCTGGTGTTTTGGTGCCCTTTTTGCCTGTGGAGCAGAGGTTGAGGAAGCCGGGGAGGGTCCTTGGGGGGATATAGTGTGGCTTTTTAAAAAAAACTTTGGCACCTCCTGCACAGCATCACAGTTGCATGGGTTCACAGATGCAAGGATTCATGAACTCAGTGAGGGAAAAACTGCCCCCCTGGCATGCTTGGATCCCACAACCCAATGCATGCCAGGCAAAAAGGCAAAAGGGGCACCAAAACATCCAGAAAATAGCTGCACTAAGATTTAAATGGACCACTTTGACAGCCCGGGAAATTTAAAAATCCTAAGGAGCCCCATGCAAGCACTGTGAGGGGGAAAAAAGGGTGGTTTGGCAAGAAAAAAAGGGGCAGGTATGTTCCATCCCTCTGCCAACCCTCTGCCCATTGCCAACCCTCTGCCCATATACTTTTATATCAGTCTAGGAAATTTATTCAAAAAATCAGTACAAGTAACCTGGGTTGATCAGCCCTGCCCACACCTGATTGCCTCTCTCACACATCACACAGCCAGCATTTACCATAGTTCCCTCCTCATTTATCCAGCCTTTAGGGTGAGCACAAACAGATATGCCTGCTGGAATTTTGTAAGTTCTTTGGCATCATTTTCATTTGTTTCACCCTAAAAAATACAAGAGACTCAGTGATGAGTAATAATTCCATTAAGATTAATTAAAATTTCACAAGGTCAATACAATTTTAGGCTGCATTAATAGAAGTATAGTATCTAGATCAAGGGAAGTAATAGTGCCACTGCATTCTGCTTTGGTCAGGCCCCACCTGGAATACTGTGTCCAGTTCTGGGCACCACAATTCAAAAAAGACGTTGAAAAATTGGAGCGTGTCCAGAGGAGGGTGACTAAAATGGTGAAGGGTCTGGAAACCATGCCCCTTGAGAAATGCATTAGGGAACTGGGTATGTTTAGCCTGGAGAAGAGACGGTTAAGAGGGGATATGATATCCCTGTTTAAGTACTTGAAGGGATGTCATATTGAGGAGGGCGCTAGCTTGTTTTTTGCTGCTCCAGAGAAGAGGACTCTGAACAATGGATGCAAGCTCCAGGAAAAGAGATTCCACCTCAATATTAGGAGGAACTTCCTGACAGTGAGAGCTGTTCGACAGTGGAGCACACTCCCTCGGAAAATGGTGGAGTCTCCTTCTTTGGAGGTCTTTAAACAGAGGCTGGATGGCCATGTGTCGGGGATGCTTTGATTTTGAGTTCCTGCATGGCAGGGGGGTTGGACTGGATGGCCCTTGGGGTCTCTTCCAATTCTATGATTCTATGATTCTAGGCAGCAAACATCCTTCTGAATTCTTTAGAAATCCCATTGGTCTGGATATTAATCACAATGGGAGAAGGGAGAGGAGACTGGCTTGATACCGTATTTTCCGGCGTATAAGACGACTTTTTAACCAGGAAAATCTGGGGTTAAAGTTGGGGGTCGTCTTATACGCCGGGTGTAAGGAGGAGGGGGAGGAGGAAGATAGAGGTGCGAGGTGGGAAGGAGCGGGGGAGAGAAGGAAGAAGACCAGAAGAGGAGGTCCTCCTTCTTCTCTCCACGCCTACCCCCCCACCTTTCCTCCTGTCCTCGTGGGCTTCCTTCTTCTCCCCATTGCTTCCCCCCCTCTTCCCACCTTTCTCCGTGGGCTTCCTTCTTCTCCCCATTGCTTTATTCCTTCTCCCACCTTTCTCCGTGGGCTTCCTTCTTCTCCCCATTGCTTTTCCCTCCTCCTGCCATCTTTCTTCGTGGGCTTCCTTCTTCTCCCCATTGCTTCCCCCCCTCCTCCCACCTTTCTCCATGGGCTTCCTTCTTCTCCTCATTGCTTTCCTCCTTCTCCCACCTTTCTCCGTGGGCTTCCTTCTTCTCCCCATTGCTTCCCCCCCCACCTTTCCTCCTGGCTTTCTGTTCCTCCTCCTTCTCTCCACCGCTGTTCCCCCACCCCTCCCACTTTTCCTCCTCATCCTCCTTTTCCTCCTTGTCTAGGAGGACATGTGTAAAATGGGGGGGGGGAGTCAGGGAGAGAAGGAGGGTTTCCTTGGCAAGGTTTGTTCAGAAAGGCTTTGACATGAGACTGAGAGTGTGTGACTTCCAAGACTGTTGTGTGCCTTGAGGCTGAGAGTGTGAGGCTGAGAGAGTGTGACTTCCAAGACTTTTGTTGCTATTGTTGTGTACCTTAAAGTCATTTCTGACTTTTGGCAACTCAAAGATGAACCTATCCTGGGGTTTCCTTGGCAAAGTTTGTTCAGAAAGAGTTTGCCATTGCTTTCCCCTGAGGCTGAGAGAGTATGACTTCCAAAACTACTGTTGCTGTTGCTGTGCACCTTCAAGTCATTTCCAACTGATGATGACACTATGGCAAACCTATCATGAACCTATCATTACTTGCCTATGTGTTTTTTTCCCAGACAGGGTTTACCTTTGCCACCCTCTGAGGCTGAGAAAGTGTGACTTCTACGATTGTTGTTGTTGTATGCCTTTGAGTTGTTTCCAATTTACAGCAACCCTAAGGCTGCCCTATCATGGTGTTTGCTTGGCAAGGTTTCTTCAGAGGGGAGTTTGCCATTGCCTTCTCCTGAGGCTGAGAGAGTGTGACTTGCCCAAGGTCACCCAGGGGGATCCCATGGCTGAGCCAGGATTTGAACTCCGGTTTCCAGAGTCATACTCCTATACTCAGACAGGGTGACCAGATGTCTTCAATGCAAAGGAGGATGAGTCACTACAAAAAATGTAGGACATAAAAGAAAAAAAATGTAGAGAAAGCTAAAAACAATAATACAAATGCAGATCCATGCTTCTTAGCCATGCTCAAAATGGAGGGCATTTTAATGGTCAAAATGGTGACTTTTAACCTTATCATGGGGTTTTCTTGGCATGTTTCTTCAAATGGGGGTTGGCATTACCATCCTCTGAGGCTGAGAGTGTGTGACATGCCCAGAGTAACTTCCTTGGCTACAGATTGTGCATATCCCAGAATGCATCACCTAATATATTGGCAGTCCTTCCCCCAAACACTTTCTCATTTTCCCCCAACCATCTCATAGCTGGGAGATGGAAATAATTTTTAAAGCAGCATTTAAATCTGGACTATTTTTTAAAAAGTAAGGTCCAAAACACACTGCAGAAATAAATGCTAGGGAACATGGGGTCTGTAGTTTGTTGCGTTTATAAGTGACAGTTTTCCTGCTAAGTGCCTGCATGTCATAAGGATGTGAATTAAAATTACCAGATTGAAATCAAATCTGATTTTTGAAAAAAAAAATTTGGTGTGTGTTGGAAGAGGGGTCGTCTTATACAGCGAGTATATCCCAAACTCTATATCCCAACAGGAAAAGTTGGGGGTCGTCTTATACGCCCAGTCATCTTATACGCCAGAAAATATGGTATTGAAGTATCATCTACATTTCATAGTCAGAATCTTAATCTAAAAGGCAAAAGGATGTAAGACTGACAATTGATGGGACTCCCACTGGGTTTCTAGAGGGCCTTCTCAGTGGCTGCTCCCCAGCTGTGGAGCCCTCCTCTAAGGAAGAGAGGCTTAGCCTCCTTAACCCTTGTGTCTTGTTCTTCTGCCAGCCGGCAAAGACTTTGTTATTTAGGCAGTGTGGCTGCTGAAGAATGGGATCTTAATGGGGAGCATTGCATATGCTTTTTCTATGAGATGCTCTTAATTTTTTATATCATTGGTTTAAATAAATTTTATATCATTGGGTATAAATTATTATTATTATTATTATTATTATTTCAATACAGTATTGCATTTTATTTGAATTTTAGCTGTTTGCTGTTGCTGTATGCCTTCAAGTCATTTCTGACATTTCCAACCCTAAGGGGAAGCTATCACAGGTTTTTCCAAGGGCTGAGACTGTGTGACTTGCCCAAGGTCACCTAATGGACTTTCATGGATGAACAGGAATTCGAACCCTGGTCTCGATAGTAATTTGCTGTTGGCTGTTGTGTGCCTCCAAGTCATTTTTTTACTTATTGCAACCCTAAGGTGAACCCATCATGGGGTTTTCTTGGCAAGTTTCTTGGCAGAGAGAGTTTGCCTTTGCTTTCCTCTGAGGCTGAGAGGGTGTGACTTGCCCAAGGTCTCCCTGGGGGGTTTTTATGCTTGAGAGGAGAATCAAACCCTGATCCCCAGAGTTATAGTCCAACACTCAAACTATGCTGGCCCTCCAGAGTCATAGTCCCTAATTGATAATCATTCTGCGAGTGGCTGCCATGAGTCTTAGCCTGGGAGAAAAGTGCGATGAAAATCACCTAAACAAATAAATAATGCTGCTATGCAGATTTCAGACTGCATTTAGGACAGTTGGCTAAAAATAGTAAAAAATAAATAAATCACTTGGCCCCATATCCAAACCAAACCTACTAAAGTAGGGAATAGATAACTTCATGAATTCCTAAGCAAACAGAACTTTTGACCTTTTTTTCTGAGCAGATTTATATCACAGTGTTACAGAAACACATATTGTTTCTTCTTATCAGTTTTTAAGAGAGTTCTTTAGAAAAATATTTTTAAAAGATAGGCGTCTCGAGTCCAAAGGAGTTAACCTTTTAAACAAATGCCAGAGGAAAATACTTTGGCAAGGAAACTTTTTACACTCGGACACTGTTGACACAATATGACAAGGTGCGTCATCACAAAACAAGGAGAACGACTCTTGCTTATTTTAGAGTTTTATAAAGGAAGTGCTCAAAAGCACAGGGTGCATTAACCATTTCTTTGAATAGGGAAAAAAAATAGTGGAATGGTGAAAGCAGGCATTTCTCTTTATGTCACTGGAATAAATTGTCAGCATCTGTCAATAAACACATTCCAAGATCTTGGTAGTTGTTTTTGTAATGCCTTATTACCAGAAAGTAATGTGAAAAAGCAGAATTTCACAAGGCGTTCCCATTGCCAGGAAACAAACCAGCTCAAATATGTTAAATTGTTACAAACTGAGATGTCAGAGGAAAAGAATTTTGAGAGGAGCTCAAGCATAAAGCATAAAGCAATTAGAGCAATGTGGTTTAGGAGGTACTATTGAACAGTGTGTTATGAAGCACCATCCAAACAGCAAAACTTCGCAGGCTAAAGTCAAACTAGGGAGATTGTCTGCCTGACTTTAACACTTTCATTGCTGAGCCCAGACCAGCTAGATTGAAATGTTATTCCTGAAAAACGTAATTTAACCTGAAGAGATGCAAAAATGAATATTCCCAATCATTAGAAAGCCTATTTGTGGAAAAAATATTAAAGACTGGGATCTCAAAAGAAAACTATTGTATTCATTTGCAGCTGCAAAACACAAGAGTGAGTATTACTACACCCTGAATACCAATAGATTATGGCATATTTCATATATGGACATGTTTAGCTAAAATTCTGTAAGATGTGCCCTAAGTCTCAGGACTTATGCTCTCTGCTCAGCACAGTAGTTTGTACTGGACAGAAACTTTCTGTCAAACTTGCATTCCTCATCTGCAGTCTACTTTTGTGCAGCAATCTAAAGAATATAGGATGTTCACACATTACACAGGACATCCATTCACACTGTATTCGCATAGTCACACATTCATTCGGTTGTAAGAATCTATCTCTGTGTGTTCACATCTGACTTCAACCCAGATATTAGCTTTTAAACTTACTCTAGGATAGAGATAATGTAGATACCAGTACCTAATGTGAATGAATACACATACAGTTGTGTGAACACACATGCGCTTTTTGTAACCCTGTCAAATATAACACTCTTCAGATTGATAAGGTTATCTCAGGAGATTCTGATAAGTTTTTGAGAGGTAAATCTGAGGGATAGTGGAAGAGCTGGGAGACCAAAGGGAGAATAAAAGTACCATCTAGGCAGGAGAGAACTGTGTCCAGATGTCCAGAATTCATCCTGCAGTAGTTTTGCAGTCCGAGTGAGGCTTATAGATGCATTCCAGGCCAGGGTTGGGAGCCAGTCTGAGATGAGAGACCCTAATTCAGGGGTAGGCAACCTTTTTGAGCCGGGGGCCGGGTTGCTGTCCCTCAGACAATTGGGGGGCCGAAGCACCAAAAATAAATAATTAAATAAATAAATATATATTTTTTTAAAAAGTTTTTAAAAAATAAAATTAAAAATATATATGCATGCACACTCTTTCAGCCCCAGAAAAGCCATGGCAAAACCCCTGTGGAGATTTTGCCAAGAAAATCCCAACAACAAGTAATAACAACAATAATCAATATCATCATGGTTGGCGGCGGCAGTGGCGGCGGCAGGACTTGCCTGGGGCCGGTCCAAAGGCCTCGGCAGGCCGCATCCGGCCCCCGGGCCTTAGGTTGCCTACCCCTGCCCTAATTGCTCACTAGTGGATAACTAATGTATGGACTCCACCCTCCATCTTGCTTTGTTTTGTTAAGCTCTTACCGCAAAATGCATATTTATCTCAACTGTCTGTTTGTTCCTTCCTTCTTTTCCCTCCTTCCTCGCTTTGGTCAGCAAATCTTTTTTAGTGTCATTAACCTAATTTTCAAAATTTCATAATAATATTGGCATCCCATTGGACAGTAAGCTAGACTTACAATATTGGCTCTGGTTTTGTAAGCTAGACTTATGACTTCATAACTCTTTGTGCTTATATTTATGAATATGGCACCATTGCCACGAGTGTAAATGCCCTAACCCCATCTTAAAAGCCAGGCAGCCATACTGAATGAAGGTGTTCTGCAGTGTGGAGAGCAGGACACTAAAGGATGACATGTCCAGCCTCTTTTCCCCAGTGAGCCACAGTGCAATGAACAGGAAACAGAATCCCTTGCAGGGTCCTGTTGCAGTGTCTCATCACAGTGCAGCTCACTGGCAGGAGTAGGCCAGACATGTCATCCTTTGCTAAGTACAGCTACCTAGATTTTAAGGAGCGTTTTAGGGATTCAGATCAGGAGATGGAGCACAGCTGTGACATCATAACTACATGTCCCATACAAAATCACAGACAGAGATTTTGAAAGGGTGATTTAAAAATATAACTATTCTGGTTGTTTGTTATAACCAAACAAGCAGACTGTTATATTTGTAATAGTTTAGGTAAACGAATAGCAGACCTAGACTTAGAAAAAGAAGTAGTTTGAATACTACTAATATTCAGTCCTAGCAAGTGTACACCCACTGGCTCTCCATTCAAACACTGATTTAATAGGTCTACTCTAGTTCCCCCTCCTCCTCCCCCCTTCTCTTCTTCTATTTATTTATATTCCTCTTCTTTTCCAAAATTGGGACTCAAAGGGGCTTACAATTTAAAAGCACACTACAATTAAAAACATACAAAAGTGACCATTAAAATAGAATTTAGCTCAGGGGTAGGCAACCTTTCCCCTTTAAGGGCCGAGGGACTTCAGCTCCCAGAATCCCAGGAGCTATTGGCCAACATGGGACTATTGGCCAACATGGCTGAGGCTTCTGGGAACTGAAGTCCCTCAGCCCTTAAAGGGAAAAGTTGCCTACCCCTGATTTAGCTATTTCAATATTAAAACTGATCACTTGTTTTAAAAAAAATAGAATGCAATTTTTAAAAGGCATTTGCAAACCATACACTTTAAAACAGTACAACATCCCCAAGACGTTAGTTAAAAACTTTGTTTTAAAACCCTGTCTGAATTAAAAAAAAAAAAAAGTCTTAGCCTGCCAGTGGAAGGATAACAAAGAGGGGACCATTCTGGCCTTCCTGGGAAGGGAGTTCCAGAGTCTAGGTGCAACCACCAAGAAGGCCCTCTTTTGCATCCCTACCAACCATGTTTGTGATGGTGGTGGGAGTGAGAAAAGGGACTTTCCTGATGATCTCAGAGCCCTGGCTGGTTCATACAGGGAGACTGATCGGCCAAATAGCCTAGACCTAAGCCATATGAGGCTTTATAGGTTATAACCAGCACTCTGAATTGTGCCCGGAAACAAACTGGCAGCCAGTGAAGCTGTTTGTAATTAACTGGATTCAGGTCACTATGACTCATTTCTGTGTAGAGTAGGAGCAGTATATTTATATATACCGTATATACTCGACTATAAGTCAGCCTCATGTATAAATCAAGGGTAGGTTTGGGGGCCAAACTTATGGATTTTGATATGACTCATGGATAAGACGAGGGTAAAACTTAGTGACATACAACAAAGGATGAAGCAAAGGAAAATAGTGCCACAGTCATGTAATGTGAACGGGCCCAGGGTGTCCATCGGGGATGGGATTGTGGGTGTCATCAGTGATACTGCACTGGGACTGCCAGGGAGACCATAACATCTGGATGCTTTTCTGAACTGTATGATAACACTGCTTCTGGAACTGTGCTTTATTCAGCTGTACAGCTGGCTCCATACACAAAGTGCTATTGTCAGGTTGCTAGGAGTGATGGCCAGTGAATGAGAGCTATGCATGAAGCAAAGCTGCAGTGTTAATGCTTTGATGAGCAAGGCACACAATAAGGTCAGTGGGGTAGCAAGTGGAGAATGGCCAGAACAAAAACTTCTTACATTGAAACATCATTAGCTATAATAAAATACTGTTTGCAGTGAAAATCATTTTGGCAAGTTAAGAGATTTAATGCATATTTTCTCCAAGTCCTAACTGCTACCAGCAGGGAAAATTTCATTTAACACACAAAATAAGGTAGCCTTGAATAAGCACATGTGTTTGTGGATATCTAATGTTTTTATTATTTAAAGACTACTCAGATTTGAATAATATCAATAATGCAAATGGATATTCATTAAGATTATTCAAAATATCATAATCATTTAACATGCTAGCTTAACTATTAGATTACACTTAATGTTCTTTGCATTGCTGAATGTTCTTCCTCCTCTACACTCCATTGTAAAATGTTTTAACTGCATCCTATATAGTTTTTTCCACAAAATGATCATGAAGGTCACCAGTGTTGTGTACTTAGTATAACTGCAAAGGCAGAATCCTATGGAAAAGGTAACTCTGCTTTCCACTCACAAAACTGCTCAATCCAGTCATGCCAAAGGATGAAGCAGTTATACTTGAGGGACTTCAGGAGATAAACAGAATATAAAGCTAAGAATGGGTGAGTTACACTTCACAGCTTCAGATCCCTCAAGAGAAACCAACAGTTCACAGATGATATGGCTTCATATCATATATAGTATTCCTAATACACTCCATTCCACTAGCAAACTAATAGACTTGTCTGGAGCAAAACTGGTAAGGGGACATAGGGGTGAAACAGATGGGCAAAATAAAGCAACTTCCAGACGCTTTGCAGGTGTGGTGTTTATATGATAAGTGCCTCCAAAGTGGGTGGAAACCAAAAAGAAGCTGTGCTTTGGGACTTAAAACCAAAGCAAAAAGAAGCTATGATACTCTGGCTAAGCTTGGAAAACGTGCATCTTTGCACCTGCATATAAATAGCCTGCTGCCAGTGTGAGGCTGTGGCAAAGCAAATAAACATGTAATAACTCCAATGGATGTAATTACAACAGACACAAAGTAGACAGTCCAACAGGGGGGCATGGGGTGAAGAGGTGTGTGAAAAGAACATGTAAGGAGGGCATCTATGATTGTGCTTTGCCAATGTATCACTTGCACACTGATTCATTGATGCCGTCTACTGGTGCAGCATCGCATGTGTAAATGTGTGGCTGAGCAAAGGGATGGCCATGCAAATGAATGGCATCTGGACGGGTGTGGGAGTTACCGGGAAATCACACATGATGTGTTTGTGTGACAGTGCGCATGCATGATGGGCTACTTTCCAGCCCATAGAGTACATTGTCGTCAGTCTAGTGGAATGTATGAAATAACTGCTGTGTATCCAATAACTGGGTGAGGCAATCTACATTTCCTGCAGGCTCAGTAGATCAGTTGGTTAAATAATCAAAGGCCTACTATGACCACCCTGCTGTACACTTTGCAGATAAAATCATTAACATCTGCATGGACTTAACATGGCCTAATTTTTATAGAAGCAGGGTGGATGGAGCCAAGGAACTGTCTGATCCTGGTCCAATTTGTTTTGTCCACTCACAATATCCTTCTTTTTTTCTATAATAACTACCTAGTGCCAACAACTAATATGGCTAAATAATTTTATTAGTATCATTGGCTACCCAACCACTATCAAATACTAACTTGTTTATTCTCTCCAGATGGTAACAGTCACCCACTTTTTGAGCCCATGAATTATATATCTCGTCAGCATCCATTTATTGAATCTGTGTTTTTAATTAATAGAAACCAGGCAACAGCTTGCAGAATTGAAGTAGTGACCACACTGAAAGATAAAACTAGGCCTTTCAGAAGTGATCTCACAGGTATGTGGGGGAGGGGACACACAGCAAAGAAGTTGGAACTGGACATTATTAATTTGGATTTACTATGGTAAACGTATCTTAGTAGGAGGGCATTTTGTTCCAAACTGAGTAGCATTTGATATAGTATCAAACACTTTGGGGAGAAAGTCCTACCCAAGAAGTGATTGTGACCTAAGAAAGCAAATCTGTAGCCAAATTGCTATAGGATCTTGTCATCTTCCCTCTTTCATAGTTGTTTCCCCACTTATAATCAGAAGATCTAATCATAAGCAACAGGTTTTTAATAACCTCACTGGATGTCTGTATCACATTTTGCATTATTCATAGACTTTAGTTCTGTAATATGGTTCAAGCTGCTCTTTCTGATGGTGAGAGGAGATGTAGCA
This sequence comes from Phrynosoma blainvillii, assembly GCA_026167975.1. Lineage (NCBI taxonomy): Eukaryota > Metazoa > Chordata > Lepidosauria > Squamata > Phrynosomatidae > Phrynosoma > Phrynosoma blainvillii. The sequence continues at coordinate 222,308,701 of JANUYF010000001.1, read as the reverse complement.
CAGCAACAAGGAATATGAACTATTAGTCCGAAAGTCACCAACCTTTATTTCCAACACAAATATTATTATTATTATAATATTATGATCTATTATAAAATGAACTGAGAGAATGTAAGCATTTGAACACCAGAAATGTGTTATACAAATGTTAAGGACACAGTTCTGTTAAAGCTGCATATTTTTGTCTTACTGACACCATTTAGCTTTTCCACCATAATCAGTTAGGCTTCAGAAGCACTCAACTTTGCTTACCTCATGCCTCCATATATCAATACCTATTCTATTCTTTGCTCAGATTATTCATTGTCTTCATACACATTCATCTTTGTTTACACTTATGTGTTGATACCCAGGAAGTTTGGAAGATAAGGTTTCCCCCCTGAAATTGTCAAGGTGTGCTTATTATTTTCCAAAGCTAATTTTAAAACAGCTTAGTAAGATTTATATTATTGTGCAGTCATGAAATACCACAAAATGAATGACAAAAAGCAATCTACGATATGAAAGGGAAAAGTCTAATCTGCTTCACCAAGTGAGCAGAGATCTCTGACAGTTATACCTTGGCATTATAGGCAGCCTTACCAAACCAATGGCCCATTCACACTACAGAATTATAGCATTGTGATTCCACTTTGCCATAGTTCCATCCTACATAATCCTGGGATTGAGAGTTGGGGTGATGGTTAAAATCCTCAGCCACTGAATTCTCCTCTGGTTCGTCTGACTAAACTATATACCTCCCCCCCAGGATTGCACAGAACAGAATCATAGTAGTTAAAGTAGAATAACAGTGCTATAGTTGTTTCATGCAAATGGGACTAATCTGTCTGAGGGGCAATGATGGGTCCATGGCCACTGAGTGAGAATTCTGAAACTGGGCTTCATATATTAATGGTTCCCAATTTGGCTCCCCAGAAGCTGATGGGCTAGAACTCCCACAATTCCTGACAAGTGGCCATGCTGGTAGTGTTTCAATGTTAGCAACATCTAGGGATCCTAGGCTCGGATCTCTTATCCTACTTTAAAGCCAACCTCTCTAACCAAGGGATTGGGGTTATGTTGCCCTACAAATGTTTGGACTACAATTTATAGCCATCCTGACCATTGACCATGTTGGATGAAATTTATGATACTTGTAGTTCAAAACATATAGAAAACATCAAGTTGGAAAAGGCCCCATTAACACAACACACTGGTATTCTGTTTATTAGTCCCAATTAGAGTAGACCCATTCAATGAATTGTTAAGTGGCTGAATCAACACAGGCAATTCCCAATGATTCAACAGGTCTACTACAGTCAGAACTAACAACAGGATTTAAGCCCAAGTCTATCTCACTTTTTGTCCAATCACAAAATAAGGCAGTGGATACTATTTGTTCTCATCACTGGAATTTTAAGAATGGTTTCAGAGAGATTCATCAAGTCCAGGTTGTGCTATTACAGACACTCCATGTAAAATACACATTTAAATTTAAAAAATAAAAGAAAGTTTAAAAGAAGCTGCAACTGGTGACTGACGTAAAACACCATTGTTCCCAGCTGATCACTGAGATAGAAAATCCTAGCTCAGAACAGTGCAGGTATTTCTTCTGAGAGCTGCAAGCCAAACAGATATAAGATCAAAAAGGGAAATTTGTATCACTTCAGATCTTTGAAGGTTTTTCTTGGGGAAAGTTCTTGCTATGTGCATTTACTGTGATCTCCACAGATTCTCATTCTCCACCCAGCAGCTTGACAATGTGCCCTTAAAACCAGTAAGCTTACCCAAAATAGGTTGTTTGGTTTGCAATGTCCTACAAAGATCTTTAATTCTACAGGATATGACTGTATATGAATTCTTTTTCCTTTCATCACTAAAGAATGGCATGGGGAACAGTGTTACATAACAGAAGACTAAGAATAGGCCCCAAGAGGCTTGTGACAAAACATGAAAAGAATGACCTCGTGCTTTGCCAAACCAGCTTTCATTTTCTGCTATGGAAAAAGCACTTCTAAAAAAAAGTGCATATTTCTTGCTCCATAGCCAGCGAAAGCCACACTCATAGAAGGAAATACATTTTCTCTTTGGATCCTATTACAGCTTTCGGCTGGTGTGAGTGCCTCTTAGATTACTACTGCAACACTGGGCCTTTCTCATAGGCCCTCAGTCTTGGAGACTTTGCAAACTGATGTAGGGTCGTTGTTGTCTTCCCAATGTTATTTTTAAGAAACTCACACTGATGTTGAAACAGCCACACTCTTATGACATTCTTCCAAATATTTCAATTTTTGATTGGACTTTCTACTGTAGTGGCAATACCAAACTTAGGGTTTTATCACACCAGGCTTGTAAGGCACCACAATCACGTTAGTCTAAGAAATGCAAACATACTGGGTTGGGGACAGTCATTATTGCACAGCTCTTCCAAATCACCACAGTGCTGCTTCTGTCCAGCCTGTGTCTTTCTCCTACTGGCCTTTATAGTCCTACCTCCCTGCCCTATGCCCTTTCCAGCATGCCTTTCTATCTCTATTCATTTTTTATTTTTAGAACAATTGCATGATAATGCAATCCATGAAGTAAAAAGAAAGAAAAGAAATTGAAAGGGGAAGAAAAACAGCCCACTTGGGAAAAGTGAATAGAAGGGGGGGAGCATTATCCCATCTACTTGCACTATGTGACTGTCTGAATATTGGAACTGTTTCAGCAGGAACTTATCACATGTGCATCAACAGTGGAAAAGCAGCACAACTGAGGGGCACTGATGGCTTTTGCCTAACAATGAGAATGAGTGGTCCAGGAATAGATGGACTACAACCAGCTGTTGGACAGACACTGCTCTGTGTGACAGACACATCGTATGGCCATAGATGCTACCACCTAGCTCTAATTCTACTTTTCAAGCCTCAAGTGATAAAGCCCTTCACCTGTCGTGCATAAATTCTTGCACAGTATTCAGATGTCACATTAAACTGATCCATAAAACAACAATATCTATCAGTCAATTGAAATGCACAAAATGTATCATGCAAACCTTTGAAGCTTCACTCACTTCTTCATCAGGCTAAGTTGTTAAAAATCACACAGGAGAAAGAAAGTGAAGATGTTAGAGTCACAAGCCAACAATCTGTCTCAGATGTTCTTCTTTTCTCAGTTAAAATGATCTAGAGGGACCTCAATGAAGGCAGAGACCACTCATCTTAAACTATGGTTATTTTAATCATCATTTGTTGAACATGCTAGAATCTGACTTACCCACACACACACATTCCCCCCCCCACACACACACCCATTCCACTCCGGGAAGAAACTTGATGTTAAAGGGAATGCATATTGTCAGCTATTAACCTATTTTCTAGTCACAACAGAGATGGCTGCTTTTGCAATCAGGTTTGCAAATTAATCCCAATGACAATTGCAAAATAAAGCATGCTGAACATAAGTTACGGTATGTAGATGAACATACTGTGACATACAAAAGGCTCTGGCCACTTGGGTGAGCACCAATGCAAAAAAAGAAGGAAAGGAAAGGAAAGGAAAAGAAAATAAAGGAAAAGAAAATCAAAGAAAAAGAAAAAAGAAAAGACAAAATGTTTCATGCAGTCTGACTGTGAGAATATCCAGCTGTTACCCCAGTACCTTTGTGGCAGTTAAGGAAAGCTCCAGAAAAGTATGTTCCTTCTACTACTTATTTGAAATGGTCTGGAAACTTATTCAATAAAGATGTATTCTATTCTATTCTATTCTACTTGCAAATTGAGAGTAGCAATGCATTTGTGAGCAGCTATGCCATTTGGATTGAACAGGATTGAATAAAAAATCTCTGTCCATGAGGATTTCACCAGCAAAATGGCCTAGGTATCTTGAAGCCATAAAAATACTTTGGGCACTTTCCAATATTTTTTTATAAAGATTCAGGAAGTGGCAATGGAGACTCAGGTTCCTCCATCACAATCAGCCAAAACTGTCATTACCTTCACAAAAGTATCGTGCACATATTCTTCTACTCTGCTGCTCTGCTGAGGCAGGCTATGATGGTGTCATCTTTGGGTAAATGCCACTATTCTATAAACATGAAGACCATATATGACATGCATATTCTGACACTTTTCTGTTCATTTTATTTGGCAAGTGGGTTGAATTCCGAGGCATTCAAATTTTCCTTGTTATTAATTGAAAGTACTGTATTTGGCAATCTCTTAAACCTCAAGATGAGTAGAAGCAGAAAGGCAGACTTTTAACACATACCGGGAGTTTCAGTATTTCAGATGTAAAAATTTTAATCTAGAAAAATCTAGCTGCTTCTTTTATATTATTGCCAAAGACTGATTTCCTAGATAAATAACTTGTACTACTCTGGCTTTTTTTGATCTTTTAAGACTGATATATCGATTCTAGGTATTGAGATTTATGGCAGTTCAACCATACTGGCTGCACAACCCAAAACTGATGTAACTCCAAAAAGATTTACACACAGGAGTGGAGCAGAAGGACTCCAACACAAATCAGAATGACAGATTTTGTTTGCTGCTATAATCTGATATAACTTCCTCATGCTAATCTTCAGAACAGGGGATGCTGCAGAAGTCTCTAGTAATTGAGACAGAATGCACTCATGTAAGTTTATTTGAGGGTTCAAAATTTCAAACCCAACCATAGTAGGCAGGCCCAATATAAAGGATGAGTATCATTCTCTTCCTTCCAATATGATCATTTACTTCTGTTTGCTGTTGAGGCAGCACACATACTTTTATTTAGGTCACTATTGCCCATTAAAAAGGATTCTCAGTAGATGAGACAGGGCATACACATATATTCCTCTATCTATATTCCAAACTTTGCCCATTTTCATCTTCAGCTTGACTTCCTGGTAGGTCATCAGTCTCACAAAAACAGCAAAAATACAGTAGGATTTCTGCTGAGGTTTGGTTCTAGGACCCCCCCCCTCCTCCCACGGATACCAAAACCAATTGATGCTCAAGTCCCATTAAATATGACATAATAAACTGGTGCCCTTTATCTAAAATGGCAAAATCGAGGCTTGCTTTTTGGAATTTTAGTAACATATTTTCAAGCTGTGGATGGTTGAACCTGTGGATAAAGAATCTGTTGATATAGAGGGCAAACTGTATTGCAGTTTATCTTAAGGAACCTTCCAGTTTTGGCATTCTGCTTTTGAATTCTGAACATATCTCGCAGTCCCAGAGAGTATCATTAATGCTAGAACACAATTTTTGATTGCATATCTCATGACTGGATCACTTACTGATTCTTCACAAAATGCTGAAGATATTTTAACCCAAGAATTGTTACTATGAGCTTTCCCCTTTGCTTTGAAAATTAAAGATAGGGGAGAATAACATTCATCTTTTATATACACATCTTCAACTACAATGTATTGTTTCCAGCTATAGCATGTTCTAAACTTCACTTGTGCTGTTTTGTAACTGGGGTGTGACTAGATGGAAGAAAAGGGCAATTAATGTGGAAGCACTTTAATGTGGGAAGAATTTTAAGATAACTTTTTTTCCTTCTCACCAAACTATTTGTTTTTGATTGAATGTATTATATGCAAGTAATATCATAACGCAACACTTTTAAAAACCTCATTTATCTTGGAAATACTTCTTGTTCTCAAGAGGAAAAGCCTCCTTGAATCACATTTTGGGAGAAATGGGATAAATCTAGGAAGGGAAGGGAAGAAAGGAGGGGGGTAGGTTGCAAAACATAAAATGGCAGTTAAATCAATTGCAGATATAAAAGTGCCATTTTGGTGTTTAAGCATCAGCCAAACTTGCCTGGGTAAAAAATATTTGTTTTATGTAAAGACTACTCTCCAGTTGTTCTATCCGTTTCAAAGTCTCAGATCGCACTAATTCGAAACTACTGTACTTCAGAGTAAAACACATTGTAGCCTATGTCAATTTAGGGATGAATACAGCCAGTTATAGCTGGTTAATTTGTAACAAGCAATGTGAAAGCATTCCACTTACCTCCTTTTAGACTTCTCAGGAGACTATATCACAAGCCTTTATCATATGATCGCACATACCTCAAAGAGATTACTGTACCTATTCTGCAAGGCAGTTTCAGCATCAGTAGTGCGATGCCTAATGTACAAGATATAAAACATGAATGTGTGTTTGTGCCTTCTAATCACCTGTTGACTTATGGTGACTTATCCATGAATTTCATAGGATTTTCCTAGGCAAGGAACAGTCAGAGGTGGTTTGCCATTGCCTTCCCTGAAAACCTACATCACCTGGTCTTCCTTGTCCACATTCTAATCAAACCTAATCTTAGATTTCAAGATCAGAAAGCTGGCTGCAGAATTTTAGCTATCCTGCTAAAAATCCTTCTCTGTGTGCACTACTACATGGTAAGAAGGGGAACACAATGCCCCCAACATAGTCACTGCCTTCCAAAGAGCTATATACAGCTTTTCTACTCATATAATAAAAGGCTGAAAGTTTCCTGGAGTGATGGGGTCATTTTAGACACTTATATATCATGGATGAAGCAAAGTGGATGGCAGAGAGGTTATGTGAAATATGATCAATAATGTGTTGAGTATTATGCAAGAGGTATATGAAGCACCTCAACAACCATATCTCAAACAGTAATCACAATAGTAATTAATGTACTGGAGTGCAGGCGGAGGGAGACTGAACTTTCACCAGTAAAAAAATATGCTGGAAAATATAACAGATTACAAGGCTCAGGCTTACACATATCCATTTACAGCTCACTGGGGTCTAGTGATCTATGCCTCCTGAAAAGGGCCCCCATGCAGTATTGTGCAAACAAGGGGTGACATAAAGTTTCACACACTATGCTAAAATTTAAAACAAGCCACCTTCCAAAGCCCGGGGCTCCCACACATTCCTCTTCCATGTCTTCTCATATTCTCTAGGCCAGGGGTAGGCAACCTAAGGCTCGGGGGCCGGATGCGGCCACCCGAGGCCTTTGGACCGGCCCCAGGCCGGTCCTGCCGCCGCCGCCACCCCCCATCATGATGATAACGATTATTGTTGTTATTACTTGTTCTTGGGGTTTTCTTGGCAAAATCTCCACAGGGGTTTTGCCATGGCTTTTCTGGGGCTGAGAGAGTGTGCATGCATATTTTTAAATTTTTTAAAAAAATATTTTTTTGCGCTTCGGCCCTCCAATTGTCTGAGGGTCAGCAACCCGGCCCCCGTCTCAAAAAGGTTGCCTACCCCTGCTCTAGGCAAACTCAAATCTGTGGATCCTTAGCCAGCTACAAAGAACCATGACAACTATAAGCAAACACAAAAGAAGACTGCATGCACTGTGGAGTAAAGTGGGTCACAACTGATGTCAAATACATTTGGCATTTGTCAAAAGGGAAGAACAGAAATAGGACCTGACAGGAAACAACACAGTTATTCCAGACCTCTCTCTTCACAGGTGCAGGTTCGTTGCAAATCCTTTACTTGAAGTCTCTTTCTCCCTCTTCCACACAAAGCACCTCAACTGACAAAAAATAATTCACTTTCAATCTACACATTTACCAGCAGCAAAAGTTAACAGTCTAACTAGCCATATATGACTTCATTTCAATCACTGAACTTTCAGATGACAGAAGAATTATACACAAAACAGAGTTCAACAGCTTTGAATAAATCAAAAGGAGCCAAATAACTCTATTAACATATTCGCTGGTAAGCCTTTTTAACATGGTTTCTCTACAGGCCACCCTTCGCAATTCACCATGTATAAAATTTACATATTCTTGAAGATATTCTGGAAAGTTATCACAATTTACCATGAAAGACAGAAAATGTTATTTTTCCTACACTATTAAGGTCTCTACAGACCGGCACAAAGGGCTGGCCTGGAGGCAGAGATGGGGAGGGGCAGCTGCACACCTGCCACCCCAACCCCACGCTGAGGACATCCTGATGCCACGTGCCGTTATGCATGGTGCGCGCCATCAGCATATCCTTCCGGCGCAGCATTTTCACACGCTACGCTGGAAGGGGTGCTAAAGAGCCACGTGCCAGCTCTTAGGGCGGCCCTTTGCCGCCTGTAAAAGGAGCAGCATTTTACCGCTCTTTTCTGGGCGGCAAAAGAGAGGATCAGGGCCACGCAGTGCATCAGCCTTGGCACCAATCCACCACTTCCCGGGGTGGCTCTCCGCCACCCCTTTGGGCCCATCTGCAGAGGCCCTTTGACTATCAGAGAAATATCAGCTAGGAAACTTATCAATCAGCTTAGTTCCAAAAGTTAAAAAGCACTTGGGGTGTATGTGTTCACGCATTTTATTGAGGTAGAAAGGACTACATCATTTGTAATAATGAAATTATCAACAGTGTAAAATAAACTCCATGAATAAGTCTTCTAGCCTATTAAAGGTAAGGTAAAGGTATTCCCCATTGATGAGGTCGTTAAGTCGTGTCCAACCATTCCACAAACAAAAAAATGAGATGTGCAAAAAGCATTCAGCTTTTCTAAAATATCTACATTTGCCTAATATTCATGCAACTTTGTTTTGTTCTAGTTTCCAAGGTCTGCAGGATTGGATGATACACTACATACAAAAGAAACCAAAAGAATATAAACATGTTTTAAAAATATATAATCAAATCTGGAAGAAGATATTCTTCAACCAAAATTCCACAATACATGTTTGTGTCTCCATAACACCCATTTTGCTTTTCCCTCACTCCCATTCTTCTATTCAAGCTCATGCTGCCCCTCACATATGAAATATCCCTGTTTGATCCTAAACACTCAAGCCTCATTGCCACTACATAATAAACTGGTTTGCAAGCGGATCTGAACTGGTTTAAATGGCTCTTGTTCGCATTTGTGCCGATTCCTTGATGTGGTTTATGAAGGGGTCCCCAGCGCTAAACCCATTTAAAGTGTTTCTTCTGGATACGCAGAATTCCCCGTGTCTTTTGCAAGGAATCAATTCAGCGCTAGTGTGAATGAGCTGCAGATCTGAATCAGTTCCCTGTGGCACAGTCAGCCCTGTGACGCGACTCTATGTTGAGTCAATTCACTGATGAACGTGAATGCAAAATGGATTAAATTGAAATGGGTAAGGTTCGATCACTGCTTGAATAGTGTGAACATCTATTCAGCGCTAAATTGCTTCATCGATTCGACTCAAAAACTGGTATTATTATTATTATTATTATTATTATTAATATCCCGCCCCTCTGCAGAGCAATCTGCAGTTTATTCTATAGTGGGAATGAGGCCCCACTTAGCAGATGCTGGATCAGTCTTTTTTCCCCTCCTCTCTCAAATTACATTATTCAACCTTTCATACTGCTTAGCATTTATAAATAAAACTAACAGGATTTCTTTAATGATTCTGTTAATGAATTAACAGGATTCTCTCACCACCTCCATTCATTTCAATCTTATAATAATAATGATGATGTAATCACAGATATAATGCCCCAGGAAATAAGATAGCTTTAATTACAAAAGGTTTTTTTTTAGCTCTAGGAAGGAATCGGTGGAGGGGAAAAAAATCTAAATTAGTAGAATTCAGAATAGATCCTTCTGTTTCATTCATTTCTACATGTTATGCCCTACATTAAAGTTACTCCAGAGAGATCAAAGCATACCTGTTCTGGAGTTAATTTTTCTGCATGCATTCAGGTTTTGTTGCACAGTATAAGGTGCTGTAGGCTACATTTCTGAGGAAGGAACTAGCAAAACCATCTCTGAGTATTCCTTGCCTAAGAAAACCCTGTAAAATTCATGGAGTAGCCATAAATCAGCAGGTGACTTGAAGGCTCAGCTTCAAATTCCTTGAAGGAATTCAAGAGTCAAGTTCTATGCTTTTGTCTAATAATTAAAAAAACTGCCCCATTACTGAAATAAGGGAAATTCTGAAGCATATCTAGAAATGTTTACAGTGCAATGGCACACAATGTAGAGTCTACATTAAAAAGTGTATGAGCTAAATTCAAGTATTAGTTTATGAATCAATGACATTTACATACTTGTTGACTCACCCAGTCCCTGCTGATTCAATTGGGTTACTCCAGTTGGAGTTAACCACTGGCTTTAACTCTACAGTCAGCCTTCCGTTTTCGTGGGGGATCCGTTCTGGACACACACACCCCGTGAAAACAGAGATTCGCCAATATTCAAGCCCTATGGGTTTGAATGGGGCATGCCCCCATGGTGCATGTGGGGTTGCTCCCACGGGGGCGCACCCTATTGATTTTAATAAAGGTCACCCCTCCATGAATATGCAAAATTGCAGACTTCAAGTCCATGAGAACAGATTGGTGACTGGAAATGTTTATTCATCCTACAGAGATTGTACAGAAAATCCCATTATAGGGTTGCTTTAGGATTGCCATAAAGTGGAAACCACTTAGAGACAAACAACAACAACAAAGGATTACATGTTTGGTAAATTTGTAGAAGACTGAAGGCCTAATTGCAAATCTTCTTCTTCCAGCAACAGAACACATATAATCGAAATGAGCACAGGAATAGAGATAAATTAGTCTCAAGATCAGGTAATATGGTTTACTTACAACCAAAGTCACAGGCAGCTCACAAGGTTGGAGTGATTAAAATGACTGAACACAGAGCATAGTCCTTCCACCCTTTAAACACCTTCCACGGTCCAAAGCATTGTGAGTGAGCAAAAGGAGAATGCTCCTGCCACCTTCTCTCCCTATTGCTCTCAGCTTTCTGGAGGGGAGAGGAAGCCTCTCCTTTTCAGGCTCTCCACAAGACACATACCAGATGGCAGATGGAGAGCTGGGATGGGAGTCACATGAATCTCCAGAGGTTCCTGCTTAGGGGCTGCTTGGAGTTGCAGTCCAAGGACACTTGGAGGGCCACTCACTTACCTCTGGCTTACAGGAGCAGAGTTGTCACTCCACTTCAGAAAGGTCACCCTCTACTTCAAAAAAAGCAATAGGGAAGAATGGAGTACCACACTCACCCTCCTCACCTGTTTGTTTTTCCTCCCACTCTTAAGACCAAAGCATATACACACAATCTTCTCTTAGGATCAATGCTGACTCAGCCACACCACCACCACCACTTGCAGTTGTCACATATGTTGGCATATACAGCACACCAGCATCACAATATGTTTAAATAGGATTGGCAGCTGTGTCCCAGTGTTGGAAGGAGGTCCATCCTAACTTCAAGTCTTCTGCTACTTATAACCTTTTGGGTGGCCATACTACCGATCCTCTCCACATTCTCTTGGGATTTCATGCACTGTGCAGCCTACTGGGGAGGCAAAAATCTTGAACTGACTAAATCTGCAATAGAGACTAAGGCTTCATCGATTGCATGGCAGAAATAATCCAGTTTGGCACTGCTTTAACTGCCATAGCTCAATGCTATAGAATTCTGGGAAATGTCATTTCTTGTGGCACCTGAGCAAAGCTTTGGTGCTGCAACAAAGTACAGTTTTCAGAATTCCATAGCATTGAGGCATGGCAGTTAAAGCAGTGTCAAACCGGATTATTTCTGCCGTATGGATGCAGCCTTAGGGGGGAAGCAGACGGGCGGCACGGGGCCGCCCCAGGAAGCTGTGCCGCGGGGCCAAGGTATCCGCACACCTCGGCCTCGCGGCACAGCTTCACCGCCCCTGGAAGGAGCGCTAAATTAGTGCTCCTTCCACAAATCGCCAAAGGTGCACCGTAAAAGGCTGCCGGCGCACCTTTGGCGGCTTTTCCGCTGCAGCACGTGCAGACGCTGCAGCGGAAAAGCATCCTCGGAGTGCCGGCCATGCGGAGGGCCGGCTGCTCTGAGGACATTTTGGGGAAGGGGTTGGGGCGCCCACCGTGCAGCTGCCCCTCCCCTTTATTGCCCCCAAAACAGCGCTTTGCGCCGTCTGCTTCCCCCCTTAGTCTCTGCTGAGTTACTGCAGAGTATTTGGGTTATTTGCCTTCTGAGATTATATTTGCCCCTCCCATAGTTTGAAGAAGCAAGTAGGGATGAGGGACAGTGAAACACCACACAAAAAATAGATTCTGCCCAGTAGTACATTCTGATTCTTCACCAGGTGCCCTTCCAACCATTGGCTTTATATAATGCATTGAGCAAACATTTAGAGATATTGCTGCTAGAAACATTCATCACACAATGCACTGAGTACCAATAGCTCACAGAAAAGTTTAGACAATTTATTTTTCTAAGTTGTTGTGTGTCTTCAAGTCATTTCTGACTTATGGTGACCCTAAGGCCCCAATCTGGGCCCACAACAAACTACAATTCCCAAAATTCCATAGCCTTGAGCCAGGGCAGTTAAAGTGGTATCAAACCAGGTTATTTCAGCAGTGTGGATGTAGCCTAGGAGTGACAAAGCAACAACATCTGGAGGACCACAAGTACCCTCCATGAAAGCACGTCACAGCTGGCTACAGGAATTTTAAAAAGTCTGAGTGAAAAATATGGTGTTCTGCAAATTTAATCAGGAAGTGCCAGTGTTTTCAGCTGCCTTGAATATATGTTAAAAGTTTCATGGTCCTCTTCTGTGTGAAATCCTCAGGAGAACTCCAAAACAAGTACTGGTCAATGCTTAATTTAAATACTGATTTCAAAATTCCCCACCCCCCATCTGTATATTAACTTAATGTGTCAGTGTGTGGGGGTGAGTCAGACATGCTCTTTCCCCCAAAGACTCACAGTCTGGTCTTCTCCCAGTTTAGTCCAAAGTAGCAGAGGGCCTTTGCAGACTGCTAGAAATAGTGCAAATTGAGTCCACTTTAAGGGTTAGGGTTAGGGAATCATGGGAACTGTATTTTATTGTGGCACCAGAGCTCTCTTGACAGAGAAGGCTCAATGTCTCAGAAAAAAGAATAATTCTCATGATTCCCTAGCACTAATCCTAACCCTTAACATGAATTCAATTTGCACTATTTCTAGCAGTCTGCAAAGGCCCATAGTGTCTGAGAATTAGGAGTTTATCACACGGGGGACAAATGAAACTATAAACAGAGATTAACCTGTGACAATCCCACGATTGTGCTAATGTTTTTCACACAACATCGAGGTGAAACATGATTAAAGTGCCGTTAACTTGTGAATAACCAGGCAAAAAACAGCAGCAAATTGTTCGCAGGACTTTTTGCTGTTTATTGCCTGGTTATTCCCTGGTTATTCACAGGATAATGGCTCTTGTGTTAATCTCATTTTAATCACGTTTTAATAATTTTCTCAGGTTAATCACTGTTTAAAGTCCCAATCCCCCCCCCCCCCATGTGATAATAAACTCCTTAGACTATGAATATGGAGACCTGGTTTCAATTCCCTGCTTGGCCATGAAACCCAGTGGTTAATCTTGGGCAAGTCACACTCTCTCAGCTTCAAGACAAGGCAATGGCAAACCTCCTCTAAACAAAATCTTGCCAAGAAAATCCCAGGATAGGGTTGGCATATGTCAGAAAGGCCTTGACGACACACAACACAAACAACATGAGTTCTAGGAATGTTGACTCTATTGATCTCCTTTAATGTCCACTTACATCATCTTCTCCATTAAACAGATAAACCACACTGACAGAACAGTATCCCTTGTCAACTTGAACCCAGTGCTAATAAACCCAGAATGGCTAAAAGAGTTTCTCAAATTAAAACCTGGGCAGCCCCCCTTTCCTTCCCTTCAGAGAAGTCTCGCTTGAAACTGGGCTTCCCACTCAGCTCTTCTTCCCATGGAAAGAAAGGTAAAATGAAGGAGGGACAGTCTTCTTCCTCTGAGGCTGAGAGAGTGTGACTTGGCTAAGTCCATCTAGTAGGTCTCTGGAATTCGAACTCTGCTCTCCAGAGTCCCACTTATTCCACCCAAGCCTCATTCTTCACACCAAGTTCGCTAGCCAAGGGATTCCCCAACTTACTCCCCTTTCTTTCCCCTCGCCCTGCTTCAATATTGATCCAGAGTAGCCGCCCCGACTCGCACTTAATTTGCCCCTTTCATTGGAATTTCATTCCATTTGTAGGGGACCTAAGGCGGCTCACAGGTTTTAAAGACCAGCATGACAATAAAAATTCAAAACAGTTAAGATCATCTAAAACATCCTATATTTATTACTGTTACGTTTGTGACTATTATATTTATTTGTATCTCACCCTTTTCTCAAAAACTGGGACCCTGAGCATGCTCACAGTATTAAAAAGAGCAGTACAATTAAAAGCAAACACAAGCAATACATTAAAAACAGTATAAAACCACATAATATATAATATAATGTAATATATGAGAGGGGGTATTGTAAAGTTTTAATTATAACCTTTAAAAAATTTTAACAGAAAGTTTGTTTTGATTTGTAGTTGTTAACTTATCTCTGCGTAGTCACCATCCAAGTTTACACATTTTCCCCAGTGTTTCTTGACCCTCTGAATACCTGATAGTGTAGAAGTTATGAGGGGATATTGTACAGTAATAATTATCACCTGGAAGTTATTACGGTATATTGATTAAATTTTGTCAGTGTCATCATTGGTCCCTAAGTGCATGATGTTGAGAAAATCAGCTCATTGCGTCTTTTATTTTTGTTAACAGGTTGTGCCAGAAGTGACTAAAGTGTAAAATCCTTGTAAGGCACAGCTGCAGCAGACTTCTACAATATCAGGTATTCGGAGGGTCAATAAACACTGGGGAAAATGTGTAAATCTGGATGGTGACTATGCAGAGATAAGTTAACAACGACAAATCAAAACAATTTTTTTGTCAATTTTTCTTAAAGGGGCTAATCAAAACTTTACAATACTGTTTTGTATATGTTGTCTCGCATGCTACAACATATATATTTGTTGTTGTTAATTGCCTTTGCGTTGGTCTTGACCCATGGCGACCCTAAGGATGAGCCATCTCCACACCCCCACACCCCCGTCCTCTACTGCTCTGCCCAGATCCTGCAAATTCATGTTCTTGGTCTCTTTAATAAAGTTCATCCATCTAGCATGTGGCCTTCCTGTCTTCATGCTTCCCTCCACCTTTCCTGACATTATTGTCTTTTCCAACGATTCATGTCTTCTTATGATGTGTCCAAAGTATGACAGTCTAAGTCTTGTCATCTTGGCTTCCAGGGATATTTCTGGCTTGATCTGCTCTAGGACCCACTTGTTTGTCCTTTGGGCTGTCCATAGGATCCTCAACGCTCTTCTCCAGCATCACATTCTCTCAAATGAGTTGATTTTCCATATATATATATATATATATATATATGGAAAATCATACATACCATATGTGTGGTAAAGCAGTAGAGGACATGGGGATGTCTCATACACAACAAACTAAAGGGGGGGGGGGGGGAGAGCCAGACCAGACCAGAAGTTTCCCCCCCCCATTTCCTCTTTCTCTCTCTGAACCCCCTTCCCTTCCCTTCCCAAATTCTCTCTTCCCTCCCCGACTTTCCAATAGCGGAGCAACTAATCCGCTTTAAAAGAGCCAAACAGGAGCAACTCGTCCAAAAGCGGTTGAGGAGAAAGGAGTTCTCTACACACACACACACACACATAGACACAGCTCCTAACATTCCTGAGGAGGAGGAGGAGGAGGAGGTGGGGAACCAACAACAACAACAACAACTACAACAAGAACACCAACACCCACCGCAACTGCAAAAGGCCAATAAAGAGAAACAAAAGAGCAATGGTCTCCCTTCATTCCCGGAGACCGGCGGGGGTCTTAGGCAGCAGCCTCTTTCTTTCTTTCTTTCTTTCCTCCCCACAGGGAGCTCCAAAGGCGGGGTCCCCCCCTCCCCTGCTTACCTCCATGAGGGTCTCCTTTGGTTTCCCTCCTTAAAGCCAGCCAGAAGGGAAAGGAAGCGCTCCAAGGCAGGCAAGCCCTTGGATGGAGGGAGCCGGAGCGGTCTTTGCGTGGGTCTGCTCTCAGTGCCTTCCCTCCTGGAGGAGGAGCAGCTCCACCCGAGACCAGAGGGAGGGAGGGACGGAAAGAGGGAGGGAAGGAGGGAAGGAAGGAGGGACCCACAGAGAGAGAGAGAGAGAGGCTGCCAGTGCCAGCCCACCTGGGAGCGCAGGAGGGCGCCCCACTTTCCCTCTCCTTCCCCGCAGAGTGACCAGATAACCTCCTCTCTCCCCTCCAAGGAGGACAAGATGGGAGGCTAAGGGAGGACAGGACCCCACAGAAGCCCAAAACGCTCCCAAGGAATGTAAAAGCACGCTTCTCAGTCAGGCTCCAAGGGGAGGACCTTTTGGCATCTCTCCTGGACAGAAAGGTGGGAGTGGAGGACAGGACCTTGGATTGAAGAAGAGGAGGAGGAGGAGGAGGACCCCTGGTTAGCTTGGACCTCCCTTTGGAGCATCACTAAGGAGCCTCATTGAGATAATGTGGTACTACCCCCATTGAGTACTCCTTTTCCAGGACCTGTCCTACTCTTCAGTCCTTCTTCTTCCCAGGAGGAATTCCAAAATGGCCTCCCATCATTAAGGAGCCCATGGAGGGCAGGGTGACTTCAGAGGAGGATGAGGAACTTGGAGGAAGAGAATGAGCCTTGCCCGAGGTTTCCATTGGCCATATTTATTTATGTGTTTAAACTATTATTATTTTATTCCAAGAATAAATATTTTTATTCTTGGGATGCAGTGGCTCAAGTGGTTAAGATGCTGACACTGTTGATTGCAAGATGGGCAGGTTGGCAGTTCGAGGCCCAGGTGCTGCTCCCATCACTAGTCCCAGCTTCTGCCAACCTAGCAGTTCGAAAGCATGCAAATGCAAGTAGATAAATAGGTACCACTTCTCAGTGGGAAGGTAAACAGCGTTCTGTGCAATCATGCTGGCCATATGATCACAGAGTAGTCTCTGACAACACTGGCTCTTCGGCTTAGTGACAGAGATAAGCACCACCCCCTATGGTCGGACACGACTTGACAACCTTGTCATTGGGAAATACCTATATATATATATATATATATATATGTTGTTGTTAACTGCCCTCGAGTCAATCTCGACCCATGAGGGCCCTATGGATGAGACATCTCCAAGACCCTCTGTCCTCCACTGCAACCCCTTAATACCCATAAATAAAGTCCATCCATCTGGCATGTGGCCTTCCACTCTTCCTACTTCCCTTCATCTTCCCCAGCATTATTGTTTTTTTTCCCCAAAGAATCCTCTCTTCCCATGATGTGTCCAAAGTACGACAGTCTCAGTTTGGTCATCATGGCTTCCAGGGAGGTTTCTGGCTTGATCTGCTCTAGGACCCACTTCTTTGTCCTTTTGGCTGTCCATGGGATCCTCATATATATAAAGGTAAAAGTATTCCCCATTGACAAGGTTGTCAAGTCATGTCCAACCATACGGGGTGGCACTCATCTTCGTTACTAAGCCAAAGAGCCAGCATTGTCAGAGACTACTCTGTGATCGTGTGGCCAGCGTGATTACACAGAATGCTGTTTATCTTCCTACCGAAGTGATACATATTTATCTACTTGCATCTGCATGCTTTCGAACTGCTAGGTTGGCAGAAGCTGGGACTAGTGATAGGAGCTCACTCCATCACACAGCATGATAGAATATATATATATTCTATCCCACCTTTCTCCTGATACAGGCAGCTAAAAACAAATTTAAAACACTACAAGTTAAAAACAATACAAAAGCAATACAATTTTTAAAAAACATTTTGTTGCTGTTGTGTGCCTTCAAGTCATTTCCAACTTATGGTGATCCTAAGGGAAACCTACCATGGGGTTTTCTTGGCAAGTTTCTCCACAGGGGAGTTGCCATTGCCATCATCTGAGGCTGAGAGAGTGTGACTTGCCCAAGGTCACTCAGTAGGTTTCATGGCTGCACAGGAATTCAAACTCTCAAGCCACTCCTCCACACTTTTGAAAAATGTCCGCAAAGCGAGTTAAGTGAGCCGGGTTACACTTGGGCTGCATTCAGATGGTGGATTTGGCCAACAAAAGCCATGCAATAGGACCTGGATGCAGCCCAAGTTTTACTTGAATTTGGGAGAGGTAAGTCACGTTTTTATGCTTGTGCGATAATCTCCTAACTTAAAATGTATTAAAAGCTCTATACAAACCTTAAAATCTGACTTTCACAGCATTAAAAAGCCCAACCCTTGCCAGTCTGAAAAAAGCCTGATTACACAAGAATGTTTTTACCTGATACTGAAAACAGAGCAAAGATGAGGCCATCCTTGTCTCAGTAGCGAGCGAGTACCAGAGCTTGGGAGCAGCCACTGAGAAGTCACTCTCGCTTGTTCCTTCCAAAGTGAACGGGTGATTGGACAGAGAGAAGGGCCTCTCCTGATGATCTTAGTGTTCTAATGGGCTGTAAAGGGAGATACAGACCCAAAACACATGAACCAAATGAGATGGAATCTGGTCGCATTCAGAGCATAGTATTCAGATTATGCTTGCCCTGAACGTAGCCAGAAGCAGCACCAATGCCACACCATCCAGGAAGAACCAGTCCAAGGACGTTATCACATGGTGATCTGCCACCGAAAACTGAAAATAAACCGGACAAGCAGAAGACTTTAATTTAAGGGATTTGTCCCGTTCCGCCTCGTCTGATAACTAAATTCGAATTTAAAAGGGGGTTAATTCGAACAAAAACCTGATCTTTTCAAATCCTCAAAAATCCCGAAAATGAAAAGATCAGGTTTTCGTTCAAATTAACACCCTTTTAAATTTGAATTTAGTTATCAGACGAGGCGGAACGGGACAAATCCCATAAATTAAAGACTTCCGCTCGTGCCCGTTTATTTCCACTTTCTCCCCACGACTCCCCGTGTGATAACGTCCTAAGAATGAGCAGATAGGATCCACTCCTTCTGGTGGCCTGGTTCAGTACCATGGTGGTGGCCTGAATCGGGGCCAAGTGTGTGTAATCTGCATCGGCGCAGCCATGCACTGCTCTTTCGGGCCCATCTGTTTCAGGCCACAGTCCTTCAAATAACCTGGAATTATATGCCACATTTCTCCAGGACAGGATTCAACGTGGTTTACAACCATTAAAAACACAGTACAACTAAAGAAATCCATTAATACAAAAGTTTTTAAAATTGAATCATAATTATTTTAAAAAAACACAAGTAAAAAAGTTTTTAAAATGCATGTAAAACAATCTAAAACTCAGAGACAACTACCACCCCCCACCCCCACCCCCGCTAAAAGCACGATCTGTTAAAACAAGTTAAAAACTGAAGGCCTAAATGAAGAAATCTTTCCTTAGAAAAACAGCAGGAGGAGGGCCCACAGAACTCCCATGGAAGGGCCACTGTTCAGGAGCAGCCACCAAGAAGGGATGGCCAAAGTCAAAGCATATGGAACAGCAGTTCCCTTTCCCTCACTAGAAAGGTTTCTATCTTGTCTTTCAACTGAATGGTCCCATAGGCAGCTTAAAAATAAACACATGCACACTTCCAGGGCAACTGTATACTTTTCTGTTGTTCTTTACAATTCATGGAAGACAATGAATTTTTGTTACTGTATTAGATAACCAAATTTGTATAATATACAAAAGGGCATAGTATTCAGGTGAACTAAGGGGCTTCCAGCCACACCTATGGTCTTCAGAACAGCAGGCACTTTGAAACAAATGGGTTTCTACAGCCAAGCATGGGTTCAAACACTGGTCTCCTGGAGTCCAACCCCAATACCCAAACTGCTACACCATATTGACTCTAGTGTTGCCAGATGCAGTGGATCTAGAAGGCCTGATAGAGATGTCTTTTTCTTCACTACTTACATGAACAGGGAGTGATCTGAAGGAGGATCACTAAAGTGGGAAAGTAGGGAAAGAATGTGGCACTAGTGGGGGTCAGGACCTCCTGAAAGGGCATTTAAAGGCCTTCAGGTTTGCAGGCTGGACATTTCCTTCCTATATGCATGAATTGTTGTTGATTCTTTTGGGGAGGGGAAGGGATCCAATAGTTGCATCTGGAGGATCTTGGGGGTATGAGGGCCACCACCAGTGGCTCATGACCCAATGGGCACCATCTCACTGTTTTGGGATGAGGGGTTGACCTACTACTCTAAGTATCGCCAGCCCCTGCAGAGGACAATGGTGTCCTCCACCTTAGATGTCACCAGAGTCCCAACTGCACATGAGGAAAGCCTTGCCAGAGGTCCCCCAATGGGCACTGGGGCACATCCTGTCCAAAGAATGTGCAGTGCCAATCTAGACCAACTGGATTTGGGGAGGGGCTAGGAGCATGGCCTAGTGGTTTAAGTGTTGGACTACAACTCTAGAGACCATGGTTCAATTCCTCACTCAGCCATGTAAACCTACAGGGTAACCCTGGGAAGTCAAATTCTCTCAGCCTCTAAGGAAGGCAATCGCAAACCTCTGAACAAATCTTGCCAAGAAAATCCCATGATAGGATTTGCTTAGGGTCACCATAAATCAGAAACGACTTGAAGGCACACAACAACAACAATCTGGGTGCCAACTAAATGGGTCCACACACATGATGAATTAATGGGGGGAACCACCTCAAGTCTGTCCTCTCCCTGTAGCATCCAGATGCCATGGGGGCACTGTGGGAGGGGACTTGGGAGCTCCAAATGGTGCCCGGGCAACTCCTCACCTTTGGCAGTTTCTTGCCTGAAAACACACTCTCAGGATGACTAGGTATCCTCCTTTTCCTGGAGATGTCCTACAATTCAACCCTCTGTCCAAGAGGAATTCCAAAATGCCCTCCATTTTGAGTATGACCAAGAAGCATGACTTTATATTTATCTGAGTGTTTTCAGCTTTTATTTTGTAATGGACTGCTTTCGAACTGCTAAGTTGGCAGAAGCTGGGACACCCCATCATGCAGCACCCGGGCCTTGAACTGCCAACCTGCTGATCTTGAGATCAACAGAGTCAGTGTCTTACCCATTTGAGCCACTGCATTCCACTGTATCCTTGAAGCCATTACACCCCACAAAACAACAACAACAGCAATTATTTATGTATATCTGGCCTTTGTCTCAACATAGGGAGTCAGGGCAGCAAACAACAAATTTAAAAGAATACAAACTTTACAAATTTGCAACAATACAATTTGTAACAAACAGATTTCACAGCCCTGTTCTAAATAAATAATTATATATGTACAGAAATGCAAGCTTGTGAGCCCTCTGGCCCAGGAAATTTTACAAGCCTTACCCACATACTTCCTAGGGCTAAAAAACGTGAGGTCAAAATAAAAAGAAAAGAAAAAGTTTACATTTCCAGAGTGCTAAATTTATCATCAAATCCCAAATTATTATAGGTTGTTTTCCTTCACTTGCACAAATGCCCAAAGTCTACATTATCTTGTGTGTATGTATATACAGTTTAAAATATTTGTTGGAGTCCTCAAGTCAATTCTGACTTATGGTGACCTATCCTAGGGGGTCTGGGGGCGATATTTATTCAGAGGATGTCTGCAACACCAAAGGAAGTTTGTGACAGGCTCCATGTCCCTCTGCATTTTGAACAGATTACAGCAATGATGTTTGACAGAGTAACACTTTTGCTCTGGTCTGTCCCTGTTTACTTTATAGACACAGTACTGTGTTTTGATTTGTATTTCTACATGCAATGTTTGCTTTAGTCAAATAAAAGCCATCACAGGTACCAATGTCTTCAGTACCAATGTTTATTTCTTGTCATTCAGTTGTCAGTGGGAACCTGACAATGGTACAGGGCTGAATCACAAGCAGGAGTGTTGAGATACATTTGACTGTCATCATGTCACTTCCAAGAGTCACACAAAAGTTGAAACATACTGGCAGCTGCATTGAGATCTCTCTCTCTTTCTCTCATTCTCTCTCTCTCTCACACGCACACACATACATGCACACCATCCAGTTTATTAGGATCAGCTGTTAGTCATAGCATAATAATAAGGTGGCAAAGGTATTTGTTGTTGGCTGGAGACATTGCATTAGAATGGAAAAAGGAGAGACATACTATCATCTCAAACAGCGTAACCAGCTCAAGACTTTCCAGACGTTTATTTCCCCATCACTGAGGAGAAACATTTTATTTCATACTCAACACACTTGTTATAACAATTTTCATCTCCTCCAAAGTCAGATTTTTTTTTAAACAAAATGAATCTTAATTGCTCATTCAAAACAAAAGCTCTACAAAATATTCTGCATTATAACAGGGACACAGCAAAATAATATGTTGCTGCTGGGAACATCCATTGAGCTCAAAGGGGACCAGGGAGTCTGGGGGAACTGGCAGATTCATCTCAGGTAAACAAAAAGTCCTCCCTTTTCATGATGTGTCCCAAGTATGACAGTCTCAGTTTGGCTTCCAGGGAGTTTTCTGACTTGATCTGCTCTAGGACACATTTGTTTGTCCTTTTGTGTCCCTGTGTGTCCCTGTTATAATGGCTGTCCATGGGATCCTCAGCATTCTTCTCCAGCACCACATCTCAAAGGAATTGATTTTCTTCCTATCATCTTTCTTAACTGTCCAGCTCTCACATCCATACATGGTAATAGGGAATGCAATGGCTTGTATGATTCTAACTTTTGTGCTGAGTTGTATATCTTTGCATTTTAGAGTCTTTTCTAGTTCTTTCATAACCACCCTCCCCAATCTTAGTCTTCTTCTGATTTCCTGATTGCAGCTCCCATTTCTATTAATGTTTCATCCCAAGTATGATAATTCTTTTACTATTTCTATTTCTTCATTGTCTAGGTTGAACTTGTGAAGGTCCTCAATGGTCATATTTTTGTTTATGTTCAACATTAAGCCTACTTTTGCACTTCCTTCCTTAGCAGATCATGAGAAGGGAAGATTCTTTGGAAGAAACAATAATGCTGGGAAAGGTGGAGGGAAGTAGGCAGAGAGGAAGGACACATGATAGATGGACTCTATTAAGGAGGTCACGGGTATGAGGTTGCAGGAATTAAGCAGAGCAGTGGAGGATAGGGAGTCTTGGAGATGTCTCATCCATAGGGCCTCCATGAGTTGAGATTGACTCGAGGGCAGTTAACAACAACTACAACAATACAAAACAAAACAAAAAGTGTTGGCACTTCAACCCTGCACACCCTGGCTCCCTTACACCACTGGCCAAGATTGTGTACAATCCCAATTGTAGAGGAAAGCTCTGCTGATGTAGTTATGCAGCTGCCACCAGGATGGGAGACAGCCACCCAGGGTGTATCTCTCACTAGGGATTTGTTTCCTGACTGAAAAATTGGTTCCCCAAGGCTTGGGAAACTAGTGGGAAGGATAACACATAGGTGACCTTTTATCTGTAGATTTCACCCATGTTTACACATCCTGAAGTATTTCAGGAAATTATTCTGTGCAGAAATACATTTCTGTGTCTATGAAAATCATGTATTTTTGTGCAAAAACACATTTTATGCAAAATGAAAGCATTGTTTCTAGATATCCACAGGATTTCTTAGTTTTTTGGTGTGTGTGTGTGTGTGTGTGTGCGCGCAAAATTGCTGGTGTCCTTGCACAAAGAACCATGTGAGTTTCTGAAACAGTATCATTCTCTGTGAAAATTGTGGGTTTGGGGCAAAAACTCGTGTGTGTGTGTGTTTGTATGTGTGTGAAAACATTTTTTTTCACACAAAATGTGCTGCTTCCAGAAACACACGTGGATGTTTATGTGTAAAAGCTTGTTGGTTTCTGTAATGGTAAAGGTACTTGAATAATGTGCTTTTTGCCCAAACCCCCCACAATTTTTGTATTAAAAAATCCGTGTGTATTTCTATGCAGAATATTTTCCCAAAAAGTTTGGGACAGATAAATCCCAGGCAAGAACTGCACATCATTTTTTCCTCTCTCCCATACTGGGAAGAAAACCACCCAAACAATTCACACCCTCTCATACAGGGGTGAAATAGTTAAATACTTATATTTCTGCCCTTCACTCAGTATTTATCAATATCTGGTTCCCAAGGGTCCAAACATCCAAACAATGATGGGAGAGGTGACTTGGAAAATGACCTACACAAGTGATATTCCAAGCTATCTACCCCATAGTGCATTGCCTCCCACAATGGTTAGGAGCCTCACACTGATAAAATAGCCAAATAAGAGGCATGTGCCAGGTAGGTGCCCCCTTCTCTAGGGGTGCATGTGTAGATGAAGGTGGTGGCTGCAGTCATCTTCTTCCATTCATCCTACTTCTGAACTTGTCAAATTGCAGTATGTTCAGTTGCACGAGTGTTTTGACTCAGGAGGATGCTGAATGATTTGACTATCAGGAGAATAGTTACATATTCTTGTAAATCCTGTTCATTTCAATGGGACAGATGTTTAACTCTTTCATACTAAGCCAATGAAATACTGTATAACATTGCCTTAGTTCATTAGGATCATACAAATCAGGAATCTGTTGGTGAGAATCGAAAGGGAACATTAAACCTGAAAGGGTAAACCTTGAACTGGAGAGATCCAGAAACACAGTGTTATCACAATAAAAGGCTATTTCTCTCTCTCTTGTACCCTTCCCCCTCCAAGAACAAAGTGATGAAACAAAACTTGACAAGAAATCCTTTTCATTGTAAAATGCAGTAAATGGCCTATTCTTCATTATAGACATGTTGCTAAA
Organism: Phrynosoma blainvillii; assembly: GCA_026167975.1. NCBI lineage: Eukaryota > Metazoa > Chordata > Lepidosauria > Squamata > Phrynosomatidae > Phrynosoma > Phrynosoma blainvillii. The sequence goes on along the minus strand of JANUYF010000001.1, from coordinate 222,284,216 downwards.
ATGTGCATGATTGTATGCTTTGAGTATGAAGATGATTGTTTTCAAATCACAGAAAGGCTTGGTTTAGCAACAGCAGTCAAAAGCCTGCTTCAGTGAACTTTTTTGTGTGTGTATTAAAGTTTATATGAAAGTTAGTTTTTGCAAAAGAAATAGGTTTACTATGGGCAGTCTTAAGAAATGAGTACATTAGACTTAAAGCCCAGGATGTCGTTTGTTAAAGTTTGTCACTCAAAGAACTGAGTCATAGTATTGCCTTAATTTGGAAAGGTATTTGCTGCTTGAAGTTTGCTAGAAGAATGCAGTATGGGAACTACTAAATAGAGTGGTACAGCAAACTTTATCAAGCATGAGTTCTTCAGTCACTCACACTTCTTTCAGACTGATAGTCAAGCAAGACCTGGGCCTCATTCCCACTACATTTTAAACCAGTTTGCAAACTGGTTTGAAGCAGTTTAAATGACCCTGGTTTGCACTTGAGCTGAATCGCTGAAGTGGTTTGGAGAGGGGGGGGCATGTGCTAGACCCATTTAACATGTGTCTTTTTGATGCTGATTTTTCCCATGTCTTTTTCGACAAATCAATTCCATGCAAGTGTGAACCAGATGCTGATCGGAATCGATTTAAATTTGCCCTTTGGCCAGCTGAAGTGGGTCCGTTTTGAATTGATTCATTCATCAATGTGAACCACAAGTGGGTTATTTTAAAGCAAGAAAATGCGATTGGGGCAAATGTAGTGTGAACCACACTCTGCTGTTGAACTGATCCATTGATTCGGATTGCAAACTGATTCATTTGTAAGTGGAAGTGAGGCCTAAATAGTGTTGATCCATACATTTTAAGAACAAAACTGCTGAAATCAGTGGAGGAAATGAGCTCAGGGATCTCAGCAGCACCAACAGAAGCAACAGCAGAAAGAGAGTTGTGCAGTTTCTGATACTGGTTGGGGCAGACTCTCCTGACTTTTGGGGGTTGCAGACTGCCAGAAATAGTGCAAATTGAGTCCACTTTTAGGGTTAGGGTTAGAGTTAGGGAATCATGGGAACTGTATTTTATTGTGGCACCAGAACTCTCTGACAGAGAAGGCTCAATGTCTCAGAAAAAAAAAAAACAATTCCCATGATTCCCTAGCACTAACCCTAACCTTAAAAGTGTACTCAATTTGCACTATTTCTGGCAGTCTGCCAGAAGGTTTTGTCCCTAAGCACATGAGCTGGAGAGTTGTAAGCAGAAAACAGTTGGCAGGTTTAAGATCCTTTCCTCTCTGCCTGCATATTCCTATGGCTAAACCCCAGTTCCTTTTTCTATCTCCTGCAACAGGTCCCTGTGAAACACATAGAACTGACACTGTAGCCTGTACTTCAGTTTTCTTCCTAGAGCAGAGGTGGGCATTATTCAGAGGTCCAGAGACTATGCATGTCCCTGCTAAAACTCAGAGGGCCACAACTTCCCTCAGCTGCTCTTCTTTTTTTTTACTGAAAAAGTCTCCTATACCGTCTAGGGTCACAGGGAAATTTCAATACCCTCGCTATCCTCCCTACAAAGTGGCCATAGTCTAGAAAATGAACCACTCTTCCATAAATGTGCAGCCACTCACACTCACTCAATTGATTCATGTATCAGTTTCTACATCTTAGCCAGCCTTTCTCAACTTTTTTTTTTAATCCTGGAAGGACTCTTGAAATAATGTTCAGATTTCAGGGAACTCCTATATAAAAATTATTATATCTACAGCTCAAAAATGTTTTTTCTTCAGTCATGATCTCTTGCGGAACTCCTAACAACCTCTCATGGAACCCTAGGGCTGGAGAGGTCCCTGGCTGATAAAACCTGATCTAGGCTGTTGCTGCCAGACTCATCCTGGGATGTGCTTGGGCTCATGAAGAAACTGAATTATGAAAGTGAATAATGGAGAGTTCTTATTTAAAAAAATGAACTTGAGCAAAATTGTCACCAAACTGTGGACGTTATCACACGGGGTCTAAAGCAGCCCCATGCCTGCACCATCGCTGCATCATTCTGGATCCTTTGCCCCTGTGATCCGACGACGTCGCAGCAAACCCTGCTCATCCCTGCATCTCCCTGCGCCATCGCTGCATCATTCCAGCTCTTTGTAATTCCTCTTTCAAAGAGGAATTACGGCTGCATGACCAGAATCATTCCGGTATGGTTCTGGATTGATTCCATGCTGCTTTTCTTGCTGCTTTGAGACCCCTGGTGTGATAACGTCCTGTAACAGAACAAATTTGTTTTTGAAAGACTACAAAGGTATGTGAGAGAAAGTGAAACTGACCAATTTCTCTACCCAGACTTTTCAATGTGTAGGTTTTAACAAGTCTGGTTTTGAGTTTCCACACCCACATTATGCCTGTAGATCCAGGAAAAACAGGTATATTTTGATCTCTATACTAGGATGAGAGGGATGTGGTGGTTTACTGGTGAGGATGCCAATTCTGATGATCGGAAGATCAGAAGGGTGGCAGTTTGAGACCTGGGTGCTGCATAATGGGGTGAGCTCCTGTCACTAGTCCCAGCTTCTGCCAACCTAGCAGTTCAATAACATGAAAATGTAAGTAGATAAATAGGTACAACTTTGGTCAGAAGGTAACAGTATTTGGTGCAGTCATGCTGGCCACATGAACACCAGAGCAGTCCTCAAACAATGCTGTCTTTTTGGCTTAGTAACAGAGATGAGCACTGCCGCTTACAGTCGGTTACAACTAGACATTCATGTCAAGGGACTACCTTTTACCTTATACTAGGATGGTTAATGAAATTGCCCAGTGCAAATACAGGTGGGAATTTGTTTTGTTGTTGCTAAGAACATTCCAAATCATTTTTTAAAAAACATTGCTGGAAAGAATGTGAGATTTAATTTCTAAACTGAAAGTGGGAGAAAACAAATCTGATAGATCAGCTGTTTCTTCATTACAGCTAAAGTTGTTCTGTGGTTGGAAAAGACTCATCCCCAAAGGCAGGCAAGGACAATATGGCTTAAATCCAAGTGTGTGCCAATTAGAGTAAACTTATTGTATCAAGTACTGATGTTCAAGTTCCCCTTGATTTAATGGGTATATTCTAATTGGGACTAACAACTAGATTTAGGCCAATGGTATTTGGTTTAGATAATAACCTTCCCACTAATACAAAATGATAATCCATGAGGAGGGGTTCCTATGTAACTCCAACTGAACGAGCAGAAGCTGTACATGACCTACATGGTGTTCTTGTTGCACAGCTCCCTTTCATTTCAGAGAATTAGGCCACATAATGTCTGGCTCCTACTCTGCCTCTTTTAATGGCATCCAAAATCCTCTGCCTGAGGCATCTCCTTCATAGTAAGGTTACCTCTGTTTAATTCTGCCTGAAGTCTCCAGCAAAAACATGTCTAGACATTTCACAGACACATTCCTGGAGGACGATTTCACACAGTCTCTTATTATGCATGCATACATTAGATACATTTGATACAGAATCACAATCTGGGAAAGTACTTGGCCAAAATATCAAATTTATTGTACGGTTTCAGGTTTCTCAGATAGGGTTTCTGTACTATATTTAAGTTCAGATGGGACTCTGTGGTGTGTATACATGGAGGGAGGGTAAGGGATGAGGTAGGAGTAGCAGTAGGTTATAATAGTTTATTTGGTGAAAAAGTGTCTGAAAGAAGAGGGACAAAAGAGGCAGTGCCACAGAACAGGAATCTATGGAAAGAATGGTTGGTGAAGATGAGGAATTTGAAGAGAGCACACAGTGGTAAAATTCAAAGATATAGCCATGTTAGCCTGCAGAATCAGTATGTAGAGAGATCTTGTAGCACTTTGAGACTAACTGAGAAAAAAGTTGGCAGCAGGAGCTGTCGTAGACTACAGTCTACTTCCTCAATAAAAATGAAGACATTAGATGTGAACCAGAAGGGGACAATGTGTGTGTATGTGTTGGTGGTGGTGATCCAGACTGTATGAGAAAAAGAATAATCCTTATTTCCAGTGTGAGAACACAGTTTGTAATTCTTGTGTGGAATCTCATATGTGATTTGAGGGTTAAAATTCATTGGGAGGAATTAATTTTAAAGATGATTTGGGGATGGTTTTTTTAAAATTAATGGTGAAATGAGTAATCTGGTGAGAAAAAAACATTCGGATTGACAGGAGTACTCTGGTGTACTGGGGCTCAATCCTTGCCTCTGCCTATTTAGGCAGGTTATTAGGGTAGTTACTTGCTTCTGATCTAGCTTGCTTTTCTGGGAGATGGATACTGCATGACTGATCAGAGCTGTTGTAGTGACCACTTTGGGAATGAGCACCCCATCTCCTACCATGACACCCATTTTGTCGTGGTGCCCATGACACCGTCTCAAAACTCCAAATGTGCCTGCTGGGGCAAAATGGTTGGGGACCACCAGTGGTTCTTAACTTATTTATAAGTCATTGTTCCCTTTGAGAAGATTGTGAAAGCTATGGATCCTTTCCCACGGAAAGTGTAGTTTAACAAAATTTTCAAAGTAAATGGAAGGAAATCAAAAAGGGGGGCTCTTTTTTTAAAAAAAATAAATATTGATATTGTTTTAAATCACATTTATAAAATATCTCTCTTGTACACAAAACATACATGATCACAACAGAAATTACAAAGAATTACAAAGATTTGCTGATAAAGACAAAAACTATCATTCATTCATCATTCATTCATTATTACTAGCTTTGATAGTTTTCCTTTTCCATTGTTAAACATAAATGACTATCTTAAATTAAGAAAATACCATGTTCTCTTTCTGGATTTTTTAATTTAATTCTTCCTATTTCAAACATATGTTTTTCTAAATTAGCTTAAATCTACCTTCAAATTACTTTTTGTCCTGTATTATTTCTAAACCTAAATTATTCCCTATCTATCCCCATAGTTGCTATATTTCCCCATTTATGAGAGAAGTATTCAAGATTCCCCCCCTCCATCTTCCATGTACTTTTTTGACTATTTGTTTCTCAAGATTCTTGTCAATTTGTCCATTTCCAGTAAGTCCATGAGCTTCAGTGACCATCCATCAATTGTTGGGATGTCTTCTTGTTTCCATTTTTGGGTGTAAACAATCCGTGCTGTTGGTAACATATAAAATAAAAATTTACCAAAAGTTTTTTCCATGTTTCCATCTGACATATTTAACAAAAATACATCTGGTTTAAATTCCAAAGTTTATTTTATAATCTTATTGATTTAATAATGTATTTGGAGTTTATCATATGGGAGGCAAGTGTCCTCCTCCCATGGTTAAAGCACATTTAAGCCTGTGAATATTCCACAACAGTGGGATGATTTTCAGATGATGTCCTCTGACGTCAGTATAATATGAACTTGACCTTGGGGAATTTTTAATATTAGTTCAAATAATTAGCAGGAGGCAAACCCAGCATTTATGGAGGTGGCTAAGGGACTAGATGTATAGAGACAAGGTTTTTATGAATTAATTTGTAATTTTATTAAGGGATCAAGCATACAAAGTCATACATTCACTCACACAGGTCTCAGGAGTAAAGCAAGTTAGCATGGGATAGATGAAAGGCTTTCTAATAGTGATAATTACCTGTCCTGAGTGCTCCAGGTGAACAGATGGGAAGATGGACTTGACCGAGAGAAAGGATGGGGACACGGACTGAGCCGGAGCTGAATCAGAATTCAAAGTGGCATAGCATCACCAGGAATCCTAACCAGACACACTTAACCAGAATTTTGGTATACTATTTATAGGCTGAAAATAGCCCTGGGCGAAGATTGATAGCTGTATATCAAAGGGCCAAACAAACATCTAAGGGTTTCCTTGAAAGAGATAGTTTCCAGTGGGGAATAGTGAAGCTTATCTCTCTTGCTGTCAGAACCCATCTGGGTTGTAAATTTCCTGGCTTCCCTGTCTCTTGGGGTGTGAATTTTTCTGTTTTGCAACTCCTAAAACTAAGTGTTTGATCTGTAAATTATGTCTACGTGACCACCTGGCTTCAATGGTGTATGTGACTCTTGGGTAAATGGTGGCATAGAGGTTTCCGTTTTAGGGCCATGACAGAACAATGCACACATATACATATCTCTGTATATGTGTGCACTGTTCTGTCATGGCCCTAAAATGGAAACCTCTATGTCACCATTTACCCCATATATATCCCTCTCTGTATATGTGTGCATTGTTCTGTCATGCTTCACTTCTTGTAACATCGCCATTATCCCACAATTAACCCATGAATAAAGCAGCAAAATCGTACCACTTTTTATTCACAGGGAAATCCTGAAAATAAAAAGTGGTGCAATTTTGCCACTTTATTTACGGATTAATTTTGGGTTAACTGCAGGATAATGGTGATGTCCCAGACATTGTCTGAAAATCAGCCCACTCTTGTGGGATATTTACAAGATTAAACATGCTTTATTCATGGGATTGCCTCCCGTGTGATAAACTCCTAAGTGCCCCAAAATTCCTCACTTTTTCCTATGTCCACTACATGTGAAAGAGTGACCCTTTTTCCTTGTAACATTTTCAACATTTATTGCTGCAGTCACCATAGATTTTACACAATTTGTTGGGTGTTAAATACCACCTAAAGTTTATCTTGTAATAATTTTCTTTTATATTTTGACAAAGAGTATAACAATCTTTTTTTCCAAAAAGGGGGGCTCTTTTTTGCCCAGTTCAAGTGCCCCTTGAAGTTCATCCATGGACCACTTAAAGGTTCATCAGCCCAAACAGGTATTGCCAAGCATGTGTGACAATACTTTACACATGAAATATATTTCTCACCTTCCTCATCAAAATTTTGTAGCTGTTTTAAAAGCGTATTATTTTATTGAACAGATTGCCCTTTTATCTGCTTAAGAAAGAAACCACTCATGTAGCAATTTAAAAACAAAATATCCAGCTACCCCACTCCTGACTTTTTATAAGCCTTCATTTTTTAAATACCTACCCGTATTTTCCGGCATATAAGACGATTGGGCGTATAAGATGGCCCCCAACTTTTCCAGTTAAAATATAGAGTTTGGGATATACTCGCCGTATAAGACGACCCCTCTTACAACGGGGGGAAAATGAGAAAGTGTTGGGGGGAAGGACTGCCAATATACTAGGTGATGCTTTCTGGGGTATGTACAATTTGCAGCCAAGTAAGTGACCCTGGGCATGTCACACACTCTCAGCCTCAGAGGATGCTAATGGCAACCCCCATTTGAAGAAAGACACACAAGAACAACAAAAAAGTCTTCAATTGTTTCATAAGTAGTACATGGGAATAGGAGCCAGCATGGTGTAGTAGTTTGAGTGTTGGACTACCACTTTGGAGACCTGGGTTTGATTCCCCACTCTGCCATGAAACCCACTGGGTGAACTTGGACAAGTCACACACTCTCAGCCTCAGAGGAAGGCAATGGCAAACCTCATCTGAACCAGTCTTGCCAAGAAAAACCCAGGATAGGAGTTCACCTCTTATCCACTGCTGCTTCCTCCTCCTGCCTCACGCCACACTACGCCATTCCTTCTTCCCCCCCCTCCTCCTCTGACCTGGACTTCCTCTCTTCCTTCTCCTCCTGCCTCCCGCCACCCCACACCTTCTTCCTCCCCCTCCTCCACTCGGCGTATAAGACGACCCCCAACTTTGGAGAAGATTTTCCTGGGTTAAAAGTAGTCTTATACACCAGAAAATACTATATTTTTCTGTGAAGAAGATATATTGACTTTCTTTAATTTTAGATTGTACATCTGTGACTTATTTTACCCCTTTTCACCCCTGCATCAAGACTGTTTCTCCTGCACTATATGTATGCGGTAATCACATTCTTACAGCAGGATGTGGTTAATTCCATTATAATACTAAACTGGAAAACTGTTCCCATGGCCCAGAAAACAAAAGCCAAACAAAAACAGCATGGACTGCAGCTGAATCAGAGACAGTTGTGGTAGGAAGAAAGGCAAGACCACATAGCACTGTGTATATTTAAAATGCCATCAAATAATATTTTTAATGTGGCAGGTAATCTATTCAGCAGGCAATGTTCCTTTAGAGTTGGGGCAGGGAACCTCTATTGTTTTAGAAATGGGGCAGGAGGCCACACTGGTCCCTCCAGAACCTCTTGGGGTCCATATCATACCCCCTTATTGGAGAAGATGCTGTGGCCCTCCACATATTGTTGAGTTCCATGTCTTGCCCACAATGATCCAGTTGACGTATATAGTGCTGTGAGGAGAGGGGGAAAGGTTTTAAGACATTAGATTGCCACCACTTCCCTGCAGTGGCTATGCAACTTTTTCTCTCCACTCACAACTCATTTGTACACTGCCTTGCACAGTACAGCTCCATCTTTACTATTGCCAGGGGCATCACTAGGACAGTGTAGGGATGTGGGCTGTGCCAGATGATACCCTAAGGTGTGGGTGACATCACTGTGGGCATTCACCTGCATCCCTTTAAGATGCTGTAGATGATGTGAGTGGGGTGAGGCCCAGTGGGAGGAGTGGCACCAATATTTTTTTTAAATTAAATTAAAAAATATTTTTTAAAAAATCATGTCTTACCAAATTTTCACTTTAACCACTTGAAACTTTGTACATGTAAATACATTTAGGCTGTACATATGATGACATATTTAAAGATACAGTTTAATTTTTGCTAGTTATTTGTGCCACAGCTATTGCCATTACATTCAATGATATATGGGAATTATGATTTTTGAATAACATTAGTACAAAAAATATTACCAAGGATTCTGTATTGTGTGGTATGGAAGAAGGTTAATTGGTTGGGGGTGATACCATGAGTTACCACACCGGGTGACACCAACTCTAATGATGCTATAGCTATTGCTACATCAGTTCAATATCCTAGTGTATAAATCTCCCCTCCCCACTGGCTAGGTTAGTACCACTGCTTCACTACAAGGATTTTGGACCTCATCTATCGATTGGCTTGCATAGCAGATCATGTGATCAAGCCATAGGAGGCACATTGACTGTACATGGATAAGGAACACTGTCACTTTTATAATCCTCCTACACATGGCCCCAGTATCCATAATTGAAAGTGAGGAAAGACATGTCTCTGTTGTCCAGTGAGAAAATATGGGCATGTTCAGACATTTTTAAATCTCACTAGGCATCTGAATGTACACAATGTACACAAGATAATCCCTCTGTTAAACTGAACAAAGATATGTGATGTTTACAAAATTGACTGAGAACTTTTGAGATTATCCATGATATACACTCGGTAAAAGAATGCGTTTTTAGACATAAAGCAATTTGTATGCTTTCCCATTCCCATCCTAATTCAGTCAAATTTGTTTCTCAACTGTCATAATGTAAATTATATAAAAAGAACTATGCATGGTATATGCAATATTGTATCCATCAAGGCCTCCAGAAGTCAGGAACTGTAGCCATCCTGTTTAACAGTGGAATCTCAAGAGTTCTTTACCAGATCAGTTTACAGTTTAGCAATGCATTACTATATATGGATCTGGAAAAGAGGCTGAAATAGCAGGTTGTGTGTGTGTGTTCATCTTAAAATTCCCTGACAATTTATGGAAACCCCATGCATTTCATAAGGTTTTCTTAGTCATGGAATACTCAGAAGTGTTTTGCCAGTTCCTTCCTCTGAAATACAGCCTCCACAACCTGGTATAAATTGGCAGTCTCCTATCAAAGTACTAACCAGGGTTGACCCTGCTTAGCTTTCAAAATTAGACAGGATCTGGTGCCTTTAGGGTACTTGGTAGAACAGCAGCTTACCTTATTTCAAAGGAGGGATGCAGTGACTCAGGTGGTTAAGATGCTGACTCTGTTGATTGCAAGATCGGCAGGTTGGCAGTTCGAGGCTCGGGTGCTGCATGATAGGGAGAGCTCTTGTCACTAGTCCCAGCTTCTGCCAACCTAGCAGTTCGAAAGCATGCAAATGCAAGTAGATAAATAAGTACCACTTTGATGGGAAGATAAACAGTGTTCTGTGAAATCATGCTGGCCATATGATCACAGAGTAGTCTCTGACAATGCTAGGTCTTTGGCTTAGGGACTTTGCAGACCAGACTAAAGGGCCGACCTGGGAGTGGAGTTGGGGTGGGGCAGCCACACGCCGACCGTACGAACTCCACCCCAATGCTGTCCTGACACCACACACCCATCTGCATGGCATGTGGCATCAGGATGCCCTCCTGGCACAGTGTGGACACACGCTGCACCAAAAGTGTGCGGAAGAGCCGTGGCACAGGCTCTTAGGGTGGCCTTTTGCCACCCCTAAAAGGAGCGGCATTTTACCACTCTTTTGGGGGCAGCAAAAGGGAGGATTGGGGCTGTGGCGTGTGGTTGCCGCTGCCCTAATCTGCTGCTCCTGGGGCGGCTCTGTGCCACTTCAAAAGGTGAGTCTGTAAAGGCCCTTGTTAATGGAGATGAGCACTGCCCTCTATGGTCAGATACAACTTGACAACCTTGTCAATGGGGAATACGTTTACCTTTTATTGCAAATACTCAGACCAAGTAACAGATTTTTCTTACGAGACTCTTCACATCTATTAGAATCAAATCCATGTTTCCTATCTCTTGCCTGTGAATCTGTCTGTAATGTTGAATTTTAGTGGTGTGGTGTGCTTGTAGATCCAGCAGAGCTAGGGAACAAAAACTCAAGCTTCTAAAAGTAGAGCTATATTGTTGCAAAAAAGTAAAAATAAGCAAAGTAAAATACAGTCCACTATAGGATCACATCTTGCTGATGTAGTTGAACAAAAGAGTTACAGATCCATGTTTCCAGATCCTAACGTTACATTTTAAAGCAATATAAGCATATTATAAATCCATTGCGAGAAGTGAAGAGAAGAACACACATTCAAGAAGAACATGTAATATAAACAATTCCAGACAAAGGGTTTCTCAGTCCTGCCCTTTCTCCACCTTCTGGGTGTTACCCCCAAGTTGATTGGATGTAATGTGTATGATGTTTGTTAACCCAGATCCTTGCTGTCCATCACCCACCACGTGGTTTGTTTTCCCATCCTAACTTTGTTATTGTTTCTGTTATCTGAACTCGGCTGTTTTCCCCAGCTAGAACCTTCTAATGTTATGACTCTCTGGCCATCTGGACTGGACTGTTTTGTTTGCCTAGATGTTGTTCCCATGAGGAAAATTACAGTCACACACATCTCTACATTTCACCTTTGACTGTATAACCCTAACATGTAATTACACACAGGTTAGGAAAACCGGACTGAATCCTAATTTTTAATTTCATCATTTCATTTGTGAAAAGGACAACCTCAACATTGTCAATAAATAGGGCTCCACCCTCCCACTCAGTGACTGTTCCCAGTGAACAGCTTTGCCCAGCAGTTGCCATGCTTGGTTTGCCAGAGAACGTTTAGTTCAGGCCAGGTCTCTGTAGGGTGGAGGTGGGCAAAATGAGGCCTATGAGATTCATGTGGCCCTTGAAGTCCACATTTGCAGCCCATTGTTCCCCCAAAGACTCCAGATCCTCCCCCTCCCATTAGGTGATATTTTTGCATTAAAAACTCATGCCAAATGGATCAAAGCCACTGTAAAACAGAGAAGTTTTGTCCCACAACCCACCAAGCCCACTAAATACCCTGAACCATACCCTTCCCACATACACATTGGCTGCCAATCAATTGAAAATGAAGTTGGGAACGATGTAATATCACTTCCAGTCATATTGGGTGTACCGCTGTGGTCTGCCAGTACCCCTCCCCAGTTGCCCACCTCTGCTGTAGGGCATATGTACAAAGACCCTAGCTACTTCTAGCACAACAGGGCAACTTGAGCTAGTATCTGGGCTTGACCAAGCTCCTTGCACTGACCCTGATTTAAGGTTATTATTTAAGTACTTCTTCCTCATGCCAAGGAAGAACCACCCAACTGCACCAACCTCCTTTGATCTACTCTACTAGGAAATGCTCTTTGAAAAGTCACAATGTCACACAGAAACAAGCAAAAAACAACATTTATATTTACATTCTTGCTTGTTCTTTTTTTAACCTGTGAAGTCAACAATATCTTAAGGATTACCTAAACTATAGGAAAGGTAGGTGTGAAAGTGAAGATAGCTGACTGAGAGAAAATCAACCCATTTGAAATGTGGTGATAGAAGAGAGTTCTGTGGATACTGTGAAGTGCCGAAAGGACAACTGTGGGCTTGCCTACATAAGCTCCAAAACCCTGAATTGGATCTAGTCTGTTTACACAATGCCTGGACTGAATTCAGGGTTTCCATACCTTGTCCAACATTTTAAAAACTTACTTTTGCTCTGGGTTTTCCAGTAAATCCAGAGCAAAATGTGGCGATGACAGATGGCAATGGGTGCCTGCTGGTCCCTCACCATCCCTGCTGAGTTGCTCTGCACATAAAAGTTGCTCTGAAGTCAGAAAGAGGGTGGGTGCCTCGTTCTGACCTCATTGTAATTTGCACTTGCAGTGGTGGCACTGGCTGGCTTGTGGAGACCACAGCCACCCATTGTCTTCAGCAGATAAGGAGAGAAGAATTCAGGCAAATGCAGGGGCCAGAATACTCCAGAGGCAGCCTGAGGACTGTAAACAAGCCCTGTGTTTTACAGCAAATCAGGTCTGAACTCTCACTAGAAGCCAACCTGAGACTATTGTTCATTTGCACACCTCATGAGACAACATGACACATTACAAAAAATGATAGTACTTGGGAGGCAGTAGGAAAAGTGGGAGACCATGATATAGGTGAATTGAGTCACAGCTGCCCTGAGTTTGCAAGACTTGAGAAGGGCAGTTGATGACCATTTTGAGGTTCTTCATTCATAGGGATACCATAAATCAAAACTGACTCAATGACAAATGACAACAACAAGAACAACAACAAATTTTCAGGATGTATTAGCTATTGATTGATATCCTGTATCATACACATGAAGCAGAACACTCTATGGGCTCATTCCCACTTAAATTTACACTGTTTTGCAAATCATGTTGACACCAGGTGGCTGAATTGATCGAGGCCAAGACATAGTTTCCACTATGGAAGTGAATTGTGTCCTTAGCATTGTAGTTCTCACTAGTGCCATTTGCACTGCTGCTCGATCCGGGCCTCTTTGGGGCAGCTAGGTCCTGATCTGGGCCTCTCTGGGGCATTGAAGCTGTGCCCCAGGCCTTTTTGGAGCCAGGGGTCTGGTCTCTTCCTGCAGTGGAGGCAGAAGCAGAAGCAGAAGCAGAAGCAGAAGCAGAAGCAGAAGCAGCCACACCGGCAAGGAGTAAGTAGGGAGGGAGGAAACAGAGAAGCTTCTTGGCAATGTGCTTCATTGAGGACTTTGCTTACCATGTGGGCACTGCAGGAAGGGTGGCTGAGGCGGGGGTAAGCATTTTGTCCTTCTGGGGGGCGGCGGTGGAGAGGCCAGCTCCCAATGAGTGTAATACTTTGGCAAGATGCAATTCAGATCCATCATTCACACTTGTTGGACATTTCTAAATCACTTCTTTTCAAAAGAACCACCTAAAAACTAGTGTTTGAAAGTGCTATTTTTTAAAAATTTGTCTCACTTCTAAGTGATTCCTAATGATTGCATTTGCATCTGAGACCGTTTCTAATGGGGACAAGGCACATATACAGTGATCAGCAGTTCACTTTAAATCATAGTGGGAATGAGCCCTATATGCAATTCTATGCTTTCTCTTCCCAGGCAGCCATCACGCCCCAAAGGGAAAACCTCAGTTTAATTTTCCTTCCATGGTAGAACTGCAGCAAGGACAACCCACACAGTCCCTGTTGCATGGTCTCCTCCCTCCCTCCCTGAACCACTAAATGGGTGTAGGAGCACATCACAGGGGTTGACTGGGTTTTGAATGTTGCATAAGAGCCTATTGAATAAGCCCTTGTACATCATCCAAACCAAGAGATATGTCTGAATAACCCTGTGTATTTCTTGCTAATTTTCTTCTCATCAAGAAATTGCTCAATCTCCATAAATTATTGTGGGGTTGTGGGTGTTTGTTTATTTGTTTTGCATTTTGAGATTGTAATAAATAAATAAATAAATAAATAAATAATATGTGCAGGAAAATCTGGGTTTTGGGGCATTTTTGCAGAAAAAAAGATCTTGCACAAAACACACGACTTTCTGCAGAAAATGCTCTCTTTTTTTGTTGCAAAAACATTCCCAAAATTTGAACAATCATAAAAATATATACAAGAAGTCCTGTAATCTCATCCAGAGGGAAACAACAGATAAAATTATTTGTTTTTGCATGTGAAAATGCAATCAGTGAAGATTTACATCTCATATATAATACTTTATCTCTCTTCCCCTGCAAACTAATTTAGGTCATTACTCTATCCCAATCTTATTAGATATAATTAAAAGATAAGTAAGGACAGCAGCCTAAGTGCCTCTGGAAGCGATAGGATGTGAAGTTCTTGGGCAATGTCTGGATCTTATGAACTTTGCCTGAACCTCACAATAAGATAAAAGAGGTGAAAGGGGTAAATGTGGGGCTAATTTCGGATGAACTATGTATGTCTTTGTCCCTGTCTAGACAGATAGGGCAAGTGACAGGGAGTGGGAACCAATGTCATTTTTCTGGGCTTGGACCATGTAGACTGAGGTTGATTTTCACACAAAGCCTCAGGGCTCACCAGCTGACTTTCAACCAATCTTCCTCAGCCTGTATGTAAGCCAAGATATATTATTGTGAATATAAACAGGAACAGCTGGGTGGGCAGTGTATGTTTTCTTGACTTATTTAGAAGACGACTTTTGTAAAAATGTAATAAGTGAGAATGATACAGAAAAGACAGAGCAAAAAATTAAGTGGATGAAATCTCAAGATGAAACTGCTAGCCAAATTATTCTCTCTCTTAGCTTCCCCCTCAGTGTTATATTTCTGTTAGTTTCAGCTGAGGGTTAGCTTATGTTTTGGGTTCTCTGTTGACACCACTAGGAAGTGTTTTTACTTACAACAGCCATTTTTGTCAGTATCATTCTACTCTGGTGCACAGGAAAGTATACTTGGAGAGCACAGGATTCTGTCAGGTCCAAGTCCAAGAGACACATGGGCCAAGTCCAAAGCTCAAAGGCCCAGAGATGAGGAACATGTCCAAAACAAGTAAACTACCAAGTGCCAGCAGCACAGAAGTGATGCACAAAAGCCTTGTAGGTTTGTTCTTAACAACAGATGGTTCAGGCTGAACAGTCACACGCTGTTGGCTTATATGCAGACAGAAAGCCTGTTCCACCCCTCAACCGCCCCCTGCCACAACAAACCAGAACGCTAGATAGTTACAAGTCATACCTGTAGAACAAGGTGGGTGTGCACAGCAAGAGATATTTCCTATGCTATATTCCTGAAAAATTGGTTTACCTGGCACTCATTTTCCCCACTTCAAAGGCAACACAATCACTTTCTCATGATAGTAAGTGGCACAGGACTTGCCCATTTCTCTGCCAGGGGTAGCCATTATTTGTTAAGAGAGCTGAAATGAATGGCTTGCCAAATTCTCCTTGAAATTCTCCTTTTGAGAATTTTGTTTTCAAGTATTCATGGAATAGTTAAGATCTGTGAGAGCCAGTGTGGCGCAGTGGTTTGAGGGCTCTGGAGACCAGGGTTTGAATGCCCACTGACCCATGAAACCCAGTGGGTGACCCTGGGCAAGTCAGACTCTCTCAGCCTCAGAGGATGGCAATGGCAAACCCCCTCTGAAGAAATTTGTCATGAAAACCTCTTAAGGTTCCTATAAATCAGAAATGACTTGAAGGAACACAACAACAGATATCTGATGTCAAGAACTCATCACTGATATTTTGTGGTACTGGTTAGTTGATGCAGTGGTGTCCCTGCACCGGGTGTCACCTGGTGGGGGGTGGGGCTTGTGGGGGAGGAGCCAAAAGAGCAACACCCCAGAAGAAGGGTAACACCTAGCCAAGTAAACAGGCATGTGGCAGGGAGGGAGCGTGCTCTGTCCCCCCCACAGGCCTCCTGCTCTGCAGACCAGGCCAGGTGAAGCTACATAGCTCCTTCTCCTGGATGGGAGTTGTCCCCTCCCCTTGCTGCTGGGACTGGTTACCTTCTAGAAATGGCCCCCTGGCTGAGGGGGCAAAAGGGCCATGAGATGGTGGGAAGGAGGGAAGTCTTTTCTGCCCACTGAGCTTCACTCATCCCTTCTCTCACCTTTGAGGCTTGGTGGGCTCATTTTGCTCACTGACAGTGACTGTGAGTGAGCATTTCTTTTCTTCATCCACTGAGCCTCATCTCACCCCACACCTTTGATATTTAGAGAGCAGGGTGTCACCTGGTGTGGCTTGAACCCCCTCTCCACTGCCCTAGTGACACCCCTGCTTATTTTCCAGTAGCAAACCTTTTTTGGGAGAGTGGGACTCCATGCAACATTTGCAACAGATGGTACTGTATGGAATCTCTCCACTCTTATGACCCATGCACACAAATCAAAGTGCTGCCACTTGCATCCAGCAGGAGCACAGTGATGATATTATTGCCAACACTTAAGAGAACTTTCCACTGGATCTTAGTTAAAAGGCCGAGAAGCAATCACTTAGAGAACTTCCCAATTATCATTCTTGTTAAAGTGGAAGGCAGTAGGAAGAGAAGGATACTACACTACAGGTGGATTGACTCAATTAAGGAAGCCATGGCCCTGAATTTGCATGATCTGAGAAGGGCATCTGATGACTGGAGATCTTGGAAGGCTCTCATTCATGGAGTCCATCCTAAGTCAAACTTGAGTGGATGGCAAATAACAACAAGAACAACAAATTGAACTTTACAATTCACAGTTTCCCAGAAACCCCACATCTTTCCTAGCAGGAAGCAGCTTTTCATTGCGAACTATGCTTCTGTTGTGAACCAACTCTTTCATTTTTACTTCAGAAAACCATGTATTGATGTTAGCAAATTCATTTAAGTCATATAAGTCATTTATTCTTGGAAAAGATGGCATTTCAAAATGACAAGGTTACGGATACTTGTGCTTGTGACACGATATGGTAACTGGCAGTATTAACAGTTATCATTCTAAAAAATTAATTAACTTAAACCTGCTTTTGTTAAGCACAGTCATATATCATTAGGACTACTTTATACTGCACTCTGTCACAAGTAGGACATTATTATTTCCAATACAATGACAACAGTGTGGCAACCCAATATGATAAATTAACTGTTGGTAGATTTTTATGTAGGACTGTCATCTGAGCTCAGAAAGATATATGAAATTATGGCTCTCATCTGATTAATTAAAATTCAGTCATAAGTTTGATTCCATTACATCTGCTTATACCTAATTTTCATTGCTGTTAGGGAGTGGCATCTAGTGGTTTCCATGCCAGGGCCATGGCAAATCCATTTAGGGTTTTCTTCCAAACTTTAAGGAAGCTAAATAGGCAATAAGACTATTTGGGAGATAGGGTTTGGCACTCTGGATACCTCCTTTAAAGTCTGAAAGAAAGCCCAAAGTTGACACCCCCCCCCCCCCCCGCGCATGGAAACTAACAGCAGTCATAAAGTAAAACAGCTATAATGTAGGGGGTGGAAACCCTTTGTTTTGGATCTACACACACATCCCATGGTCTCTGGTGCATATGGAGCTGGTCTATTTTTTTCCTTTCTTTCTAAATCCCTCCTTAAGAACAGAGCAGCATGGAGTCCCAGAGGTGCAGGTACCTCTTGTTTTGTAATGCCAGACCATTAAGCTTATCACCCTGTGTTCTTGGAACGTAATGAGTATGTGATGAGAATGGAATGGAACGTATTTTATCGCACGGTATGATCCTCATTGAATTCTGTGCTCTGACAGTCCCTAGCTCACTCCAGGAAGAGAACTGTAAAAATGCGTCCTCAGCTAGCAAGAACGCTTTCAGACCATTCAATATGATGTGTGTGTGATAATCCTACCCAGTCTTAATCTTTCCTCATGTTCTGATTGACTAAGACAACCTCCTCCCCTCCCGTCCTAGAACGTCCATAAACTCAACTCAGCTCTTCCAGTGTTGATGCAAGGAAGGTGCCACAGGCAATTTAAAAAATATATTTTTTTATTTTTGTAAATTGAATTGCATCATTTTTACAAGAAAAAAACAATGAATGCTCGCTACCTAAACCTCTCAGTAGCATTCTTTCTAATGCAGACATAGGGGTTTTCGCAACAGTGAGCATGCACAAATGAAGGACTGCTGAGTAACTACTTTAGCACCAGTACTGGTACAACAGTAAATGCAGTGCAATAATATGTGTTCTCATAACGTTACTATCCTGCTATCAATAATCTAATGCGGTAACACCCGTTCCCATATTGTTACATTCCAGGGACTCAGTGGGAACATTACAGGTTACATGATTTGAGAACACCTTGGGAATAGCAGCAAGAGAAGGTTCTTCTGAAAATATGGGGAAATTTGGTCATTTCTGAGATTGGAAAACTTTAGTGGGCCCTGTGGTGAAATGGTCAAGATTTTATTTTTCAGGATCTTAGTCCTTTATAGGTTCTGAAGAAAAGGTTGAAATTTTAACTAACAGGCAGAACTACAGCAGAATAATCCATTGTAGTGTGGAGCAGGTGAGGGTGGGAAAGTCTGCCTTCTTTCTTTTGGGGGCTGCATTCCCTCAGAGTTAATCTGTTGCAGCTCCATAATCTTGGAGAGCAATTCTGAAACCAACATTGAGAATGGCTAGAGTTCATAGTCTGTTAATACTATACTAGTTAATTCTATTTTAATGGCCACTTTTGTATATTTTAACAGTATTATTATTTTTTAATTTCTGAGCCACATTGCATCTTAAAATTTAAAAACATTGAGAAGGGGCATCCCCCTCTGCTCTCAGCCACCTCTCTCACCAGGGTGGGCAATTTGTTATCCTTGGTTAATAATAATAATAATAATAATAATAATAATAATAATAATATATTTTTATCCCACCGCTCTGCATGCACAATTGGGGCGGTTTACTTCATGTTGCTTCCAAAGATTGGATGGCAGAGAGAGAGAGAGAGAGATGGAGAGAGAGATGGAGAAGCAGAGAAAGATGGATGAGATGACGGAGGAAAACAGAAAGCTTTACAATACCACAATCTGTGACCTTTTGCCTCAGGTCCACCAGCTTTAGTCCCCAGTTGACTTTCTCAATGGACCAATGATCTATCATGGTGAAAAGGTTTCACACCATGATGTAGAGCTATAGGTTTGAGGTGGACAGTGACCTTAAGCCTCTCTAAAAGGATCACGACTGTGACAAGGCACAATTTACCTGGGTTACCCTAGAGAGAGCCTACTGAACATGGATTAGAATAGTCCAGATTTCTTTCCATGCTATGAACAAAAAATTTAAACTGCCTTAAAAGTAGACATATAAACATTTAATAATTCAGATGGTAGACATAAAATATTCAAAAGTCATTCTCTGACTTAACAGACCATAATGTGGCAGCACTTTTTTCAAAGACAAAATCAAGCAGTTTGATGGCAATTCATTTTCAGAATGTGAAAATCAATCAGCAGTTCATCATGCCACCTTTTAGAGTTATGGCAACTTTTCCTTTCCCAGACCATCACTAAATCTAAGTGAATTATAGGAGAAATTTCAGATCGGCACAATATAATTACCTGAGCTGGACGTTTGCCATGAATTGAGGGCCAGCATTCCTCCTCTTCAGAACAAAGGTGCATTTTAAATGCTAGGCATGGCTAGATCTCTAGTTCTCTCTTGTAAACAAATAAACAAACAAACACCCTAAATTTACATTCTTCTTTTGGCCAACTACACCTTGATAATGACCATTGTTGTTTCGCTTGAGGCATTCAAAGCTGTCTCTCTTGTGATGAGACTGGAGGGCCATCCAGGTTTGCCATAATTCTCTTCCACAAAACCAGGGAAAATGTAGGACCAAATGTGGGACATTTGAGAAAAATGGAGAACACAACCAACTAAAAGCCAGAAACATTAATAAAATAAAAAAATAATATAAATTCACACTTCTCAGTCATGCTCAAAATGGAGGACATTTTTGTTGGCTCTACTCTCTGTCCTGCAGGTGTGCAGCAACAAAAAACAAACAAAAAACTAGGCCCAAACAGAGGTGCCAATGTTCAGCACTGTCTGAGGTGCTTTACCTCAACAATAGCTCACAGCAGAATGCGGAAGCATAACCCAGTATGCAATATTTGGCAACAAAGCACTGACCAACCTGAAATAAGGCACAGACACAGCTGACTTCTTCCAAAGCCTTTGGAGGCTTTTATATTCCTGTTGCAAAATATATACAAAGTATTTACAATAGAAGCTCTGACTTCTGTCAACATACACTGTCTGCTACAATCCACTTCTCCAACAAACACACTGTAGAAACTTACCACACCAACTTCTCTCTCCAACTCACACCTGTCCTGGGTTCCAGAGACCTTATATACAGTGGTGATACCACTAGGGTTGACATCTAGTGTTTTTCAATATTTACAGCCATAGAAATTATTTTGCCACTTCTTAAAGAGACATTTTACCCAATAATTTTGACATTCTTCTTAGATAGAAAGTTGGGATGTAGCTTTGTGTGGTTTGTGTGTTGGACTAGGACTTTGGAGACCAGGGTTCAATTCCCTGCCTACTGGGTGACCTTGGGCAAGTCACACTCTCAGACTCCTCAATGGAAGGCCATGGCAAACCTCCTCTGAACAAATTATGCCAAGAAGACCCCAGGATAGATTCGCTTTAGGGTCTCCATAAGTCGGAAAACAATTTGAAGGTACACATCAATGGATAACAACAACTGAGTTTTAAGTACACTGGAGGGCCCAGAATTGTGTAGCAGTCTGAGTATTGGACTAGGAAAATGGGAGACCAGGGTTCAAATCCCAGCTTGGCCATGGAAACCCACTGGTGACTGGGTGATATATATACTTAAAAGTTCTTCATGACAGCCAAACAGTTCCTGAGGGAAAAGGGTGGACTCACCTGACCTGCCAGAAAAGGTAGCCTAGAGGAACCGTTCCCTGGCTCAGATTGGAAGTGGAATGGCTGGCTTGGTGGTTGGAAATGTTTGGAGGAGTCAGACTGGTGTGGGTCTTCTTCCCCTTTTCTCTTCTCCTTCAGGAGGAGCCACAGCCACCACTGCCATCAGAGAAAAGCCCAAAAGGAGGGACAGAAAAGGCAAGGCAAGGCAAGGCAAGACAAGGCAAGGCAAGGCAAGGCAAGGCAAAGCAAAGCAAGTCCCCATTGCATGCCAACATGCCTTCCCTTCCCTCTGGTAAGTGAGGAGGAGGAGGAGCGCTGGGGGTGAGGCAAACTTTAAGAATGGGAGGCTGCCACACCACAAAGCCCCTGCTGTCAGTCCTCTCCCCCGGCCGCCTCCAGCTTGGCACTCAGGGCCAGCTTCAGCCACTGCCTGAGGTCCTAGCTGAGGAGGAGACATAACTCAGGTGATCATCTAAGGGTATTATTATTATTATTATTATTATTATTATTATTAATCTGCCTCTGCCCGAAGGATCGAGGCAGATAACAATCATAAAATATCACAATGACATTAATCAAACATATTTCCCTAATCCCCAATTAAAATAGAAAGCATCATAAAATACAATCAATTTACTAAAATCAATCTAAAATTAACCCTTGTTAAAATGAGGCATTGTGGGATGAGTAGAGCAACCACAGTTATGGAACAATGGGAGAGTCCATCTACCAATCTGGGAATGCCCTCCAGAAGAGATCTGTCTTAATAGCCTTCTTGATAGCCCATTAGAAGGTCCTCTGGGTAACTGCAGCAAACCTGGTCTTCTTTGGCTGTAATAAGTAGCTCCCAGAGGACCTGAGTTTGCGGGGTGGGTTGTATGGAAGAAGATACTCCCGCAAATAAGCTGGACCTAAGCCATGTAGGGCTTTAAAGATTATTACCAACACCTTGTACTGTGCCCAGAAACTGATAGGCAGCCAGTGTAAAGATTTTAAAACTGGTGTTATGTGGTCGCACCTAGATTTTCTGACGACCAACCTGGCTGCCATATTTTGAATTAATTGGAGTCTCCAAGTTAGGTACAAGGGTAGTCCCATGTAGAGTGCATTACAGAAGTCCAATTGAGAAGTTACCAGAGCATGTACCACTGTTTCTAGGGCTCCCGGCTCCAGCTAAGATTGCAGTTGGCGTATCAGCCAAAGTTGATAGCAAGCGCTCCTGGCTGTCGAATCTATCTGAGCTGACAACTGGAGCAACAAATCCAGAAGCACTCCCAAACTACAAACACAGTCCTTTAGGGGAAGTGTGACCCCATCCAGGACCGGTAAACATATCTCCATACTTGGCTTCGGGTTTCCCACAGAAAGTACCTCTATCTTATCTGGATTTAGTTTTAATCGGGTTTTCCCTCATCCGGTCCATTACCACTTTAAGACTTTCATTTAGAGGAGAGATGCCATCCTTAGTCACTGTAGCAGTCTGAGGCATGGAGAAATATATTTGGGTGTCATTAGCGTACTGATAACACCCCGTCCCATGTCTCCGGATAATCTTGCCCAGTGGCTTCATATAAATGTTAAATAGCATTGGGGACAGAATAGCACCTTGAGGGACACCCAATTTAAGCTCCCTCTTGACTGAATAACTGTTCCCAAGCATCACTATCTGGAATCTGCCCAAGAGGTTGGACCGGAGCCACTGCAATGCAGTGCCTCTGATTCCCAACTCTCTCAGGTGTTCCAGAAGGATACTATGGTCAATGGTATCAAAGGATGCTGAGAGGTCCAAGAGCACCAACAGGCACACACTTCCCCTGTCAATACACAGATGGAGACCATTGACTAAGGGCCTTTACAGACTGCCAGAAATAATCCAGATTGAGGCCACTTTAACTGCCCTGGCTCAGTGCTAAGGAATCATGAGAACTGTAGTTTATTGTGGCACCAGAACTCTCTGACAGAGAAGGTTCAATGTCCCAGAAAAAATACAATTCCCATGATTCCCTAACACTGAGCCAAGACAATTAAAGTGACCTCAATGTGCATTATTTCTGGTAGTCTGTAAAGGCCCTAAAATGACCATGGTAGTCTCAACTCCATATCCTCCCCTAAAACCCATTTGAAATGGATCTAGATAATTTGCTTCCTCCAAGACTACTTGTAGTTGATTGGCAACCACTCTCTCTATTATCTTGCTCAAAAATGAAAGATGGGAGACTGGCCTGTTATTATTTTTGTCCAGGGGGTCTAGGGAAGTTTTTTTCAGAAGCAGTTTAGCCACCACTTCTTTCAAACAAGATGGTAAACATCCTTCCCTGAAGGATGCGTTGATTATATAACTTAAAAGCATCCTAGTTGTTTCTCCCTCCTGGACGGCCAGCTATAAGGGGCAAGGGTCGAGAGAGCAAGTTGTCTTTCTCATACTGACAAGGAGCTTGTCCATGTCATCGATACTCACTGACTCAAACTGATCCAGTTTAACAGTATATATGGAGTTGCTGGATGCCCCTCTTACTAATTCTGTAATAATGCTTGCGTCCAAGTTGGCTCTTATCTGAGAGATTTTATTTGTGAAGTGGTTTTTCAAAGTGTCACAGCAGGCTACTGTTGGTTCTAATAATGGGTTCTGAGTGGCAGGTACTTGTGTTAATTCCCTGACCACCCTGAACAGTTCTGTTGGATGAGGCTTCACAGATGCAATGCATGCAGAGAAGAAGGACATCTACGCTGCATCCATTGCCACTTTATAGGAACAAAGAAAGTTCCTATAATGTGTCTTGTCAGATAAAAGTCGAGTCTTCTGCAAGCGGCACTCTAGTCGTTGTCTGGCCCGCTTCATTTCTCTGAGTTCTTCCGTGTACCATGGCTTCTGATTCGAAGCAGACCAGAAGGACCCTTAGGAATGATTGTGTCTATGGCTTTGGTAATATCTCTGTTCCAGGTGTTAACCAAGACCTCAACAAAATCACCTGTGTCACCATCCATTAAACCCTCTAGAGCGTCCTGGAGCTTGACAGGTTCCATCTGCTTTCGAGGGCAGGCCATTCTAATAGGTCCCCCACCCCTGAGGGGTTGAATAGTGGTTTTTAGTCCAACCTTGACCAGGAAATGATCCGTCCATGGCAATGTGGTGATATCAACTACCTCCACTCATGGATATGCCTGTTCCATACTAAAAACCACATCAAGTGTATGACCTGTACAATGTGTAGGCCCAGAGACTAATTGGGACAGGCCCATGTTTGCCATGCAAACCATGAACTCCTGAGCTGCACCTGTTAAGTTTGTTAAGCCAGCTTCAAAGGGGATGTTAAGGTCTCCCAGGACTAAAAGCCTAGGTGACTCCAACACCAACTCTGAGATCAGTTATGTCACCTCAGCTAGAGAGTCTGTTAGACAAGAGACAGCAGCCCTGGTAAAGGACCTTCTGTTATTGTAAGTGAGTTGAGTAGATCAGATTGTGGAAACCTCCACTGTTGAAGCCTTCCTCCGCTGCGAGTTGATCTCCATTGCATTCGTCTCTGGTGCTGACCTCACCACCTAAGAATGCAGCTTCCATCAAACAGTCCGAAGGCAGAAGTTAACTCTCAAGAGGCACATTTTATTTTTCCAGTTGCAATAAATGCAAAGTAACTATTTACAAGTAGATCAGAACATCAGCAGGCAGGAACAAAAGGAATCAACAGAGCTAACCAGCAGAAGAAAAAGACAGCTCCATCCCCCAAGCTGAGGGCTTAATTTATTTGTGGACATTTGCTAAACATCCTTAAAGTCCAGCCTCTCCTTGTGACTCATAGTCACGTGGACAATGGTTCTCACAAAACATGATGACTTAATATGCTTACAGTTGCCATCCGTGTTCCCAAACACATACTGTCCTTGACTATCTTCTCTTGTGATTTTTTTTGTATTCCACCTGCAGGCAAACTTTCCCATGTTGTCATTTTATTCACTCAGACTACAATTCCCACATCTGTACATTTCCACACACAAGTTACATTTTCCAACACCTTCTCTGTTATGGCACCCCAGTTATGTAGTGCCCTCCCCTTGAAGAACCAACTGACACTAGCATTGATTTTATTTAGC
This sequence comes from Phrynosoma blainvillii, assembly GCA_026167975.1. NCBI lineage: Eukaryota > Metazoa > Chordata > Lepidosauria > Squamata > Phrynosomatidae > Phrynosoma > Phrynosoma blainvillii. The sequence continues at coordinate 222,259,177 of JANUYF010000001.1, read as the reverse complement.
TGCCAAGTAGAAACAAGTCCCATTCTTCAAACTTTTGAGCCTGATTTACTTCAGAATATTTTGCACATGGTTTAAAACTATTTTAATCTTTTAAACCTATTTTATACTTCTTAATGTATTTATTATGTTTTTAGTCTATTTAAATTATTTCTACTGTTTTACCTTGTTTTAAACTGTTCATACTGATTTTACAAGCCTTTGAGGGTGGACCATTCTAATGGGTCCACCACCCCCAGTGGGGCGGATAGTGGTTCTTAATTTGGCCTTGATCAGAAAATGATCCATCCATGACAATGCGGTGGTTTTAATAACCTCCACCCATGGATATTCCTGTTCCATACTGAAGACCGCATCAAAGGTATGACCTGCACAATGTGTGGGCCTGGTGACCAATTGGGATAGGCCCATGTTTGTCATCGATTCCATGAACTCCCCAGCTGCACCTGTTAAATTTGACAAACTGGTCTCGAGTGGAATGTTGAAGTCATCCAGAACTAAAAGTCTGGGCGACTTCAACAGCAACTCTGAGATCAGCTGTGTCAGCTCAGTTAGGGAGTCTGCTAGGCAATGAGGTGGATGGTATACTAGCAGAATATGAAATATAAAGAGGAGGAGGAGGAGGAGGAGAAGGAGGAGGAAGATTTCTCCCCAAGTAAAGTGTGTGAAGGCCCACTCTTTGTTTTAGAGGAGAATAACATGACCTAGAGCTTTGAATCTGCCTTTGGAAAAGGTACATTTGCCTCCAAAGAGGCAGATTCCCCTCCAAAGAGGGGAAAATGGATTTGGGAGGCTTTTAGGACTGGAAAGCATTGGCCTTGCAAACAGCATGCCTATGGGGCTGCCAGCAATATTCATAAAGGTGGTAGAGTAGGGGAAAAGGTTCTGGGGATAGCTACAGACCAGTTAGTCTTATGTCAATAGCAAAGAAGATACTAGAAAAGATGATACAACAGGTAATTTGTAACAGGAACTTTGCTTATAACCTCTGAGATATACTGGAGAATTGATCAGTCAGCATAGGACAGGAAATGGGAAAATGTTGTCCCTTCTTCAAAATGGGAAAGAAGAAGATTGACTCCTAACTACAGACTTGTCTGACTTTGACACCAGATAACTTGGATGGATTATAACTGATATTAGAACAGATGATAAAGGAGTCAATTTATACCCATCTTGATAACTGTGCAGTCAGCAGTAAGAGCCAGAATGGATTTTTCAAGAATAAATGCTGCCAGCCAGCCTAGTCTTATCTCATTTCTTATCCAGGTTACTAGCTTAATGGATTGTGGTAATACTTTGAACATAATTTATCTCGATTTCAGCAAAGCATTTGATAAAATGCTCTGTCATGTTTTATTGAATAGCTTGGTTAAACATGTTCTAGATCAGTGCTACTCAAAGTGGTGGTCTGTGGGCTGGTGCTGGTCCCTAAACCATTTGCTGCCAGTCCCTAGTGAGCTTCCATGAAAGAAACAATTGTAGCCAAAGATAAGACAAACCCAATACAATGTCCCTTGGAGTGTGGATAAGTGCTGGTCCCTCACATCAGAAAATTTAAAATCACTGGGCTAGATGATGGTACTGACAGGTGAGTCAGAACTAGTTGGAATATAATATTCAAAAGATTCTGATCAAAGGTCCTCCTCAGAATGAAGGGAGGTTTTGAAAGGGTGTCAAATGGCTCTCTCCTGGGCCATAGTGACTTACAAAAGTAGCTCCCAACCCAGAGTTTTTGGACTTCATATCCCAGAATTCCTGACCACTGCCTGGAGGTTCTGGGAGCTGAAGGTCAAAACACCCAGAGCAGCAAAGTTTGAGAACCACTGAAGTGGTGGAGCAAATTGTTATCAGATTCTCTGATGGGAAGAAACTGAGAGGGACAGCTAACATCTCAGAAGATAGGCTTAACATTTAAACTGATCTGGACAAGTGGAAATGTGTCTGAAACAAACACAGTGAAGCACAACAAGCAGAAAGGTCTGCTTTTAGCCACAGTTATCATCACCAATCAACATCATCACCATCACCATCAGCATGTAGGGTGGGCAGGTTTGTCAGTAGTATATTTGAAAAAGGTGACAATATTATAGTTACTAAAACCAGGGACAGTTTGTGGCTTCCATGCTGCATTTTATTTGACTGTAAAGAAGCTGTCTAAAAGGTCAGTCAGTTCTGGAATAATAACCAGAGTGGATTCACTGCACTCAGGAGGAAGAAGGAAGTAGACACACCCAAGCCCCATTGAATAAGAAATATGCAGATTTGTCAAAGTAAAGAGATAGATGGTCGAGTGGAGGAAGACAAAAATGAAGTGGAGCAAGTGGAACTCACTGGACAAGTTGAATTTTCAAAGAAAAAAAAAGCAGTTCTGTGTCATGAAGAGGCACTTTCTAGGGTTAGAAGGAGAAGATAAAGACTTATCACTCTAATCTTTAAAACCACCTTGCAGAATATGCAAGTATCTTTATTCCAGTACTTCAAATAAATGAAGGGCTCCTTGACACTTCCTGATTTGAAGCTGGATCAAAGCCACTGTGAAAAAACAATTTTAAAATTAAAAGGATGTTGGTGGGAATACCATGCACCCCATTTAAGGAAAGGGACATCTTTCTCCACTTCCTTGGTCCTTTCCCAAAATCATCATCAGACAACGACTCTAACAACAACTTCTATGAAAATAATTGCTCATCTCTCTCTCTCTCTCTGTCTATCTCTCTATCTATCTATAAAATTTGGGTTCTACTGGTGGCTTCAATGTGAGTGGTAACATCAATTTCCTCTTAATTATAGTCTGAATATAAAGGAGCTAACCAAGGTGCTGAATCTATTCTGGGGATAGCAAAACAGATAGTTTGGCAACGTCCTTTGCACTTCACATTAAAACTGAAATCCACCTCCCTACCAATTTCCACTGCCTGTAATGTTCCAGAAAGCCATGATGGATATGTTTAGTATCAAAGTAGATTATTGAAACATCAAGAATATCTGAAAGGAGGTTTACAGAAATACATTTTCTTGGAGGAACTGCAGCAAAGGCCATTGGAAGGCTCCCAAAACAATCAAGCATTTAGAGATGCCCTTAGCACAGAAATTTCTATGAGAAGATATACCCCATTGGTGACAGTTTTATGATGAAAGAAAGTTGCAAGAAGGAAGGAAGGAGTGGGTAAGTGGGCAATGGGGCACACTGATGCAATCAGCCTCAGTAACCACTAAGAAGAATGCAGTCCTGAGATTTTTGTCCCACAGAGACCAGGCGTTGTTGCCTATTCTTGCTTTGCCTCACAAATCTGCATTCTGGATTGCTGTGGTGCTGCTATTTGATGAATGCTGATTGCATTTTCCATTTTAAATATACCCCCTCCAGCCAAATCCTTCCACCAGCATGGCCACTCTGAGAAATAGTCTGGGAGCTGTAGTCCAAAACAACCTCTATTAAAATCTGTGTATAAAAGAGTAAAATATTTTCCACTCTTCTGCAATTTCATACAAAACTCAACTCTCTGAAAGTTTGCATATTCTAACATCTGTAATATAGTTTCAAAACTACACAGCTGTTCCTCAGTTGCAATCATCATACATGATCATGACTGCATGAACAGTCATAAAGTCTTAATTAACAAGGGTAGAACCTAAATTACTATCAAATTATGGTGGATTTGTCTCTTACTCTACCATAGCAACAGACAATCTCATTTCTCATCTGCACTTCACTCATTCTAACCTGAATTACATTATTAACAATGTGCTTCTTGTCAGGGCTTCACTCAAGATGAATTTACACTCTTCAAGATAAGCTTTTGGCAGTTTCTTTTACGGTTCTCTTGTTGCAAGCTGAAACATGCTGCCTTTGTGTATTAATGCATCTGTTTTTCAGTGCTTCAGGGTCACAATAAATGAAGCAGATCAGCTGACTACACAGGAGGGAGAAAACAGGCCTGTGAGGATATTTCTTTTGAAGCTAGTATTTTATATTTACATTTATATTTACTCTGAACCATGGGATTTTTAAGACTGCAAGGTGTTCCCTGAGAAGCCGTTTATCATGGCCTAATTCTAATAGAGGGCAAATAAAATATTCATTTTTAATCCATTTAAGTTTGTATTGAACTGTTAATCTTATACTGCAACCTTTTGTAGCTAGGGTTACTGTATTTGTTTGCGAATCACTCGGAACACAATGTAATGTGGAAAAAACACTACTGAGTGTTACAGTTAAATGAACAGTGAGGGAGACACTTCAAGATGAGGCTTTTATTGTACCATTGTACTGCACAATAAAGAAAATTATATTTTGCCTTGTTCATGTAATTTTATGGGAGATACAGATGCTATCTTCTGTTTGTTTCTATGTTTCATTTCTTCTGAAATTTTTCAGAAAAATAAATACATTAGGAGGGGGAAAAGAGATAGAATAGCTGTATTATATGGTTTGAATTTTAGCATTAGGAGTTTTCTATATGGAAGCACTCTGCTGATGGATAGAAGAGCCAAAATACACTGAAGGCAACAAATCCCATCTGATCTTAGAAGCTAAATAGGGTCAGCCCTGGTTGGTACTCAGATGAAGGACTGCCAAGGAATGTCAGGTGCTGTAGGCTATATATTCATGAATATATATATTCATGCCTAAGAAAAACCCCTATGCAATTCATGGAGTCATCAGAAATCAACAGGTGTGTTGAGGTATGTGTATACACACAGAGAGAGAGAGAGAGAGAGAGAGAGAGAGAGAGAGAGAGATGGATGGATAGAGAACTTGTTTGGCATAAAATTAAATAATAACATGCTGGGGTCTCCCAAACTCCCTTAGGGTTTTTGCCACTTTCTTATTCTCTCATGGCACTTTGCTGATCTTCAACTTCTATCTTTTAAAGGCAGAATGTATTTCCCCTCTGAACTCTTATCTATCGCATTTGCCATATTTCTTGGTCTGTTACTGATGTTACTGTTTCTTTTCTTTTCTTTTCTTCAAACTAGAGATTTTGGTATACAGTTAACCAAGCTTCTGACAAAGAAGCCCTCCAACCTTTTTTTACAAAGTCTTTTTACACCCACTCAGTCCTCTTTTCCTTCATCTAGCTGGAAGGCTTTTAGCATTGACATTGGGAGGTTGGTGAAGGAAGGCTGGAGAAACACAGACTTTTTTTATTGGGTTGGAGCAGCATGTTTGCAATAAACAATGTGCAATAGGTTGGACTGATTTTCAGAGTTCTGTTTGCCTAATTTAAGTTTTTGAAGCTGTCATAAGCATGATTTAGATAACAGCATATTAGGGAAACAGATGCATGATAGCTCTGGGCCTGTAGCCAAACTAATTATAAATAGAGATAAGCTTGAGAGAAAATGAAAGTAAATGACTGGCTTGTCCCAAACCTGACAGTATAGGGTTATTGGCCTAGCGCATCAAGATGAGCTGATGGCCCATAGAATTGACCAAGAATAACCTTCCTTTCAGGTACACTAGCTCAGCCAATTAGGATGGTAGGCAGTCAAAGTCTCCTACTGTATCACAGGTGGGGTTATGGCTAAGATCTCTATTTTGAAAGAATGAGATAATAGGGAAGGAGTGGAGATCTTTGAAGTTGAAATAACTGGGGAAGAGTTGAGATCTTTTAGGTAGTTGGCTAAGCAGGGGCTAGAGAGGGTATAAAACAGAAGCTTTTTGCTTACCAAAATAATAACAATGATAATAATAATAATAATAACAATAATAATCAGATTTTTCTCTCAGCAAAGCCATTCCATTTCTAGGCTTCTACTGCCAAGCAATCACTGATAGCCCAAACTTTTACATATGGCATTTCTTTCTTTCTTTCTTGATAAAGCTTGTTAATACCCAATAGAATGCTGGTGCAGAAACTATTGTAAACAGATACTACCTACCCCCATGGGTTAAAAAACCACATTGATCTATAAATCTGGCCATCAAAATGGAAATCATAAGAAAAGTGAATGTTATTATGCGGGGGGGGGGGGGAATCATTGTTGGGTACATTTTGGAAGATGCTTTCAAGTGGTCTCTAGGAAGTTCAAAATGTTGTTGCATACTTTAGCAAAGCTTACCTGACCTAGTTGTTTCATTTCAGATCTTGTTCATTCTGAATAAAAAGTTTGCTGAAAAATGCTGAATTGCTCCTCTTTGTGTGTGTGTGTCCTATCCCTATCCTTTTAATGTTATTTCTCCTTCTAGTACCACGTTTTTTGTTTTAAAAAATAATGCCTAGGAACATATCTACTTTGCTAACAGAGGTATACCTGCACTACAACCTAGGATCATCTTCTGACACATATGGCCAGCCATTCAGAAGACAGGCCAGAAGATCAAAAGGAAGCAGTAAGGTGGAGATTGACGAACCACAGGAAGCAATCAACAAAACCAGCCATCACCCTGCTAGAAAAGAAGCAGCCTATAGGACATTAAGGTCCTATCTTTGCCTTCTCTCCCCCCCCCCCCCCCGCCCCAAATCTATCTGTATTAGAATGCAAACCCAAATGGGTAAGCTCTTCTCTATCTTGGTGTTTTGTGCAATGTTTAGTTTTTAGGTGGTTCTCCAGTAATAAATATGTGTTCTTGGAGGCACTGGGAATTTCATTATTAGGATCTCACATTATTGGACTGTGTAAAGGGTTGAGGATAGGGAGACTGTGTAAAATTTATTTTTTGTAGCAAATTATACCTTGTGTTTAGTATCCATCTGTAATATGTACCTGCCATTATAAACTGTTTTCACCAACACTATCCAAAACGTGTTGTGACAAAAACTTCTTATATTCTGGGTTGCCATGTAGGAGGTGGGCCTCCAGATAGACATTGAAAGTAGTTTCTTTGGAGATGGGATGGTTCCTTTGGTGCTATAAGATCATAAAGTACAAAGATATGACACTGAACACCAAAGTTAGGATCATCCAAGGCATGATATCCACAGTCACCAGATACCGATGTGAGAGCTGGACAGTGAAGAAAGCAGATAGAAAGAAAATGAACTCACTTAAGATGTGGGGCTGGAGAAGAGTGCTGAAGATACCAGCGATGGCCAAAAAGTCAAACAAATGGGTCTTAGGACAGATCAAGCCTGAACTCTCCTGGAAGCCAAGATGAAACTGAAGCTGTCATACTTTGGCCACATCATGAGAAAGCACAACTCATTAGAAAAGACAATAATGCTAGGAAAGGTAGAAGGCAGCAGAAAGAGAGGAAGATTGCATGCCATCAGGAAGGTCACAGGCCTAAACCTGCAAGAACTGAGCAGAACTGTTAAGGACAGGGACACTCGGAGATGACTCATCCATAGGGTTGCCTTAAGTTGAGGTTGGCTCAAAGGCAGTTAACAACAACAACAACAACAACAACATCTGATAGAATGACACATTTAATATTAACTCTAAGGATGCTGCCACACTGTACAGTACACTTTAACTGCCATGATGCAATGCTATGTAATTCTGAGATTTGTAGTTTGATGGAGCATCAGAGCTCTCTGACAGAGAAGGCTAAATATCTCACAAAAAGTACAGATCCCAGAATTCCATAGCATTGAGTCATGGCAGTTAAAGTAGTGTTAATCTGCAGTGCAGATTAGATATAAATTAGTCACAGCTCCTAGAAATTCTAGTTTATGGTAACTCTAAGACAAACACAGCTTCTAGAAATTCTAAGTAAGGCTACAAGTTGAAAAATTAAAAGGCAGCTAAAGTTGAACCACAATGAAGCCAGTGTATACATTTGAGGAAATCTCAGAAGCAAACATAACTAATAATTGAGTAAGAATAAAGAAAAGAATTCTGAGTATTCATTGTGCATTCTTAAAAGTCAACATTTGCTTTTAGATCTTAAGTGGTGTATGGTACCTGAATCTATTTATACAAAACATTTGCATAAAGATGTAATTGGCATACTTCTGGCTGAAAAAGGAAAGAGTGAAATGCCAAGCCATCATAACATGCTGCCCTCTTTTCTTCTGATGACTCCTAGTATAGTTTTCTGACATTCTTACATGGTGTTTACAATCTTGCCAGACGTAACTAGAAAAGTAGTCATGAGCCATTATTTGATAACTACCCCTCTGTTGTGTTGGTTTTTAAAACTACGGTGTCCTTGATTTGCTGGGTGTGGATTGTAGACCTCCAGTGTTTCACTAGCAGCTTGATATGGGCCTGAGAAGTTCCTTAGTTAATCTAAGATGGCTATGTAACTATGGGTAGGGGGCAGGATGGCAGTGGGGAAGTAACAGGCCAGCTGAAGATAAGAATGGACATCTTCCAAGTGTTATTTCCTTTGGTTTGTCTCCCGTCGAAAAGGTTCCTGGTTGTTTTAACCACCTTCCCATCAGATTTGTTGGTTTTCATACTGAATGGCAGTCCAGTCCAAAATAAAACTTCTGATCTATGATTTATGTGTGAATGAGGTGGATGGTCTGGAAGATATCACAATGGCTTGGAGGAGAGGGAGGAATTAGTCATAGGAAGATGAGAGACATTGCAGACTGGGCCAGCCAGAAAAAGCAGCAGTAGCAGAACATATTATAAACTAAGCTGGGCATAAAATGCTATTTGAGAACACTGCAATTCTGGACCATGCAAACAACTATCAGGTCAGAATGCACAGGGATGCCATTGAAATCCACAAACTCCCAGACAACTTTAACAGGAAAGAATAAACCCTGAAAGTAAACAAAATTTGGCTACCAAACCTGAAAAACCTAAAAAATCAAGACTCAGCAAATGCAAATGAATATCACCCAGGGCCTGGGGTTTTCCCCTGCAGACAATGGATTCCTAATTTAATACACACACACATATCCTTCTGCATATCCTCCCACCCTGAGGCCTTGCCATTCAACAATAGACCAACATGTAAATCACTTCCTCCCAATCAAGGATCACACAGTATATATATATATATATATATATATATATATATATATATATACACACACACACACACACACACACACACACACACCCTACTCACTTCCATGCTACCAACCTCTGAAGATGCCAGATACAGATGCAGGCAAAACGTCAGGGATAAATTATTCTAGAACACGGCCACATAGCCCAAAACCCCCACAAAAAAACTATAGTCTAGGAACACTTCAGCAGTGCCCAACATAAATTTGAGGGCTGGGTTGAGAGAGTTCCTCTGGTTTGTAAGGATTCCATCTCCCACCACTACAACACCAAAATCTTCTATAACTTTGAGTGCTACCCTTCAGTATTTATATCTTCTTCTAGGGACTTAGAACAGTAAAGGAACTGTGCTGTCAGTACTGCCTGAGCCCATTCTCTGAGCTGATGGCCTTGGATTTATGTTGAATCTACACAGGCTAAATAATGCATTCTTACTTTGATTGCAGTCCTGCCAGAACAAATGACATTTCTCTCCTTCTGATGTGAAAACATTTCTTTTAGATGCGGCAATTTAAAAAAACCCTCAAATTTACTCCACTGTTTCTGGGATGAAACAGATCTCTTCTTGCAGGCCTTTCATGACTAGATCTCCCAGCCTCAGGAGTCCCCTTATCTCTTCCCCCCCCCCCCCCCCCCCACCTTGGCTATACTCACTGCCTAGTTTGCTTCTTTGTGTTTGTTTATTTATGATGTTTTAATTAAGATGTTTTAATGGATAATTCGTTTAATACATTTTAAGGGGTGGGTGGGCTTTTGGGATTTTTGGACTGTGTTTTAATTTATTGTATAGAATTTTAACTGTTGTAAGCTGTCCCAATTGCTAGACAGAGGGGTGGGATACAAATAAAATTTATTATTACTAATTATTATTAAAACATGTGGTTTGACATCCCTCCCCCCAAATTGGCTGGGGGATGGGGCCAGGCTGGTGGGTCATCAGCTTGGTCAGATGTTCACCAAGGTCATCTGATCATTCCTGACACAGAGAGGCAGCTCCCTTGTTTGTATTGGCATCTGGAAAAGGCAGCATTACATTCTTTTTTCTTTTTGAATTTTGAAAGTATAGGTGAACCATCCTATTCACAGGCCAGCATTTCACCTCTCCCTTCTCTACCAGCTTCACTTTATTGAAGCACAGGTGGGCAATCAGATTGAAGGGAAAGCAAAGGCTATTTGACTAAGCAAATATGCACATGCACAGCAAGCATTTTTTTTTAAAAAAACCACACCAATAAACTGATAAGGTAAAAACATGCACACAGTAGAAACACACCCTTATACGGAGGTGGCTACATAAAGGGGATCTTCTGTGGTTTTCCAAACTGATTAAAACAGTTGTGTGTGGAAGTAAAAGGACAGACTAGGGCAGAGATACTATGCAATGGAACTGGGATACAGCCCTTGTGTAGATTCAGCATTAGTATTGTTAACCCACAAGAGGATTGTTCTTCTGAGTACTCTTAACCAGGGTTGGCTAGAAATGACAAGGACCAACTCTCTTTTGTTTACTTACAAGTTATTCCATATGCTTCTACTGTACAGTCCACTTGTCCCAACCACAGACTTGCCATTCACGGATTTGAGCATCCGAAGATGGCCCTATCCCATTTACACCAATGGTGGCATGTGCACAGGGCCACATTGGCTCAGTGCATGATGCACTGCCATTAAAACCAACAATACTTGAAGTCCTGAGGTTTTTGGCATCTGTCTGGCGGTCTGGAATGGAACCACCATGGATACAAAGGGTTGGCTGTATTTCAAAGTGTAGAACAAATTCTTTTTAGGGGGAAAAAAAATCAGAACAAGCATCGCATGCAAAGAGAGTTTTACCCTCCTGTATTGATCACATGGATGAAACATCAGCCTGCTAACTTGCTGCTAGTCCTGAGAATGTTTATAGCCTTGAGCCTTGTTGGGCAAAGAGGGACAGAAGAAGAAGAAAGAGGCATACCTAAGTGCTACTGAATTGTATGTTATATCTTTCCTCACATGATAATTTTATAACAGTATATTTGTGACTGTGGCTTGAGCAGCTGTTAGTTTAGATGCCATTTAAAAAAGATTTGCAGACAATCAATGGAGGAAAGGTCTATCAGTTTTAAGAGTAATATTTGCTAGGAAAATGGTATCCATTGTATTGTTTTTACATTGTTTTTACATTACTGTAATCATATGATATTTTATTTTCATTTATATGTATTTTATATGCATTTTTCTTCATTCTTAATTTTAATTTTGTGTAACTCTTTTTGAATTTTATCTTGCTATATTCTTTTTGAAATGGCCAATGCACTAATCAATAAAAGACTGATTGATTGATTGAACAGAAACTCCATGTTCAGAGGCAACATATCTTAGCAAATGAGGACAAGACAAGGCTAACAGTGCTTGATTTGTGATGAGTTAAGGCAGAGCTGTTGTATCTCCATACTTTTTTCTCTGAAATAAAACAAGAATGGAATTGTTAAGTAGTAGTTGAATCAGGCACATCAGTTAAAACAATTTATTGTACTAGGTAAGCTAGTTTGTGGAGGAACTGATTGAAGCTGTGTTCTTCTTTCAAATAATTAGGCCATAGGAAATTATCACACACGCCTTTTGGCCCGCTATGGGCACTGTCTGGGATGGGTTGGGACGGGTGTTATCACACACAAAGTTGCTGCTGTGCTGCCACCCATCCTTCAGCTGCACTTAGCCGGTCAATTTTGGCTAATCTGTGGGCTAAGCATGGCTGAGGGATGGGTGGTGGTTAGGCAACAGTGCAGCAGCAGTTTCATGTGCAATAACACCCATCCCAGCCTGATTCTGTTCTGTGCCCAGATTGGACAAAAATGGTGTGTGCGATAATCTCTACATTTATATTAAGAGAAAGAAAGTTCCTGCAGGACATATAGCTATCTTTCACACTACATAATTGTGACATTTATGATTCCCCTTTAACTGTCATGGCTGCTTCCTATGAAATCCTCCTGGGGTTTGTAGTTTGGTCATAGGCCCCAGAGGAGGATTCTTTGAGGATTATGAAAGTACACAATCCCATAGGACAGAACCATGGCAGCGAAAGTGATATGATAGTGCTATAATTGTGTAATGCAAAAGAATCCACAGATTGAACTGAACACAGTGCAGAGAGGAGAAATCTTGTTTTTCATAGATTCTACTGTCTTCACAAAATATTTTATTTATGTCCTCCTATTTTTAATTCTTCTCTCATCCTCAAGGTTCAGAGCATATAACAATACCATAACACAATTCCTCATTTTCCAAAAGGTAATGTAACCTTTATGGTATTCTGTCAAATTATTAGCCCATCCATCTCCCACAAGTGACAACAAATTCAATCTCCTACACTTGGGTCCTTATGTAGTCAAAATAGCACACTCCATACACAAAAGGGAGGTATCAGTAGACTTGAAGGAACACAAGGACTTCTAGAAACACCTCCTAAACTTCACGGGGATCCCCAAATAACAGTCTCAACATGCACAGAATCTCAACTGTTTGGGACTCTTAGTGAGACTATGCCTTTAGATGGCATAGTCTTAACTTCAGGAAGTTTTGGTTTGCTAGCCTTCAGGTTTCAGAACAGTTCCACACCTATAATTAAACTAAATGAGTTTGAGCTCTTCATATAGAATCTCTTTGTCTAAAAATTACAGTGGTTTCTAAACTAAATTGCCCTAGAGCTGAAATATTCAATAAGTACTATTTTAAAAATAAAATAATAGGGTTTCTCAAGAGATAAAGGTACATGGTAGAAAGACAACTTTTTCTGAAGTTATTCTTGATTTCAATGAGATGCACTAACAAATCATGCACTAACAATGAGATGAACTAAGAAAGCTACTTGGAATTAAGTCTCATCAAGTTAAACTGAACTTACTGCCAAATAAGTAGGCAAATTGCAGAATTAAGCTACACTTACAAGCACAGTTACTAAAAAATACATTCTACTGAGTTCAATGGGACTGACTTTTGAATAAACATGTCCCCAATCCCTAGTAAATGTGCCTCTCACTTCTAAATATCTGGTAAATGAAACAATGGCTGGTAGAAGCTAGACTAGAGGGGGATAAATCAGTCATGAAAATGCCTTAAAGGTTCCTACACTATGAATGAGTGTTGAGATGTCCTTTCATCTTGTACAAGGCTCAGACTGACAACTGAGATTGCACCCAAAATCCCTTGCACCAAGTGTTTCTTGAGCATGATAATAACTTATCTGGCATGTGTTTCCAATATGTCAGGCCATCTTAGCCTGCAATAAATGAAAGCCCGGATGACAATACAGACTCTCGGTAGGCAGGCTCTTTGATGAACCTGGGTATAGGAATCTGTCCAAATGTTGCTGATATTTGGTCCAAGGTATGAGGACTACAGCCTGAAGCACAGGGGATGAGTGAAGAAAAAAACAAACCTGTACTGGATTCAGAGGACCTATGTTACTTGAGGAGTGAATATGTGTAGAACTTGAGTTCAGCCATTTGCCCCACAGAAGCAAAAATGCACAGACTCCTATTTGAATATATAGCATTTTATCACCTAGCTTAATTAACAATCATTTTTCCTACACAGGGTGGTATTTCTTCAGGGAAATAAGATGCTGAAATATATGATTTTGTAATATTTAGTGAATAGTCATTTTGCAGTCTCTTCCAAGATATGCAGTAAATGCTTCATTCCACTCATTTTGAATTTGTCAGGGGAATCATAGGCAATGTCAGAGACACACAATTGTCCTTAAATTTTTTTTGTCAGATTCAGAAGTTTGTTTCATATTTTATTAGGAGAATCAGATTAACATGTGATGGAGCATAACTATTGTACAGAAGCTAGAATTATCTGGACTTCATAACAGCTACCTCATCGTTGCATTTGACAGCAATACAGTCCCTCCAATTTTATGACAGGAGTTTATTGGAAATGAAGCCATCTTTATCAGCAGTGACAAGAACTGCACAAAGAGTGGTGCATAAAGATGGAGTGGCATCTCTGGCAGTGAATGTAACAGTTCCTCCACTCTTCACCCCACCTCACTTCCAAAAGTCACAGAGATAGCTGATCAAGCAGCCACAGAGTAGAGGTGGCTAGAATGGCCAAGAAGAAGTGCATGGCAAGAGAACTATCCCCAGAATGGGCACAAGGATGCACACACAAATCAGTTGCAATATAGTTTTTCTAGGGACTTGGTCATTTTTTTTTTTTACTCACCAAGGGCACCAGCATATCTGCAAAGGGGGGATATCAAATGATATAACTGCTTGAGGAGTAGGCAGTAATGAGGACACCACAAGGTATCCCTACAATGTCATTTGTGGGTAAGCCTGTGTTCTCGGATCTCTTCTTTTAACACATTTTCTCTCCTCTTTTTACTTACCTGATCCCTGTTGGGAAATGTGAGAGATAATATAGGATTTCTCAAGGAGAGTAATCAATTGGCAAAGCAAAAACTGTACAATAAACCCACACCTGCATGAGTGTCCCCCCAATCTAGCAGAGAAAAAACCCAATTTTGATCTTCTCTGTAAGAGCTATAAAAGTAGATTTATTTACAATACTTCTACATAGTCAAATTCATGGGCATATGGAGCAGAAAGAGGGGAGAAAGAAATAGCCATAGGTTAGGAAAATGCTGTAGGAGGGTGAGTGTGGAAAAAGAAATGATCAGGAAGTCTGAAAAATAGCAGTTAGTGAGTAAAAGCAGGGAAAGGTTGCTAATTCTGTCAGTTTGTTATATAGGTTTTTATGTAGAGAAGGATTAATTTCCAGGGAGACTTGGTGGCACAGTGGTGAAATGCTGGTACTGCAGCCATTCACAGCCACAGGGTTGTGAGTTCGATCTCAGGGGATCCAAGGTCCACTCAGCCTTGCATCCTTCTGTAGGTCGCTAAAATGAGTACCCAGCTTGTTGGAGGCAATTAACTTACACATTGTAAACTGCTTAGGGAGTGCTTAATTCACTGATAAGTGGTATAGAAATGTACTTGCTATTGCTATTGCTATTTCCAGGAGGGGTTGGGAGATAAGGGAAATAGGGGCGCAGCCATTTTGTGAACTGAGGGCAGGAGGCAATATAATGAGGACAAGTGGCCAGACCATGACAAGAGGAAGGACTCTAGCCAGGTATTGGTTGTCCCTACTCCCCATTTCTGGGAGAGTCATCTCAGCCAAGGTGATCAAAGATGATTTGGAAGTAGCCATCCAGGGCTGAAATTCCCAGAAAGTGGGGGAAAAGCAACTATCCAAATTTGATTCCTAATGAAAAGGCCTGCCTGGCTGGCATTACAGAAACCTGGAGATGTCAATTGTTGATCTCAGCTTTGAACTCCTGATGTTTCTGTACATCAGAAGGCAAGATGGCAGGTTTGCACAAGTCTCTGGTGATACCATCTTCCAGACCAACAGGTGCCCTACTCAACTGCCCTTAGGGTCTGAGTGCTGAAAGTAGATGCTTGAGTCACGGATTCTGTTGCTGTACCATCTACTCTTATTTCCAATAGACTCTCTTTCTTTACTATCCTGGATAGTCTCCATGGTGATGCTGGAGTCTCCCATGCAGTGGCAGGTGGTGCCCATTGGAATTACTAGGGCAACGGTGGCCAATGGAAAGGCAAAATCAACCACAGCTGGAACCAACTAATTCCAATTTTGATCCCTTCTTCCTGCACTTGAATAATAATAATAATAATAATAATAATAATAATAATAATAATAATTTGTATCCCACTTCTCCCTGTTGAGGATCAAGGTGGGTAACAGCAAAAGTTAAAACAAATACAGAAATAAAAAAATGTAAAAAATTCCCAACCCCCCCCACCCCACCCCTCCGACCGACCCTTTCATACAATGCCTTAATATTTAACATCTAATAAAGCTGAAGAATAGTCTCTTGTGTTGGTTCATCAGGCTTTCACATTATCCCATTTAATTCTTTGCTGGCCTCTGTTGCTTCTTCTGGCCAAGGAGGTGGGGGTGTAGACTTAATCCTGCCTCTACTGCTGCCAGGATTGGGGTGTTAGAGAATGTGAAGACCTGTCAGAGTATAGATGGGCTATGCAGTCAAAGGTGAAATGTAGAGATGTGTGTGTGAGAACAGCTTCTAGGCAGAGCACAAACAACTCAGTCCAAATGGCTAGAAAGACAAAACAATAGAGAACCACTAGGTGGGAAATCATCCTTGTTTACATAAGGAAACAATAATAAAAAGTTGTTATGGGAAAGTAGATCACATGGTGGAAGATGAACAACAAGAGGCTGGGTTAGCATACATCATATACAGATCATCCAATCAACCTGAAGGTTAACACCCAAAAGGTGGAGAGGGGATGGACTGAGAAACTTTGTGTTAGGCATTGTTATTATTATTTGCTTCCTTTGGATCACACTTTTTTCTTCTCTTAACTTCTCAATGGATCTATAATATGTTTATACTGCTTCACAATGTAGCCTTAAGATCTGGAAACATGGATCTGTAGTTTTGTTCCTGTTTAGCCACATCTGCAAGATGTGATCCTATAGTGGACTGTGATTTTTACTTTGCATGTTGTTATTATTCTTTCAACAACAATAATAAAACTCAACTTTTAGAAGCTTGGATTTTTGCTTCCTGGTTCTGCTGGATTTACAAATACACTACTCCACCAAAACCGAACAAGACCAACATCAGAGATGATTGGTCAAGAATGGTTTATGGCCTCCATCACAACCATAGATCTGTCCTAAGTGATTTCTCTTCCCTCTTAGTTTGATACACTATATTTATTTATTTAGTGTACATGGGCACATGTGTATTGGATAGAATGACAGTGATCTGGATGTGATGGAGCTTTCAGGAGTTCCATTGCCATGGATGGATCACTACCACCTATTTAAGCTTGTTTGACTTCTGACCTTCTGAACGGCTGGAAGATACAAGCTACCCCAGGTGAAATCCCCTCTTTTAGACCACTACATAGAAGTGAAGACTCATCCTCTTATTGGTCAGCTTGGCATATGGGATAGGATGGCGGGGGGGGGGGAGGGAAAGATTGCAGGGTACAGACAATGGAATACATACATGTACACATCACTTATATGTTGAACTCCAGTGAGTGGAAGTAAAGCAGGCAGGTATCCTGCTGTCCCAACAGCATTGCTTCTCTATTGCTGTGCTAATGGGTCAACAAGAGCTAAAAAAAATAAAAAAAAATCCTCTGGCATCTTAAAGACAAATTATCTTGTTATGTTATGAACTTTCATAAGCATGAAGCTAACAGAGAATAGGATCCTGCCTGCAAAACCTAAGCCACAATAAGCCAGTTAGGGGGGTTGCAGACTGTGAAAAATAGTGTGAATTCAGTCCTCTTTTAGGGTTAGGGTTAGTGCTAGGGAATCATGGGAATTGTTATTTTTCTGAGACATTGCACCTTCTTTGTCAGAGAACTCTAGTGCCACAATAAAATTCAGTTCCCATGATTCCCTAACCTTAACCCTAACCCTAAAAGTGGACTGAATTCACACTATTTTTGACAGTCTGCAACCCCCCTTAGTGATTTAAGATGCCTTGGGAGATCTCTGGTTTAAATATCTTATATTTTTACATGTTTATTATATGCCCAAAGCATGAGAGACCAGAGATGTAAATAATTAATTCCTCAAGAGTTTTATTTTGAAGCTTAAGTAAGTGGAAAGTGGAAAGGAAATAGGAAAATGTCACCATTTTAAGAGCATAAGATGCACAATAAGTGCACTGTTCCAGTCCCAAAGCAGATGACTGCTAAATCTCTAGTAAAAAGAAAAAAAAGAAAAAAGAAAAAAAGAATTAAACCCTAATAAATGTTGGGTTTCATAGCACTATACTTCCCTTTGCAAGTGCAATTCCTTCTAGTACCAACATGACAGCCCTGACAGATTCTTAATGAGATTTGAACACTTTCCTTTAGCCTTTGGATACATGGAGATACTGTTGCCTAATGAATCCTGTAAAAACAGTATTGTCATGCTTGAACCCTCTTTTGTTATTTATTTTTGTATTTTGAATCTGAAAAATCCTGTGTTAAGTGGCACAACTGTGTTAAGTCTCTTGAAAGAAACCATTTAACCAAAAAAGAAAAGAAAAACAACTTTAAGTACCTTTCAGTGTCTGTCACCATAGGAACGGAAAACAGAAAAACACAATGATCATTGATTCTCTGAAGACTACCAAAACCAGTTATTCACAGTTGCTGTAGGAGACCTTTGTAAAAAAAAGATTGGAGATGCAAAATAAATGATTACATAGCAAATTTTTCCACAGTCCACCAAACTGTGGAAAGAGACCATCTGGACCTCGCACACGCAGACCAGATATGAATCACAAGGAAACTCTTGTTTTTCTTGGCAACCATAGTGTGACACCTCTCCTTGCTCCCAGAAGAGTATGTGGGACAACTAGACAGGCTATGGCTACAGAACTATGTGCCTCTGTTTGGAGAAAGTCTGATTGTAATCATTATAGTTCATTTCCAAGTAAATGCATAGGGACAAATTGTATCAGACACAAGTAATCCTCCTCCCAGAAGTTTGCATCAATAATCTGGAAAGAAATGAGAAGTAAAAGTTTAATTTCAGAATTTGCAGCAGCAGCAGGCAGCAGCAACAACAACAAGAAGAAGCAGAGAAAAAAGGAGTTAGGGAAGGAGGAGATGCCTGAGACCCATTCACACTTACGATTTTGTACGTGGAGATCCGAAGTCTCCTCGGTGATGCCATCCCAAATCAATCAGGCTCATAGTTCTCACTATGTTTGCCCCCCAAAAAAACTTTTGGTTGCCTGTTCACACTTGTGGTCTGAACAGGCCCCCTTCGCCCATTTGGTGGGTCTGTGGGAGGACTCCTTGTTGTTGTTGTTGTTGTTGTTGTTGTTGTTGTGTGCCTTTAAGTCATTTCCGAATTGGGCAACCCTAAGACAAACATATCATAGTTTTTTCTTGATAAGTTTGTTAAGCAGGGGTTTGCCATTACCATCCTCTGAGGCTGAGAGAGTGCCCAAGGTCACTCACTAGGTTTACATGGCCAAGCCAGTATTCAAACCCTGGTTTCAAGAGTTGTAGCTTGACACTCAAACCACTGCCCCACACTGTCTTTCTGGAGGAGGAAGACCAGGGGGAGGGGGAGGAGGGAAGTGGTGGTGGCAGTCAGGGGGACAGGAGGAAGAGGATGAAGGAGGAAACAATCTGGATCAATCTGGTAATGCATTCTCACTACCAAAGACCTGGATCATGGCGGGACCAAAAAAAAAAAAAAGAAGAAGAAGCGGTAAGGGACCTGGTGCCAAATGCACTGGGTTAAATGGGTATTTTTGTGGGGCCTCCGCAAACTGCGCCGAGTATAGTTGGGGCCAATATGAACTCCAATGAAATAACCTGGGTTCTACACTGGGTTATTTCATAGTATGAATGGGCCCCTACAGGTGTGTTGGCATCATCATGGCAGCAGAAGCATCACACTCACAATGAAAGTGACACTTGTGGACTTGGGAAACACACAGAGTAAAGGAACCAGCCTGTTGTGATTTAAATATCATGAATTATTCTAAAATGAAAACAGTGCTGGTTATGACAAGAATGAAGGCTGGATTGTTCAGAAAAAGAGATACATCATGTTAATGCTAAATAAGAATGTATGGAGATTTATGTATCACCGCTTAAAACACCATACTTCTTTAGTTTGAATGCCCATGCAGATTAGGTAACTAATGGCATAATGGTTGTTAAAAACAAGAATCATAGAATTATAGAATTATAGAGTTGGAAGAGACCACAAGGGCCATCCAGTCCAACCCCCTGAAACAAGCCAGAAAAAAAACCTTTGAGTCTGCTTTAGTCCATGTTCCTTGGATTCGTTATCACATGGGGAGTTGCAGGGAGAAAGTGGAAATAAACGGGACGAGCGGAAGACTTTAATTTACAGGATTTGTCCTGTTCCACCTTGTCTGATAATTAAATTCGAATTCAAAAGGGGGTTAATTTGAACAAAAACCTGATCTTTTCAAATCCTCAAAAATCCCGAAAATGAAAAGATCAGGTTTTCGTTCGAATTAACCTCCTTTTAAATTTGAATTTAGTTATCAGACGAGTCAGAACGTGACAAATCCCGTAAATTAAAGACTTCTGCTCGTGCCCGTTTATTTCCACTTTCTCCCCGCGACTCCCCGTGTGATAACGTCCATAGTCAAACAGAGATGAAAGATGTACTTCCCAACAATATTAGTAAACAGATACAAGTATTTCTAATTTGTCATCTTAATTAAAATTAATTGTTTCTCTCACAGTTGATTAAGGCTTGGTTTTTTATTGTGTTTTTTAAGTGTATCATTTTAAGGGATAGTGGGCAAAACAAAAATACACTGTCTATCATTCAGTTTTGCCTTTTCAATCAAAACTTTGCTTTATCTTTGACTGTGCTGCCAACAGCCACATGGGAGACAGATAATCATTACCTTGGGTAATTGGCATGACTGAGGCACTGTTGCCTGTGCATCTCCCAAGAACAGAATTTACAGAAGGGAAGGGTTGTTGTGTTTCAAATACACTCCATATCTTATCTTATCTATGCACAACTGATAGTGAGTCAAAAGAAATGTCTCTTAATCTTGGGCAATAGTACATGTGTCCTACCATTTTTAACTCTTTAGTCTGGTTTCGGCCTTATGCAACAGTAGCTCAGTAACCAGAGCTCCTAGTAACTTCTCTTATTAGGGACAGAATACATAGCACTAAATATTTTTACATCTTCAGGGAAGCCGTTTTCTTTGTTTCACCAGTCTCACAAGTTCATCTGAAGGGAACACAAGAGAGGGCCTTCTTGGCATCTGCTCCAAACTTTGAAACTGCCTTCCTAGGGATTGTTTTTAAATGGCTTTCAATTTTATTGATAGTTTAATTATATCTTGATATTTTTATGCTTTTACTGAGATGAGCTTTTATCTGTGTCTGCTTTTGGTTTTGTGAGCCTCCTCAAGTTCCAGGTTCCCCATGTTGGGACCTACAACTCCCACCACAAGGAGAACAAATGGCCTTGAAAAATGTATAAAGGGATAAAGAAAAATAAGCGCATCCTCCCTTACCAACTGTCTGCAGGGGAGAAGCTCTAAGACTAAGGGCATTTACAGACTGCCAGAAATAGTGCAAATTGAGGCCACTTTAACTGTCCTGGCTCAGTGCTAAGGAATCATGGGAACTGTAGTTTATTGTGGCACCAGAGAAGGCTCAATGTCCCAGAAAAAAAAATACAATTCCCATGATTCCTTAGCACTGAGCCAGGACAGTTAAAGTGGACTCAATTTGCACTATTTCTGGCAGTCTGTAAAGACCCTAAGAGCCTTATCATATATAAACTGAAATGGATTGAGAGAACAGCGGCTTTCTCTTTGCTTCTCCACATGCTGTTGTAGCACTTACATTGTCCTTCACGAGGGCTAAGATTGTAAAAGCATGCCTTTTGCTGATTTTTCCAGGATGACAAAAAAACAAGCTTTTACTATTGTCTCCCTTAGAGAGACTGGCAGTTCTATTATGGCATCTGGAGAGGCATAGAGAAAGCCCCTACTCTCCTTATCAATTTGGCTTTCTTTTCTCATGCAATAAGGCTCTAAGACATTGAATTCCAAGAGTCCTAGGAGTTGTAGTAATTACTGTCAGTTGAAAAACCCTGGCAGAAACAGATGTACTTCAAAACAGGGAGAGGTTAAGATGCAAATCAGCAAACAGAATTCAGTGGTCCAAAAACAGGCAACATTCACAGGCTGGAATCCTTTAGGTGGCATATGCTTGTTTAACCTTGTGTAATCTTCGAGTAACTTTGCAAGCATATATGTTTTAAACTTGGTTGCATAATGAAGCATTCAGTATCTTCTTGGGCATGCAACCCACTGCAAAGCATTTTCACAGTACTAGCACATGCCTCCATGCCCATGTGGTGGCTGAGGTAAGACTGGAGGCACCTACATAGCATCTGGCTGCAATTCCCCCCCCCCCTCGAGAAAACCTAAACAGTTGCTACCCTCCTGGAAAGGATGAAATCTAGTGTAGGGTAGGTGTCGTTTACTCAGTCCATGATATGTAGGATCTTGACTATTGTCAATGGCAAGCAGAAATCCAAGATAACAACTGGGGGGGAAAGGCAAAGCCTACCCACACAAGAGAATGAAAATCAAAGTTTGACAGTATCTATTGTTAGGACCAATATAGCACTCCATACATTGGGAGACTTTTCGTTTTCCCTGGAACTCTTCATCAGACATGGTGGGTCAAAAATTAGGGGACAAGGAAGAAACGAATAGTCCAAAAACTGCCCTGGTATGTGCTTCTGTAGCCACAAGTTATTGCCTGTAAAAAATAGAAAGTCCCTAACATTTCTTCTCATCACCAAGGCTGCAATAATTGTCTCACAGGTGCAGAGTCACACAATAGCCAATTCAAATGTGTACATTATGGGTCTCTAGTTTTGGCTTTGTAATCTTAGGATTGGCCTGTCAGGCCTATTTAGAAGCTAGTTCTCAGCCCACTGTGTGATATCTCAATGTGCCCTGCATCTATTCATTTTAATTTTACTACACTTAAACGTTGTATGCTCAAATTCAAAATGGAATATGTGATTTGTTCAAGATGGATAGCATTTGAGATGACATTACTATACAAACTAGCAATGGATCCTCACATTTGTGTGCAATGTTGTGTGTGCTAAACATTGTGAATACTAGGTGGGTTTTTTTTAAAGCCTACACTCTGAAATATGGTAGGTGTAATCCCCTCTTAGGAGGCTTCTATGCCTACAAATTTCATCCAGTTTTGACAGAAGAGGGGAAAGTACAGATGTTTGTTGTTTTCAAATGATAGTCAAAAGAAGGGATGAAGATTTGAACTTAATTTGAAGTAAGGTCCACATTCTGACCAAAGTGATATCAAGTGGACTCCAAACAGCTCCCACTGGAGAAAACTGTTTTCTAAATTTCCAAATAAGGATCCAAACTTATTCTGGAAACTGATGTATGGACAGTGAATTACAGCTGATGTATCTCTGAAATTAAGCTAGATAGCTCGTGGCATAAGTAGAATGTACTTGTGTTTCAAAATGTATTTTTTAATTATTAGGAGAGATAATATTTATTTATTTGATTCATATTCCTTATTTTCATACAGGAGTTCTGGCAGTCTACATTAAAAACACACAACTCACCAATCGAATAACAAATTACAAATATCTAAAGTCATAAATTACAAATGTCTGATAAAATACAGTAAAAACAGTGCAAACCAAAATGCATCATGTCTTATCTGGGATTTTAATTTACATCTTTCAAGGCTGCCAGTAAACATGACACTTTATAAAATAGCAAGAAGTAGATTTAAAAATGTAAATTATACAATATATGCTGAATTTGGTTATATGTTTTATTGTTTTGAATCCTGTTCTGAGATAACCTATTTGTATATATTAGTGTCATGGAGAAAATTGCACTGAGAATATTTACAGTGTAAAGACAAAACCCAAGAGGAATGCCAGTGGGAGAAAAGCAAATATAATTACTCTAAGAAAGAAAAATTAGTAAGCAAGGGCAAGCTGGTTTTAAAGAGATGAACTCCAGACAACTGAAGACAATCTGCCACTGCAGCAATGAGCACAGAGTAGATAGAGGCAGGCAGGACAAAAGTGCATGCCAACTCCCCCAGTCCCCCGCCGTCTCTTCCAGTAATAATCCTAAACAGCAAGTAAGATGTTTCAAATGAATCTTTCCATTCTCCTTTGCTTCAAAAGTCTCAGCTCAACACTTTCTAGCACAAAAGGATTAATCCAAATAAACAAATAGCATTCAGAGATGTGCAACTGGCACTTGAAATCTTCAGAATTCCTCTTATAGAGGGCAAGAGATTTCTTACTTCATCATCAGTTTCTTAATGGGATGCAGCATTTTCTCACCTCACATCCTGGGCTTCACATGGGCCAATGGGTAATGCAATATTAATCTCTTCTTCAACTAACTGAACCCAAAACTTGTTGGATTAGCAATTCAATAATACTATACATCAGTGGGTACTGGAGAAATAAAAAAGGAAAGGCACTATCCTACACTTTGCCCCTTATAAGAAGAACACATAAAGGCATTTTTTATTTGTTTTTTGGTGTGTATGTATGTATGTTAAAGTTTTTTTTTTTTTAAAAAAGCAAGCTTATAAATACAATCTACATTAAAATTTAAAAATACTCAAATGAAATAAAATACTTTAAAAATACTCCAGCAAGATTGCTGGGGACATTTCTACCAAAGAATGGAAGGCAGAGATGTAACTCATCTCATTGTCTAGAGAGGAATGCTTGAATTCACATTAAACTCTCAAGACTGACACTGTGGTGTTTGCAGCTTTTGTCTCCTTCCTAAAGGCAGGGGTACAATGCTGTTCAGTCACAACTATACTAAATCTTGGATTGCTCTGTTTTCTTCTATGGACAGCTCTCACATTCATCCTGGGCACAAAAAGAAAGAGTTGGGGATGAAAACACAAGTGATGAGTCAAGAAAAACAAGGCCAAAGTAACATTACAGAGAACCAAAAAGTATTGGCAAGTTTGGGAAAAACCTTAGATATGCAGAAGTAGAAGGGACTTTAAAAATAAAAAAGGAATCCTGATGGTGTTGTTGCTTCTCCAATGGGGTTGGTGCAAGCACAGCATCTTTATGGCATCAGATTGGTTGAAAATTTTGCAAGGAAAATCCCTGTAAGCTAAGGCAACCTTGAAAGAGCTTAGTGAGAGAGCGTCCGCTTTAAAGAGAGGCCACTAAAAGTATTAAAGTCTCCAAATGTTGGCACAAGCAGGAATAAAACTCAACTTTTCTCTATAGTCTGTGGAGGCTTGTCACTCTATATTTTTTGCTCTATGTTGTCCACCTTGGACTTCCCTTTCCTATATTGCCGCTCTATCCCTTGGACTCTCTGAATTACACGAAATTAATCAAACAATTGACAAAATTACAGTAGAACTCTCCATTGCAAATCATAGAATCGGAAATTTAGAAAATAAAGGAGAGATTGGCAGAGGAATTGGAGGATATTAGGAAAAATAGAGAAACTGATCTGGATGAAAGGGCGGTCTGGGAACAAAAATTGTGAGAAAAATGCATTAAGATCAGATGGCTTCCCGAAAATAAAAATGAGAACTTAATGGAATATTTAGTTCCAAAACTGGCAGAATTTTTAAAAATAGAGAAATAAAATTTCAATTTGAAGTAGACAGAATTTTCCGATTGAACACTTTGGTTGCAAAAAAGAAAAGTCTCCCAAGAAACATTGTGGTCTATTTTGTAAGGAGGCAGATTAGAGACTAGCTTTTGAAAGCACACAATGAATCTTTCTTAGAATTAGACAGAAATTGGGTGCAAATTCTAAAGGACATTGCTGCCAGATTACTTAGAAAAAGAAAAGAATACTCTTTTCTGACAATTTATCTGAGGCAGTAAGGTGTCTCTTATAGATGGGGTTCTCCCAAGGGTCTAATTTTTTGGTGGAGGAAAAGAAGGGTGGTACTGAGAAACCTGGATGAAGCTCGTAGATTCTGGGATGTAGAGGAGAGAAGGAGAAAGTCTAAAGAAAAAATGCAAGGGCGTCAGAGTGACCTAGCATGTGGAGAATGATCTTGTGGGAAAAAGGGATCACATAGGTATAGATGATCAGTTGGAGGAGCAAGGAGCTGTAAACTGGCGTCACAATAAAGAGAGTGGTGAGAATGATGACGATACCTCAGAGGATCTAGATGATAACCAACAAAGAAAAGAGGGATAAACTATCGATGAGAGAGATTTGGAGGATCTATAGCTAGTAAGTAAACATCAATTTTCTAGGTTTCTTCATATTGTGTTCTAACCACTGATGGATAAATTTAAAATCTTAACTTGGAATGTGAAGGGCTTAAATACCCCCCCCCCAAAAGGAAAAATAAATTACCACTGCTTACAGAAATTGAGAGCAGATATTTTATGTCTTCAAGAGACTCATATTAGGTCTAAAGATGTAAAGTATTTGGTAAATAAAAGGCTTGGAAAAGAATTTGTTGCAGCAGCAAAAAATAAAAAGAAGGGAGCTGTTCTCTACGTTGCTGAAAAGTTTGAATCTAAATTGATAATTTTGGACCCAAACGGACACTATGTAATAGTTGAAGTTATTGTACGAGGGAAAAAACTCCTGATTGTTGGAGTATATGCTCCTTTGTCTAATAAAAAGATTTTCTTTGAACAGCTATTGAGTAAACTCCAATTGAACAACAGTGAATTATTGATAGCCCTAGGTTACTGTAATGGGGTTATTGACCCCCATGTAGACAGGGCCTCAGACAAAATTATAAAAAAAGATCAAGGTAAACTCCCAAAAAGTTTTTTTCCCCTCCAAGAGAGTCTTGCTTTAAAAGATATTTAGAGGGTAATGTATAAAAACTCAAAGGATTACACTTTTTTCCCCCAGGTCTCTCACTCGTGGTCAAGAACTGACATGTTTTTGATCTCCCCCTTATTATGTAATTGAGTGTTTAAAATAGATACTCTGCCAGCTATTTGGTCTGATCACAATCCCTTCATGATGACAATGGAAAAAAGCCTAAAGGAATTCAGATGGAGATTAAATGAAAATTTGTTGAAAAATGATAAAATACTTAAAGAAGCCCAAAAACAAATAAAAGTATTTTTCCAACATAACTTAAATAATGAAACGCCAATAAATGTTGTTTGGGATACTTCCAAAGCATATTTGAGAGGGTTTTTCATGAAAAAGGGGGCTGAAGTGAAAAGAGCAAAAGAAAAAGTAATTAAAGAATTAGAACAAGAATTAAAACAAAACGAAGACCAATTGAAAGTATATCTGAATCAGAAAAAAATAAAGGAAAATATTCAAAGAATTAGAAACCAGATATCTGCATTATCGATGGAGGAAATTCAAAAGAAATTAAAATTTGTTCGGCAAAAATATTTCAAATCTGCAAATAAACCAGGGAAAATATTGGCGGCTATGCTAAGAAAGAAACAAGAAAAAGGGTTATAGTAAAATTAAAAGAAGGGAAACGTACCTTCTCTTCCCAAACTCAAATCAAGAAAATTTTATCAAACTATTTTTCAAATTTATATAAAGAAACAAATGGAGATCTTAATGATATTAAGGATTATCTCAATGACCAAAATTTAATCAAGAACTCAGAGGAGTATAAAAGAGAATTAAATACAAAAATTGAACTTCAAGAACTTTTAGATACCATTAAAAGCTTGAAACTGGGGAAGTCTCTGGGCCCTGATGGTTTTATAGTAGATTTTTATAAAAAAAATGTTGCGACCAAATAGCAGCCCCCCTATTGAGTGCTATGAATGGAAATTTTAGAAGGATCCATCCCCGAAACTTGGATGCAGACAAATATTACACTTATCCCTAAGGAAAATAAGGATAAAACCGAACCTAAAAACTATAGACCAATCTCTTTGTTGAATAACGATTATAAGATTTTTGCAATGATTATAGCAAATAGATTTAAAAAATGGTTACCTCATTGGATACACGAGGATCAAGCGGGTTTTCTCCCAGGTCGTTCTTTAAAATATAATACTCAGCATTTAATCAATTTAATAGCGTTTCATAATAAAAGGATTGAGAAAAAATTGGCTTTAATGTTCTTTGACATAGAAAAAACTTTTGACAGTTTGAATTGGAAGTTTATGACAAAATTGATGGAAAAATTAGACCTGGGAGAAAATATAATAAGATGGATAAAATCGGTATATCCAGATCAAGAGGCAAGAGTATTGGTCAATGGAGAATCGACAATGCCTTTTAAAATCCAAAAAGGTGTTAGGCAGGGATGCCCTTTATCTCCCCTATTATTTATACTAAATTTTGAAATTCTAATGAATAAAATCCAAATGGATTCAAATATACAAGGTATAAAATTAAAAGGAGAAGAATATAAAGCTAAGGCTTTTGTGGATGACCTAATGGTTTCGCTTTCCAACCCCTGCCAGGATATAGATTCGCTTCTTAAGGTTTTGAAAAAGTTTGGGAAAGTAACCGGCTTGAAAATTAATAAAGATAAAACTGCAATGTTAATAATGAACTTAACTCAAGAGGAAAAAAATAAAGTTAAAGAAAAATCAAGCTTCCAAGAGAGTAAAATGGTGAAATATTTAGGGATTCATTTTACGAATAAAAATGGGGACTTGTTTAAAAATAATTATGATAAAAAATGGGCAGAAATAAAAAAGGATTTGAAAAGTTGGGACAAATTAAACATTTCTTGGATGGGTAGAATATCCACTATAAAAATGAGTGCCCTTCCTAAAATGATTTATTTGTTTCAGAATATACCAATTATTTTCAATGATAAACCCTTTAAGGAATGGGACCAAGATATAACAAAATTTATTTGGACAGGGAGGAAAGCTAGAGTTAAAATGAAAATATTACAAGATTCAGTCAATAGAGGGGGTTTGGGGCTGCCAAATTTTAAAAATTACTATTATGCCTGTGCTTTGTTTTGGTTAATCGATTGGATCAAGTTGAAAAGAGAAAGAGATTTAAAGTTAGAAGGATTTGATAATATCTATAGGTGGCATAGTTATCTGCCATATGATAAAATCAAGTGCCACCAACTTTTCAATGATCACTATATTAGACGATCTCTACTGAGAGTATGGTATAAAATAAAACAAAAGTGGCCAGAAACTCTTCCCAAATTGACAGCGATCAGTGAGGTGGTATCCAAAGAAAATAAATTCGGCAAAGAAAAATGGCTAACTTATAATGATTTGATTAAATACAAAGGAGAGAGTATGGAAATTAAAACACAAGAGCAATTGAACTTGGAGGGATATAACTGTAACTGGTCTTCATACAGGCAAATTAAAGAACGCTATTTAATGGATAAGAGGATGAGATCAATCGGGGTTCTGGATAAAGAATTCGAAGATATAGTGTCACAGGACAAACACAAAATAGCAAAATTATATAAAATGTTGCAATCAATAGAACTTAATAGAAGTAATTAAACCCTCAATGATTAAGTGGGCCCAAGATTTTGGACATACTATTGATATAAGTCAATGGGAAAAATGCTGGACTAAAAGGATTAAATATACTCTTAATTATAAAAGAAAATTTTTATAAGATGTTATTTCGATGGCACTTGACCCCCTTATGTTGGAAATGTGAGATGGTGGGTTCATTTATCCACCTTTGGTGGCAGTGTAAAAAAGCAAGGGAATTTTAGTCTAAGATACATTCTACTTTAAATGGTATCCTTGATATTGATTTAACATTTGACCCCTCAAGTGTTCTTGTTGGGGATAATAACAGAGGACGATCTTGAAAGAAAGTATGGGAAAATAATGTTTTACTTTCTCTCAGCTGCTAGGTTGCTTTATGCTACAAAATGGAAAACAAAGGACATTCCACAACTGCAGGATTGGAGTCTTAAAATGCTGGAATACATGGAAATGGATAGACTAACTGGCCTTATCCATGGGTCAAGTTACGATAAGTTTAAGGACTAGGAAGCAATGATTAAGTACTTTAAGCAAATAGGAATTAAGATATCAGATTAATATGAAGATCTTACAATAATCATGATAGGTCTATTATTCACACTGGAGAGGAAAATCTTTTTGGGTTTGTTTTTTTTTGTTTGTTTTTGTTTTGTTTTTTTATTGACATATAGCTATGTAGTTTGTAATAGGCATGAAAGTATAAATGCAACTGAATAGAATATAATAGAGATATTTATAAAGCTACTGTCCTATAGTTAAGGTATCAAATTGTTTGGCATTGATAGAATTAAGTTACGCTTTAGAAGTCATAAGAATCAGGCTAAAAGGCAAGTAATACCAAACACGGAAGTTGTTTTTATGTATTTTAATGTATGTTATGTTTTGTCTTGTTTTGTTTTTGTTATTAGCTATACATTTATATGTTTTTGAATATAGAAGATTGTTTAGATGTTATTTTGTATAGATACAACTAACGATTGTCTATAATATTTGTATGTATTGTTCTATTTTTAAACAATAAAAAATATAATATTAAATAAAAAAAATAAAAAAGGAATAATAAAAAAGTAGAGACAGCAATCCCCCCGTCTGAGAATCTCAGTAGCCACAGAATAGCAGAAAGAGAAACTTTAAAAAAGAAAGAAAGTTGATGGTGGAATAGCCTTCCAGAAGAGAGCATGGCTTGCTGGTACCCTGAACATCTGGAGCACTATTGAGGTGAGAATACTCAACATACAAGATTGTAGGAAGACCCATTGTAGTTAAGAGACTCAGAATGTTATTAAGGAAACAAAAGCATAAGGAGGGCTGTGGGAAGCAAGTCAAGTTCCTAAAAGCTTATAGTGATTTTTAAAGGGGTAATTAAAGTTGTGGATACTCTGAGGTTAAAGGTATATCCTCCTTGTGTTTTATGGGAACACTCAAGGAAAAAGAAAGGGGGCATTTGGGGAAAATATGTTTGAGGGAAAATAATATTTTTTTTACCCCAAGTGCCCAATGAAACCACAAAAGTGATGGAAATGCGCTCCATACCCCCTAGAAGGCATTTAGGGCAAACAATTTAAAAACAGCCCAAGGGGGTGCATGCAGTCCACCAGCTGCACTTTGCCTACATCTGGTTTACAATGCTGGACCTAAACCAGTGGAATTAATCTTCAAATTTCTACTCATGAAGCTCACTAGGTTACACTGGCAGTTAATGTTCCTCAGCCAAATCTACATAACCAGATCTCTTCTACAAGAGCAAAAAATTAAAGAGAAATTCAATCCAAGAGTTTGGATGCTGTATGACCAAGATGGGAACATATTATATGATCAGAGTAAATAAAAAACTGGAAGGAATTGGGAACTATATTTAAAAAATAGATGAAACAGTGATAGATTCCTTCAAGAAAGAACCATTTGAAAATGAACCCACAATTTTAGAAAGTAAAGTAGAAATTTTATGATTTATTCTTGTGTTGATTTATTCACGTCTCATGAAAACTTGGGAGAAATAAACTACCAGGAACGGATGGCATTCCAGTAGAACTGTTTCATGTTGTAGAGATGGAATCTATTCAGATTATGGTAAAAAAAAATCTACCAACAAATATGGAAAACAAAATAATGCCTCACAGACTGGAAATGTTCAATATACATAACAGTTCCCAAGACACGACTGATCTATCACACTAATCTCCTATGCAAGAAAAGTGATGCTCAAAATTGTACAAGAAAGACAATTTCCAGATATGGAGTGAGAAATGCTAGACATCTATGCTGGGTTCTGAAAAGCAAGACGGATTAGGCACTATTGCAAACATTCTTTAGATAATGGAAACACCAAATAATTTCAGAAGAAAATCAAGCTGTGCTGTATAGATTACCACAAAGTCTTTCACTGTGTAGAGCAGGTCATGAGAAATTATGGTTCACTTTAAAAGAATTGGTGTGCCATAACATTTGACTATCGTGCTGTATAACCTTACTCTGCAAAAGAGTCTTCTGTCAGGACACAAGAAAGAAAAAGACAATGGTTTCCAGTTGGCAAGGGGATAGAAAAGACTGCATTTCATCACCTTTTAGGTATAATTTATGTGCAGAATATATCATACGGAAAGTAGAATTCAACACAGAGGGAGGAAGTTTGAAAACTGGGGCAGGAACATCAACAATTTGAACTCTGAGATGGTAATAAAGACTACAGTTAAGAAATTAGAAGGAACTAGATACAATTGTCAAATGTAAAAATATCATTAAATAATAAAACTAGATCAATCCATGCCACAATACCTCCAATTTCTATGTTTGAGCGAGAACACTGGAGAGGGAAGAAAGCTGAGAGGAAGAAAATCAACTTATTTAACAGGGAGTGCTTGATGAGGATTCTATGAATATCATGGACTGCTAAAAAGACAAATTGTTGTCTGATGACAAATCAGTCCTGAATCCTTATTAGAAGACAAGACGACAAAAGTGAGCCTATCATAGTTTGGCTTTATCATGAAATGATGTGATTTCAGTGGAAGATATTTAAAATCATGTCATACATTGTTCTTTTTATAGTAACATAAGAAGGAGATTCCTGAGCCAGGTTACTATAAGATTCTCAAAGAATTGTAGTTTTGTGAGACACTTAGCCTTCTGTACCAGAGAGCTCTTGTGTCAGAACCAACTATAAATCCCATGGCAGTTAGAGGGGTGAGATTAGATTAAATTGAGCCATGGCAGTTAGAGTGGGGGCGAGACTAGATTATTTCTGTAGTGTGGATAAAGCCTCAGTCAGGAAGCCACATCTGCCCTGAGTTGAAAGAGCTGAGTAGGGCTGTTAATAACAGGGTCTCTTGGAAGTCTCTCATCCATAGGATCACCATAAACCCAAGCCAACTTGATGGCATGCAACTACAAGAACAAGCCTTCTCAGCATCCAGTTTGTAATCAAAGCATGTCTTTGGACACTAGGGTGGTAACAAAAGCCTGTAAAACTTGGGAGTGTAAACAGAATAAGCCAAAAAGTTTCTATTCCACTTTTGAACTGGGTTTTTGTTACAGATTTGCATCCTGGCAAGACTGCTTTCCTGTCACTATTATTTAAAGGGGAGTGTCAAGATTAAAGAAGGTCAGTGATAAGAAAATGTGAATACAGATTTTGACAAACTTTCAAAGCATATTTAAAAAGTAGCTGTAATTAAGATGCATAAACAGGAAAATGAGAACAAAAGGGTGCCCTGGAGAAAAGCAACCAGACACAAATCAGCAGCACCGGATCAAGTTTCTCTCACAGTTTCTTTGCAAAAAGTCCAAGAGTCCCAGCTGCAGGATAGATAACTATTCACTTAACAGTTTGCTCTTAATTTTCATCTGGTTTGAGAAAGGCAGAATAAGGACTGGAAAGATGGGCAGTCTTTGAACAGATAATGGAGATGGAATGTTAAAAATCTAGCCAGTAAGAGACAGAGCTTTGTAAAATATTGGGGAGGGGGAGAGGTCTGAAAAGAGCTGCTTGGTTTTAGGAATTTCAACTATACGCTCAAAGTCAAAGCAGAGATTAGATCACAGGATGAGTTGTCTTGAACTGCTTCATGTAAATGAAGCCTGAGAAAACTGAAAGAGAGAGAGAGAGAGAGAGAGAGAGAGAAAATGATGAGGGGGAAAATCCATTTGATCAACTGGACTATAGACTTTATTGCATGAACCTCATTCTTACAGCTGTCACCCTAGTACAGTTGGCCCTCAGTATCCACAGATGAATTCAACCATCCACTGCTTGAAAGTATTTTTAAAGAAACATATACATTCCAAAAGCAAAGCTTAATTTTGCCATTTTATATAAAGGACACCATTTTACTATGCCACTGTATTTAATGAAATCTGAACGTCCACCGATTTTGGGAGGTCCTGGACCAAATACCAGAAGATACCAAAGGCCCACTGTAATAATAAAATGAGAACATATCCAGCCAGACATCTCCACTTCTCTCTCAATCTCACAACCGGGGCTGCTTAGAGGCATCCCTGGGGTTGGTGTCACCCGGTGCGGTAACTCATGGTGTCACCCCCTCATTGATCTCCTCTCATTTCATATCAGACAGAATTCTTAGTAATGCTTTTTTGCACTAATGTTACTTGTAAATCCTAATTCCCATATACCACTGAATGTCATGCTAATAGTTGTGACATAAACAACTAGCAAAATTAAAATTATACCTTCAAATTACAATATCATACACACAACCTAAATGTATTTACATACACTTAGTGAAGATTTGGTTAAAATGTGATGTTTTAAAAGAAAAATGTAAAAGAATTTTTTTAAAAAAAATTCATAGAATCATAGAATCATAGAATCATAGTTGGAAGAGACCACAAGGGCCATCCAGTCCAAACCCTGCCATGCAGGGACTCCCAATCAAAGCATCCCCAACAGATGGCCATCCAGCCTCTGCTTAAAGGCCTCCAAGGAAGGAGACTCCACCACACTCTGAGGGAGTGTGTTCCACTGTCGAACAGCTCTCACTGTCAGGAAGTTCCTCCTAATGTTGAGGTGGAATCTCTTTTCCTGGAGCTTGCACCCATTGTTCCGGGTCCTAGTCTCTGGAGCAGCAGAAAACAAGCTTGTTCCCTCCTCAATATGACATCCCTTTAAATATTTAAACAAGGCTATCATATCACTTCTTAACCTTCTCTTCTCCAGGCTAAACATCCCCAGCTCCCTAAGTCGTTCCTCATAGGGCTTGGTTTCCAGACCCAAATGTTACTTTTAAAAAATTCTGGGGTCTCACCTTTTTCCTCCCACTGAGCTTCACCCTACTCCCAGTATCTCTGAAAGCATTTTAAAGGGACACAGGCAAATGCCACAGCCCATTTCTACCAAAAGAAAGGTGTTTGAGGAACAGTGGTGTCACACCCCCCCCTTGGGGTGTCACCTGGTGTGGCCCACACCATCCGCACCCCCTAATGAGGCAACTGCTGCCCCCATCACACTTTCTTCCTGACCTTTCCCTTAATCCTGTCTCTCTGCTTTAAACTCTACCAAGAGTTTAAAGCAGAGAGTTTAAACTTCAGTTTTTTGGGGGGAGGGGGTCCCCTTTTCCCTCCTCACAATTCTGGAGCTCTGCTGCTAAGATTTATGTCTTTAAAAGTAAAAAAGAAAGAAAGAATGACATAGAAAAAATAAAAGAAAGGTAATCAGGGCACTTCAGGATAGTGAGGGGACAGAGGAATGAGGGGACAGTGACACAACATGATTGGCAATCATACAACTGCCCTGGGAGTGACATTTTGCACCTGGGGACTTGTGCAATTGCGAGGTGATTCACGGGTTTCCCCATCAATGAAAAGAGATAGGTAAGGTACAGGGCAGCTATGGGTTGGAGACATCATCATGCCATGAGTTTGCCAAAGCCGCTTCGTTCCTGGTGTAATCATGGTTCAAAAGTCATGTACAGCATCAAACAGCATTCCAATGCTCTAGCAATAATCTGGGATGGAAGCTTTCCCGGTGCTAAGAGTGGCAAAACTGTGGTCTTCTTGGTATTGCTATGGGAAGAGAGAGGCTTTCATTTTCTCCACCACCTTAGGGATCCCTGTAGTATATTTAGGTACATTTACTATGAACTGTGAAATTTGGAATCAGCCCCAGCGCTGAAAAACAGTTGCAAATTTTGGTACCTGTTTGGAGGCGATTCCAAATTCTGGGGTTTGTAGTAAATGCACCTCGTATATTTCAGTGTGCAAGATGCTACGTGGGGTTGGTATCGTGGTTTTATTGTGGTTTTAATATTTGTGATTTTATATTGTTTTCATGTGATGTTTTAATTGTTTTATTGTAATATGTTTTTAAAGACTTTTTAAATTGTGAGCTGCCTTGGGTCCCTTTCTGGGAGAAAGTCAGCATAGAAATTAATTAAATAAATAATAAAAGAAGAAGATGTTTTAACTCTTCCATTTCTGTGCACTGAAAATTGGGGTGGAGGGGGTTCATGTTTCTGTATAGGCCTGTGTATAGGTCCTGGCCCCTGAGCTACTCCCATATGCAGCCACCCATGAACTACAGTAAAAGATTGCACACCCATGAGCTACAGTAAAAATTATGAAATGCCAATTTACCTGATATATCAACTGATATGGCCATGATGCTTTCTTGGGCTACAGAATTTCATCTGAAAGCATTTTTGTAACTTGGAAAAAAAACCTCTCTTAAACCAATGAGAAGCATTTTGCATATTATGCCACAGCAGTACCACTTAAGATGTATCTGCACTAGACAGTTGCATCAGATTGATACCACTTTAACTGTCATGGGTTCATCCTATAGAATTCTGGGGTGTATAATTTAGTGAGGTACATAGAATTCTCTGCTAAAGCTCTAGTGCACTCCTTGCATTGTTTTCCAAAGTACCCTGAAAAGAAAGATATCAGTGGTATTGTGGTAAATTAGTACAAGTGCATAGTGCAGATATACCTGGAGGGCACACCCATAAGCACATTTAACGTGGAGCTGCAGTGCAATAAATCTATATTGTAAACATGCCTGAAACAATAACAGTTTATATTTTTAGGTTTACATTTACATTTAAATAAGTAATTTTTGAAATGATATGTATACTGAATGTTGAATCACATAATTTTGTTTCTGCAAAGAAAATCATAGGCATAGATAGATAGATAGATAGATAGACAGAAAGGTAGATAGATATATTTTCTTGAAACTATATTTTAAATACTTATTTTTAGTATGATTTTGAACAGAGGGTATAAAAAGCCCAGAGCCTCTTTGTTTCAGGCCTTCTCTTAGGGGCTTATCACATTACCTTTTAAATCAAAATTAGCCTCCTGGGATGCAGCCGGGACATGGCTGCAAGGTTGGAATTATCGCATTATAATTCACCGCCAAACTGATGGACGACTGCAGCCTGGGTCCCAGCCACGCTCAGCTGGATGCCATTTAAAACTCCAGAGCTTGCTGACTTTGAAAAAGTGCCTGCTGAGCATGGCTGGGATCCGGGCTGCATTTGCCCACCAATTTGGTGGTGAATTACAATGCGATAATTCCCACCTTCATGCCATAGCCCGGCTGCATCCTGGGAAGCTAATTCAATTTAAAAGGTAATGTAATAAGCTCCTCAAAACAGGCCATGGAGAACTGGAAGCCAGAATGGAATCTGGGTTCCCAGCTATCCCATAAACATCAAGGACCACAAATCCCATCTGATCTGTGAGTAAGATTAGGAGAATGTACTAGCCAGTCGTATTAGGATATTTTATTCTTTTCTTCATTTAGCTGAAATGATCAATTTTGTAACTTGCAATTTCTATCCATCTATGCCTGAAGAACAAGATGGTTCTCCTGTAGAGAGATATCCTTTTGCTATAGAATTTCCTTACAATAAAGCTTTTCTTTAAAAGTACTTGGTCACTCTCACACTGCCTCTTTCACGTGCCTTAGTTTGGCAAGACCTAGCTCTTCCCCAAAAGTGGGAACAGATAGGGAAGCGTCTTTGCAAAGAAAGTGCCAGAGGAATTCCCAGCAACACTGCTAAGGAGGGAGAAGTCAAATCATCAGGTGGTGGTGACAAGTTCTTTAGATAAAAGGTAGTCTCAAGGGGTCCCATCCAGCTCAGACAGGAGTAGGGAGGGCCCCCCAGAAAACTCTTAACAGTGTTATACTACAACTCTTACCATTCCCAGTCAGA
Source organism: Phrynosoma blainvillii (assembly GCA_026167975.1). NCBI lineage: Eukaryota > Metazoa > Chordata > Lepidosauria > Squamata > Phrynosomatidae > Phrynosoma > Phrynosoma blainvillii. The sequence continues at coordinate 222,222,056 of JANUYF010000001.1, read as the reverse complement.
TATTTGAGGATGCTCACAATTGTCAAGGTCAGATCAAGCAGATTTTGCAGACTGAGAAAAATGGCAAGAAGGCATCCCACTTTCTATGCACTGAGGCTGAATGGATTTCTTATTTTGGTACTGCTGACAACACACTGATCTTCCACAGTGCAGCAATAAAGCAGTGTGACACCACTTTAGCTCTCCTGGCTCCATCCTGTGGAATCCTGGGATTTATAGTTTGGTGAGGTATTCAGCCTGGTCTGTCAGAGACAGAGTGACCAGATGTCTGCCTTTTCCAGAACATGCCCTACATTTCAGACTTCTGTCCAGGAGGAATTCCAAAATGTCCTCCATTTTGAGCATCACTTAGAAGCATGCATTTATATGTATAGGAGTGTTTTTAGCTTTCATTTGATAATGCCCTACATTTGTCTTGAATGCCCTACATTTTACAGTTCCTTGTCATCCTTTGTGATTAGAACACCCTGGCCAGAGAGCTATGGTGCCTCACTGAACTACACATCCAAACTACACATCCCAGGATTCTGCAAAATGGTCATGGCAGTTAAAGTGGTATCAAACTGTTTTATTTCTGCAGTGTGGCTACACCCACTGTGTCCCCTCGAGGTCAGCAGTTTGCTTAGGTAGTACAGCCAGGCAAATGTTTCTTATAACTCTGTTCTTCCGCACCTTGTATTGCATCTATTCCCCACTCCCTCTGCATCTCCCCCACTCCCATAATCTGCAACCTGAGACAGAGTCTAAAGACAGAGCTGGCCCAATTTATCTGACACACCCAACTCATCTGGAGGGCACCAGCTTGAGGAAACTGCCATGCTTTGTGTACAGAATTGCGATTACACCTGTGAAATGTTCATCTTTCAAAGCTCCCTATCCAAAGCCATCACAGCCAGCCATGCAAATACTTCAAAGGGTCTGAACATTCACAGAAATCAAAGTATTTCTATTGATATCTTCAGGGCTGGTGTCTAGCTGAGATAATAGACAGAAATATCAAGAGCATTACCAATCTGTGATACTCCTTGGATTATCATAGAGAGATCCGGGCATTTATATTCCATCATGTTTTGACTTTGATTATAATTGTGGCCATCCAGAATTTCCGTTCTTAACAATAATGATTGATGATGAAATGCCCAACAAACAATGGTCACATGAAACTGTCAAGGGCATCTTGACTGATGAACTGGAAAGAGATAGGCTGAGATTATTTCAACACAGAGTAAATATCCACCAGTGGAGTTATGTAACGTAAACCCTGTACTAAGTCTCAACATAGCACAACATATATAGATAAATGTTCAAGGTGCATGGCTGACAAAACAATGGGCAACTGCAATGTACAAAGTGGACAGGCAATATTGTCATAAATTGGAAATGGTAGATTGGCATAAAAGCAAAGCAGCTTCATTTATATACCGCTTCATACCACACTATGGGGTGTATAAGCGGTTTACAACTGTGAGCTGATTGCCCCCCAACAAGCTGGGTACTCATTTTAGCGACCTTGGAAGGATGCAGGCCTGAGTCAAGCCTCAGCCCTGGCTGGTATTGAACTCGCAACCTTGTGGTTTATGAGTGAGTGGCTGCAGTACAGGCATTTAACCACTGCGCCACCAGGGCTGTGGAAATAAATTGGAAATGGCTTGAAGGCATACAACAACAGTAATGAACAGTGATCCACAAGGCACTTTCCAAGATCCCTCCTTCCCCAAACACATCTTTTACCATGGCTGGTGGTGCAATGGTTATATGCCAGTACTGTAGCCACGAGGTTTTAAGTTTGATCCCAGGGGCTCCAAAGTTGAGTCAGGCTTCCATTGTTGGGGGCAATTAGTTTACAGATTGTAAACTGCTTAGAGGATGCTGATTCACTGATAAGCAGTATAGAGATATACATGCTATTGCTATTGCTATATTGCTATGAGCCAGCAGGGTTTTGGAAATGGTAGGTCATTCATCTCATCCTTCCACTCTCTCCAGTGTAGGATGACTCTGGTCCAAAACACACAGCTGAAATAATCCAGTTTGAGACTGCTTTAACTGCCCTGGCTTAATGCTAGGGAATCCTGGGAACTGTAGTTTATTGTGACACCAGAGCTCTCCGACAGAGAAAGCTCAATGCCTCACAAAACTACAGTTCCCAGAATATCCTAGCATTGAGTTAAAGCAGACTCGAACTGGATTATTTCTGCAGTGTAAGGCATCTTCTAAAGCCAGTTGCCAGAGACACAAACATCTTCTAGTATTAATTTATAACTCAATTAGATTATTAGAGTATTCCAGGTTAATGTGTGTTCTACTCCTTATTCATTTGTAAAAAAGGAAGCAGTTAAGTAAAGTTAAAAAATAAAAGAAAAAAAGGTAGCAAATAGTTTTGCACTTGGAGTTGTTTGAGAAAACACTCTGTAATGCTGCATTCATGTTGCTAGACATGAGCAATGCTGCTGCTTGTTTTTGCAAAAGAAGAAATTGTTCTTTTGCTTTACAAGCTCAAGTGATGCAAACCACCAGCAGCACAATTGAAGAATACAAGAGCAGAGGAGGCTTTAATTATGCAGTAGTTGCTATGACAACTTTGTGTATCTAATAGGATGGTATCACGGCTTTCCCGCTACCATCCCCCCCTGGCCTTTTCCAATTGCTTTGTCTTTATCGTTTGCCCTGAAATTCCCGATCAATGGTCAAAAACAAAGGGTCACTCAGTGCCTGCTTTGTCACCCCAAGAGTGAATCCTGCACCAAAGAGACATCATCACCTGTGCTAATCTTGTACCAAAAATGCATAATGCATCCAAGATGTGGGTGTTTGAAGACCCTTTACAGAGATACATGGAAAATGATTGGTTCTATGGGAGGCTGTAAAACCTGCCGATACCATGGAAAGCAGAGACACGAAACGAAGAAATGCAATTGAACGCAGCATGAGAAAAACTGCCCTACATACTCTGAGCCCTACCGCCTCTCTGTCTCTCACAGACCACTTCCTAATCTACAAAAAAGCACTTGAGCAAACATGCTGAAATTTACTTAAGTGATTCTGCAGATCCTTCCAGTATTAAATAGAGAAAGTCTTCTAACACTGTACATTTTAATCAACGTTTTCATGGATGCAAGAAGCCACGCTGGTAAGCAGTTAATGAGTCCTCACAAAGGATGAGTGTGAGGGCCTATTTGGAACATTGGGCCAAAAAGATGTTTTTAAGGCACTTGTCTGGGAACTCTCAATAAACCAAAGGCACAAATAAGATTCTTTTCAAAGAAGCCATAAAGTTCAGCCTCCTTTCAAGGCTGCATCTAATGGCAGGTAATTAAGCCTGAAGGTCAGCTTCATTATGAGAGCAGCACTTAGCAATGATTTAGTGTACATAATACAGTCTTATGACTATAAGATTTACCGTAATTAAAAAGCAATAAAGTAAGGTCTTAATTACAATCTGAAAATCAGTCTCCTGAAAATTCATGAAACAGTGTTGGGTGTCCTTTAATTTTCTTGAACATCACCCTTCTCTGTGCATTCTATTAGCTTGAGGGTCTAAGCATAAAATATCCCACAATCAACATCCCAGTGCCTGCTGAGTGCTTTAGTAAAATCCAAAGCTTCACGCTCCTGGACTGCAGTGCAGCACAAAGACCTTCCTCTCCCCAGTTCAGTGATCACATATTTCTTTACACAAGGCCTATTCATAGGCACTTCTTTGGAGATGGGGGGGGGTATGTTATTGTTGTTGTTGGATGTATATCCTTTCTTTCTCCAGAAATGGGATTCAAGGCAACTTATAATATATTTAAGCTAAAACAATTAGTTTATACAAGTTTTAAAAAGAATTAAACAATGATAAAAACGTGATTAAAAACAGATAAAATGATTTTAAAAACATGATTAAAAACAGATAAAAACACAAACATATATTTAAAGTATAATTTCCAGGAAAAGAATAAAAATTCAACACACCACTTTACACACACACACACACACACACACACACACATTACAGCTTCATAATTAAAACACAAGAGCTTGCCAGTGGAAAGAGACCAAGGAGGGACCTTCCGTGGAAGGGCCTGGGAGCAGCCACAGAGAAGGTTCTCTCCTCTCTTCACAGGTGCACCCATGAAGCCTATAGAAGACGTGTCTCAGGGACATTGCTTAGCAAAAGTGGAAACCACCGTAGTGTCTTCCTGTTCCTTCTCCAGGCATGTAGGAGACTGGATTAAAGGCATGATCCATCTACCCCAGCTTTCTTCCCAGCCCTACTGACAGATATCTTTGTAACTGGAGACTTTAAGATCTAGGACTTTCCATATGTAGAAAATAGGCCCTACCACTGAACCATGACCCTTTCATATTTTCCATGTTAGAGTGACCACATGAAAAAAAAATAGGACAGAACCCCTTTGCCTTTCATAGACACCACTGAAATTCCCTTTTTCCCACATGACTGTTAGACAGCCCTGCCCTCCTCTTCTTTGTGTGACCAGCCTACTCAGGGTTCCAGGTTGTCAGATTGTGGCCTGAAGAATGCACAGAATATAGTGAGCTGTTTCCTCTTTTTCTGCTTCTCCTTTGCCAGTCCTATAATTTCAAAGTGAATACCTTTGTTCAAAATGGAATTTGACTTCTGTCCCTCTTTTCATATATAAGGTAGCATTAATGTTTGAAAGGCTAGGAGGGACCATGGATAGAGAGAGCAGGAGAAAACAAGTACATTTCACAGAAATTGCAAAAAACACTGTAAGTTCACCAGATCAAAACTTTTGCCATAATTAGTTAATATGCAATACAACACAGTTCCTAGAAAATCTGGTATGGGGCACCCATCTGTTACATACCCCAAAACAAACTCTCGGGTTTAGGAACCAAGATTCATATCCAGCCTATGCCAAAAAGCTCACCGATTTACCTTGGGATTTAGTCAATCTGACTGCAGAGTTGCTATGAGGACATACTGACAACATATTATAGCCTGGGCTGTCATTTAATAAATTCCAGAGGACTCCTATGATATTGCCGATGGTACAAAGTATCTTTCAACTTTGTATCTTTCAACTTTGCTCTTAATGGCACATCTTGGGTATACTGAAAACATTTTCTAAAAGTGGCCAACCAAATAATGGAATTCCAAAGAGACCCAAATAAAAAACTTGGATATTCAGCTTAGCCTTGAAGTCAACCTAGTTTCTGATGACTTTTGTAATTATGACACATGGTGAAATCAAGGGTGATCTACCTTAGGGCAGGGTGAGATGAATACCTCAGGCAGTAAATTTGAGACGGTATTGCAGGTTAACTAATTAAAGTAAACAATTTGATTTTGTGTTCCTTGGGTGGTAAGCTGTCTGTTTTCCAATTTATAACCATTTTTAAAATGCAGAGATGTATCATGGTTGGTTGGAATTACATTAATTGAAGAAACATTAATATAATATTGTTTTATAAAGATTTATTTACTGTTTTATCCTGAGGAAATATTTTTAATTTTCTTTAACTGTTTAATTTTTACTTGCTATCTATAGTCCTCTTGATATGTTTTCCTGAGCTCTAAATTGCTCTTCTCTGTATTTACAGAGATTTCTAGATTTTCTTGCAGCCTTGATAGTTTTTACTTGTAATTATTATTACTACTGCTGCATTCAGTTTATATTTAAGATAAGTTGTTTTTTATCAGTGGTATTATTGTGTTTGGTTTTATTGTATATATTGACTCAGAGTGACTCATAAAGTGATAAATACATAAATAAATGCATGGTAACTTATGACAGCCAGTGACGCCTTTTCTTTGTATTAGACTTCTCAACCATGTTAGACTTGTAACAGTTCATAAGGATATATACATACACTGTAAACACTGTAGACAGTGTAGAAGACAGTGTTTTCTGTTTTGTTATTTGCCAGTATCAATGGGCCAACATAGTACCAACATACTATGCCACCAGTTTTATGGAGTCAAGTGTAAACAACACAATCTGATTAATTTGTAGCAGCCACAGAACAGGAATCAGAAGGACAATCTTCTGTGTAGACACTAGATTCTACAGAACAACTTGTTGGATACAGTGTTTATTATCTGTTTACAATATTTACAGGGGGGGGAAACACCCATAGCATTCAGTCTGTGAATTAAATTAGAAATATAGGTAATCTTAACTTTAACATAAGAGTTAAATATATATTTAGTACTTCTGACCTGGAACACATTACATTTCCTATAAGGAATTCACGATATTAAAGAAACTAGATTCCAAAAAGTTTTTGCTTATTAAATTCATGTGTTTTGCTTTACTATTCTCCAAAAAGCTCATATCTTTTGAGATAATAAAAAGAAAAATGAACGGTATGTTATGATGAAACAGTAGAGGGAAATATTTTAAAGACCTGCCTCTCTAAATCTGCACTTGAGGCATTTATATGAAAACAAATTGTTCATTATAGGAAGGGCAAGAATGAAGGGATAGATAGATAGATAGATAGCTCAAACTATCTATTTAGGGGGAGGAAGGGATTATGAGGAGAGGGAATGTTTTAACGTTATTCTGTTTTAAATGTTGTTGTCCCCCGCCCCGATTGCCTTGCAGAGGGGCGGGCTACAAATAAAAAATTATTATTATTATTATTGATATCCATCTGTCTCTATGGAGTTTATCACACGGGGGAAATCCCATGCAGAAACGGGGGTTTAAAGTAGAAAAAACCCGCAAAAGCAGATGTTTTTTCAGATGACGTCGCTGTTAGGAGGTTAAACTGGGGTTAATCCGAATGGAAACCTCTCATTGACTGCTTCTTTTTACTTTTGGGTTTTTCCGAAAGTAAAAAGAAGCAGTTTCCATTCGGATTAACCCCATATTAACATCGCTTTCACTTTTCACACTGGGGAATCCCGTTAATAAATTGCTTCTGCTTTTGCAGTTTTTTTCTACTTAAAGCAGGGTTTCTGCACGGGACTCCCTGTGTGATAAACTCCTATGTGTAAAGTAGCTTTAGTCCATCAGAGTCAGGGGCATTATGTAGCAAGTTAGCTGGGTGAGTATATCAAATTGCATTTGTTCAAGGGAGTTCATTTTGCATGGGGTACCTAGCAAAGATTGGAAACAACTGATCAATATTAATTATGCTAAATTACATGGGAGGAAAATAAGTTAAAATATAAAGTACATTTCTTCCCAACAACACTTAGTGTAATTTTGAGGGCATTTACCTGAGTTATAGGAAAGTAGCATTTTCATTTGCTTTTTTGTTTTCCCCTCTCACAGCCTCTCCTGCTGTTCTCTTGGCATTTTCACTCCATAGTGGATGATGGACTTGACTGTCACAGGAAACAGCAAGTGCAACAGGCATGAGATGTGCACACAAAGGAAAGGAAGACCTACCTGTGAAGAAAATGAGAGGGGAGGAGAAAGAGTGAAAAACACAAGAAGAGAAAGATAGAAGACATGTTGAAGAGGAGAAAAATAAAAGAGAGTGGCTGGACAGAAAGACACATGGAAAAGTGAGAGAGTCGGTACCTAAGAGGGTGGAAGAGTGGGGAGAGGAAAAGAAGAAGTCATAGAACACAAGAGAAGGTGCACAGACAATTGAAAAATCAGCAGACATAGAGAATAATTTAGGTAGATTCAGTTATTCAGACTCTGCTTGTTAAAAAATACTTTTGAGAAATGTTCTTGTGAAGCATTTTTATTAGAGTAAGAGGTGCAGTGAAGTGGAGTATCTATCTTATATAGATAAAGGATTTCATTTCCTGCATCCTTCTTTTTAATCTCACTCCTTCCCTTTCAATGTATGGGTGGATGAGAAATGGGATGTTCCAAATTTCATGCAGCTGTCTCCTCTTCATCCAAGCTCAAAACAAGAGCAAGAACCAAAGAGGAATTAAATTATGGATGGGAATTTTTGTCTGCAGTCTGGTAAAGACTTTTAGTGCATAGGCAATGCATTAACCAATAAATTAAATTTATTGAAATACAATTTAAGATATTGTACAGACAATAAAGCTGAAGAACACAAAACCAGACATCATACCAAAATATGATATGGACAACATCTCAACAGAATTTATAGAAAATATAAGAAATAGATTTCTGTCATTAAACACAACTGACTGGGAACCAGAAGCCAGAGGTCAAGGAAGAATGCAGAAAAACACTTTTCTTGTTGTTGTTGTTGTGTGCTTTCATGTTGTTTCCAACATATAGTGATCCTAAGGTGAACATATCATGAGGTTTTCTTGGCAGGATTTGTTCAGAAGAGGTTTGCCATTGCTTGAGAGTGTGTGACTTGTCCAAGTTCACCCAGTGGAGTTCATGGCCAAGTAGAGACCACTATGCCATGCTGGTTCAGAAAAACACTATTGGTATCACTTGCCAAAAAGAAAGAGAAGAAACAATGGAGAAAAGAACAAGAAAGAGAAGGCAGAATGCTTTAAGCAGTAAGGAAAGATAAGAAGCTAAAGAAAAGAGAGATAAAAAAGAACCAGAACCATGAATGCAACTGTTCAGTGACTAATGCACAAGGATAAAGAAAAATAGTATAATGATCAATGCAGAGAAATAGAAGACAACAACAACAATGAAGAAGAAGGAAAGACCTTTTCCACATGATCTGGAAACTCAAAGGGAAATTTAAACCAAGGGTGAGATGATCTATGATCAGAACTGACTACATGACCAAGAAGAAATAAAAAGTTGGTTGAAGCAATACACAGAAGAGCTATATAAAAGAGATGAAAAAATAAATGACACATGGAATGAAAAACCATATGAATCCCAAATTCTACAAAGCGAGGTGGAAGCTGGATTAAGAAAAATTGGGAAGAACAAATCACTAGGAACAGATGATATTCCAATTGAATTGCTTCAATCTACACAGACAGAATCAACTCAGATGTTAACTAAAATATCCTAGGGAGGCCACATGCCTGATTCTGCAGAACCTGAGCAGATCAGATAGGGACAGGGATTCCTGGATATGTCTCATGCACAGAGGTCCAAAACACACTGCAGAAATAATTCAGTTTAAGACTGCTTTAACTGCCATGGCTCAATGCTAGGGGGCTCTGGGAACTGTAGTTTTGTGAGACATTTAGCTTTCTCTGTCAGAAAATTCTGGTGTCACAATAAACTACAATTCCCAGGATTCCATAGCACTTAACCAAGCAGTCTCAAACTGAATTATTTCTGCAGTGTGTTTTGGAGCAGGGTTGCCATGAGTCAACAACAACAGACATTTCCTCCTCTTTACTTTCAAAAACATAAATATCTGTAGCTACAATTCCTTTTCTGTTAATACATTATTCAAAAACCAGTCTTCAACATCCGCCATAATCATCTCTCACACAGCCATCATTCAAGTCTTTGCCTGAATATGCATAGAACTAAACCTGGAGACAGGGTTGTGGGTGGGTGGCACATACACCCTACCTTCAATGCCTCCAAGCATCTAGAAGTAAGCTAGATTTTTGCATGTTGAATGCAGGAAATCTGAAGAGTCTCATTTGGCTGAACACAATGGCAATCTGACCTTATCAGGATTGCTGTTCAGAGGAGCTTTGAGATTTCATTCAGCCAGTTACATAGCCCCCAAATGCAATTATCTAACATTGCTAGATGCTAGGTAGCACTAGGGGTACGACTTACATTACCACTCACATCCCATCCCCAGTTTTAAGCTGCCACTCAGACAATAATGAGCAAGAAGTTCAAGTGTTGGAATGATATAAGAAAATCCACACAGTTAGACAGACTAATACTGCATTCTGAATCTGACTCAGTGTAAGCCATATGCTCATTCCTACATGATGATGTAGCATAATTTCTTTATTTTAAAATTGCCAGGCTTCAGGGTTTGTTGGATTATATGCATGTGTGTGTTTAAAACACTTATGTTTTTACTCAGAAGTGAAAAGGCTTTTATTTTATTTTAAGACTGAGGATATCCAGTATCATTAGCATAAGTGAGAGTCATTTGTAGTCATAGCTAAATATTTCAAATAAAATAAACTTCTTTGACTTTTCATAAGTATAGTGAGTCAGTGTTGAAGGTAATGTATCTGACTTGGACTAGAGCAGCCTGGATTCAATGTTCTGCTCATAAACTGACCTCACTCACCTGAATCTATCTCACAAGGTTACTGGAAAGATAAAACAGGACAGTGTCCATGCATGCAGTTCCATGGTCACTGAAAGATCTCCAGGAAGCATAATCATCCTTCAAAAGATGAGTTGGCAACTTCCAGAGGTCTGACACCTCTGCTTGGATTTTGGAGGGCCACACTTGCCCCCCCCAACACACACACACACACACACACACACACACTGTAAGAAATGTATCAACTTTAAAAAAACCTACCAAACAACATCTAATGATCACAGTGATGATAAAAAATAAAATAAATTGGATCTTATATTCATGAGCTCCTAACTTGGGGCTTATTTAATGTGATGGAAACATCTGAACCCTCAAAGTCTCCAGCGTCACTAGTTCATGGAAAGAAAATTAAGCATATAAGGGGAATAATTTTAAAAGGCAGTGAATAGTCTACCTCTCTTTTTGCTTGCAGCATACAAACAGAGAGGGGGACCAAAGCAGGGGGAATGCTGATGGCAAGACCAGCCCTTGTATTAGGCAGAACGGGTCACTTGGCTCAGGTAGGGAGTGACAACAAAGTGCTGGATTGCTCTGGGTTTGTCTTCCACTTCCTCAGGAGGCTCATTACCTTCCAGGGTGGAAAAGAATGCTGTTGCATTTCTAGCACTAAAGTAAGGTTCAGCTGCAAGACCTGCCACTCAATTGAGTGGGTGGAGATGTCCTTCACTTCAGGCACCAATGCACCTTTGACTACTCATCACAAGTGAGGTGGCAAGGGAGAACTCCATTCAGGTATCTAGATAGTGATCTGTATAGTAGATATGAAGACAGTAAGATGGTCTCAGTTTTTCTAAAATGGCGTTAAATAGAAATCCATGATCAGTTTTGCATTCAATTTTTGTTTTTAACTGCCCTCGAGTCATTCTTGACCCATGGCAACCCTATGGATGAGACATCTCCAAGATCCTCTGTCCTCCACTGCTCTACTTAATGCCTGCAAACCCATACCCATGACTTCCTTAATAGAGTCCATCCATCTGGCATGTGGCCTTCCTCTCTTCCTACTTCCCTCCATCTTCCCCAGCATCATTGTCTTTTCTAATGACTCTTCTCTTCTCATGATGTGTCCGAAATACGACAGCCTCAGTTTGGTCATCTTGGCTTCCAGGGAGGTTTCCGGGTTGATCTGCTCTAGGACCCATTTGTTTGTCCTTTTGGCCGTCCATGGGATCCTCAGCACTCTTCTCAAGCACCACATCTCAAATGCATTGATTTTCTTCCTATCATCTTTCTGAACTATCCAGCTCTCACATCCATACATGGTAATAAGGAATACAATGGCTTGTATGATTCTAACTTTTGTGCTGAGTTGTATATCTTTGCATTTTAGAATCTTTTCTAGTTCTTTCATAATCATCCTCCCTATTCTTAATTTTCTTCTGATTTCCTGACTGCAGTGCCTGTTTATATCAATGTTTGATCCCAGGTATGAGAATTCTTTCACTATTTTTATTTCTTCATTGTCTAGGTTGAACTTGTTAAGGTCCTTGGTGGTCATTATTTTTGTTTTCTTTATTTTCAACATTAAGTGTGTTGTAGCACTTTCTTCTTTGATCTTCCTTAGTAGGTGTTCCAGGTCTGTGAGGTTTTCTGCTAGTATTATGGTGTCATCTGCATATCTTAGATTATTGTATTCCTTCCTCCTATTTTCACTCCTCCTTCTTCTGTGTCCAAGCCTGCTTTTCTTATAATATGTTCTGCATACAAGTTGAACAGATAGGGTGAAAGGATGCAGCCTGGTCTGACCCCTTTGCCAATTGGGAACCATTCAGTTTCTCCATGTTCTGTTCTGATAGTAGCCTCTTGTCCTGAGTACAGGTTCCTCATCAGGACTATCATATGTGTTTGCACTCACATGTCTTTAAGGACGTTCTATAGCCTTTCATGATCTATGCAGTCAAAGGCTTTGCTGTAGTCTATAAAGCACATGCTGATTTTCTTTTGGAACTCTCTGCTATGGTCCATTATTCATCATATGTTTGCAGTGTGGTCCCTCATGCCTCTTCATTTCCTGATCCGTGCTTGGACCTCTGGGATTTCTCTCTCCATGTATGGTTGGAATCTATGCTGCAGAATTTTGAGCATGATTTTGCTTACATGGGAGATCAGTGCTATGGTCCTATAGTTGCTACAGTCTCTTGTGTCTCCCTTTTTGTGTGTAGGGATGTATATTGACCGCTTCCAATCTGTTGGTCATCATTTTGTTTTCCATATCTGTTAACATATGTTGGTTAGCAGTAAAGATAACTCTGTCAATGTGATTGTAGAAGTTCAACTACAGTAATGTTATGAATAAATTCCACATGGGTTTTGTACAATAATATCTTTATTAGGATGAATCCCAAATTATAATTTAGAACTTTTCTGAAGTCTTCTTGATGTAGGATCTTATGCAAAAACAGTGAGTGGGGAAAGAGCAATGGTTGTTTCTTGACAAAATTTAATCCTCAGGCTACACTTTGTAATGAGCTTATAACAGAATGAAGCAGTAATTTTTCAGGTGTGATCAGATCAGAATGTGCCTGGTGACAAGGATTTCAGATTGCAGCAAAACATGCTGGGACAAAGGAGCAATGGCCACTCTCTTAAAATACAAAACCACCAGTGTTGGTATGAATACTAATGAATAACACAAAAACAACATTATCAGATATCTCTGGCTAGTGTTGTCAAATCCATTCTCTGAGTGGACCTGTATTTTTTACATGGGAAAAACTTGCCAGGTTTGATTTCTCTTTTTATTTCAGCACTGTAACAAGAAAAGACATACCTTGTAAAATTCTAATTTCTAGGCAAATAATAATCCTGCATCATGTGCACACTTACTCTAAAAGAAGTCCAGAGCATAATGGAAATATCTTATTTATTTATTTATTTATTTATTGCTTGCTTGATTGCTTGCTTATATTAAGTACAGTCTATAATGATATGGTCTCTGAGATTAAACATTTAACAGTTCAATAAAAATACAATCAGATAAAACATAGTATTAAAAAACCAATTGTAAACAGATTAAAGAAATGGATGGCAGAATTTTAAAAAGCTAAATGACTAAAAATAATGTTAAAAACCACCATTTTATTTTAAAAATTTGGCGGGGCGAGGGGGAGGTCCTTGGCTTCCAGACATCTCTGTGCAGAAGGTTTATTAATTAAAATATATTTCCAGCTCTATATCATGAGAACTTGGGGCATCATACAAGTAAAACTAAACAGATTAACAGAATTCAAACCATACAATCTGAATCTCTCTTATCTGAAATGCTTGGGACCAGAAGTGTTTTGGATGTTGGATGTTTTCCAGTTTTAGAATATTTGCTTATACATAATGAGATATCTTGGAGATGGGGCCCAAGACAAAACCTGAAATTCATTTATATTTCATATAGTCCTTATACAGAAAGCCTAAAGGTAATTTTATACAATATTTTAAATAATTTTGCAGATGAAGCAAAGTTTGTGTACATTGACTGAACCATAAGAAAGCAAAGGTGGCATTATCTCAGTCACCCATGTGGATAATTTTGGATTTTGGAGTTCCAGATAAGGGAGACTTAACCTGTAAAAAGAACTTAAACAGACTTGAAAATATATTAAACAAAGTGGCATGGTAAAAATAGTTTAAAACAATTTCAAACCATATGCATAAGCATTTGGGTACAAATTAGTTATGTCAACAACCTTGTTTTCCCCTGGTGCCTCACTAAATGGGTGCAAATGAGGCCTCCATTAGTGAACAGGTGTCACACTGAAAAGGCTCCATCCCATTTCTTCACACAGTATATTGAACTCACTAGTGGAGCACAGAGGAGGCCTCATCAGCAGACCTCAGTCCTTAAGTACAGGGTTCCAGTGTCAGGGAATCACCACTGGGAAAAAGAAAACAAAGCTCTAGGATGCATAAGACTGCACTACAGGTCTTGCCACCACCTCTTCCTTCACCTCAGTCCTTCATGTATGGATACAGCAGCAGCAGCAGCAGCACCCCAGACCTCCTCTTTCCTCTCACCCAGGCTGGTGTTACAGCAAAAGGAAGACTGGTTGTCCAGCTGATTGGTTGCTGCTCCAAGGGTGCCTGGGTGCAAAGGCAGCAGTGACTGAATACTCTTTGAGCAATGATCAATAAGTGTCTTGCCCACTCCAGTGTTTGCTGCAAGGCCAGGTGAAAGGCTTCTCAGGGCCTTTGCAGACTGCCAGAAATAGTGCAAATTGAGTCCACTTTAAATTGAGGCACTCCCCTGGCTCAGTGCTAGGGAATTATGGGAACTGTAATTTATTGTGGCACCAGAGCTCTCTGACAGAAAAGGCTCAATGTCTTAGAAAAAAATACAATTCCCATGATTCCCTAGCACTGAGCCAGGGGAGTGCCTCAATTTAAAGTGGACTCAATTTGCACTATTTCTAGCAGTCTGCAAAGGCCCTCAGTCACTGCTCAACTGGCTGCTTGGTCACTCCTCCCTTTCTACCTGGTAACCTTGGGAGCAGCAACCAATCAGCAACCAAGAAGCCTCTCACCCATGTCAGCCTTTGCCTCAAGATCAACATGGGTAAGAGGCTTCTTGGTTGCTGCTCAGCCAGCTTCTCAGCCAGTTGGTGCTCCCAGGGTGATCAGGTGCAAATGTAGCAGCTGGCTGAAGCCTCTTGCCCATGCTGGCCTTACAGCAAAGGCCAACACAGGTGAGAATTTTCTTGGTTGCTGTTTGGTTGCTGCTCCCAAAGTGACTGAATGCAAAGGGACCAGTAACTGAGCAGACAACTGAGCAGTGATTGAGACATACTGGCCTTGCAGCAAAGGCTGGTTCAAGCAAGAGGTTTCCCAGTCATTGCTTGAACGTCTGCTCAGTTGCTTTTCCCAAGGTGATGGGTGCAAAGGGAGAAGCTTCTCCCTGGTGAGGAAGGACTCTCAGTCCTTTGTCAGGGTGGAGAGGGGCACAGCTCATTTCCTACTTTTCTCCCTAGTGAGAAAGGACTCTCAATATAAAAGAAGCAAGAGAGGTGAAGGATTCTTTTGAAGAATTAACCCTAGATACTCCTCTCTTCTTCCCCAGAGATGTGCCTTCCCCACACAGTTTGAAGTCCTTCCACCCACCCACCCAAGTATTGTTCCTCCTGCTACCTCTTCTCTCGGTCTGTCCAATGAAAGAAAGCAGGAGCAGCAGAGCAGCCTGCCAGCCAGCCTGCCAGCCAAGTCTCAGCAAAGCTCACAAAACTTAAGTGGGATCCCAAATTTGAAAGCTCCTTTTTGCTGCCACTTCTCTCCTGTCACCACATGCTCTAATTCCTCATCCTCACCATGGTCCTGAAGGCCACTGGTTCCCCTTGCCTTTCTTGCACACCAATATTTTGACTGAAGGCTCCCTTCCTGCCCTCTTTTCCCACCCCATCCCATTGGATTGTTCTACCATCCCCAGGAGTGGTATTACTGTTTTAGAGGAATTCATTGTCTTTCTTTTCTTGTCTTTTATGGCTTTGGTGACCAGAATGAGTTCATTTTGCTGTGAATGATCAACACTATTCTCCAGGCTCCCAGAAACTGTAAAAACCAGAAAAATTGTTATAAATATTATGTTTCAGTTTCTTGTATGAATGTATGGATTTTTTTTTATATTTACATTGTTTTTCTCAACATGCATCACATAAGAATAAGTTAGTCTATAACTACTCTTTAAATCCCTCCATAAAATTATTTATGAGGTGAATGCTTGGTATTTCTAAATGTTATCATTTAATAGTGCATTCAAGAAAGAAAGAAGGAAAGAAAGAAAGACTTAATCCCTATTCTTTGTACCTTCAGATATGAAACAAATCTTATTTACAGTTCCATTGTAAAGTATTTATCCTTCAAAGAGAAAAATACCAAAGGCCGTGTAAATGGAATTGGCTTACAATGAATGCAAGTCATAGCAGGCTCACTGCATATCCATCTCTCTTCAGGTTTCTCCCTGCATCTAGATGACACCATGCCTTTTCCTCTATATGGTAGGAACAGGAGCAACAGAATCTATTTTGACAGGGCACGAACATAACTAAATCAATCGAAACTATCTAAATCAAGAAAGCCATATAGACGTGGGATTTCAGTCTGTCCCTCTTGAAAAACAGCAAGTACACTTGACCTTTCCTGCTTGACATGGATCAAGAACAACCCATGTCACTGAACAGCCTTGAAAAATAAGAAGCCTTACCTCTGTAGAGGAATTATCTTTATTTTCCTTTCAATTCTTCCTTGTATTTACTGCTGTTCTGACTTCCTTAATCTTTTTGCCATGCATTATCATTGAACAACCTTTTCAGCTATCCATCTAAGGTTCCACTCCTCCCCTTCCTTAAAATGATCAGCACGTTCCATTATAGTCTATTGAGAAGCTATTATGATTCCCTTTTTCTACCCTACAAATGCTGACAGCTGAGATGTAGGACTAGTACTCTCATAAGCTGCTTATGTGTTTCACTATCTCTGACTTTGTAATTGAAATTTAAAGTGTCCATTTCACCATGATCCAGTTACAGAACTGCAAAATGTAATAATGTGCCAGGCTACATATCCTGCAGTAGCCACACTGTTCCAAGAAAGCCAACTTCACAATACAGAGAAGACAAATACCGTCATACTAATGACGAGACCAATGAATAGTGGTGTCACTAGGGAGTGTAGGTGGAAGTTTCAGACTGCACCAGGTGACATATCAGAGGGTGGATGCAGTATACCCTGTGTGGGGCTGGTGTGGCATCTGTGTTATTGAGAAAAAGTGTCACATATCTTTCTCGCTTGCCCAGCAGCAACAAAAGACCTAAAATGGCTGTCTAGAGCTGCAGCACTGCCCCCCATAGTAGCTGCTGCTGGGGAGGGGGGGCAGCACCTTTCATTTGGGGTCCAGCATGGCTGCTCCCTGGAGCAGCATTGCTGGATCCTAACAGCCATCGGAGTGCTAATAATAATAATAATAATAATAATTTATATCCCGCCCCTCTGCAGAGCAATCGGGGCGGCTTACAATATTAAAATTTCCATACATATATATTAATACAATTTAAACAACATAAAAATCCCAAATCCCACCCGTCCTTTAAGAAGTAAGGGTTCTTCTTATTCTAGGCCGGGTGGTGCTGGGCTTAGTATCTCTCCCCCAGATGACATTGGATGGAATGGAGGGAGGGCTCTTCTTCTTATTTTAGGCCCGATGGTGCTGGGCCTAGTGTCTCTCTCCCAGATGCTTGGAGTAGAGGCAGTGACATTTGTTTGGGGTCAAGTGCAGCTACTCCCTAAAGCAGCCATGCTGGACACTAAATGTCTATTGGAAGCCACAGCACTGCCCCTTGAGCAGTACCCAGTGGTGGTGGTGGGGAGCAGTTTCTTTCATTTGAGGTCCAGTGCTGCTGCTCTTAGAGCAGCCATGTTGGATTTCAAATGGCTGTCAGAGGCTGCAGGACGGCTCTCCTGAGCAGTGGTTGGCAGCACCCACACTGGGTTACACCAAGCACAGGGACACCACTGATATTAAGCTGAACTTCTTACCTCATCACTATATCCATGTGTTTTGCATCTCCATAGGTATTCATACAGTCGAATTATAAGTCCATCCTGGGCATCATTTCAATCCATTTCAATCCTTTAGTCAAAACAAAACAGTAGTGACTTTCTCCATCTCTCTCATCATGACATTGTACTACTTCCATTCTCTTCCTGAGGGAGACAGTCATAAAAGCATGCCTTTTGTCAAACAGATTTTTCCAATGTGACAAAAGTCTCATTTTCACAACCTTTTCCCTTAGGAAGAGAACAGAAGTGCTACAACAATATGCAGAAAGACACAGAGAAAGCTGCTACTCTCCCATTCTGTTTTGGCTTTCTTTTCTCATGTGATAAGGCTCCAAGAGAAAGCCCTTCCCAAAAGATCTCAAGACTCTGGTAGGTTCATATAGGGAGATACAGTCTTTCAAATAAACCTAACTGTAGTTAGAAGGCAGTGCTGATGTGAAGGATGTTTCTGTATTAATCTGCTTCATTTACATGGGTATGAAATAATCTGAACAGAAAGGGACAAAATAAAATAAAATAAAAGTGAAAACGTGAGCTTAAGTGAAGATTTCCCATTTTAAGATTTTAACTGATAGGAAAGCTAAAAGTTCCCTTCAACAGTAGACTGTCAGTTATGACACAGCACAACATACTAGCCAATAAAAGTGAGACTTTCACTTCATATCCCTTTCCCAGTGTCATATGCTTACAACAGACTTTGGTAAAGAGAAAAACATTCTGTTCAAATTATGTATTTGCTTTTCAATTTGGTGTGCCAGATATCCAGATGTGATTTTTTTTTTGTTTGCATTTCCATTGGTTTGGATCCAAAGTTCCCATTACAGAAGCAGAAGGGGATTTTGCACCTATGGAGAAGAAGATGACCTATATGTCCCTCCCATGAAGCCTCCTTAAGCATATCACATGGCACTTACAAGAATGGGAACAGAATGGAATGGAAGGGAACAGAATGGAGCAAAAACACATTTTACTGCATGGGAGAACACCATTGATGCTACTTGGAGTCCCCAAGGCATTCCCCAGCTGTTCTTGGCAGCTGATTTTGAAGAATGAACAGTCCTTCAAAAATCAGCTGCCAGGAACGGCTGGGGAATGGATCGGGGACTCCCGGCAGCATCGGTGGCATTCTCCCATGCAGTAAAATGCGTTTTTGCTCCGTTCCATTCCGTTCCATTTTGTTCCCGTTCCTTAAGTGCCATGCGATTTTCATTTGGATTAGAGGAGAGTCCACAGTGATAATTGGGGAAATGTGAGAGGGCTGCAGCAGCTAAATAAAAGCGCCTTCCATAGGTCTTTCATCCTCAGTTTTTAACACTGGTTCACTGTATTGCAGTGGATTTACAGTACACTACACAATATGTTAAATGCAAATAACAATTCTGTTTTTAAAAACAAAAGAAGCCACTGTATCCCGCCAGGATGAATATCCTGATGAATGGAAAAGACAATTATTTCCTGAATTTATATCTTACCATTGTTCTAAAATAGGACTCAAAACAGCTCATAGTAAAAATGAATAGTCAGAATAGGACAAACACAAAACAGTTTAAATATTAAGAGTTATATATATAATTTAATATATTTAATATTAATATTAAATTAAAAACACAATTTAGAATAAAGCAAATATAACACCCATCCATTAAAACACCCTTTCCTCAACAAATAGTCAATTGCCTATAGCCTGCCTGAATAGAAAAGGTCTTTGCCTGTTGGCAGAAGGATATCAGAGAAGAGCCAACTTTGACAAGGAGTTGCAAAGCCTGAGAATTGCAAAGCCTAGTAACCACCAAGAAAGCCTTTTCTCACATCCTTACCTCTGTTGGCTCCACTAGAGATGTCCTCCATCAAGAACAAGTGTAAAACCCCCAAAACCTAAGGATGGTGAATTACTAACTGCCCTTGCAGAACCAGATTCCTCAGGGATACCCTCTATACCCCCAAACCCTAATATGTAGAGAATAAGATGTCATGATAAGTGTTGTAACCTAATCTTCCCCATGATCTTCTAGTTTTCTATATGCCTTGTTACCTTTGGGCTGACAGCTCGGCTTTCCACCACTACCATATCGACTCTCTCTCTCTCTCTCTCTCTGAAACCAATGCAACAGTCCTCCTGACAATATCCTCTGAAATTGCCTCAGAACCAAAAGATCTTCTTAGCTAAATGCAAAATTTATTTCATGTTTTAATAACTGGAACAAGCAATGTAACAATCTAGACCCCATGGTTCTGGCAACTTATTTGCCAGTGTGGCCAGCACTGGAAGAATGACTGTCTAGCCTGCTTTCAGATTTCTTCCAAGAAAGGTGAGTGTGCAACTTGCCCCAAGATGGCACCTGACAAAAATATTAGCAGTGCAGGGTAAATGAAGAAAAGTAATTTCCCTTTCCACAGTCACAATGCTTCACAAAAGAGCTGATAGATACATCACAAGGGGCAGGATACTACTATTGTCACAAAACTTTTGCATTTGGTGCAGGCTGATTCAGTTTCACACCACTTTAACTGTCATGGCTCAATGCTATAGATTTCTGGGAATTGTAGCTTGTTGTGGCCCCAGAGCTCTCTTATAGGGAAGGCTAAACCTCTCACAAAATTATAATTCCTAGAATTCCATAGCATTGGTTCATGGCAAGTGGTGTCAAACTGGATTATTTCTTCAGTGTTGGTGTCATATATTGCAAGGCTGTCATATATTGTGGATGTATTCTTAATCTGCATCAGAAACATCACCCTCAACTTTCCCCCCATTGTAGGCCCTGGGCTAAGTAACAGTTCTGGGAAACCCCAAAATTAACTCAATCCATTAAGGGCTTTCAGTTGATCAGGGGCTCCTTCACACTATACTTTTATAGCACTTTGATTTCTATAAAATCCTGGGATTGGCAGTGAAGGGAGGGTCCGCTGGGATCCTCAGCCAGAGAATCTTCCTTTGGTGCCTCTGACTAAACTACAGACCTCATGTTTCTGTATGATATACCCATGGCAGTTAGAGTGGAATATAGCACCATAATTGTGCAGTGAGAATGGGCCCCAGGATAAACTGGTTTGTAGATATATATCTATATAACCTAGGGCCATTCATACAGACACACATCCTTAATAATAATAATAATAATAATAATAATGTTTATTTATTTCTTACCCACCTCTCCACATGCATCAAGGTGGGCACAACAACAATTAACAAACAACAGCACCAGTTAAAACACATTGGTTAAAATATGAATTAATTTAAAAGGGCAAATACGATGTGCTCATATTAAAACAATCCACATCTAAAATTCGTCATTTAAAATTCACAATTTAAAAATCACCTGGATAAGTCTGCCAGAAGAGACTCGTCTTCAATGCTCTTTTAAATTCAGACAGCATATGCAGTTGTCGAGCATCTTCAGGCAGGTCATTCCATCGTCTAGGAGTGGCTGAAGAAAAAGTCCTCTGGCTGACAATTGCCAACCTAGTCCTGGCTGACTGGAGTAAATGTCCACCAGAGGACCTGAGTGTAGGGGCTGGATTATATGGGAGGAGGCAATCCTGAAGATAACCTGGACCCAAACCATGTAGGGCTTAAAAGGTAATCATGTAGGGCTTTAAAGGTAATTCCATCTCTCTGTGTGCCTATATGTTTCTTCCTCTTCAGAAATGGGGATACTTGGTGTTGACAGTAGGGAAAAAGGGTCTTTTTCATGTCATAATTTGTGCCATTGCATGGCTTTGATACATAATAACACATGTATAGAAAACTTTCCCCCAACTCAATCATATTTCCATAATCAGTGAAAATACAACCATATTCTGGAAGGTCTTGTGGACAACGTTAATAGACCACTTGGTTTGCTTGCAAAA
Source organism: Phrynosoma blainvillii (assembly GCA_026167975.1). Lineage (NCBI taxonomy): Eukaryota > Metazoa > Chordata > Lepidosauria > Squamata > Phrynosomatidae > Phrynosoma > Phrynosoma blainvillii. The sequence goes on along the minus strand of JANUYF010000001.1, from coordinate 222,200,522 downwards.
GGTCCCAGGTTCAACCACTTCTAACTCCAGCTAACAGAGCAGGGAGCAGGTGATATAAACACTCCTATTTGAGATAATAATAACCCAAATAACCCAATCTGGAATCAAGTAGCAATACAAGGTGTATCAAGTATTCATAAATTAATATGGCTGCTGCAAGACCTAGTGATGTCCATTACTTATTTCATGAATCCTTTAATTGCTTTTCTGCCCATTGGAACTCTCCAAGTGATGTACAGTATAATAGAAGTAAAAGACATGATCTAAAAACAGATTTAAACAGATTGAAAAGCCAAAGAGACATAACGAACAGTACTATTTTGCTAGCCATCCAAAAGCTCAGTGGATTTGGAGCCAGACTGATGTCCCTTGGAAAGGAGTCCCATAGACTCACCAACCTAGTCTCACAGGATGGTAGGACACATAAGAGGACTTCTATTGAATATTCTAGCCCAACTCTATTGAATATTCTAGCCCTGGTGGCGCAGTGGTTAAATGCCTGTACTGCAGCCACTCACTCATAGACCACAAGGTTGCGAGTTCAATACTAGCCAGGGCTCAGGCTAGACTCAGGCCTGCATCCTTCCGAGGTCACTAAAATGAGTACCCAATTGTTGGGGGGCAATGAGCTTACCGTTGTAAACCGCTTAGACATCCCATAGCATGATATGAAGCGGTATATAAATGAAGCTGCTTTGCTTTTGCTTTGCAACTCAGAAAAGAGAGTGTAGCCTTTCAAATATCCAAGCACTACATTTCCATGGTGTTTTTTTTCTCCTCCCTACCCCTCATCCCTTGGTGCTTAGTTAATATATTCATCTGCTGATTACCTTGTCATAATCTTAGCACATAGGGATGTTTCCTCAGAATAGACTGCAAAGCAAGGACTCTCTGATGCTGATTATTTTGTGTGGTTACCCTAAGGGAGGCTGGATATGTAGCTGGATCATTTGTCATTACTCAAGCAATAAAATAAATTCATAGCACCTCAAGGCAAGCCTGATCTTCCTGCTTTTTTGGCAGGTTGTGCACAAACAAAGCAGCTGTGGAATCACACAGAGCCCATTCTGGGCTAGGAATAAACAAAGGAAATAAGTATTAGTTCAGCTGCTAGGTTAATTTTAGCTGAACACTGAAAGAAAGTTCAAAGATAAGAGAGTCAAGCTGCACTAATAAATAATCTTCGCCCATTAGAAACTGGGAGCAAGAGAATGTCAAAGGCTTCAGGAGGATGGCTCTTGCTTTCAAATGGAATGCAAGCAATTTATTGGCATTATTTTCCACAGGATATTAGCAAGACAAAAGAGACTTGTTGAGGATTTTTTTCAAAGGTAAGAGTTAAACTGCATGAAAACTGGCTCAGTTAATGGTACACACAGACAGTATTTCCTTCCTTTCATCCTATTGGAATACTTTGTTATTGACAGGTAAGCACTGTGTATCATTTATTGTTGGAGCTATAAAACAGCAGAAAAGTGTTTACAAAAGCATTCTGATTTTCACTAGTGAGTAACCACAACAAGCCCACACACATCTGGGATTCAGGGAAACTGAGGAGAGAGGATGACAACAACAGGGTTTCAATGCAGTAAATTCAAAATTTGAGATGGGATGTGGATATTTTCATACCTGAAAAATGGGGGTGGGACAGGAAAGAGGTGGCTACCTTTTGCTTTTGGAACTGTGACATGACACACCAAAAGAGTAATAGCTGTAAAAAAACAACTTTCAAACTGACAACTATCACAGTGTTCATGGCAACTCTGCACCTCATGTCCATATTGTTTATATCGTGCACAGCACCTCCATATGCAAGGTACCAATCAACACACTCCATCTCTCTGTCCAGAGCATTGCCAGTGAAGGTTGTGCAAACAGCAAACAGTAGCACACCACTGTATGATACCATCAGCCTGTTTCCTTTGGTCACTGGTGTCATGCTTGGTAGCTGAAGACTTGAAGAATCAGGATAGCTTTGTAGTGCATTTATTCAGGATTCTAAGACACACAACAATCCCACAACAGTTAGAATCAACTCTGAGTTTTCCCCAGTTAAACAACACTTTAAAATCTTTTGTCCAGCCCCCCCCCCCATAGCCTGTACCATTTCCCCACTTCAAAGATGTTCTTTGAAGTTTGTCCTCCTCAATTTCTATCTCCCCGCCATCACTCTGGAGAGGAAGGCACAATCGTAAATAGTCATAAACAACCCAGTTCTCCTGTTTCAGTCACTTGCCCCCCCCCCCAATCTACAATTCCCTTTGATTCCCACTTCTACAGCCATCACACTTTGTTATCAAGTTCCTGTGAAAATCATAGGAACACGACAATTGGAAAGGAGTGTTGCAGAATGAAGCTCTGACTTCTTTTCAAGTAAATGACAACGTAAGCCACTCATTGTATTGGCACTTCTCCATAGTTAATATTGTTCCACTGATGCAATCTTTCTGCAATAGAATGAGCAAGGGCAAAGTATATCTGGCCCAGTGTAGTAGATCAGTGATGAGGGAAGCAGCATTAAAAAGAAAACAAAAACACCCCAAAGAGCATGACTTCAGTTATTAGAACAGAACAGAACAAGTTTTATTGATTAGTCGTCTGACCGTATCAACAATTCAAATACAAAATACAAATACAAAATACAGCGTATCAAAATACAAACAAATAGTAAAATAAATGGGGTTAAAACATATTCGTTCAAATAAACAGCCAGATAAATAAAATGGTATACAAAATAAACTACCATTACAATATAAAATATAACAAGCTAAAACTGGGGGAAATGACTGAAAAACTAAGGAGTTTAAATAAGCTCATCACCATAACACGACACTCCATGATGAATAATGAATTGCTCTCCCAAATGAGCAGCTTTTATAAGAAATTTTGCTGTACGCCTCACTAAATGTAAGTTTTCACTGGTGAGGAAATAAGATAATTTAGTAATGGGCTCCCAATTATTTGTTCTAGCCAGGTAAGGTTGTAAAAAATGAGATCTCTCCTTAACTTATACACTACAATCAAACAGGATGTGTATAGTGTCCTCTACAATGGAGGCACCATAAATACATGTTCTTTCATGATAAGGTATTTTTCGGAATCAATCTGATCTGACCATAGATTTTAATTGCTCACATCTAGCGCTTATGAAAGCTGTTCTCTGGCTTTGTGTTAGCTGTAGTCTAAGATATTTTTCTAAGTCAAAAAAAGTTTTATTTTTGGCTAGCCATTTTAAAGATTCTCGGCCTTTTGGCTAAGATCAAGTGTAGACTTCAGTTATTAATTCAGCTACATGCTCATCTAGTTACAGGTTATTTATATCAATCCAAATATACACTTGTTTCCTATCCTATCTTAGACTGTTGCCTTGAATTGAAAGAAGCAACAGGAGGGGGAAGAGAGGGTAAAATCCAGTCCCCCCCCCCTCCACCAATTTGTAAATTATTGTCATAGACAGCTGGCACAGTACTCACATCGTCTCTCCTATCTCCCTCATGCAAATCTTATAGAAGCTTAGCTTCCACGCCCTGAACTGCAAGGCATGTTGTGTACTTGGAGGATATCTCATTTGATTGCAAGTGTGAGATGTGTCATGCTTGGCAGCTGGAAACTGGAAGAACCAGGACAGCATTTTAGTGACAATTAACTATTGCTTTATTCTGGATTCTAAGACACAGAAAGCTACTCCACATTGGCTAGAATCAACTCTGAATTCCCCCAAGTTAGACAACATTTTAAAAATCTTTTGTCCAGCCTCCTCCCCACACTTATAACCAGCACCATTTGTCCACTTCAAAGGTGCACTTTGAAGTTTGCCCCTTCTCAATTCCTGTCTCCCCGCCATCTACCAGGGAAGGAAGTCACCATCATAGTTATAAACAAACCAGTTTTCATGTTTCCGTCACTTGCCCCCCTCCCCCATCTACAATTTCCTTTTATTCCCCCCTTCTACATCTATCACATTTTGTTGTCATATTCCTATGAGAATCATAGGAACATGACAAGATGAAGGGTACAGCTGCATTCATCTCCTGTCCCTGTGGGCTTCCAAGTTCCCGTACACTACTGACTGGCAATTGTGTGAACAAGATGTTGGACTAGATTGGCCTTTGGACTGATCCAATATGGCTCTTCTTATGTTCTTATGAAACAAAGCATAGGAAATAGTCACACACCAACTGGGTGCATAAAAAGTGCTCATCACACTTTTTTAAAAAAGTAATGATTATGTATTTTGGTATTTTGGAGACAATATTTTTATAGGGCTGAGCATCTTCAGTGTATCATTGAAGTGTGAGAGTGCTGTGAAAGTATTTAAACAACAATATAATGAAAAATAAAGAGTGGTATGCACTAGCAAAACATCCTTCCTCTTGTAGCAGTGGCTTTTTAATTCTGTGAATGTTTCCCTACTTTTTATTATTTTGAAGTCAATGTTGAATGCCTCCCTCACTCCAGAACAGCACCACAGCTCACCTCAGTGTTTAAGCAGAAAAATGTTGGGTGAGTGTGGGGGTGAGAAAAAAAGAGACTGTTCAATTTCACTTCCCTATGTTTACCAAAATGAATGAAGCTGACAAGTGTGCTCCCAATCTCTTAATTCCCATTTAGGGATAAGACAAACTTCTCTGACAGTCACACAAAGGGGAAGATTTGCAAGATTACCTAAGCATGTCCTTAAAAATTATGTTCCAGTAGCCTTTGCAAGAACAGCTGTAATTAAGAGCATTCACTTACACAAAATATGCCACCAGAACCTGGCACCAAAAATAACATCTCCTTATCAAATACTCACATTTTAAAAGAGTGTTTTCCTTCTTCAAAAAAAGCTCATTTAAAAAGTGGCCCACTGGGAAATGGTAAGTTCAGGGTTTTTTCTCATGATAAACTTGTATTGTTAGAGTGTGGCATTCAAAAATGTAATTTGACAAGGCCAACCTTGTCAACTAAAATGTCACTCTAGCTGTCTGGCATTGCAGAAACAGAGCTTCATTATCATAATGATGAAGGCCATATGACAGAGTTAACATTGCCTTTTTAAATGGCGGTGGACAGGCATGTGAGATTTTAATGATAATAAAGGTTGTTCTCCATTTAGAGTATGACTTGTTGGCAATGCTTGGATGCAGATCTGTCATACTCTATTATATGCTTCACTTCCTGTTTTTCAAGCTCAGTCATAAAATATTTTCTCTGAGCAGAATCTTTATACATACATTTGTAGGTCAGGAAAGAATGATAAAACAGAATCCTGGCATCCAAGACAGTGGCCATTCATGAGCCCCAACAAGCAGCAAAGGCATTTTTATATGGCCATGGGCAGGCCTACCAAATTTTAAACAAAGTTTCTCTACCTTCCTCCCTCTGCCCAAAATTCCAGCTGGTATCAGTTACAGTTTCAATTACTTTCCAGAGATATTCCACATTTTGATGTTCTTTGGCTCTCTGGGTTTCATTGTAATGGTCTGGATGAAAGCTGCTCAGAGACTTCATTACAGAACCTTATGATCCATGAAGGAGGTGAGTTTGTGTTTCAGCCCAACTATTTCTTATCCCTGCCCTATAGTAAAAAAGAAAAATGAAAAAAAGGTAAGGAAGGGAAAGGGAGCATATAAACATAGTAATACTAGGTGTGAGTGAGATAAAAGGGATAGGAATGTCAGTATATTTTTGCCCCAGACTGTGTAAAATGTCTCAGGTGCATGCAATGGGTTAAAAAAGAAATGTTGTCTCAGAGGAAGCTGATGTAATTTGAGCATAGAGTCATAGCAGGTCCAAACTGCACTGTCACTGTGGACACATGACAGGAAGCTGATGAAGCATTAGCAGGGAGTTGGATCAGAATCCTAGCTGTGTTTGTGTATATAAGGAGAAATGTGCCACTGTAACATGTGGTGGTGTGGATGTCAGTTGATGGCAGAGCATGATGTCAGTTGGTGTAAATATTGTTGTATCATGTTTGTAAATATTTTGCTGCAACTAAGATTAAAAAGCCTCTTCAGAAGAACCCAGCAGTCTTGAGTGACTTTCCAGAATTGGCAGTGGCATCTGTTTCCTAGCTGGCAGCCTTCAGCATACAGATTCAATTTTCCCTCTGTGCTAACAAGGATTATGGGCCCAGTTAGCCACTAGGACAACGCTCAGAGTTCTGAGTAAGTTCACCGGTTGCGAAGGTAAAGCCAAAGTTCTCAAGCAGCTGGAGAATTTGGCAGAAAAATAGTTAAAGACTGAGTGCCTGTTTGCTAGTCTTTATCCATGAGGTGTGGTTTGGAGGTTTGCCAAAAGACTGTGTCCTGGGCAAGTTGCAAAGCAAAAGCAAAACATGGAGTTGAGCCTCTGTTTTGAGAAATTAAGAGCTGAGAATTATTCTTCCTGGTCAGCTTACACTGAAGCCTTGCTAATCAGAGAAAGTTTATAGGGAGTTGTGCAGGCACACATGGCAGCTAAAGAGGCAGAAGAGGACAAGAGGGTGAAAGCAACTCGTTTGCTTACATTAGAGCCATCTCAGTTGATTCACAGGAGAGAGAAAAGAACTGTTTTTGAGCTATGGAATGCTTTGAGAGCTATCCACCAGTCTAATAGCTCCTTGTCTCACATGATTTGGGTGAAGCATTTGTACAGCTGCAAACTGCAAGGGGATGCGTCTGTAATGCAACATCTCAGCAGCATGCAGGAATTGTTTACACAAGTTGCTGCTCATGGTATAAACATTCAAGAAGATCAAAAGGGGTTCATCCTGCTAAGAAGTCTGACCAAGGAGTGGGATTTCCTGCTGTACAGCCTGCAGAGTGTCGCGGAGAGAAACCTGACCCTGGACCTGATATCAGTGAGGATTTTGGAGGACATCCAAAGGAATAATTTCAAGGCCAGGCAGCAGAGCTCAGCAATGAGAGAGAGAGCCATCCCAACCATCCACAATGTGAAGACATCTCCCATAATGTCTGGAGGTGAAAGAGCTTCAGTCTGCAGAGAGAAATGCTGTTTTAACTGCAGGAAGACGGGACATCTACAGAGAGAATGTTGGATGTCTTCTGCAACATGAAAGGGAACGTCAGCCAGCCATAAGAAGAAGAAGCCTCAGGAAAGGAGGGGCATTGCTTCACAACCTTCTGGAGTGTTGCTGTTGCCTACCAGATAAGCATTCCAGAAAGTGTGTGGCTAATGGACAGTGGGACCACTCATCACATGGTCAACAATCCAAATCTCCTAAGGACTTAAGATGCGCTCCAGTATCACCTTTGTTTTGCAGATGGAGCTCCTAGCAAGGTCCAGCAAATGGGAACTGTTTTCATCCCCAGTTTTGGAAAGACATTTAATAATGTATTGTGTGCAAACAATCTTGGAAATTGTTTAGCGACTGTTTCCACATTAACATCTGATGGGTAGCAAGTGTCATTTCAAGGAGATGGGTGCACAGTATATTCAAATGGGTCTGTCTGTGCTAGAGGGATAAAAAGGAATATGCTTTACCACATGGTGGCAACAGCAAAGTGTGCTAAAGTGTCTAATGTACCATTGCATTTGAATTGTGCCCATTACTTGCATAGATTGATGGGACATGCAAATTTTTTTAAGCCTGTCTCAGCTAGAAAAAAGTATGTCCAGATTCAAAGGTAAACCCCTGTGCAAGGTACTTGGATTGTTCTGAGTGCAAAAAGGTAAAATTGAAAGCTTTTCTTGTGCCCAAGGAAAGCAAGCATGCCACCCATTTCAGGTAATCCATGCAGATTTGGCTGGTCCTTATAAACCCAATGAAGGGGGCAACAAATACATGTTGGTAATTGTTGATAGGCACACAAAGTATGGGTATGTCTTTTTGTTAAAAGCCAAAGATTTAAGCAGCAAGTAAATCAATTGAGAGGGAGTTTCCACACAAAGTTGGGGCATTGAGAACTGACTGGGGAGGCAAATTCCTCAGCACCCATTTTCAAAATTGGCGAAAACAGAAAGGTGTTCACCATATGACCACAAATCCTGCCACTCCACATGAGGATGGTCTGGCTGAAAGGTGCCTTCGAGTCACCAGTCAAATGTGTGACTGTTTGATGCTAGATGCACAAGCTTTTGCCCATCTGTGGGGAGAAGCAAGCTACCTCATCAATAGAATTTGGAGTTTAGCCATTCATCAAACTCCATATTTCCTAATGTATGGTTGTGCACCCAATTTGAACCATTTGAGAATTTTGGGGCAATATGCAAATGTTCTTGTTCCACCACAATTCCAGAAAAAGGGAGAGCCAAAGTGGAGAAGGCTTCATTTTGTTGGCTATAAAGGGAACAAATACAGGTTCTTGATGGGCAATGGTAATGTTCTCCAGAAGTGCCAATTTTGAAAAACACAGTGGTTGGGAGATATTACACTGTAACCAATATGTGTTTATACCACTGAGCATTAAGCCACAAAATGCCAGAAATGGAGGGTGGGCTTGGCCTAAGGCAGAAGAAGATGTAGAGCTAGGCACATCACAGCACACTGCCTCCATGCCACACACACAAACACCTGTACAAACCATTCCCACACACGTTTGAGCCTAGGAAAGAGTCTGATGTGGTACCAGAGATGCAGACTAATAGTGAGGATAGTGAGAATGAGTCAGGAAGAACAAAAATAATCATTCCCAGAAGGACTCAGAGTCAGAAGGCAACCAGATAGATTTGTCATTCAAGCGACAAGGGTTTGCACTGTAGTGTCTGAAGAACCTGAAAGTTTTCAGGACAAGGAATGGGTCATTTTGAGTCAGATAACCACACAGTGTTCTACTCAGGAAATGAAAAAAGGAGAAAGAATGGAGTAGCATTAACAGTGAGAAAAGACATAGCAAAACCAGTTAAAGGATATGCAGTAGACCCTTTACATTTGCTGTGGTTTAGGGCACAGGACCTCCATGAAAGTGAAAAAAACAGAAAACACTGTCTCTCCCCCTCCCCCAGATAACCTCTATTATTTGGAGTGTTTATATCCTGCTCTTCAGCCACAAAGGTTTTCAGAACTGCTTAATTTTTTTTATTAGACAGTTCCCTGCCCTCAGGCTTACAATCTAAAAAGATATGACACAAAAGGAGAGGGGAATGGTGATGAGGAAGGAATCAAGTTCATTGGTTCTTCTCTCCCTCTGGGGCCATGGTCATGGCAAATGGGCTGGAGGGAGTGTTCTTCTTCTTACTTTGTGCTAGGCCTGATGGAACTGGACTGCCTCTTTCCCCTCTGAGGCTGGATGATGGTGGATGGGCAGGAGGGAGGGCCTTCTTCTTTGGCAAATGGAGCTGGCCTGTCTCTCTCTCTTCCTTAGGCTGGATGATGGTGGATTGGAAGGATGGGGGGGCTTCTTCTTTCTTTGGCTGATGGAGCTGGCCTGCCTCTCTCTCTTCCTTATGATGGTGGAATTTCTAGATCCTTTAGCACAACTCTATGGTCAACATCAGCTGAACGTTGGCCATAGAATCATGTTCAAGAACCTAGAAATGCCTAGATAAGTATTTTCTCTAGGTGTCCTCAACTACAGCCAGCCTCAGTTCCCACAGCTGCTAGGGATGGAAAGGGTAAGCTGCAAACAGCAAGGCCAGCCACAAACCTTCCTGTAGTTGAAGCACCAGCAAAGCAGAGTCCAGAAATCAGCATCAGTCAGTCTAAGGTCAGGGCAGGCAGCAATCAGCAAAGGTCCAGTCCGGTCCAAGGTCAAGGCAACAGAGTTCCACAAGGCAAGAGCGAGAGGCACAAAGCAGGAAACAAGGAGCCACACTGACCGTAGTCTCCCAAGGAAACTACAATAAGTCTTGGCACTGAGGAAGCCTCTTGCAACTGTTTAAATAGTCAAATCCTACCTCAGTGCCAGCTGAGGCTTGTTCAGCAGCTGCTTTTCAGCTAGTCTCCTGGACCTGCGACTGCCAGCACCCTCAGCTCTCCTCTGCCTAAAGGAAGGCACTGGCTCTGCTGTATCCTCCTGCTTCTCCCCACTAGGCAGCTGAGCCTCCAAGGAAGGAGCACTAGGACCTGGCTGCTCTGGGGCTGGGAGAACCGGGCTTGGCTCAGACAGAGCAGAATGAGAGCCAGGTGGAGCCTGTATCTCTTCCTGCTCTGGGGCTGGGAGAGCAGAATGAGAACCAGGTGGAGCCTGCATCTCTTCCTTCTCTGGAGGAGACCCATCCTCCTCCTCCTCCTCCTCCTCCTCCTCAGGGCTGACCATGACACTAGGAATCTTTAGGTCCTCCAGTATGACTCTACAGATATCTTCCAGCAGAGTCACACTGGAGGACCTAAAACTTTCTAGAGAGTACATAACAATTACATCTGTGAATAATCAAATCCACAAAAGTCAAAGCCACAGATGTGGAGGGCCAATTGTAATGCAAAGTCCAATTGAATCATGCCAATAAGGCTTCAAGGAAAGCTGATACACATCACCAAGTACATGCACCAATCACAAAGGCATAGGAGGAAGAAATCAAGAATTTCTACAATGGTGTACAGGAAGAAATTGACAACACACCAATCATAGGCAATTGAAATGCCAAAGTAGGAAGCAGAGCAGAATCAAAGATAGTAGGGAGATTTCTGATCGGTACAAGAAACAAAGCAGGACAACAACTGATAGAGTTCTATGAGACCAACCATCTATTTATCACAAATGCCTTCTTCCTACAACCAGAGAGGAGACTGTACATATGGACATCACCAAATGGTCAACACAAAAATGAAATAAATTACATAATAGGGAACAGAAGACAGAAGAAGCTCTATTTTTGCAGCAAAAACAAGACCAGGTACAGACTGCAGCACAGACCATGAACTACTAACATCCAAAAATTAGAATAAAGTTGAAGAAGAATACCAGATCAATAACCATGCAAAAATAAAGCCATGAAGAACATTCCAACTGAATTTAAAGACAGTGTGAGAAGCTGATTTGCTCCATTAAGCCTAGTTGACTGAGAACCAGAAGTACTATGGACAAAAGTCAGGGATACAATCAAAGAGGAATGTAGAAAGATGATAACTATGGCCAAAAAGAAGAAGAAACTATGTGTGATAGATAGAATGCTTCAAGCAATTAAAGAAAGATAAGAAGAAAAAGAAAAGGTAGACAGGAACACAATCAGAATCATGAATGCTACTGTCCAATGATTGGTGAGAAAGGACCTGATGAAGAAGCCAGTGGAGCTTTGAAAGCTTACAATATGTATATTGTGCATTTTGGTTGGCCAATTAAGGCATTACTGTATGATGTATTTTTGATGTTATTGGTTTGCTATATGGCCAACATGGCTACCCCTGGATGTATCTCAGGCACAGGAAAACACCAAACCAGTGACTGAAAGGAAATCTGCCAATCTGCAAGACAGCCTTCAGTGAAAATGACAGAAATATAACTCACAAATAATAGTCACTATTCATTGTTGTATGATCCAAAGATGTACCAATCAGCTGGACCTTAAGCAAGAATATCTCTCTTCTTTAATTATTAAATAACCTCAACATTTTTCCCATTTTGAAGTAACTGTGTTGCATTAGCTAGTTATTTGCATTCTCTATTTATGGTTTGACACTTTTACTTTCTCCCATAATAATTACTATTGTCCCACACAGTTATTGTGGATCATTTGATTCTTTTGTGTCCAATAAAATTTCCCTTTAGATAATTCCTGTGGATATCTTGTTAGGCATCCAATCTACCTAAGACACAGTACTAGCAAGGTTACAAAGATCCCTTACAGGTATGTATACTTAGAACATGAGTGAATACATCCAGGTCCCCTGAGAACATACCTGGTAACAACGTGTATGGAAACTTCACTACCATTATTATTCTCAAAAATAAAATAAATTAAACATATAGCTCTATTAATTCTCTCTCTCTCTCTCTCTCTCTCTCTCTATATATATATATATATATATATCTCACCATTATTGAATTTATGCTTTATAAAATAATACAACAAGGCAAGTCTTGTCAAAATGAGTTTCCAAACAACCTTTCAATAAAGGTGGGGATGACTATTAATAAATAATGTCATATATAGGTTTTGTTACATTTAGGATACAACCACATTCTATCCATGTTAGTGTCAATGTTCTGTTCCCTAATTGTGATACAAACTGTAAATACCCATCATCCTATAATATAGGTTTTGCTCATTAATTTGATTCATCTGGAATCTTTGCTCATCAAGCACTTTACTGATTACTTTTCTCCTGGAGAACATATTGTCAAGTTGTGTTTTTAGTTTCATATAGGGTCCTCCTTAGGATTGCCATAACTCAGAAATGACTTGAAGGCACATAACACACACACACACCTTTGCTGTTCCAAGTCATAATCTTACTAGGAATGATTCCTTCCTTTGTAAATTTGTTTTTGTTATAATAGTACAAATTATGACCATCTAGAAATATTTATAAATCAGATTGAGTGTGACTGAGAGAGCGAGAGCTCAGCATTCTGTTCATGTCTAGAGTTCAAGTACTTGAAGATGAGACCATCCAACCAAAAATCTATTAATCTGTTTTCTCCCTTTGCATTCTGACACTATGAATTAATACACTCTAGTCATGGTCAAATCAATTTCTTTATCCTTATTAGCCAGTTACCAAACAGTACTATGAAAACTTTCCAGTTATGTGCTGATTCTATTTCCCCAGCCACTGAAAGATTTATTAACTCTATAGGAACTAGTGCAGTTCCTGGCCAGACTGTCAACTTTTCACAGAGCTGATTAACTGATTCAGAAGCCTGAATTTTGAGTTTCCTCTTGATCATCAAATTGATGGTTTCAAAGCTAATGATATTGAATGAGTTCTGAGATGGGAATGGGGATTAAGAATATTGGTTACTGCTGATGTCAATGAAGCAGTGCTAGCTCTCTCAGACAGTCATGTTGCAGAGATACAGGACATTATTATACTAATTTAGTGCTGAGATCTTCTATAATGCTAAGTCTGTACTATATTTTAATGTATGATAGTTCATGTTTCTAGTAGCAGCTATTCCCTGTTTATGTGCCTCATATTTAAAGTGCTCAGAAAAAAGGGATCAAACTTACTAATGGCTGAATATTCATGGCAATTATAATCGCTTATTACTTGAGCCTCAGTTCAGTTAAACTATCCTTTCACAGATAAATGGAGCCTTATACACTTAAGGGGCCTGAAAGAGAACATGTGCCTGTTCATCGTTTATGGCCCCCAATAAGACCTCATCACATTACTTTGTGTTGAACCTCTTATTCTTTGGAGCAACTCAATAGCTGTTTATATGGTGCTGAAATAATATGATGGCCAGCAAAGTTAATATGGAAAGAATAATGTGCAAATGTGACCTACAGCTCCCCTTTCTGAACGCCTTAAGAATTAGGCAAGGGCCAAATTTTACTACAGTGATTGTGACTATAGCACTGTAGAAGAACAGACTCTTGTCTACAAGCAAACCATTCATAGTGTCACTGAATATACAAATCTTAGCTAAACTTACTTGTGTTTAAACCAGGGGTCAGCAACCAATGGCCCGTGGGCTGGGTCCACCCCCCTGAGGCCTTTGGACTACCCCTCGCCAACGACGACGACCCCCTCCGGCTCCCGCCACCGCTGCACGCTCTGCCGCCACGCCACCGCAGTGCATGTTGCGGCTGCCATTTTGTTTTCCAAAATGGTGGCCATGGCTTGTTCGCACATGTGCAGGAGTACTGCGCATGCGTAGATGAGTGGCGGCTGCCATTTTGGAAAACAAAATGGCGGCTGCAATGCGGGCTGTGGCGGCACGGCAGCAGCGCACGCAGCTGTGGCATGGGTCGTCGGGGGTCGTCGTCATCGGGGATCGTCGGGGGCTGCATGCGTGAGCACACACGCTGCCATTCCCCCCCCTCCGGCCCGCAGAAGACCTGGAGACCAGCAGACCGGTCTCAGGTAAGAAAAACTTGCCGACCCCTGGTTTAAACTATCACTGACAAACAAATCTGAATTTGGGCAGATAATAAGGTAGAGTTTCTCAAATTCTAAAAAGGGCACTTGCAGTGCCTCACTTAAAGAACTAAACACATGCTTGCACATTAGTTTTGAAACAGGAGCTAATTACATGGTTCAGTTAACACTAACAGACCTATCAGATTAATGTTTACCAACCATCCAGAATGCAAGTCCTGGAATCCCAAGACTCTTTTAAGTTGAAAATTACAACAGGATAGTAGTATCAGTGCACTTTATCACACAACACCACGTCTGTCCTGTAGCTGCTTATCTTCCATCTATTTCTGGAGTGCTCTTTTTCATTGATGGGCAAAACCCATCAGTACTTCCCAATCATGCAGTTTTTCTGCCATTGATTCTTGTGTGATAGGTTCCTATATGCAGGCAATCAAATGGTATGAATAAGTGTGATTATGCTCCAAACCCCTCTTTCTTCTCCCTTTCATTATTCCCAAGCAGACTGTTTTAGTTTTTTAAACTTCTTTTCTTTTTCTTACTTAATTTCTCTGACTCTGCAATTGAAAAGAAAAAAAGAATAAAAAAGACAGATTTAGGAGATTAGTGCACCAGCTTTTATTCCCATGCTGGGCATGGAACGTAAATGTACAGGGACGGATTCTATCACATAACCGTATCTGACCCAGGCTTCCCCTGGACCTTTTAAAGAATGGGAAAATCCTGTTTTTTAAAAGACCTGCGAGAAGCCTAGGTCAGGTATTGGATGAGTTTACATCCCACACCTAGCGTGGGAATAAAAACCAGTGTATTATTCTCCTAAAAGGCATCCTGGGAAGGTATAGGGCAGGTAGGTGGCATCATGAAGGCCAGTAGGCAGAAGACAGAGCCTGGGACTATAGCAGCACCATGGTACATTTGAAGAGCTGTGTAAAATGAGTGTCCCCAAAGCAATATGTTTGTAATTCCCACACTAACATGATTGTGCCATCTTAGCGGCCTGGTGTGATAAAGTCCTCATTGCTCCTTGAATGCCTCAACTAAATAATATGCCAATGGCTCCCTCCAGTGGCACAAAAATAGTGAACAAGAAGACAATACCAGTAACAACCATTGGCATAATACTGTGTCATGAAAAGAAATCAACTTTTTTTCTTGTACTCATTCCTTCTGGTAACTCCTGAACATATATTTTCTCTAATTTCTCTTGCTTTTGTGAGGAAAAATGAAAACTCTCGTTTTGTATACATTATTGTTGTTGCTGCCTTGCTGCACAGACTTTTGAACAGTGGAAGCACTGGATGGGCTGCCTGCAGCTCTTCTTTTATCAATAATCCTATCATTTTGTACTTGCTGTGTGTATATTTTTGTGTTTGTGACTGTGCAAGGAGAGACAACTCCTCTACTGAACAAATGTTCCCTAGAAAACCCCATGGTAGGGTTGCCATAAATCAGAAACAACAGCAGCAGCAATGCCAAGTTGTGCTTCTAATTTGTCAAGGGATCTCATTTTGTCCCCCAAACAAATGTGTCCCCCGTCCCCCCCCCCCCCCCCCCCGGCATCATTAACATGTAATTGTTGAGTGAAGTCATCTGGGGATTTGGAGTGCAGTGTCTATCTTTTTCATATATTTCTAATGAAGCAGTGGAAGTTTCTGATACTTGCAGTGGAGTGGATGAGACTCAGTAAATTGAAGCTCAGTCCAACACAAATATTATTCATTTGAACTGGGAATTAAAACTCATCCTATTTTATTTGGGCTCGCTCTCCTAGGTCCAAAACACATTGCAGAAATAATCCAGTTTGAGACCGCTTTAACTGCTCTGGCTCATTGCTAGGGAATTCTGATAACTTTTTTGTGAGACATTTAGCCTTCTCTGTCAGAGAGCTCTAGTGCCACAATAAACTAAAATTCTCAGGATTCCCAAGCACTGAGAGCACTTAAAGCAGTCTCAAACTGGATTATTTCTGTAGTGTGTTTTGGACTAAAGTTTCTATTTATTGTAAAGGTAAATCAGTCAGGGAAAGCCAGCTTGGTATACTGCTTTCAGCATTGGATTATGAGATCAGGGTTCAGATCCCAGCACAGCCATGTCAGCCCACTAGGTGGCCTTAAGCATGTCAAACTTTCTCATCCTCAGAGCATGGCAATGGCAAACCCCCTCTGAAGAAACCTGCCAAGCAATTTTCATGATAGGGTCATCACAAGTCAGAAAGGACTTGATGTCCAACAACAACAACAGTACTTGCGCCAATTAAAATTCACTCATTAGGAAAAAAATATACTTCTCTGTTCAGTTATGGACATAACATGGGGCTACCCTTGTGCCTAACTCGGAAACTTCAGTTGGTACAAAATATGGCAGCCAGATTAATTACCGGAACATCTAAGAGGGAGCACATTACACCAGTGCTTAAATCCCTCCACTGGCTGCCAATTAGTTTCCGGGCGCAGTACAAGGTGTTGGTTTTGACCTTTAAAGCCCTACATGGCCTGGGTCCAACTTACCTTAGGGACGGCCTCTCCCCATATGAGCCCCCCCGTGCCCTTCGGTCAGCCGGGAAGAACCTACTTCAACAACCGAAAACAAAATCTAAACAGACCTCGCAAAGGGCATTCTCCATCACTGCCCCTAAACTAAGGAACGGCCTGTCAGATGAGATCCGCCTCATTACAACACTCACTGCTTTTAAGAAAGCAGTTAAGACGGATCTCTTCCGGCAGGCCTTCCCAGAATGATTCTCCTTAGAGAATGAACATTGAATCTCCTCCCCAAGCTCTCTGTTGTTCTGCCAGTGTCACACAAATTTGCTTTTAATGTATTTATTTGTTTTAAATTCTCAAGTTTAATTCTGTTTTAAGGGGGGTGGGAGGGATGGGTGGAGGGACTGGGATACCAGAATGTATTTTAACTATTGTATTTTTAATTGCTGTAAGCCGCCCCGATTGCTAAGCAGAGGGGCGGGATAAAAAATAAAATATTATATTATTATTATTATTATTATTATTATTATTATTATTATTATGTCCAAGGTGTGTGTAACAAGCTGAAAACATACACTAAACCCAAAATATAATACTACTATAAAATCTTCAAAAAAAGAAAAAGTCAGCAGACCTTAGAAACCCCCAGTAAGACCACCCATCAGAATATGAATTTGCTCATATCACAAGGCTTGGTTATATAGGTTGAGTATCCCTTATCCAAAATGCTTGGGATTAGAAGGGTTCCATATTTTGGATTTTTTCAGATTTTGGAATACTTATACTTGAATATACTTAATGAGACATAACAATGCTAGTGAGATTGAAAATCTGTGAAATGGCAGGAGCTATGGATTCCTACCATTTCACAGATCTTCATGTCTCTCTCCAGCCTCACAAATACAGTACAGGTACATAATATGTTACTTTGTTGTAGATCAAAAGGTTCTGCACTTTGGAATACTTCAGATTTCAGAATTCCAGATAAGAGATACTTGAGCCTGAGCTATCACCTGCAGAAATATTAATAGAACAGGTATTTCATAAAATCATAGAATCATAGAATTGGAAGAGACCATCCAGTCCAACCTCCTGCCATGCAGGAACTCAAAATCAAAGTATACCCGACAGATGGCCATCCAGTCTCTGTTTAAAGACCTCCAAAGAAGGAGACTCCACCACTCTCTGAGGGACTGTGTTCCACAAACATCTCTTACTGTCAGGAAGTTCCTCCTAATGTTGAGGTGGAATCTCTTTTCCTGGAGCTTGCACCCATTGTTCTGGGTCCTAGTTTCTGGAGCAGCAGAAAACAAGCTAGCTCCCTCCTCAATATGGCATCTCTTCAAATATTTAAACAGGGCTTCTTAATCTCTTATCACCCTTCAACTGTCTCTTCTCCAGGCTAAACATATCCAGTTCCTTAAGTCTTTCCTCATAGGGCATGGTTTCCAGACCCTTCACCATTTTAGTCACCCTCCTCTGGACACACTCCAGTTTTTCAAATTGTGTTGCCCAGAACTGGGCACAGTATTCCAGGTACAGCCTGACCAAAGCAGAATACAGTGGCACTATTACTTCCCTTGATCTAAATCAGGGGTAGGCAAACTGTCCCCTTTAAGGGCCGAGGGACTTTAGCTTCCAGAATCCCAGACTATTGGCCAACATCCCAGACTATTGGCCAACATGGCTGAAGCTTCTGGGAGCTGAAGTCCCTCGGTCTTTAAAGGGGACAGTTTGCCTACCCCTGATCTAGATACTATACTTCTATTGATGCAGCCTAAAATTGCATTGGCCTTTTTAGCTGCAGCATCACACTGTTGACTCATGTTCAACTTGTGGTCCACTAGGACTCCTAGATCCCTTTCACATGTAGTCTTGTTAAGCCAGGTGTCCCCCATCTTATATCTATGCATTTCATTTTTTGCCCTAAGTGCAGTACCTTACATTTCTCCCTACTAAAATTCATTTTGTTAGCTTTATTCCAGCTTTCTACCCTATTAAGGTCATTTTGAATTTTCATCCTGTCCTCTGGGGTATTAGCTATTCCTCCTAATTTGGTGTCATCTGCAAATTTGAGAAGCATGCCCCCTATTCCTTCATTCAAATCGTTGATAAAGATGTTGAAGAGCACTGGGCCCAGCACAGAACCCTGTGGCACCCCACTGGTCACTTCTCTCCAGGATGAAGAGGAGCCATTGCTGAGCACCATTTGGATTTGATCAGTCAACCAATTACTAATCCACTTAACAGTTGTATTGTCTAGCCCACATTTTATTATCTTGTTTGCACGAATATCATGGGTGACCTTGTCGAAAGCCTTACTGAAATCAAGATATGATATGTCTACCACATTCCCTTCATCTAGCAAGCTTGTAATTCTGTTTTTTTTTAAAAAAGAGATCAGATTAGTCTGGCATGACTTGTTTTTGAGAAACCCATGTTGACTTTTAGTGATTATGGCATTCCCTTCTAAATGTTCACAGACTCTCTGTTTAATTAACTGTTCTAGAATCTTTCCCAATATTGATGTCAGACTAACTGGGCGATAGTTGTTGGGATCCTCTTTTTTCCCCTTTTTGAAGATGGGGACAATGTTTGCCCTCCTCCAGTCTGCTGGGACTTCTCCTATTCTCCAGGAGTTCTCAAAGATTATTGCCAGTGGCTCCGAGATTACATTTGCCAGTTCTTTTAATATCCTTGGATGTAGTTCATCTGGTCCTGGAAACTTAAATTCATTTAGGTTAACCAGGTATTCCTGTACATTTATGTGTGTCAACATCCAAAACTTTGTGAAACCCATTTTAAAATAATCCAAAGGATTGAGAATATAGAGAGAATGACTTGATGCAACAGAGCACAGGCCCCTAGAAGAAATGGGAATTTTATCAGATTCATGTCAGCATTATAGAGGCATTTACTCAAACTTCATCTTCAAAAAACTGTAACAGGAACTCATTTCTCTGGGGATCCTACATGCATTAGAACTATAGGAATTAGTCTAAATAATAATGGGTTGAAAATAACCGATGCTTCATGGAAAACATGAAGGGGAAAAGTTAAAATTACCAGGTTATACACAATATTTTGGGAGCCTAAGCATCTCTGGGAATGGAAACAAAATGAAGTGATGCCAAAAGGTGATAGTTTCTATATACTTTGGGAAGGTCCCCTGGGTGTGCATAAATATATTTTCTAGCAATTTAAAGGATTTTCTTTTTAGAAAAACAGATAGCCCAACAAAGACTAGCAAGACTGCCACTACCTATTGTACTGTTTTGGTGATTTTTTTTATTTTTTATTTTAGTTTTAAGGTTTTTATTTGCTATTGTTACAGGATATACAGTACTTTGAAAATGAATTTTTAAAGAGTATAAGTCTAAACAATAACAAAAGCACACTATAAGCTGTTGATGGGAGACTGGGCAACACAAATCACGAACGAAAAGAAGCACCTGTCCAGCTTATATGCACTGTTTCCTTAAGGTATAGTTTAGAACTGGAGGACAAAATATTTACCACCAATATTTCATTAGTTGAAATAAAAAGAAATTTAACAAACAAATGAGACAAATTTGGATAAAGGACTTCTTTTGAACTACATTAACAGGAAATAAAAGAAAAAACCCAAAGATATTTTCCTTGTCTGCTGAAATGACAAAGTGGCTTATCCACTGCTAATAACTACTTTTAATCCTGTCATTGTTTCCTCCATTCCAAAGGTCATGGCTGTCATTACAGCTTCTTGAATCCAAGAGATGAACCACAGAGGCTGGAGACAGAAAGTGAGAATTTTCATCAAAACACTGACAGCTGAGACAGTCCTGATTAAACACAGTGATGAATTTCTCTTGTGTACCACAACTTGTTAGAAGTGAAGGAGAATCACATTTGGCAGGTTGCTGGCCTCAAGCCTCCCAAGCCAGCTTCACTTGGGTATTTTCACAAGTGAAGCAAAAGTATGTTTTTAAAACAGAAAACAATTACAGTATTTCTAAAGAGAATGAAAGAGCTACATCTGAATTAAAAACGGGCCTTTGTTCTTTTTTCCTTTTCCTTTTCCAGTTTAACATTCACAAGTGACATATTCAAGATGAAAAAGCATTCCCAGCTTCATTTATGAAGCTGTTCTAAGAGCTACTGTAAGGTTACTAACAGATTAAAGAGAAACCACCCTGAGATGATAAATTATCAGTTTTAGCTAAATGTTGTTTAATGTGAACATTAATATAGTGATGACATGAAATTTTATCTAATTTTTAATTCAGTGCAAGAGATAGGAATAAATGGACAGTTTTCACAAGGGAGGGATATGAGAAGTTCAGTCCTCCAAGAATCTGTACTGGAGTGAGTGCTTTCAAACTGGATCACAAGTGTTTCAGGGTTAAGCACAGCCCATGAAGTGATCAAGTATGTAGAGGACACCTAATTATCCAGAAGGGTAGAAACAAACAAACAAAGATGGTAAAGAGCTCCAAAGGACCTCTCCAGATGGGGTGAATGAACATCAAAATGACATGAATGGGCACTAGAGTGGCAGGATCTTCAGTGCAAGCCAAGGGTGAACTGATGCAGATGGGGATGGGGAGAATCCTAATAAATAAACTCCATATGACTTGGTACAGCTTTCTTTCTTAGTCTAAACAGGTATGACTTGAATCATCATTAGTCTTCATTCATCAGCTCTGCTAAGGCACTTGATTCCTTCATATTTCACTCCCTCTCCACATGGGTTCAAACCCATGGTGTCTATGGTGGCAGCAGTGTTTCAAGGGTAAATGTCCAGTGGTGGGTCTATACAAGTAGAGTCTCACTCTGGAATCACAAGGATACTTCCTCTCCACATTTCCCCTGGCTACATTTGCCTTCTCCCACCTTTCCCATCTCTCCCCCCCCACACACACACTTCTAATACTACCTGCCTTCTTTCCCTCCCCCTCTACTCAACTGTTTGTCCATTGTCCCAGCTCCAAAGAAAACCTTGCAAGTAGACAGAATTGTGCTGGATTTTCAACATTTTAAAGATGCAAGTCTGATTAAACTCAATGGGGATTGCTTTTGAATAGACATAGATTTGATTGTGCTGTTTGTCAATTGTTATTCTTGCTATCATTATCATTACCATTACTATTGTTGTCATCAGCATCATCTTCCCTGCCCAAAATAGTTCATGATTGTGAATAGCAGTATGATGATTATAATGGTTATTATTTGGAGGATGAGGGGAAATGTCACAATCTGACTTTTTTAAAAAATGGAAAAAAATGTGGCCAGTAAAAGGCACTGGTTAAAGTACCAATTGAATGTAGAGTTCAAAAAGGGTGGGGGTGGAAAGCTTCAGTGGTTGCATTGCAATTCTGATATGTTGATAAATGCAGTACTTGCAAGGGTATTACGAATAGATCAGGAAAAGGGTTCTTTTTACCTGTTCAGCACAGAGCACAGTAATTTCCAACCAGAGATCACTTTCTAATTTGTTAAACTGTATGTATTTTACAAGAATGAGATGCTCTGAGCAACCATGGATGATGTTTAATGCAGCATCCTGGTGATGTTTCCCCCATGACATCTTCAGAGACTACCCCCTGTAACATCACAAGGCCCCACTTGGTTTGGGCCCTGAAACTTTAAGGCCTGGGATGGCCCTGATTTGGCAACCCTCAATGTATACAGCCTTTAGTTATTTGGAGGAACAAAAGAACATATATACAACAAGTAATTAATGGAAGTGGTTCTGCCTACCTCTGATCACTCAAACTGGCATCCTTAGAATGTTCCTATAAAGCTGAGCTCAGCTGTAAAGTGTATGCTTTGTTTGCTGAGTTCACATTAAATCCTTGGTTAAAAATCTTGTTAAAAAGAGAAGACATAGCCAGGGTGGGAAAGCAATCTATTAGAAAGAGCTGCTATCAATAAGAATAGATAGTACCAGGCAAAATGGAACAAGGATCTGACAAAGAAAACAGGACATCTTCATAACCTCTTGCCTGTGACCTTTTGCTATGCCTGAATGCAGTGGTGGCCAAGAATAACAAGAGAGGAACACAAGAAAAGCCATATTAGATCAGATCAAAGACATATTTAGTCCAACATTCTCAATTGCCCATAGAGAGATGATCTTTATGAATGAATACATTTCATCTTATTCTTCTTGGTAATCAGTATTCGGAAGCAGACTGCTTCTGGTACTGTAGGTGATATGTACTATCCTCCTTAACAGACATGGTGATTTTATCATCCATGGATTTTAAAATCCCCTTTTAAAGTCATTCATGTCAGTACTGATGACTACATTTTGTGGCACCAAATTTCAAAATTATCTGTCTACTGTATGAAGAAGTACTTTGCTTTATCTGTCCTGAATTTTCCACCATTTAGCCTCAGTGGATGACCTGGGGTCTAGTCTTACGAAAGAGGGAGGAAAGCTTCTCCCTATCTGTAGTCTTCACACCATGCATAATTTTATACATTTCTGTCATATCTCCCCTTAATTGCCTTTTTTTCCTAAGCTACAATGTCCCAAATATTATAACCTTTCTACTTTGGGATTTCCTTGATGATTTTGCTTGCCTGTTTTTGCTTTTTTTATATGTGTGTGTACTGTTTGTCTTCAAGTCGTTTCTGACTTATGGTGACCCTAAGGTGAACCTATCACAGGGTTTTCTTGGCAGGTTTCTTGACAAAGGGTTTGTTATTGTCATACAGTGATTGGAATGGTACACAGTATTACATATATTCTTATGCCATTAATTTATATAAGGGAAATATTGTACTGGCAGAGATTTTCCCCTCAGTTCCTTTTTAAACTGCTCAACATGTGAATCACCACATTTATTTATTTATGCTGCTGATGCTGCAGTAGCAGCAGCAGCCACCACAGACTAGGGTGACATTTTATTGACCCATCTCTTGCAATCCCAACTTGATGAATTGCTGTGTAGACAGTGTGCTACTGAACAGATGGGTTCTTGTCAGCTAAATGCTGACAACTATGCAATCACATGAAATGTGTTATTTTGTGTTCAATAGATCTCTCTAGTTTCACCTTAGCCTGGCATATCAAGCCTGAGAACAGAAATGGGAGTAAAGTTTCCTCTCAGCAACTTGCTTGTGTCAGATCCATGCCTGCGTGCATGGATTCTGTCAGTTTTTTTTTAATTAAAGTTTATTAGAAAATTTAAAAACTTACAAACACATAAAACAAAATATACATTACTACATCAAAATACATTGCTACACACACAAATACAAATACCTAACAAACACAAATACAGGTTTTAATTGATGTTGATTTGAATGTTATAGTTATTATATAGGTTTTAGATGGAAGGGGATTGTGGATAAGCTAGCAGTAATAGCAAATAAGTTAGCTGGTATGGGGGATTGGGAATAATTGTAGCAGGCTAGGATATTTTTGAAAAAGTTGGGCCATTGAAATGTGTAAGCTGTGGGATGCAGAGAGTTGGTGTCTGGATGTAACTGAAAGGAGGGGTGTGGGGTAAAATGCCTGGGCTGAAGAAAGAGAGCACTGGTGAGAAGGTTTGGAAAAGGGGGGGGGGGCTGGCTTGATGAGGGATAAAGGCTATGGGAATTGGAGGTGGGTACTAGTTTTGGCACCAAGGGTGTTGGGTGGAGTTTAATGATTTAGGGGTTTTAAGATATCATTTGGCTTGGAGGGGGCAGTTCTGGCTTGAACACTGACTGGTGAATTTCTGACTGTGTGTTCTCAATAAACTTTTTGTTGGTCCAACTCACTGAACTTATTGATACACAAAGTTCCTGAATTTGCTCAAGTATGACAGTTTGTTCTGTTCTCATAATTATAAGGACAGCAGTTGGGTCATACACACATGGACCAGTTTCCATATTTTTTGTTCTACCATATACAATCTTCCAGTTGTCTTGACTTGAGAGTGTGCCAAGGAAAC
This sequence comes from Phrynosoma blainvillii, assembly GCA_026167975.1. NCBI lineage: Eukaryota > Metazoa > Chordata > Lepidosauria > Squamata > Phrynosomatidae > Phrynosoma > Phrynosoma blainvillii. Next base: position 222,176,199 of record JANUYF010000001.1, on the reverse strand, counting down.
CCATTATCAGCCACAGGAATTAGAAGTGTTGGCCCTGGGATATTCTCGGCAAATCAGGAGACTGATTGTATCACATGCTAAGAGAGAATGCTAGAACACATTAACTAATAGGCTGTGATGCTTCCTCTGCTTCCTCAATACCACCAATAAAGCCTAGAACAGTGATATATATCAATTCAGATACCAAATAAAGTCATGGTGAGACTAGGAACTGAAATAAATTCCAGCTCTAAACATTTTCTGAGCCAGCTCAGATCCCATCAGTGGGTTTGTGATGTTGAGGGTTTATTTTTGTCCAAATATTTATAAATTACTTTAGGATGCACTACATTCAATCCTTTTGTCATTTTACTGATGATTGTCTCCATCCGGGAAGACCCTTTTTCTTCACCACCCTAAATAATTGAGTGTCACTAGCCTAACTGGCCACTTCACTACTCCTCCTGCTCCAGATTGTTTATGAACAAGTTAAAAAGCACTTGCACTAATAGAGATCTCTGAAGGACCCCACTTCTCACATCCTGCCATTACGAGAACTGGACCTTTAGTCTTACTCTCTGCTTCTTGTTCTTTACCCAGGATGACTTTTCCTCCTACCCCAAAACTGCTATGTTTGCTCAGCTGTCTTTAATGTGTGACATCAGAACCTTTTTGTTAATCCAAGTAACAGTGCTTTCCATTAAATCCATGTGGCAAGAGGTCTGTGCTCATTTTCATATCCTTTGCTCAGCATTTATGTCTTTTAAATCATGAGGCTGAGCTACTGACTTTTTATACAATTTTCACAGAGCTAACTAAAAACAGTAATCTGCCACCTGCTGAAGATAATTTGTCAGAAATCAAACACACCAGGGCTTTAGTGTATTTATTGTGGAACCCTATCACCTTCCAGCTATGAATCAAGTGCTCAAACATAGGGACCAGGGAATATATAGTCAAGGTGAGAGTCCAGGAGTTACCTTTCTTTTCCTGGGACCATCCTGGGGTTTCACAGACTGCCAAGGATGGGAGTCTTTGGAGGAAGCAAACCCTAGAGTTTGTTTTCTTCTGTTATTTTCAACATTTTAGGTTGAATAGTGCATTATTTCACCACATGATCTTATTAACCCAGTATGTTAGAGTTTCCCAAGCTATTTTTCATAATCTGTTCTATTCAAGCCTGCATTTTTAAAGTTATTTGCCTTGGTTTATTTGTTATCTGCATGGTTTATTGGCAATGTCATTATTTTAAATGTTATACACAGTTTCTATCATTTGTTAGAGGCATGTTTATTTATTTATTCAGCCAGAAATCCAACATCTATTCTATTGCCTCTATAAAGCTGTTCTGTTTCCATAGCCTGTGTGTCCCTAGAATGAGTGCCTAGGCCCATTCTATAATTTATCCATGTCCTCCTTTAGCTGCGTGGGTTTGGAATTCTTTAAAGTGTTGGCAGTTCATAAGAGAAGCCATTTGTCAGCCTGCACTGCTGAAAGTATTTGTTGGTAGACCGAGCCATCAGTTTGCAAACATGCTGCCTACATCTTGGACACGGGCCTGAGCTTCAGTAGCAGGAGTCTGTTCATCTGGAAAGAACTGGATGTGTCAGGGCATAGCACTAGTTTTCCTCCATTGGCTTTGGTGGGAATTGCAGGAGCACATTTTATACATATTGTATTTTGGCTTCCAAATCAGTAACTTGACTGGTGACTTTTCTGAGGACCATGCCCACCAACATTGCACACTACAGCCATCCCATAAATGCCACAAGGTAAATCACAGGTAGAAAAACAGCATGGTGTAGCAATTTGAGCTACAGCACTTAAAGTGGCTTCAGATTGCATTATATCTGCAGTTTAGATGCACCCTCAGATAATGAAGTAAAATCTCTTTATTTTTGATCATAATAAATTTTTGGCTTGTTATTTTGACTGCTCTCTTTTTTGCATGTGTTTAAATTAGAGAGCAAAGTGCTGTGAACAAAGGTTGGTTATTTACACCATCATCAGCATATATAAGTAATTAAAACCACAAGTATATGATTTGACATGAAAATGATATAGCTTTTATCATACTCCTTTTCTTAAAGCACAGAGGAGCAAGTAAATACCTGCCTTGCTTTCCCATTGCACCAAGACACAAGACTTTTGCCATTTAGTTCACAGACTACTTTCAAACTGGATTAATTGCCAGCACAAAGTACTCAGACTCTCTGGACTCCTCTGGGCTAAAGAAGATAAGCTAAGTTATCTTCCTGCACTACTGCATTGATCAACTAATCCATACAAGTCATCTCACCTGTCAAGAAACCACCTTAAGTAGTAATGATTCTTTGACAGTCCTTTTTATAGCACCTTAGAGCCTTCATCTATGTGACTCAGTGGACCTGGTTGGTACTTTGATAAAACAGCCCTTTTGAGAACTGAAAATTGATAAAAGAGACCTTTGAATACAGCAAACATGAAAAAAAGAATAGTATGATGCAGTAGAACATTTTGTCATATATAATCCCAGAAAAAATGAGCCAAATCTTAAATTGGCCTAAACCAAACCTGTGATTATACCAAAATATGATCTAAATAATATCCCAACAGAATTTACTGACAACATAAGAAACAGATTTGCATTACTAAACATGATAGATGAGGGACCAGAGGAACTATGGTCTGAAGCCAGGGAGATAATAAAAGAAGAATGCAGACAGATACTTTCAATAAACAAAAACAAAGAGAAAAAACATAGCTGACAGAAAAATTTTTTTACAACCAATAAAGAAGAGAAAAACAAAAACAAAAGGTAGATAGGAATAAATGAAGAATTGTGAATGCAACAGTACAATGGCTTGTGCAGAAAGATAAAGAAAATTACTACAATGACCAATGCAGAGAAATAGAAGACAACAAAAAGGAAAAACAAGAGACCTATTCCACAAGATTTAAGAAATCAAGGGAAAGTTCAAACCAAGGACCAGAATGCTCTAAGACAATAAAAATAACGTAATCCAAGACCAGGAAGGAATAAAAAGACATTGGATGCAATACACAGAAGAATTATACAAAAGAAATGACAAAATGAAGGACACATGGAATGAAAAGCCATATGAAGATGAACCCCAAATTCTAAAAAGTGAGGTGGAAACTGCAATAAGAGAAATACTGAAAAACAAATCACCAGGAATAGATGATATTCCAATCGAACTCCTGCAGTCCACACTGACAGAGTCAACTCTAGTGCTAACCAACATATGTCAACAGATATGGAAAACAAAACAATGGCCAACAGATTATAAGCAATAAATATACATCCCCATCCACAAAAAGGGAGACACAAGAGACTGCAGCAACGATAGGACCATAGCACTGATCTCCCATGCAAGCAAAATCATGCTCAAAATTCTGCAACATAGATTCCAACCATACTTGGAAAGAGAGATCCTAGAGGTCCAAGCGGGGTTCAGGAAAGGAAGAGGCACGAGGGACCACATTGCAAGCATATGATGGCTAATGGAGCATGGGAATTTCAGGGAATTTCAAAAGAAAATCAGCATGTGCTTTATAGACTATAGCAAAGCCTTTCACTGCATAGATCATGAAAGGCTATGGAATACCCTTAAAGACATGGGAGTGCCAACACATCTGATAGTCCTGATGAAGAATCTGTACTCAGTACAAGAGGCTACTGTCAGAACAGAACATGAAGAAACAGAATGGTTCCCAATTGGCAAGGGAGTCAGACAAGGCTGCATCCTTTCACTCTGTCTGTTCAACTTGTATGCGGAATATATTATAAGAAAAACAGGCTTAGACACAGAAGAAGGAGGACTGAAAATAAGAGGAAAGACTATCTAAGATGCAGATGGCACCATAGTATTAGCAGAAAACCTCACAGATGTGGAACACCTACTAAGAAAGATCAACGAAGAAAGTGTGAAGGCAGGCTTAATGTTGAACATAAAGAAAACAAAAATAATGACAACCAAGGACCTTCACAAGTTCAAGCTAGACAATGAAGAAATAGAAATAGTAAAACAATTCCATACCTGGGATCAAACATTGGTAGAAATGGGGACTGCAGTCAGGAAATCAGAAGAAGACTAAGAATGGGGTGTTTGGCTATGAAAGTACTAGAAAATATTGTAAAATGCAAAGATATACAACTCAGCACAAAAGTTAGAATCATACAAGTCATTGTATTCCCCATTACCATGTATGGATGTGAGAGCTGGACAGTTAAGAAAGATGATAGGAAGAAAATCAATGCATTTGAAATGTGCTGGAGAAGAGTGCTGAGGATCCCATGGATAGCCAAAAGGAAAACAAATGGGTCTTAAAGCAGATCAAGCCGGAAACCTCCCTGGAAGCCAAGATGACCAAACTGATACTGCTGTACTTTGGATACATCATGAGAAGAAAGAATTCTTTGGAAAAAAACAATAATGCTGGGCAAGGTGGAGGGAAGTAGGAAAAGATGAAGGCTACATGCTAGATGATGGACTCTATTAAGGAGGTCACAGGTTTTATGGGGTTGCAGGAATTAAGCAGAGCAGTGGAGGACAGAGGGCCTTGGAGGTGTCTCATCCCCAGGGCTTCCATGAATCGAGATTGACTCGAGGACAGTTAATAACAACAAAACCTGTTCCCCTTCTATTCTTACTGGGATCACGGGAATCTGGTTTTCAAATTAAAAGTAAAATGTCAATTAAGGTAGCAGATTCTTGTTACCTTCCCCAAATATTTTCCCTTCCTGATGGCCCATCACCCTGGGAAGCTTTTTCCCACCTTAGCTGCCTTCTGATATGGGAGACAGGAAGGAAAGTAGGGAGGGGATATCTCCCTTCATTTCTTTTGCTGTTAGTGTTATACATTCCTGCCCAGGCTTTTATATGATGCAGGGATCTGATTAAACAAATGTGGTCCTTGCTGTCATGTCTCATTTTGTTCACAGTCTTGTGCAGTGAGATATCTGGGAGGAAATTGAATGATCCAAGTCCCATCAGAAACATGGCCTCCTCCAATCTTAACGGGGTGCTAATTGTCACCACATTCCCTTTGTATGATTAATGGTGCCTGCCATGCTGCCTGTGCCTTGAGCATCAGGGCATGAACAGAAAGACACTGTTGTTTGCCACCTTCGGTTCTGCAGGCAATACATTTCCTGACACTCTCAGATGAAGAAATAGAGCTTCTTGAAAAACACATTAATTTTGATTAGTTCTTCTCCTCATCCCTTATCAATACAATAGGTGACAAGCAGGAAGGGAGGAGGGTGCTCTCTCATTCTGACTTTTACTTAATGTCCTAGAGGTGACCCAAATCCTGGAAACAAAAGCAGCAGTGTCAAACAGAGAGGACAAAACACTTTGAAAAGAGATCTGGTAGTGGCAGCTATGGCGATATCTGTGAAGGAGGACATTTACTCCAGGATTTAGCCTGGATTTTCAAGGTCCTAGCCAACCCCCCTGCCCAAAATATTTTCATCCAATACCTTGGATAGTTTCCTGTAGGTCTGCATAAAACTCATGAGCAGATTCATCACTTTAGTTTACAACACCAATCTGAATTTCAACTCTTCTGCATTTCAGGGAGTCCTAATTTAAATAAATAAATAAATAAACAAACAAACAAACAAATAGTCTTTGTTTCCTTACAGTGATTTAAGAATGCTGAGGAAAGCCACATGCTAGATCAGGGGTCCCCAAACTTTTTGAGCCGGGGGCCGGTTCACCATCCCCCAGCTCATTGGAGGGCCGAAGTAAAAAAAAAAAAAAAAAAAAAGGTGGCTGCAGTCACACACGCGCGAGAAGGGCGGCGGTGGCAGGACCAGCACGGGCCAGTCAAAAGCCTCGATGGGCCGGGTTCGGCCCACAGGCCCTAGTTTGGAAACCCCTGTGCTAGATAGATATACTTTATTAAAGAGACCATGAATAAGACTTTGCAGGAGCTGGGCAGAGCAGTAGAGGATGGGGGGGGGGGCTGGAGATGGCTCATCCATAGGGTCACCATGGGTAGAGATCAACACAAAGGCAGTTAACAACAAGAACAACAAAGCAAGGTGTTGGTTGCATGGCCAGTGTTGCACCTTGGTTATGATCAGGCTCACCTACAAATCACTCACCCACAAATCTGACTGGGAGACTCTGGCCTAATTAACCTTCCAAGGAATTGTGAGCATAAAAATAAGCATATCATATTATAGTTAACTCCTGAAACAATGGGGCAATATAAGTATAGTAGCGTGGTCTCATGGTTTGATTGTTGGACTACAATTCTGGAGACCAGGGTTCAAATCCCCACTTGAGCATAAAAATCTACTGGATGACCTTGGGCAAGTCACACTGTCTCATCCTCAGAGGGTGGCCATGGCACCCCCTTTAGAAGAAACTTGCCAAGAAAACCCTATGATAGATTCACCATAAGTAACAAAAAGACTTGGAGGCACACAACAACAATAAAATAAAATAAGAAATATCTTGGAAAAGCAGTGTTTTTGCAATATGTTAAACAGTTAAGAACAAGCTTCCCCATCACATAAAATGACTACTTGTGCAGTGAATGGTTTCTTATTAGGGTTGTGATATCACATGGTTTGGGATGATGCTAACCTGACAACCTTACTGCAATACACACATTTATATACCTATGCAGTAGAGATACATATTCATTTGGAGCTAAATGCTACAGTCCCATATCTACTTCTTTTGGAGTATGCTCCACTAAATTTGATAGGTCTTCTCAAAGTACCCTGACTGTAGAGGATCAATGCACCGAAGAACATAGGAAATACATTTTTCATATTTCATATTTTCTGCTGATGATCTTAAGCTGAGGTAAAGATAAAATACTTATATGCAGAATAGCATCATATGTAAAAGAGAAGTGTCATTTTAAATTTAGGAGGGAGAAAAGGAGGTAAAATTCATAGAGAGCCTAAAAGTAAGGTTTAAACTACAAAGCAAAGAGCAGTTTAAGAAGGATTTGCTGTGATTATTCTGATATTTAGAACCTACCTCAGTACAGATGCATACTATTTAGAGATCCCCTTTGGAATATCCAGATGTGTGTTGTACCAGGACTTCATTTTATTCTATCAACAGATTGGTAACATTACCTTCATGCATTGCTTATGTGATGCTAGTGATAATAACTAATTAATTAAAACCATTCTCTATTGCATCCGAAAAAGTGGGTTTATATCCACAAAAGCTTATGCTAAAATAAAAATCAATTAGTCTTAAAGTTGATATTACATTTTCTTTTTCCCCTCCCCTCCCCTTCCTTCTTCTTATAATTAAAATCAAATAATTTGAAATTAAGTTAGACATTTTCAGATGAAAAGAGGCAGCTTAACTAAATTTATTTTTAACTTGACTTTAGGTGGAATTTGATCCTTAATTCCCGGATTTAGTCAATAATTAATTAAATGCAAGACCTCACTAAAGAGTGTCATACTTATATCTCCCAAATGATTCTTGGATTTGTAAAAAATGGTTTCTTGCTTTTTTATCATCTCCCAGTTTGTGTCACCTCAATTTATTCACTCAGAAGTAGCTCCAGTGGGAGAATTACGTGAAGGGCTTTCATGGCTAGCCATTTCAGTGACTGATCTTCCCCCACCTCATTTGATAATTACTTAATTTGAAGATAAATAGAACTGATACAGTATGTGTAAAAAGAGTTTTCATGAATTAATTTGGTAGATATAATTTATAATAGTTGGTTGTGAGGACAAAACCAATTATTTTGTTGCATTTTAGATTGTTGATTAGTTGATTTTTGATTAGTACTGAAGAATTAATTGATAGAAATTACTTTAAATTAATTTTGAGATTAGAGATAATTAACTTGTGAATTGGAAAAGAAAGTGTGTTATTTTAATTGATTAATATTGAAGAATACAATAAAGCTGATTATTATCTGTTAATACAAAATATCAATATACCAAGTTATAAATACAAATAATTAAATATTGGAATAATTAATTGAGGAAATTATAGTAGAAGGATAATTAATTGGTGGAATTTTTAGATACATATTCAAGGACAAGAGTAAAAAAACACTATAAAGTGGAAAAATAATTAATTGTGATTAGATATTTGAGAGAAATTATAGGAGATTAAAATGACCTCTACTACAAAAAGAGCAACTCAAGTAGCATCATTTGCATAATGAAGAGGTTCAACTGATGCATCTTCAAAATCACCAGATCCCACCACAATTTTTCCTGAGGAATTTAAATCAATTAAGGAAGAGATGCACTTGGAAATGAAGCAAGAGGTGAAAGTTTCAAGGAAAGAAGCTGAAGAAGACATGCATCGTGAACTGAAAAATTTTGGCAAGAAATTGGATAAAATTACTAAGGACACAGGAGTTTATCACACAGGGAGTCCCATGCAGAAACCCTACTTTAAGTAGAAAAAAAACTTCAAAAACGAAAGCAATTTATTAATGGGATTCCCCAGTGTGAAAAGTGAAAGCGATGTTAAAATGGGGTTAATCCGAATGGAAACTGCTTCTTTTTACTTTCAGAAAAACCCGAAAGTAAAAAGGAGCAGTCAATAAGGGGTTTCCGTTTGGATTAACCCCAGTTTAACCTCCTTTTAACAGTGACGTCGTCTGAAAAAACATCCGCTTTTGCATTTTTGTCTACTTTAAACCCCTATTTCTGCAAGGGATTTCCCCCCGTGTGATAAACTCCATAGAGGGTTTGCAAGTAGAAACAAAGAAATTGAATGATAAGACATAGGAGCTAGAAGGTACTATAAGAGAAATACGCAATACACAGAAAAGAGACAAGAACAAAATTCTGCTTCAAGAGATCCATTATCGTGAGAGATGCCTGAAGCTGAGAGGAGTGCCATTATGCTCTGGACTGGTTAACGGACTGGGTTTTACTCAAGGAAACAGAAATTTTAAATACTGAAGGCTTCAATAATAGATTTGGATGGTACAGTTACTTATGGTATGGGAAAGAAAAGGTACATCAGGAATTTAAACATCACGTGATTCGAAGATCCTTATTAAATGTTTGGAATGAAACTAAAAAGAAAATATATAGAAAAATCCCCCTTTGGATTTCACCGCATGAGGCTTTTTTTGGAAGGTGGACTGCACTTCATAGTTGTAATAATAATAATAATAATATTTTTTATTTATATCCCACCCCTCTGCCAGGCAATCGGGGCGGCGTACAACATTTCAAAACATAAGAACAAATAAAATCAATTCAAATCCCATCCCTCCTTCCAACACCCACCCAACCCCTAAAAACAAATCAAACTAAACAGATTAAATAACAATAATTAAGTAATTAAACAATTAAACAATTAAACAATAAACAATTAAACAATAATTTTTAAAACCCGCCGGCGTTCTCCCCGGTTCCGCCCCATCCACAGCTGCTCCCGGCCCCCAGGTGATGGTAAGGGGCAAGAGAGTCCTTCAGGGGCCTGAGTCCTCCAAGAGCGCTGCCGGCGCCACGTGTTGGCTAGACTAGTTGGCTAAGATATGAAGATATTCTTATAAAGACACCAAGAAAAGGATATGAAATAAGGTCTTTGGAAGAACTGGGAAAGTTAGACCTAAAAATGCATTGGTTACTTTACATACAGTTGACTGAAAGATTTAAAATGGACTCTAAACTTCAAGGATTTGAAGAGGAAATATTGAATTTGGATAAAATAATATTAGAACCACCAAAGAACAGAGTAAGTAAACTGTATAAAGTAATAGAAAGAGAACAAGAAACTGAAAAGATATCAGAGAATATGATTAAGTGGGCAACAGATATTGGCAAAAATATTGAATTAGAATGTTGGGAAAATGCCAGAAAAAAGACAGAAAAATTGACGCAATCACAAGACTTAAAGGAAAATTTCTGGAAAATGGAGCAGAGGTGGTATCTAACACCAGCAAAAATAGCAAGAATATACAAAATTAAAACAAATACATGTTGGAAATGTAAGCAAAATGTAGGATCATGGTTTCATGTCTGGTGGAGGTGTTCTACAATGAAAACTTTTTGGAAGAGAATTCACATCACAATACAATACATTTTTAAAATAAGGTTTGAATTATGTCCTGAACTATATCTGTTAAATATGACTAATAAATTGCGCGTTAACTTAGAAAAGAAGTTTTGGAGGATCCTTCTATATATGATCATGGCTGCTAGACTACTGATAGCACAGAAATGGAAAAAAGAATAAATACCAACAATAGATTATTGGATTTTCAAATTATCTGAAATGAAGGAAATGGATAGATTAACAGCGATATTAAACCACAAAGAACTAAAGAAAGTGGACAAGGAATGGGCCCCAATTGAAAAATATATAGAAGAGAGATGGAAATAAAACAGCAAAGCAATTTGTAAAAGCGAAATATAAAATAGAGATAAACCTAACAGGGAAAGCAAATGTATGGAAATATGTGTATATGTTAATATTATGGAAAAGGATATGACCATATAAATGCTTTAATGCTTTAATAGAGTAAAAACAAGAGCTGAGAAATGTGAAAAGTTTAAATGTTAGAAAAAGGGAAATGGATTGTTATAGAGGATATGAATTGTACTTACTGTCAACGAACTATGGGAAGGAAGGACTAAATTAAATGTTGATAACACTTGGAAACAATTAACTGTAAGAGGAATCAAATGTGTATATATATATATATATATATATATATAATATTCCTTTTATATGTAGATTATTTTTTAAAAAATAAAGAAAAAAGAAAAAAAGGTATAATTTTTTTGGTATGGAACAATAAAAAGCCATGGGTAAAATGGAAAACAATAACATGTCAGAGGGAAGAAGGAGGAGGCAGACTGTCAGATCTGAGCCTATATTATCAAACTAACTTGTTAAATTAAATTGCAGATTGGATTACACTTGAAAATGACAAACTGTTGAATCCAGAAGGCTTTAATAATACATTTGGATGGCATGCCTATATCTGGTATGGGAAAGCAGTGATACATAGTGAATTTCAGCATCATATTATAAAGAGATCTTTATTACACATATGGGGGAAAAATTAAGAAAAAATCTATAGAAAAATTCCCCTTTGGATTTCACCATAGGAAGCATTCATTGGTTGATAGAAATCATTAGATATGTGGCTAACATACAGAGAGATTTTATACAAACCAGAACCGAATAGATAAGAATTGAATCCCATTGAAGTACTAACTCAATTAGATCCTAAAATGCATTGTTTTTTATATAGACAATTAAATGAAAGATTTGAAATGAATCAGAAAAAGGAAGGATTTGGTGAAGACACATTGGAATTAGATAAAATTTTATTTGACAATTAAAGTAAGAGAACGGCTAAATTATACAAATTCCTAAGAAATTTTGAATAGGAAGATGAACTGATATCTGATGTTATGTTTAAGTGGTCTTCAGATTGTGGGCAAATTATTGTTACAGACAGTTCAACGTATGCCAGAAACAAAACAAAGAAATTCATCAAATCCCAACATTTAGGGGAAAACGTTTGGAAAGTGGAGCAGAGGTGTTACTTAATCCCAAATAAAATTGCCAAGATCTATAAGACTGATTCAGATAAATGTTGGAAGTGCCAAGCAGCTACTGGCTCATAGTTCCATGTTTGGTGGTGCTGCCTAAAACTTAAAACATACTGGAAACAGATACATACAATGATTGAACAAATGTTACATATTACATTTGAGATGAGACCAGAAATATGCCTTTTAAACATGCTAAATAATATTCCATTACAGATTGAAAGAAAATATGGGAACATCATGCTATATCTCATAACAGAGGCTTGAATGATATTGGTGCAACATTGGAAGAATCAGGAAATGCCTAGGACTGATGACTGAATAATGAAGTTACTGGAAATGAGTGAAATGGGCAAACTAAACTGTTGCATAAACTACAAAGATATGTAGGTAGTAGAATGGCCCCCTGATTATGACATATTGTAAATTAAGATGGAGAAAGGTGCAGGAAAAACAAAAGTTTGACTAGAATACAAAGATATTATAAGAGAGGAATCATAGGATTTTGAAGAGACTCTATGAAAACTATATTAAAAATTGTATGTAATCATATTATAGATCAAAATAAAGCTATGCAGATAACGAGGTGATATGAGACTAGATTTTGGAGGAACTGAGGAAGTCAATGTTCAATAAAAATTCATGTTGGATTATATGTAATATAATCACCTTATTGTAAATAACTGATGGAAATGTTTATTTTATTCTTTTTATAAAATAATAATACTTTAAAAAAATAGTAGAGGATTCATATTGTTGAAAGCAGACACCATGGTGAAGAAATAGCAGTGCTACCAAAAGTGCATTTTTCTGAATTTTGGTGTGTGCATGAATTCCACATGACCCCAGATGTACGCTGCAATGAACCCTAAGTGCCACCAAGGCAAGGCAGGCAGGTCACGCCTAGGTCACCAAGACTGGAAAATCCCCAATCCCCATAGGCAGGTAGATAGTGTGGGAGTTGCAAATGGACCATCATCACCTCCATAATCAGAAGGATGGGACATAATGGCCTAGATGCCTCACCGGGTGGGCCACTTAATCCTCTGCCATTCACCTTGAATATTGCCAGACCAGATCGCCTCACCCATGCAATCTCACATCTTTGCCCTGCAGCTAGTTTTAGCCCTTAAAAACCCCTGGATTTCTCCCCTCAGTGTTGCTAGTTGGAGGTCATGGGGACCCTGTGTCACTGTGTTCTCTTATCTAGTTACCAGCACCTCCATTCAAACCTGCGCTTTCAGAATGATTGTGTCTCATGTCACTTCACCCAATTGGATCCCAGAGGATCTGTAGTAAGTATCACCTGTAGTTCTGCCTCAATATCTTTTCCAAGCTAACCCCTGATTTCCTGAATCTTGATTAAGTGTGTGCGTGTATGTGAATCGCTGTGTGATTTCCCCCTTTTTAATAAATAGTACTTCAATTGGAGAATTCTGTCTCTGCATCAACTCTTAGATTTCCTCAAACTCTTGGTATACACATGGGAGATGGCTTCGCAGGGTCCTTGTAGCCAATCCCCTCTCGATTTGAGCTAAATAAAATTCCCCTTAATAGACTTTTGGCTACAGCAAGGAAGGGGAAGGTGGGAAAATTGGAGCTTACTGCCAGGACGAATGTTTGAAACTGTTCTTCCACTGCACTTTATTCCAGCCACCTCAAATAATAATTTTGACTGTCCCCAATATTCCCCATGGATACATTTTGAAGAACAATCCATTTTTATTCTTTACTATAAAATTCTGCTGTCACTAGAATCTTTAAGTTTTTATGATAAAACTTGGTTGCTGTTGGAATCTTTATTGCCATCTTCTGGAGCTTTTGAAAAATGCAAAAGTGTTTTTTCCTCATTAGTTATTCTTCTGTTACTATTTCAGTAGGATAATATTTAGACACTTTATGTTGATGGTAACAAGTCACATCTTTTTATTAATTTTAATATAAACTTGAAGTTTGAAAAGGGTCACTAATGCCTGCCTTTACAGATTTTATTATTGTATTGCTTTCATGCAGAGTAGCTCTTACCATGGTCTGATAGTAAGCTCCAGATATCATCTGTTCAGTAACATAAATTATTGCTCTCTGTGGGTAACACACATGAATTTCAATAATAGTGAGGACACAACACCAGACTACATTTCTTATGAATCTGCTGTTCTTAAGGCCACTTCTCAAGTTTTCTAAAAAGGTAAAGTTATAAAGGTCAGGGTGCTAACCTGAGTGGCCAGTAGATCCATTGCCCTAGGGTTGTGATTCCATTCTTGATTTTGCCACCATTCCTCCTGCAGTTTCTTCAAGTGGGACAAGAACTATGCTTGTGCTGGACCCTCTCCCTGCAGAGGTTTGGCACAAGAACTCCTATGCAAATCAGAGCTGCTGTGAGAGGAGCTGTGGCAAAATTAAGAATTGATTCACCAACTCCTTGGCAGCAGATCTATCAGATGCCACTGCTCTGCATCTTTATTGCTGGCATCCTATTAGTGGCATTTTTGTTGTTGTTAGCTGCACTCAAGTTGATCTTGACCCATGATGACCCTGCCTGTCGTCCACTGCTTTGCCTAGCTCCTGCAAACCCATACTCATGATCTCTTCAATAGAGTCCATCCATCTAGTATTCCTATCTTTCTACTTCCCTCCACCTTTCCTGGCATTATTGATTCATGCCTTCTCATGATGTGTCCAAAGTACAACAGCCTAAGCTTTGCTATCTTAGCTTCCAGGGAGATACCTGGCCCAGTGCTGTAGGACCTATTTGCTTGTCTTTTTGACTGTCCATGGGATCCTCAGCACTCTTCTCCAGCACCACATCTTGAATGAATTGATTTTCTTCATATCTTCTTTTTTAACTGTCCAGCTCTCACATCCATACATTGTAATGGGGAATACAATGGCTTGTATGATTCTAACTTTTGTGCTGAGCAGTATATCTTTGCATTTAGGATCTTTTCTAGTTCTTTCATAGCTTCCCTCCCCATTCTTAGGGCCTCTACAGGCAGCGCTTTGCCCCGTCTTGAAGGCAGGGAAGGGGAAGGGGAAGGGCAGCCACACACCGGGCAACCCAACCCCTCCCCAAGGATGTTATGATGGTGCATGCCATTACGTATGGCGTGCACCATCAAGATGTCCTTCTGGCACAGTGTCTTGATGCGCTGCACCAGAAGAGACACAGAAGAGCTGCGTGGCACCTCTTGATGTGTCCCTTCTGCTGGCTCCAAAAGGAGCAGCATTTTAGCACTCCTTTCAGGGCCAGCAGAAGGGAGGATTGGGGCGGAGGTGTGGGGCAGCCTCAGCCCCAATCCTCCACTTCCCAGGGCAGCGCACAGCTACCCATCTACATCCCCCTAAATCTTCTTCTGATTTCCTGGCTGCAGTTCCCATTTCTATCAATGTTTGATCCCAGGTATGGGAATTCTTTTACTATTTCTATTTCTTCATTGTCTAGTTCAAATTTATGTAGGTTGTCCATGGTTATTATTTTTGTTTTCTTTATATTCAACAGTAAGCCTGTCTTTGCACTTTCTTCCTTGATCTTCTTTAGTAGTGTTTGAGGTCTGTGAAGTTTTCTGCACTTATTATGGTGTCATCTACATATCTCAGATTGCTGATACTCCTTCCTCCTATTTTCACTCCCCCTTCTTTTGTGTCCAAGTCTGCTTTTCTTTCACTATGTTCTGCATATAAGTCGAACAGATAAGGTGGTAAAATGCAGCCTTGCTTGACCCCTTTGCCAATTGAGAATCATTCTGTTTCTCCATGTTCTGTTCTGACAGTAGCCTCTTGTCCTGAGTACTATCAGATGTGTTGGCACTCCCATGTCCTTAAGGGCATTCCATAGCCTTTCATGATCTATCCAGTCAAGGGGTTTTGCTATATGCAGGTATAAGTCCAGCTTATACCTGCATATACATGTGGGGTTTTTTGTTATTGCGGAGGTTGACTCTTTCTTCCTTCCTCCCTCCCACCCTCCACAATTACCAAAGCCACCCCCAGGACCTACTGTTGATCCACTCAATGCTTCTCCCCCACCCCAGCCCCAATAACCATTCTGTGCCTGGTAAAAATTAGGGGGAGATCAGAATGATTACATTATCTGTGAAATAATTATATAATCTCCTGAGATCAGAGGATTCCAGGAGACTGGATGATGTTATTATTTTGTTTTTAGCTAGAGGGACATAACCAGACACTTCCCAAATCCCCCTCTACTCTCCAGGCACAGTATAGTCATGTGGATGGGGCAAAAACATCCTTACAGTAAGTTTGGGGTGGGTTAATGACCAGCTGTGTGTATGACAAAAGAGAAATGAAATCCTAGGTGGTGTTTGACTCAAGCAGCTAGCACAAGTGGGAAAGTCTTTGGTGTGACTGTTCACCAGGCAGCATCACAGCTAGAATTTCTTGCACCAGTGTATCCCTGCTTGCAGTCCCACCCTCCTGTATTTCAGATGAGAACAGACATGTCTGGGAACCATCACATCCAGTCTGGCTCTCACAAAACCATAAGGTGGACGCAACATGGCCAACATTGAGCACTCTATCCATTAAGCCCAATGCTTTAATCGGTGTGTGTGTGTGTGTGTGTGTGTGTGTCTGGAGCCAACATGGGAAGGAAGATAAAAATCCAGGCAAGCAACTTCATTTCCCACTAGTTAAAGATTCCTGGTTCAGACCTAGGATAGTAACAGAATACTTCACAATATAGCCATTGCACTGACGAAGTTAACACAAAAGCTAACAACACAAATTCTGCCACAAACATCAGTGAAGGTCCTGATCTTTTCCTCATTATGCAGTTAAAGAATATTTCATCACATGTCTCTCTAAAGTCCAAATCCCCATTGTGCTATGAAATCTGCCTGTCCCTTTTCTAAGCCTTCAATGTTTCCATAGCAACGCAGGAAAAACATGGCTGTGTACGTTGGGAGGTGTTGGAGTCAGTTCCATAAAAAGATACTGTCAGACTAAGCAATGGTACTGAAGATTTCGACAGCTAAAATGCTGGCATATCTTGGTGCCTCAACAGTACTAGTGAAATCTCCATAAAATTATCCACAGCTTGTATAAATGAACTCATGAATGTTGATGATGAATTCACATGCAGAGAACCTTCAACCTCAAAGTAAATTCAAAAGTGAATATTTGTTATTGCTGTTGTTACGGGTACTGTTGTGTAATGAATCCATATTGAGTTTTTAACTCCATGCAAAATAAGCAATCAGGCCAAAGGCCCAATGACTCCAATATCTTGTTTCCAAAACTGGTCTTTGAGAAGACTTTGTCTGACTCCTTTTTAGCATATAAGGGTCAGACTGTTGGTCTCACTATAAATCCAAGCTGTTACCATAACATAAAGATGGCTACATGGAAAGCAGTAGCATCACCCACCATTGACCTTCACTTGTACCACACCATACCAAATCCTTAGTAATATTTTTGTACAAATGTTACTCAAAAATCATAATTCCCATATATCACTGAAAGTAAAGGCAATAGTTGGGAGATAAACCAGCAAAATTAAAATTATATCTTTAAATGACAATATCATATGCACAGCCTAAATGTATTTACATATACATAGTGTCATGTGCTTAAAGTGAAAATTTGGTAAGATGGGATGTTTTTAAATAAAAATTTAAAAGAATATTTTTAAATTAATTTTTTAAAAAACCTGAGGCCTCTACTTTTTCTTCTCACTGAACCTTTCCCCACTCACACCATCTCTTCTGCTGAGCTCCAGTTTTAAAGAGATGAAGGCAAATGCCACAGCCAGTTTCTACCAAAAGGCAGATGTTTAGGGAGCAGTGGTGTCACACACCCCTTAGGGTTTCACCTGGTGTGGTTCGCACTCCCTGCATCCTCTTAGTGATGCCCTTGACTGAGGGTACACAACTAACAAGTAATATGTACAACTAACTGTAATCTGAGCTTTACACAGTACATGTCCAGCTTGCAGTGAAGAACAGATAATCAAAAGCATTGAGGCTCAAACTGTCTCAGTCATCCTGGTGTTTAAAATATAGTCAGGTCATTTGAAACCCAGGGTGAATGCATTCAGACAGCTCTCAGCATTACCAGTCAAAATCTCTGCGCAGCTAGTCCATCTTTTTCCAACTCAATTGATTTTCTGTGGTATAGAAAAAGATGAAGTGGTGAGAAAATGCAAGACAGTCAAAAATGGAAAGCAGTGATCAGACCTCTTTTCAAAATGTGTAAAAGTGGTACAATAAACCCCTCAATCTTGAAGCATATTATAGTTCCTCACATCTCAAAATATACATTCAAAGAGCCAAACATTCTTCACCATGTCTTGAAGCTGGCAGTTTCACCTGGATTATTACATTGTAAAAAATATTACATTCCCAAATAGGAATCCACAGGAAACACAGCAGGCTCATAATGATGTGCTACTGTCATCAACTAAGAAATAAAGATGTAAGGATAAAAGGGGGGTTGCATTTTAAAATAAGAGTTCTCTGTGTTTAAGCTTGTTTGGAGGCCATTTCCCTGGCCTCAAAGCCTCTTTCTAATCCTATTTATACTGTGTGAAAAAGGCAAAGGATTGGTTGTGACTCCTCAATTTATTAATTTGTATTGATTGATTGAATTTATGGCCTACCTTTCCCCCAAAATGGGATTCCAGGTGGTGAAAAAAACAAGTGAGCCCATATTAACAGATTCCTTATTTATTCATGTTGCAACTTATATTTATTTATTTATTTCATAACCTTGGATAGTCATATGATCCAATGCTGTGGAACGTATTCAAGGAGTAAACCTTGGTGACCTGTGGTTTACAGGAGGCCATATCTGGATTTTTGTTCTGCTTTAAGGATATTGAGCATGCTGTATTGGAGCAGGCTGACAAAGATAAAGTGGACATCTGTTCTGTCTAAACAAAGCATTTTTTGCTCCTTGAAGTACATGTAACTGAAAAATTGTGAGATTGTACTAGAAAATTGCTTTCCAAGTGCTTATTTCCTTTAAGAAAAAGTGTTAATTGAATGCAGATTAAGTGCTATCATTAAAGGTAATTTGCAATCACAAACAGCAAAAAATAGCAGCAAACTATTCTGCCTGTAGCCAATCTCATTCTCCCATATATATATATATATATATATATATATATATATACACACACACACACACACACACATATTCCATGTAATTTTGCATTTCACCAGGAAAATGAAATATATTTCAGAGTGGAAGTCTAATTTGAGATGGGGGGGGGAGAAAATTATGCTGTCAACATGCGGTTACTATGGCAGCATTTTTCTTGCTTCTCTGGTTTAGACAGTACAGGGCAGAGTGTCTGCTGGATTCAAGCACACACACATAGACATTTAAATGCTAATGTGCAGTTCAACCTTCTCTTCATAACCTTGAGGCAACAGAAGGATCCGGCTTCAGAAAAGATTTTTTTTGTTCCCATAAATCTGTCAGCTGGAAGGGATTCCCCCAAATTCCACTTAGAAGCTAAACCTGAAGATTATATTTGTGTTTATTATCCTGTGATCTATCAATCATTTATATATGGGTGACTTTTAAAAAATGTTGTACTTTCATTTTCTTCATTTGTTTCCTCTTTGCAGTTCCCATAAATTTGTCCTTTGTTTAGATC
This sequence comes from Phrynosoma blainvillii, assembly GCA_026167975.1. NCBI lineage: Eukaryota > Metazoa > Chordata > Lepidosauria > Squamata > Phrynosomatidae > Phrynosoma > Phrynosoma blainvillii. Next base: position 222,157,066 of record JANUYF010000001.1, on the reverse strand, counting down.
CTTCCTCACTCCACAAGCAAGAATATTCCATATATAAACTACACAGAAACAAACACTTTGATGTCCCAAAATCACCTGTAGAGATACACAAATTGAAGGGCTCACCTTTGATGACACAGTTGCTCTAATTGCTTTATGATATAAACATTATAGGTTTTTAAATGATAATGTAGTTTATGATGCAATGTTGCTAGTAGCAACAGGCACTGATCACTTAATACTTAAATAAATCCAGTAATATAAAAGAAAGCAAACAAAACAGGCCTCATTCTGGTGAGAGGCCAGGTAAAACAAAAATGCTTTTATTAGTCTCCAAAGGTGACAGCAATAGGGCCAAAGATGTCTCCTGAGGAGCACAACCTGCAGTAATACAAAAGCCAAGAAAAAAATGATGTTCCCAATGGATGCTCATGTAATGTTCAGGGTTCCAGTCAATGTTTTTCATAACACATCAGAAAAAAAGTTGTGTTGTTACAAAAACAACCTTGGTATTACAGAAGTACCTTATAATGAGATGTACTATGGTTTAAACTTGGATGAGAAACTGCCAATAAATACCAGGCGCTATAGACTATTTTTCTGAGGAAGGAACTGTCCAAACCATCTCTGAGTATTCATTGCCTAAGGAAACCTTTTGAAATTCATGGGTCACCATAAGCTGACAGATGACTAGAAGGCACAAGTAAACACACATCAGAATCTCTTGGCACTGTCTGACCAGATCTAGCTTGTGCAGAGGCAGAATGAACTCTAGAGAAAGTTGTTGTTGTAATAAAACTACACTTTGTTCATCTCTCTGTGGCTTCCAATGTTCTTTAAGATCTTATAGCTATTTTTGCACCTGCATATGCAAACACAACAAGGACTCAGCAGGCATTAAAGAAGCTGAGATGAGTGTTTAGAGCAGGGCGGACAACCTCTTGCCTGTATGCCAGATTTTGCCCATCAAGCCAGCATATCAAACCCCACAGTACCTTGGAAACATGCCTCTACCCCCTCCTGCTAAGGAAAAAGGGTGAAGGTGGAGCAAAGTCCAGTGCACTCAGCTGGCACTTGATCAAGACTCATCCATCTGTCCCCAGAAGTGCTTCCTGAAGGCACCTCTCATATAGAGAAGGTGAAAGCAGGATGAAGCCAGGCACACACAGCTGGCAACTTATCCTGAGGTTAGGATGCAGCCAGTTCCTCAAATCCTGGCTGACTTTTGCTCCTTCACAAGAAAACTGAAAAGGCTACCCAACTCTAGCTAAGATAGGTGGCACCCTCAAATGATATTTGGATTTTAGAAAATCATGAATCACTTGCTTATCAGCATTATTTTAAAAGCTGGTGAAAAGTTCAAAAAATGATGGGAATCTTTTAGAGCAGGCATTACTAACTTGGGGCCCAGGGGTTCATAAAGAGGAGAGAAGGGATGGTATATGTGAAAGGATTATGGAAGAGAAGAATACATGAGTGTTATCTTTGCCAATATACAAAAAGAAAAAAATGATTGAGAAACAATGTTTGTGGACAAGGGTGTGAGTGTATATGATTATGATTGTATGAATAAGATATTTTTAAATATGTCATTTTTAATGAATAATAAAATTTAATAACAAAATAAAACTAAAGAGGAGTCCATGAAGCAGGGGTGAAAAAAAGAAATGAACAGACAGAAATAGAAAATTATGCTTATGTACTGGGGGGGGGGGGGCTTCCATAGCTTTCATCAGATTCTCAAAGGAGTTCATGACCCCCCAAAAGTTAGCAACCACGTTTATGCAGGCCTGGGGAACATGTGATCCGAGTTTACATGCTGCTGGACTGGAATTCCCAGCAGTCCTAGCCGGCATAGCTAATTGTAATGGAGTTGCATTCCAACAACATTTGTAGAGTCCCTGTTGATGCAAATGTATCTGAGAAGATGGTAAGAACTGTCTCCTGACTGCTTATGCCATTCAAGTTACTGAAAACTCTGGAAAGGAGAGAGTATTTGTGCTATCCTCCTGTACATATATACATTTAGCAAAGCTGCTGTTAAATGCACCAATGTTCCTCAAGGTTGTATTCATATCATTTCTCTCTCTCTCATGCATACACACACACACACACTTTGGAGAAAAAATGCTTAGAAGAAGCCATGTATTTTTCATGATGATGGTCACTGAGGCTGTCCCTTTCATTGTAGATCTGAAACAGATCATCAACATAAACCTCTGCAGGGGCGGGGGACTGATTAGGATGGTCTGCTTTAGGAGGCTCTTGGGGAGTTTCCTGTCACTTCACCAGGAGATTCTGCTGAAGCCCTGGTTGACCTTTGGAATGGGGAAACAGCCAGGGCTGTGAACACACTCACTCCTGAGTGTCCCCTCTTATAGAATGGAGCCAAACCAGCCCCCTGGTTCTCCAGTGAACTGATGGTGATGAAGCAAATAAGATGGAGACTACGGGCCTAAGCAGACTGCCAGAAATAGTGCACATTAAATTGAGGCACTGCCCTGGCTCAGTGCTAGGGAATCATGGGAATTGTATTTTTTTCTGAGACACTGAACCTTCTCTGTCAGAGAGCTCTGGTGCCACAATAAATTACAGTTCCCATGATTCCCTAGCACTGAGCCAGGGCAGTGCCTCAATTTAATGTGCACTATTTCTGGCAGTCTGCTTAGGCCCTAAGTGAGATTGGCAGAGGACTGGAAGTGAATCTAACCGAACATGGGCTAGAGCCTATTTGAAGGACTATTCCATGAAAGTGCAGGCAGCAAAGAAATTATTTTTTGCTGCCAGCGTTGTATCTGCACAAAGTCATCTAGCAGAGCTGTTCCAAGTAGTCAGTAGTCTCTTACACACTCACCCTCAAGTAGAAAATGCAGACCACTCGGAGGCCCGCTGTGAAGAATTTGCATGGCATTTCACAGATAAAGCCACTCAGATCCACTCCAACCTGGATGCTACAATTGATACAGTGCCAGTGAATGTAACCTTGGCACCTGCCTGTCCAGTGTTAATGGATACTTTTTAATTTGTCCAGCCTGATCATGTGGACAGGATTCTTGGGCCTCATTCTTTACAAATAAATCAGTTTGTGATCCGAATCAATGGACTGGTTTGACAGCGGAGCATGGTTCACACTACCTTTGCCCCAATTGCATTTTCTTGTTGTAAAATAACCCACTTGTCATTCACATTGACTAATGAATTGATTCAAAATTGACCCTCTTCAGCAGGTCACTGATCGCTGATCACATCATAGGAAATCAATTCCAATCCGCATCTTGTTCACACTTGTGCTGAATCAATTTACTGCAAAAGACGCGGAAAAAATGAGTGTCAAAAAGATGCGTATTAAATGGGTCTAGAGCAGGGCCCCTCTCTCTAAACTGCTTCAGTGATTCGGCTCAAGTGCGAACAAGGTTCATTTAAACCACTTCAAACCAGTTAGCAAAAAGGTTTATAATATAGTGGAAGTGAGGCCCTGGAGAGGTAAAAGCCACCACATGTGTCTTGGATCCTTGTCCTACTTGGCTTATTAAATAGGCCAGAGGGGGACTGACTGAGCGGGTAGACAATGCATCCCTATAACAAGGCAAAGTTCCATCTTGACTAAAGGAGGCAGTTGTGAGGCCTTTGTTTAAAAAGTCATCCCTGAATCCCTGAATTATAATGAATAATTATCAGCTAGTGTTCAACCTACCATTTTTGGGCAAAGTTTTAGAACGTGTGGTGGCTTCCCAACTCCAGGGGTTTCTGGATTAAATGGATTATCTAGATCCATTTCAATCTGGTTTCAGGCCTGGCTATGGAACAGAGGGCCTCGGCAGATGACTAATAGGGTCGTCTCCGAGGCAAGGAAGAGGAGGGGCAGCCGCACGAGCGGCGCCCCTTCCTCCTCCCGAGGTTGCCCTCGGAGCTGCCGGCCCTCCACACTGGTATCCTTCTGGACTGCCTCTCTGGGATGGGCTTGGACGCACTCTTTTACCTGGAGGGGATGAACCCAGAAGGGGGTGCTACAGGACTCCTGCTCAACCCCCTGGCCTGTGGGGTCCCTTAGGGTTCAGTGTTGTCCCTTATGCTATTTAACATATACAGGAAGCCACTGGGAGAGGTTGTCTAGAGTTTTGGGATGCAGTGTCATCAATATGCCAATGACACCCAACTCTACTACTGCTTTCCACCCCAATCCAAGGAGGCTGTCTTGGTCCTAAAATAGTGTCTGTCATTAGTAATGAACTGGATGAGGACAAGTTTAAACTTAATCCAGACAAGACAAGAGTGCTCCTGGTCAGTCAGAAGGCAGATCAGGGAATAAGGATTCAGTCTGTGTTAGATGGGGTCACACTCCCTCTGAAGATGCAAGTTCACACTTTGGGAGTACTCCTGGACTCATCTTTGAACCTGGAGGCCCAAGCCTCTTCAGTGACCAGAAATGCTTTTGCACATTTAAAACTTGTGTGCCAACTGCACCCATCCCTTGAGATGTCAGATCTGGCCTCAGTGGTACATGCCTTGGTTACATCCCGTTGGACTACTGTTATACACTCCACTTGAGGCTCTCTTTGAAGAGTGTTTGGAAACTTCAGCTGGTCCAAAGAGCAGCAGCCAGGCTGCTAACAGGGGCAGGTTACAGAGATCATACAAGGCCCTTGTTGAAACAGCTCCACTTGCTGCCAGTTTGTTTCCAGACCCAATTCAAAGTGCTGGTGATGACCTATAAAGCCCTATATGGCTCATGTCCAGGTTATTTGGTAGACTGTGGGGGGAAGCAGACGGAGGCGCCGGAGACTCCGCCGGACAGAGCACCGCGGGACCGCAGCCTCCGCACCCCGTTGCTCCTGCGGCGTCCCTGGAAGGAGCGTAAAAATAGCTTTTACCCTAAAAGCTGCAGCGGGAGGTTGCCCTCGGTGCGCTGGCCGTGCAGAGGGCCGGCAGCACTGAGGGCAACCTCAGGAAGAGGAAGGAGCGCCGCGCGTGTGGCTGCTCCTCCTCTTCCGGGCCTCCAAGACGGCTCAATAAGCCGTCTGCCGAGGCCCTGTATCTCCGGCCTGGACTCTGAGATCCTCAAGGGAGGCTCTTCTTCCATCCCACCACCGTCACAAACATAGTTGGTGGGGACGCAAGAGAGGACCTTTTCTATAGCTGCCCCTAGACTCTGAAACTCCCTGTCCAGGGAGACCAGAATGGCCTTGATGGCCTTCTGCCAACAGGTGAAAACCTTCCTTTTCAGGCAGACATTCAAAACAGAAAACTTTTAAAGAACAGCCTAGGATTTTATATTGTTTTAATGTATTTTAAACATTTTATCTTCTTTTTATTTTATTTTATTGTACTAGTTTAATTCTATTTTAATGTATTATTTTGTATGTTTTTAATTGTATTGTTTTCAATGTTGTAACCTGCCCTGAGTCCCAGTCCTGGGAGAAGGGCAGGATATAAATAAATATAATTAATAAATAATAAGAAATATTGGGGCTATGCAGACGGGCAAAAAGGGCTGCTTTGAGGGTGACTTGTAGGTGTGGCCTTTAGACAACGCATGCCTTAAAGTCTCCAGGAAAGTGCCCTCTAGCCTGTATGCTGAGAAAAGCCGCTCCAAAAAGAAGCTGCTTTTTTCTGCTCCTTCGGTGAAGATACCTACCTTTGCATGTGTGTATGTATGCAGCGACACAGATGAACCAGAAAATGGCCATATAAATGCACTATTGCACGTGTGGCAGGAAATTGACTCGGCGATCCAGAGCATGCACCCTATGTTTCCAGGTGTGGATGCACTGGTGCAGGTGCGCTTGAATATTAGAACTCTAACCCTAACTGTAACCCTAACGCTAACTCTAATTGTAACCGTACACATGCGCCCTAGCAACTGTCCTCTGTTATGACAATAAACGCATTCTGTTGGATGTACGCTTGCTGTCAGCATGCACAGTAGTTTGCATGAAAGAGGTTTTTGTGACTTCTGTGCAGGTGTGCATAAGATTTGCACACCACTTCTTGGCATGATTGGGGGGGGGCTCCTGGAGTAATGTTTGTCTGTGTGTCCTGTTGACCATGTCCCTTGTATGACCACCAGCTGCATGTATCAGATCTGTCCACACAAGCCTCCCTTGCATGTATCTCTCCCTTCCCCCCTGATCTGTGTGGGACATGTTTTGTGGAGGATGATAGTCTTTTCAGTTGACAAACCCGTTCCTTTGCCCAAAGGGTGGCACAATCAGACAGTGGCACCCACCCCTTGGGGGAAAGTAGAGGTCAGCAAATCCTTGCATGATATGTGGGTGTATTACAGATCCTGTGCAGGTGCACAGGGATGCCGAACTTCTGTCACCTTTGTGCACAGTAACAGATTGTATACCACCCTATAACAGGTCCTCTGCAGGTGTGCGGGGTTGTTTCCCTGCACAGATGCGCAGGTGTGGAGATACGGTCCTCCGCACATGTGCATGCGTTTAAGAACAAAAAAAAAATTAAAGCAGCCACTGCTGGCCCATGTGGTTGCTCCGTCTCCCTTTGCAGCATCTGTGGGGCTGGCGGTGTGGTTGCTGGGGCTTCAAAACAGCCTCGGAAAAGCTTCATTGACTCCCCCCAGTGCGGTTGCTCTGTCCCCATTTAGGGCAACCTCAGGGCAGGCAGTGGATTGATGTAGCTTAGGGAAAAGGCAACTTCAGGTCACCTTTTTCTACCTGTCTGCATAGCCCCATTGTCTGTCATTACTAAACAAAATTCAACAATTTCCAAAGACGCTGAGATACAGGATATCTGCAGTCCCTGAACTGCTTTCTAATACTCTAAATAATATATTACATTACCAGACTGAAGCCTCTGAAGACTTCAACAGCTCCATTTTGAAGCAGGCAGGCTGGCCTGATGAACATTTTCTGCAGAACTCTTCCCAAGATACAGCTCTGTTAATAATTCAAGTGTAATTCACATTAGACTCTCCTCTCCTGCTGAGGGAACATGTGCATTTCTCATTTTAACTCTTTTGATGCCTTGCAGAAGAGAATAGAGGACATCTTCTATGCACAGCCAGTATGGAAGAAGTTTAGTGATTTGGTTCACACTTTCCTTGGTCTGTGCTTCCACACTGTAGAGATTGCATTAAGCAGATATTGGACTTAATGTTCCAAGTCCATTCCAGCTCTAAGAGTCTACATCCTATGAAAGAAAAAAAGCACAGGCACCTCACAGAAGTCCCTTCCCATCCTTGCAACAGGCCAGCATTGTTTTGCCCATGTTACAGAATAGATAAAAAAGCCTACGCTATGAACTGGGAACACTCAACTCCATGGGCCTGTTCCTAACAGCTATACCATGTCAGCTCTGTGATGATCCATGAAGCATTCGCTCATTGGGCTCGTTCCCACTATGATTGAAACCAATTTGCTGATCGGTTTATACGTGCCTTGTTCACACTGGAAACAGTTTCAGACACATCCGTGTTCAATCAAAGCAAATGCCAAAAAATTGCTCTTTCGCAGACAGATCAATTGGTGGTTCTTTTCAAAAGATTCAATTGGCAAGCATGTTCAACAAATGGTAATGACATTGGGGTCTCAATCGCATCACACTGGAGGGGAGGGACTATGGCAGAGGGTTGGCCCTCCTTTTCTTAGTTTTTTTCCACCTTTCTTCAAGTCTTTCCTCCTTTCCTCAAGTTCTTCCTCCTTTCCTAATGCTTTCCTACTTTCCTCAGGTTCCCCCCCCCCTTCAAATCTTTCCTCCTTTCCACAACACTTTTCTCCTTTCCTCAAAGCTTCCCTCAAGTCTTCACCTCAATTTTCTTTCCTACCCCCTCCCCTTCATACAAGCCCCCTCATTCCCACAGATGCCAAGGCGGAACCCTCTGAATCTCATCCTCTTTGTGCTTCAAATTCCAACCAAGTGGTGAGAAGGGAGTGCTTCTGGCAAGCTAACTTCTTCTTCTCCTTCCCTCCCAGCTAAGCCCCTGCCATGCCACCACTGCCTCTTTTAATGGACTCCTAAGAGAGGTTCTTGGCTTCCCACTCTTTCCAGCATGCGAGCTAAGAGAGGGAAACCCCCGCCGGGGATTGTGTGCTGGAGCACCTGGTTGGGCGAAGGCAGGAACCAGGACTGACTGGCCCTGTCTATTCAGGGATGGGGGCTCTGAGGGGGGGTGACCCAGTGTCCTCACTGCAGAGGAGGACAAGGAATGGAGCACCTTTGAGGGGAAAAATGTGGGCCATTCCCTCAGGAAAAGCTCAAAACACTCCTAGAAATGAGCAAAGGAGGGAGCTAGGACTGAGTGGCTGTGAGGCAGGCGGACCAGACATGTCCTCCTTATCCAGCACCTGTCCTCCATTTCAGCCTTCTGGTTCCAGGAGGAATTCCCAAAGGTCCCCCTCCCTATTCGGAGCATGGGTAAGAAGCAGGAATTGAGATTTCTAGGAGTGTTTCAAGCTTGTCTTTGGTCACATCCGATTTTTTTTGTTTTCTAGAAGGTCCTCCATTTGGCAGCACCTGGTCCTCCTTGGTAGCAAGGATCTGTCTTGAAAGACCACCCACTCCAAGGTGGCAGAATTCAAACAGATAGCTATTTTGAGCAGGATTAAGAGGAATGCAATGACATTTTGGGCTTTGATTTGGGGGCATCCTCCATTTTTCCTGGATGGACCTCTATTTGGGGAGGGGTGCCTGGTCCTCCCAGTCCTCCCTTCCCCCTTTTTCGTCTTTCTTTGCATCACCGATGATGCATAGATGCATCATATGATTGACTTTTAAAAAAAAAAAATAGCGGCGCAAATTTTTTTGTCCAAAAAGACACGAATGCATGGAATAAGGAAATATTTCACCTCCATAGTGGGAACTACACATCAGCCTGAATCAATTCAGCGACCCAATGTCAATGCGACTTGCAAACCAGTTTAAATGCAAGTGGTAATGAGCCCTTAGAACTATTTGTCCAGGTGTCAATAGGAGATTAACTGGGACAGTCTAGGCAGAAACAAAAGCAGATTGCTTGGAGAGATCACCCTGATCAAGGTTTTATTGGAGGGCGGACTACTGAGGAGTCATTCTGTTTCCCTGCTTTGCCTCCAGAAAGAAAAAGAAATGTTACCTGCCTCAGGTAAATTATCCAGCCCCCCATGAAATAAAGCTACATTTACCAGATCTCAGTGGCTGGCCATAATTCTCCCATTCTGCAGGTCATCTCGAGGCAAGGATGCAAATTCTCCAGTTTTGGTGGAATCCCTTCCTGGAAAGAGGAAAGAGATGTGTGCAAAATTCCAGTTCAGCTAGCTCAGTGGTACACAAGAATTTTAACCATGGGACTCCTCTTTACATCTACATGTGGACATCGCCTCCCCCACTTAGTATATGAATAAAAATATTTTGTTTATTTAGTGTGCATATTCTCATTCACACATTCATATATATTCATATTTTTACATTTTATAAGGAAATAACCATTCAATTAGATCAGTTTAAGTAAATTCAATATATATTTCAAAGCATGTGTACATTTTACATATAAAAAGGTTTTTGAGTAGAGGAGGAAAAGGAATCAGGGCCTCCCAGTTCCATGCCCCCCTTGAACAACTCTTGTGCCCCCCCCCCCTTGGGGATCTTGCCCCACCATTTGAGAATCACTGAGCTAGCAGACCAGTAGTTTGCTACAATTTGGATGGCTTGATTGATTTGTTTTTTTCAATTTGAACATCTTCTTTCCCTCCTAGTCAGTTGCACTGCCAGGGGTCACCTTCTGCTCTGCTCTGTGTCCATCTTCTGACTAGAAGCACGTAGGTTATATTAACTGTTCCTTATTTCATCTTTCTAAGTAAGTGAGAAGAAACAATCTCCTCATTTTACTGACATTTCGGAAAAACCCCTTGAGCTAAGATTTCTCTCTTAATTTCCAGACAGGAAAGCATGTTCTCTCTCCCTCTCTATCTTTGAATGACAAGCTGTGTATGACTGTAATTGTTATATAATCCATAATGGTTAATGACACCACCAAGGGCTATCCCTAGGTTTCAGGTTTTGGCCTGGAAACCTCAGAGCTTGGGACAATTCTGAACTGGCAACCCTAAGTGTGACTGCCTCACTTCTGGTCCCCATCCCACATCCCACATAATTGTTTGGAATGAGAAGAAATGGAGAAATGAAAGAGCAAGCACCTATACTCGACTGAGTAGTGAAGGATCCTTGTTTTATTTATTTATTTATTTTATTTCTATGCTGTCTTTCTCCCAGAAAGGGATCCAAAGTCACTCACAAATAAAAATTCTAACAACCATATTACAATAAAACAATTAAAAACATCAGCTAAAAGCAATATAAAATTACAAACATTAAAACCACTATAAAACCACAGTAAAACCACAATACCCACCCCATATAACAAACACCCGATATAAAAGCCATCCCATGCTTACACATTAAAAGTCTGCTTGAATAAAACCATTTTTGATTGCCTCCAAAAGGCAAACAGGGAGGGGGCCTGCCTTGCTTGTGGAAGGGCATTGTTTAAAGTAAAGCACATATAGCACCCTGTAACCCAACGACCTAATGTAATTAACATGAGAAGTAAGAGACAAGACTTCTTCCCCTCCAACTATCTGTAAGACAAGTAATGGGGAAAACATGTTACTCAGTTTCCCCTCCCAAGTAATAACTTGGAGGACATTGCATTATTTGAAAGGAGTGGCACTATGCCACCAACACCCTTTGACTAGGGCTTCAAAACATACTGGACAGTATTTTGTTATTTCCTGTCATTGTATGCCTTCATTTGATTCCAACTTTTGATGATCCTATAATAGGGTTTTCTTGACAAGGTCTATGCAGAAGAAGTTTGCCACTGCCTTCCTCTGAGGCTGAGAGAATGTGACTTGCCCAAGGTCAGCCAGTGAGCTTCCATGGCAGAGCAGGGATTCAAACCCTGGTCTCCCAGAGTCCTAGTCCAACACTCAAGCCATTTACACCACCCTGGAAAGTATTTATCCATTTCTAATTAAGAACAGCTTGGCACTAGCTTATAGTGGAAAACTATTTTGTCATGTATAGGTGTGCACTGAGAAAGGTTATTCCAATTAATACCTGTGATTTTTTTTCCCACTGCCTTGCTTTTGTTTTACCTGTGAAAATATATCCATTTCGGTTAAACTTCCTCATCATCTGCTGACTGCAATTCTGCCTTAACTTTAACCCTGTGTATCTTCTCTGCTCCATGATTTTACCTTATTTTTCAATCCCTGCTACAGTTTCAGATCCCTATAATGGATGAAGCCCCACATTGCAAACATTTGTTTGTTACAGATCAGCAAGGACTGATATTCTTCTGAGTAACAGTGTGAATTGTTTTACTAACCTGGTGAACAATAGTTTCTAAAACCACAACTGGGAAAAGGTTTGGTGCAGTGGTCCTTAATACCTTTTCAGTCCCTTAATTGTCTAGCAGCAGGTGTTTCAACTCTGTAAAAATGCTAATAGATTCCTTCATTCTAATCTGCTCACTGGATGGGTTTTTTTCTGTTCATCATTGTGATTACTTTCTTGGACATTCTTGGCCACCCATCTTTTCTTGGCCACCCATCTTTTCCTGTTTTCTGTTCAACATTCTTGGCCACCCATCTTTTCCTGTTTTCTGTTCAGCATGGTATGGTTGGTGGGGAAAGGACAAGTTAAAACAAGTCTTTTTGTAGAGAACAGAGGGAATTACTGTTGCTTCCATCAGTAGATGGCACTCTGGTGTAACTCTTTTCTCAGCCCAGGCTCAACCTGCCAACACTTTTCACTTTGTACATTTATATGGCTGACTAGTGATGAGTCTAAATACCCTAAAGCAGGCCAACACAACTTGGCAGTAGGTGGGGGCCAAAATTAAAATAGGCTAAACTTCTTTGGGCCACAGATAGGTTTTAATTAAATATTAATTAATAGTAATTATAAATATTGAATATAATTAATTAATATTAATTCCATCTTCCTCTGCTCAGCCCTCTTAGGAGAAAGCTGAGCAGCAGAGCAGCCTTTTCCTCTTCCACCTGGACTTCCCCTCGGGAGAAAGCTGAGCAGTGGAAGAGCTTTGCAGGGTGGGTGTTCACCCATCCTCCTCTGCCACTGCTGCCTGGCCTTCTCCTCAGGACATGGCAGGGTGGTGGAGGAGCCTTGCAGGGTAAGTGTTCACCTGTACTCCTGCTCCACCCATCCTTCTCAGGAGAAAGCCAGGAGGCAGAGGAGCCTTGCAGGATGAGCATTCACCCTTCCTCCTCCTCTGCACGTCCTCTCCTCAAGAGGAGGCTGAGCAGCAGGGGAGCCTTGAAGTTGTTCCATATCCTTAGAGGCCACCTATGTTGTGCATGCGTGTCCTAAAGTGACCAAATCACTTCTGATTTTGGAAGCTAAGCAGAGTCAGTCATGGGTGGGTGACTGCCAATGAATACCAGGTGCTGTAGGGTATATTTCAGAGGAAGGAACCAGCAAAACTACCTCTGAATATTCATTGCCTAAGAAAATCCCATGTAATTCATAAGGTCACCATAAATTAACAGGCAACTAGAAGGCAGAGAGAGAGAGAGAGAGAGAGATCTTATCTTGTAGTGGACAGAAAGATTCTTTGTGGGGCTATGCAGATGGGTAAAAAGGGGTGATTTGAGGATGACTGAAAGGTGTGGTCTTTAGACAACGCACACCTAAAAAGCGTCCCCTACCTGCCTCTTCCTGTGAAAGGGTGGTCCAAAAAGGAGCCATTTTTTTTCTGCTTCTTCCTAAAAAGTGCGCACCTTCAGAGGTGCATCTGTGTGCAGTGACGGAGGGGCAGTGGAAAAAGGGCACCCGAGAGTTAAAAATGCCCTTGTAAATGCAACAGCACACGTGCACCGCATTCTGAGTCTCCCATTGAGAACATGTGCCCTGTAAAAAGGCTTCAATTTAAAGTGTCCTAATGTCCCAGGTGTGGGTGTACTGCCGCAGATGCGCCTGCAAAAGAACCCTAGCCCTAACTCTAATTTTTGCAGTGTGCATGTGCCAGAGTGGGAAGGTGAAACTGTTGCAACTGGATGTATCAGTGTGAAAGTGATTAAAGGGAAAGTTTCACTTTTAAGCTGGACCTCCACACATATTCTAGCACCATTTTTTCAGCGGACCTTTGTAGCTGCAGACCTCCATAGCTGTGCACCTTCAGCGCTCATCTTGTACAGCGGGCAGAATGGCACAGCCATCCACAAGTGGCAGGCCAAAAAGAGGGAGAGGAACGTTGTGGTTCCATGCGGAGATGGATGACCTCATAGCTGGTCACAGCCACACATTCTGGAGAAATTGAAGAATTCATTTTTGAATGCCAATACATTTAAGGAGTTGGCAGACGGCATGAGGGCTAAGGGCCACCAACATACTTGGAGGAGTGTCGTCAGAAGACCCAAAAACTTCAGGGCAGATTACAAGAAGTTTAGGGATTACAAGGCCAAAAGCAGACAGGGCCCCTCCACCATGCTCTTCTACAAGGAACTCCATGCCTTCCTTGTCAAGGATGGTAGCATACAGCCCAGCAGAATATGTTCAAGTAGTGAAGTTGTGAGGGTCCCAGTCGGCCAGCCAGCCAGCCAGAGCAGAACCTGTGGAGGACATCTCTGAGGGAGAATGCACCCAGGAACTTTTGATGCCCTCTCAAGGTAAGATGCACCAGCGGCCCTGAAGCGGGGGTCATTGGACAGCAATAGGGTGGCCAGAGGGCAGAGATGACCCCATCCATTGTCATTTAGATGACCAGGAGGAACACCCTGACTCAGATGAGACATCCTGCAGTCAGAGGGCTATGGACATCTCCACCATGAGACCATCTTCCTGTGCCTCTACATCTTTCATGAGCAGGCCACCATCTCGTAGTACAGACTGGGGCACTGTGTCTTCCAGACTCAGTAGCCACCGTGACCACTCACCTGTCCCACGAACAAGTACAGCGTTAAGCGACGATGACACTTAGAGCAAGGAGAAGGCAGGTCCAGGACAATTCGCCCAGCTGATCCATCAGGTCCAGGCTGCACACGGTAAATTCACTGTTATGACAATAAATGCATTCTGTCACATGTATGCCTGCACTCAAAAAAGCACAGCAGTTTGTATGGCTTTTGTGACATTGTTTGTGTACGTGCGCAGGTTTTCAGAACCCCTACACTCTGCTTTTGCACCCTGGCATGCTTGGGGGGAGAACGTGGAGGAACGTTTGTCTGTGTGTCCTGTTGACAGGGGGCGCTTTTTAGGTGTGCGTTGTCTAAAGACCAAACCTCGCATGGCCACCAGCTGCATGTATCCAGTGAGTCTACACAAACCTCCCTGGCATGTACCTCTTCCCTCCACCCTCGATCTCTGCAGGACATGTTTTGTGTGTAAACTGTGCCCTGTGCCATATATGTCCCATAGAATGAGAAGTAGTATGAGTGAGAGAGGAGGGTGAAACAGCTAATCCTAGAGCTGCAATGCCACTGGCAGCCCGCCTGACCGAGATGAAAGGGAAGAGGGCGCATCGCTCAGCAGCCGCAGCAACTACTGCTGCCCTGCATCAGTTCATGGATCGCAGCGCAGACCAAATGGAGAAACTTCTGGAACAGGGGGAATGGCTCAGGCTGAGTGAGGCAGAGCACCGGAGGCAGTTTCAACAGAGATCCCTCCAGCAGCAGGAGTGTGTCGCCCATGAGCACTGGCATGTCACTGACTCCCTAGAAGTGCAGACAGGTCTGCTGGGCCGGCTTGTGGATGCCATAACGGGGCCCCAGAAGGCCATTGGTGGCAGAGGGGATGGTGTGGAGGAAGGAGGAAGTGCAAGAGGCATCCCCGAGGCCCTGCAGGAGGGGGCTGTTGGCTTGGACAGAGGAAGGAGAGGTCATTCTCCACCCATGGAGGTGGGGGCTGCTGTGGGCAGAGGGAGGACCTGCCACTCTCCACCCATGGAGGTGGAGGCTGTTGGCCTGGGCAGAGGGAGGAGGGAGAGCTCTCCACCCTTGTAGGAGGGGGTTGCTATGGAGGGGGAGATCACTGAGCAACGCCCCATAGATGAGTCTGCCAGCCTCTTCAGCAGCAACGTGGCAGTGCCACAGCCCTCTCGCTGTCCCCAAAGGCAGAGATCAAGTAGAGGGAGAAGGGGATGTTGCAATGACGACCACCGACTATCCCACACCTACCTCACACATTCCTATCCCACACTATGCCAACCTCATTCATGGTCCTCACTGCTTCTCAGTGCTGATCCTGCAATGAACATACACACCTGAGCACAAAACATCACAAGGTTTAGAAATAGAAAGTTTATTCATAAAATACAGCATTTGCCGGACCTGTGTACATGCACAGATTACGGCATGAATTTTTTAAACAACAATGTTACAAACTATTTACAAATGGGGAAAGGGGAAGGGACGCTATACAACAGGAGGGAACAAGGGGGGAAGGAGGGAAGTATGTACAAAGGGAAGGGGAGGGGAAAGTGCTTCAGGGATGGGGAGATGGAGGTGGGTGTGGGCATGGGGGAAGACCAAGATGGTCCACGATAGCTGGCACCCTGTCTCCCAGCCATTGTTCTGCAAGGAAAAAAAAGAGAGAGAAGTATGGTTAAGAGGTTGCACTACAGCCCATCACCCAATGCCACTGCCAGAGTTCCAGGGTGCCCCCCACTCCCTCCCTCTGCTTCTCTGCCACTCTTACCTCTCTGATGGTCCTGGTCCTGTCTCCCTTGTAATGCTGCCAGGTGGGCAGCATCAAGGAGCTCCTGGCCTTCCCCTCTTCGAGGGTGGCAACTTGGGCCAGGCTGCTCCTCCTCAGAGTCTCCTGTGGAAGTGAAAAACACCATTTAAGATACAGCCATAGAAAGTGGTGGGGGAGGGGAGGGACAGGAATGCCATGGAGGCTGCAGTCATGCAGCCATAATCTCTCCCCATGGGGACCTACCTGCTGGCTTGGGAAGCTGTTGTGCCTGCAGCATCATCATCGGAGGAGGAGGAGGAGAAGGGGAAACCAGCATGGTCCCTCCTTCATCCTTGCCATTGCTTCCATCGCACACCTGTGTTGGGGACACCATTACCACCCATGGATATGGGAAAGGAGGGAGGGAGGGGATGGATAGGGAAGGGTGATGGGGAGGGAGGAATAGGCATGAGGGACCATGGCAGGGGCCCGACACTTACCCAGAGGATGACGATCTTGCCACCGTGGGTGGCCGGCCGTCACCCAGAGGTCCTGGAGCTGGTCATAAAAGGGTGGCCTTTTGCGCACCAGAGGGTACTCCCCATAATCCTCTAGGGCTTCAAAGAAGCCCCCCTTCATTGTCTGAAACTTTGTTCGGCACTGTTGAGGGGTCCTCCTGAAGCCCTGTTGGAGAAGGGCCTGGGAGGCCTGGGCAAAGTATCCCTGGTTTGGCCTGTTGGTGCTGGCCATCACCCTTCTTGCGGCTGCCTCAGGGATTAGGGCATGAAGGTGAATGCCCACCTCCTTGTCCCTCCAGTGTGCGATGTGGATGGGCACTCTCCTCCCGGCTGCCATTGTCATCCTGGGGACCTGTGGAGTTCCGCAGGAGCATTTATGGGCAATTGTTGCTGGGGCAGATGGCCATATCTGGCCCCTAGCCAATGGAGACCCTCAGAAGACAAGTTTGTCTCTATCCCCCATGGTTGCCCTCTGGACTACCAATTGTTACAATCAAATGGGCCATTGGGAAGGCTGACTGTTGGGCAATTGATACATTGTCAGAGATTACAGTTGGTGGTTTCTGCACACTGTATCTTTCTATTGCCAGGAAATCTGGCGCCTGGTGACACCCCCCCCCCCCATGGCCATGTGTATATGTATGTGTGTGTGTGTGTGTGTGTGTGTGTGTGTCTGTCTGTCTGTCTGTGTTCCCCTTAGGCTCATGGTTAAGCATGGTGCATAAGAGCATGTATGCTGGTTGTACACAGAAGAGTGTGGATAATAGGATATGTTTATTGAGGTGCTTATGATGGCATAGTACAATAGTGCCCAAAGATCACAGATGGAGGACAGGGGATACCTCAGATCCTCCTGGTCTCAAAGAAGTCTGCCAGGGCCTCCCTCACAGCATCCCCTTCTCTCTGCTTCACAGCGTCATTGTCCTCCATGGGTGCCCCCAGGGTTGGCAGCATAAAGCGGCACCTGTAGTGCACTCCCTCATTCAGCACCCTTCCCTTTTCTCACAGATGTTGTGGAGGATGACATAGGAGACGATGATGGAAACGACATTCTCCTCTGCTGCAAGGAGTGGGCCAGTGAGGCACCTCCACTGAGCCTTCAGCTGCCCAAATGTCCTTTCTGCCACATTCATGGCGCAATTCAGCTTCCTGTTGAATCCTTTCTGCCTGTGCACTGGTAGGGTTTCATGAGCCACTTCTGAATGGGGTAGGCTCTGTCAGTGAGCAGGAGGGGACCGATCTGCTGACCCCTCAGGGTGACGGTGGGGTTCCCTGGCATGTAGATGTCAGTCTCCATGGCCTGGAAGATGATGGAGTTCCTTGCCACTCTCGTGTCGTGAGTCACACCAGACCAGTCCAATTCCACATCCACAAACCGTCCTTGATGATCCGTTGTCCCCTGGAGGATGACAGAGTAGCTGCCTTTTCGGTTGATTAACTCATTCCTCCGCCCTAAGGGTGGCACAATCAAACAGTGGCACCCATCTACGGCACCCACTACTTGGGGGAAGCCGAGGTCAGTGAATCCTTGCATGATCTGTGGGTGACAAGAAGGGAGAGCAGTGGGGGATTAATGAAAACAGTCAGGGCACTTCCACAAGATTCCACAAGATTGGTACTCATGACGTTTTTCATATATGTGCACAGGTTCAATGACCCTAGCAGCCTAATGTATACAGTGAAAGCCATACTGTATGCCAGGTCATGATGTTTTTCATGTATGTGTGCAGGTTCAATGACCCTAGCAGCATAATGTATACAGTGAAAGCCATACTGTGTGCCGGGTCATGATGTTTTTTGTGTACATGCGCAGGTTCAACGATCCTATTCTATACAGTAAAAGCTATACTGTGTGCCAGGTCATGAGGATTTTTTGCAGCAGAGGGGAAAGGGACAGGTGTGTACGATTGTCCTTACCTGAGCAGCATCCCCCAGGTACACTGTCTATGTCAGCAGCAGCTTCTCCATGCTGAGGACGAACTACACCAACACTTCCCCCACAGTGGTAAGGCCGATCCCAAACCGCTCTGATGCCTGCTTGTAGCCAGCTTTGTGGGCGAGGACCCAGATGGCCATGGCAACTCTCTTCTCCACCAGGATGGCTTTCCTCATCATGATGTCAGACCTCTCCATTTCTGGATGCAGTATTTCTACTATCTTGTGGAAGAGGGCACGGAGCATTTGGAAGAACATCTTTCATTGCTCATCAGACCAGATGTATGTGATGAACCCGTCCCACCAGTCGGTGCTTTGGGGAACATCCACCAGCGGTGCGGGGCTCTCTTGGGTGCCATCATAGCAGCAGTGGCGGCAGTACACCATGCAATGCTTGTTGCGGCATTTACTCTACCAGTTGTCACTTCTGTGTCCTCCGAGTCATCACTGCAATCTTATATGCATGCAGCTGCTGCAGGGGCCATGGTGGAGGCTCCTGTGGCCATGCATTGTAGGCTGACTATCAGTGCGGACCACTCAGTCGCCATGGCATACATGATCTCTCTGCTTCACACAGTGCGCTTGTGCATAGCAATACCAACATTGCTGTTAAAGGGGCTGTGTTGTCCCGACACACATGCACATGTGCCTGAGAGACCGCAAAAAAATAAAAAATAAATAAAAAATAATAAAAAATTAAAGCCACCGCTGCAGGCCCATGCGGTGACTCCATCCCCATTTAGGGAAACCTCGGGGCTGGCTGTGCAATTGATGAGGCTTCACTGCAGTCTCGGAAAAGCTGCATTAACTGGCCCCCATTGCAGTTGCTCCATCCCCACTTAGGGCATCCTCAGGACAGGTGATGTGGTTGCTGCAGTTTAGGGAAAAGGCAACTTCAGGTCACCTTTTCCTGCCCATCTGCATAGCCTCTGTAAATACCAAACTCTCTATGATACTTCTATTACATATTAAGGTTTCTTTAAAGAATGAACCCTCTCTTTGTGTCTCTTTGTGTTGTCCGTAACATAACAGAAAATGCTGATTCTGGCTTAGGCAATGAACCCAGTCCTGGGTCCTATGGGGAAATGAATGTGCTTTGGTTCCAAACCCAGTCCCCCAAATGCCCTATTTTGGATTTCACTATTGCCTACTGCTGGCAGTAGGTTGATTCCCAAGGGCCCCACAGTTAGGGTTAATGAGATGGAAATCCCTGCCATTTCTCCACTGGTAGATGGAGGGGCATGTCCATCCCAAACAAGCTCCTTTCAG
Organism: Phrynosoma blainvillii; assembly: GCA_026167975.1. Taxonomy (NCBI): domain Eukaryota; kingdom Metazoa; phylum Chordata; class Lepidosauria; order Squamata; family Phrynosomatidae; genus Phrynosoma; species Phrynosoma blainvillii. The sequence continues at coordinate 222,137,732 of JANUYF010000001.1, read as the reverse complement.
ACAGTTGGAGGCAGAGGGAGGAATAGTTTAAGCAATTGCATTTCAAGGCAGCTTACAACTATTTTAAATCTCCCAACCACAAAACTTAAAATAAATAAAACATATAAACAACGCAGGGAGATTTAAACACACATATATATTTGGTTCATTAGGCAAAAACACAGAACGCCCATCAGTGGAAACTACATAAGAAAGTTTCTCTCTCTCTCTCTTTCTTACACACACACACACACACACACATACACACTCCCAGAGTTCAGTTTATGCATACTGTGCTGGCATTGGCAAAGCCACCATGTGCATGCCATGCATAAATGATTTTATTTGCAGTTATTTTGAATTCATTGAGAGCGAGATCCCAAACACAAAGAGTAATGATTGACACATAAGAGGTTCTCATTAACCTTGAGGTTACTTTCATTTTTCTCTGTATCATCTCTTCCCTATGCATAATACTATTCGGGTTTACATCCTATTATTTCTTAGGACTAGCAAAACGTTATATTTGAACAAAGATGGAAAGCACTATTGGACCTGTTTCTGCCCATTGGATTTTCCCACAACTTTGGCATGCCCTACAGAAATGCCTATGTACCAACACATTGCATGCACACATGCTCTTTCATAAGAGCTTTTCTCCATCTGTAGTAGGAACTGCCCCATGAACTGCAGATTGAAACAGGTCTGCAATCTGTCAGTGACCCTGCCAAAAGCTACCCCCCTTCCTGATGTTTTTGACTATAGCTCCCATAAAGTGTAAACAGCATGATAGGAATTGTAATCTGAAACTATGAGCATACTGTTGGGGAAGTCTAGTCTGTTGGCTTATTTATTTATTGAAGATATTTGTATATTGCCTCCCTGCCCACATGGCTTGCCAAGGTGATGAACAAAGAAAAGCAATGAAAATTACAATATAAAACAGTCTAAAATCATTCCTAAAATACCACCTTAAAACAGTTAAAACAGAGCAATTTCAAACATTGAAGGCCACATGGAAGAGCAGTGATCATATGGGATGGGGCAGTCATTCAGATATCCTGGTCCCAAACCATTTAGGGCTTTCTAGGTCAAAAGCAGCATTTTGAATTGAGCTTGGAAACAAATTGGAAGCCAGTGCATTTGTTGTTTTAAGACCAATGTTAGGCAGTGCCTAAAATACACACCAGACACCAGTCTGGCTGCTGCATGTGCAGCCCCACATAGAGGGCATTACTGTAGTCTAATTGGGAGGTAACCACTGTAGCCACATCTACCTTCTTCAGGAAAAGATGTAGCTGATGCACCAGGCAAAACTGGGCAAAGGCATTCCTGGCCACCACAGCAACCAGGAGCAGCACTGTGTCCAAGAACACCTCCAAGCTACAAACCTGATCTTTCAGGGGGAGAGCAACTCCATCCAGAAGATGCTGGGATCCCAACTCCAGGTTGGTTGTCCCAACAGCACTTTCATCTTGTCTGGGCTGAGCCTCAATTTATTCACTTGCAACCAATTCTTCACTGCATCCAGATTATTTACAACTTTCACAGCCTCTTTGGCATCAGTTGTAAAAGACAGAGCATACCCAACCCCAGTGGCTTCATGTAGATGTTAAAAAGCATAGGGCCCTGTGGAACCTGACAGTCCAATGACCAAAAGGTTGGACAACAGCCCCCCCTCCCAGCATCCTCTGGGAATATTCAGATATGAAAGTCTGGAACCATTGCAAAGCAATGCTCCTAATTTCTATACCAACCAAAATGCACCAAACTGTCCCCTGTCCAACTCCAAGTACAGGTCTCCCACCAAGACAAACAAAGCTGTGTTTGTCTTATCATAACCATCCTAAACCCCAATTGTAATACATCCAGAAAATCCAAGAAAACCTGATGTTTAAGACATTACTTAAAATGGGGAAATTAAAAACTAGCTGATAGTCATCTAGGGAGGTGGACTCCAAATCAAGAGTTCTTAAAAAAAAAAAAAGGTCTTAGGGGCTATGCAGACGGGCAAAAAGGGGTGCTTTGAGGGTGACTTGTAGGCGTGGTCTTTAGATGACATATGCCTAAAAGTCTACAGCAGGGGTAGGCAACCTTTCCCCTTTAAGGGCCGAGAGACTTCAGCTCCCAGAATCCCAGGAGTTATTGGCCAACATGGGACTATTGGCCAACATGGCTGAGGCTTCTGGGAGCTGAAGTCCCTCGGCCCTTAAAGGGGAAAGGTTGCCTACCCCTGGTCTACAGGAAAGCACCCTCTAGCCCAGGGGTAGGCAACCTTTCCCCTTTAAGGGCTGAGGGACTTCAGCTCCCAGAATCCCAGGAGCTATTGGCCAACATGGGACTATTGGCCAACATGGCTGAGGCTTCTGGGAGCTGAAATCCCTTGGCCCTTAAAGGGGAAAGGTTGCCTACCCCTGCTCTAGCCGTTGTATGCCGAGAAAAGCTGCTGATTAAATCAAATATTGGTATAGATCTCAGTTTTGTCCTCCTATCATTTTTAATAAACAATTGCATTAATATTGATTCATGTATTGATTGATTTCAAAGAGGGAAGGTGAATATTAATTGTAAAACTGCTTCATGGGTTAAGAGAGAATGTTCTTGAAGACATCCAGGATCAGCCAGTTAGTGCCATTGACAGCTAGCTTTTTTTTTTTAATGTACCATCTTTAAAGAGCCAGTGTGGTGTTGTGGTTTGAATGTTATCCTTTGACTCTGAAGACCAAGCTTTGAATCCCCATTCTGCCCATTGGGTGACCTTGGGCAAGTCACATTCTCTCAGCCTCTGAGAGGCAGACCCCCTTGAACAAATCTTGCCAAGAAAACCCCATGATAGGCTTGCATTAAGTTAACTATAAGTTGGAAACAACTTGAAGTCACACAACCACCACATTTTTAAAGGTAACCTAGGACGAAAAGGTTCTTAGAATGATAAAGGTATATTCAGGCCAAAGTCTCCCCTTGCTCTGAAAAATACATGAGTTTTCACCTAGTGACAAGCCATCTATTTCTATCTCATTTTTCACCATTTTTCCAAGTAGATAGTTGAGGGTTGGGAATGATGGACTTAGCCTTTGACTGGAGGCTACAATCACTCCTCCACAAGATTATAGCTATGGCATGATATATTTTAAGATAACTGCCATGTGTTTGGTATAGAATAATGACTAAGAGACTGGACTATGATTCATTCATGAGGTTACTGTGTGTCCTTATCAATGCAACCTTACCTCATGTTTACGTATACAAAATGAAGATAATAATAATAACCTACTTTACTTTGTTTTTGGAGGGATACAAAACAACATAATATGTATGAGGCAATTTTGAAACATTGTAGATCTGCAGATATTATATTAGCAGATATAGATATTATAGATTATTATAGACCAGTAGGCATGTACAAATATCTATAGAACACCCAGCTGGCATGTGATGTTTTGACACTAAAAATTTGGATTTACATTAACAAAGCCTGTCTATATCACCATCAGATTTCACCATCTTCTGAGATTTCACTGTTTTAACTAGGCTGGCTTCTGTAAATTTAAAAGCAGCCCAATATGCAAAAAAATAAGTGCATGACACTTTGGGGGTGTTAAGATATGATATGATTCATCTTTTTAATTTCTCTGCAATATTAAACTGATCTTGACAATACAGATACCCATTCATGACATTTTTTTAAAATTTATTTTCTTTATAATACATATAGTATAATAATACAACAAAAATCATAATCTAAAAAGTTCATTCAGTCTCATTCAGCCTCTGTCCCCTCCCCATCATACATTTGTACAAAACACTTCCCTGTCAACCCTTTTACTTAAAAATTACCTCTATTTAATTATCCATTTTCTTTAATGTTATTCCTATCTTCCACTAGTAGTTTATTCAAAATCTCACCTGATCTAACAGTGGTTTGAATCTGCTAGTACAGTTGGCCCTCCATTTTCGCAGGGGAACCTTTCTGGACCCTCCCGCAAAAACGGAGACTCGCCAATATTCAAGCCCCATAGGCTTGAATGGGGCACCCCATTGATTTTAACGGAGGTCACCTCTTTGTGAATATGCAAAAATGAGGACCTCAAGTCCACAAGAAAGGAAGGGCGACTGTACTTTGACACAGTTTACTGATAAATGGTTTCCATATGGCCTCAAATAAATTCTCTTTTATTTCTCATCTCTCAAACCCTACTTTATATGTTAATTTTTCATATAGCTATAGCCCATATTCTGATTCACCAATTCTGTATTGAAAAGCTCTCCATTTTCCCCATACTTGTCCCTCTGAAGTGGATCTTTTCTCCTGTTATATAGCTTATCCATATTATGACCTCTTCCCCCAAATTTCATATCTTTGGACATAATATTCACACATGGTTCCAATCACCTAATTCTCCACAGGCCCTCCAGCATAATTTGCTACTCCATTATTAATCTTGTGCAAGTTAGGTTGATAACAGTACTTCTTTAGAAGCACAAACAACATTGCTTAAATATACCAACATCCAAATCCACAAAACAGCAGTATCTTTTCTTTGGGCCAACAAAAATGCAGAAAATACATCATGAAAACTTTCAAAGCTCCACTCACTTCTTCATCAGGCAAAGGTTAAAAATCATAAAGGAGAAAGAAAAAAATGATGATGTCACAAGCCTACACTTTGTCAAAATGTTGTTATTTTCATAAGTGGCATAGAGGTATCCATGTAGGCAGAGGCTGCTCCTCTCTTTTGGCTGTCATGTAGGCTCTAGGAGACAAAGAGTTGTAAAGTCCAGAAAATAAAATTTAAACTTCATTAGCAACAGAAAAGAAACTTCCTTTGAGAGGCAGGATGCACCTGCCCTTTGCAAGGCTCTCTGCCCCCTTCTTGAGCAGAGAATATTGAATTTCTCAAGAAATTGCTTAAATATGTAAGACTAATAAGTGACGTGGACATTCCCTCCCCCCTTATTAGTTCTCCTTCTCTAACACTGATAACAGAACTAAGGTCCAAAGCAAAGCAGCTTCATTTATATACCGCTTCATATCACGCTATGGGATGTCTAAGCGGTTTACAACTGTAAGCTCATTGCCCCCCAACAGTTGGGTACTCATTTTAGTGACCTCGGAAGGATGCAGGCCTGAGTCTAGCTTGAGCCCTGGCTAGTATTGAACTCGCAACCTTGTGGTCTCTAAGTGAGTGGCTGTAGTACAGGCATTTTAATCACTGCGCCACCAGGGCTTCAAAGTAAGTCCTGCACCACAAAACAAAAATGCCCCTCAAACACAAAACCCAGCAAGAACATGTTGGCAATCCTGTTAGAATCTTTACAAATTTAACTTAAATATATCTAGTAGCAGTAACAGCCTTCAAGTCACCAGTCACCTTATGGCATCCCCATGAATTCAGTGAGTTTTCCTAGGCAAGGAACACTGAGGGTGATTTTGCCAGTTTCTTCCACTGAAATTTAGGGGGGTTGCAGACTGCCAGAAATAGTGCAAATTCAGTCCACTTTTAGGGTTAGGGTTAGTGCTAGGGAATCATGGGAATTGTTTTTTTCTCTGAGACATTGAGCCTTCTCTGTCAGAGAGCTCTGGTGCCACAATAAAATACAGTTCCCATGATTCCCTAACTCTAACCCTAACCCTAAAAGTGGACTCAATTTGCACTATTTCTGGCAATCTGCAACCCCCAATAGCCTATAGCACCTGATATTCATTGACAGTCTCCCAAGCAAATACTAATCAGAGCTGACCATGTTTAGTTTCCAAGATAAGACAGGATCTGGTGTAGGGTATTTAAGCACTAACTTAAATATAGCTACCGTATTTTCCGGCGTATAAGATGACCCACATATAAGACGACCCCCCCATTTTTCCAGTCAAAATATAGAGTTCTAGCACCTCTATCCCCATTATCCTTATATCCGGCATATAAGACGACCCCCCCCCCCCACTTTAGCCACAGATTTTGCAGGTAAAAAAGTAGTCTTATATGCAGGAAAATAAGGTAGGTAAATACTAACAGAAGACACATCTCAGGAATTAATATCAGTCGAGAGATCCACTATTGGATTATCTGGAACCAATATCATTTTTAAAAAATGATATGGATAGAACACAGAAATAAGCAGCCTATATCCAGGTTGTGTAATTTCATGCTATAGAGCAGGGGTAGGCAACCTAAGGCCCGGGGGCCGGATGCGGCCCCCCGAGGCCTTTGGACCGGCCCCAGGTTGGTCCTGCCGCCGCCGCTGCCCGCCATAATGATATTATTGTTGTTATTACTTGTTCTTGGGGTTTTCTTGTCAAAATCTCCACAGGAGTTTTGCCATGGCTTTTCTGGGGCTGAGAGAGTATGCATGCATATTTTTATTGTTTTTATTTATTTTTTTATATTTATTTATTTATTTATTTATTGGTGCTTCGGCCCCCCAATTGTCTGAGGGACAGCAACCCGGCCCCCGGCTCAAAAAGGTTGCCTACCCCTGCTATAGAGTATCATAGCACTGGATGATCCTTTATACCAAATAGTAACTTGATTGTTAAGAAGATGGCTAGACTACTCTTTTCTGTGACATATTAGTTTTCTTTGCCAGAAAATGTGTGTGTGTGTGTGTGTGTGAGAGAGAAGGAAATGTCTGAATGGACCTACAAGAAATCAGTATATTTGGGGAGAGGATTCAAAAGATAGAGTAAAAACAGGGGTTTAACTGGAAAACACTGAACATATGCTTTGTTCATTTATTAGTACTTTGCCTAGATCACAGATGTTTTCTTTATAACTATTGCAGTGGGCCCTTGGTATCTGCAGGGGTTTGGTCCAGGACCACGACCTCCACCCCTCATGGACATAAAAATTCATGGATACTCTCAAGTGCCATTATATGCAATGGCATTAGGACATGGTGTCCCATATATAAAATGGCAAAATCAAGGTTTTCTTTTTGGATTTTAAAAATATTTTCAAGCCTTGAATGGTCGAATTGATACAAAATCCATGGATACAGAGGGCCAACTGTACACTCTGAGAACTTACCCTCTAATGTTGTTGCCAATTCCTGTTCCCTGTAGACTTCAGAGTTTTCGTATTTGAAGAAATGAACTCTTCCTGACATGTTTCCCACAACAGCAATACAGTCAGAATATGTTCACCTTTGCATTATTAAAATTTCCCTTCTGTAAAAGTTTGCCAAATAAAAATAGTACTATATCAGCTGGCAATTAACTTTCATCACTAATTGCTCTCTCCTCACACTGGAAAAATGTAGATGATATGACATGTTTCCTCCAGGATTGCCATGGTAAAAGAATTTTTTTTATTATATATCAAAAGAGTGAAGAAATAAACATGAGCACATGTGTGCATGTTTATCCACCTGTATGTGTGTACACACAAAAGTTACAATTCTAGAATCCAGTTGCAACAAAATATTATTAAATGAATATAGGGCTTCTACAGATGGGGCCATCCTGGAGGCAGGGATAGAGAGGGGCAGCTGCACACCTGCCACCTCAATCCCTCCCCGAAGATGTCCTGATGCCGTGTGCTGTTATGCATGATGTGCAGCGTCAGGACATCCTTCCAGCACAACCTTTTGACGCCCTGCACCAGAAGGGGTGCCAAAGAGCTGCACAGTGGCTCTTAGAGGGTCCTTTTGCCAGCTCTGAAAGGAGCGACATTATGCTGCTCCTTTCCAGGCCAGGAAAAGGGAGGATCGAGGCCTCGATCCTCCACTTCCCAGGGTGGCCCAGGGCTCAGTTAAATATGTCACCGCAATTACTGAATATCAATATGCAACCATCATTCATTTTTCTAAGCATGTCATATATAAAAATCCTATAGTATGACTGGGAAAGGGTTGAGCTGTTTGTGGATTCTCATTTAAAGTGATTCATGCTAGGGACTGGACAGGTAAAGTGTGGCCCTCTTTTTTCTACTCTCAGTGGCTTTCAACACCATTCCTTCTGGGTATAATCAATAACATAAGGCTGATATTTAAAAATCAGAGTCAGTTACCATAAAATGCCTATCTTTTTTGTTATTGTTAACTGCCTTCATGTCTATCTCAACCCATGGCAACCCTGCTGATGAGACATCTCCAAGACCCCCTGTCCTCCACTACTCTGTCCAGCTCCTGAAAACTCATGATCTCTTTAATAGAGTCCATCCATTTGGCATGTGGCCTTCCTCTCTTCCTACTTCCCTTCACCTTCCCCAGCATTATTGTTTTTACTAAAGAGTCTCTTCTTCTCATGATGTATCTGTAGTACGACAGTCTCAGTTTGGTCATCTGGGCTTCCAGGGAGGTTTCCAGTTTGATCTGCTCTAGGACCCATTTGTTTGTCTTTTTGGCTGTTCATGGGATCCTCAGCACTCTTCTCCAGCACCACATTATCTCAAAGGAATTGATTTTCTTCCTATCATCTTTCTTAACTCTACACATCCATACATGGTAATAAGGAATACAATGGCTTGTATGATTCTAACTTTTGTGCTGAGTTGTATATCTTTGCATTTTAGGATCTTTTCTAGTTCTTTCATAGCTTTCCTCTCTCTTCTTAATCTTCTTCTGATTTCCTGGCTTCAGTCCCCATTTCTTGTATTTGATCCTAGATATGAGAACTGTTTTACTATTTCTATTTCCTCATTATCTAGTTCAAATTTGTATAGGTTCTCCATGGTTATTATTTTTGTTTTCTTTATGTTCAACAGTAATCCTGTCTTTGCACTTTCTTCCTAGATCTTCCTTAATAGTTGTTCGAGGTCTGTGAGTTTTTTTGCTTGTGTTATGGTATCATCTACATATCTCAGATTGTTAATATTTCTTCCTCCTATTTTGACTCCTCCTTCCTCTGTGTCCAAGTCTTCTTACACTATGTTCTGCATATATTTATATGTTCTGCATATATTTCTTACACTGTGTCCAAGTCTTCTTATACTATGTTCTGCATATAAGTTGAACAGGTAATGTGATAAGATGCAACCTTGTCTGACTCCTTTGCCAGTTGGGAACCATTCTGTTTCTCCATGTTCTGTTCTGACAATAGCCTATCAGATCTGTTTGCACTCCCATGTCTTTAAGGGTGTTCCATAGCCTTTCACGATCTATGCAGTCAAAGGCTTTGCTGTAGTCTATAGAGCACATGCTGATTTTCTTTTGGAATTCCTTGGTGTGCTCTATTAGCCTATCTTTTACCTGATGCCAAAAAACAAAACCAACAATCTCTAAGCTAAGTTGGTCTCACTGAGGAGAGGATTCTGTAGGTGGGAGAGCACAACTAAGGAGGATCTCTTTCTTGTCACCATCCTCCATACCAGTTTTGGATGAGATATTCAAAATCTTCCCTGACGATAAAGCAACTTTCCAGGTCAGCACAGGTTTGAGAAACTAATATCTCCTACTCACCTGTCAACTTTTTTTTTAAAAAAAAATATGGAATTATTTTAACATATATGCAGTGTTACTCATGCCTCCTCTCCCCTCCCCCACAGCTTATTAGAGATTAGAATCAATACACTGTTTACAATTAGAAACCTACATTCAATATGCAGGATATGGATTTAGACTTCATTGTACTCCATAGTCCCTTTGACCTTCTCAAGCAGAACTTCCCAACCCAAGTTCCAAGCTTCTTCCCTCCTTTCTCCAATGTATTTTAATCTTCTATCTCTCGTAATATCCAACAGCAAGTTATCTGCCAAATACTTATCTACCTTGTTCAAGTTCTAATTTTTACTTTCTTTCCATCCTGATACTATCATAGCTTGTGTTGCTTTTAATATACACTTCACTGCTTTTTCATTATTATTCATTTCCTTATTCTTCAAATTTAATGTTATACAATTCTCTTTGCTCAAATGAACATCCTTGCCTATCTTTTATTAATCTCTCTTATCACTTCCCCCAAAATTTCTGAACAAAAGGACAATCACATCACATGTAGAAACCCTTGGACCCACTGCTCACCCGTCAAGTTATGGTGATCCCATGAATTTTTCATAGGATGCTCCTAGGGTTTTCATAAGGATTACTCAGAAGTGGTTTTGTCAGTTCTTTTCTCTGAAATACAGTCTTCAGCAATTGATGTTTGTTGGTGGTCTCCCATCCAAGAACTAACCAGGGTTGACTCTGCTTAGTTTCCACGATCAGATAGGAACTGGTACTTTTAGGGTATTTAGGCCAACTGGTCACCAGTCAAGATTTCAATTACATATGCTAGATTGACTGCTTCAATTTAGATCTTAGCAAGAAAACAGTGAACTCTCTTGAACAATAAACAGGAACAGCCCAATAAATTACAAGGATGTCCCCTTTGCTTTCGTTGCTATACTCATATATCCCAGAATTATTTCAAGGTACATGTGGCAGATTATTTTAAAAGTAACACCAAATTATTCTTTAGGTGAATTTTTAATCTATGTGTAAAGTTGTACAATCCATTGTCAGTATCAATACAATAACTTATTCATAGTACACCGGCAAACAAAGACCTTTTTACCCAAACAGGCTTTCAATGATGAATTAGATGCAGGGAGTCTTTTATGGGTGTATGCTCCATTTTAAACTTTATTCTTATTTTAAAAATAATTTTATATTTTAAAAAATTTAATGGTGTTTTAAGGTGGTGATTGTTCAATTGTGCTTTATCGTTGTTTGGCTTATCTTGCTTTTAGCCTTTGTAAGTTGCCTTACAAAGCCAACTGAAACTTATATTTTGGACATTTTGTGAGAAGATTGACTCACTAGAAAAGACAATAATTCTTGGCAAAGTAGAAAGTATCAGGGAAAGAGGGAAACTGCATTCCAGATGAATAGACTCAATCAAGGAAACCACCGCCTGAAATCTGCAAGACCTGAACAGGGCTGTCAAGGATAAGGTGATTTGGAGGTCTCTCATTGATAGGGTTGCTATAAGTTGAAGTGACATGACAGTAGTAAGAGGTAAGTAAGAAGCCACCTTGGGTCACATGTCTGAAGAAAGATAGCATATTAAATAAAATACATACATACATACATACATACATTAAATAGTTAACCAGTTCATATGTTTACCAAATGAACATGGGTTGTGATTTTACATGTGCAAAAACAAGCACCAGGAACTACAAATGGTCAGAGGATTTATAAAGGATTTACATTTGTGAAGGACTGTCACACACATTTAATAATAATAATAATAATATGGTTCATTTATATATTTACCTTTAAACCAGAAATACCTTAATTCTATTTTCTTTCTGTATCAAATGTTGCAGCGTGAATTGGCCTGATGTTCTTTTAAATTGGTTCCTAAAGTTGTGGTTTCCTTCTAAACTCAATTCTGCACTTAGTAATATATAAGGGTATTATTAGAGAGGCAGACTTCCAAGTAGGGGGTGCATTTTTGCTATATATGGGGGCAGTTGCAAAGAACCAGCCAGAGGAGCTAACACCCATTTTTAAATGGCCTACACCCTCCCAAAAACCAACAGAAAGGCAATGTGATCAAAAAAATCAACCAAACAACCAATCAAGGCTTTGTAGAAGCATTATCTCAAAGCAGTTTCTCATCCCAGCTCACCTGGAACAGCTAAAAATGTGGCAGGTATGCTGAATTTGGAGTTGACTTGTTTTAGGTCTAAAAACAAAGGACAAATAATATGGGCAAAATTTGGGGTAACAACCCCCCTGCAATATCTGCACTATATGAGCTACTCATTGGGGATCAGAATCTGCTTCACACCTCAGGATTGAGTCTTCATACATAAAATCCAAAATTATCCAAGGCAGTGGTGCATAAATCTTGCTCAATGCCATTGTTGCTGTTCCACCACTAGAACCTCTTTCTCTGCTGTGGTTTTTGGTGTGGAGTTATTTACAATCCTTACCAGTTGGAGTGGTGGTAGTGGTGAAATCTTACAGTTGCACTTGCAGCAATGGAGTGGAAATTGTGTCTATTTCAATCTCTCTTCTGTAATAAGTAGCTGAATTCTGGATGGAGCATTTCGCCATTCTGCAATCATAACTAACCACGCAGCAGGTGACATTCTACATTTCTGTGGCTCATGAAACACCATATAACCAGATAATACTTCTTTTTCCTCACAAACCTCACAGGATTTCTCATGATCTATACTATCCTAAAATAACAAGCACTCTCTTGCCATTCGATCAGATTGGCTCATGTCCAGATTAATCAGAGTAAAGCAAGTTGAGAGCAAGGTAAAAGCCCCAGGCCCTGAAGCATCAAGAGTGTGTTGAGGTCATTAGAGTTCAGTAATTTACATTGGCCTGGGAGAGATTCATAAAGAGTGTGGGATGGTTTTGTGGTAAAGAGGAATGCCCGAGATGAGATCATGTGAACAAGAATGGCTGGAGCAAGGTGGAAGCATAAGATAACTGTACATGTTCCCAGCTGTGTAAGTAAGCCCTTTCATACCTGAAGCTGCATGCTTTTCCAACAGTGATAAAATATTCAAATTTGTCAGATGTATTTCCACCATCAAACACTTGAAACATTAGCAACCATGGAAAACCTTTCCAGTTCATAGGAAAGTGTTTGCACAATCAGATGCATTGAAGGAATGTTTTAAAAAAATTGAGAATATGGTTCTGTATTCTCGATATGGTTCTATATTCTGCACTCTTCTCATAATATCTGATATGAAATATTGGTGACCTGCTGTTCTCAATCTGATCTACAGCCAGATGTTCCAGGGAGATCTATAGAGAAGTATTGTTTTTCTCATGCACACAGGTGCTCCTTACATATCAGTTGCATTATTTAAAATTACTATTCTTCACTAATTTTACACAGCATTACTGAAGTTACATTCCCACATTTTCCTCCCCTTTCTTAAGACTCATATTATGATGAGTTGGAAAAATAAAATGACTGCGGAGCCAGCCTATCTCATATAGACAAGCAACATTTTTGAATACGAAACTACTGTTTCCTGTTCAGTGTGGCTGTATGTAATCTCCATTTGACTTCCACTTACAGCATATTGATCAAATGCTATCCCTTACAACATTAAAGATATCTAGTGTGGAAGCATGAAAGCCATAATGCTAACGATGTTTGCTTTTTGACAAAAGTAGTTTGTTACAAGAGATAATTTTGAGATTTCCAGGAGCCCTATTGTCCTGGGTACAGATTGTTGCACAAATGAGACATTTTCTGAGAAACCACTGGATTTAAGACATTGCTGCTGGTGGTTCAGATAGGATTGTTAGGAAAAATGCTTTTCTCAACTTTTGAACTGCTTTAATTAGACACGGTTTGGTCAACTTGAATATTGTATCCTTCTCACACAAGGGTGTTCAAGCCAATAAAATAATATTTGCTGTTCTTTGTCCTCAGAACTAGTATTTTGTTTCCAGCAAGATCATAATATACCTTTGGTTCATGTAGACCCAATTCCAATCAAGTATATAAACTGGACCTAGAATGAAGGGGAGATGATCATTATCTTCCATTATAGCCATCTGGAGATGAAAAGAAACACAGCCCTGAGCAACATTTAAAAAACAAAAAAGAAAATAAGATTGGGTAAAACCCTGACTGGATGAGGAAAACATCCTTCAAAAGGGGGTGAACTTCCTGGTCTTCCATGAATCTTCATTAGGCTCATCATTACAGAGTTTGGGACAAAGAGAGAAATAGAAAAGTCGGGGGGGGGGATCATGTTTAGATGTTAAGGCCACAAGATATGTAGTTAGAATAAAGTCCTAAAATAGAGACTGCAGTCTAGGAGAATTAGTTTGAGGTGTATCAGGTTTCACTTCAAAGGATAAAGAATTTCAATTGCATCAAAAGGCTGCCAGTCCCTCAGCAAACTAACCATTAGCTTTTGTTGAAGCACATGGTTCTTGTGGGTGGCTTTGTTACCTAAAAGGTGGGGGGACTTGGGTGACAGCATCTCCTTAGAATTTTTTAGCTCAACAGGAGGCCTGTGAGAAGTTGGGTAAGTTGAGGGATCTTTTAGACCTGTACTCACTGCAGAGAGATTCCAGTGTTGGTAAATAAAAAGAGTTTTATTTGGAAATGTGCAAGGGTGCATGCAAACACACAAAACCAATGCAACTTCAAGAACCATACAGAGCTAACAAAAAGATGTGAAAGGTTGAATAGTGAGAAATTGGGAGTTAGAGGGGTGATAATTATCAATCCTGAAGAGAGGGTTTCACAGAAGATGGAGAGTGAGTCAGATAGGGTCTGAGATTGATACAGAGGGTGGAGTTTCAGTTTGAGTGACTGAACCTCAGTATGTAGCAACAAACTGACTATATGTGGGGCCGATATTTGTTCTGCACCTTGATGGGTATTTGGTACTATACTGCAGTGTAACAAAGACCTGATGATCTTTCCAGGGAATGGACAATAGGATTCTGGAATGACTGTTGGTTTCAACTTTGCAGTGACAAAACACTGATTGGCTTTGAGACAACCCCTAGATAAGAAGGGGTGAATAGGGACACAGCCCATGGTGAGTAGGAAATACACTCATCCCTCCACATTTGCAGCTTTGACTTTTGCAGGGTTGATTATTCACGGATTTTATTAATATGTTCTCTCTAGGAATATTTAGGTCCTCCAGTGCAAGTCTATGGTAAACTTTAACCAGAAGTCGCACTGAAGGACATAGAGATTCCTAAAGAGAACACTCCACTAGTCATTTGTAGCTCCTCCAGCACAATTCTATGGTCAATATCTGGCAGATGTTGACCACAGAGTTGCACTGGAGGACCTAGAAATTCCTAGAGAGGTGTTCTCTCAGGTAAAAACAGTGTTTTGTTTTTTACAGTTTTTCCACATTCACAGGGGTCCTGTGCCCCTAACCCCAGCAAATGTGGAGGGACAAGTGTATAGTCTTTAACTTCTTTGTGATAGGATTGCTAGATGATATGCAGAAAGCCTGGAGGAGAATGGAGTGATCAGCAAACCTATTTAACCTTTATTTAGTATGGTCTATCTCTTCCATATGTCTTCAGACCATATGTCTTTCCCACATGAAACTTTTCTAGAACTCCAAAGGTCATTATGACCTCTTAAAAACATGGCTGACTCTAGATATCAAATATGAAAATATTAAATTCTATATTCCAGTGAGAGAGGTGCAGGATATGCTAACATCTTGAAGCAAAAGCATTGATCAACATGATAAGCCCAGGGCTGTAGCAAACGGGGTGGGGGTGGGGGGCAAAGTGAGAGCATTTTGCCCCAAGTAAGAATTCTGCCCTCCAAAATGAATTTTTCTTTCACTCCCCACATTTCTAGCATTGTAGTAATTGAAAATTTATATTCTGTCTTATAATAGTAAAAACATACAGTGGGGCCTTGGTATCTGCTGGGGTTGGGTTCCAGCACACACACACACACACACCTGCCATGGAGGCTAATATCCATGGATGCTCAAGTCCCATTATATACAATGGAGTAGGTGTCAAGATTTGCTTTTTGGAATTTTAAAAAATATATATATATTTCAAACTGTGGATGGTTGAATCCACAGATACAGAATTTGTGGATATGGAGGGCCAAATGTATTTGAACACTCACAGCATATAAATGTTTAAAAGAGATTAGAGAGGGATTAAAACCAGCTGAAACAAAAATAAAATAAAAACAACAAATAAAAATCCAGCATATGATACAAAGTTTCCTTTAAAAAAAATCAGTTCTCAAAGGCCCACCAGACCTAAAACCATTTCCCTGTCCTGCAGAAAGAATGAAGAGTGCCATTCTAAATTCTCTGGGAAGGGAGTTCCAGTGCCTGGGGGCAGCCATTGAGAAGTCCCTCTCCTGTGTTCCCACCAGATGTGCCTATGAGGGTGGTGGGACAGAAAGAAGGACCTCCCCAGCAGATCTCAAAATACGTGTAAGTTCATATGGGAGAATGTGGCTTTTCAAATAGCCTGACCTTACTGGGCTATATAGGCCATAACCAGAATTTTGAATTGTGCCCAGAAATGGACCAGCAGCCAGTGGCGCTGTTCCAACAAGGGGGTTGTGTGCTCTTTGTAGTGAGCCCCAGTTAGCAATCTGGCTGCAGCTCTTTGGACCAGCTGGTTTCCAAACATCCACTTCCATAAAGAGGTAGTAACTTACACAAGAAGAATATAAGACTCCAAGAGAAATCCAGCATCTCTTTTTGCAGCACGCATTTCCTCTCCAGACCCATTTATCCATACCTTCCTCATGTGGACCAGGAGACAATGGCAACCTACCATCTTTCTCACTCACTGCAGTATGGGGAACTGCAGGGGTTGCATGCCCAGGGCTAGCCCAAAGAACAAAACATTTCATTTGAAAAAAGGCCCCAAAAAGGAGTTATGCATAGCCAAGAGTCAGCTACCTAGCCTCTAAAATATTTGCAATTCTGGCTTTGCCAAATCTCCAATGAGCAATGAGAGCTTGTTTGTCACCTTTGGGCATGCTGAAACATAGCAGGAAATGGCAAGTAAGCTATAAGAAGGCACGAGAATCTTGAGTGACAGGAGGCAGCATTGTGGCTTTGATCATATAAATTAAACTAGCTACAGCTAGCCCAGGATACATCCAGAAGATTGGTTGATAGAAAAAGTGCAGTTGCTGACTATAAGGCTGTTGGCAACCCATACATGTTGCAAGTGTTGTTGCTTACTGGAACCTAAGATCCTTGGCTTTAGTACATTGCCTAAGCCTTCTCTGGATTCGTCTATTAGCCATGAACCACTAATATCAACATTACAGCAAAGCTAAAGAAGACCACTAAACCAACCACTGTGCCAAAATTCAACCTAAGAACATTCCCATAGAATTTAAAGCTAATGTAAAAACTAGATTTGCACTGTTAAACTTAATTGGCTAGGAGCCAGAAGTCTGGACTGAAGCCAGGCACACTGTCAGGGAGGAATGCAAGAAGACACTACAGTCCACCCTTCATATCTGCAGACTTACCATCCAAGGATTTCAGCATCCGCGGATGGCAAGCCTGGAAGGGAGAGTGGCAGAGGAGGAAGAGGAGAAGGGGGGAGGGAGAGAGGGAGGAAGAAGGGTGGCGGTAGTGACGGAGGGATAAGAGAGGAGGAGGGAGGAAGAGGAGGAAGAAGAGAAAGAGTGGTGGAAGAGGCAGGGGTAAGAAGAGGAAGAGAAGGAGGAGGAAGAAGGAAGGAAGGAAGGGGAAGGGGAAGGGGAAGGGGAAGGGGAAGGGGAAGAGGAAGAGGAAGAGGAAGAGGAGCAGCAGTGGCGCAAGGACCCACCATCACCATCCCATTTCTTTATTCCTCTCTTGGCCACCTTGGGTTGGTTTTTTCCTCTTGGCAGGCCAGCCAGCTGGCCAGCTGCCCAGCTGCCTTGGGTGGGAGAAGCCATGCAGGTTAGTCCCTGCCAGACCCTGCCCGCCCTTCTTCTCCTCCTCCTCTGCTGAGCAGGGTCAGGGAAAGCCCCTTTTCCACCGTGGCTCAGCTGTCCCAGAAGTGTGGTGGTGGTGCAGCAGCAGTGCTCTTCCTCTCATGGCGCTCACAAGCTCCGAATGGAGCCCAAAGCCCACCCTCCAGTCAGGCCACACCTCTTCGCTGGACTTTCTGCATGACTCTTGGTAGGCTTGGCCCGGCCCCAATGTCCTCCTTCCCCGCCTCTGCCTCCCTCTCAGAGGAGTGTACCTGAAGGGGCTTACCTAGGGACTTGAGCATCCATTATTTTTGGTATCTGTGGGGGTTCTGGAACAGGTTCCGCGGGCCCACTGTATTTCCAGCCAAAAGGACAGAGAAGCCTAAATAGAACAGGTGAAACTCTTCAAAAAGTTAAGGTCAGATGAGAAGCAAAAGTAAAAGAAACAGCATCAGAAGCCTGAATGCAACTATTCAGCTGTCTTGGGGGAGAGGGGAACAAAGAGAACTAATTTAATAATTGATGGAGAGAAATAGATGATACCAACAACAAAAAAGGAAAAACAAGAAACCTCTTTGACAAAATCCGAGAAAGCAAAAACTAATTTAAACCAAAAATGGGGATCCTCTCTGACCAGCAAAGAAACAGATTACATGACCAAGCAGAAATAAAAAACAATGAAAATAATACACTGAAGAAATTATATAAAAGAAATGAAAGGATGATATGTTTTTCATTGGAGGAAGAATCATTTGAAGATGAAAGTACAATTTTAGAAAGTGAAGTGGAAACTGCACTCAGGGCACTTGGGAAAAATACATTACCAGGAAGAAATGACAAATCAATTTCAAGTTATAGAGAACTACTGTAGTTCTAACTAAAATTTGTCAACAAATCTGGAAAAGAAAACAACAGCCCACAGATTGGTAATGCTCAGTATATGTTCCAATTCCTAAGAAAGGAGACACCAGTTCTGCAGTAACCACTGGACCATTGCATTAAGCTCCCATGCAAACAAAGTGGGGCTCAAAATTCTACAACAAAGACTTTTACCATCTATGGAGTAAGAAATGCCAAATATCCAAGCTGGATTCAGGAAAAGAAGCAGCACTAGGGACTATCTTGCAAACATACATTGGATAATGGAATATTAAATTCAGAAGAAAATTGCCCTGTGTTTTACAGATCATAGCAAAGTGTTCTATTGTTTAGATCATGAAAAACTGTGGTTCGCTCTTAAAGAAATAGATGTGGCACAACATTTGATTGTCTTGATGTGTAACCTGTACTCAGTACAAGTGTATTAAAAAACAAAATACTTTCCAATCTGGCAAATGGATCAGGCAACACCGCATTTTATCACCTACCTGTTTAACTTGTTTGCTGAACATATCATATGTAAATCAAGGTTAGACCTGAAGGAAGGAGGCATGAAAACTGGAGGAAGGAAGATCAACATTTTAAGATATGTAGATGACACCATACTACTAGCAGAAAATAGCAAAGACTTGGAATAATTACTAAAGAAAGTCAAAGGAGAAAGTGCAAAGGCACGTTTACAGTTGAACTTTTTAAAAAAATGACCACAGATCATCTAACGTTAAAGTAGAAGATGAACACATTGGATGCTAAACACCATGGGCTGCTAAAAAGTCCAATGAATGGGTCCTAGAGCAAATGAAGCCTGAACTCTCCCTAGAAGCCAAGATGACCAAGGGGGGTTGCAGACTGCCAGAAATAGTGCAAATTGAGTCCACTTTTAGGGTTAGGGTTAGTGCTAGGAAATCATGGGAATTGGTTTTTTTCTGAGACATTGAGCCTTCTCTATCAGAGAGCTCTGGTGCCACAATAAAATACAGTTTCCATGATTCCCTAAGCCTAACCCTAAAAGTTGACTCAATTTGCACTATTTCTGGCAGTCTGCAACCACCACCAAATTGAGACTTTGGCCACATGATAAGACACAGCTCACTGGAAAAGACAATAATGCTTGGTAAGGGAGGAGGCAATAGGAAAAAAAGAATATCACATTCCAGATGGATAGACTCAGTCAAGGAAGCCACACCCCTGAGTCTGCAAGATCTGAGCTGTTGATGATAGGGAGACTTGAAGGTCATTCATTCATAAGGTCACCATAAATTTAAGTTGACTTGAATGTTATCAACAACATTGAGAAGCACAACCAGAATAAAATGCTTCCAAGCAAGCAAATGTTAAAGTTGCTTTTTTTCTATTGAGAATTATATACCTAATCATGGGACAAGCTCATGCAACAATTGTTGCTCCCAGCAAGTCAGTAATTCCAGTCATCCTTGGGCATGCAAGTGCATGGACAAATGCAAGGGATGAATTCAGCAACCACCCATAGAGCCACCAGCCTTACCCATGATCACAGTGATACTTTCTCCAACTGCTAGCATCACTGGAATTGCTGGAGGTCATTGACATCATCACCCAGGTAAAGTCTATTCATTCATGTCAATGGGTGTTTGAGGAAGCCTGAACCAGCTCATGTGGAGTGGTAAGTTGGCTCCCAATGCTGTGCCATTTTTCCCTAGAGAGACTTGGGACCTGACTTCAAAACCAATAGAAGCCTTTCCTCTTAAAACAAATATGAACTTCTGAAAAGGGAATTTCCTCAGTACCAAAAGAAGAAGAGAAAGGGCTAACTCCCTTCCCCATGTCATACCCTTTCTCATGATGCAATTGTGTGTCTATGTGTGTGTGTTTTTAAATGCAGGTTTAGATCCACAGAACTAGTCAAGTCACATCACACAGAGTTTGGTCTTTTCTTCAAGGCACTTTTGAGAAAATAAAAAGGGAGGACAGACCTATGCCAGCCTGTACTCTTTGAAGGAAGGTGTGTATGGGGGGAGGGAGATGCTTGCTATTCCATATCAAGCGCTTAAGAGTAGCATATATGATTCTTTCCCTTGCCATTGTAACAAGGTAAAGGACTTTAAATTTCCTGGACTTTAAAAATCTCCCAGTTGCCACATGGCCAGAAGAAGGAGGGGGCTGCTTGCTAAAGATACCCTCCCATACCATCCTAACTAAGGACAGAAAGAACAAAATGCAGGCATCTGACTAACATCTCCAATTTTCTCCTGTTTTGTTTGTAACACCTTGACTGATGAAGAAGTCAGTGGAGCTTCGAAAGCTCACAACAAGTATATTGTGCATTTTGTTTGGCCAACTGTTTGGTGGATTTTTATTTGAATCCACAGGTTAAGTAAAGCTAAGAAATAGCGATCAGCTCAAGGTGAATCAAAGACTACTAGGACATGGCCCAATACTCTTAATTAAATACTGGGCTATGCTGGCTACATGCAGCTATGACTAAACAAACACGAACCCAAAGGAAATGTTTTGTACACCCCTGTGCAGAGCAGTTTTTCACAAAATGAGAAGTCCTGGAGGGAAGTAAGTGGAGTCAGTCAAGAGAACGCCCCTCTTCCAGCCTTTGGGATCATCAGATGGGACCACGAGAACAGGGTGGGGGCATCCACAATGGAAATGAAGGGAATTCAGAGGCATAGCTATGTTAGTCTGGAGAAACAGTATGCAAAGGGATCTTACAGCACTTTTTAGACTACAGCAAAGCAAAGCAAAGCAGCTTCATTTATATACCGCTTCATATCACACTATGGGATGTCTAAGCGGTTTACAACTGTAAGCTCATTGCCCCCCAACAGCTGGGTACTCATTTTAGCGACCTCGGAAGGATGCAGGCCTGAGTTTAGCCTGAGCCCTGGCTAGTATTGAACTCGCTACCTTGTGATCTATGAGTGAGTGGCTGCAGTACAGGCATTTAACCACTGCGCCACCAGGGCTGTTTTAACTGTGAAAGAAGTTGTAGCATGTGCTTTCATAGACTTTGGGGCCTGAACAGACTGCCAGAAATAATCCAGCTTGAGACCACTTTAACTGTACAGGGTCAATGCTAGGGAATTATGGGAACTGTACTTTTTCTGAGACATTGAGCCTTCTCTGTCAGAGAGCTGAGCCAGGGCAGTTAAAGTGGACTCAAGCTGGATTATTTCTGGCAGTCTGTTCAGGTTGTAAACTCTTTTTCGTCAGATACACTTCACTTCACTCCATGTGTCTGAAGAAGTAGACTTAAGCTTATGCTACCAACATTATTATTATTATTATTATTATTTATAACGCCCTTTCCACCAAAGGGTGGTACATCAGAACACATGCAATACAAAAACAAATGATAAAACAGTATAAAATAATAAAATACTAGAATAATTTACTAATATGCTAAAAACAAAAATAAACCAACACAAAACAAACAAATAAACATTTATTCTTCTCTCAAAAGCGCTTTCAAAGGGGATGGGGTTGGGAGGCAATGCTAGAATTATAATTGCCATTGTTCATTGCCATTGTAAAGATAACATTCAGGGGTAGCTGTGTTGGCCATTTAGCAAATTCAAACAAGAATCCACCAAACAGCGATCCACCTTTCTTGGCCAACCCAAATGCACCATATACTTGTTGCAAGCTTTCAAAGCTCCATGGGCTTCATCATCATCATCATCATCATTGTCAGGCAAGAGGTTCCAAACCAAACGGGAGAAAAACCATTGGAGGTGTTAGTCAGATGCCTGCATTTGGATCTTTCTGTCCTTGGTGAAGATGGTAAGTGGAGGGCATCTTTTGCTTTTGCTGTAGGGATCCATCCCAGCTTGGTGGAGCAGAAAGGAGCCGAACAGTCTCACCGGAGTCAGGCCGAGGGAGGCCAAAGGACAAGTCAGGGCTCAAGGGGGGCTTCACAGGGCCTGGCCTGCCTCCTCCGCACTGCAGGGAGATAGTCCGACCCGGCTTTGAATTCCCACGCCTCAAGGACTCTTGGGAGCTTGACGTGTTCTGTGAAATTGTGTTATGCCCACATTCGCCTTCTCTGTCCGAGAGCTCCGGGGTCACCGCGCCCAGGATTTTAGAGACTGGAGCCTTGGCCGTCAAAGCGGGGTCAAGCCGGGTTCTTTCTGCAGTGCGGCCGCATCCCTGGGCTCGGGCTTCACCTGAGCCTTACAAAGGGAAGCCTCTGTGGGGAGGGGAGGGGAGGGCTCAGGAAAGCCGGGGGAGGGGGAGGGGTGCATTGAAAGCCGGGGGGAGCAGAGGACCAAAGGGGGGCGGGGAGGGGGGCAGGGAGGGAGGGCGCGTCCTCCTAGTCCTCCTCAGTCGCCGCCGCCGTGTGGTCCTTCCACAGCCCTTCCCTCCGTCCCTCTTTCTTTCTTTCTTTCTTTCTTTCTTTCTTTCCTTCCTTCCTTCCTTGGGGGGTCTCCGGTGGGGCGGGCCCGCCTTGTGATGGATTGAACTGCAGTCGCTTGGCTGGAGGCTGAAGGAGCGGGCGGCAAAAGGAGGAGGAGGAGGAGGAGGAGGAAGAGGAAGAAGGGGAGGAGGAGGAGGAGGAGGCGGTGAGGAAGGCGGGGGCGACCGGTCTTCCCTCCTCCTCCTCTCAGGCGGGAAAGGAGTGGCTCCCTTCGCCCCACAAGAGAGAGAGAGAAAGGGAGGGAAAGAGGAATGAGACAGGAGAGGCAATGAGAGGGAGCCCGTCGTCCAGGGAGCCCCTCTGACTGAGCCCAGGGTCTCCCCCCTCCCTCCCTCTTTCTTTCTCTCCCTCCCTCCTTCCCTCTCTTTCTCTCCGGCTGGCGAAGGGAGCCGAGGCTTTGTTGTGCGGCTCCCCTCCGCCTCCGCCTCCGCCTCCGCTTCTGCCTTCGCCTGGGGGCCTCTCTTCAGGCTGAGGTCAGTCGGTCAGTGGCGCAAGGCTCTCTCGGCAAGGCTCTCTCTTTCTGGGGGCTTCCATGGGCTCTTCGTTGGCCGAGGCAGACCGGCACCCGGCGGAGAAGGAGGAGGAAGAGGAAGAGGAGAAGGGGAGGAGGAGGAGGGTGTGAAGGAAGGAAGGAAGGAAGGAAGGAAGGGAGGAAGGAAGGAAGGAAGGAAGGAAGGGAGAGAGGAAAGAAGGAGGGAAGGAAGAAAAGAAGGAAGAAAAGAAGGGAGGTAGGGAGAAAGAGGACAGGAAGGAAAGAAGGGAGGGAGGGAGGAAAGGAAAGGAAAGGAAAGGAAAGGAAAGGAAAGAGGGAAGGAAGGAAGGAAAGGAGGAAGGGTGGTTGGTTCTTCCCTCCCTCCCTCCCTCCCTCCCTCCCTCCTTCCTTCCTTCCTTCCTTCCTTCCTTCCTTCCCCTGAGCCATGGGGAACATCTCCTCCAACATCTCGGCCTTCCAGTCGCTGCACATCGTGATGCTGGGCTTGGACTCTGCGGGCAAGACGACGGTCCTCTACCGGCTGAAGTTCAACGAGTTCGTGAACACGGTGCCCACCATCGGCTTCAACACGGAGAAGATCCGGCTGAGCAACGGGACGGCCAAGGGCATCAGCTGCCACTTCTGGGACGTGGGCGGCCAGGAGAAGCTGCGGCCCCTCTGGAAGTCCTACAGCCGCTGCACCGACGGCATCATCTACGTGGTGGACTCCGTGGACGTGGACCGCCTGGAGGAGGCCAAGACCGAGCTCCACAAGGTCACCAAGTTCGCCGAGAACCAGGGCACCCCGCTCCTGGTCATCGCCAACAAGCAGGACCTGCCCAAGTCGCTGCCGGTGGCCGAGATCGAGAAGCAGCTGGCCCTGCAGGAGCTGAGCCCCTCCACCGCCTACCACGTCCAGCCGGCCTGCGCCATCATCGGGGAAGGGCTCACCGAGGGCATGGACAAGCTCTACGAGATGATCCTCAAGCGGAGGAAGTCCCTCAAGCAGAAGAAGAAGCAGCAGCAGCAGCAGCAGCAGCGGTAGAGGAGCAGCAGCAGCAGCAGCAGCAGGAGAGGCCAAAGGGGCTGGGGACCCACTGACTGACCGCTGGGAAGGATGATGCCACAGAGCTGGGGTGCTCACCTGGCCCATCCCCATAGGACAAAGAAAGAAAGGCCTGGGCTGCCCCTTGATTCTGTTTTGGACCGGATGGCCCTTGGGGGTCCCTTCCCAACTCTAGGATGATGCCACCATCCAACTCAGTTTGGTTCCTCCTCTGTTGTGAGAGGCTGAGTATCAGCTGGCACTTGGGATGCAGGTCAGATCTGTGCATGTCAGATCACAACAGTCCTAGTCCCACCCCAACCCCAGAAACCACCCTGAGCCAAGGTATTCACTATATATATATATATATATATATATCCCTTTGGAGAGCCGCTCCAAAGCTTTTGCAATGTTCTAGCAGGACTAGAAGATGGACACAGTTTTGCCAGCTGCTTCTGCCTGTGGACTGCTGATAACGCAAGAGGCTTACCCTTGAGACTTTTTGTTGTTCCTTTTCATTCCTCTGGAAGGTTTCTTTCTTTTCTTTTTTTTAAAGAATATATATATATATATATAAGTATAAAATGGGAGAAACTAATTTGGGACATGAAAAGTCACAACGCTTGGGATGAGCAGGGCAGGACCCTGTTTCATGTGGATTAAGGTCTATGCTCCCATCTCAGGATTTTAGTACAAGGTGATGCGTGCATGACAGACTAGACTTCAGAAATTTTGCTTGATGTGGGGAAGGAATGATGCTCTGATGGGGGGCGGGGTTTGTGCAGAATTGACGCGTATAAAAATACATGTATATTGCTTAATGATGGCTCTTTGAAGCCTTTGTGGAAACTGTTTTGCAGTCTTACAACAGACCTCTTCTCTCCAAGGCAATTTATGGTCTGGCATTGTGTAGAGTTCTGACCGAGAGCAACAAAATGTATGAAATTGGTGAAAGAAATGATGCAATACTACTTCCTGGAGTGATTTGTGTGTTTTGCAAGAAACTGCTCCCTGCCCTTGGATATGAGGATGTACACACAGTGGGTTACCCAAAGGTGCAGACTGGCCTTTGCTCTTTCAATGAGATTTTTTTTAAAAAATGGGTAAAATGGACAGATGCCCCTTTGGGTATGCCAAGTTTGTGGCATCCATGGGTTCCTATATATTAAAAGAGAATTCTATTTAATGGTGGTGTGCTGATACACTTGAATTTTAAAATCTGAGCTGCCTGGAACCTTTCAGCTGCTGCCTGGTGCTGCATTCTAAGCATTATCGTAGAAGAAAATGTGGTTCTGGTTTTCATGACCAATCCACACAGTGTAGCAATAACCAGGGAAACATTTTTGTATAATCATAGCTTCCTGCTGTAACATTCAAGTGCAGGCATACTTTGTTGAATCTAATCAGATTGAAATAATCTGCATTTTCATTTCATTTCTGTGTCATTCTGATGGTTTTCAAGGACCAGAGGCCCATCTCACTGCAGCAGTCAGAAAGCCACGATGAGAAACCCAGCCAGACTTTTGGCTGACAATCTGGTGTGTGAAGAATAGAGAAGGCTCGTATGCCTAGTGTTGTGTCTGTCAAGAGTAAAGTAAAAGTAAAATGTAGTTGTCCTCCACCCCATTAGAATTCACATTGCTTTGCTAGCGCAGGAGAAGTATCTTGTTGCAGCACTAACAGTGCAAATCCTTCGCATGCCTACTTAGCAGTAAGCCCCATTGCTTTCAATGGGGTTTACTGTCACCTAAGCCTAAGCCTGCAATCTTATATATGTGCTTACCTAACAGTAAGCCCCATGGGATTTAATTGGACTCAGTTGTGAATAAGCATGTGTAGGATTGTGCTGTAAGGCTGCAATCTATACATACAGGTTTAGTCTCCCTTATCTGAAATGCTTGGGACCAGAAGTGTTTCAAATTTTGGAATATTTGCATATACATAATGAAATATTTTGGAGATGGGATCCAAGTCTAAACATGAAATTCATTTATGTTTCATATATGCCTTACAAATAGCCTGAAGGTAATTTTATACATAATATTTTAATAATGTTGTGCATGAAACAAAGTTTGTGTATACTGAACCATCAGAAAACAAAGGTGTCACTGCCTCAGCCACACATGTGGACAGTTTTGGGTTTTTTAGCTTTTTGAATTTCAGAATTCTAGATAAGAGAGGACCAAAACACACTGCAGAAATAATCCAGTTTGAGGCTGCTTTAAGTGCCCTGGCTCTGTGCAAGGGAATTCTGGGAATTGTAGTTTATTGTGGCACCAGAGTGCTCTTACAAAAAACTACAGTTAACAGAATTCCCTAGCACTGAGCCAGGGCAGTTAAAGCAGTTTCAAACTGGATAGTTTCTGTAGTGTGTTTTGGACTGGAGACTCAGATGGCACTAGTTGTATTTACAAGTTGTATTTAATTCAATGGCATTTACTTCTGAGTAAGCATGCACAGGATCAGATTGTAACACTAAAATCCTGTGCATACTTCCTTGGGAGCAAGCTTGTGGATGACCTGATCTTCATTCACACAAAATTGTGGAATTTGGACGATCAGCTTCCTGCTAAGAAAATGTAAATTCTGGAAACAAGAACAGAAAAGACTGGCAAAAATAAGTGGCTTTTTTTTAAAAAAAAATATATATCTCCGGGCTAAAATCCATGTGCAAATTGTTAAGTCCATCAAAATTAATCATGTCAAATGGGCAACTTGGTGGGAATGAGGGAGTGCACACTGTTCCCCTTCAAGGATCAAACTGCCACTGGATGTTATATTTGTGTTGCTTGCAATATTTTTTGCAAAAGCCATCAAAACAGCAGCAACTGTGGTACAAGAGGAGTTAAGAGCATAGATAAGGGAGGACCAAAACCTGTGATACACCAGGCCAGAGCATCCTCTTCACTTCCTGAAGTGACAAGAAGGAAAGCTGTTCCAGTTTTGATGGTGGTAGCTAATTCTGCAGCAGTAAGGGTCGGGGGCAGAGTGGGTTACAAAACAGATGGAGGGGGGAGTCCATTAGCTGCATTTCTCCCCACTCCTTATGGTAAACAACTTAGGGGGTGTGGAAGTGGCTGATGTTCAAGATATGGATCGATGCTTTCGATACTCAGGAGAGCCTAATGACAGTGTTTTGCAGCTCCCACAAGACAGCAAAGAGTCCTGCACAGGGCTTTGAAAATGGTTGAGATGGAATTAATCAGATATAGACACCAACCTCTTTTATCCTCTTTGCCAACATCCCCCTGTGCTTTGGTTATCTTCTGGCCCAATGAAGAGTAGTGCAGAATACAAAACCTTATGCAGTATTTGGTGACCTTTCAGTTGGCTTATTAAATGTACTACACTAGAATGAATTTTAGCAGTTTTCTTTTAGAAAACTTGTCCAAGGGATAGGAGGGGGGAGAGAGCAAGATCCAGACCATTAATTTAACCTTTCAGCGATGAGCTTTCCCAATAGATATTTAGGAATCCCCTTTTTAAAGAATTCATAAGAATTGTCATTATGTTTTTCTGGAAGGAGCCCTTAATCTTTTTTGTGACTGCATATTGGGTAAATATTTGTTTAAAAAATACAGATGTTATTTCCCCTTCTCCATTGCTGCAGTTTCATGCTAGAAAAAGCCTTTCCTCCTGTTTGTTTGTTTGGCATGCACTTGTTAAACACAGAGGAGCCCTGCCATTAATGGCCACTGTTTGCAAGCAAGTATTATTTACATGCCTGGAGAATTCTAGTGACATGAATGGAAACTTGTTGATCTACAGAGCGGGCTGGTCCCATTGTTTTAAACTGCTTTATCACTGTTTTTGTTTTAATTGTTATTATTTTTTCCACTCATGACTCTCTCTCAAGCACATTTCTTACCTCATAACTGAGAGAGACAGAATATATTTACTTTGACACAATATGAAAGCCAAATCCTGTAATTTTTTTTAAAAAAACACTGTTTAGGAATTAGAAAAATACTCTTCAGATCAAACACACTGTGCTGTAAAACTAATGTGCATTTGGATTCATTTTGTCACTGACACAAACTGGCTTCTTGCAAACATACATAGCAATTGTTAAATCAGTGTATCACCTACTGTGCTTCCCAGATCGAGTTGCATAGGTGCTAAGTGACTGGAAATTAGGCCCTTCACTGGCCCCAGTTGAGCAATAGACACAGTATTAAATATACCACCCTCGCAAATGGTTCAACTTTGGTTGCTACAGGAGTATTGAACAATGTTCCTCATCAGGCAGAATGGAGAGGAAATGGGTCTGCTTGATTTTTTTAAAAAAATCTGAATAATCCTTAAAGGTCTTGCACATTTTCTAGAATACGCGTGGGAGCTGCCTGTTTCACTTACAGTAAAGCTTCAAAGCATATTCATGGAAGCATCAGCAACTCTAGGACCTACCCTTCCTCTATAAGTGAATGGAAAATTGAATGCCAAAACAGTACTGTGGCTTTGCCATCCACTGCTTCTCACAGTCAATTTTCCCTGTTACAAGTCTAAAGCCTTCACTCTGTCCAAAAGCAGACCTGACCCAGCCTCTTCATCAATAAATTATCTGAGCAAAGGAGAAAGCGTGGAAAAATAGGATAGCTAAAAATATTGATACTAAAGCTCTCTATGAACCTCCCTTGAGATCATATGCTTTCCACTCCCAGGTATTTTGCCCTGTTAGCATTTCAAGATTTCTTAACCGATGTTGTAACATACCAGTCACATTTAGGATTTTTTCTTCACAATGCACCAATTAAAGTATTCTAGCAAACCTGACTGACTCATGTGATGTTTTCCAATTGTACTATCTGGATTTTATTTGTTTTATAGGCAAAACACTGCCACACAAAATAATTTTATGTAATGAAGAAATAGGATGGGTAGAGAGAGGCAAGGAGAAGCCCAGGCTTTTGGCTCAAGCCAGGAGTTCTCAAGATATGGAGGAGGCTCCTCTGCAAATCATTTCTGTTTGTTTGGGAAGTTGTCTTTTAAAACTGTAGAACTGGTTTGCAAAAACATTCAGGTTGCCCTTTGGAGAAAAGGTTCTGGACTTCAGAGTCACTTCACAAAATGGCAACCTGCATCATGTATGCAGTCTCTTCATGCAAGTCATAGCAAAAAAAGGAGAAAGTCAGCTTTTTGGTTTATTGCTTCCAGAATTCCCCAGCCAGAATAGGCTCTGGGAGTTGTGAGTTGTGAGTGGCACTTTTCCAATTTTGGTATCATGACATTTTATTGGGCATGTGGGGAACCTTTTCTGCCAGAAGGGACAATGAAGATGAGCTAAAAAGCCTGCTCCTCAATAGTATTTCCAACACTTGTCCATTCAGTGACACGCATGGGCAGAAAACTATAGGTTTTTGAGAGCTGGTGTGCAGGGTGCATGTTCATTCCTATGTGGATCTACATTTTGTTACTACAGAACAGCTCTGTTTCTTCCTTGGATAGATTTCAAGGCACTGGTTCTGTCTTAAATAGGATTGGTAGTGAGGGGCGAAGTACACCTTACATTTAAAAGCTGTATTGAAGCTTGATGTTATTTTTTTTTTAAAAAAAAAAAAGATGAAAAACTGGGGAGGGAACAAGTTTGAACAAAAAAGTGGGAAAAGAAACAGAACCTTTCCCCCATCTATACTATTTTGGCTTAAAATCATTGGCCTGAGCACTTTTCCTACTGTGAGGTTGACAGATTTATGCTTCTGGATATGTTTTTAACATGAGCATTTCCCCTAATCTCTGATTACTTAGAGACGTGATGCCATGGTGAAAGTATCAAGAGCAAAGCAGTGTGTGCAGAAAATGGATATGTCTCAATACATCTCTCTTTCATCCAATGATAAATGTGAATGTAAACCAAAGAGAATTGTTATCTCTGGTATGCAGTGATGGGAAAAGAACTGTGTGACCTGTGAATGACCAGAGATGATCAGCAATGAGGTATCATTTAAACTCCCCAGAATTCTTTGTTGATGTCTCAGAAAATGTGAGATAAAACAATTTCTAAATCTTAGACTGTATATAAAAGCAAGTAGCCCTCTTTCATCTCAATCCAGAAGTACCTTTTCTTTAAAGCAACTGCTGGATACAGACACATTTTGCATGTGGGGTATTTTCCTCTCCAGGCAGCTATTTCTCTCAGGCCAGAACCCTGGCTGTAAGAAAAGGAGGCAGCTTTGTTTTGATATTATGAAAAAGTGGCATATTGTTATTTTGCATTATTATATTCCACCAGGGAAGGGTAGAAGTAGTACAGGATTTTCTGACTTTACACAATAACCTAGGGAGGTTGCAGACTGCCAGAAATAGTGCAAATTGAGTCCACTTTTAGGGTTAGGGTTAGTGCTAGGGAATCATGGGAATTGTTTTTTTCCTGAGACATTGAGCCTTCTCTGTCAGAGAGCTCTGGTGCCACAATAAAATACAGTTCCCATGATTCCCTAACCCTAACCCTAAAAGTGGACTCAATTTGCACTATTTCTGGCAGTCTGCAACCCCCCCCCCCCAGTTCGCATTGGTACTATGATAATTAACTCACAAGAAGAGGGTACTGTTTCTTGTTTTACCTCCGGTGCCAAACTATTGTGGTCCTGCCTTTAGCAACTTGTCTGTCTACTCGCTGCATTTGCACTGCAGAAATAATCCAGTTTGATACCATTTTAACTGCTATGGCTGAATGCTATGGAATTCTGTGTGTTGTAGTTTGTTGTGGCACCAGAGCTCACTGACAGGGAAGGCTAAAGGTTTCACAAAAGTATAGTTCCCAGAATTCCATAGCATTAAGCCAAGGCACTTAAAGTGGTATCAAACTGGATTATTTCTGCAATGCAGTTGCAGCCTAGAGAAGCCTTTTGCTGCCTAGCAGAATGGAATAGAATAGTTAGGAGATGTATAGACCTATATGGCTAAGGCCCAGGTTATCGAAAGGATCAAATTCTCCCATACAAACCTGCCCATGTTTTGAGATCTTCTGGGGAGGCCCTTCTTGGTGGCCTCTTCCAGGCTCTGGAACTCTCTTTGCCAGAGTGGTTGGAATGACATCCTCCTTGCTATCTTTCCACAAGCAGATAAATACCTTTTTGTTTTGGCAGGAATTTGAGGGCTGATTGCTTAGGGGGAATGCGTCTTGCACAATGTGCTGGAGACTGTCTATTTGTTGTTTTCTTTTTAATTGCTTTTAGATTTATTTAACTGGTTTTAATTTTTTTGATAGTTTAATTACATGTTTAATTTTTGTATGCTTTGAATTTTTAGCTACATTTCTTTTAAATGTTGTATGCTGCCTTGAGTCCCAAAATGGGGAAAACTCAAGATGATAACTGGGGTGAGAGAAAGTGGAGAATGGAAGCCATGCAATTATGTATTCAATGCAAAAAAAAAGACAAAGCTTCAGACAGGTATTTGCTGTGTATGTGGTCCATGTGAAAAACTTGCAACATATGACGTTCTTATGCTGTTTTTGATTTGTAAGACTGTATCAAACTTTGTCTAGCAATTACATTCTTTTGTTATTGTTCTTAATATGCTGCCAAGTTGGTTTCAATTTATGAAGAGCCTATGAATGAAAGACCTCCAAGAGACCATTATTAACAACCTTGCTCTGGTCTTGCAAACTCAGGAATGTAATGTGTTTTTCCTCTTTGCCTTTTGCATTCAACTTTTCTCATCATTATTGTCTTTTCCAGTGAGTCTTCTTGTTTCATGATATGCCCAAAGTACAATAGCCTCAGTCATTTTGGCTTCTAGTGAGCTTGATTTGTTTTCAGACTCTTTGATTTGTCTTTTTAGTGGCCTATGGTATCTGTAGGGCTCTCCTCCAGCACCACATTTCAAATGAATTGTTTTCTAGTTAGCTTTCTTCACTGTCTAGCTTTCACACATATACACAGAAATTGGAAACATGGCATGCATGATCCTGACTTCAGTAGTCAGTGATACATCTTTACAGTTGAGGATCTTATCTAGTTCCTTCATAGCTTTCCTTCCAGGTTTTCTACCGTAGGTTTTCCTATCTAAGCTGTGCTGATATTGACCTATAATAAATCACAGAAATGGAGCATGGCCACAAGAACCTTTTTCTGTCTATGGGTTTAACAGATAACATAGATGTTGATTTAAGGTCAACTCTGAATCAACTGCAAAAAGATAATAGGATGGTATGTGGCTTCAGAAACTTACTACTGTTAATACACTCAGCCCTCTATGGCTTGAAAATAATTGCAAAAGATAAAAATTCCAAAAAGCAAAGCTTGATTTTGCCATTTTATATAAGGGACATAATTATAAGGGACCCATCTCTCTGTGGCTTCTAATCTACTTATAGCTGTCGTGCAGCCTCTATAAGGTTACCCCAAGTCAATGCACCCCTTACAAGAACAGGGTTCCCTATCTTGCTCTGTGCAGTTCGCCTTCAGGCTCTACTGGTCACATTGGCAATGAGGGTTGCCTAAGTACCTGTAGCATGGCTTCTTTTTTAAAAAAGTTCCTTTATCTTTGACACTTAAGTTTCTGCCACCTCTTTCCAAGCCTCTGCCAGTCACTGAAGTTCATTTTCACTAGATGGTATGAGCAATGACTAGAACATGTCAGGGTAAAATGAAGGGAGAGGATGCAGTCAGGGAAATTCCCATTGATCTCAGAACCTTACTGACCTCACCACTAAGAAAGAACAATTCGTTCCCACAGATCTGGGATTAGGAAAATGATAGATACTGACATGTTGTTAGCCTGGAGCTGCAGAATCCCTAATTTTAGAAACTGAAGCATCATCTAGAGCAGGGGTAGGCAACCTTTCCCCTTTAAGGGTCGAGGGACTTCATCTCCCAGAATCCCAGGAGCTATTGGCCAACAGGGGACTATTGGCCAACATGGCTGAGGCTTCTGGGAGCTGAAGTCCCTCGGCCCTTAAAGGGGAAAGGTTGCCTACCCCTGCTCTACAGGCTTCCCCCTGACTCCTTGAAGCTGTTCTTAAGCTTGGATACCTTTTGCTTATATTCACAATCTGGCCTTAAAACTATCTATGCACTACAGTGATAATCCCCCCCTGCCATCTTTCCCCTTTATCAGTATAATTCATATTGTTATTGCATCCATCCATCCACCTGTTCCCGATACATATTTCTCTTCATGCAACATTTTTAAGACATATGTTGGCACACTCATAACGACTGTGTTAAATCCAGTGACCATTCAAAGTGCTGGTCATTACTGAATGTTTTGTTGTATATATTTGACAGTGTTCTTATGCAGAGAATTTTATTTAACACATTTTATTTTTAATTGTTTGAAGCACAGAATTTTAGAAAGATTTCATCAGACAGAAAGAATTTGTTTCCAGAAAGCATTTTGTAAAAAGAAAGAAGGGAAGGGAAGAGAAGAGAAGAGAAGAGAAAAAAGAAAAGGAAAGAAAAAGGAAAAAGCAGTCATAAGTAGGGGGGGAAATGAAGTCTCGTGGCAGTCAATTTTAAACATTTATTCCTGGGTGATATCAGTTGTTCCTGTAATGAGGAGTGCCAAGAAAATGGAAAGTTATACTGAATTGTGAATCTTTTGAAAGTGGTGACTTTTACATGCATGAGTGTGACCATCTTATTAAAGTGGGGCAAGCACTGCTCCCTTCATTTCCTCTCACATTACTAGAGAGAACTAAAAGCCTGTTGCCTCTTCTGGGTGCACCCTGTCTGACCTGAATTCCATGTCAAGCTTCCAATGGGGGGATGTCTTGAGCAAACATAATGCCCTTTTTATCTTTGCTTTCTTGCTAAGCTAAATCCTTTTTGCTTTTTTTTAAATGGGATTTTGTTCTCAAGAAAGCATCCTGTTTAAATGGATCATCCAGCTAATACCCAGATTCCATATAGTGTGTAGGGGGCAGGGGACCACATTGCTCAAGGTGTAGATTCCTACACAGAAAAAGTGTTCTCATGCAAGAAAGTGCAATGTAGTAAATCTTTGGATGAAGACAATGTATAGAAACAGTTAAAATCCATGCTGTTAAAACTTGCTCTGTTTATTCAGATTATGTACTTTGCCAGATGACATTTTGTTTTGTTTTACCACCTAGCTACTTTTATATACAGAATAAATTACCAATGATTTTCTAGCAACAACCATATCAGAATAATTTTAAACACCAGGCCTATCAGATTCACTCATCTAGGCTTTGCCACCTATTACATTTTTTTCAAGTTTACCTAAACAGTTTCTATGTTTCAAGTTTGATTTTTTTTAAAAAAGCTCTTTAATATAACTGTTTCTACAGCACATGATTTCTCCTTGAAGTAATGCCAAAGATGTTGAAACCCTTTTATATGAGAGGGGCAAATGTGTATATCTGCCAAAGTGAAAAATTGGACTTATTTGCATGACATGAAAAGCTCGATTTGGGTAGGAACTTTGACTCATTATGAATAAGTAACTCCAATTTCTGTGTATGGTTGTGAAAGTGGACAGAGAAGAAAGCTGTCAGGAAGTAAATAAACTAATTTGAAATGTGTTGCTAGAAGAGAGTTCTATGGATATTGCTGATTGCTAAAAAGATGAATGGTCAAATCAAGCATGAACTCTTATTAGAAGCAAAGATGACTAAAATGGGGCTGTCATACTTTGGATATATCATAAAATGAAGTGACTCACTGGAAAAGATGATAATGCTTGGTAAAGTGGAAGGCAGTAGGAAAAGAGGGAGACCACACTACAGATGGATTGATTCAAACAAAAATACCAAGGCTCTGAGTTTGCAAAACCTGAGCAGGGCTGGTGATGACTGAAAATGCTGGGGGTGTTTCATTCATAAGGTCCCCCTATGTCAAAATAAGCTTGACAGCAAATAAAAACAGAAAAGCATGCTAGTGTGCCCTGCATGACACATGTACTGGGAACAATCTTTTCTTTTAAAGTGGAACATTTCTCCTAAGAAATCAGAAAAAGAATTCAGGTTTTGTTCTTGGCTTCTGTGTAAAAAAAATTATTCATAAACACATCTCATACAAATTCTGTGGAGACAATAGTTTGATAAATACAGTGTGAATGAAATCCCAATAGGTACTGTAAAACAACCTTTACTGTAAAACAATCCTTCTTATGTTTTTTTTCTTTTTTTGTGCATTCATTTTTAAAAGAAGAGTGTTATAAGATGTAATTGGGAATATTTACACTCTGCTCTTCTCCCAAAGAACTCAGAGCAGCCTCTATATAATTCTCTGGAAGTGTCTCACTGGGTCATCTCCCAAAGCCAAAGGTGCTTTATTTCAGCCTCAGACCTGAAGCAGGAAAAGTCTTCAGGCCAACTCCTTCACCTCAGATGTATAATTATAATGTGATGGATTATAATGTGATGTGCTAGATGTATGTAATATTAGCACATGTTCAATGATTTGAAGCCTTAGTTTCTTGTGCCCATCCTAGCTAACCCATGTCAGCCTGCTCATCAGAAAAGATTGCCAGGACTTAGGGTTCCAAGTTTCCATTATTCACTTTCTCCTACTCTATACTTAGGGGCAAGGGAGAAACTGTCAGGGTCAGGGGTGAGAATCAAAGGTGGCAGACTGATTTTCTGCTTCATTTCTTTAGAGCCCTGGCTGTTTGATCCAGAGCTCCATAACTGTCGCATTTTGCCA
Source organism: Phrynosoma blainvillii (assembly GCA_026167975.1). Classification (NCBI taxonomy): domain Eukaryota; kingdom Metazoa; phylum Chordata; class Lepidosauria; order Squamata; family Phrynosomatidae; genus Phrynosoma; species Phrynosoma blainvillii. Next base: position 222,101,996 of record JANUYF010000001.1, on the reverse strand, counting down.
AAAACAGACACCAAGCTCTCCCTAGGAGCTTCTAGAAACTCTCTAGCACCACTACTGAATTCACCTCCATTCTGCCAGATTGCATCCCCTCATTTGCCAGGCAAAAGCCTTAAGTTCACACACACACACACACACACACACACACACACAGACTCAAAGAAGCAGAACCTCTATAGATTTGTCAACCTTACTATCTTGAAGCCAGTTTCAGGAGTAACAGAAGATGATGCCAGCTATTAAAGTCAACATTGGTTAATTATAAATTAGATGGGCAAACACATGAAACAGGTGTTCTTTGTTCATTTTTGGCTTAATGGTGAACCACTGAAAAGATTGTTACTCAAGGAACCAAACTTTCCAGAATATCGAATCTGACTGCTCAGGAGGGTTGGGTATCTTTTGGTGCAGATTTGATGGAGTGGGGCTCCACTGATGGAAACCTTCCATGGACAGAAGGAAGTTAGTTGGTTTCTCCCCACTAAATACAGAATTGAGCATTACAGGAAAAGTCAGAAAAGAAAGATCCACTCTACTTGGCAAAATTGATGCAATCTAATATTCTGTAACTTCCTGTCCCATTACTAGTAAAATCATTTATGAAAAGGATAAAAGCTAAAGGAGAAGTAATTTGAGGTGAAATTCAAAAGAATGGAGCATATTAATAGAGAAAGTGCTAACAATTTTCAATTTTTCAGAAAGATGTGAGAAAGGAACAAAATTCCCCTTGTACTCTGGAAATAGGAAAGAAATAAGGGTAAGCACTAAGAAGGTGCTTATATCACAGACTTTATGAAATGGTTTCCGGGATGAACAGTCTGCATCCAGCTTCCTGATTTGAAAACTCAAGTTATCCAGGGAGCAGCCAACTGATTAATGGGAGAAACCTGAGCCCACTGCTATTTCGCTAAGGCAAGGGACCCTCCAAACCAGTTTGGCTAGTTCCACAGGTGGGACATATGTATTCATTTTGTATAAACTGGTGGTGCAGCTGGCAGGGTGTGTATGTCCCCACATCCAGAAAGGTGAATGGAAAGGATTGACTGGTGTAAAGCAAAAAGCAGATGGTGGGACTCTGATTGTCCTGGGACTCTTGCTCTCAGGAATGAGTTATGCCTCTGCCACCAAACAGATGGGTTTTAGAGTCCTTGATAGCATCATGTTTTGTTTTACAGCTGTTTTTTGGAATGTATTTTGTTGTGCAATAGCCATTTTAATCTTGCATTAGTTTAATTTAGTTTTAAAGGGGGGAGGGTTAGGGATTGGGTTGAAGGAGTGTTTTAAGTTGTTATCTGTTTTAATCTTGTTGTACGCCACCCGGTTGCTGAGCAGAGAGGCGGGTTAAAAATAAAACTTATTATTATTATTATTATTATTATTATTATTATTATTGTTGTTGTTATTGTTGTTGTTATTGTTGTTGTTGTTATTATTATTATTATTATTATTATTATTATTATTATTATTATTAAATATTAACAACTGGCCAGCAGTGCACAAAAGGTTAATTTGTATTAGTGATTTCAGTAGATACATGTTTGCAGGACCAAATAGTTTCCCAGGCTGGTAAAGATATGAAGGTTAGGAAAGGACCAGGGGAGCATTTTTTTTCCTGTGTTGCTAACCTACCTTCACAGTTCTCAAAGGGGAGAGAGATGCGTCATGTTTGCAGACTTTGATTTTCTTTACTTCTGTACAGTAGACCCCTTTGGAGTCTATTCTCCATGGGCCTGGCCCCCATCAGCAAAAGAACTGGAGTGCTTCTCTGCTGCACACCATGTGCTCCATCATTTTACCAGCAATAAACCTTATCTAGAAGCAGTAGATGTGTCACTGTTTGGCACCAAATAAGTCTTGGAGAGTCCTGTTCTAGAACAGAACACTCTCCATCAGTCCTCTCAGCTTTCCAGTTATTAAACCAACCCATTTTCAACAAGCACACTTGTGCCCAATCTCATGTGTCCAGGAAAGATGATAGTTGGTAATTAACAGCTGAGCCTGCGCAAAGGAGCAGTTATTGTAATTTAAAATGCCTGCACACTCCTGGGCCATAAATGGTTTAATCATAGAGCATATCCTTATCCTATTTCTATTTATATGATGCTAAAAGTGTGCCAGGAGCTGTAAAGAACACAGAACAAATAAGATAAGGAAAGATGTTTAGGGACTGTCAAGTAGAGGGGACATTGTGAGCTTTGGGATATTTGGCATCAGAGATCCAATGTATCTGATAAAGTGGACTTAGGATCACACAAGGCTGTGAAGAAACCACAATCATGTTAGAAAACATACCAGTTTGAGGACAGTCATTTTCACACAGCTCTTTAAAAATGCCATGGTGTTGCTATAGTCCTGGGCTCTGTCTTCTACACATTGGCCTTCATAACCCCACTTTCTTGCTCTATTTTCCCTTCCCAGTAAGCCTTTTTATTTTTAGTGTTTTGTTTTGTTTTTTAAAAACTATTTTGAATTGGCAGTCACAGCAATTAAGTAAAGAAGAATAAATAAATAAATAAAGAAAATAAAGAAATAGTGAGAGGGAATAGTGAGAGGGAAGGGGAAAGGTACATAATCACAATCACATCCACTTGCATCACGTGACTACCTGCATATCAGAACTGCGGTAGAAGTAGAAGGAACTTATCACATGTGAATCAATAGGGAAAAGGCAGGATGATTGGGATGAAACAGATCAGGGAACAGATGGAAGATGAAGCAGCTACAGAACAGACATGACATCATGTGATAAGGTACAGCCACAGACTCTACAATTCTGATGTAATTTTGCTTTGGCAGCCTCATGTGATAAAGTTCATAGTATATGAAAGCTTATGCTACTGACTTCTTTCTATCAATCTCAAAGTGCTACAAGATCCCCTTGGCAACAGAGAAACAGATAAAGTGTGACAAGAAATTGTTCAAGAAAAGATTTACTAAAGATGGATCTTAAAAATGCCAGTATGGATAATATATTGAATGTTTACATGTACATTGAAAACAATAATTCTTAAGGTGGGGGGGGGGAGCTCGCTGACCTTGCCTTTCTGATGCATATCTATGTTTCAGCAGATACCTTGGGAAATTTATACTACAACTTGACTTGGAATCAAGTTGCTTCAATGGACTCAACTTGGCAATAAATGATGCACTGACTTGACTTAACTTGTGACTTGTACATTTTTGGCAACTGACTTGCAGATGTCATTTACTTCAAGCAGCAGGCAAGACTGGGGTGTGGGGCACATTTCTTGGAGGAGATAGCAAAGGATCCTTCTAAATCTTTTGAAAAGCTTTAGAAGTCTCCTCCGATCAGCAGTTGGTAGAGACTGCCAAGCTGATCTTCCTTACCCCAAGCCCATTGCCTAACTAGAATGAAACAAATAATGCATTTGCTGTTCCCCCTCTGAGAAATATGCCCCACCTAGAGCTTTTTCTGCTAAAGTTAGCTCCCAGACTTGAGACTCAGCTTGACATTTGAACGTGGAGACTTGATACATGACTTGAGACTTGGAGTAAAAGGTTTGAATGCATCACTGCTACAGCCTCATAAAACTACAGATCCTAGTATTTCATAGAATATATTCATGGCAGTTAATATATAATCACAGTGCTCTAATTGTGTAGTGTGAACAGGCCTAATGTAATAAGGGACATAATGTCCCATCTGTAGAAGGGTACTGTTCTTTATAAATTGGTGCCTGCTATTTCTGTAAGTAGGAATGGGTAAGAAATTTGTTTGATTCACATTTTTTACACTCAAATTGCATCCCCTGCAACCAGAGTTGGCCAGAGGTTTTTCTATCAGTTGTGCTGTGAAAGTATAGGAGCCCTGGTGGTGCAGTGGTTAAATGCCTGTACTACAGCCACTCACTCATAAACCACAAGGTTGTGAGTTCAATACCAGCCAGGGGCCCAGGCTTGACTCAGCCTTGCATCCTTCTGATGTCACTAAAATGAGTACCCAGCTTGCTGAGGGCAATTGGCTTACACATTGTAAACTGCTTAGGGAGTTCTCAAGTTCACTTATAAGCAGTATGGAAATGTACTTGTTATTGCTATTGCTACTCTAGATCCAGAACTTTGGAGAGCTCCTTTAAAGTCTGGAATATAACTCAAAGTGGCTTTATCACACCACTGACATGGAAATATCTGACTGCCCTATCTGAAAACTGAACATAAACCCAAACACAATTTGCAATCAGATGCATTTGTGAACTTGCAATGCAATTTGTGCTTGATTCTTTTTTTTTCTTTGTGTAAAAATGTACTTTTGAAGAACACACAGAAACACGCTTTACTCAAATGCACACAAAAATGCATACATTAATAATGCACACAAAATTCCATGCAAGGGAGAATTCTCTTGCAGTCTGATAGAGACACATGTTGGAAAAAGGGTTTGTGGTGGTAATTAGAAAATATCAGTTAGCTTGAGCTTGTCAGATATTGCACACACTAATTTTTAAATAATGCTGCCCTGAATCCCATTTTGGGAGAAAAGTGGGATATAAATCCAACAAACAAACAAACAAACACTTGGTTCAGTGTTAGTGTAAGAACTTGTAGTAAAAACCATTTTAAATTATTTTCAGTATGTTCCCAGATTTATCAGGCTCAAATTTTAAAAAGTTAATCAAATTAACCATATCAAGGGAATGTTTCTGCCTGAGACTTTATGAAGAATTTAAAAGGGGTGTGGGAAATATTTATGAGGGAAGGTCTCTTTCAGGCTAACGTGGAGGCATGGATGGAATGTTACTTTCTGAACTGTGTCTTCAGTATTATGAATGGTATTCCTAAGGGCAACCTGTTTGAGAGCTCATTTTGCTGTTTAAAAACACCTTTAAGCTGGTCTTATTGTAATAGGCACTTCAAAGAGCAGAAGCCACAGACTGCCAATAGCCTGAAGTAATGTGGTTTGGGTGGGTGAGGTTTCCTTTGAGGTAATGATCTGTTCAAATTTCCACTTACTTATTCTGATCTCTGGACAGAACTAAGAGCAAGACACCAAAACACATTCCCTTTCTATATTTAAAAATAACAGGTTTCAACTTTAGCACTGAAAAGTGAAGTCATTCTTCATAATTTCACAATTTCTCTGAAAAGTATAACATAACCAGGTTACAGTGAATAGACTGTTTAGAAGAGGGTTTTTCTTTGAACAAGTTAATCTTTAAACAACCATCCAGCCTCACCCTATATTTCACAATAGCTTAATTTTTATAAGGAAGTCACATTTAGCTTCTAAAACCCAGCAGTCTCTTGGTCCTTTTAGTGTAGAGAAAAAGGAAGCAAGTGTGTACCAAGGGTGAGGACTGCTTGTAAGATAACACAGTTTAATGTTTCTTAAGCTAGTTTTGACAACCTATGACTTTCCCAGGCTTTAAGTATCAGAATACCCCCAAACAGACCTATGTTTCCAGGGAGAAAATTCAGAATGTACTATATTTACTGATTAAATCCACCATTTGCACTCCTCCCTGCTCCCACACCATACTTTTTGGAGCTACCATTCTGAGAATGGCCACACTGGGTGGGGGTATTGTGGGATTCCCCCCCCCCCCCACAACATAAAATTTCCAAGTTTTGACTGAATGTAGCTTACTTCACCATATATTGCAACCCACTACAATAAACTTTGCTGCTGATTGCCTTCCTGCCAGACTGGGAAAGGGCCATCAAACACCTGGTAGTAGGTAGGCAAGATGTAGTTGGCTTGCTGTACTAACTATACCAGTTGATCTATAGTGTTGAGAAAACTTTAAGCATTTTCTTGGGAGTAGCTCTTATTTCGAAAAAGGGCAACTATGCACAAATGATGGCATAAGTTGCTGATTAGCAGGCATGACAATATAAAAATATCTACTGAGGAGTAATCCCCCATCATAAGGGAGTTTATTTCCCCCAAAATGTATATACAAGTACATCTAAGGATGGTACCTCTATAGCATAGTAGCTAACAGTGCAATCCTAGCTCACTGAGATGGCTGAAGGCCAGCTAAAGCTGTGTTGAAGCCAAACCCCTGCCTCGCTTTGTGTCAGCATTATGACTGCCTCTGTGGTCAGGAGGAGAGTTGGATCTTGCATAACTCAGCACCTCTCTTGCTCTGCATCTTCTCCACCCCCTTTTTAGTTTTTCTGCAGCTTGATAGCCAGCTTAGCAGTTGTACCAACAAATCCTTCTGCCAGCGTATCTTTGAGATAAGCCAACAGAAGTGGGTTATGTTAGCAAAATGGCAGTTCAGCCTAGAGAAGGACATTTCAGTTAGTGCAAGAGGTCGATGTCTTTTTCCTAACCTCCTACACCCAATACATCTTTGAGTTAGAATTGAATTCTAAGAGGCTGATTTTTCAATACAATCATAGAATCATAGATCACAGAGTTGGAAGAGACCATCCAGTCCAACCCCTTTCTGCCATGCAGGAATTTACAATCAAAGCACCCTCGGCAGATGGCCATTTAGCCTCTGTTTTTAAAAACCTCCAAAGTAGGAGACTCCACCATTCTCTTAGGGAGTGTGTTCCACTGTTGTACAGCTCTTACTGTCTGGAAGTTGAGGTGGAATCTCTTTTCCTGGAGTTTGCATCCATTGTTTCAGGTCTTATTCTCTGGAGTAGCAGAAAACAAGCTTACTCCATCCTCAATATGACACCCCTTCAAATACTTAAACAGGACTATCATATTCCCTCTTAACTGTCACTTCTCCAGGCTAAAAATACCCAGCTCCCTAATAGGAACTAGTCCTGCATATCAATCTTATCATTGTCATAAACTCACAAGTGAGGCATAGGCAAACTGCTCTCTTTCATTCTAAGATTCACATTTGTAATATGGAAGGTTGTTGTAAAGATCATAAGTTGAAACAAGGAGCCTCCAGCTCAACATCGAGCATCTGAATCAACTTGCTACATCATATAGCCCCTTGCTACTTCTATGCAGAGCTGTTACTGCTGTCTCTTGGGGTGCTGGCTGATAAAAGGCTTATAGGGAGGCTGTACCCCAGAAGAGGTGGGGAAAGATGTGAATGTAACTGCACTTTTAATTTGCTTTTATTGTGTTGTTGACTAGAAAGAAAGCAAAATACCAGATTCTTGGTTGCTTAATTTCAGTGCCAGACATCATGAAATGGCAAGTTATAAAATGAGTGAGTTATATTGGACAAAATCTGGTCTGCTTCATACCTACCTACTTCTTTGAAGTTCACAAATATCCATTACAGGCTTGCTCAAGTTTGTTCATGTTTGGTGGCTTACACCATTTTTGGCAGGTTGTCTTTCGGTCTTGAGCAATGAGCAATGAGTACCCTAAGGGAACAGGAATGTCACCAGCTTATCATAAGTAGGCAGGCAAGTGCAAGCAGTGGCACAAACCAAAAACACAAAATCCTTCCTTTAGGATATGCTTGGGATTCGTAACATGTTGTAGACTTTGAAGTTGGGGAAGGGGAGGGGACCAAAGTCAAAATCAATTTCTCATATGCTTTCTCAACATTTCAGTCTGCTGTATTTCATTTCCATTGTGCAGGTCCCACAGCTATACTTATAAATAAGGGATTTCAGAACAAGCTAGTTTGTTTTTCCTAGGCCCAAGAGGCACATCAAATATACAGCTGAGACAATGCAGATTATTCCCAGAGAAAAATCAGCTTCCATTGGATTGCACATTTTACACCTAAGGGCACTTTTGGAATAACGAGAAAAGCTTTAAGAAGCTGGTGCTGTATGGCTTCTTAGAATGTGCAAAGAGGATAAGATACTCCTGCACCAGTACATTTTGGGATCATCATCTGTCCCAGTAGACAGCACAACAAATGTACCCTCTGTCCTCACTAGGGCTCCATTTCTTTCTTGTAGTGTGGCGACCCTAAGGCAAACCCATCATGGGGTTATCTTGACAAGATTTGTTCAGAGGGGGTTTGCCTTTGCCACCTGCTGAAGTCAAGAGTGTATGACTTGCCCAAGATTACTCAATGGATTTCCATGGCTGAGTGGGGATTCAAACTCAGTCTAAAGTTCAAACCACTCTGCCACACAGGCTGTGCTCCATTTCTCTGCTCCAAATTTAGTACACTGCTATCTGCAATGTAAGCAACACCTTACAACATTACTTTCTGGCCAGTGTGCATCTGTCTTGTATCTCCTTTTCTTCAGAATTTCTTTTTATAATCCTGAGGATGGCTCGGAAAGAATGTGTTTAGGCTGCTTTGGACAGAAATGTCTTTTTGATTATTCATAACTGCAGAGTGTTCCGGATAAACATTTGCCCATCCATGGCAACTCAGTAACTCCAACAATGAATGTAAGGAAGTAAAACTGCTTATTAATTCCTACTGTCATCATTTCATCTGGCAGTTATATGCCTGGGATGAGCACAATAAGAACCGAGGTTTGTTCAAGTCCTGTTAAAGAATGTTTATTATGACAAGCTGAAGTGTGCCAGAGGAAGTGCTGCAGCTTCCTCAGGTCAGAAAACCCCAAAAACTAGACAGCTGTCTTGATAAATGCTGCTATATCTACAAAATGGGGGGAGTATTGATTTAATGATCCATTTTAGGTAAGTTATGCTTCCTATCTAGATTGTGCTTCCACTCTCCAAACTAGGAGTATACTTGCATCTAGAGTGGGAAAAGAAAAAGAATGTTTCTCAGCAGTTGCAGATGTCCCAAAAACAGTAGCATGAAATTTCTGGCTGCTAGAGCTGAACATAGAAAACTAACATAACCCAAGAGTGAACATGACAGCATGTATCATGGCCAAAGTGACTAAGAACATAAGAGGAGCCATGTTTCATCAGAACAAAGGCCTATCACACTCACAATTCTGTTCCTACTGGGATCAACTAAAGATTTCACAATGATCAACTGGTTGTATATGCTTGGGCATTTTTAAAATAGAACTCACATATTGAAGTGCCAGACACACAGTACATCAGCTTCACAAACCTAACAGAGTGGATCTGCTACACTATGAATTGTAAAGTCCATGTGCTGCATGAGGTTCATCCTCCATCACTGCCCCTTCTAAACAGACTGGGGGGAGATGCAGCCTAAAATAGACAGCTGTGCCCCAAGTTCTGGGGGATGCGCTAGACCATTTTAGCTCTATTTTGCTGCATTGTTTGGAGGCGTGAAATAGCCTTTATTCAAAATCACAGGTGACATTCTGGTTTTGACAAAAGGGAGTTGTGCATCTCATGGATGTCTGAGGAATCATAGAATGATCCCCATAGACCATTTGTAGTTGTTCACCATGTACTGTATACAGTCAGGAAGTGTGGGAGGGTAACAAAAAAGGAACTCAGAAGACTACAGCTTATATGAGATTTTTTAAAATGTAAAGTTGTCATGCTCATGAATGTGAAACATCTGATTATTGATTTCTGATCAAGTTCTGAGAGTTGCATTAAATGAATGACAGGCAATTGACCTTCAAATATCCCATACCAAGTTCATATCTACTTACTTGCTTTTGCAGCTACAGCCTCCCCTGATCATTTTACTATAAGATGAACCTATCCTCGGTTTTCTTGGCAAAATTTGTTCAAAGGTGATTTGCCTTTGCCACTCTCTGAGGCTGAGAAAGTGTGACTTGCCCAAGGTCACCCAGTGGGTGTTGATGTTAAAGAAGTTTTATCATCTTTGCAGATAAAATCTCTCAGATAAGAGCCGACCTGGATGCCGCAGTTGTAGCAGAATCGATTGTTGAGATGCCCAGCAACTGCATTGATGAGATCATACTGGATGAGGAAAACAACTTGCCCTCTTGATCATTGCCCTTCGTGGCTGGCTGTCCAGGGGGGTGATGCCTTGAGGGTGTTCCTGAGAGACATCATCAATGCATCCCTTAGGGATGGTCATGCTCCATCCTACTTGAAGGAAGCAGCGGTTAGGCCACTTCTGAAAAGACTTTCCATGGACCCCTTGGACAGCTATAGGCCAGTTTCTTTATTACCTTTTCTGAGCAAAGTGATTGAGAGGGCAGTTGCTCTTCAACTCCAAGCTGTCTTGGGAGAAACCAATTATCTAGATCTATTTCAAACTGGCTTTAGGACAGGATATGGAGTTGAGACTGCCATGGTCACCTTACCTGATTACCTTTGTCTGGGCCTCAACAGGGGTAGTGTAACCCTGTTGGTGCTATTGGACTTTTCAGTGGCTTTTGATACAATAGATCTTGACATCCTCTTGGAATGCCTGAGAGAATTAGGAATTGGAGGCATTGCACTGCAATGGCTCCATTCCTTTCTCTTGGGCAGATTCCAGAGAGTGATGCTCAGGGACAGTTGCTCTACAAGGAAAGAGCTTAATTGTGGCATCCCACAAGAAGCCATCCTGTCCCTGATGCTATTCAATATATATATGAAGCCACTGGGAGAGATCATCCGGAGACATGGGGTGGGGTGTTATCAGTATGCTGATGACACACAGATATATTTCTCCATGTCTCAGTCTTCAGTTTTGACTTCAGATGGCATCTCTCCTCTCAATGATTGTCTTAAAGCAGTAATAGACTGGATGAGAAAAAATAGATTGAGACTGAATCCAGACAAAATGGAGGTACTTACAGTAGCGGCCCCGAACCCAGGTATGGGGATATAACTCCCAGTCTTGGATGGAGTCAAACTCTCCTCAAAGGACTGTGTTCACAGTCTGGGGTGCTCCTGGACTCGTCGCTTCAGAAGATAAATCAGGTAAATGCAATGGTCAGGAGAGCCTGTTATCAGCTTCAGCTGATACACCAGCTGCACCCTTTTCTGTAAGTTAGGGACCTTGAAACTGTGGTGCATGCACTGGTAACCTCTGGTCTCAATTTCTGTAATGCACTCTCTATTGGACTACCCTCAGAATTGGTCCAGAAACTTCAACTAGTACAGAATATGGCAGCTAGGCTGGTCTCAGGAACAATGAGAAGAGACCACATAACACAAATCTTAAAATCACTTCACTGGCTGCCCATTAGTTTCTGGACCCAGTACAAGGTGCTGATTATCACCTTTAAAGCCCTAAATGGCTTGGGTCAAACCTATCTTCAGGACCACCTCCTCCCGTATAATCCACACCGTGCACTTAGGTCCTCTCGGAAGAATCTGCTGCAGCCTATAAAAACTAGACTGTCTGCAACCACCCAGAGGACCTTTTCGGCAACCACTCCCAGATTATGGAATGGCCTGCTGGATGAGATCCATCATATTACCACCTTGAACAGCTTTAAAAAGGCTGTTAAGATGGATCTCTTCCATCAGGCCTTTCCTGAATAGATATCCCGGCCACCAAGGGGGGTTGCAGACTGCCAGAAATAGTGCAAATTGAGTCCACTTTTAGGGTTAGGGTTAGGGTTAGAGTTAGGGAATCATAGGAACTGTATTTTATTGTGGCACCAGAGGTCTCTGACAGAGAAGGCTCAATGTCTCAGAAAAAAAATAATTCCCATGATTCCCTAGCACTAACCCTAACCCTAAAAGTGGACTCAATTTGCACTATTTCTTGCAGTCTGCAACGCCCCCAAAAGATAGCCCAACCTGCTTGTCCCTGATTCTGTTGCAGTGATTGTCTACTGGTGTTATTATTTAAGGGTCTTTTAATTGTCAATAGTTTAATAATATTTTAAGGGGGGGTGGGATTGTGGGATATAAAATGTATATTTTAATGTTGTAAGCCAGCCCGGTTGTGCTACGCAGAGAGGTGGGATAATAATAATAATAATAATAATAATAATAATAATAATAATACATAGTGGAATGTATACACAACAAAAAGGTAATGCTCAATCTGGAAGGATCCTCTTTGTAGGGCAATCCAGAGCATTGACCAGTTTTGAAGATCCTGGGCCTTCAAGAGAAGGGGAGAGAAATAAATTCCCAAACCGGGGGCCCATTTTCCCTGCCCACATTTGCACTCAGCTTTGCAGCAAATGAAGTAAGCTGAATTCAAAGGTGGAAAATGGGAGGGAGGGAGAGAGAGACCTGGCCATTTTAAAAGCACTGGAAAAGTGGGATAATGGAGGATGAATCAGGACTCTCCCTGCCAAACTGGGACATCTGAAGAGCATGGTTTGGACTATAAGGGACTGGATAAACTTTGGATGATCCCCTTTTGAACAATTGCTACCCTGCCCTAAAACCATGGCCACCCTGTACTACAGCATTCCAGTTACATTAGATTGTCTGCCTGTTAAATTCTGTGCTGGAAACATTAGTGGTCTACACAGATTTGTTCCTTTTCCTCTCCCTCCTCTGTCATCTCTTCTAGCTGATCCAAGAATTTCTGGTTATTGGCTAGACATGGATCATTAGTAGCCCCATTGCCAGCTGATGCAAGACTCCTATACCATGCTCACAATAAATTCTGCTTTGTCCACCCTTTTTCAATCCAGTTTTTATTTTCATTCTTCCAGGAATTAATACGCCTACCATACTGCTGTTTCTTCAACATATGAACTGTTCATGCAGGACAAGAAGGCTCTTGCAGGGAACATTAATAATTTGCAAGGAGACAGGAGAAGAACAACCTGTAGTATTTTTGCCTTTGCCTGCTTCTTCTGAATGCTACTAAATTCAAAATCAAAATCCTGACTGAGCCGAATATTCTCCTTAAGGATTTTGATCCTTTGGAAAATAAACAACCACATATGCCCATATACATCAAAGACAGAACATAGCTTGAAAGAGTTGTATTTGTATTACAAACCAAGGATCTTCCAACTAGCCTGGCCAGTTGTCCAAAAAAACCCCATCCGCCACTAAGCTCTGCAACAGAAATAAATGGATAGCTCATTGAGGAAAGTGTCAGGACTGGAGAGAGCCCCAATAAATACATTTAAAAGGAAATGGTAGAAAATGCTTGAGTTGTATACAGTGACATCCTAAGGAGCTTTAGGCTTTAAGCTGTGTAAGAAATGAGCTCTAGGAGCTATCTACACTACATTGCAGTGCTCCTCACACCAGCTGTGTGTGCATGTGGGGCAGGGGGAGTGTGGAATTCATCAGCTTTAGCATGGATGGGTGAGCAAGAAAAAAATAGGCTTATAGAGGACAGTGGAAACACCAAATCCCTCAAGTGGAGATTTTTTAGTAAGCTATTACTTTTGATTCTGTGAGGTAATGGACTCAACATGGGAACAGAAGCTGGGAATATTGCAACATTGCAAAACATTAAAACTGGGATTGTCTTCTGTCAAAGGCTTATATTAGGGAAAACTCCCACATCTTGCCTTACAGTGCTTGGAAAATTAGCTTTTAAATGTAATTGTTTTCATTACAGTGTTTACTTGTTGTTGTTGTTTTTTAAAAAAGCAATTGTGTCATTACATGTTGAAATGTTTGACAGGTAGTGTGTGTTATTCATTGTAAGCTTTGCTGCTTTCTCGTATTTTTTAAAAGCTTAGTATTGATAAGAGAGTGGCATGAAACTGAAATAATTCCTGTCAAAATGACCCTCAAAATGTCCTTTAATTTAAACTTTATAAAATAAGTAGAAAACATTGCCTAGCACTCAGTTTAGGAGATTGTAAACTGGTTTTATGATATCCAGAACTGCTGAGATTCACATTTAACAATTGTTAACCATGCCCCCCCCAATCCCACCTTTCAGCCTGGCAGCACCCCAACCAAAGGGTTTCGAAGGTGCTTCAGATTGGGGAAATAACATCTGCACCTCAGTCTTGGTCATGGGGTTCACTGAAAGAAGCAGTTGTAGGTATACTCAGCTGTCTGTTCTTGAGTGCTATAATGCCCCAGAAACTGTTTGGCTGGGGTGCTGCCAGGTTGGAAAAATAGGGTGCTGTGGGGTTGTATCAGCAGACAAAAGACAATGATAGAGCTCATAGTTATGTCTGGTGGTGCAGGATCTTCACAAGAATTTGTTGTCCTAATATCGTAACTTCATTCCCACTCATTGCTTTATTTTTAGAAAGTAACTTCACTGTGTCCTCATTCCCCCCAAAATTATTTATTAAACTACTATTATTTCTAAACTCTGGCTAAAATCATTTTCATACAAGGAAAATAAATATAGTTGGCACCTGTAGACACAGATTCTTTATACTGTACACAGGTTCACACATGCATGGCTTGAAAATATTGAAAACATATATTAATTCCAAAAAGCAAACCTTGATTTTGTCATTTTTTAAAAAATAAGGCACACCATTTTACTCTCCATTGTATTTAATGGGACTTAAACAGCCATGGATTTGGGATTCATGAGAGAGGGAACTGAATACCAACAGATGACGGTATTGGGGGCATAGTTATCAAATTTGCAGATGACACCAAATTAGGAGGAGTAGCTAATACCCCAGAGGACAGGATCAAAATTCAAAATGACTTGAACAGACTAGAAAGTTGGGCCAAAGCTAACAAAATGAAATTCAACACGGAGAAATGTAAGGTACTGCACTTAGGGCGGAAAAACGAAAAGTACAGATATACGATGGGGGACACCTGGCTGAATGAGACTACGTGTGAAAGGGATCTAGGAATCCAGGTGGACCACAGGTTGAACATGAGTCAACAGTGCGATGCAGCAGCTAAAAAGGCCAATGCAATTTTAGGCTGCATCAGTAGAAGTATAGCGTCTAGATCAAGAGAAGTAATAGTGCCACTCTATTCTGCTTTGGTCAGGCCTCACCTGGAATACTGTGTCCAGTTCTGGGCACCACAATTCAAAAAAGATGTGGAGAAACTGGAGCGTGTCCAAAGGAGGGCAACTAAAATGGTGAAGGGTCTGGAAACCAAGCCCTATGAGGAACGACTTAGGGAGCTGGGGATGTTTAGCCTGGAGAAGAGAAGGCTGAGAGGTGATATGATAGCCGTGTTTAAATATTTGAAGGGATGTCATATCGAGGAGGGAACAAGCTTGTTTGCTGCTGCTCCAGAGGCTAGGACCCGAAACAATGGATGCAAGCTGCAAGAAAAGAGATTCCACCTCAACATTAGGAGGAACTTTCTGACAGTGAGGGCGGTTCGACAGTGGAACACACTCCCTCGAAGAGTAGTGGAGTCTCCTTCCTTGGAGGTCTTTAAGGAGAGGCTGGATGGCCATCTGTCGGGGATGCTTTGATTGGAAGTCCCTGCATAGCAGGGGGTTGGACTGGATGGCCCTTGTGGTCTCTTCCAACTCTATGATTCTATGATTCTATGATTCTAAAAGATATCAAGGACCCACTGTAAGCATTCCCCACTATTTATATTATTCCTTGATTGCTCAGCATTCTGGCCAACATCAGACAAATGAAGCATGAGTTGCTTTCAGTTGCTTGCACTGAAATATCCGGGAGGAAACTTGCAATTGCCTGGAGGTGAATTGTTTTGGGTAACACTTATCTTCTTAATAA
Organism: Phrynosoma blainvillii; assembly: GCA_026167975.1. Classification (NCBI taxonomy): domain Eukaryota; kingdom Metazoa; phylum Chordata; class Lepidosauria; order Squamata; family Phrynosomatidae; genus Phrynosoma; species Phrynosoma blainvillii. The sequence continues at coordinate 222,086,666 of JANUYF010000001.1, read as the reverse complement.
AACCAATGGTACATATTTAGTCTCAAAGGAAAGCATGGTGAACCCTGTCTGAACAATTCTTTCCAGGAAAATCCTGTGATAGGGCCACCTTAAGATCAACATAAGTTGAAAACAACTTGAAGGCACACAACAACAGCAACAACAACAACAACAACAACAACAACAACAACACATAGCCACACCACAGATTTTTGTTGAAATTATTTTTATTTAAATTCTATATATACAAAAAATTCAATACATCAAACAAAACACACACTTAAATGACACGAAATCAAAATACACACACACACATATACACAAGAGAAACTAGACATGAAAGACAATACAGAATATTTATTACGTGACCTTGAACCTGGGGAAATTTTAATTAGCTCAATTAATTAGCTGGGATACATCCCAATTTACATGAAGGTAGCTAGAAATGATAGATTGGCAGAGACAAAGTATTTCAAATGTTTTTCAAAATTTATTTGGGGAAACACACACACTAAGGCAGACTTTCACTCACTCATGCATACAAGAACTCAGGAATAAAGTAGTTAGCTTTGGAATAGACAATAGGCCTTCTAATGGTGATATTACCTGATGCAGCTGCTCCAGGGATTCAATGATGAGCTGGACTTGGCCACGTGGATGGGACAGGGAAAACGGCCATGAGTCGGAGCTGAATCAGAATTCAGAGTGATGTGGAGACATTATGAATTCTAACCAGACACACCTGACAGGTCCTTAAACAGCTTGAAAATAGCCTGGAGCGAAGGTTGTTTACTACACTTCAAAGAGACTGAATTTACATAGCAAAGGTCACCTTGAAGTAGACAGATTCTAGAGGTGACAATGGATCTTATCTGGCTCTGGTGGAAAACTTCCTGGGCCATAAATTACCTGGTCTTCCTTTAATTAAACAAGGCGTGAATGTTTCCTTATTGCAACTTCTAAAACTAGCTGTATGATCTTTATTTCAATGTGGTGGCTATGTGGTCTCCCATTTTTGGGGTGCATGGTGGCTCACTCTACAGTTCCATGTAGGGCCATAGCAGAAATGCATGCACACCCCAAACTAGAAGACGTTCAGTTCTCATAGCATATTGTTGTTACATGTCTTCAAGTCATTTTTGACTTATGGTGACTCTTTGTTGTTGTTAATTTTCCTCAAGTCGATCTGGACTCATTAAGACACTATGGTTGAGACATCTCCAAGACCTCCTGTCTTCCACTGCTCTGCTTAATTCCTGCAACTCCTTAATACCTGTGACCTCCTTAATAGAATCCATCCATCTGGCACGTGGCCTTCCTCTCTTCCTACTTCCCTCCACCTTTTCCAGCGAGTCCTCTGCTCTCATGATGTGTCTGAAGTACAATAGCCTCAGTTTGGTCATCTTGGCTTCCCGGGAGGTTTCTGACTTGATCTGCTTTAGTACCCATTTGTTTGTCCTTTTGGTTGTCCATGGGATCCTTAATACTCTTTTCCAGCACTACATCTCAAATGAATTGATTTTCTTCCTATCATCTTTCTTAACTGTCCAGCTCTCATATCCATACATGGTAATAGGGAATACAATGGCTTGTATTATTCTAGCTTTTGTGCTGATTTGTATATATTTGCATTTTAGGATCTTTTCAAATTCTTTCATGGCTGCCCTCCCCATTCTTAATTTTCTTCTGATTTCCTGACTTCAGTCCCCATATCGATCAATGTTTGATCCCAGGTATGAGGATTCTTTTACTATTTCTATTTCTTCATTGTCTAGGTTGAACTTGTGAAGGTCCTCAGTGGTCATTATTTTGTTTCCTTTATCTGCAACATTAAGCCTGCCTTTGCACTTACTTCTTTGATCTTCCTTAGTAGGTGTTCCACATCTGTGAGGTTTTCTGCTAGTACTATGGTGTCATCTGCATGTCTTAAATTGTTGATATTTCTTCTTCCTATTTTCATTCCTCCTTCTTCTGTGTCCAAGCCTACCTTTCTTATAATATGTTCTGCATACAAGTTGAACAGATATGGTGAAAGAATACAGCTTTGTCTGACCCTTATGCCAATTGGGAACCATTTGGTTTCTCCATGTTCTGTTCTGTCAGTAGCCTCTTGTCCTAAGTACAGATTCCTCATCAGGACTATAAGATGTGCTAGCACTCCCATGTTGTAGCCTTTCATGATTTATGCAGTCAAAGGCTTTGCTATAGTCTATGAAGCACATGCTGATTTTCTTTTGGAACTCCCTGGTGTACTCCATTAGCCATCATATGTTTGTAATGTGATCCCTAGTGCCTCTTCCTTTCCTGATGCCCACTTGGACCTCAGGGATTTCTCTCTCCATGTATGGTCTATGTTGCAGAATTTTGAACATAATTTTGCTTGCATGGGAGATCAGTGCTATGGTTCTATAGTTGCTGCAGTCTTTTGTATCTCCTTTTTTTTTTGTGGATGGAGATGTAGATTGATCACTTCCAATCTGTCACCCATCATTTTGCTTTCCATATCTGTTGACATATGTTGTTTAGCACTAAAGTTGACTCTGTCAACGTGGATTACGCAGTTCATATGGAATATCATCTGTTCCTGGTGATTTGTTTTTCACTATTTCTCTTATTGCAGTTTCCACCTCACTTTTTAGAATTTGGGTTCATCTTCATATGGCTCTTCATTCCATGTGTCCTTCATTTTGTCATTTCTTTTGTATAATTCTTCTGTGTATTGCATCCAGTGTCTTTTTATTCCTTCCTGGTCTTGGATTATGTTATTTTTATTGTCAAAGAGCAGCCCAGTCCTTGGTATGAATTTTCCTTTGATTTATCATATCTTGTGAAATAGATCTCTTGTTCTTCCCTTTTGGTTGTTGTTTTCTATTTCCCTGGATTGGTCATTGTAATAATTTTCTTTATCTTTCCGTACAAGCCGTTGTACTGTTGCATTCATTATTCTTAGTTTGCTCCTATCTCCCTTCTCTTCTCTTCTTTTCTTTAGTGTTTGTAGTGTTTTTTCTGTCATCCATGTTTTCTTCTCTTTCTTTTTGTTTATTGAAAGTGTCTGTCTGCATTCTTCTTTTATTATGTCCCTGGCTTCGGATCATAGTTCCTCTAGTTCTCAATCTATTATGCTTAGTAGTGTGAATCTGTTTCTTATGTTGTCAATAAGTATTGTTGAGATACTATTTAGATCATATTTTGGTATAATCACTAGTTTTGTTTCTTTCTTGAGTCTTCTTGTGCAATTTGTGATCTGTGCCACAGTCAGCACCTGGTCTAGTCTTGGCCACCAGTATAGAGTTCTGCCATCTTTTACTTCCAGTTATATAATTATTTGATTTTTGTGTTGACCATCTGGTGATGTCCATGTGTATAGCCTTCTTTCTGGTTGTATGAAAAATGTATTTGCAATGAATAGGTTGTTGGCTTGACAAAAATCTATCAGATGCTCACCTGCTTCATTTCTTTTGCCTAATCCAAATTTGCCTACTGTTTTTTTATTCTTCTTTGCTTCCAGCTTTTGCAGTCCAATCTCCAATGATCGGCTTGACATCTTGTGTTGGTGTGCTGGCAATTTCGTCCTGTACTCCTTCATAGAATCTATCAATTTCTTCCTGTTCTGCCTCTGTGAATGGTGCATATACCTGAATTATGGTGATATTCATAGGTTTACTATGGACCTTACCCTGGAGCCATGATCTGATTTTGCATTGTATCCACTGACTGCTTTTGCCACATCTTTTCTTCGTATCAAAGCCACCCCGTTTCTTCTTGTCTTTTCATTCCCTGAGTAGAACACTGTATGGTTGTCTGATTCAAAGTGAATTCACTGATGGTCCTCTTTTGTCCTTCTGCTCAACTGGAGGGAGGGAATGGGCTGAACTGGTGCTTAGTCCCATCCTCCTGCCTCTCTCATGGTCCTATTTTGTCCTCCTGCTCAACTGGAGGCAGGGAATGGGTTAAGCTGGTGCTTAATCCCTCTCCCCCTGCCTCTCCAATGGTCCTCTTTGGTCCTCCTGCTCAACTGGAGGCAGGGAATGGGCTGAGTTGGTGCTTAGTCCCTCTCCCCCTGCCTCTCTGATGGTCCTATTTTGTCCTCCTCTTCAATTGGAGGCAGAGAATGGGCTGAGTTGGTGCTTAGCCCCTCTCCCCCTACCTCTCTGATGGTCCTCTTTTGTCCTCCTGCTCTGCTGGAGGCAGCACCCCACTTACATAGGCAACACTATCTCAGGTTTTCTGGGGCTGAATATATGTGATATGCTCAAGGTCACCCAGTGAGTTTCTATGACAGAACAAGAAATCTGATTTCCAGAATGATAGTTCAGCACTCAAACCACTACACCATGCTGGCTCCTAATAAAGACTATACTATGGGGCTTATCACATACTTAAATAAATCACCTTACCTGATCTGGCATTCTGATATTATCAGAAGGTTTTAGCTGCTGAATCTGCCACCCAGGTCCATCCCTGCTCACAGGGCCACTCGGCGGGGTTCTTTTTGAAGCTGGGAGATTTCTGGCTTGAGAAAATGGCCACCAGAGTGCCCCTGTGAGTGGGGATGGATCCGGGATGGACCCAAGTGGCAGATTTGGCAGCTAAATCCTTTTGATAATATCAGGATTCCACTCAATTTAAATTTTAGACCGGATCAGATAAGGTAATTTATTTAAGTATGCAATATGCTTCTACAACAATAGATACTAAACAAAAAAAATAAAAAAAATGAAAATGAAATGAAATGAAATGAAATGAAAGAGTATGTCTTCCAACTATCTTTTCTGCATTTATATGGTAATTCTTAATTTTCCCCCAAAGCAGATATTTATTTTTGTTCATTCTAATTTCCATTCATTATCATTACCAAAGTGGAGACTGGAAGATCAAAAAGATGATGTGTTTTTCATTAAAAATTAAGGACTAATGGGATTTCACAGTACATCTCATTAAATACAGCTCTGTGGTATTTTATTAAACCATCCTGTCAGCAGCCTCCCTCTTTCCAGATCTTGATATCAGGTGGAATTATTCACCTTCCTGGCTCAGGAATTCTTCCACATTCATGCACCAGTACCCAAGTACATTCCAAGAGCATAAGAGCAGGGGTTCTGGGAGGAAGGGTTTTGCTGCTCCTGGTATCCTTTCCCAACCTGCTCAGAAGATAATTAGGAGGAGGATTAGAACTGTTTGTTATACCTGTTCTTCCCATGACTCCAGCATTGTGCAACTCCCAGGGATGAGGATGGGACATCCACTACCCCCTGTGGACCCCAAAGGGCTTCACCTCATGTGCCCCCAATTTTATTCCCAAATAATTTTTTCACTAAAAATAGCTAATAGCAACCCCATTTGTCTCATCTATGTACTATCATTATGGCTGTATGACACACACACACTAAAAAAAAACCTGAAAACTGGGGAGAATGATTTAATACAAATTTTCCATAATTATGTATTAGGGACAAAATTAACCACTTTTTGGTGGGAAAAGAGGGAACAAGTTTGGTGGCTGCTGAGTGGTAGAGCGATCTTTGGGGCTCCTAGAATAGATTTGACATATAGGTCAAACTAAATGCAGTAGAGGACCAGTGTGGCATGGTGGCCCTTAGAATACTGGATTAGGACTTGGGACTCTCATATCTAGCTTCAGGTCCTCCTAGAGCGGACACAGTGAAAACTGGAGACAGATCCTAGGCCTATAATGGTTGTATAGAAGAGGGAATTTCAGTAAGTGTTGCTTAGCATGCAACCAGGGAACATTAGCTGATATTTCCTCTTCTATGCCGCCATTAAAAGGACAACATCCATTTCCATTTTCACTCTGGCAACTCTAACCCTCAATGGACTCTGAGAGTCATTGAGTGACCTTGGGTATATCACATTCTGAAAGCAGAACTCTTGTGCAGATGAAGTAGAGAGGAAGGGAGCCAATGAGCCCTGAGCTTATTGACAGATAGGCAGGATATAAAAGTAACAGGTGAACAGGTCAAACTATGCCTAGCTGAAGTTGGTGCCACAAAGAGTTTTGTGCTTATTTAATATGGGAGATGTTCACATAAAGATAAGCTGCAAGCTGACTAGAAAGATATTTATGAATTGTAAGGAGGAAAAGTGATAAAGGACAGATGCTCCAAAATTCCCTACTCTGAATGTGGCAGTAATGGTGCTTTAACTGAATGAGACAGGAATTCAGAAACTAGATCAATAGCATTGACTGCTGCTGAGGAGAAGAAAAGAGAGAAGTTAAAAAGTGAATTACTGCAACAAAGAATCTTGCACAACTTTAACGTTTAGGAGATTTATGATGGAATAAACATTCAGAGTGGCATCCACTTCACCAAATATTTGAGGTAGGATCTGACATGAGGTGCTTGAATAATCAGGATTACCAAATATCATAACAATAAAAAGGACAAGACACCGCAAACTGTAGGACATTACAAAGTAAAAGCTAAAAACACTCATACAAATATAAATTCATTTCATATGGTTTATTTTACAGCCATATTACATATATTGTCTTTTATGATGTACCCAACCATTATTTTTCTGATGAACTTTTCATTACACTGTGTGGTTGGCTTGCAATATGCCTTGTTGGCTTGCAAAAATGTGTAACTTTTAGTTTGTAATGCCCTACATTTTACGGTGCATTGTCCTTCTTTGCAGTTATGACATCTGGTTGCCCTGCCCTGTTTAGTTTCTAAGTTCAGATGGGATCTGGTGCCTTTAACATATTTAGGCCCTTTTGAAAATTAGTTACTGGCTGTGAAAAGCAAAACATTTTCCCCCAGTTAAGCCCAGCAGTGCCACTCAAGTGCAGAGGACACCCAGGAAGAAGAATTTGTTATTCAACTCAGCTAACCACAGCCATTTGTCCAACAGTTTAGTCTCAAGTGGATGCCTGACAATCAAAGTGGCAAAGCTGCTCTTAATTTTCCTAATTATGCACAGGGGAAACCAATGTTTCTTAGGTGAAACAGTAAACAGGGGATTCATTCTGTTCATGTGCTTTACAGTGCAAACTTTATCACCCTTGCCACCTGAGGCAGTGGAACCAATCCACCAAGCATTTTGGGTACCTCCTTCAGATTAATGTATCTTCGGCTCTAAAGTGCACATTTGTGAACCAGTATTAATATTTAGACTTAAGTCAACATCCCAGACATTTCCATAAACACTCTGGAGTGATCTGCAATCTTTGGCAAACTCAGTGGTTTGGTCCCATTTGGCATGGGACTTGGTGTGAAACAAGGTTTAAGGACTGTTACTGTAGGTGCTACCAGTCAAATTTTTGTTTGTCAAACTTTTGTCATTCAAGTCATAACCAAACTTATCAGCATCAACTTGACCAATGTCAGGTAAATTGCTTAGTGTTAAAAAAAAAAAAAAGCAAATTGTTGATTTTTATACTATAAAACCCTATAAAGAACAGCCAAGGGCCTTTGCAGGCTGCCAGAAATAGTGCAAATTGAGTCCACTTTAACTGCCCTGGCTCAATGCTAGGGAATCATGGGAACTGTAGTTTATTGTGGCACCAGAGCTCTCTGACAGAGCAGGCTCAGTGTCCCATAAAAAATACAATTCCCATGATTCCCTAGCACTGAGCCAGGGCAGTTAAAGTGAACTCAATTTGCACTATTTCTGGCAGTCTGCAAAGACCCCAAGATTGCTAGATTGTTCTTGGATTAAATATCTTGAAGTTGAAGGTGAGAAGGCTCACATGACTGAATGCATCTCCATAGAAAAAACCTCTTTAATAAAGAAAACAAAAAATCTAGAAGAGTTCTCAGTGCTCTCCTTGATGTACTAGATCAGGGGTAGGCAACCTTTCCCCTTTAAGGGCTGAGGGACTTCAGCTCCCAGAATCCCAGGAGCTATTGACCAACATGGGACTATTGGCCAACATGGCTGAGGCTTCTGGGAGCTGAAGTCCCTCGGCCCTTAAAGGGGAAAGGTTGCCTACCCCTGTACTAGATTGAATGTGCAGTATTTTTCTTCTTCATGAGGAAGCATTTAACTTTCAAGAGTACTTTAAAGTGGAATATTCATGAACCCATTCACACTATAGTGCTGTGATTCCACTTCAGCTGCCATGGCAACTGCCCATGGAACCCTGGGATTTACAATTGAGGGAGGGGTTGTATAGTCCTCCTCTGAGGCCTCTGACCAACTCCAGGAGGATTCCATGGGAGTTAAAGTAGAATCATAGCACTATAACTCCATAATGAGAAAAAGCTGCAGATATGGTTCTGCCCCTTCATTTATACCTTTGTCTTAAATAAGACCCAGCAGTGTGAAATTCCAATCCATTCTATGAAAATGCCCCTGAGGTCAATTCACTCCATGAAGTCTCATTATCTCACAACAGCCTAGTTGTGAAGTGGAGCCAACGCACTGGGGACACAACTGTAGTCTCAAGCAAAGTCAATATGTGTCATTCAATTTGAATATGTCAGTATTCTAGGCAACATATCCATATCCACTCTTTTCTTCAACTGGTCCTTTTTGCAGGCAGGATCTGATCCCCAGGGTAAGCCCCTTGGCAGAGCTCACCCTCCAAAGCTTAAAATAAAGCTGCTGAAAAGTTCAGCTGCACTTGCTTTATCCTTTCATCACAATTCTTGTTGGAATTCACAGAGAGAAGAACACATTACATATTTTAAAGAACTGCCAGTTTGTTTGTTTATTTGTTTTTTAAAAAATCTGGGTAGCTATGATACTATAAAAGAGGGGTAAGCTATTTTATTTTAGAAAGTAATTACAAAGGATGTCTACAAAGCTCAGCTTTATAACATTTGCCAAAAAAATGTTCAAGGAATTTGATTAAAGAATCTTTAGAGTAAATTATAAGGCTGCCTTTACCAGGCTACTGCAAATTTAAAGCCATGTCAGTGGCAGTTAGTCACTTTGGGACAGGTAATTATGGTCATAGGAAACCTCACCCTACCACTTTCTTATAAATCTTTCTCCCATTGAAATGGTTTGACCCTACATCATCTGGTTTTCTTACAAAACCCCAACAAAACAAAGATCTCTTTGTAGTATGTTTCGTTAGAAAACTGGGCAAGCACCCATATGATGCCATGAAGACAGGATTCCCAGGCCTCACACAGCAGCTCCCTTCCTCAGCTCCTCAGTGTCTGCCACTGCATTTACTCAATGAGCCACTGCCAGGACTGTGGCTGAGATCCTATTTGTTTGGGTAGGTCCACCCATGTACTTCTGTGTCCTCCCAGCACTTGCCAGCTGTCATGCCTTCCCAGAGGAGCCCTGCCACTGTTGCTTACCAGTGGGAAAGAGAGTGAGGGGGAAGTGATTCGGACCACACAGAAGCAGCTGGTCTCGACTTGGGGAGGGCAGAAATGAATATGCACTCTCAAATGGACCCCCCCTTTTTTTCTTCCCTCAGAAGATCAGAGCAATAGGGTCCAAATCACCTCCCCCTTCCCTTTCCTCCCCTTCCCTTCCGAAGGAAGAAGCAGCAATGCCCCTCCTCAGTATATGATGCTGCAAAGGCTCAGTTGATCACCCCCCTGATGATTTTTCACCCACCTGCAAAGACCTTTCTATATAAGCAGGCCTTTGTTTGTTTTTAGCAGATTAATCAATTAAACAAACTTTTTCCTTCTACTGATTTTGCTGTCTGTAGATCCCAGCCTTTGTTACCTCAAATAAAAGGTGGCCTGCTTTGTCAATCTTTCCTCAAATATGATGGAGATGGAGGAGATGGTTAGGTGTGGAGAGGGAACAGATGAAATGAGAGGGGGACAGTCCTGTCTGCTTATTTTCCCTTGCCAGAGAGCAGGGGTGCAGGTGGGGAACATCTGACAGCAGCTGAATGAGAGGAAGGGGAAACAAGTAGCAGTCCAGATCCTTGCAGCAAGATGTAGAGCAGAGGTGGACAAAGTGTGGCCTGTGACCAAAGTGTGGCTGAGCTTGCTTCCAAGCTTCTGGAGGCCTCCTGCAAAAGTTGAGATACCTTCATTACCTGAAATAACAAGCATTGCTCGTGGTACCTTAGAGTACCTCCACTGCTTGTCAAAATACTGTTCTATGCTGTTATAGTGCTATTACTCCACTTTTACTGTGATGGCTGATTCCCATGGCATTCTAGGGTTTGTAGTTCAGTGAGGCCTAAGAGCTCTCGGGCAAATAATGCTAAATTGTTGTTAACTAATCTTGATCGACCTTGATTCATGGCAACCCTGTGGATGAGACATCTCCAAGACTCCTTGTGTTCCACTGCTTTGTTCAGGTCCTATAGATTCATGATTCTAGCCATCTGCCATGCTGTCTTCCTCTCTCTACTACCCTCAGCCTTTCCCAACATTATTGTCTTTTCTAATGAGTTGTGCCAAAGTATAACAGCCTCCCCTCCCTACACTGCAAATCCCAGAATTCCACAGGAGGCAACCATAGCAGTAAAAGTGGAATAATAGCACTATAACAGTGTAGTGTGGCATTGTCAGATGTTTCCACACCTTCCCACACCTTCCTTCAACACCCTCACTCTTGTTCCTGCTTGACGTCTTTGGGTCCTATCCTACCTTGGTTCCTGGCAATCATCTTGTCAGTCCCTCCAAATGTTCCCAGCCCTCCATCCACCCCTCTTGTTTGACTCCCTGCTTTAAATCTCTTTGTTCAGCTCCTTTCAACAGAAATTTTTATCAGTCACTTCCAAACACTCCCTCTCCTCCTTCCATCCCTGCTTCCTTGAATTGTACTTTAAATCCTTTTTACTCAACTGCCTTCAACAGAAATCTTTTCAGTCCCTCCAAACTTTTCCACCACACATTCCTGAAAAGATAACAAACAGATCATTTGTTTTAGAACATTTTTTAATGTGTGACCTTCAAGTAGTCCCACATGGCTGAATGTCCCAACCCTGCTGCAGTTGTCCACCTCTGGTATACCGGGAATGAAAAGACATTTTGCACTGCAAACTTCCTAAGAGCAGAGCTTGGAAAAATCATGTTTTGGACAACAACTCTCATACTCCTCTGGCCAGCATGGATGGTGGCAGTGGGATTCTAGGGGGTTTAGTCCCCAAAAGTAATTTTCCCAAGCTCTGCCTATGGCCTACTCCCATCAACCAGCAAAGAGGACAATTCCCAAGGAGGATGAGAGGCTTTAGCAAGAGAAACTGGGTTGCACCCCTTCCAATCTCCTGGTCACTTTCCCTTTTGCCATTTCTTGTTTTATTAAAGATCAGATAGTCATCCTCGGACCTCTATACCAGGTAGGATTCCCAGAGTGAAAATTAGATGGAGGGGACTCCTACACCTTTAATGGCTGTGCAGAAGAGGGAATTTCAACAGGGATGGCTTATTACTATGTTGCATGACAAACCACACCTGCTGAAACATGCACACACCCCTTTATGCAACCATTAATTGAAGGTACAGGAGCCCTCTCCAGATTTCAGGCTGGAAACCCTGGTTGTTTCACAAAGAAGTTAGTAGCAGTATATCTATCTTTCTTTGAAAAATATTAATTAGCTCTGGCATAATTAAAAACAGTATATTTCAAGTTCTAGAGGAGCATAAAAATGTAGTGAAATTGACCATCACACTTCCTAGCTGGCAATCTTTTTTAAAAATTAGGGGAACGCCCCCCTTCCAAACACCCCATCCTCACTCTACACACTTCTTAAACAAAGACATACATGTCTTTCTTTTTATCACAAACATTTCTCCAGCTGAAATGGAAATGGAAATCTCTAGGTATTTTTAAATCAATTTGTTTTTGGATAGCTATATTTCCTCTTCTAAATTTGATATGTGCCACTTAACACATTGTAAACCCAAATATTAGAATAGATGTCAAAACCTCTTGATGTGCCCAGCCAAGCAGAAAATTATCCAACAGTTTTGACAGGTTTGCTTCTGGCCCACATGGCTGTTACTTTCTTTCCTCAGTTACCATGTTTTTGACCTCTGACTACATGACACTCAAGGCCATCATTTTCCCTCAGTCAGCTGAAAAAATTTAATCTCTTTCCCCTATGTGTCAGCTGTAGTCAGTCTCATCCACTTTTGCATTAGGTGTGCCTGCATAATCCTACAGATTACCAGGACCATTTTTTCTCTAGAGCCCTACTCAATGGTTATTTAAAGGTGTTGTGTTTGCATGCTAGGAGGTAAGCATACTAGTCCTGAGCCCTTTGTCTTTATTTTCATCATTCTTCAATATGTGGAGGAGGATGGGTCTGAATTGGAGAGCTGGGAAGTCAGGGTTTCTGTTCATGAGGAAGAGGCTCAGTAAACAGTGGAGACTGTCAGTTTCACAGCTGTCATAAATCAACAACTTGAGGATGGAAGTGACAACAGAGTGAGGATAGTGTGCCCTTCTCTGCATTTGACCCATTCATTTGTTTACAAATGCAAGTTTCTAGCAATTGTGGTCATACAGCAAAATAAAGTCTTTAGTTTTATTTTTTTAAGGGAACTGCTGCATCCTACACAAGTATATATTTGATCTTCCATGTCCATTGATTCCTTATCCATGGACTCAACTCTCCACAGCTTGAAAATATTTTTTAAAAGATGAATTCCAAAAAGCAAAGCTTGATCTTGCCATTTTATCTAAGGGGCACCATTTTACTTCTCCATTATATATAATGGGACTTGAGCGGTCATGGATTTTGGAATCCATGGAGAGTCCTGAAACCAAACCCCAACAGATACTAATGGCCCACTGTATTTTTTAATTCCTGTACCAAATATATCTTAACTTGCCATCTTTCAGTTCTCTTTCTGTCTCCTGAATCTCTACCACCCCTTGCCAAAGGTTACCCTTTCTGCAAAGGCTCAAATATTCGTGTCCTGCTATGCAAACCAAGCTTGCTACATGACAAAAGTGTTGTAAAGTTTTAATTTTACATATTGCATAATCGCAGCACATATTATGAACAGCCTAGTGCTGGAACAGTATAGTCAAAAGAGAATAGCATGTATGTTCATGTTTATCTGACGATCATCTCCCTTCACAATGTTTAAGGATTTGGTAGCACCAATCTCAGAAAACTGTTTAACAACAAAGAAAAGTAGTAGTCCACACTGACCTACCATGTCTCTTAACAAGTACTATCTTTTTCACCCCATCATGAGCATGAAAGTCATCTCATTTTTATGTGGCAAATATGTGGCCATTTTTATGTGGCTATAACTCTTTTCTCAGTTATTAAAATAATTCCTTAAGAACTATGCTATTAAGGTCATATTTTTTATTTTTCTAAAACTTGTTAGATTTGGGCTGGATGAGCAGGCCAGCTAATTTTAACATCATACATGAGAAGACTAATCTAAAGAATTCAGACTTGGAAGGATTATATGAGAGTTTCATAGCATGCATAATTAATACAAAATCTCAGCCTGGATTTAAGCACATCATACAGTAGTACACTGCATATAATTTGATGAAGAAGTGGTCCAAGATACAGCAATTCACACCAGATGCTGCTAGCTACTGAAATAATCATTAGGCTTGAGGGCTGGAGGAGTTTTTGTGGAAGGATTCATTTCATGGCATGGCATTCAGCTGTTGCCCCTCCCCACACAAAAAACTTAGAATAATGCTAGTATGTTGTAACAGAACTTCTCAACAAACACATGCCCCATTTGTTGTATGAACAAATATGGTTGTTATTGTTGTTGTTGTTGTTGTTGTTATGTGCCTGCGGGTCATTTCTGACTCATGGAGAACCTAAGGCAAACCTATCATGGAGCTTTCTTTCTTTCTTTCTTGAATTTTTATGCTGCCTTTTGCCTGGAACCACACACATAAAAACATTTTTAAAAACTTTACAATAAGTTTTAAAAACAATTAAAACATAAAATAAAAACAGTATTAAATTACATACAATACACATTCCATATAACAAACGCCCACATATATATTAAAAGCCTGACTGAATAAAATCATTTTTTCTTGCTGAAGGAAAGCAGGGAGGGGACCAGCCTAGCCTCCTGTAGAAGAGCAAATCTTGGCAAGATTTGTTCAGAAGGGGTTAGCTGTTACCATCCTCTGAGGCTGAGAGTGTATGATTTGCCTGAGGTCACCCAGTGGGTTTCTATGGCCGAGCAGGAATTTGAATCCTGTTCTCCAGAGTCATAATCCAATGCTCAAACCACTACACCACACTGGCTCTCTATAGTCCTTGTAGGTATGACGAATCTTTATAGAAGCCTTGTGATTTCTAGCTTGATTTAAACCATAGCTAAATGAACTCCTTTCTCATTACAATGGTAGGATTATCACATGTGACTGGGCCTTTACACTTAGTACTTGGCTTAATCCTGCTTCTTAATACCACAGGCCAGCACTGAAATCTCTGCTGGAACTGAATTCTAAATGTTTTACACTCCATCCGTCACTGAGATTCTGAGAGTCCTATGCTTTAAGAGTTTTAATCTGAGCTGCTCAGGGACACACTAATCATTGGGTTTAGCTTGACATATAGCAGCTAACAGCAGCATTGCCTCCTCCCATATGCTGAATGGTACATATGAAAACAGTATGTTTGAGAATAGCAATAGCACTTTACATTTCTATACCACTTAATAGTGAACTCAGCACCCTCTTAGTGGTTTATAATCTGTAAGCCAATTGCCCCCAACAAGCTGGGTACTCATTTTACTGACCTACGAAAGGATGGAAGGCTGAGTCTACCTTGGAGCTCCCTGGGATCAAAATCACAATGTTGTGGCTGCAATACTGGCATTTAACCACTGTGCCACCAGGGCTCCTTTTTGACCTTACAAAGTGCTAGGGCCAACTGCCCTCCCAACAAAACAATGAGGCTTCTGAAAACAATACAAACCAACATGGTCTCGACCATATACACACCTACCAAGTGTGTACTGTGAGCTTTGGTTCATATTTATAGCAGTCCCCCTATGAGCACCTAAGAAATAGCACACAGAGCAAAAATTGTGACTTAGGCTACTCTCAAGATGATGAGGACCCTGTGAGAAGAAGACCTTCCACACTACACAATGATAGTGCTATGATTTCACTTTAAAGCCATGGCAACATCCCGTGTAGTCCTGGGATTGTCTATTGAGGGAGGGGCCCCTGAAATCCTCTTGGACCGCCATTCAAACTATACAAACCTCAGCAGGACTCCATAAATTGAGGCAGTGGAATGAGAGTGCTATAATTCATGTAGTGTGAAAGGACTCAAGAACTAGCAGCTGGGGAGAGGAAAGGAAGGTTTCACATGTTTGTGTGTTGCAGTTGTGCTGTCCCACTTGCACCAATTATGCATTTGTCAGTATTATGTAAATTAAGTTCTCAAGCCGTCAATGGAAAATTGTATTGGTTTGGGAATGTTACATTATTTGAACTAGCTGATATTTTAGCCTTCAATCTGCATGGAACTGAACTGTCAAAGCAAAAAGCCTCTAGCCATCCTTAGCTCTCAGAGTAATGATCTAAAATTTTAATTATCTCACTTATTGCATTAGTTATACAGTGCTACTGTGAAAATGTGGACAGGTGTCCATTTAATCAAAGCTCAAAATAAAGAAACCACTAATGATTGCTACAAGTTCTTCTATTTCTTTGTCTCTTACATAAGATCCATATCACAGGTCAGGCAAGAAACAAAATTAATTATATATAACAAAAATATATTTTATTCTGTTGTCTGAATAGTTTAGTGGCTAAGAAATTGGCCTTCAGATTTCACTCCTGCTATGAATTCAGCACATGGCCTTCAGGCAAGCTACTCTCTCAGTTTCCATTAGGAAATAATACTTGTGGCAAGTGGTCCATATGGGGGAGGGGGGGTTCTTCAAGGTGAGCTCCTTATTTGCTTGGATCATGAGCCACACTAGAGACATTACTACACATGTCTTTTAAACCATGATTACACTGGAATAGAAGTGACTTTGGTGATACTCAACATATGACAATACCCCCAATCTGCAGCTGCCCTGTCTCAATCCATCCCTTTTTACTGACATGGGAAACCCATGATTGACTTGGCAATTGTGCAAGTCCCCAGGTGTGAAATGTGCAATTGCCAGTCACATGGCTTCAGTGTCCTCCCTCCCCACTCTCCCTCACTATTCCAGTGCCCGGATTACCTTTCTTTGTTTTTTCTATTTATTTATTTATTTATTTCCTTTCTTTCTTTTTTACTTTTAAAGATTTCAAACAGCAGCAGAGCTCCAGGATTGCATGAAAAATTAAATAAAACAAATTAAAAACCCTAAAGGCATGCTGAGTAGGCCATAAGGCAGAGAGGTAGGATTCAGGGAGAGTCAGGAGGAACGTGCAATAGGAAAAGCAGCCCGAGTCACCCAACTGAGATAGGTGTAGGGATAGTCCCCTTGAAAGCGGTATGTTTCCACTTTATGTTTACTAGTGTGACTACTGCAAGAATGGAGCTTGTGTGGAAAAATCCAAGGTTTGCTATTTGGAATTTATATCTTTTTCAAGCCATGGATGCTTGAACCCATGGATAAAAAATCTATGGATATGGAAGGCTGACTTTACCATACACTCAAAAGCAGGGGTGTCCTTTCCTTAATAAAATGAGACAATTAAAGAAGAAACCCATGTCTCCCCCACATGCACTCCAACATTTTATGAGGCAATCTTTTAAGTTATTTTCAGGTACCCCCCCCATTTGCACATAAATCAACCTTATGAGACACATGTTTCAGATGGATTGAGCAGAAAGAGAGAAGAGGATGCACTTGTGATAAAATGTTCTCTCTTAACCACAGACACAGTGATCAGCTAGTATATATATATATATATATATATATATATATATATATGAGAAAGAAATTCCACTGTTGAGTAGACTGAAGAAGCAAGACCAAGTTTAGGGACTAAAATTAGGACCACAATCACCTTCATTCACATGGGATCTACAATAATTCTACCCCCCCCCCAAACACACACACACACACACACGCACAGTCCCTGCCTTTAAGCAATTCTTCCTTCTATCATTCTCCTTCAGGTGAACCCTCCTTCCACTCAAGGTCCGGGATTAGTAAAAAGACTGACCCATTCCTTTCATCGCAGCACACAATCCAACATTTCATAGATGAAAACTGGGACACACGTGGCCAACTGACATTATAGGACGTTATCACACGGGGGAAATCTGCTAGTTAATCCACACAAATCCCAAATAGAAACTGGATTTCTGCCTCACGATTTCACATGACGTCGCACAGAAACTGGACAGAAACTGGACAGAAACTGGTGTTATCCGAGATCTTTTGAAATTCGGTAGTTTTGAGGAAATGCATTTGCAAAATTACAGTAATTTCGCATTTACCATAATGTGAAAAGCAAATGTGCATTTGGGAGCATTTCCCTGCTGTTCCCATGGTTCCAGTGAGCATTCCTCTATCTGCGCATGTGCAAGAAGATCATTTCTAGTACATTTACGGGCTTTTCTCACTTGTGTGTGAACGTTAAATGCACTTACTGTAATTTTGCAATTAAGGTAATTACGTGTGAAAGCCATTTGCGGAATCAAGGTTTATTTTCGGTTTATTTTCGGAATGCCTCATTTCCACTTTATTATCGCTTTCTGGCCCACGTGTGATAACGTCCATAGTGTGGTCAAGATGGCAAAAGTTATTAATGAAGAAGAGCAGAGAAGATGGGAGCATCTTGTAATTTTGCCAAGAGCTTATGGAACTTTGGATGGAAAGGATGAAAGGCTGCATTTTTATCAGGGCTGATAAAAGAGCAGTCCAGAGTATGTGTGGTTCTCAAAGCTTTTTTTGTGGTCCCTATTCTGGCCAAAAGAAAGGGCCCAGTTGTCTTGCCTGGAAGCCTCTGGGAGTGGCAATTTAAACTTTTAAATAGGCTGCAGAAGCTTGCAACATTTTTTTAAAAAACCTTTAAAAACCAGAAGTGAATTTCTGACCACTTCTGGGGAAGGGGGTATTTTTATTTCTTAGCCTTTTGTGGTAGTCCATGCACCTCCTGGAGAGTTCAGGATAATTGCCCCCCGAGCCTGACACATTTTTCCACTCCTATTATAAATATTTCATTGAACTTTGTGGGATTCACTTCAAAGTAGGTACAGATAGGGCCCCAAATCCCCTTTCCCCCCTTTCCCAAAGATGTTGATTTTTATGTCCATCGTTCTTCCTGAAGCGGTTCTCATTATCTACAAGTTTAAGAGGTCAGACCAGGCCTTCAATCTCAGAAGCTGTTTTGTTTGCATTCTCTAGTGACATCTGCTCAGGGGAAGCTCAGCTGCATGCCTCAGCAACCAGAAAGGGCATTTTTAGAGAGAAGGGATAAAACCTCCGGAGGCATTCTGTTAATCTCAGAAATCTTGTTTGCTAGTACATCAGAGCAGAGATTAGCTTTGTTTACTCAAGAAACAAAACATTCTATAGCAGAAGTTCCTGGCTGGTGTTTCTGGCTTTATATCCCTTTTACAAAATAAAAATTACATTTTGTTTGGTCACAGTATGTCATATGTAGATTTTGAAGAGACTGAAATGGGAATAAATTACAGAAGTGTGACCCATCTTCTACTCTTGCCAAGCTGGCTTTTTAGCTATTGCTGTCACTATCCCTTCCTTAACGTCTTTTTCCCTTTCTTAAATCCTCTCATAATGTTACCCAAAGAACAGGTGAGGTGACTGGGAGTCCCTACCAGCTGTCAGCAATACTTCAAATGTTGGGGAAATTAGCTTTGCAAGCGACTTGGGTAACATTTAGACCAGGGAGCACTAATATATACCAATACAGTCTGCCCACCCAACCACGGGCTTACCATCTGTGGATCTGAACATCCACCGAGGGCCCTCTCGCATTGTCCCATATTATATAAGCTTCAGAATGTACCATTCTATAGTCCCTGTAGGAGAGAAGTGGCAAGAAAAAAAACACCTCATTTTGTTTTACTTTGAAAGAGCTGGGAAATCCAAGCCAGGTATTTTTTGTTTGCTTTTCTTTTTCTTTTTGATTTATCAAGTATACATACACACGGCACACTCCTGAACCACCTTATCAGATGTTTTATCTTCCATGAAAAGTGTTCTGGGTAGAACTTGAAAAGTTATTTTTAGGGAGAACAAATACTCTGACATGCTAAAGCCATGCATTACTGAGCAGTGGTAGAATGATGCTCTCAATGCCCACATCTTCTGGAGCATCATTCTTCCACTGCTCAGTTATGGATGGGTTTAATATGTCATTATATTCATCCTTCTTAAAAGGAACTTCCCAAGCTCTCAAAGTTAATTCTCAGGAACTATATGTGTTTCAAACTCTCATGTTAAATGCAAACCCACCTTTACCGAATCATATAAGTTTATTGCACTGTGTTCTCGTAATGTACTGGGTACATAATGTGAATGGAATGGAACAAATTTTATCACACAGTATGATCCTCATCGAGTTCCCCTTCCGTGCTCTGACAGTTCCTAGCCTGTTCCAATGGAAAAACTGTACAAATGTGTCCTCAGCCAGCAGGAACACTAACAGACTGTTCCAGATGATGTGTGTGTGATAATACTACCCAGTCTCAATCTATCCTCATGTTCTGATTGGCTAAGATAATCTCCTCCCCTACCATCCTAGAACATCCACAAACTCAACTCTTCTTCTGGTGTTGACACAAGGAGGGTGCCACAGTAATTTAAAAAATATTTTATTTTATTTTTATAGATGGAATTGCGTTGTGTTTATGGGGGGGGGGGGAACCCAATGAATGCTCACAACCTAAACCTCCTGGTAGCATTCTTTCCAATGCAGACATAGGGGGTCTCTCCATACATTATAATTATTATTATTATTATTTTACATACAACCTCGCCACAACAGTATGTGTGAACCAAAGAAGGAGAGCTGGGGAACAACCTGAGTGCCAGTACCAGTACAACAATAAATGCAGTGTGATAATATGTGTTCTCATAACATTATCATTGTTTTATCACTAGTCTAATGCTGTAACACCCATTCCCATATTGTTACATTTGCAGGACTCAGTGGGAACATTACAGGTACTGGTGCAATAAACCTAATAGGCTAGATTTGCCCTCAGTGACCTTTCATGGTTTCCAATGAAGAGCAGTGGTTAAATGCCTGTACTGCAGCCACTCACTCATAAACCACAAGGTTGCGAGTTCAGTACTAGCCAGGGCTCAGGCTAGACTCAGGCCTGCATCCTTCCAAGGTCACTAAAATGAGTACCCAGCTGTTGGAGGGCAATGAGCTTACAGTTGTAAACCGCTTAGACATCCCATAGCGTGATATGAAGCGGTATATAAATGAAGCTGCATGTTCATGTGAACTGTGTAAATATATACACTGTGAACAATATTATACTCAGTCCTCCCAATGAAGGGTAGAAATGAAGCAAAGAACAGTTATGATGGAACAATTATGAAACCCAGCTTTTTATTCAGCCATTTTTGTGGGGTCAAGGCTACCCAAGAAATGACACAATTTATAAGGAGTTTGGGCTGGAAGATAATCTTGAAAGTCCTAAGATGAGATACTTGCTTCCGAGGCTTTCTGTAGTAAAGATAAGGAAAGCATTCCACTGCTGTTCAAAAAGCCATGTCTGCCCAGGTGCTTATCTTGAAGTGGAACTGCCAAGATTCAGCTAAAAAGCAAATCTTGAGCTATCTCCAAGAACAATGACTGAAGGATGAAGAACATCTTCAAATATCAGAAGGAAATGAGTACAGGCCACACAGTTCTATTGGGAAAATGAGAATAAGGAAACCAGCAACCAAATATACAACAGAAAGAAAGAGCAGGAATGTATCTGGCAGGGTGATCTGGGACTGAGGGCCTAAGCAGACTGCCAGAAATAGTGCACATTAAATTGAGGCACTGCCCTGGCTCAGTGCTAGGGAATCATGGGAACTGTATTTTATTGTGGCACCAGAGCTCTCTGACAGAGAAGGCTCAATGTCCCAGAAAAAAATACAGTTCCCATGATTCCCTAGCACTGAGCCAGGGCAGTGCCTCAATTTAATGTGCACTATTTCTGGTAGTCTGCTTAGGCCTTATATTTAACAATTCAGGTTGGGACCCCATTTGATTCAGACCCAGTCTGACACACTTCAGATCCTGAATCTCAAATGAGATTACCAAATCTTTGGTCTCCCGTTGACCTCCAGTAGGAAATTAAATTGTCAGATTTTAATTTTAAAAATAGAAGTACATTAAATGTTAAGACATTGTAATGTTTTTAGAACAGTTCCTCCTAAATTGCAAATAGATATAGAGGTATAATGGTCTGATTGTTGGACTATGACTCTGAAGATCACAGTTTGATTCTCTGCTCAGTCGTGGAAATCCACTGAGTGACCTTGGGTGAGTCACACACTCTCAGCCCCAGAAAACCCCATGATAGGGTTAGGGTTGCCATATGTTGGAAACTAATTGAAGGCACACAACAGCAACAAGATTCCAGGAGCATTTGTTTGTTTGTATGTTTTTGTTTTTGTTTGTATCAGCCAAAAAATTGAAATGCATTTTTGGGCACGTACACTCATCTGAGTGCTCTGTCCTGCCAGCTCATGCTGCTTTCTGTACTCTGCTGTCCAGTGATATATGTCTGCTGCTTATACAATTAGGGGCTCATTCTCTGTATATGTGGTTATTGCACATGCAAGGTAGAGACAAATGCAATAACAACAACAACAAAACTAAAGAAGTGGGAAAATACAGCATTCTTTCCAGGCAAGTATGCACACACACACACACACAGAGGTACAGTACTGGAGCCTGTAACAAATATCCAGGGCTCAGAGTGCCAGTACAGATTACAACCAAAGACCAAAGTGATGTTTAAAATTCATATGAGAGATGGTGTGATAGACACTGGGTGGGCTGGTAGGCAACTAAATAAACTAAAAGCTGTCTGCTGCCCACTGCCGCCCTCCCAATAAGTCTAAATTATTTCAGACTGGGCCAATACATTCCAGAGCTAAACTGGGCAGATCTAACCTACTTTGGGACCAGTCTGAATTAACCCAATTTGTTTTGGAACTAAGGATATGTCCTTAGCAGTTGTACAGCCCTATTAAATACTAATGGAATGAAAATGCAATTTATTTTCAACAAGTGAACATAGGTTTGGTTCTTTTTGTGTTTCATTGTGCTAATGATCAGGAAGGTAACAGTCCCCTAGAGGCACCAGATCCTATCTGACTCTAACTGGGTCAACCCTGGTTATTACTTGTATGGGAAACCACCAAGGAATACCAGGTGCTGTAAGCTATATTACAGAGGAAGGAACTAGCAAAAACACCTCTGAGGGCCTAAGAAAATCCTATAAAGTTTGTGGGGTAACCATAAGTTGACAGGTGACTTGAAGGCACATGTACCCACAAGACTTGCTTGTTTAGTTCTTGGCTAAGTGCTAGGAGATTCAGAGGGAAAAGTAGAGTGATCAGGTCCCAGCAATATTTGAAGACACATTCCTTCTTTCTTCCTCATCTTTCTTCATTCTCCTCCTTTTGCAATGCATATCTTGCCTCTCCTCCATCTCTGCCAAAACTGTGACCTTTAACTGAACCTAACAGAACTGCTATCAGAAAAATAAATAGTTCTTCCTATGGCCTGATTATAAAGGTGAGGCACTTGCATCAGATCTATTCTAAAGGCAAGGACTCTTCCTTAAAAAGCCCAGTTATTATTATTTTTTAAATCCAAAACTCAGGCAAATACGTAGATTCATAAAGAAAACTCAGCCTGCATACATTGTCCTGGGTTATCATTACATGTTCATAGGAAAAAAAGTAATTCTGGATAATAGGATATTTCAATCTGACCTGAACTGGACCATTCAGAACCTTCTTGGGTGAATGGGGTACCCTGCCATCTTCTGACTCCTTGTCATTTATTCTAAGGTCATCTGGTGAACAGCTAGATACAGCTGGAAATAGGACTTATGTGGTGTTGGCCTGGCTACTAAGGGGGGTTGCAGACTGCCAGAAATAGTGCAAATTGAATCCACTTTTAGGGTTAGGGTTAGGGTTAGGGAATCATGGGAACTGTATTTTATTGTGGCACCAGAGCTCTCTGACAGAGAAGGCTCAATGTCTCAGAAAAAAAACAAAACAATTCCCATGATTCCCTAGCACTAACCCTAAAAGTGGACTCAATTTGCACTATTTCTGGTAGTCTGCAACTCCCCTAAAGCTTCTCAGATATTTCCAGAAAACTAGAGTTTCCATGTCCTGATTTCTCCTTCCAGATAAAGTCTAAAAATGGTGGGGAGGAGGACATCTCTCCTACTGGGAAATGATTAAGAAATGTTGTTTTGGTGACTGAGGGGCTATGCAGATGGGCAGCTCTGGGCCGCCCCTGCTAGCCACGGATTGGGGCTGCAGAAACCGCACACCATGGCCCCAATCCTCCCTTTTGCCAACCCTAAAAGAGTGGCAAAATGCCACTCCTTTTAGAGGTGGCAAAAGGCCACCCTAAGAGTGGGCGCCATGGCTCTTCTGTGCCCTTTCGGCACAGCGTGTTTGTACACTGTGCCAGGAAGGCGTCCTGATGCTGTATGTTGTGCAAATGGGCATGCAGTGTCAGGACAGCATCAGGGTGGGGTTGGGGCAGTTGGTGTGCAGCTGCTCTGCTTACAACTCTACCCCCAGGCTGGCCCTTTGGGCCAGTCTCTAACGCCCCTGAGACCCTGCCTGCTTAGACCAAATAACGTTCCCCTCCCCATCCTCTCAACAAGGTATCTGAATGATGCATGGCCCAAATCGCGCTTCTGGTGCAAACAGTCTGGATGATGTATGGCCTGTTCAGCACCAAACTCAGAGTATGCATCCCTTATAATGGAATTCTAAAGCTCAAATTTTGCTCTGGATCTTCCCGGAAGATCTGGAGTCATCTGTTGTGACACTGGGTGCCTATTTACAATGCATCTTGCTGCCATCACAGCATCAGAAGTTTGGAAGCACTGCGCAAGAAAATCTTTAAAAGGTGATTGCAATGGAACACTATTTCAGGTTCTGGGAAAATGTCTCTGTGTTGCCTGCATGGAATCAAGAGCACCCTGAAATAGCCCTCTGACCCTCCACATGTACTCACTCCTGCTAAAAAACAAACAAACAAACAAACAAAAACAGGTAGCAGATTATCTGGTTGTCTTTTTCTGTTAGTAGCACATTGCTAATGAATGCAACTTTTTAGTTACAAGTAATAAAGTAACACATTATAAACACATTGCTTTCTTTTAGAAAAAGAAAGAAGCCCTGGTGGCACAGTGGTTAAATGCCAGTACTTCAGCCACTCACTCACTAACCAAATATAGTGAGTTCAGTCCTAGCCAGGGGCTCAAGGTCCACTCAGCCTTACATCCTTCCGAGGTTGCTAAAATGAGTACCTAGTTTGATAGGGGCAATTAGCTTACAGTTGTAAACCACTTAGAGACTGCTCAATGCAGTATGAAGTTGTATATAAATCAAGCTGCTATTGCTATTAATAATAATA
Source organism: Phrynosoma blainvillii (assembly GCA_026167975.1). Taxonomy (NCBI): domain Eukaryota; kingdom Metazoa; phylum Chordata; class Lepidosauria; order Squamata; family Phrynosomatidae; genus Phrynosoma; species Phrynosoma blainvillii. The sequence goes on along the minus strand of JANUYF010000001.1, from coordinate 222,062,237 downwards.
ATAATAATAATAATAACTAAAAATGGCCAACCACCCATCTTCTCACTATTTTTTTAAATTTTAATTCAGGTGGTGGGGGAACTCTTCAACATTCTAGCTCAGATGCTTAAAAATAACCATATAGTCTCTTGTTCCTCAAAAGAGTAATGTGCTACAAGAAACATAATTACTTTTGGTATGTTGCTTTCAGCCTCTGAGCAACTTTTTAAAGGAATGTTTAGTCATCTTTTTAGCAGAAACAAAGACATGAAGCAATAACTGAAAAAGGTCAAGGAGGAAAGTGCCAAGGTAGGCTCGATGCTCAACACTAAGAAAACAAAAAGAAGACTATGGAAGAGCTACAAGAATTTATTATAGACAATTGGAATGGAAAAATTGAAATAGTCAAAGAGTTCCCATACCTTGGATGAAATATTAATCAGAAAAGAGACTGTAGTCAACAAATCAGAAGAAGAACGGGAAAGGCAGCTATGAAAGAACTGAACAAGATCCTCAAGTGTAAAGATTCTGATTACTAAGAATCTTCCAAGCCATAATATTCCTCATCATAATGTATGGATGTGAGAGCTGGACAGTGAAGAAAGCAGATAAGAAGAACATAAATTCATTTGAGATGTGGTATTGGAAAAGAGTGCTAAGGATACAATGGATGGCCAAGACAAACAAATGGGTTCTAAAATAGATCAGGCCTGAACTCTCCCTGGTAGCCAAGATGACTTTTAATTGAGGCAGTCATACTTTGGCCACATTGTAAGAAGACATGACTCATTAGAAAAGACACCAATACTGGGAAAGGTGGAAAACAGCAGAAAGAGAGGAAGACCACAGGCCAGATGGATGCACCCAATTAGAGATGCCATGGGCCTGAGACTGCAGGACCTGAGCAGAGCAGTGGAGGATGGAAGATCTTGGAGATGTCTCATCCACAGGGTTGCCATGAATTGAGGTCAACTCAAAGCCAGTTTACAACAACAATAGCCATCTTTGCCTGAGATTTATTGAAACCACTTCAGTCTCAGAAGATCACTTTGATGGGACAATGGCCATATTCAACGAAAGCAATTATTTGCATCTTATGCTGTCCCACAACAGTGATTTGTTTATGTGTTTAGAGTTTCTGTACAGATGAAAATGTGTTAGTGGTGTAAGATATGGGTCATCTGACTCAGGGCTAGTCTACACATAAGTGTATTATGGAAATTGCTATGGATTTTTGCATATTTGCATTGACATTTAATTGCTTTCACTTTTCTGTACAAGTTCACATTTATTTGCTCTCGCTCTGCTGAAAATGCACAGCCATTCAAATCCATGCAAACCAGACAGATTGCTACATGTTTAATAATGTGCATCCTCAAGGATATTATGGTTGTTGTTGTTGTTGTTGTGTTCCTCCAAGTAATTTTTTTACTTATGATGACCCTAGGGCAACCCTATCATAGGGTTTTCTTGGCAAGTTTCTTCAGAAAAAGTTTGCCATTGCTATCCTCTGAGGCTGAGAGAGTGTGATTTGCCCAAGGTCACCAAGTTGGTTTTTATCCTTGAATGAGGATTTGAACTCTGGGTCTAAGATCACATTCCAGTGCTCAAACCACTACACCATTCTCCCATAAGAACTGAAAAGTCTTTTTAACTAAACAGCACATCATGATCCAGAGTCCTGATAAATTTCCTGAATGGCCACCTGTCTCTCATGCTGAATTTAAAAATCTGATCTCTACATGGATCTAATGGAAATGGATTTGTTATCTGGGGAATTAGAGGAAAAATCAGAAGGTAAAAAAAAGGACTGGAAGAAAATATATGATTACTTGAAAAGAAATTGGAGTGATACTTTATATATAAAAAAGATGGAAGATTAATAATGATAAAGATTCATGTGTATGTGGTTTATTGGATTTAGAGAAAAAATATGTTTTAATTAAGTCTAAATGGAAATAGATTTGGATCATTTTAATTTGAAAAAAAAATTAAATAAAAAGGAGGAAGTAATATTATTAAAATTATCTTGATGATAAACTGGATACCACAGAATAGTATCAAGGAAAGAAGAAGAAAATGAAGAATAGGAAGAGAATCAGTAATGTGGAAGTTATAAATGTTTTTTTTTGTTCTCGTAGCTGTTCCTTAATTCAGTTGCTTAAAAATTTGATATTTGATTATATATATATATATATATATGAATGGAACTTGCAAGATCACAGCTGTATCTTTTTGATTTGTTTTTGTGATGATTTAATAAAGTTTATTAAAAAAAAAACCTACAAAAAAAAAATCTGATCTCTACACTTCAGTGTGGTAAGACTCCTGGAGAAAATATGATTCTCTCCCCCCCAAGGTGTCCAAAGTAGATATCGAGTGCTGGTCACCTATTCTTGCCAAACTATTTACATACATACTCAACTGGTAATTTCTCCCCTGGGTGGCAATCGAGTATTGTTGTACCAATCTACAAGAAAGGGGACACAATAGACCCTTCTAACTATAGACCGCTCAGTCTTTTGGATGTAGCTTCTAAACTTTATACCCACTATCTTTCAAATAAACATCTGGAATGGGATAGTAAACAATCTATTATCCATGAGGAGCAAACAGGATTTAGGAGAGGTAGAAGCACTCTGGACCAAGCCTTTGTTTTGCCACTTCTTATATGTAAATTTTGCAGTGTTCCAAATAAGTTTATTTATACAACATTTGTAAATTTTTCATCTGCATTCAATTTGGTAGATAGGCAGCATCTATGGCAAAAATTGTCAAAAACAAACATTGATAACAGACTGTTGTGGCTTATACAGCTGTTACATCAAGATATTTCTCTGCAGGTCAGAACAGGTTCAAATGGTGCTTTAACACAATCTATTTTTGTTGAATGGGGAGTGAAACCAGGACTGTATTCTGGCACCTTTTCTATGCCAGAAATAGTGCAAATTGAGTCCACTTTAAGGTTTAGGGTTAGTGCTAGGGAATCATGGGAATTGTTTTTTTGGTTTTTTTTTTTTTGTTTTTTTTTTTTTTGTTTTTGTTTTGTTTTTTGGGGGGACATTGAGCCTTCTCTGGACGTTATCACACGGGGTCTAAAGCAGACAGAACCCCGTCCCATCTCCATCCCATTGCGGTTCCTTTGCCCCTGTGTTCACATGATGTTGACAGAACCCCGCCCATCCCCGTCCCATCCCCGTCCCATTGGGGATCCTTTGCCCCTGTGTTCACACGACGTCACATAGAACCCCCTCCCATCCCCCTCCCATCCCCCTCCCATTGCGGCATCATCCCCGTTCTTTTGCATGCCGGTTTCATTGGGAATTACATTTGCGTGACCAGAAGCATACCGGAATGATACTGGTTTCGTTCATTCCGGAATGATGCTAGTTGCTAGAGACCCGCATGTGAAAACGTCCTCTGTCAGAGAGCTCTGGTGCCACAATAAAATACAGTTGCCATGATTCCCTAACCCTACCCTAACCCTTAAAGTGGACTCAATTTGCACTATTTCTAGCAGTCTGCAAAGGCCTGCATCAATGATTTGATATCAGAAATGGTCTCTCCCTCATTCTTTCCCCCAGCTATTAGCAATTGCAAGATTTCAATTTTGTTTTATGCTGATGACATGGTTTTGCTTTCTTTAAACAAAATTGGCCTTAAAACGATATTAGACAAATTTGGGAGGCTTTGTAGAGAGGAACAATTCATTGTTAACTATTCTAAAACCAAGATCATAGTTTTTGGGAGGAGAAGCCTAAGAGCACATGGATACTAGATGGACATAATTTAGAACAGGTGCATTCCTTTAAATACCTGGGGCTGTACATTGATGAAAAACTTACTTGGAAACAACATCTGAAAGCCACTAAAATCTCAAGTGTCAGATCTACTGGGCAACTTAAAAGATTTTACTACTATGGGGGGGGGGCACTTAACAAATCCTGCCCTAAAGACTTTTGCAGACAAAATTATTCTGCAAATGCTGTATGGGGCAGAAATCTGGGGTGAAAATGCCAAATCCAATCTGGAAATTTTGCAAAAGAAATATATGTGACAGATCTTGGGACTTCCTCCAGGGGTTCCAGTGGCTCACCTTAGGGCTGAGTTGGGCCTCCCCTCAATAGCAGCTAGAATTGATTTGTCTTATTTGAGATTCTGGCTCAGACTAAATAGACTGGAGGACCACTCCCTCAGCAAACTCTGTTGGTTGGATGAATTTAGGGTTGGTGGATGGGCACAACTGTGCCAAGAAAAGTTAAATGTTTATAACCTCAACATACAAAAGTATCTCAGGCTTAATCCTTGTGACCTTAAGAACTGGGTATTTGATTATGATGCTAACCTAGATAGAGCAACCATAGTTGAGGCATCATTCTTTATTTGATACCAACAGATACAAATCAACCATGAAAAGCCACAATACTTTGAAACCCTGACTTTTCCCCAGCTTTGAAGGGCTTTCACAGAACTATGATTTCAGCAGATGTGCTCTGCTTATCCTGAAGGGAGATATAGAGGCACCCCAATTATAGACAGAAAATACGTATTCTGTTTTAATCAGATAGAAGATATTGTTCATTATTTGATGTTCTGCCCTCTTTACTCCTCACCTAGACAAAGATTTGTGTCACCCATTATTCAGTCATATAGAGATTGCACACCTCAGGAAATAGTTGTGGAGCTCTTACCTAATATTCAGCTATTTGTTACATGCTCAGTAGCCCAATTTAAACTGGCTGCCAAGAAACTGCATGCTCGCTTTATTAAAGAACATACAATAATGTAGATATGAATCTAACACTTTTGATTTGCTGGTTGCGTAGGGTTTCATTAAAATAGTTTTAAAGTTATGTATAACATTCTTAAAACTACGATTTTAATCTTGTATATATTTCATTCTGTTTCTATATATTTTATTTGTATGTATTGTAAAGCCCATTGGTTATAAATACAATAAAGTTCCTTTCTTTCTTTCTGTGGAGTTCAGAGCCTGAATCATGTGTGGCAGGATCACATTCTTTTCTTAGAATGAGGAGTATTTTAATTGTGTAGACCAGCTCCTAAGCATCTTGTATTATCCGTACATGTGCATTTTACTCCAGCAGCATGGATTCTAACAAGGGGGAAGAGGGGCTTTTCATTAGCCACTCCCTTGGTAACGTATGAATTTGACTTAAGAGCAAAAAACATTAGATTTTCAGTTACCCATTCACACAGTTTTCTCTTTAATGCTGCTTTTCTTGAAAAAGCAGTCACTTGTACCTTCTAATATTTCCACGCCTTCTTTCACATCAAATTTTATGTCTCATTCAAGTTTCTGCTCCTCTTACTCTCACTCTTATTTTATATCTCAGCCTTACCATTCAAAAACATTGGAACTTTCCAGTATAGGGTTCCTTGTGAAGAACATTGCATCAAAGGACAAGACACATCATCATCATCATCATCATCATCATCATCATCATCATCATTATTATTATTATGACTATTATTATTGCTATTGCTATTATTTTAAAAGTTTTACATTGTTTTCAAATTTCAGGGGACAAGAAACACAGGAAAACTAAATGGAGGAGTGGGAATACAAGAAAAAGAGGTACAATTAGAGCTACAAAAGGCATGAAAATTACATCAAGAAAGATACTTGAAGCCTGCAAGCACCTAATAAGCATAATATTAACCGAAGTTACTACACATGAATAATTCACACATAAACGTTGGTAACAATATGTCTGCCTTTTCTTGATCAGCTCTGGAGTAATATATATAGATATAAATATATATTTCAATATACCTATATATTGTCTATAACAAGGGCCAGAATTGGTCTGTTCTTCAGATGTTTGTTGTTGTTGTTGTTGTTAGCTGCCTTAGAGTCAACCTTGACCTCATCCCCACTACATTATAAACCAGTACTCTAACCAGTTTGAAGTGGTTTAAATGACCCTGGTTCACACTTGAGCCAAATCACTGAAGTGGTTTGGCAAGGGTCCCCCCACGCTAGACCCATTTAATGCATGTCTTTTTGACACTCATTTTTCCCTCGTCTTTTGCAATAAATCAATTCAGTGCAAGTAAGAATGAGATGCAGATTAAATCAATTGAAATTTGCCCTTTAAATTTGCCAGCTGGCTGAAGAGGGTCCATTTTGAATCAATTCATTAGTCAATGTGAATGACAAGTGGGTTATTTTAACACAAGAAAACAGGATCTGAGCAAATGTACTGTGAACCATGCTCCACTGTCGAACCAATCAATTGATTCAGGTTGCAAGCTGATTTATTTGTAAGTGGGAATTAGGCCCTTTTCTCATGGCAACTCTGAATGAGATGACTCCAACCCCCCTTATCTCGTTCCCTCTACTCAGGTCCTGTACATTCAGGCCCATGGTCTCCATGATTAAGGGCCCCTACAGACAGGCGGCCGATGCTGCCCCACGCTTCGGCCCAATCCACTCTTTGAGTGGCCCTGGAAGGAGCGCTAAAATAGCACTTCTTCCTCAAGCCACAGAAAGGGTGCTGGAAGAGGTGGCCCCCACCTTTTCCATTGCAGCATTTCTGGACGCTGCGACGGAAGGACATCAACAGAGCACCATCCATGTGCAATGGCGGGCGCTCTGATGATGTCCTCAGGAAGGGGTTGGGGTGCCCGGCATCTGGCTGCCCCTCCTCTTCCTGGGCTTGAAGACGGTGCTTTGCGCTGTCTGCAAAGCCCCTAAGTCTATCCATCTGGCATGTGGTTTTCCTTTCTTCCTACTACCCTCTACTTTCCCCAGCATCATTGTCTTTCCTAATGAGTTGTGCCTTCTCATGATGTGGCCAAAGTATAACAGTCTCAGTACAATTCCTATGAATTCTAGCCCATGTAGCCAATATTGAGGGATATTAGTCATTGCCTTAAATAAATTTAGAAAGTCTCACATTTGTCATCCTTGGTTTATAGAGTCTATATCCAATAGATTTTATCAGAGCTTTGTTCAACATCAGCATGAACAAGTCAGCCATAAGGTTTGATCATAAGAGCTCATAGCCTACAAAACAAACAATATGTTATGATACACATGTAGCTTTAACTTGTTCTGCTAGTCACGGGCCCAAATGCTCAAATGCTCAAATCATGGTCAACAGCTTACCTCTCAAAGACTAGAAAACAGAAACTGGGGAGAAATAGCCCATTTCAGGCCTGAGACAGCAGATAATACAAAGGCATTTTTTAAAATAAAAAAATCCTTAACTTGCTTTTACCTTTAGGTAAGAGGTGTGGCTAAACAGGTTATCGCTGCATAGCTGCCTGTCAAAGTGGAATTTCCATCCCAGGGAAGAGAGATGAGTTAGGCAGAAAGGAATGTAATGATCTGCTTGCTTTCCCCCCTACACCTCTCAGCCTTGCTAAGTGCAGGCTTAAAAAGATAAAAGGGGGAAGGGTTGCTGTGAATGGTGGCACTTCAGTATCTTCCATCGCCCCCCTCCTTCTCCCTTCAATATTTAGAAAAGAGTACAAGCCCAGATGAAGGTGTTTAAATTATGCCTGTCGAGACTAAAGAGCTGCTATCTCCCTCCAGAGTGCAAATACCAGCTGTCCCAGAGATAGGTAGGAGAAGGCTGGGATTTTTTAATAGCAGAGCAATATGTATGATACTAGACTTCACTGGCATGCCTCTGTGTATGTGTGTGTATATATGTGAATGCCTACAAATCGCCTGTTGACTTATGGCAACCCCATAAGTTTCATAAGGTTTTCTTAGGCAAGAAATATTCAGATGTGGTTTGGCCAGTTCCTTCCTCTAAACAGTGGTGGCAAATCTAGGGACGTTATCACACGGGGGCAAATCTGCTGGTTAATCCACACAAATCCCAAACAGAAACTGGATTTGTGCCTCGTGTTTTCACACGACGTCGCACAGAAACTGGACAGAAAGTGGACAGAAACTGGTGTTAACCGAGATCTTTTGAAATTCGGTTGTTTTGAGGAAATGCAATTAAGGTAATTTCGCATTTGCCGTAATGTGAAAAGCAAATGCACATTTGGAAGCATTTCCCCACATTTTCCCATGGTTCTGCGGGGTCCTCGAGGCAGTGTAAGCGTGTCCTTCCCCCTCAGCAGATGGCTAATTGAGCCGTCTTGGGGGCCGGGAAGTGGAGGGGCAGCCACACGATCGGTGCCCCAACCCCTTCCCCAGGTTGTCCTCGGAGCAGCCGGCCCTCCGCACAGCCAGCGCTCCAAGGAGGACCTCCCGCCGCAGCATTTGCACACACTGCGGAGGAGGAGTCAGCGAAGGTGCGCCGCAGCCTTTTGCGGCGCACCTTTGGCGGCTTGAAGGACGGGCGGACGTGGGCTGCCCCAGGAAGCTGAGCTGTGGGGCCGAGGTATCCCCACACCTTGGCCCCGCAGCGCAGCTTCGCCGCCACTGAAAGGGGCGCTAAATTGGCGCTCCTTTCACAAGTCGCCAAAGGTGCACCGCAAAAGGCTGCAGTGCACCTTTGGTGACTCTTCCACCGCAGCGTGTGTGAACACTGTGGTGGGAGGTCCTCCTTGGAGCGCCGGCCGTGCGGAGGGCCAGCTGCTCCGAGGACAACCTGGGGAAGGGGTAACAGCCGCGGCGAGTGACAGCCGCGGCAAGTGACAGCCGCAGCGAGCATAGTGCGCATGTGCTAGAAGATCATTTCTAGTACATGTATGGGATTTTCTCACTTGTGTGTGAACGTTAAATGCGCTTTCAGCGGGAGCTTCCCTTAATTGCGCAATTAAGGTAATTACATGTGAAAACCATTTGCAGAATCAAGGTTTATTTTCGGTTTATTTTTGGAATTTGTCATTTCCAGTTTATTATCGCTTTGTGGCCCACGTGTGATAACATCCTATGACATGCATGCCAGAGGGGGCACTCAGAGTTCTCCAGAGTTCATTACTAGAAAGCCAGAGGGATGCATCACTTTGAGATAAATAAGTGGGTTTTGAGTTGCAGTTTGAGCACTCCCTCACTAAAGGTTCACCATCACTGCTCTAAAATATAGCCTACAGCACTGGTCTTCCTTGGTGTAGCAGTTAGGGTTCGAATCTTCGCTCAGCCACAGAAATCCACTGTATGACTTTGGGCAAGTCACAGACCCTTAGCCTCTGAGGCAGGCAAGGAAAATGCCCTACAAACAAATTCTGGCAAGAAAAAACTATGCCTTAGGGTTGCTATAAGTCATAAATGTATTGCAAGCACACAAAAACAACAGCAACAGCTTGTATATTCATTGGTGATCTCTCATCCAAGAACTAACCAGGGTTGATACTGCTTAGCCTCCAAAATCTGATAGAATCTGATGGGTATTTAGGTATTAATTCCACCCCTCCTCCTTCTGTTGACATGGTGATGCGATTCTCTACACCCAACATTAACTTTTTAGTCCCTGCGGTAGATTTTTGAATCTACTATACATGCCAATTTTAAATGAAGGGGTAACAAACAGAATTTGAAAAATGGAAGCTTGGAAGCCTTGTCATGAGTCTCCTTGAAACTTGATCCCCATGAGCTCCTGGGAGCTCAGGCACTTCAGGCTGAGCTGCTCTGTAGCGAAGAATTGAGGAAAGGGACTCACATTTGTCACATGTGATTTGTTCCTACTCATCTTTCTCCCTGGAGGATAGAACTGCATGCATTGAAGTGCACTGCTTAGCTTGCAATTAGTTTTAAAATGCCATTAATTAAAAAGTCAGCAAAGTTGGGTTGAGCCAAGGTCTTATTGCAAAGCCTGTCTGGCCATTGTCTTTGGTCTGTGATTACTCCACAATAAAATGATCTGAAGGAAAGAAAGGAGGCAGCCTCAAAAGGAAAAGGGCATTCCAGCCAGAGGCACCCTGTTGAGCCTTGGCCTTTGATGCTCCAGAAGCCAAGTCTTTCAGCAAACACAACAGGCAACTGTGATCAGCTTAATTTTAGGGCTAGAGCATTTCAGCAGGCTAACTATTCCCTGGGGGAAAAAAAAAGAAAGGATGGATGAACCAGGGACAAGTAGAATGACCAGGAGAGGCAGAGAAGAGCAGCACTTTCTTGGGCTTGCTATCATGCAATATCTGATTAAATTTAAAAATGTGATGGATAGGATACATTAAGTGCCTGAATGTAAGCTTAATCATGGGAGAGAATTCTGTAAATAGCAATCGAAATCCCACAAGGCCTTAAAATGCCTGCTCTTCAGTATATGAAGAGGGAAAAAGACAATTGACAGGGTATGGGCATATCCAAGTTAAAATCCAAAGAAGGCAGGATGCCGCTCTGACAAAGTCCCCCTGGAGCTTTTTCTTTTTCATTTCACACATTATTGTTTCGATTCTACTTTAAGGCAGACTGACTGACTCTTGACAATGTTGTTGAAGCAGAACTCTACATGCCTCTTTTAAATGAACAATCTTTTGCCTGTACCAATTTTCCAGACCAAATGGAAAGTTTCAGTCAGGGATAGGGACACAACTAAAGCAGTATGTACCTGAATACATTTAGGATTGAGAAACAGCATGGTGTAGTGGTTTGAGTGTTCAACTACAACTCTGGAGACCAGGGTTTGAATCGCCACTCAGCAACAGAAACCCACTGGGTGATCTTGAGCAAGTTACACTCTCTCAGCCTCAGAGGCAATTCCCTCTAACAAACCTTACCAAGAAAACTCCATGATAGGTTCACCATGGGGTCACCATAAATCAGAAACACCCTGAAGGCACACAGCAACAGCATACACATAGGATTGGTCTTCAGGATTCAATCAAGCATTTGCTCTCCTACTGACATTTTCTAGAACAGTTACATCAGAGAAGCTTATTTACTTTTATTTACACTCTTAGAGTTGAATTATGGAAAATGGGCATGGAGGTTTATTCTTCTGAGCTCAGGAGGAGTTTGCACGGCTTCTGCAATCACGTTTCCCTTTGGTAGTGATGCTGTCCTCTACTCAGATTTGTTCCCTTCTCCCTCTTAGCCTCATGGCCTGTGATTTCAGGTCCATCAGAGAAGTTTCACAGGCACAAGATGCATGACCTTTTCAATGGTGGCACTATATGGAATTCCCATTTATAGGAAATACAATTGGTTCCCTCTTTTTAAACATCGATGTTCTGGTGTGTTTTTAGTTGAATAATGGTGCCAATCTATATTTTACAAAAGTTTTAACTGTCACTGAAAATGTGTTTACTTATTCATTTGTTAATTCATTAATTTGTGGATTTTATCTTGCTTTTCTCTCATATGGGACCCAAAATGTCAAAATAAAATATTTTAAAATGTTAAATGCTAAAACAATCTGTAATATATTTTTAAATTACATAATAACCTGCTTTAAAACATTAATTTAAAAATACATTAAAATGCATTACATCTTGGATTCTTGAATCCCACTGTGGGAAAATCCAAAAACCTTGAATATCATTGTAGGAGAAAGATGGGATATAAATCCTTGAAATAAGTAAATAAATAAATTACACATTAATGACATTAAGAAACAGCATGCCCATTGCACTACCCCAACCAGTTCAATGCCGAAGACTTGCTTTAAAAAGAAGGTATTTGCTTGCTGGCCAAAAGAGAGCAGAGAGGGGACCAACTGAGCCTCTCTTGGAAGAGGATTCTATGGCCTGGGAGTAGCCACTGAAAAGGCGCTGTCCTGAGTCATACTTGTGATGGTGATGGGACTGAAAGAAAGTCCTCCCCTGAAGATCTTAAAACTTGAGTAGGTTCATATTCGGAGATATGGTCTTTCAAATATTCTGAACCAAAGCTGTACAAGGCTTTATAGGTCAAAAGCAGCACTTTGAATTCTGCCCAAAAATAGACCCTTAGTCAGTGAAGTTATTTCAGCAAGGCAGTTATATGCTCTCCATAACCAGATCTGGTCAGCACTCTAGCTGCAGTATTTTGGATGCACTGAAGTTTCTGAACAGTTTCCAAAGGCAACTCCACTTAGAATGCATTACAGTAATCAAAACAGGATGTAATCAAGGCATCTTTTGCCATGTCCAGATTTGACATCTCAAGGAATGGGCATGGCTGGCACACTAGTTTTAGTTGTACAAACGCACTCTTGGCCACTGTTAAAAAGCCTGGTTTACAGGCTCATGGCTGAGTCCAAGAATAGACCCAAGCTACAAACCTGAGATTTCTGGGGGAGTGTAACCCCGTCCAGCACAGTCTGGATTCCTATTCCCAGATTCACCTTTCTACTGACCAGGAGCACCTCTGTCTTGTCTGGATTAAGTTTGATTTTATTTGCCCTCATCCAATCCATTTCAGACAGCAGACACTAATTGAGTACTGAAATAGCTTCCTTCCAGTTAGATGGAAGGAGAGATAGCACTGGATGTCATCAGTTTACTGGTGACACCAACCCCCAAATTTACAGACCACCTCTTCCCACAGTTTGATGTAGATATTAGACAGTATTGGCAGACAGAACTGAACCCTGAAGGACACCACAAACCAATGGCCAGGATGTCAAACATGAATGTGTCTCTCCAGGAAGGTCTGAAGCCACTGTAAAACAGTGCCTCCAAGTCCCATCCCAGAGAGGTGGCTCAATGGTATCAAAAGACACTGAGATATCCAGAAGAACAAATATGGATACTGTCAGGTCCCCAGCATAAGTTACCCACTAAGGCGATTGAAGCTGTCTGTTGCATAGGCCTGAAGCCAGATTGAAATGGATCTAGATAATCCATTTCCTCGAGGAACCCCTGGAACTAGGAGGCCACAACACACCCCAGGACCTTGCTCAAAAAAGGATTATTGGAGACTGGTTGGTTTCCAGTCTAGTACAGTTATCTAGTATTAATTACCAAGAAGGTTTTTCCCCAGTAATGGTTACTCTGCAGCCTCTTTTAAGCAGTATGGAGCCTATCCCTGCTGCACCAGTGTTCATCATTTAATGAGCCAAAAAGGGCAAGGATCCAATGCACACATGGTGGCTTTCACCTACTCTACTTGTTCCACAGGTTGAACAAATTTATTATTTATTATTTATTATTTATTATTTATATGCCACTCTTCAGCCATGAAGGCTCCTAGAGCACCTGAGGAATTGTTAATTTGAAAATTCCCTGTCCTCAGATTAACTATCTAAAAAGATAGGACAAACATGGAAAAGAGGATGGCAGTGGTTGAGAGGATTAAGTCCAGCAAATACTAGCTACTGGTCTCTCCCTCAGAGAGATGATGATATCAGAGCAATGGCTCTTGGTATGGAGGCAAGGCTTTTTCTCTTGCTAGAATCAAGGCATGATGATATTGAAAGGTATCCAATATCCACAGTACAAGCAGGCACCAAGATTACAGCCACTGGATCTGTATTAAGTACAGCATACAAGTCAGAGCAGATCTGAGCACTGTTATCTGCAAAGTATGTTGCAAATTCCTCCCAACTATCAGGTGGGCTGAAGTTTGTTCTTGTGAAGCAGAGCACAGAAAACCAAAGACCACTCAAGACAGCTCCACTGGTCAACTCTATACAGATGCAGTGGTGGCAGAAAAATATGATTTCTTTGCTGTTACCATCAGTATGGAGTAGGCCTTCCAGTGGCTCTACCCTGTGTTTGGTTGGACCTGGTCTGAGTTTTCCCCTGTCAGCACTCTAGTTTCTATCCCACTTGTGTCATCGATGCCAGGGGTCCTAAATCTAGGACCTTCTGCCACTGAGTTGTCTCCCATCCCTGTGCCTGGGCACCTATGCCATCTTTTACTGCTGCAAGGAGGCAGTCTTGACTCATTGCAATGTTCTAGCACTGTGTGATCTTTTCACAGGCACAGTAACTTTCTTGGTTACCTTCTTACCATCACAGCAACTTTTCACATCATTCACCTGTCATGAGCAGTTGCTTCCTCTTTGCATCTGGATGTGAGAAAATCACTTCCTTCTTGTAATGTGTGGACTGGGCCCCTTACTCACATGATCAAATGATTAAGAGTGCCCAAAGGCATAGTCCTTCTCCACTCAATCTTTTAAATGCATTGTTTCTAAGGTATGTTGATTAAGGGCCTTTGCAGACTGCCAGAAATAGTGCACATTAAATTGAGGCACTGCCCTGGCTCAGTGCTAGGGAATCATGGGAACTGTAATTTATTGTGGCACCAGAGCTCTCTGAAAGAGAAGGCTCAATGTCCCAGAAAAAAATACAATTCCCATGACTCCCTAGCACTGAGCCAGGGCAGTGCCTCAATTTAATGTGCACTATTTCTGGCAGTCTGCAAAGGCCCTAAAAATCTGCATTAACCATGATTATGAGGCAAAAAGTCAAAATAATTTTGTGAAGGCATTCTGAGATGCAAAGATTCAGCTGATTGCATTCAAATTTTCCCAGTGGTGAAGTTTCAGTCTCCTTGTATAATGCTAATCCTTTGCTTTTCACTATTTGTTTAAAGCTCATATTTTATTGTCCTTGAAGTCCTGAATGCTTCAGGGGGAAGGGGGGATGTCACAGAACCCTCCTATCAAATTGTCTCACACACTGGTTGCCTATTATTATGCTTTGGCTTCGACCTGCTGTCAAGATAATGGTGTTATATGTGCCACTTTCAAGCCCCCTGGTCTCTTGCTTGCCACCAGATGAGGTCTCTCTGCTAAAAATACAATTGCGACTTTCATCATTCTCTTTGTTGAGCTCAGGCTCAATGCCTTTGGCCCAGGGCTCACTGTTGTGAAACAGCTGCTGCTCCTGCGGTTTGTCTGCGTGGCTGTCTTGCAGCTATTGTGAGACAAATGTAGGGCTTAAAGGAACAGAGACTAACACCAAGCACCAAGCCCTGTTTGTTTTGAATCAGATGGTCTGTTACATGAGCTCTGTAGTGCTGCTGCTTAATTTTATTTCATCACCTTTCAGTTATCCACAGCTCCAATCTCTGGGTCACCAGCTCCTGGTCTGGAACTCACACCCTACATGCTTTTATTTAATTTTCTTGAGTATTTGTTCCCTTTCTGCCAGCCTGCATTAAGATATTTGTTGGCCTTGATTTTGCCACAATCTATATATCTAGCTCTAGTGCTGGACTACGAGTTCACATCCCTTTTCTTCCAAGGAAACCCATGGGTTAGTGACCTTCAGCATCCTCTCAGTGGTACAGGAAGGTGATGGCAAAGTTCCTCTGGATAAACTAGAAAACAAGAAAACCTTTCGACAGAGTCTCCAGAAGCTGGAGTTAATTTGAAGGCATAAATCAACAACATATGTCTTGACACACTGGTAAGATTATAGCATTGAAGAAGAGAGGATGAGTGTGCTTTCCCATTCTGATACATGTATTATATGCCTGCTGTCAGCTGCTGAAGCCACTCAGAAAAAAATATTTTGGTATAGTGTTAGGATTCCTGTTTTTTCCTGGTAGAGTTCCTTTGTCTTTAGTAGCTGTGGAAATCCATTAAGTAAAGCAATTCTCACCATTCCTTTTCCCTGTTGTGCTCAGCTGTCCCTGATGGATTTCTGCAGTCAAAAAAAGAAAAGGGAGTGGCAGTGGCAGCTGGTAATTCCTATGTCAGTGGCACACAGAATCCACTCTGAGTTTGCCTCTCAACTTCAAAAGAGCTATCCAAGGTTCTGAACAGATTTTGAGGATGGGGTGAGCACTTTGGATAGCTCCTTTAATGTTTGGACTAGAACCCAGAATGTATTTCTCCCCTCACTGACATACCACTAGTCACCACTTTGCGGTGGCATCCAGGGAAACTGACAGATCCAGAAGCAGACCCATCTAGATAGAACCACTTGACTCATTTCTCCCAGCCTACCAGCTTGGCCAATAATAGGTCCAACTTGCCAATATTGTTTTCACTTCTAGTCCTCTGCTTTTCAAACTGTTTGAACCATTTTGCTATTTCCTTCTATTCTAGAATTGTTGAATATTCTGGATTATTTGGGTTTTCTTTCCTCCAGTCAGCTTGCTCATGTAGGGTTGGTCATTCCCTCTCCCACTAAAGAATATGTGAAAGGTGATTCATATCCTACTCCTCCTGCCCCACATTCCTACATCTGGAGTGCTGTTGCACTTATCTGAAGCAGTTCACATTGCATCACAGCTCCAGGCTAAGGACATTCAGACAGCAGCCTGATAGGATCATAGGACCCTGCAGTCTGTGAAACAGGCAGGGATGTTGGCTTAATCCTACAAGTTCAGGGGAACCATGCATTTTTAAAGAAAAGCAGTACTTGATTTCCTCTGTTATTGTGCATTATATAATCCAGGCCTCCTGGATCTTGGTGAAGGGGCTTAAAATGTCCCTATAAAAGCCTATCCCACAAGGGAAGGACTAATCTGGACCTTCTCCTCTGGACTGATAATTGTGCCTGCCTCCTTGGGGATGTATAAGCCTTGTATTCTACAGCTTTGGTATACCTCTATGTGCTTGTGGGTAATTACAACATCTGAACATGTAAATCAGTGACTGAATTGAAGTGGTACAGACTGCTTCTGGCTATCCTGACAGGGAGAAATCAGCATGGAGTATTCCAGTGTTTTACTACTTCTTGTCTACCAGCTAAAGCATTGTCATGCTTTTTACAGCAACTGTGCCTGCTGCTGTGTGTATCATGGTAATTCAACACTGTTTTCTGCAACAAACACCATAAAGGATGAGTTCCTACATTGCTTCAGTATAGCATAAATATCTGTCAGAGAAGTTAACATTATGCAACCTTATAGGGAATATCAATATAGCACAACATATGTGGATAAATGGTCTTGGTATATGGCTGATAACCTGTTGTGCAATTGCAATGTGCACAGGCAATATACATTTATACACTACTCTGTGTACTTTAATATGCTCCCATATGTGTGACAATCTCATATGTGTAAATCTACGTATACTCATTGTACATTATTTTTTAAAAAAGAAGTCACTCTGCAGGCATAGTGCAACCTATTCCTGTACACTATATGGCACTAATGGTTGCCAGCCTATGTGTCAATTGCATTTTTCAGTATTCTTGCACACACATCCACAAATTATGAATGGAAATAGCATCACTGTGTTTCTGCATGTTTTCAAAGGTGCACATCTCATGTGTGTATAATGTGATCTGCACTTCATCTTCTTGCTGTGGAAGACACTAGTGACATTCACAAAAGCACGCTTGCCATATAAAGTACATTGACACTCTTCTAGCACAGAGAAAGCCTTGAGAAAAGAAATAACTCAGACCATGTTGCTGTGTGCCTTCAAGTCATTTCCAGCTTAAGATGAACCCAGTGGGTTTACATGGCCAAGCCAGGATTTGAATCTTGGTCTCCAGAGTCATATTCCAACAGTCAAGCCCCATGCTGGATCAGAACATAGTTATGTGAAAAGGAAAAGGGACAGAGCTGGGTATTGTTACCTGTACATTGATGCATCACTCTCATTACTAAACAGAAAGAATTGTCTTCATTTTTTCTCCTACTTTTAAATTTTTGATACATAATTCTGTTCATTTCACATTTGATCTTCCTCTCTCTCTCACACACACACACACACACCATCATGTGTTATTTTTCTTAATGACAGCACTGAGATCTACTGCTGGCCTGATCTAGACACACCTCAGCAGGTACATATATTCTTGACAGGTCTGGAGAATGCCTCATAAGGTACATATTCCATACCCACACATATGTGACTTTGATCTGTGTATCTTTCAATGAAATATGGCATGTGCCTTTTCTGCTTTTTGTTAGCATCAGGCATTTTAAAATGCTTGCCCCTTGAAGTATCAAACCTTGAGATGTTGTTTCAAACTAGGTTGCTGTTGCCTATGACTGTAGCATTAGGATTTTATGGGTCCATGGCCACACTGACTTTGCATGGTGAACTACTATGGTTGTAGTTTAAAAATGGCACAATGCCTATGACACTCCCACAAAAGAACATTTTATATATTCATAGTGTTATATTTAAATGGGAATTCTGTGTCTATATATCAGTCTTAGATCACACATTTTGCACACAGGAGATTCAAGGTCAGTCTCTGCTGTCTCCTGTTTTAAAAGGTCAGGCAGTGGGTAATCAGAAAGATCAGTCAGGATAAATAGCAGTGGGTATACCAGCTCAAAACATTTGGCTTCCTGAAGTGGAGCTTACTTGGGCCAACAAGTAACAAAGTCTGCTCAAGGTGTGTGTTGAAGCAGGTCACTTGGTAATCATGGCATAGCTGACTCTGAATGTTGGGTTACATGGATAAATAATATAGCGTATTATAAGCCAGTGTTCTTATCACAGATCTGTAACATCTTTACTTATTTTTACATCCTGAAATCATTTTAAGATCACCAGACTGGAAGCAGCTGAAACCATCTTTTGATCATGGCAGTATCATTCTCATTGAACTAGAGTTAACAATCATAGAAGCAAAAAGGATATATCTTCCCAAGATGGAAAATACTTGCTACTATTGTTTACAGACAGTTCCTATTGTATAGATGCTTGCTGAGGGAAAGATTAAGGTTTCCTCATTATCTGTGCAGGGAATGTCAGAATATTTTTTGACTGATTGGCATCAGATGTATCTTGTCACTTGAAGTCTCCTTTGTAATTCTGCCACTGACAGTGGAGAAACAAAGCATAATCAGGTTTAGCCACAGAGAAACAACTAATAAGAAGCTCCCTTCATCAAGTGTTCTCAAAAGATAGGAGCTCACATTCACTAGTCTCATGGATTTTTACTTCTGTCATCAGAATGAATTGCCTTGCATACCTCCAGCCAGAGGGCGTGATTGCAGTACTCTGTTCATTTAACATCTCTGCAGCTCAATGCCATGAAGCTGGGGTAAAGTTTCAGTTATTTCTGGCAGAACTGATTCCCATATATACAGCCAAGTACTATTGATTGTGTTTGTTAAGTGTAGAGAAAATTGCTGAGTAGCCTTGTGCTAGTGTAAAGGGCATTCATTTCTCTACAGTTATGGAATCTGAATCAACCATCATAAGTCAGCTCTCATTGGTTGCTGTATTGTGATCTCTTTACATCTATGGGACAAAGAGTAGTTTTGGTCATGAGAACAGTCACTTGAGGTCTCCTTTGTAATCCTGCCACTGACAGTGGAGAAACAAAGTATATGCGAATATTTCTACTAGTAGTTTAAATTATCTAGATGTTGCTAGATTGCACCTCTCAGCATCCTTGACTTTGGCTATGTTGTCTGGATCTGCTGGCAGTTGCAGACCAATGACATTTGGAAAACTACACAGTTCCCACGCCTGACTTATCTTGTGGCTTTAGTCGCCAGATACATTATATTACTGTTTTATTTTTGCCATAGGAAAAAATGATTGTGACTTCATGTACTTTTGTTTGTTTTTGTAGTAGTAGTAGTAGCAGCATTAGCACTTTTTATATACTACTATTATTGACTGATGCTACAGTTCTGCCTCTCAAAGTTGCCTTCATAAGAAAGCTAGAAGTATCTACTTTTGCCTTTTACCCAAGTGGACAATCACAGGATGAAAATTGTGATTTTCTAATTCCTTCCTCCTTGATTAGGAATAGCCTTTGGTGGAACACTTCTTCCTGGAATATGTTTCCTGCTGTATGGAAATGATCAGCATACAGGCATCTTATGGGGAGGACATTTATGACTAACACCGAATAGACCTTCACATGATTCATGAGTAGAAAGAGCTGAGAGCTATGGCCATTTCAACTGGGGCAGACCACAGAATGGCAACCACTACAAGCAAGTGTGTTGCATGTTAGAGAAGTCTGAAGCACACAGAAAGACACTGAACTTTTGGATGGAAAAGTTTGTCCAGAACAATTTATCTCTTAACTTTAGCAATTCAGTGCAGACCTTCTTTTCCTAACATGTATGTCTTCTTGTATTTCAAAGAGAAGGGAGATTGTACAATAGGAATAAAATGGTTTAAACAAAATATTATGAGCTATGTTGTTATTGTGTGCCTTCAAGTCATTTCTGGCTTATGGCAACCTTATGGCAAACCTACCATGGGATTTACTTGGCAGAATTTGTTCAGATGGGGTTTGTCCTTGCCTTCTTCTGAGGTTGAGAGAATATGACTTGCTCAAGATCACCCAGTAGTTTTGCTTGGCTGAGCAGGGATTTGAACCCTAATCTCCCAGTGTCTTTGTCCAACACTCAGACCACTAGATCATGCTGGCTCCTTGTTATGACCTATACCACAAAATAATATTGGGTCACAGAGTACCCACACATACACACACACTCAAACCATGGGTAAATTGATAGAACATTTAGCTATTAACTTCCATGCCAATTGAGCCCACTCTTTGAACTAGAGAGAAAAGGCCTCAAGAATAAACCAGAGTTAAGGTTCTGGACCTGTATCTGCACCTCCAACAAAGAGTTTAAAACCACATTCACACCACCTCAAGCTACTTCTAAACATGGGCACATTAGTGGGCCCTGCTTCCATCTGAACTTCCACATCAAATAAACACAAAAGGTAAACTCCAGGCTCTGATCCTGTGGTCATTACAACTCAATGGCAAACAACAGCCATTGTTTCAAAATTGGAGGAAGTCTTTATTTACTATCTTGAGTGGGGTGGAAGTTAAAATACCAGAAGTCTCCATCAATGAGGCCATGTTTTGACTCAGCATCGAGCATTGATGTGTTAATCTGTAAACTGATCTGGGGGCTATAGCTTTAACCATAATTGTTTTGCTTTAAACTAAATGTTTTGTTTCCTTGTTGAGGAATTATACCATGAATAGTGCTGTGTACCCTTTCACTCTGACCTACCTAAACACATTTGTGCACTAAACCAGTAACTTCTATATACTAGGTAAAGGTAAATGTATTCCCCATTGACAAGGTTGTCAAGTCATGTCTGACCATAGGGGGTGATGCTCATCTCTGTTACTAGGCTGAAGAGCCAGAGTTATCAGAGACTACTCTGTGATCATGTGGCCAGCATGATTGCACAGATCGCTGTTTACCTTCCCACTGAAGTGGTACCTCTTTATCTACTTGCATTTGCATGCTTTCAAACTGATAGGTTGGCAGAAGCTGGGACACTAACACCCCAGCAAAACAAGTGATGCCAAACCCCATACCCTCCAACTGTCCCTATGTGAGTGGGATAGTCTCAGTTAATCCTCTGTCATCCCACTTTTTCAGCTACTTTTAAAATGCCTCCGTTTCTTTCTCCTCCCACCTTTCCCCCTTTGTCCTCATTTTATTTGAACAGATGCAAACTGAGTTAAGCAGAGGCTGGATGGCCATCTGTCGGGGATGCTTTGATTGGGAGTTCCTGCATGGCAGGGGGTTGGACTGGATGGCCCTTGTGGTCTCTTCCAACTCTATGATTCTATGATTCTATGATTCTATGATTCCACTCAACTCAGCAGTCAGAAGAGGAGAGGAAGGCTCAGATCTTCCCTGTAGGCTCACGTAAAAGCAAATTCCTAATTAGTGACATTAGTAATAGCCATCTTGATCAAGTTCAGATACATCTTGATTATATGGGTCCCAGTTACTATTCCTTGCCTAGGAAAACCCTATAAAATTCATGGGGTTCCCATAAATCAATAGGCAACTGGACGGCACCACAAATTTCTAAAACACCATTTAGTTCAAGCCATGGAAATAATCTTTTCCAATAAAGTCCTAATAATCACCTTTCTCATGGAAAGGAATCTTTATACCTCAGTATAGATCAAAACCAGTATTCCAATTATCATCTTTTCTGGTGTCTCAAAAAATGAGAAAAGTAGAAAAGAAATGCCTTCCTGACTAATGTGTCCCCTTGCTTCTCTTTAGCTATAGAAAAGGGAGTGGTATGTATCTTTTTGTATGTATCCTCTTCAAACTCTTTTTCATGGTATCGTTTGGCCGTGAAATAGCTACTGGCATAGAAATCCAAGTATCAAGAGGTTTTGTGGCTGAAGATTCTGATCTGCCATATAATGAGCAGGGTAAGACAACTCTACTGTACCACCATTCTAGACCACTTCCCCACAATACACTGCCTTCTCCTTTGATTCATCATGGCCTCTTGTCTATCATGCACTCATCTATAATCACACAAAGAAATTAAAGTGTTTTGTAAACAGTAGGTAGTTGCATTGGTGACAAATTTGTGTTCTACCAAAACCAAACCTGTAATGAGACAGAATAAAGCAGTTGCCCCAGGCATGTTGTTTTAAGTGACTTGAGAGAGCCACATTGGTGGCACACTCTCCAACATTTCACAGATGAAAAAGAGGACATGTCACAATTTCTCTGTTCTCTTCCCTATTTCTCCCTTTGTTCTCAGCTTACTTCCATTTCTGCAAACTGTGTTCAAAGTGCCAACAGTCAGCTCAACAAAAGGGAGATGAGGGGTGAGGTTTTTCCATTCCCTGTAGGCTCAGGTGAAAGCAAACTGCTGCAGCCTCTCCTCACTTGTGTGTTCATCCTCATTAATAACTTTGCCATCTTGGCCATGCTCTGATGTTGCTTGGCCACATATCCTGGTTTTCATCCCGGAAATCTTGGCAGGTATGAGTTAATAAGTTGTTAAGTTAGCAAGAGAAAGGCAATAGGAGAATAAACAGTTGTATTCAATCAGATGACTGAAAACTCCAGAAATGGTTTAATAATAAAGAGTTTAAACTGGAATCCTTGTCTATAAATAAATTGCAATATTAAAACATTAAAATCTCCAATCACAGCCTTTAAAAATGGTAGCAACCAGGATAACTCACCACTAGAATAACCCACCACTTCATTGTGTCCTCAAATCAAGCTCTCTTTCAACTTCCGTCCAAAAGTTCCCTCACCCCACCCTGACATTTCCTATTGCCCAAAACCTTCTGTCTGCCTACTACTTCTATAACTGCTGTGCACTGGCTGAGTTTAAAATATGTACATTCATGGAATAGCCCTGGGAAAGTCTTGTTCTCATGTGGAGGCAACTCAAAAGTCT
This sequence comes from Phrynosoma blainvillii, assembly GCA_026167975.1. NCBI lineage: Eukaryota > Metazoa > Chordata > Lepidosauria > Squamata > Phrynosomatidae > Phrynosoma > Phrynosoma blainvillii. The sequence continues at coordinate 222,039,372 of JANUYF010000001.1, read as the reverse complement.
ATCTTCCAATGCAGATCTTCTTGTACCCTTCAAGGCATTTCTTTCTTCTCTTCTTCTGGCCAGAACCCTGACTGCTGAACCTGGGTAGAATAGCTGGAATGAGAGGCAGCACTTCTCTGGTGCTTTCTTCCTCACCAGCCACCTCGGAGATGTCAGTGCCCCAATGACACAGGCCACCTATGTCTTTGAATCATTGCTACCTGGGCTTGTTATTTATTTATTTGTATTTTATTTTAAGTGTGTTTTAAATTGTTCATTGTTTAATGGTATTTTAAGGGGTGGGTGGGATTGTGGGATATGTACTGTATTTGTAATGTTATAAGCCATCCTGGTTGCGTTACACAGAGGGGCGGGATAAAAATACATTTTATTATTATTGTGACAAGTGGTGTGCTGGGCACAATTGCCTTAGCAAGGGGTTGGTGCTGGGACCAGTGGCTTCCTTACTGAGGCCAGACCCAAAATACATATGGCTCTGCTTGGAAGTGATGGGTGAGGGAGTGCCATTAGCTGCCTCATCTCATCTCTTGTACTGGATCTTTCAGTTGCTCTATCACCATGTCTGTATCCATTAAACAACTTACATCAACCAATGTTTGCCACACTGAAGGAATGCTTCACAATAGCTGGGATTCAACATGCATAGAATATAATACCTTTCGCAAACTTTACTCAGAATTTACTCTTAGGCAAGCACTCATATTTGTTTTTGTCATGGCATGACATGTATCAGCTCGATTCTTTTTAATTTAATCCCCCCTCCACATCTGAATGTGTCCCTGTTGAGTTACCACATCCTGCACCACCTTCAGGACATGTTTTTTTTATTTTAACACTTAATCAGAGTGATGTTATTGCTTTCTTTTAAAATGTGTACTTCAAGATTATCTGCTGAGCACTGCAAATTAAAAATACCCAGACAAGCAAGAAAAATACAATACAATATAATACAATAAAAACTGTTGTTCTTATCATGTCAGTGACATTCAGAAGACTTACCATTTGAAAGTGACATCAATTTCTTTATGGATTCATCTTATCAATAAAAGGGAAAAAGACAAATGCCCAAGGGCAAGGTTGTTGTTTCAGCTGCTGGCTGAGATGTGAAACCACCCTCTATTAACAGAAGACTCAGAACTTGGGAATTTCCTTTCAAAGATGGTTATAGTTGTGATTCCAACTGCTAAAAAATCATAGTATCATAGAGTTGGAAGAGACCACAAGGGCCATCCAATCCACCCGCCTGCCATGCAGGAACTCAAAATCAAAGCATCCCCAACAGATGGCCATCCAGCCTCTGTTTAAAGTCCTCCAAAGAAGTAGACTCCACTACACTCTGAGGGAGTATGTTCCACTGTCAAATAGCTCTCACTGTCAGGAAGTTCCTCCTAATATTGAGGTGGAATCTCTTTTCCTGCAGCTTGCATCCATTGTTCCGGGTCCTGTTCTCTGGGGCAGCAGAAAACAAGCTAGCGCCCTCCTCAATATGACATCCCTTCAAATATTTAAACAGGGCTATCATATCTTCTCTTAACCATCTCTTCTCTAGGCTAAACATGCCCAGTTCCCTAAGTCATTCCTCGTAGGGCATGGTTTCCAGACCCTTCACCATTTTAGTTGCCCTACTCTGAACATGCTCCAATTTTTCAACATCCTTTTTGAATTGTGGTGCCCAGAACTGGACACAGACAGTGGCACTATTACTTCCCTTGATCTTGATACTATACTTCTACTGATGCAGCCTAAAATTGCATTGGTCTTTTCAGGTATGGCATCACACTGTTGACTCATGTTCAACTTGTGGTCTACTAGGACTCCTAGATCCCTTTCACATGTAGTCTCGTTATATCTATGCATTTCATTTTTGTGACCTAAGTGCAGTACCTTACATGTCTCTGTGTTGAAGTTCATTTTGTTAGCTTTGGCCCAGATTTCTAATCTATTAAGATCATTTTGAATTTTCATCCTGTCCTCTGGGGTATTAGCTATTCCTCCTAATTTGGTGTCATCTGCAAATTTGAGAAGCATGCCCCCTATTCCTTCATCCAAATCGTTGATAAAAATGTTGAAGAGCACTGGGCCTAGGACAGAACTCTGTGGCACCCCACTGGTTACTTCTCTCCAGGATGAAGAGGAGCCATTGCTGAGCACCCTTTGGGTTCGGGCAGTCAACCAGTTACTAATCCACCTAACAGCTGTATTGTCTAGCCCACATTTTACTATCTTGTTTGCAAGAATATCATGGAGACCTTGTCAAAAGCCTTACTGAAATCAAGATATGCTGTGTCTACCACATTCCCTTCATCTAGCAAGCTGGTAATTTTATCAAAAAAAGAGATCAGATTAGTCTGGCATGACTTGTTTTTGAGAAACCCAGTTGACTTTTAATAATAATAATAATAATAATAATAATAATAATAAATTTTATTTGTAACCTGCCCCTCTGCAGCGCAATCGGGGCGGCATACAGCATGTTAAAATACAACAATTAAATCCAAATTCTTAATCCCTCCACCCACAACCCTCCCCCTTAAAACAGTATTAAACCTAATAAAAATTAAAATCTACATATAATAAATATACAATATTTAAAAGGATAACAGCTAGATACTTCCTCGGTAGAGAGACCAGGGATAAAGTGGCTCCAATATACATATACATATAGAGGTTATTCTGGGAAGGCCTGCCGGAAAAGCTCCGTCTTGATTGCTTTCTTAAACGTCATGAGTGATGTAATAAGACCTGTCTGATCCGGCAGGCCATTCCACAGTTTAGGGGCAGTAATTGAGAATACCCTTTGGGAAGTCTGCATAAGTCTCGCTTTTGGTTGTAAAAGCAGATTTTTCCCCGCTGAACGAAGGGCACAGGGGGGATCATACGGGAGGAGGTGGTCCCTAAGATAGGATGGACCCAGGCCATGTAGGGCTTTAAAGGTCAAAACCAACACCTTGTACTGTGCCCAGAAACTAATTGGCAGCCAGTGGAGGCATTTAACCACTGGGGATATGTGCTCCCTCCTAGATGTGCCGGTAATTAATCTGGCTGCCATATTTTGCACCAACTGAAGTTTCCGGGTTAGGCACAAGGGTAGCCCCATGTAGAGTGCATTGCAGTAATCTAATCGTAAGGTTACCAGCGCGTGCACCACAGTTTCCAGGTCTTTCCTGTCCAGGTATGGGCGCAGCTGGCGTATCAGCCGAAGCTGATAACAGGCACTCCTGACTATCGCATTCACCTGATTAGTTATGTGAAGCGACAAGTCAAGGAGTACCCCCAGAATGCGCACGTGGTCCTTGGAGGAGAGTGTGACCCCATCCAGGAGTGGGGGCTGTAATCCCAACCATGGATTCGGACCTGTAACCGTGAGCACCTCTGTTTTGTCTGGATTCAGCCTCAATTTGTTTTTCCTCATCCAATCCATTACTGCTCTAAGACAGTCATTGAGAGGAGAGACGCCATTAGAGGTCTGAGACGATGATTTGGTCATGGAGAAATAAATCTGGGTGTCGTCGGCGTACTGAAGACACCGTGCTCCATGCCTTCTAATGATCTCACCCAGCAGTTTCATATAAATGTTAAATAACATCGGAGACAGGATGGCGCCCTGGGGGATGCCACAATTAAGCTCTATTTTAGAAGAGCAACTGTCCCCGAGCCTCACTCTCTGGGATCTGCCAGAGAGGAAGGAACGGAACCACTGCAGAGCAGTGCCTCCAATTCCTAACTCTCTCAGCCGATCCAAGAGAATGGCATGATCTATGGTGTCAAAGGCCGCTGAGAGGTCCAAGAGCACCAGCAGGGTCACACTACCCCTGTCGATGCTCAAGCGGAGGTCATCGGTTAGAGCAACCATGGCAGTCTCAACTTTGGCTTTCCTTTTAGTGATTATGGCATTCCCTTCTAAATGTTCACAGATTCTCTGGTTAATGAACTGCTCTAGAATTTTTCCTGGTATTGATGTCAGACTAACCAATAATTAGCAATAATTGTTGGGATCCTCTTTTTTTTTCCCCTTTTAAAGAGGGGGACAATGTTTGCCCTCCTTCAGTCTGCTGGGACTTCTCCTATTTTCCAGGAGTTCTCAAAGATTATTGCCAGTGGCTCTGAGATTACATTTGCCAGTTCTTTTAATATCCTTGAATGTAGTTCATCTGGTCCTGGAGACTTGAATTCATTTAGGTTAACCAGGTATTCCTGTACTACCTCTTTACTTATTCTGTGCTGCATTTCCCCTATTGTGTCCTCTGCTCCATTTTCCTCAGGTTGAACACCCTTTTCCTTTTGTGAGAAGACTGAGGCAAAGAAGGTGTTGAGTAGTTCTGCCTTTTCTCTGTCCACAGTTAGAATTTCTCCACCTTCTCTGTGCCATTTCCTTCTTCTTTCTTTTGCTATGGACATACCCAAAGGAGCCCTTTTTATTGTGCTTAACTGCTCTAGCAAGCCTGAGCTCATTCTGTGCTTTGGCTTTCCTGACTTTACCCCTACATGTGCTAGCTATTTGTTTGAATTCCTCTTTAGTGATTTCACCCCTTTTCCAGTTCTTATACTGCTATTATTATTATTATTATTATTATTATTATTATTAAACATCTCCCATTTAAAACTTTGTTCAGTTGAAAGTTCTTTTGTCATCCAACCTGGTTTCTTGAGACTCCTCCCATTTTTCCTTCTCATTGGAACAGTTTGAGATTGTGCCTTCAGTATCTCCCTTTTGAGAAACTCCCATCCATCCTGAAGTCTCTTCTCCTTTAGTATTCCTGACCACAGGATCTCTCCCAGTGCTTCCCTAAATTTGTTGAAATCAGCTCTCCTAAAGTCTAGAATGAGTGTTTGACTATGCCTAGCTTCTCCTTTCCACTGTATAAGAAACTCCAGAACATGAACACTTCTACCTAAGGATCCCACCATTTGCACCCAATTGACCAGGTCATCCCTGTTGGTTAGGATCAGATCTAAAATAGCTGATCCCCTTGTAGCCTCTTTCACCTTTTGGACAAAGAAATTGTCTTCAAGGCAAGTGAGGAATTTGCTAGACCTTGGAGTATTGGGTGAGTTTGACTTCCAGCAAATATCAGGATAGTTGAAATTACCCATCACTACTACGGGGGGTTGCAGACTGCCAGAAATAGTGCAAATTGAGTCCACTTTTAGGGTTAGGGTTAGTGCTAGGGAATCATGGGAATTATTTTTTTTCTGAGACATTGAGCCTTCTCTGTCAGAGAGCTCTGGTGCCACAATAAAATACATTTCCCATGATTCCCTAACCCTAACCCTAACCCTAAAAGTGGACTCAATTTGCACTATTTCTGGCAGTCTGCAACCCCCCTACCTCTCTCCTTTCTGAGTGTGTGGTCATCTGTTCTAGAAAGGCCTCATCCAATTCCTCAGTCTGACTTGGGGGTCTGTAGTAGATTCCCACAATAACATCCCTGTTGTTTCCTTCCCCTTTAATTTTTATCCAGATGCTCTCCACCTGATTTCCAGGATTTAAGTCCTGGATCTCTTCACAGGTGTAAACATCCCTATAATGCTATTCCTCCTCCTTTCCTGTTTGGCCTATTTCTCTTAAAAAGGTTATACCCCTCTATTCCTACATTCCAATCATGAGACTCATCCCACCAGGTTTCATTGATGCCCATTATATCATATTTGCTTTGTTGTGCTAGGAGTTCAAGTTCATCTTGTTTATTTCCCATGCATTAGTGTAGAGATATCTAAGAGCATTTGTCCTTCCCACTTGCTCCCTGTGTGAGGTTTTTTTCCCCTTCCACTGCTGTGTCCTTGCATCATTTGCCTTGTTCTCTCTATAACACTTTTACTATTATCTCCAGCCATGATGTACTCCTGCCTTCCAAGATACCTTCCAAGATACTGTCTCTCTCCCCAACATGACTCAGTTTAAAGCTCTCCTGATCAAATGTTTGAGACTATTGGCAAAATCGCTTCTGCCAGCTGGTGTGAGATGCAGCCCATCTTTTGCTAGAAGTCCACCTTCATGGAACCGCAGTCCATGATCCAAGAATCCAAATCGTTATTGGCGGCACCATCTACGGAGCCAGTTATTCACATCTGCTATCTTCCTCTCCCTTCCTGGACCATGCTCTTCAACTGGGAGAAGAGATGAGATAACAATCTGTGTGTCCAGCTCTTTCAGCTTCCTGCCCAAAGCTTCATAATTCTTTCTGATATTCTGAAGACTATGCCTTGCAGTATCACTGGTTCCCATGTGGACCAAGAGGAAGGGGTAATGATCAGTAGGCTTGACAAGTCTTGTCAGTCTTGCTGTCACATCACAGATTTTTGCCCCAGGGAGACAACACACCTCCCAGGACATTTTGTCAGGGCCACAAATCACTGCTTCTGTACCCTCAACAAGGAGTCCCCAACCACCACCACACACCTCCTCTGAGGCTTAGGAGTGGCTGTTCCCTGCAGTGGTACTGTCCCTGAGGACTGTCCCTGCTGCTCTTCCTCTTCATAAAGGAGAGAGCTTCAAATTGATTATGTAGCTGCAAGCTCCCAGAAAGATCCCTGGTTTCCCTACTTCTGTATGTGACATTCCTCCAAGTGTCCACCTACTGTGTGCATGAAATAACCTCCTCCTCAGCAACTTCCTCTGTGTGGTCCCTGTCCAAGACCATTCTTTCCTCTCTGTCCCTAATATGCTGAAGTGTAGCTACCTGGGCCTCCAGCTGCTTGACTTTCTCTTCCAGGAGGGCTACGAACTTGCACTTGGTGCAGATGAAGTTTCCCACATCTCTTGGCAAGAAGACAAGTGTTGCAGGTGACTGCAGCAACTCCCTCAGTGTCCATATTGAGAAATCTGAAGTAAGCAATAGAAGAGGACTGTGGGCTTCTCCCTCAAAAAGTCCCCTGGAAAGGACCCACGTAAAGGGCCCCTGTGCTCTTGGTCTTTTCACCAGGCTCTGCCAGCGAGCTCAATCAACTGGGTTTCTAACTCTACAGAGAGCTCCTGGATGATACCTTATTCTGGAGGCAAGTCTCTGTCTCTCTCCCTCTGAGCAAAAAACAACAACCTCAAAGCCCTTTAAATGATGATGATGATTAGGAGTTAATTACCATTTTTGTTACCATTTTAAAAAAAGCTACTCTTTAGTTTTTCATTTCTCAAAAGTAGCCACGATAGTTACTTTTAGTTACATTTAATGCCACCATCTGGATTCTTCTACAGACTACTTGCCTATGTTATCAGGCACATTCTTCTCCCATCCACTTTGTGGTGGCCTCATCAGCCACAACAAAGAATGAGGTATGAGCAGCATCTGGATCACAATTCTGTTTTGTTTGGTGAGGCCATATCCCCCTGACAACAGAAGTATGGAAAAAGTTGCAGTTACACCTCAGAATGAGGGAAAGATTCCCTTGTGAAGTCCTATGCTGGCATCCTATTTGTCAACTACAGTGGTGTAAGTCAGACCCTTTAATGATCAAAATCCATCCCCCAACCCACCTAGGGTTGCCATTTGTCCCAATAAACCAGGAAAGTCCCGGTTTTAATCCTTGTAAAAATGTCCCGGCTGGTTGCAGCTGCATGTCCTGGTTTCCAGTTATGTCCAGGGCAACTGAGTGGGGCTCCAGAGGCCTGCCCCATCATATGAGGCATTGGGGGAGCAATAGCTGCTGCTCCTGGTGGCTTCTCCTTCCCATGGGGCCCTGAGATGGGAAGCGGCCATGATTGGGGGAGCAGCTGCAGGGTGTGGGCTTCTGGCTCCTTCCCATTGGCCAGGACCAGCTTTTGAGGAGCCTTCGCTGGGCCCACCACCATTCCTGTGCCTTCCTTGCCCAAACCATGGCTGGCATGCCAGCACAGCAAAAGAGAGACCGGGAAGTTTGTTTAAGCCTTGGGAAGCAGCAGCAGAAGCTGAGGAGGCACTGCAAATGTAGCACATTCCAGACAAATGTGGGTAAAAATAGAAATCATTAAGGCTGCATCCACACTGTGGAAATAATCTGGTTTGGCAGCACTTTAATTGCCTTGGTTCTATGCTATGGAATTCTGGGGAATATAGGGGGGTTGCAGACTGACAGAAATAGTGCAAAATGAGTCCACTTTTAGGGTTAGGGTTAGTGCTAGGGAATCATGGGAATTGTTTTTTTTCTGAGACATTGAGCTTTCTCTATCAGAGACCTCTGGTGCCACAATAAATTACAGTTCCCATGATTCCCTAACCCTAACCCTAACCCTAACCCTAACCCTAAAAGTGGACTCAATTTGCACTATTTCTGGCAGTCTGCAACCCCCCATAGTTGTTTTGGCACCAGAGTAGAGCTCTGACAATTGAGCCATGGCAATTAAAATGGTGTCAAACCAGATAATTTCTGCATTGTAAATGCAGCCTTAGTGTTTGCAGCTTTTATTTTGGAGTGTACTCCATTTTTTGGGAATGTTCTCCATTTTGTGTTGCCTTGTCCTCCTATCCCTTGCAATATAAATCATATAAATATAAACATAAATATAAATTTATTTCATATGGTTTATTTACAGCTATTTGACATACACTGAATTTATTATGCACTCAACCACATTTTCTGATGAATTTGTCTTTGTTAAAATGCCTTGTTGACTTGCAGTATACTTGTAAAACTCTGAGCAAGAAAAAGGCTTAAAATTGTACTTTATATCACTTCTCGGCCTTTTTGGCTAAGATCAAGTGTAAAATTGTACTTTACTAGCCACCAATCCTTGATTGAATCTTTGTTGTTGTTGTTGTTGTCATGTGCCTTCAAGTTGTTTCTGACCTAAAGCAAACCTATCATGGTGTTTCTTGTCAAGATTTGTTTGCCATTGCCTTCCTCTGAGGCCAAGAGAGTGTGACTTGCCCAACGTGACCCAGTGGAGTTCCATGGCTGAATAGGGATTCAAACCCTGGTGTCCAGCATCATAGTCCAACATTCAAACCACACGGGCTCATGCACATAAACCTAGGGATCATTAAAATAATCCACATAAAATAAATATATAATTTTTAAAAGCATACATTTCAACCTTCTGTTCAGGAAGAATGTCAAAATCTCCTCCATTTCGAGCATGACCAAGAAACATGAATTTATATTATTATTTTTTGGCTTTTAGATGGTCATGTCCTTCATTTTTCTTGAATGTCCTATATTTTGTCCCAGTTTTGTGGAAGATAATTATGGCAACTCTAAACCCACCTTATTGGCAGTGCAGTCCCACCCTCAACACAGCCATTTTCATGTTGTCAGACAGTGATGAGGTGGATGAGCAGAGACATGTCAGATTATTTTCCTATAGCTAGGCACGCTGCAGAGAGCCAGTGTGGAGTAGTGGTTTGTGTTGAACTACAATTCTGGAGAGCAACTGAACTTGCAGAGATGTGCATCGATGTGGTTACATAGTGTGCATAACAAACCTGCAATGCATGAGTGATATGATTTGCATTGTCACGCTAAAAAAACAACGATGTTTGAATGATTCCTCAGTCATAGTTGGTAGGTAACTAGGGTCTTGAGCAGCACATTTCTGTGTCAAGCTTTCCCTCTTCTCTACATAGCAAGTCACATGTGATTTTATATTTCTTGCTGCTGGTTTTGTGCCTTCAAGTCTTTTTCAACTTAAAGCAGCACCATCATGGGGCTTTCTTGCTCATGTGTGGTGGTCCTCTGAAGCTGAGAATGTGAGACTTGCTCAAGGTCACCCAGTGGGTTTTCATGACTGGCTGTATTTTATATAGACAGACAGATATTGGCTGGAATCCTGTTTGTTTAGTCCCAATTAAAGTATACCCATTTAATCAATTATTGAATGGAAGTCAACACAGAGGTAAATCCATTTGATGCAGTGACTCTATTCTAGGTGGGATTTAGGCCATTGTATGGATGATTTAGGAAAGCCAGCATGGTGTAATGGTTTGAGTGCTGGACTAGGATTCAAATCCCAGCTCACCCCTATTCTCTCGGCCTCAGAGAATGGTGATGGCAACCCCTTTCTGAAGAAACCTGCCAAGAAATCCCCATGATAGGGTCACCTTAAAGTTGCCATAAGACAGAAATGACTTGAAGGCATGCAACAACAACAACAACAATGGATGGCTTGTAGCTGGCATCTTTTTCCTTTTGCATAGATTCTGGCTCAAAATCAAATTGTTATTTTTTTCTGGATTGTCCTTCTTGTCCTTCCATTCAGGCAGCAAAATATTGTAGGTGGATATTTGCAAATAATCACACAAGATGCCTCACTGTGTACCATGGCACTAATATTGTTGCTGGAAGGAGTCCAGGAAGATCCTAGCAGTGGTGACTGCTAGATACTAGACTACGGATGTTTGTTACCATTGCTATTGCATTTCCCACATTGCCACTTAGAAATCAGCACCCTTCTCTGTAGCTTGACCTGTTAAAGTTTAATGAAGGTGAGTCACAGGTCCCGACTTGCAGCATAGGCCTCATGTATGTACATGCTCACAGAGAAACTATACTTTAATTTGTGGAAACAGCAATTGTCTGAGCTGGTTGAGCATTTCTCATTTCAATTTTTTGTTTTATTTTATTTTATGTCCTTCTATTGGCTGTGTTGGCTATTGTTTGTTGTAAAATACAAGAGAATTGCATATAATAACAGAAAAAAGCTTTACTGATCCTGTGAAAAGATATAGATGAAAAGGAGATTTCAGTTGATTAATTATTGTCCAATTCATGAACATCATATCTTTGAACATCCAATCAGAATAAGATGCAGGGAAATGACGATAGCCATGTCTACAATTCAGAATAAGGCAGAATTTGCATTTCAGTTCTACCACAGTCTTCCCCAATAGTCAGATTTTCTCTTCAATTACCTTTCCCAATTGGGGTGGGGGGGAGGTGGGATATAAATAAAGTGATTGATTGATTGTTCACCAACTTTGTGACAGGTAGTATAGCTTGATATCATGCACAGACTTCACTTAGGCATGGAATCTTATAATTTATCTTGTATTATATATCTAATGGTGCTTATTGAATATTGTAATCCTTGTTGAGGGCATTTATTCCTTTTGATATCTTGATCATTTCTTTGCAATGACCCATATATTAAATTTAAACATTATTAAGTTGATGTTTGGTTATGTTTTAATCAGAGTGCAACAAAGAAAGAAAGAAACAATATAAGCTCATTACCTCTGAAATAGCTTTTGTATAGAGCTAAAACTCTGATAACCCCTAGGGATTGTTCTCATTCCTCTTTCAGGAGCCCTCTGATCCATGGATGTGCACACAGAACAGCAGGGGCTGCTGGATGGGTATCAACCTTCTTGAAAAGCAGAATAGCTGTATTTCTGGAAACAGGTGTCTTCTGTAAAACAAAGAGAAACCAACCATGCAATTCAGGTGGGGGTAAGATGGAGGTTGTCTCAATTTTCCATCAAAAGCACATATAGATCTCAGTTTTTCTACTAAATCCCAATTGCCTTGTGGCAATTGTTCAAGTGGACATAATTCTGAACAGCTTTCACTGACCTACTCAGTCATTAGCAGTTAGTGAGGTCAGTCTGGTTGGGATAGGAATCAAAAATCTTTATATTTTCTGAGCTCCACAAGCAAGTAGTTAGCACTAGCTGCATATGGATTCATTTGTACTGGTTTTATGATGAGACATCATTTTGCTTCTTTTTGTAAGCAACTGATGTTCATATGTTATATGCTCATGGGGCCTTTGTTTAATTTTGTTGGAGTTTTATATTTTCCACTCTGGGTACAGAAATAGAAAGGTGTCAAATTTGTTGTTATATGCCTTCAAGTCAGCTCCAACTTATGTCAACTTTGTCATGGGATTTTCTTGGCAAGATTTCTTCAGAGGATGTTTGCCAGTGCTTTCCTCTTAGGCTGAGAGACTGTGACTTGCCCAAGGTAGGCACTCCACAGCTATGCAGGGATTCAAACCTTGGTTTCCTGGAATCATAGTCCATCACTCTAACCACTACACAACACTGGCTCTATACATTACATTACATCTATACATATACAGTACATTAACAAGAGCAAAAGGTTGAAGCATCTTGCATAGAGAAAAGAAGGCAAAGAGCAGGTTTATCAGCTGTTCTCTATAGAATAACACATGCCAAAAGGGTAGCAAAGTTAGTTTGGTGCAGAAAAACACAAGATATTTTTTTTATGTCATACATTATCATGGTCACACAGTCAACTTTATCAGCATAGATCAGGGGGCTATTCACACTACAAGACTGTAGCACAGAGGTAGGCAACCTTTCCCCTTTAAGGGCCGAGGGACTTCAGCTCCCAGAAGCCTCAGCCATGTTGGCTAATAGTCCCATGTTGGCCAATAGCTCCTGGGATTCTGGGAGCTGAAGTCCCTCGGCCCTTAAAGGGGAAAGGTTGCCTACCCCTGTGTAGCACCATGATCCCCTTTAACTGCCATGACTACATCCTATGCAATCCTCCTAGGGCTTGTAGTTTCTTCAGAGGCACCAGAGGAGGATTCTCTAGCTGAGGAGTCCAGAGGTCCTTTCCTCCCAGGGTTCCATAGGATGGAATTATTAAAGTGGAATTATAGCACTATAGGTCTTTAGTAGGAAGTTAGGAAGCTTCCCCCTTTGCCCCTGTCTGTGGTCCTATTTCAGATCTGATTCCCATGCCTATACCTTGCATTGAACCCTTTCACACTACACAACTATAATGCTATTATTCCATTTTAGCTGCTACAGCAACATCTCATGAAGTCCTGCAATTAGCAATTGAGGGAGAGGCCTTTGGACTTCTTAGCCAGATTGTCTCTGACCAGACTACAAACCCAAGGAAGGTTCCAGAGGAGACAGGCCTAACAGTTAATGGGGAACCATAGTGCTATAATCATATAGTGTGAAAGGTCCCACTGTCATAGAGGATGCATTTGTAGTTTAGTCCACATTGAAGGTGTCAGGATGCAAATAATTCTAAGGTTAATGCAAAGAGTAAACATATGGGAGCTAAGATGAAAAAACAGTGAGAAACAGAAGTAAAGTCAGTCAAAAAGAAAGTACTCAGGGAGAAAAAACTACCTAGCCATTCTGTAATGGGATCAGTATTTTTAAATGGGTATATTCCATCCTTAGGCTTAGGTGAGGGCCTTCATTCTGATACATTGAGAAGAGGGTACATTATGTCATTCTTCAACCCACAAAAGAAGGAGCAGTAAAATGTTCCAACCTTAGAATTATTTGCATCCTGACAATAATTAGACCCTGAGGACTAAATTACAAATGAAGATGCCCTACACTGATAGAAGGGAGGGCTTAGTGGAGACTATACTTCTTTGGAACTCACAAAACTTTGATTTAAAAGATAGGATAACTTAGCAGATATTAAGAAGAGGAATGACACACAGTTCTAGCTGACTAACATATACTTTAGGGTGAAAATAGAGTGGAAATAGAAATTAGTAAAAATAATATGCTCTGCCAGCTAAAGATTAGAACACAGTGGGAAAGAGTCAAATGTCTTTTGTAAGGTCCCCGTGAACTTAGCAATTTTTTTGTACTAAAATCCAATGACTTCTACTTATTCTTTATTTTTTGTTTCTGAATTTTAAAATACAATAAAAGAACAGATGTGTTCCTCACTTTCCTGATGTCTCGTCAGATTTCTGTTTAGAATATTAAAGATACTAATAGTTACCATGCAGAAGGGAGAATGACACTGAGGGTCTTTAGGTCTAAATTTAAACTGAATCTATTTCTATATTCATTGTTTCTTGAAGGGGCCATGCCCAGGGAAAGTTTAGCTTTTAGTAAGCAGGATGAAGGTTGTAGTGGGGTGTTATACTGCTGAAGCATCTCTCAGATACAACATCAGCAGCACATAAGCTAACTCTTCTACAGCACAGAAGAAGACAATGTCCTGAATGTCTTTTACTGTGAAAATCCTATGATGAAACAAGAGATAGTATCAGAAGACAAAACTCTCAGGTTGGAAGGCATTCAACCAGCTAATGAAAAAGAGCAGAGAACAAGTAGTAGTACTGTGTCTCAAGATGACTCAAGATGAAAGGACTTTCAGACAATATTACAGATGGTTTGATTCAGTCAAGGAAGCCACAGCCCTGAGTAACAAGACCTGATCAGGGCCTTTGACATCTGGGACTCTTGCAGGTTTCTCATTCACATGGTGACTGTAAGTAAAAACTGACTTATGGCAAACAGCATCAACTAATGAAGGTTGCAGGATACAGGTTAATCAAGGATGGTGTTGTGCACTAATGCTCCTCTAAGAGGCATTTTTGTTTCTGAAGGCCTCAGGCGCTAGTTGGCCATGTTAGCTTTCAAGTGGAAGAAATGTTTCACTTTGAGGCAGACAAATCCCCTCTGGGGAGCCTGCATACATCCCCAGAGACCAGGACAATCCCAATAACTTATTTTGAGATGTTTGCACAGTGTCCTGAAAATCTGAACAAATGTTACTCAAAGACATTTCTGTGGGGTACTGTTTCCCATATTCAAAAAGTGATACAAACATAGTGCTTGAGTGGTGTTTATAAACTCCTATAATGAAAGTCTTCTTGCCATTTTGGGACTAGAATGGAGCCTCCTGGTTGTGCTGCATTATATCACTTCTGGAGCAGCCATGCAGTTAGTGCATGTTGCAACCCAATCATCGCTAGCTAAAAACCTGGAGCAATGAATGGAGAGGAGAGGGTTTGACTACAGTTACAGGAGCTACTTTAAGACCAGCTAACAGGAAAACACATCAATGACTGGTATTTATTAGCTTTGTTTAGAAGATTAGTATGTATAGTCAAGACTTTAGCCTTTCTATCAGGAATGTATTATTCACAGTGAAAGGGCTGAAGCCTCATTTAGCAATAAACATACAAAGATTAAAGTTACTGTTAACTGATTACAGCTATGGAGGCTATGACAACCAAGGCAAGACCTTCTGATCTCTCTGAAGAGAATATGCATTCTAAATGTGGCGAGGCTTTCTTCATTAAGTTCTTTAGGAATTTTTGATGTAAAGCTTCATCTGATAAAAGCTGATCAGAGAAAGCCAGCTAAACCAACAAGAGTTGAGCTTGTTGCTACAGGCCCCATTCATTTCAGTGGAGCTGAAGGTATATATATATATACTTTGTTGACAGATTAATCTCTTAATGAAGTATGTGTTTCTACAGGAACTAGCACATGAGGCTCCAGGATCCACTGATACTTTTTTGTCAAAGAGTGGTGAGTGATGGCTGATGAAGTGTTTGTGTGTTTGTGTGTGTGTATTGTCACCAGACAAAAAAGCTTGTAGAAATAATGCACATACACACAACATACATTCACACACACAAAGGCAGCAGTTGAATCCATCCTCACTCTCCCTCCCACATTTTAATGCTGTAATCAAAGTATAAACTTTGCACAAAACTGAATAATAGATCCTTACTGATGGGCATGGCATGCACCACTATGAAACCAGCCTTTCATTGTAAACATTGTGTTTCTGCATTATATTTACGTACTTATAGGAAAAGAGACAGACAGGCACACCAGGTCAGTCCCTATATTATACTAGACTGATACTTCTATAGGTTGCTACTAAACTATAGTTCTGCAAGGGAAGCACAATGGTCTCAGGAAAACTCAGCTTTTTCTGTTTCAAGAGTCAGGTTGCCTTTTAGCAATGAAAAAAAAACTTGCTAGTATTTTGAGCTGATACTTGCAAGTTACATTTCATGCAGGAAAGTAGAAAAATCAAAGGATATTTCTAACAGAAGTGAATGTTTAGCTGTACCAAAATGTTTTTGGTAAGCCCTAATTAGGCAAGGCAAACCTGGTATTGAATAGGGCTGATCATACACAGTATACATAGGTTTAATCTGCACTGCAGAAATAATGCAGTTTGACACTGCTTTAACTGCCATGGCTTAATACTATGGAATTCTGAGATTTGTAGTTTTGCAAGATATTTAGCCTTCACTTCCAGAGAGCTCTGGTACCACAGCAAACTACAAATCCCAGAATTCCATAGCATTGAGCCATGGCAGTTAAAGCAATGTCAAAATGCATTATTTCTCCAGTTCAGATTAGACCATAGTATCCCAAAAGTTGTCATGAATCTGGAGAAACCCAGTATTGTGCTCAACAAGAACAATTTTTGGTAAAC
Organism: Phrynosoma blainvillii; assembly: GCA_026167975.1. Lineage (NCBI taxonomy): Eukaryota > Metazoa > Chordata > Lepidosauria > Squamata > Phrynosomatidae > Phrynosoma > Phrynosoma blainvillii. The sequence goes on along the minus strand of JANUYF010000001.1, from coordinate 222,023,268 downwards.
TAAGGGCCTTTGCAGACTGCCAGAAATAGTGCACATTAAATTGAGGCACTGCCCTGGCTCAGTGCTAGGGAGTCATGGGAATTGTATTTTTTTCTGGGACATTGAGCCTTCTCTGTCAGAGAGCTCTGGTGCCACAATAAATTACAGTTCCCATGATTCCCTAGCACTGAGCCAGGGCAGTGCCTCAATTTAATGTGCACTATTTCTGGCAGTCTGCAAAGGCCTTAACCTAACATTTTATAACAGTTTCATAAGAGTTTCATAAAAGTGAAAGGCATGTTTTAGTTCAGGCTGCAATCCTATACATAATTAGTTTTATTTATTACATTTCTATCCTCCCAGAACGTACATGGAAACATACAGAGATCTCAATTGCTCCCTATTTCTCCCCTGCCCTTTTTTTTCCTCCAGATTAGACTGGGAGAGAAAAGCTGACCTAGGGTTTCCCAGGACACTTTGTGGTTGAGTCATGCTTGGCAGTAAGGACCAAATTAAGGCACCTAGGGTTAATCCACATTGATGGTTGTAACATGCTGGGTTTTACTGCTGTACTTTACCACTGAATTCATGGCAGAGGAAAGATCTGTGCCAGAGACATCCTAACTTATAGCTCAGTCTCATACAGCAAAATCCTTTGTATAAGCATTCCAAAGTCTGCCGCACTGAGTTTGATGTGATTTAAAACCAAATAACATGTCATATCTCGTGCACAGTTTTATCAGGAATGATTCTGCCCTCCTTTCCATTCCAATTAGAAGCATTGCTGACTGAAACTCAAAATTTTAACCATAGAAAGGGAAAGAATTTTTTAAAATCCTTGTTACAGATTAGATTTACTTTGGTTCCCAACTTTGAGGTATGAAAACATACATACAGAGTATAGCCTATAAAATACAGCCTAAGAAAGTTTTGTGTATGAAAGAATGTGTATGTGTTACTGGGAATAAAGAGACCAATGCCAGGCAAAACACTCATTCAAATGTGAACAAAGAGATGAGAACTACATTTCCATAAACATTGAGATAGGAAGAAATTTGACCACTAATAATCTTCCTAGCAGGTGCACTGGCTGATGCAATTAGGATGGCAGGTAGATTCCAAATAGATCCACCATGGTATCATATCTAAGATCTCTGTTTTGATTGAATAAACACCTTTGTTTTGATAAGACAGTCGATAGCTGGCCAGAGGCTAGGGAGAGGATAAAAGAAGCCAAGTTGGGATAGTAATTAGCAATTAGCTGCTTCACCAGTCAACATTATATGAAGAGAGGGCTACAAAGTAACCTCTGCAGTAGGCTGTTCTGGGAATGGATAAACTGCCCAGACATGCTGATGCTCATAAGAACCAATTAGGCTATGACAAAACAGATATAAAGATGTTTAAAGCTATAAGGGATGCAGTGGCTCAAGTGGTAAAGACACTGACTCTGTAGATTGCAAGATTGCCAGGTTGGCAGTTTGAGGCCCGGGTGCTGCATGATCGGGTGAGCTTCTATCACTAGTCCCAATGTCTTCTAGCCTAGCAGTTCAAAAGCATGCAAATGCAAGTAGATAAATAGGTGCCACTTCTCAGTGGGAAGGTAAACAACATTCTGTGCAATCATGCTGGCCACAAGATCACAGAGTAGTCTCTGACAACACTGGCTCTTCGGCTTAGTAACAGAGATGAGCACCGCCCCCTACAGTCGGACAAGACTTGACTAGACTTGACAACCTTATCAATGGGGAATACCTTTACCTTTACCTTAAAAGCTATGTGATGGAAGTTTATAAATATAACAATGTTCATATTGACATTGGAGATTAACTCCTTGTTTGCCTGTTTAGATATGTCTAAAAAGCAAAAAAAGCAGCTTATTTATATACCGCTTCATATCACGCTATGGGATGTCTAAGTGGTTTACAACTGTGAGCTGATTGCCCCCCAACAAGCTGGGTACTCATTTTAGTGACCTCGGAAGGATGCAGGCCTGAGTCGAGCCTCAGCCCTGGCTCGACTCAGGCCTGCATCCTTCCGAGGTCGCTAAAATGAGTACCCAGCTTGTTGGGGGGCAATCAGCTCACAGTTGTAAACCGCTTAGACATCCCATAGCGTGATATGAAGCGGTATATAAATAAGCTGCTTTTTTTGCTTTTTAGACATAGTGTGTTGTCTGTTGTCTAGTGCCTCAACAGATGAGATTGTATTCCTAAATAGACATATGACTGAGTTATATGGTTTAAGTAGATAATCTCTATGTGATCATTATAGAAATGCCTGCTAAAGAGATGCAGAGAGAAAGGCAGTGGTTAAATGCCTGTACTGCAGCCACTCACTCATAAACCACAAGGTAGTGAGTTCAATACTAGCCAGGGCTCAAGCTTGACTCAGGCCTGCATCCTTCCGAGGTCACTAAAATGAGTACCCAGCTTGTTGGGGGGCAATGAACTTAGAGGTGTAAACCACTTAGACACTGCATAGCACGGTATGAAGCGGTATATAAAGGAAGCTACTTTACCTTTGATATAATGGTATAACAGATTATTTGCCATATCCTGTAATGCAATGAAGTATGATACCTGCCATGAAATGTAATGTACCATGATGAAAGCAAAGCACCAGACATTGACAAGTTTGTGTTTTTCCCTAAGTGGAATGTATATGTTTGTATATCTATGATCACATATAATAAATATGAACTTAAAAATAGCCTTAAGGGTTATCAAAAGCACTTGCTCATTTTTCTATAGAAATATCCTGCGATTCCAAGACTTAAGAATGCCTGAGTGGAGTGTTCTTGTTAACTCTGCCTATTTGGATGCCTAGGTGGCCAGAAAGTGATGATGGGATCCCAGACAGAATCTAGATTAGCTGACAGGTAGCAAGGACTCCCCAGTCCTTCAGTCTAAAGAGATACAGGTGAGGAACCACGTTGTTTCACCCTTAACCCACTCATCTAAAGTTATACTCGATTCCAATGGTGACTTTCCTCATAATACATTTGTTGTTGTTTGTTGTTAACTGCCCTTGAGTTGGACTCAACTCATGGTGGCCCTGTCAATGAGACAACTCCAAGACTTCCTATCTTCCACTGCTCTGCTCATTCCTTGTAAACCCATGTCTGTGACTCCTCTGACTGAGTCCATCCATCTTGTTTGCAGTCTTCCCCTTCTTCTTCTCTCCACTATCTTTCCTAACTTTTTTTCCAGTGATCCATGTCTTCTCATTATGTGGCCAAAGTATGACAGCCTCAATGTGATCATTTTGGCTTCCAAGGAGAGTTCTGGCTTGATTTGTTCAAGGACCCATGTGTTTGACTTTGTAGCTGTCCTTGGTATCCTATACCATATCTCGAATGTGTTGATTTTCTTTCTGTCTGCTTCCTTCACTGTCCAGCTTTCGCATCCATACATAGCGATGAGGAATGCTATTGCCTGCACTATTATAACTTTAGTGCTCTCTTGTATATCTTTGCTCTACAGGATTTTTTTTCTAATTCTTTCATAGCTGCCCTACCCATTCCTAGTCTTCTTATTTCTTGACTGATGCACACACGCACACACACAAAAGTAGCTTGGGAAGCTTGGATTTTCATTGATATTGCACTATGAGGGGGAAAGGGGTTAAAAACTCTCCACCTAGGTCATAGTCCCAGTTCTGATTGCCACACATGGCTGCCATTTGAAAGGGTTAATACAGACATGCAAAGCCAAACTGCACATTTAACATGACATACAGCTTCTCATCAGAGTATCACTGAAATCAGTGAAACATTCAGAATAAAATATGCATAAGACTGTGCTACAAAGCAGGAACCATCTTGTTCAGACTTTAACCTAGCCATGAACTCATATTTAAGTCTCACTGACACCTTCATATGTAATTAGACAATATATTATGTAATCTATGATAAGTGGTACTAAAAATATTCCTAACCTTTATTGTATTCAAATAACAATTTTAATTGGTTATTTAGCAATATTTAATAATGCCAACAATTGAACTGGTTACAATTAAATTTCCCATGCCTAACTAATTGTAAAATGAAGTGTGCTCAAATTATTACAAATAATACACTATGAAACATATTGGTATATGAAACTAATGTGTTTGTACAAATCAATACAATTACCTCATAATCCATCTCTTTCAGGTACACTTTGAACTTTGTTCCTCCTCCTGACTAGAACAAGTATACTTTTCTGTAGCACACAGAGAACCCACTCAGCCAATATGAGAAGTGGGGAGGAATTAGGAAACAAGATCCCTCAAGTTGGTCAAGGCCCTCAGTGAAGGCCATACATAGGTTTGGCTAGGCTGGAGCCTATCCTTTCTTTTTCCAACAGCCATCTTAGCTGGAAGCTAATGAGTCACTTGGTAACCCCCATGGGACTGAGGCTGGCTGATTTGGGGGCTCCTCTCACCATGCTTCAAGTCTCTCTTCTTCTTCCTCAGAGGTGTACTTTGCTAACTTCCTCCAGTCCAGATGTTGTAGAAAAACCTGGACATTTTAAAAATCTGCATGGACAGAAATTTTAGTTCTGAAAAAGAAGACATGTCCAGGAAAAGGAGGATGAATGGTATCCCTATACAGTCTGATCTATCTTACAGGAAAATGTACAATGGTATCCCTATACAGTCTGATCTATCTTACAGGAAAATGTACAAGGCATGGCATTTGGATACATTTCTTCAGGATCTTCACAAATGAGATGCCACCTCTTTTCTCCCAATGATTTTGTGCCCAACCATTTGAAAACTGGACACATATACACTGTCACTGTCTCCTGAATAAATACAATAACATGGACCTTTATCGGTCAAATCTCTGTTGGTCACCATCCTCTCAAAAGGCACTGAATTCTTTGCATGGGGTGAGGAATTGTTTTCTACCATCATGCAGGAAAGAGCTTTCCCCTGCCTTAAATGAAGCTGTGATTCTCAGAAGACTTTGTGCTGTTCTTGTTGTTAGCTCGAGTTGATTCCAACTCATGGTGACCCTGTGGATGAGACATCTGCAAGAGTCCCTATCATCCACTGCCTTGCCCAGATCCTGAAAGCCCTTGCCCATAAACCCCCTGATTGAGTCTATCCATCTGGTCTGTAGTTTTCCTCTCTTTCTTCTATCCTCTACCTTTCCTAGCATTATTGTTTTTTTCTAGTGATCCATGCCTTCTTATTATGTGGCCAATGTATGATAGTCCCAACTTGATCATCTTAGGGCCTAAGCAGACGCCGCAAAGCGCCATCTTTGAGACCAGGAAGGGGAGGGGCAGCCTCACGCTGGGTGCCCCAACCCCTTTCCGAAAACGTTGTCGAAGTGGCCGGCCCTCCGCACGGCCAGTGCTCCGACGACACACTTCTGCTGCAGCGGAAGAAGTGCCGAAGGTGCACCAGAGGCCTTTTGCGGTGCACCTTCGGCATCTTGCAGAAGGAGCACCACGGGCCTGGGACGCTGCGCCACGGGGCCAAGGAGTGTGGATACCTCGGCTCCGATCCGCAGCTTCCTGGGGCGGCCCCGTGCCACCCGTCTGTTTCCCCCCTTAGCTTCCAATGGTTTCAGCTGTTCAAAAACCCATTTGTTTGTCTTCTTGGCTATCCATGGTATCCTAAGTACTCTTCTCCAGCACCACATTCAAGTGAGTTGATTTTCTTTCTGTTTGCTTCCTTCACCATCCAGCTCTTGCACCCATGCATGGTAATTGGGAATACAATGGCCTGAACAATCCTGACTTTAGTGCTCAATTGTATGTCTTTGCTCTTCAGTATCTTTTCCAGTTCTTTCATAGTTGTCCTTTCCATTACTAGTCATCTTATTTCTTGACTGCAGCCTTCATTCTGGCCAATGTTTGATCCTAGATATGGGAATTCTTTAACTACTTCAATTTCCTCATTGTCTAGATCAGGGGTAGGCAACCTTTCCCCTTTAAGGGCCGAGGGACTTCAGCTCCCAGAAGCCTCAGCCATGTTGGCCAATAGCTCCTGGGATTCTGGGAGCTGAAGTCCTTCGGCCCTTAAAGGGGAAAGGTTGCCTACCCCTGGTCTAGATTGAACTTGTGTATTTCCTCTGTAGTCATTGTCTTTGTTTTCTTTATGTTCAGCATCAGACCTGCCTTTGCACTTTCATCTTTGACTTTCCTTATAAATTGTATCAATTCAAGTATGTCTTTTGCTAATATTATGGTGTTGTCCACATATCTTAGGTTGTTAGTGTTGCTTCCTCCTATCTTAATACCTTCCTTTTCTGATTCTAATTCTGATTTTCTTATGAAGTTTTCAGCACATAAGTTAAACCAGTAGGGTGATAGGATACAGCCTTGTCTGACTTCTTTGCCTATAGAGAACCACTCTGTTTCCCCGAATTCTGTTCTGATAGGGCCTCTTGTCCTTGATACAGATTTCTCATCAGAACTATCAGATGTTTATACTGTATCTGATGCCAAATGCTGGGAAGAAATCTGGGAAGATAGTTGGTCCTTTAAGGGTTAAACATGGGAGGAATGACCATGTGTTAAATATTTGTCTGTTAATGATTCTATAAATTTATATTTCATTACATTAAGTACCAAAACTGGGGAGGGAATTTGTAGTACAGCATTTCATTGAATAAGATCACAGTGCTGTTGGTTGATGAGACATTAACTAAGGCTTAAAGTGCCATTCTGTTTATGAGACCCTTAGTTTATTCAAACATCTCATTTTACAAGCTCTAATTAAATGTGAGCACATACAGGGAGCATAATAAAAATCACATTACTACTTTCCCAATGTGCCTTTAACACCCAGGTTGACTATGTAAGGCTCTGTGGAAAGAAATGGGAAGGTCTTTCTTGAAGGTGATGAGCTAGAATACCTTATGGAATAAGGAGCATGTGAATGCAAAAATTCCTCTGAGAATTTCTCTCTGTCTTTTCTCACGTGGCACATCAGACCTATGGCAGGCTGAGCCATATATCACCCCTCCAGACTGGCTCAGCCTGCCATAGGTCTGATCCACCGTGGGCGAAGAGACAGAGAGAGTGGGTGCTTTATTTTTATTGTGTTGTGATATGCCTTCAAGTTGTCTTATGGTGACCCTGTTCTAGGGTTTTCTTAGCAAGATATACTCAGAGAAGATTTGCCATTGCCTTTCTCTAAGGCTGACAGAAAGTCTGGATTGCCCAAGGTCATCCAATGGGTTTCAATGGCTGAGTGATGATTTGAACCATGGCCTCCCAGAGTCCTCCCAGATCTCTATAATACATATACTGTGGCCTAATAATAGGGCCTTTGGAAACTTGCTTATCCAGTGCAACCTACCTGCCATTAGAGCTGTGCAGAGTCTGGCACCACTAGATGTTAACCCAAAAATGCTACCACATGTTCTGGAACAATGCTAGCCAATGCTATTCCCTAAACCAAGACGAGCCTAAGGCACTGCAGACATTTCTTCTAAATTTCTGTTGCCACTACAGGGATAAATTTGAGAATATTTTCAGTATGTAGGCCATTGCAAGCATAACTATATTTTGTGCTATCCAGATGCTTCACCAGGAAGGGGGTGGAGGTGGTTATTGCCTTGTCAAGGTTGACAGGGTGAGCTATAATATCCCAGTAAATGGAGCAACCCCCAAGTAACTAGAATAGGGAAAGTCTAGAACATTCTCCTTCTGCACTGAACATTTTGGCACTAGTACTGATATAGCACTAATATCAAATTTAGATCCTTTAGACTACCTCATGTCACATGCAGTAACCACAGGATACTCTTGGCATTACTCATCCTAAAGCAGCACTGTAGTCTTCTACATTAAATTCACCTAATGCATAGGGCTGCCAGGTCAAGACTATCCTAGCCCTGAGATTTCAGGGCCAAAATCTATGATCTAGGGATGATTCCTTGTGATGTCATGGGGCAGACCCAGTGATATCATTAAAGCACAATACCTTATGCCTCCACCTCTGTTGCACAGAGAACACCACTCAAATAAAGACAAGCACCCCAAGTTTAGCAAATCATATACACGTTTCAAGGCAGCACTCATCTCTTGAGAATTCTCCCTCTCACCCTGAGGACTGGAGGAAGGATTTCAGGTCCTGAAACTCAAGAGAGTCCTGAGATCTGGGAGCCTTGCATAATAACTTATTTTAAATTGATACAAAGAAATGTTGTTCCTTCCGCCTTCCAAGTCACTTTGGATATTTCTTGGATATGTTTTGAATGAAATAAAATAAGTGATTCAGAGTCATCCAAGAAAACTGATGGACAGCATTCAAACAAACAAAATAAAATCCTCCTTCACACAATACAGTTTTCTGACCGAACTCACAGATGCAAGATACGGTGGTAATCACTGGCAATGTTTGTGGTGATTCTAATAGTGGCTGTTTTACCCTCCTTGGTCAGAATGTTCTTAAGATGGATATTGGGAAACAAAGACGCAGAGTTGGGAGGAAGGAAAGAAGGCTATTTGTTTCATACCCCTTCTCTCTTGATACCTGTGACTGGCTACCATTGGTTGGTAGACTACTTCACAGGTAGGTAATCTTCAGCACATTGACTGCATGCTACTCTCCATTTGCAGGGACCCACCCATTATTCCCACTGCCTAGCTGATGAACCATCAGGGGATCAGCAGTAGAGATCAAAATAGATTGTTTTCTCACTACTGACAGTTAATAGCAATGTAGAAGGAGTAGTCCTGCCTACATTGGGATCATAACTGTGGGGAGATTATGCCCATCTGCCCCAGAGCAAGGTTATTGTTATTCTGCTATTAGCAGGCTTTGCTTAGGGTGGTTGGAAAGTAAAGGGGCTTTAATCTTGTCTCCCTAGACAAAGAAGTATATTTAGGTGGATGTGTGTACATGGTTCTAGGTGTGAATGGTGGCCGCAGTGTTGTGTTACAGCCATCACTGAAGCTCTTCCCTGCCACTGGACTAGATGGACCAGATATATCATGTGTAGTGGTGTAGTGGTTTGAGTTTGAACTATGACTCTTGAGATCAGGGTTCGAATCCTGGCTTGGCCATGTAAACCCACAGGTCACACACTCTCAGCTTCAGAGGATGACAATGGCAAACCCCCTCTGAAGAAACCTGCTAAGAAAACCCTGTGATAGGTTCACCTTAGGGCCACCATAAGTCAGAAACAACTTGAAGGCATACAACAACAACAACAGCATCTTGTGGGAACACAGGGTAGGACCTTCTCAATAGCTGTTCCCAGGCTCTGGATCTTCCCTCCTAAAGAGGTTAGACTAGGGCCCTCCTTGCTATCCTTCTGTAGGTTGGTGAGGTCTGATTGCTCAAGGAGGAAAGGGCCTTTTATAATGTGCCATATAATAATAATAATAATAATAATAATAATAATAATAATAATTTTTATTTAATACCCCGCCCCTCTGAGCGCAATCGGGGCGGCTTACATCATAAAATCACAACAAACAAGAATAATTTCCTCCCCCCTCCCCCCCTGTTGTTGTTTTCCTTTTTAAAACAATCATGCTATAATGTCCTCTAATGTTATTGATAGTTTGTACATACTTGTAGTTTTTGTATGGTGTGAGTTTATTCAGCTGTATCTGTTTTAACTTGTGTAAGCTCCCTTGAGTCCCAGACTTGGAAAAATGTGGGATATAAATAAATATCCAGGTATACCTCAGTAAACAAAGTAGGGGAGCTTATCACACAAGCAAGTTATGACACAACTGCATTGCTTTAGCTGTGTTTTTGCCTGAAGCTTGCTGCATGATGTTGGGGCTCTCCAAGTGCCATACTATGCTGTACCACTGTTGGGTCATTTGCAAATCAAGTCCCTTGGTGATTCCCTAAGGATCTCCAGCAGGGAAATCCCAGACTACTTACAATGGTTGAGCTGGGATGACACCTAGATTCCCAAGATTTCCCAAAAGAACTGCTGTATGTTCATTCTCCATTCTCCAGCATGTTTTCCCCCATGATGTTTTAATTTTTTAAATAAGGAGAATACTGCAATAGCACAGTTCTGATGTAATCCTATTAAGGGTTAATGTCAAAAGAAACCACAGAATTCAGGAAAGGTTTAAAGAGTCAATAAAAAGTAAATATAGGGAAGTTTAAAGACTAATATACAAAAACAGAACTGGGCAAGTGGTGGTTTGCAGAAAAAAAGAGAAAAGCAAAAAATGGTGGAAGTAAATTGGTATATATTCATCTTCCTCATCTAGCCAGGTAATGCTTTTTTTCTCCATAATAGTATCGTTATATAATTGTACAATTTTGCAATTGTGGCTTCCTGTGTTTTGATTTAAAACTAATCACAGAGCAAATATGGTGGTGTAAAAGATATTGTCATATTTCAAGTGCAAGGAAGCAAACATGGGAACTAATGCCATTAAAATGCAAATGCAGATTTGATGCAAAAGACTACCTTTCTGAATATGAGAGAAGCAATTTCAAGTGGAACAACTAGAAACAACTGATTAGTATGATAAGCGTCATTTTCTGAGTATTACTTCTTTTCTTTGGGGGTTTGTGTTTGTGTAAATATTTTTATCACAACCAAACAACAAGTAGATACTACTTTACTATGTCTAAAAATGCACAAAGTAGGGGGGAAACTACCAATAATTGCCCTCAATTTTAACCAAGAAAGAAAGAAAGAAAGAAAAAACCTAAACAAACTAAAAAGGAAACACATAGATACAATTAGGGAGGGAGGAGTTTCCAGTCTACCTAACAATGGCTCTTTAACATTATTGATCTAACTCTCTTAAATGTATTCAAAAGTTAAAGCTAGAAGAAAATTGAGTATTCTTAACTATACTATCCTGCTAAATAAAAGACCTTATATAGGGCCTAGTTAAAAGCTAAAGCATTTTATAAAAAGATCAAAGCTTATATTCAATATATATCATTCCTAAAAACCTAAAGTCATTATAAAACCACCTCTATAACCTATTTTAGATAAATAGTACAAATAGGAGAGGAGGAGGAGCAGCATTATATGTCAGGGATATTAACACCTATGAAGAGATCCATGACTTAAATCCTGGAAGCCAAGTTAAGAGCATCTGGGTAAAAATTAAGGGGGAGAAAAACAACAATAATGTCACTGTGAGGATGTACTACAGAGCACAAGCCAGATTGAGGACTTGTATGATGCCTTCCTGGAACAGATGACCAAACATTCAGAAAGGAGAGATGTAATAATGGGGTATTTCAGTTAACCTGATATTTGTTAGACATCAAACTGCCAAAAAATTAAGGTCCAACAAATTCCTCAATTGGCTCACAGACAATTTCATTGTCCAGAAGGTGGAAGCAGCAAAATGGGATTCAGCTATTTTAGATCTGATCCTAACAAAAAATGATGACAATGGAGTGGAAGTTTCAGGATCCTTAGGTGGGAGTGACCATGGCTCCATCCAAACTGCAGAAATAATATAGTTTGACACCACTTTAACTGTTATGGCTCAGTGCTTTGGAATGCTGGGAAATGTTGGCTTGTGAGACATTTAGGATCTTATCACATGGACAAAAAAACCTGACTGCACCTCGACGGGATGCAGGCAGGAATTATTGCACGTAATTGCCGCCGATTCTGCTGGGCAGGCAAGTCCAGTCTGGCTGCAGCCTGGGTCCCAGGCCCACTTCAGAGGCCACTTTTCAAAGCTGGGAGATTTCCAACTTTAAAAAGCAGCCTCCAAAGTGTGCCTGGGACCCAGGCTACACTTGCCCAGCAGAATCGGCAGCCAATTACATATTTCAACCATTTATCATCATATTTAAATTCTCTAATAAACAGAGCTTCATGTGCCACAACATAAAAGGTATTTTAGGACATAATCTAGGTCTCTATTTCTCCAAAATTCTTAACAGAGATCTTCTAATAAAGTGGTTATTGAAATCAACATCAGCTTTGTGTTTCTCATACCATAAGAGAGCATGCCCTCCAAATCTTAAATCAAAACCTTCTAATTAAAAATTCTTGTTCTCTAAAGTTATCCAATCTTTTAACCAAACCAAACAACTCATTTTTAATCTTCTTTTATCCTATTTTTAGTCATCACTATTGTTTTATCTCTGTTCATTTTCTGGTCCAGAATTGACCCTAGTCTTTAAGTATTCTCATCAAAGAATCTGCTTCCATCAATGGATGTTGATGAATGATAGCCTCCACAAATCTAATCTTAAACTGAGATTCTTTAATCCTGATTCCTTCTTTGTACTTTTGTTCTCTAATCACCATCAAAACTGCCAATGTCAACTGGATATTACTTCCTTAACAGAAAATTTGGAACCAGAGGTAGAGATAGCATGAAAATAATAGAGGTATGTTCCCACACACACACACATACATATGGAGTTCAACATGTTTCAGCAAATGTTTTATCAAAAATAACAATATACACATCTAAAATGAAACAGCTATGTCAGGGAAGTCTTACATAAGGAAACAAAAATATTTTGATTCTCCTAGAGACATCTTGAAAGGCTTCTTCCAATGTGAATCCAGGGAATATTACTTTTCCTTTAACCATTTACCACTTTCCTTATGATTTCTCTTTTGGAATTCCTTTTATTAAAAAATTCTGGGGATAGTGGATGAGGCAGGCTCATCTGCTTTACCTTTTCTCTCAGTTTTGTTGCACACATGCTCAGTAATGGGTTCTGGAGGCTGCTGTTATTTACCTTGCCTACTCTAGACAGGCACACACAGGTACAAAAAGAAAAACCAGAGTAGAATCCTGGAGTTGTTCTCTAGCAATCTTCTACTATGTCACCAGTGCTGATGCCGCTAAAAAAAACTTCCAGCTAAATAGAGGACAAGGAGGATGGGGGGGTCTTGATGTGTATAAGAAGACTTTGTAAAAAGGAGTTTCTTTGTCAGAGGCCTTATTAACTGAGGAATTCATAATATTAACAAAAAATAATATTAATAATAAATAATAATGTAAACAACAACTTTGATTTGACTTCATATAAGAGAGAGAGAGATACAGTTTTCACAGATGCATAATAAAAAAATTGACGAGGAAACGTTTACATGTTCTTGCAAAATTCATGGTTGCTTTTCAGTTTCAAAAGCTGAGGCACTGTTTTTAACTCTGATGAGACAGATACAATGGGACAGAACATGGCAAAAGAAACTGGCATTAATACTTTATGCAGCGCCTTGGGCGCCTTAGCTTCTGGAGCTTTAATGGCCTGGTGAAAATGGAAGAGAGGTCAGGCTGGTTAAATATTTCAGGAATGTCATCTATCCATACAAACAAGACAGCACTTGATCTTCTGCATTCCTGTTAATGGATTACCTTTCCCAGGCACCAGCAGGAGTAAAGAGAAGTGAACACAGACCAGCAATATTTACTTAAATGCAGAAAGGTCCATTGCAAAGGGCATCTTTTCAATGGAACATACCCTGTTTTCATCAAAAAGGTATGCCAAACAGAAAGAGAATGGTGGTTTGACAGAAAGCAGCAACAGGAGAGAATGACCTTGGAGTCATGCAGTGACCTATTTTAGCTGGGTTTCAAAATATAGAGCATCACAGAGCACATAAAGAATGTTTTTTACTGCCAATACCCTGAACCACTTTTTGAAAATTAAGCTCTAATGTGGTGATTCCAAACCTTTGGTCCTCCAGATGTTTAGAATTTTAACTCCCAGAACATCCAGTCAGCCTGGTTAATGAATAAGGATTCTGGGAGTTGAAGACCAAAATATCTGGAGGTGCAAAGGTTGTGAACCAATCCTTTAGTGAAATCAAGGTTAAATTAAATACTGCCAGCCATTGTCTTTTCCATTTCTAAAGAACTTTCTCTCCTATTTCAGACTCCAAGACTTGCAGGGGAATTGCCAAACTTGATAACTAAGCTTTCCAGAACTTATTACTTAGCGTGAGCTGCTATTAAACTCCTGTTATGTGTGAGGCTTTGTGCTTGGCATATGACAAATTTTCTCTTTTTCACATGCACACATATTACCTGTTAATAGCATTACAGCAGCAGTTCTAAACTGAGGATCTAGGTGTTGTTGGATTTCAGTTCCCAGTAGCACCAGCCAGCACTGCCAGTGGAGAGAATCTGATAGCTGAATTCCAGCAACATCTGGAGCCTCCCCAATTGTGACTGAACCACACTGCTGGAGGATTCCCTATTCACTTTGCTGATCCATAGGCTCTGGCAGGAATGAAGGACTAGCTGGAGGATGACCTGATTCACCTTAAGACTGCAGAAGCCCTGTGAAACACTCTATGTCCAGGATATTTTAATGTACAGCAGTCTAATAGCTATGCATTGCTAAAGGCTGAAATCATTGCTAGCCCCAGCAGCAGCAGCAGTAATTATTATAGGCACTGTGCAGCTCAGATCGACGTGGCTCTTTGTGCACCCTGTACACTCAGAAAGAGACAGAAGGAAATCTTTTATTACCAAAGCCAGAATTGCAGAGGAGTCTAAACTAGAACCTTTGGGGCATCAGTAATTGAGGGTTTGAATTTCAGTCTTCTTTAACTTAATGTGCATTCCTGCCAGGACTCCTGTAACCCCCAACACACACACACATGCTCAGCCTTGTACAACTCCTCTTCTGTCAACATGCTTGTTTTAATGGCCCAGCTCATTTCTGTTGACCATTATAATTTTAAGCCTGAGGAGAAAAAACCCACAAAGCACCCATTTGGGGGAAACAGCTAACATTGGTACACAAAGCTCAGAGGCACATCTTACCTAATTGGTTTCTTTTCCCTTTAGCTTTGCTTTCATTACTCTTTCGGCCACAGAAACAAAATGGCTGTTCCTATCTGAGATGAAACACTAATGATATTGGCTTTCTGATTCAAGTTTTAATATGGAGATAAAATTATAGACCATCCACTGGGGAGGAAGTATTTTTCCACATTCCTTTTAATTTTGCTCTGTAGGTGAAACTGCATACTGATATGAATAAAAGCAAAATTTGTGCATTTTGGATGCAACAATCATATACAAATTCCATCTCTTCTGATACTAAAGCCCTGTCTGCACTGGCCAGGATATTCCAGGGGCAGCCTGGAGTATCCTGGCCATGAAACTGCCCCAATCTGCCCCCTTACCTGGCTCTTCATTCCCATGACACCATGACTGTCTGTACAAGCATCCCACTGAGTCACTGCCATGGACCACTCATTTCTGAGGTCAGAATGAGGTACCCACAGATAATCATAAGTTGGATACTTCATCCTGACCTCAGAATGAGTGACCTTCAGTGGTGGCAGATGTCAGAGGCACCACCAGGGGGTGTGTGGTGGTGCGGACCACACCAGGTGACACCACAGAGGGTTGTGTCACCTTTGGGGTAGTACACCCTAGGAGGAGTGAGCAGCTGCCTCCCAGGTCCCATGTGGTGATGGCCACACAAGACTCAGAAGGCTGGGGGGGGGGCTGCTTAGAGGCCCAAGCACACACCCCACCTCAGTGGCATGGTGTCACTCTACACACCATAGCAGCGAGGTGGGGGGAGTGCCTTCCCTGCCCCCAGAAACCCCAGCTCAAGAAGCCCTACCTCCCCACAATGGGTGACACCCTGGGCGGGGATGCCATTGGTGGATGTGTTGGACATTTTGATAGGATGCCTATGCAAACAGCCACCATGACATGGGAACAGAGGGCTCCAGACCTTCCCAGAAGATCTAGAGGAACAGGGATATTTTTAAATGTAGTTCTTGTCTGGACTGCTCATACCTGAAGCCGCCTTGAGTCCCTGTACCAGGAGGAGGGCGGGATATAAATAAAGAGAACAACAACAAGAAGAAGAACAAGCATTTGGGACATGTGTCATACAAACAGGATGATGCCAGAACAGGGAGAAATGGAGACAAGGCCAAAGAACCTTCCTCCTATATAAATCCCTCTGGACTTGACTTGATGGGTCAGCACAGACTGGCTGGTGTTGTACATTGGCCAGAGGAGGATGCCTCCACTGTTGCTTTTCCAGGGCTCCCAACAGCTGAATGGAGGTGTGAGTGTGCTCTGTGGGGCTTTTTATTTTAGTTATAGAAATTGCTTTTATAATGTCTAGATATAGGAATTGCTCTTATAGCATGTATTGTTCTTGCCTACTAATAAATCTATTAAACCTGCCACCTTGGGTATGTTTATTGTCTGCATATCCAAAAGATTTTCTTGCCTGTGGCAAAATAGAGATCTTTCCCCCTATTTTCTTTTATTTGGCATTCTGTAAACTTTTTGGAAGCTCAGCCTCAGTGCTAACCAACTCTTGATTTCCTACAATTTGCTTGTCGCTCAGCACCATTACTTCAATCAGCCAAAAAGTCTCCTGGGGTAAGTTAGAGGTCTATTCTAAAATTTTCTTTCTTCAGGCTTACAAGACACAAAGAAAAAAAGAAATGGGAAGGAAAACAACAAGCTCAGCACCAGATCAGAAGTCACTTCCTTTTTTAGCATAAGGTTGCTCCTGGAATTAAAATGGACTAGAGAAGTGGAGAATGTGTGGGAAATACCTCACATAGCTCCTAAAGGGCATTTTGGGGTTCATTTTTCTCCCCAGCAATCCTTAGGGTCCACAAAACAGCCCTGGGGGCATATGTAGTCCATGAGCTGTGGTGGTGGTTGTGTGCCTCCAAGTCATTTTTGACTTATAGCAAACCTAGGGCGAATCTATGATGGAGTTTCCTTGGAAGTTTTTTTCAGAGGAGGTTTGCCATTGTCATTCTCTGAGGCTGAGAGTGTGTGACTTGCTTAAGGTCACCTCATGTTTTTGTGTTGTTTTTTTTTAATGCTCGAGCAGGGCTTTGAACCCTGGTCTCCAGAGTCATAGTCCAATGCTAAACTCACTACACCATGTTTGCCATTTCCTGCAGTAGGGGCAGAGGCATACCTAGTGTATTTGACACCAAGTGTGGATTATTTTTAATACCCCTCTCCTCTCTTCAAAAGCATTCTTCAGGTCTGATGGAGCTGCTGGCTGGGCAGCAAAGGGAAGTTTTGTTTTGCCAGAAGAGTTGTCAGACTGGAGGGCAATCCAGCCCCACCAGCAGCATCACCGAGTGACACTCCCTCTGAGATGTCCCCTGGTGTGGTCCACATGCCTAGTCATGCCTCTGGGTAGAGGAACACTGCTCTCAAACAAAACAGAACAGGGATCCCAGACCAGTGAACTGAGACCAAGCAACCCATTCTTCACAAAAGGCTTTAATGGATTAGCTAATCATTAAAAGCAAATGAGGTCATTTCTGGTTATCCTTATAAATATATTGTCACAGTACCAGGAACAAACAACTCAGTTAAACACTATGCTTTCTTTGACTCTGGTGATAACTGGAAGGTACAAGCACAGGTAGGGGTAGGCACACTTCCCATCCCATCTTTCTCACTCGCTTATGACTCCACTTTAACTGCCATAGTTCCATCCTGGGATGGGTAGTTTAAGGAGGGGTACTTTGAATTCTCAACCCAAGATCTTGAGTGCCTCAAACTGCAAAATCCCAGGATTCTGAAGGATGCAGCCATATTAAAGTGGGATCACAGTGCTATAATTATTGTTGTTGTGTGCCTTCAAGTCATTTCTGATGTATGGAGACCCTAACCGCAGGCATGCACAACATACGGTCTGGGGGACGCATGTGGCCTGTCAAAGGATTTTGGGTGGCCCCTAAGGATGTGGAACAACTTCAAGCCCCTCTGCTTCTCAGCCTTTTCCTGAGGAGAGGGGCATGCAGAGGAGGAGGAAGGGTAAATGCTCACCCTGCAAGGCTCCTCCAAAGGAAGTCTAGGTGGAAGAGAAGAAGGATAGGCAAGGCTGCTCTGCTGCTCATCTTTCGCCTGAGAGGGCTGAGCAGAGGAGGATGGAATTAATATTAAATAATTATTATTAATATTTATAATTACTATTAATTAATATTAATCAATTAATATTTAATTAAAACCTATCTGTGGCCCAAAGAAGTTTAACTTATTTTAATTTTGGCTCCCACCTACTGCCAAGTTGTGCAGGCCTGCCCTACAGTGAAACGATTGTAGCGTTTTTCTGGCTAGATTTGTTCACTGAGGATTTACCTTTGCCCCCCTCTCAGACTGAGAGAGTGTGACTTGCCTAAGCTCATTCAGTGGATTTCCATGGCTGAGTGGGAACTGAAGCCCTACCTTGGTCTCCAGAGTCATTGGACAATGTTTAAACCACTGAACCATGCTGGCTCTTGATATTATAATTATGTTGCATGAAAGAGCCCCTGGCCTTCTGATAAAAAAAATTAATTATTATTATTATGATAGCAAGAGACAAGGTTGTTGAAATGGGGAATAAAATTATTCTAGGAGACTACTACAATGGGATAGAAACTGAAGGAGCAATGGGGCCAGGCCATATGCTGAGAGGGACAGTGGGGTAGAAAGTGGCACATAAGGGTGTGACTGCTGCCTGACCAATAGTGTCATACCCAAGGTTCAGATGTCAGGAGGATGTGCAGGTTCTATGCATCCTGCAAACCCCATCTTTAAACCACACTAAACTCAGCATGACTTAAATCCCAGGCAACGAGGTACAAACCTGCAGCCTCAATAACTTAATTGGCAACGTTTCTCTGGGTTGCTGGTCCAGGTAATGAACCCATGAAAAGCAAAACAAAAATGATCAAAAATGTACTGCAAAAATGTACTGCAAGATGTGACAGGTTGTTCTATGCCCTTCTTCAAAATTACATAGTATCCATCTCAGCAGTTGACAGAGTTATTGCAAAATGGTATACAGAAAGTGCAGCCAAGTTTAGATGAGCAGGCCCAGGACAAAGGATCAGCTTCTGGTTCACAGACAAGCAATTTCAGCTGTTTCTAAAAATGCCATTCTGCCTCCTTTTTGAGTTCTCATGAATAGTACTGGATCATCTATACTGCAAGTCCCAAAAGTCTTGTATTTGTTCACAATCAAAACTGAACACAACTATAAGTCTAGTTTATCACCACAGTGAATTTCACATGTTCATCTTACATTGCTATATCATAGTAAGACTTCCCCCCTCCCTTTTTAAAATTCCTTTTATTGGGATGCCTAGTTTTGGCTCTGATGATTTTAAATTGTTTTGTATGAAGAACAGACACATGTTTTCCCCACAAAATGAGTTTTAAAGAAAAGAATCTTGTGACGTCTTAGAGACTAATATACTGATTGTGGCATAGCCTTTTGTGTACTGGGCTTTCTGCATTAGCTTCATGGTGCATTCATTCACACAGACAGCATGTGTGTGTGTGTGTGTGTGTGTGCATGTGCATCACATACACATGCATGTATGTACAGAGCTTAAAAAAGGAACTTTTCCAAATTCTCTTCCCCCCCACCCCATGGACCTAGTTTTTACTTACTGGTAAAATGAAAAAAACAGTGGGGCAAAAGGCCATAAAATGTAAATGCCAGCAGCAGCAGCAGCAGCAGCAGCAGCAGAGTTTTAATGTATACATGGAATTATAAACAGGAATTAATTTACATACAACTCTTCTACTCAACAGAATAAATGGATACACATCTGATATTAAAAATGGTAATATTTAAAAATCATTGGAAGAACACTATGACCTCACAGGCCATTTGGTACTTAACAAAGTAAGACAAGAAATGTTAATGGAAGCATTAGACCGAGAACCTACTGAGTTACAATTTGCTGAGAGGTTCAGTTTTACCTGCAGAGTTTCTCATCATATTGCATTGGTTAATAGGTTTATCTACAGATTCATCATAAGCCATTTCCTCCAACCTGGGCATAAAATGTGCTCATTATACTAATTACTCTAATTATACAAATTCAGTAAATTAATGTTTTTTCCCCTTCCACTGCATTTCAACTTTCATTTCACACAGCAATTTCACAGAAGAGTGCCTCTAGGTTTTGCCCCACATCTTGGCACCCACAAGAGCTATAAAATTACTTTTAAAAAAATGAAAATGTGGAATCCTGGTATCCAAACAGGCACCAGACTGCATGCTCAGGAGGACCAGGCTATCTCACTTCAGCCTGGAGGTATGTCACACAACAAAATGCCCCTCCATATGAAGCCTCCTTCCCTTGGCACAGAAAGTTAGCATGTCAGAAAGGTCACACCAGCACCTTTCTTCTCCCTGACCTTTGGCTTTTGCTCTGTGACGAGATTTTTTTTTCCACAAAGAGAATTGCATCTTATTGAGAGTCAGATTAATATCTGAACTAACCCTTTTTGGTTTGAGGACATCACCTCTTTGTAATCCTACATAGCCTTGACATTGGCCATTTGAAACATTATGGAAAGTAAAACATTTTAGAATTTCAGTTGCTGGGACATTCCCAAAGTAATTCCAGAAACAGCTGTCTATTCAGGAACAGAATACATAATATGCAAGTGGAATGCCCACTTCATCCCATGGTAACAGGAACTCAGGGGGGACAGGCTTTGTAATGCTGTGTTCAGTTACAGTAGACAGTACTCCTCTCCAAAGATCAATAACAGTCTGTCTCAGGGTATTGCAATTTTGCATTTCATTGTATTATTTAGCCACAGTAATATAGGAAGTATCCTTGAAGATACTTAGCACAGTACATTTTGAGGACACTACACAACTCAAGTGAGGATGATAGTGGTTACACGTTGGACTTGGGGCCTTTGCAGACTGCTAGAAATAGTGCAAATTGAGTCCACTTTAAGGGTTAGGATTAGGGTTAGGGTTAGGGAATCATGGGAACTGTATTTTATTGTGGCACCAGAGCTCTCTGACAGAGAAGGCTCAATGTCTCCGGAAAAAAACAATTCCCATGATTCCCTAGCACTAACCCTAACCCTTAAAGTGGACTCAATTTGCACTATTTCTGGCAGTCTGCAAGGGCCCTAGGACTCTGGAGACCAGGGAATTCCCATTCAGAAAACCCACTGGGCAACCTTGGGCAAGCCATATATTATCAGCTTCAGAGGAAGGCAATGACAAGCCCCCTCTGAAAAAATCTTGCCAAGAAAACCCCATGATAGATTCACTATAGGTTTGCCATGGTGGTAGTTGAAGTAGTAGTAGTAGTAGTAGAAATAAAATAAATAAATAAATAAATAACCCACCTCCTCCTATGGATTGAGGCAGGAAACAACAGATTAAAATACAACAGCAGATAGATACCAATTATAAACAGAACTTGAAGGCAGACAACACTACACAACTCACCTCTGAAAAAACATGGAAACTTCCTGCTTGATTACTCATACTCATAGCTCACAGTGCTTCTAACCATAAAACACTGCACTCCACCAGTAGCTAGGCAGTTCCCAGTCTGGTTGGGATTGTTCCTGTGTATTACTCATGCAGAATTTTGCACGCCTTTGCAGACACAGGTGTGACTCATGGGAACCACCAGAGGCTTTTAAAACAGAACATAAGAAGCAACCTTTAGAGTTCATGTAAATCTTGCCAGCATCTAAGGGCACACAGTCTCCGCTGTGCATTTGAATCTCTATGCTTTCCCCAGCAGTGGAGATTAACTGGCAAATACTATTCCTGCATGTTTGAGTTCAGTTACAGTTGATGTGCTGTGCTAAGCTTTGAAAGAAACCCTGGAGACTGATTTCCAGTCTAGCACTTGAGGAAAGGAAACTTTCTAAGTAGTAAGTAAGGGGAGGTGGAGTGAGAATCAACAGACCTCAGCAAGAGTCTTACCACATCAAGCACAGAAAGGCTCAAATGCTATTGTATGCCAGAAAAGATTTGCCTTGTAATGACCTTATTTTGCATACAACAGTAATTTCAAATAAGAATGTGGAAGGAGGATATAAGAAGCTCTTAAAATAAAAGGCATTCTTTGCACATAATTGCATGCAGCTAGTGAAAGGGCTTAGGGGTATTTGTGTGATAAAATGTTGTGCTCATTAAGTTGGCTTTCCCCAAAAATGCGCATGGATGGTAAATTCTCTGTCTGTTTAATCTCATACCGATAGATAGATTGGAAATTATGACTGAGGAAGAATTGGGCAAAGGTAGCCCTTGTGTCAGAACTGGATGGGAGAATCCACATAAAGTTACAATAATTTATGGCCCAGGAATCCATGCCACCTGGGGGGTTCACTAGTAACTACAGTACAGTGAAGGACAGCAGGCTAGGTTATCTGGTGCCAGACAGGTTGGGCGGTGCACATATCATTGTCTACTTACAGAGAGAAAAGGAAAAGAAATGGAGTTCAAGGTAGAAAGTGGGAGCAGGACACTGCCATTGCTGCCACCACCCACTACTGCAGGTCATAAAACCAGTGCTGTGGTGATGCCAGCACTCAGTATTGAAGGCCAAGAACATTTAGCTCTAGTTCCATAACATCTGAGAGGAAAAAGATTTCCCCAACAACAGTGTATTGCCCTGATGTAATCCAAAATATTTTGGGGTGGCTTGGCCCTGAGTGAACAAAGCTCATTAGCTTTACAAAAGACTTGCCTATTTATCTCAACAGAGTTGCTTTCTTAGGACGTTATCACACGGGGAGTTGCGGGGAGAAAGTGGAAATAAACCGGACGAGCAGAAGACTTTAATTTACAGGATTTGTCCCGTTCCTCCTCGTCTGATAACTAAATTCGAATTTAAAAGGGGGTTAATTCGAACAAAAACCTGATCTTTTCAAATCCTCAAAAATCCCGAAAATGAAAAGATCAGGTTTGCGTTCGAATTAACCCCCTTTTGAATTCGAATTTAGTTATCAGACGAGGCGGAACGGGACAAATCCTGTAAATTAAAGACTTCCGCTTGTGCCCGTTTATTTCCACTTTCTCCCCGCAACTCCCCATGTGATAACATCCTTAGACTCTCCTTGTGGGTGTTGCTATGAAAACTGTCATGATGGTGGCCTCTCCTTCAAAATTTACCATTACATCACTGTATATAATACAGGTAACCAAGACAATGAGGGCTCTAGGAACAAACTCAGCCTGTTTAGTACCTCCTTGACATTTCCCTGTGGCAGCCATATGATATCACTGGAAATACACTGTGGTGAAAGTACATGTTATTCTTGGCTGGAATAGGTAGCCTAAAATTAGTGGGAAATCTATCAACAACAGCATACAACAGCAAATAACAAATCATAGAAGGATACTGAAGATACATTAGCAAGTCATGAAACAACAGTCATTAAGCCATCATGGAGAATTACCAAATAAAAACTATTTGTGTTGAATCTTTTCCTTGATTCGATCCGCAGGGAGAGGCGGGATATATAAATAAACCATATTATTATTATTATTATTATTATTATTATTATTATTATTATTATATTAGTAGAAAGTGCCAATTAGTCAAAGACAGGGCCAGAATGCTCTGGTAATACTTAATCTGCTTTTTCTGGGTTTGTAGTTTTGTGAGATATTTAGCCTTTGCTATCATAGAGAACTACAAATTCCAGAATTCTATAGCATTGAGTAGTTAAAGTGGTGTCAAACTGCTTTATTTCTGCAGTGTGGCAGCAGCCTTAGACTTTCCTAGAAGCAATCAAAACTCTGAGCTAAGCAACACACTTTTTTAATAATATCTGTTCCTGGCCAACCAACAGAAAGTGTCAGCTACTGAAATTGTCTCTCTTTTGCCCTCCACTTTGAGCCTATTCTTTTCATCTGATTACTGTAATTGGCATGGACTCTTCACATTTCTTAGAGCAAATTTGCCTTGGACAGAGTAGCTGTCTCTTCTAATTTCAACCCTGCCCTTATTGCTTCTGGATAAGGTGATATACCAAGTGCTAGTGGAAAACACTGTACAATATTATATACTGTTCTTTTGGGGGAAAGATCCCACGTGAAATTCACAACAAAATATTGTTATGTTATATTAATATGTTAGATTTTTTTTAAAAAAAACAAAACACCAAAATACTGGAGAGGTTTTGAAAGACAGATGGATGGATGTGCCAGGAACATTTCTCACTTCTACTTAAAAAGTGATAAAAACCAAGTAACACTGTTTCTAGTGCTGCAAAATTAGTAGTATGATATTGCTAAGTTGGTTAGTTTTATGTAGTAGTTCATTAAAAGAAAAAAGGAAAAGAAAAGAAACTACCAGTATCTGGAACTGAACATGTTGGTTTTAATGAAAACTATAGACAAGCCTTTATATATCCAGCTTAACCAACTCAACAGCTGCTTACTCATGACCATCAAATGTCAACTGAAATTCTAAAAATAAAAAATAAAAAAAATTACTGCATTGTTTTCAGAAGATGCTGACAGCCTCAAAGCATGCTTTTAATATTTACAACCTGTGTTTCCCTTATCTGTGTGAAGTATGCATGTAAATCTTCCTAAATTTCATTGTCATCTCACAAAATGCATAATTCAATCATTTTTCTCCTTGATGCAAGAAAATCCCCCCAAACTGTGGCTTTTTCAAAGGTTAATCCTAGTTCAGAATTTATTCTGTGAAAATCCACATGTGAGTTCTTTTTGCATGACAAATGGCATTTTATGTATAGAAGTGTGTTTTATCAGCCGAAAATTGTGGGGTTTTTTGGTTTGTTTGTTTTTTGCAGTAAACTGGCTTTCTGCACAGAAAATGACATTTATTTGTCTTTTTTGACACACACAAAAAACTATGTGTGCTTTTACGCAGAATAAGTTCCAAACCATAAAAATTCATCCATTCAGGGTTCTCCTCATTAAAGTTTCCTGACACTGTAATTCAAATATTTATTAATATTCTTTCCATCACTAGAACGGATTGGTCTGTCTTGACTGATACTTTCAGTGATTGAAATAGGATTTGATGCTGGGTGTTTCTGTTTGAAATCCTGAAGTGGGGATTCCTGTGAAGTGTTCTAGAGAGAGAAGTATTTTCAGAGTACTCAAGCACCCACACATGTTGTCATTGCAGGCTGTTTTGTATAAAGTACTCTGGTTTGTGTGCATTGTGCAAAGTTCTTATTTCTCATTTATTCCTTCACCAGAGTTCCTTCCTTATGAATTTTAATGTAGCACAAAATAGGAATAAAGGGGAAAGCCAATGCCATATGCTCTGTTGTCTCAGGATTGGTTTCCTCACATGGGAATGCTATTGGGGGACTCTTTTTGGAGCTGCAATATGCTGTATAGTCTATCATGGCAACAGGGGTGGAGTGATCATCAATTCAAGGATGGATACTGCTCCTCCTCTTTTAAGTAATGTCATGGAGATAGAAACCCCTTTCAACAGGTGTGTGAAGCTTATGTAAAATCACATCTTTAACATGCTCATCATTAACATTAACATAACATGTCCATGAAGCTTATGTAAAATCAGATCATTATCATGGCCAAGGATATGGGCTGCAAAAAAAGGGTGACTCCCCTCATCGGAATCCTGCCCACAGCTCAGTCTTGTCCATTCCATTTGAACATCTTAATTCTAGGAACAGCATTATTGGCCACATCATTTGATCAGTAGATATAGCACATATATTTTATTATTCAAGTCTATGTGGGATCTGTTGGTACACCTGGCCTCCATGAGATCCTACAGTCCCTCAGCTAGTGTATCTTCTATACAGGATTATGCCTCTTAATCTGATAGCAAAGAGATCCACCTTTTCATCAACATTCAACACAATTCATTTGGATGTTTCATTTTATTCCCTCCCCCACTTCTGACATTACATACCCAAGGCTATTTATCAATTCCCACAGATAGTTTCAAAAGTGTTTTACTTTTCTAAATAATTTTGGAGTGGAAAAAATAAATAGCTATGAGAAAGCTTGACTTTCGAAAAGAGTTATGCCTCAAATTTTCAAAAACACAGAAACAGCCCCTCAGTTACCACAACAGGCAGAAACAATATGCAACAGACAAAATTCAAGAGAACAAGATTCATAGAGCAAATCCTGAGTATTAGGAATTCCAGTGGAAGGTCACTAATCCAGACAGGCCCTAAAGAAAAGCTTACCTCACATTTTCATGCCAGCAGTTTGTGTGTGTATCCAATAGTTATTTACAAGTGATGTTCCTTTATATTTCCAACCTTCCCTTCATAAATTAAGGGCAAGAAAACCTTTCTGGGTTACACAGACAAACCATCTATCTCAATATCCTGCCTTTGACAGCTGCTGGTTCTGGGTGGTTTAAGAAAATGTGCAACAGTACAAAGCGCTAATAGAGCACTCCAGTTACTATCAATCTCGTCCAGCTGTCTAATGGCTCAAGACATCTGCAGCAAGCATGAGGTAGGCCCAGGCCATGCCTTCTACCAGGACTTGTGAATTTTCACTCAGTGGCTGCTGGGTATTCTATATCAATGAATTCACCCCATGGCTGAGATATCACATTGGGAGATGTATCTCCAGATCATATCTGCAATACCTCTCTTTGTGCAACCCTCCTCTAAAAACAACAACAACAACAACAACAACACAGCCCTGCCTTTTCAGTGTGGCAGTCCATCCAAGATGACCATTTCCATATCGGTGGAAAGAGGGGAAGCAGTGGAGATGTGTCCAGCTATTTTCTTTTAGTTGGATGTACTGCAACAATCTTCCTCAGAGACCTCTTAAGATGCTGAACCCGTTTTGGAAATAGAGTTCAGTGCCTTATGTCAATGCTTCGTAAGCTACCTGATGTGGGTAGGGTTTCCAGGGTAAAAACGTTAGGGGACACCTGTACTTTTAATGGATATAGGTAACAAGCAATGCCTGCTGAAATTCCTGCTCATACCTTACCATTAAAAGTACAGGAAGCCTTTTCCAGTCTGGCAACTATAGATATGAGGAATCAGCAATTCCCCCCACTCCCATGTTAGAGACCCATATCATATTTGTACCCATTGATTATAATTGTCTTTTTCTTTTCCGGAAGATCTCCAAGGGCCAGCAAGAGATGGCTCAGAACTAGTCAGACCACTACTTTTTTTAAAAAGTGCTGCCTTAAAAAGACACCTTTAAAGTCTGGAATAAAACTGGGAGCTGAATTACCTCACCACTGAGATGGAAACCACTACTGGCTGCCGTTCTTTTGGAAGCCAAGCTATGCTGTTGGGCACAGACATTTATTTTGACAAGTCTGTGTCAAACATCAGTTGTGCACCTTCTGGATGGGTGGTGATGAAACTCCTTTTTCTTTTTTTTAACAACTATAAAAACATATAACATAGATTACACAACATCAACATACATCGACATACATTACATTACACACTGTGTTACACACAACACAAAACTAAACAGAAAGAACAACTAAAAACAAGACTTCCAAATCTAGAACAGCAGCCATGTCCTTTTTTCAAGTGTTTCTCTTTATCACAGTCTTTTAAAGTTCTTGTTCTACTTTTGTCTTAACGATTAACATAAAACAGTCACTTTTGAAATTGGAAATTAATTCTTATTCATTTTAACTATTTTTGAAATCTTTGTACATAAGGAAAGAATCCTTTTTCATTTTGTTATTGTTATTGATTTTGTTTTTGTTTGAAATATACTACAAGAATGTGTTGAGATCTGATTTTATCCTTTTTTAGATCTGATGAATTAACAACGTTATTGAAATAGGAAGACAGTCACTCTTTGTTTAAGGAAAGGGACTGTGCCTTCGACATAGCTAGCTAATGCATTAACGCAGGCTACAGTTAAGGCAAACAAGCAAATCTTTAAGACAGTTAAAAGATATCTGGAAGAAGCATCATTTTCCATGTGATGACCTCTGGTCAAATGTTTTTCCCTGAGTATTTGGAACAATACAGACATTTGTTTAAAAAAATGGGAAAAGTCTTCAGGCAAAAGGGGATTGATGAATTTGTATGGCACAAACAAGCCATCACTCTTTCAAAACACATTAAATTCTGAAAAAATAATATATAGATTATCAGGCTTTAGTTGTTTTTAGTAGCCCACTCAGCATGCAGAACTGGAGAAATGACACAAGTTGAAGCTGCTTCTCAAGGCATACTCAGATGTGTCCTTTTAAAGGGAGAAGGCTGTCCACCCTGCAACATGTCTCCACAACCAGATTTTAGGCATTTTTAATTGATTTAATATGATAGGAATTCTTATAGTGCATTGGTAAGAATATTCTTGTCTTTGCATTTCTAAGGAGTATATCTGCTAATGTATGTGTGACATTAATCACAATGAAGAATTCAGTGAAATGTAATGACAGACACACTTGACAATTACTAACCCAATATTTGCTCATGTTTTATGTGCAAAGTGGGTACTTTGTGTGTTGTGAAAAAAATAGGACACTCGTTTCTCCATTGGCATTTTGTAGATCTGAGATGGCATCTTAGCTATTCCTTTTCCTTTCTTTCCCTCACCATTTAATACATTACTAACCACACACATGTGTGCATGTGCACACACAGACACACACATAATTTTGCCCATCTCCCACTGTTTCTCACACTTACTGGTCTTGGCAGACTCTGATCATCTTCAACAGTAGCCTCAGACTGCTAAAGTCAATTGTACCTCTGGGAGCACTGTGTCATTTGCAATCACAGTATTTTACTCTTCACAGCAGAATTCATAACACCCACACAGAATATACCACTGAAATGTTGTCAGGTCTAAGCTTTGCTACATTCTCCCCTTGAAGCTCAAAACGATGCATAATCATGATTGATTTGGGAAACCAATGGCTGTACAAAACTGAAATACATTTCTCCTTCTTGTCAGCCACCATCCTATATCTCATCCAGGGGAGCCTTACATCTGTCACTTCAGTCAATTCAAAAGCAAGGACATTTTGTGAGGATGCATGCAGAGTTTACTTTAAAAGTAGTTTTTACTATGAAATGGATTTAACCATTGCTCCTATACAAATGTTGCCCTTTTCATTACATAATACTTGTCCAAGAACCTGAGACTATCTTTTGAGACACTTCTTCAGGTACCCCTGCTTAAGGAAGTGTGACAGGTGGCTACTGGGAAGATGGACTTTTTAATGTGGGCACCACAGTTCCAGAATGCCCAAAGAGGCTCACCTAGTATCTACACTGTGCTCCTTATGGTACCAGATAAATGCCTTTTAAAATTTAGTGTCTTTTCATTGTATAGGATTTCAGTGAGTTCAGGGCC
This sequence comes from Phrynosoma blainvillii, assembly GCA_026167975.1. Classification (NCBI taxonomy): domain Eukaryota; kingdom Metazoa; phylum Chordata; class Lepidosauria; order Squamata; family Phrynosomatidae; genus Phrynosoma; species Phrynosoma blainvillii. The sequence goes on along the minus strand of JANUYF010000001.1, from coordinate 221,994,309 downwards.
CATTGGTTCTTTGAAGAATTCTAAAATATGGACATCTCTGGCCTTGTAGTGAGCTTAATTAGTTTTCTCTTTCTTCTTCTGCCAGACTAAATAATTTTATGCCATATTAGATTTCTTCTAGTTATAATCTTTTAATTTACTTCTTTTAAACTCTGTTGTAAACACAGAAATGGTGTTGTTGAGCATTATACTAATGTCACTAGATAAATACATATGTACATAAATGTGTTATAAATGGATGTTGGTAAAATGGGACCAATGCCCAAATATATATGAATTAGTCCCCTCGCTCGGGACGGGGGATGGAAGATTGATTGGTATTCTTTGTCATCATCCCTTTGTCTAAGCTCCTTACATTGGTAGCTACGCAATTTGTATTCATAGCCAGACCTGGCAGTAGTGCATGTCTGCATTATACTTACGCACTAGTGGACTGATAAAAGCCTGTTAAACACTGCTTCTTCTCTCTGGAATCTGGCACCAGTTATTCTGTGATCCCTGGAGAACACAGGATTAGTCGAAGATCAAACTAAACAGTCTCTTGATATATACCAGGCAGCTACATGTCTTTCTTTACATCATTACTGCTGCATTTCAAGAGAATGTCTAGTTTGGCCCCTGTTTACTGAACTATATCTGGGCCCAGAAATCTTACTGCCAGTGGACACAGTTTCAAAATAAATGTCTTAGGTCTAATCTACACTGCTGAAATAATGCTGTTTAACACCACTTTAACTGCCATGGCTCAATGCTATGTCATTCTGGGATTTGTAGTTTTGTGAGATACTTAGCCTTCTCCATCAGAGAGTGCTGCTTCCATAACAAATTACAAATCCTAGAAATCCATAACACTGAGCCATAGCAGTCAAAGAGATGTCAAACTGCATTATTGCTGCAGTGCAGATTAGACCTTAGACTCTAAAGAGGTTGCAAAACTTATTAGTTTTCCTGTTCATTGTGGGCTTGTCCCTCTCTCTGTTTGCAAAAGTGGTATAGCTCTGATTATCACATGCTTGCTGAGATCCTAATAATCCATCTCTGTCAGGCCTTATTGAGGGTCCTTTCACACTACACAATTATAGTGCTATGATTCTACTTTAACTGCCGTGTTTCCATCCTATGAAATTCTGGGATTTGTAATTTTGTGGGGGGTATTTAGATTTCTCAGCTACAGCGCACTAGTACTCCTCCAAACTAGAAATCTCAAGATGTGTGTTGCCATGGCACTTAAAGAAGAATCATAGTGCTGTAAATGTGTACTGTGAAGGAGCCTCAAGGAGATTCTCAGCAGCATCAGGTTGCCCCTGCTAGTGACAGAACAGACTGGGTAGCCTTGTGGGTAGGTTTTTAACTGGATTTTTAAAAATGGATTTAAATGTTGTTTTATTGTTTGTTTCTATGTAATCATGTTTCTATGTGATTAGAAGCCCTCTTATATTCATGCTTAGAGACCTTAGATGCATGCTTAGAGAGGCAGTGTGGTGCAGTGGTTTGAGCATTGGGCTAAAACTCTGGAGGCCAGGGTCTGATTCCCTGCTCAGCCATAACCCACTGGATGACCTTGGGTGACTCACACACTCTCAGACCCAGAAAACCCTATGATAGGTTCACTTTAGGGTTGCCATAAGTTGGATGTGACTTGACAGCATACAGCAGCAACAAGATTCCTGCCAGCTTTTCACAGATGAAAACTAGGGCATGTGTGGCCAAACAATATTGAAGTGTGGTCAAGAGTGCAAAAGTCATTAATAAGGAAGAACATATAAGCTAGGATATACTGCAGCAGTTTGCTTTTGCCTGAACCTACTCAGAAGGGCAAGATTCCCTCCTCTCCTCTCCTTCACTAAGGGCCTGAACAGACTGGCCACAAAGACCAGCCTGGGGGTGGAGTTGGGGCGGGGTGACTGCACACCAGCCACACCAACTCTGCCCCAATGCCGCCGTCATACCATGTGCCCTACCGTACGGCATGCGGTGTTAGGGCACTCCTTGGCGCAGCATGTCGACACGCAGCACCAAAGGAACACAGAAGAGCCATAGTAGTGGCAGTAAGGGCATATTTTTGCTTCTCCAAAAAAGAATGGCATTTGCCAGCTCTTTTTGGAGCAGCAAAGAGCTGGATCGGGGCTGCATCATGTGGTTGCCATGGCCCCAATCTGGTGTTCCCAGGGGCAGCATGGAGCCACCCCTTAGACTTAGGGGCTGTCTGTACGGCCCCTAAGATAATTGAGGGAAAACTTTTACACATTGAAGTCAGTTTGCAGCAAAGGATGTAAGTTGAGGACAAATGGGGGAAAGTGGTAAGAGGAGAGAGAAACGGAGATATTTTTAATGCAGCTGAAAAAATGGTACAGCAGAGGATTAATTGGAAGTCTCTCTGCCAAATCAGGGAGGTATGTAATTACTGCTGTGTTTTCGTAAAATGTATACTCCTTTGATGGGTTAGCATGGCAGTACAAAAATACTTTATATACACATACATACATATGTACTTCCATACATACATAAGAGGCCCTTTGATCTAACAAGCTGACTCAGGTTTGACTGTAAACTAGCCCCAAACATTGCTTGCAAGGAAATTACAGTGACCATTAGATTACATCATACAAACTAATGCATTATCTGATCTTGGGGATGGGGGAGGGGGGCTAGCTGTAGCTTATAGAGGAATCTATCCATATGGTGTTGAAATATCAAGCTCAACCAAGCCTCTTATCTCCTGCTCCTATGAATCTTAAAGCTTCTCCCATTTTTTGTGTGTGTGTGTTTTAAACAGGAAAAGAGAAAAAGGCCAATGCACAACCAACTGGCACTACATCCTTTAAAGAGCTTTTGCTGTGAGAGAGTGCCTCTCCTCCACCAGGCTCCTTCTCTCTGCAGCCAGTGGTCCCATTTGCAGGATGATTTAGCAACATATTGATTTAATGATCCACCAGATGACCTCACTGTACTGTGTATTTCAGTAGAGGATTTCAGGCTTCTGCATTAACATTTTAACAGATCTGCCAGACAGTCACTCTACTGAGAGAGAAATCTGCCAGAAGGGCTGACACAGAAGGGAGGGCTTTTCACATCCTCACAGCCTACTACCACCAAGAGCAACACACTTCCATTCAGCCAGTGGGTTGGGCCTTGCATCTACAGAGTTTGGGCCTTTGCAGACTGCCAGAAATAGTGCAAATTGAGTCTACTTTAAGGGTTAGGGTTAGGGTTAGGGAATCATGGGAACTGTATTTTATTGTGGCACCAGAGCTCTCTGACAGAGAAGGCTCAATGTCTCAGGAAAAAAAATTACCATGATTCCCTAGCACTAACCCTAACCCTTAAAGTTGACTCAATTTGCACCATTTCTGGCAGTCTGCAAAGGCCCTTTCTGAAGATGAGTTGAAAGTAATTCAGTTAGGCAACTCAACCATACAGAGATATTCACAGGACATGTCTGGACATTTTACTGGGGTAGGAGTTTACCTTTATGAGAAGAGGTAGTACAGAGTGGGATAAGCCATATTTTCCCTCTCACCAAAGTCTCCTACGCAATGGTCTATGTCATTCCCATTGGGGCCTACACTATAGAGTTTATCACACAGAGGCACATGGAGGCAAATCCCATGCAGAAATGGGATTTTAAAATCTGCTAAACACCCACAAATGTGGGTTGTTTTTCAGATGCATTGGCAGAAAGAGAAGTAACCTGAAAGTAACCTGAAAGTAAAAAGGAGTGGGTTTTGTCAGCTTTCTGTTTGGGTTATTTTCACGTTATTTCTCTTTCACACAAACGTCATCTGAAAAACAAGCCGCATTTGCAGTTTTTTTCTACTTTCTGTTTGGGTTAACCCTGAATGTCATGTGAAAAACAACCCACAAAAGCAAATTGTTTCCACTTTATATCTAGTTTCTGCATAGGATTCGTCCCATGTGATAAACTCCTAAGAGGATATTAGAGCAGTGTCTGAAGTGGCAGCAAAGGAAAGTGACTGGAACCTTCTGCCATCTCATCTCATAATGGTGACAGATCTGCCCTCAACTACCCAAAAAATAATTCCATCATTTGGCCTTCTTAAAACACAAAAAAGTATAGACAAAACATTTTGTCTCAGCACCTCTAAAATTGGGAGAGCTAGCATGGTGTAGTGATTTGAGTATTGGACTAGGGCTCCGCTGTGGAAACCCATTAGGTGATGGGCAAGTCACACTCTCTTAGCCTCCTGTGAAAGGCAAAGGCAAACCTCCTCAAAAGAAATTTACCAAGAAAGCATTATAATACGGTTGCCAGAGATCAGTGTTGACTTCAATGCCCATAGCAGCAGCAGAAGCAGCATATAAGTAAAACCTCTCCAGTGTGATTCAGATGAAATTGGTATGTATGGTTACCCAAAATTTGAATAAACCTTGGGAAGCCTCAGCCTTACACACCCCTCTGCCCCTTTCTCTTCTTTGTATGGCAGAGAAGGAAATCAAAACCTTCCATCACCTTTTGAAAAAAAACAAAACCAATTCCCTACTAGATTTAAGCTCAGGGAACTGTGGTTTGTCTGAAAAAAACTGGGTCTAAAGTCTAGTTGTTCTCACAAGTTTAAACCACCCAACTGATTTCTGAGTTCTGACATAATAGGAAACTTCCAGTTTATTTATCGCTGGCAGCAGAAGCCTCTGAGCCCCTCTCCAGTGCAAGAAATGAAAGGGGAAGGAAAAGAGGGGGGGTTGTGTGAGCCTCAGGCTAGTCATGGTTCATTCATGCAGCAGGAAATAAAAATCTCCTGTTGCACCTGAACCAGGCCACTCTGTTTTTAGTTAGCGTGGTAGTGGTTTGAGCATTGGATTATGACTGGAGACCAGGGTTCAATTCCTGCTTGGCCATGAAACCCACTGGGTCATATGCCCTCAGCCTCAGAGGAAGGCAATGGCAAACCTCCTCTGAACAAATCTTGCCAAGAAAACGATAGGTTAACTTTTGGGTTGCCATAATTCAGAAACAATTTGAAGACACACAACACACCAGTCTGCAAAAACATGAATCAAGTGAGTTTTCACTTCTAGCCTTTTACACCAGGCATTTAAAAGCCCCAAGCTTGGGGATATAGTTGTCCAAATCTCTCGGCTGAAACCAGGGTTAGGAATGCTGGCAAAATCTTTCACAGAATCTGCTGGCACTGGATTTTCCTTGTTCTGAAGGAACAGCATCCTTGTGATGCTAAACTAGGGATGAAAATAATATTCAAAGACTCACAGAAAAAAATGACTCTTAAGTGTTAGGTAATCCTGACAAGGAGAATTCTCCCATACTCCCTTTTTCACTACCACTCCCAGTTTTCACATAGGCTCAAAGACTATGGAGATTATCACACCAGGGCCAATTCAGCAATAATCGTGGTAATGAAAGCTAACTTAATAGTAGCACTATAGCACTCGATATTTCCGGACAGTCATGCAATTGTGTGATTATTGTAACATTACTATATAATATTGTGATCATATTTCTCCATTGGAATTTATTGTTTTGGCGCACGTCTTGAAATCATGTTTCTGTCCCGCACAGAATAAAAGATAACAAAATAAAATTTATTACTTCACCTCATTGTTTTAATCCAGTGAACACAAAATTGTGCCCCATACCTCAAAAGAAGACTGAAATCCACTGCAAAACTGATCCTGGGAAAGAGAACGGATTGCCTCCACCACAATGTATTCTGGGTATCCCTAGTTGCTTCCGGAATAGCATGAATGAAGCACAATTAACTTTTGCAATCTTGCAGCTGGGCTTCATTCATGCTGTTGAGAAGCCATTCATGGGACTTCCCCATGAATGGTTTGTTGCAGGAGCATACCAGGTTCTTCATGGGATAAGTCCTGGATGAGTGTAATGTCCTCTGGAAATCTTCAGTATGATTATGCCGGGATTATGTCTATTACTCCTGACTTTTTCCCCCAAGTGATAATCTCTTAGGTGTACCCCTCCAGCCCAGACTTGCCTTTTCCTGCCCCCCTCCCCAACATGACAATGTAGAGATGAGAAGGGACTGCAGCCGAGGACACTGCTTTAACTGCCATAGCTCATTGCTGTGCAATCCTGGGAATTGTAGTTTTGTGAGACATTTACCTTTCTCTGTCAGAGAGCTCTGGTGCCACAACAAACTAAAGTTCCCAGAATTCCATAGCATTGAGCCATGGCAGTTAAAGTGTTTTCAAACTGGATTATTTCTGCATTGTAGATCCAGCCTATGTTATAACAGCTGGCACAAAACAATGACATTATCTTCCAGGACCTCTAGAGAATCCCTCAGAGGCCCCAGAAGATACTGCAACATGCGTTGGTTATCAGCACATAGCTAGCAAAGATGCTTCTCACTCAGCAGCCCCTCACCCACCCACCAGCTCTACAGGGTTGTGCCATCCATCAAGCAAGGAATGGGAGTGCAAGGGCAAGCCAAGTGGAACTTACTGCTGTGGGGGCAGAGATTTTCTCCCCACTCTGAGAACATCTTCAAAAATGGCATAGTTTTCAAGGTTTGCCCACAAGGAGAAAACTGATTAAATTATTTGCTCTCCTCTATGGGAATGAATAATTAAAGGAACTACTTCCTTGTCTTAACTGAATCTGTAGCTGAGTGGGAATGATCCATGGCCTTCAAGATTTATGAACATATTTATATCTCCTCCTGTGGGAAATATTGCATAACTTTTGAAAGTGGTGGAAGATGGTGAAAAAGATGCAAATAAAAGAGAAGGGAAAAGAACACTTTTGCACTTATAAATGCATATAAGTGTCTTTGTATTAGTCTGCTTTGTAGAAAAAAGTGTATTTTCCATATCATTTTTCTCCTTACCACAATGCAAATGTGTGGGGGAGGGGAGGGGAAATCCAGAAAGAGCACTCTGTGGATGGTAGGGCTTACAAAAGCATCTAACCTGTTGAATACAGGCAGAGTGAACTATCCAGCTGGGTCCTCAGACGCAGATCGTCGGTCAAGGCAACCATGGCAGTCTCAACCCCAAAGCCTGTCCTGAAGCCAGTTTGAAATGGGTCTAGATAATCGGCTTCATCCAAGACAGCTTGGAGCTGAAGAGCAACCGCCCTCTCAATCACCTTGCTCAAGAATGGCAGCAATGACACAGGCCTGTAGTTCCTCATATCCTGGGGGTCAAGGGAAGGTTTTTTCTGTTGGTGTGTGGATGATGAGTGTTGTAGTGATGCCCTTTGGCACCCAGCAGAGTCTTCAGGACAAGCTGGCTGCTGTGATCCACAGCCACTGTGTAGATTTGCCATCAACTGGCTCAGCTTCCCTTCTCCAGCATCCTGTCTTCCTCAGTCAAGAAGACACATTGTAAAGTCCAAAAGGATAGCTTTATTAATGCATATAAAAAGTAAAAATAAGATAACTAAGTAAAATCCATTGTGATGAACTTGTCCAGTTCAGCCATGTAAGATTACATCTTTAACAATCCCAAAAGCATTAGGATCCAACTTGTTGCAGTTAAAACCACTGCATCCACACACACCCTCACATCTTAAACAATAAACAATTCTTAGGCAAAGGATTTTCTAAGCCCATCCCATACTCCACCTTCTAGGTGTTAACTTTATGTTAATTGGATAATGACAGTATGATGTATGTTAACCCAGCCTCTTGTTGTCCATCATCCACCACGTGAGTAACTTTCCCAAGCCTAACGATGTTTACGTATTTGATATCTCTTTGTTATCCATAACAAAGTCTGGTTCCATTAGTTCTATCACTGGGAAAGTGCATTGTTGATGTCTCTGTTACCACCTGGCGTTGATTCACCCTGTTTCTCTAAATATTGTTTGTGCCTTGTCCAGAAACTGTTCTCAAGTGGAAAAATTACAGACACACACACATCTTTACATTTCACCTTTGACTATATATCCCATTCATATCCTAACAATTTCAAGAGCGGCCTAACAGCCGCTTCCTTCAAACAAGATGGAACATATCCTTCCCTAAAGTATGCATTGATGATATCCATAAGGAATCTCATGAATGCATCCCCCCCCTCCGGACGGCCAGCCATGATGGGCAAGGGTCAAGAGGGCAGGTTGTCTTCCTCACCTTACCAAACAGCTTGTCCATGTCCTTGATACTCACAGATTGGAGCTGATCCAGTATAACTACATCTGCGGAGTCGCTGGACGCCTCGCCTATAGACTCTGTTTCAACAGTGGCATCTAAGTCGGCTCTTATCTGAGAGATTTTATCTGCAAAGTAGTTGTTAAATGCGTCACAGCAGGCTGTTATCGGGTTAAGTAAGGGATTTGGTGCAGGGGGCACCTGCGTCATCTCCCTCACCACCCTAAACAGTTCTGCTGGACGGGACTCTGCAGACGCAATACGTGCAGAGGAGAAAGCTCCGTCCGCTGCACGTATTGCCTCCCAATAGGAATGAAGAAAGTTCCTATGGTGAGTTCTGTCAGTTAAGAATCGAGTCTTCCGCCACCTGCGCTCTAGCCATTGTCCAACCCACTTCATTCTCCTAAGCTCCGGCATATACCAAGGCCTACGGTTTGAAGCGGATTGACAAGGGTGCTTGGGAGCGATCATGTCGATAGCCCTGGTAAGAGCGGTGTTCCAAGTATTAACCAGAGCTTCGGCAGGATCACCAGCATTCCCAACCATTAAACCCTCTAAGGCTTTCTGGAATCCCTCAGGATCCATTAGCCTTCGAGGGCGGACCATCTGAATGGGTCCACCACCCCCGGCGGGGCAGATATTGGCTTTAAGTTCCATCCTGACCAGGAAATGATCCATCCAGGAGGAAAATCCTCCAAGATCTCATCTCCCAAGTATATGAACTTCCCCAAGAGACATATCTTGTCTGTGGGACAAAGGGTTTAAAAAGTGGTAGCAAGCTACCAGAATTTGTGTGTCATTATTGGTTACCCAGAGTTAGTTGGTTACCCATCGGGCCTAACCACAGTAAGAAGAATGGCCCTCCCTCTAGTCCAGGGGTAGGCAACCTTTCCCCTTTAAGGGCTGAGGGACTTCAGCTCCCAGAAGCCTCAGCCATGTTGGCCAATAGTCCCATGTTGGCCAATAGCTCCTGGGATTCTGGGAGCTGAAGTCCCTCGGCCCTTAAAGGGGAAGGGTTGCCTACCCCTGCTCTAGTCCATCTGTCTTGGTCCAGGCTTCATAGGGAGAGAAAATCTGCTGAACTTATTCCTCTTCCCCACCACCATTCCCTTCTCCTTTTGTGTCTTGTCTGAGGGCAGGGAAATGTCTAATTAACCATTTGTAAGCTGCTCTGATAGCCTTTGGGCTGAAGAGTGGGATAAATATAATAATAATAATAATAATAATAATAGATGAGTCTCATCTCATCCTGTAGACCAAGTGTTGTTTGTGTTCCTTTCCCTCACCATACATTTTGTTGTATATGGTAGGTTTGGACTTGCTAGTATGTATTGGGTGGGTCAGTGCATCTCAATCTAATCTTGAAGAACCATAGCTTTTGGTTCCACATTGAGAAAGAGGCAGTATATAAATTAAATATTTTTTAAACAAATAAATTGTTTTGTGTTAGAAGATCTTTGTATTTTAAAAAATGACTTTGTGTTTTTGCTTTCTTTTTTGCCTCCCGAGTGTCTCCAGATGTCAGAGAGACTCAAAGGTGATGGCTAGCATCCTAGTAATAAGCAAAATCAAAGGTTCTTTAGGAGGCAAGCAATTTACATTGAAGAGATTCAGTTTTAATTATAACAGCTAGATCCAGTGATTGAAATGTTTTATCTCCTCTGCCAGCCCCTCTTATAGCTTTGCTCTTCTGAGTCATGCTATCATTGACAAGCAATAAACTATAAAGTGACAGGAGTTTACTTGGGTTTCAGCCACAGATTAGAAGCATAATTTTCTCATTTGCATCCCTGGGAAGCAATTTCTCTTAGCAAAACTGTTCATTTAGATTTCTCCGCTGTCAGTTGTAAGCGCACTCACTGTCATAAGGAGACTCATACCACAGGCCAAGAGCCTACTGAATTGAAGTTGACAACACTTTTAAATCTCTCCAGTCAGATGGAGTCACTTTTGCCAAATGCTGGGACCCCAATAAAACTCTTCTATTGCAATCAAACAAATATACTGACACTCCAATCTCCTACATAGATTCTGAAGATAAGACATATGAGCAGATAGGAACATGCAAAAAAGGCTACTATGAGAAGCAGTTGTAAAATGTAACTAAAGCGCAGGTTGCTTACCATTTCCTGCTCCCACCAGCTTTTACAAAGACTGTTTGAGCTTCCGGCAGCATGGCGGGCACAAGGATTGTCTTTTAAAACTGCTTGAGAGGACGATTGCCCACTGCGAGGATTAGCTTTACTCTGGAGATTTAGGAGCAGAGAATTTGTTCCCCCCAATAAAGGGGAAAACAGAGGGACCCACAGATGAGGGCAGATTGACCCCAGCACTACCAGAAAGTGAGAAATAGATCAAGGGAAGCTTAAGCCTTAAGATTAATAAGAGGAGAGTGACTTTAACAAAACAGTGGAAAGTAGCTGATACTGTAACCCTCTTGGAAACGGAAACAGTAATCTCTTTGGAAGAAGGCAGAATAGAGAAAAAGGAATAGAGAATGAAAATTTGGAGGTTAAACCATAGCTGAAGTATATATCGCAAAGGAGAGGTTTGGAGGTTGAAAAATAAGATGAACTGGATTAATATATAAACTGGTTCAAAATAGGACTGATAGATTTGGAACACTAGAGTCTGGACTTTTAAAAAAAATGGATTATCAGCTGGAAATATTAGAGTCTGAGCCTTTAATTCTGGATAAGCAATCTGCATGGAATAAGACTGAACCCATTTATTGAACAGGATTGGACATTGATATAGAAGTCTACCAGAATAGAATATCATATTATTTTGTGAATCTGTGGATTATGGACTTTGGATTTTCGAGAGGAGAAGTTAATTTAATTGAATGGAATTGAAGAATCTGTATCACCAAGAAAGCTAATCAAATTATTAAAAGAAGCTGGATTACAATTGGGTGACTAAACTGTTCTGTTGACTTTAAACCATGAAATAAGGAAAGTGAATCAAAGAACTAAGCATTATAAGATTGGACTCAGCTATTGAAACACGGACGACAACTGGAAAGGAAAACTAAGTTAGAGCATTGATCCTGGACTATTGAGAGTGGGTTATATGAAGTGAACTGTTTTTGTTAAAGGAACTTGATTATTAGAAGAAAAGTTGTAACTCTAATATTGTAACATACTATAATACTTATTGTGTTATTGTCTGTTTATATAATGTTTATGCTTTGAGTATTCATGATCAATTGTAGACAGTGATTATCTAGAGCAGAATATCAGAATTTATATTGGTTAAAGTAACATAATTAGCTGGGAAAGACAGAGGCTTGGAGTGAGAAGAGAGCTGGATAAATAAGAGGATTGGAAATACACAACTGCTACCTTTTGTTTAGTCTAACAATTGATAAGTGAGAGGAAGGAGAGAAAGTAAAGAAAAAGTGTCATCTAGTGGTGAAAGAAATTATTACAAGGAAATAATTGGTGTTTGGTCAGTTTTGTTTTGTTTTTTTCTTTCCCCCCCCCTTTTTTTTTCTTCTCTCTCTCTCTTCTTACTCTGCTATATTGTGTAACTGATTAATTGAATTTAAACTATAGTCAAAGAAAAGAACTGAATAATTTTAGGGAGAATTTATGATGTATTAGATGGAAGGATATAAGAAAGTGATAGAAAGATAAAAAGTGAATACTTTGCAAAATTGTGATAAAAATTAAAAATTTGATACTGTGATAAGAAAGTGAAGTTATTGAAAGAAAGCAAAATGACAACAGAGAAAAAATCAATTGCACAAATAATGACAATCAACCAACGAAGACCCTCAATAGTGCTCATAAGATTATCAGACCAGAATGAGGTGATGGTGGAGGAATTGAGGCAATTACGGAAAGAGATAAGAGAAGACAACTTGAAATTGAAATCTGAAATGAAACAGGAAATTAAGCAAGAGATTAAAAATGAAATGACAGACATGAAAAAGGTTTTAGAAAAGATAACATCTGACATGGGACAAATTACAAACAAGATAGGAAAATTGGAAAGTAATGCAAAGCAGATGGAAAACAAAATAGAAGGACTATCACAACAACAGAGAGAGAATCAAGAAGTTTTGACCAAGATGGAGGTCAAACAGAGAGAAAATTCCCTGAAGCTTAGAGGAATTCCAGAACAAAGCAATGAGAACCTATATAAACTATTAACTCTGATTTTAGCAGATTATGTTGAAAAGCCAGCTGAACAGTTTCCGTGGGAACTTGAAAGGGTATTCCGGCAACAAGGACTAAAAACCTACCACAGGATGTCATAGTGTATTGTGTGAGAAAGCAAACGAGAGACCTTATACTGCAACAGAGTTATAAAAAGGATCTGAAGATAGAAGGAAGAACGATTTGCATCTTTAAAGACATACCGGGAAGGGTCTTAAAACTGAGACAAGATTATGCTTTTTTTGTTGGTGTGTGGATGATGAGTGTTATAGTGACGCCCTTTGGCACCCAGCAGAGTCTGCAGGACAAGCTGGCTGCTGTGATCCACAGCCACTTTGTAATTCTTACCAACAACTGGCTCAGCTTCCCTTCTTTAGGATCCTGTCTTCCTCAGTCAAGAAGACACATTGTAAAGTCCAAAAGCATAGTTTATTAATGCATATAAAAAGTAAAAATAAGATAACTAAGTAAAATCCATTGTGATGAACTTGTCCAGTTCAGCCATATAAGATTACATCTTTTACAATCCCAAAAGCATTAGATCCAACTTGTTGTAGTTAAAACCACTGTTGTCAGCCACACACGCTCACATCTTGAACAATAAACAATTCTAAACAAAGGATTTTCTAAGCCCTTCCCATACTCCACCTTCTAGGTGTTAACCTTATGTTAATTGGATAATGCCTGTATGATGTATGCTATCCCAGCCTCTTGCTGTCCATCATCCACCACGTGACTCTCTTTCCCAAGCTAACAATGCTTACATATAATTGTTATCACTTGTTAACCAAAACAAAGTCTCCGTCCCTGACTTGTATCTTTGGGAAAATACATTGTTGATGTCTCTGTTACCACCTGGCATTGATTCACCCTGTTTTTCAAAAATGTTGTTTGTGCCTTGTCCAAAAACTGTTCTCAAGTGGAAAATTACAGACACACACACATCTTTACATTTCACCTTTGACTGTATATCCCATCCATATCCTAACATTTTTAACAGATCAGATGAAAGTATACAGAATTCCTTTCCGATGGGAGGAAGTCGAGGGGTGTTATCCACACTTTTCACTGTAATAGATCACTCAGCAATGATACCAAAAGACTGGGGTCTTGCCACTATAATTCCAATATATAAAAAGGGTAAAAGAGATGATCCTACAAATTTTCAGCCAATTAGTCTTCTAAGCCAGATTAGTAAAATGTACGCTAAACATCTACAAGCCAAATTAATGGATTGGCTAGAATCTGAAGAAATACTGAAAGATGAACAGGCAGGCTTCTATCAACTATAGACCATGCAATGGTACTATATCACTTAGTAGAGAAATATTCACATATAGGCCAAGCCCTATATGCAGCATTTATTGATTTCAAATCTGCATTTGACACTGTTTCTAGACATAGATTGTGGGGAAAACTTAGGAACAGTTCAATAGACAAACGCCTTCTCTTATTGCTTACTAAAATTCACGAAAACACCAGTCTGAAGGTGAGATGTAGCACACAAGGACATGTTTCTAAGGAAATACAAGTTAGAAAAGGAGTCAGACAGGGGTGTGTTTTGGCCCCAATCTTGTTTAATTACTATATAAACTCGTTAATTGCCACTTTGAGTAATTTCTCTTTTCATCCCCCCAAAATAGCTAATAGGCATATCAACTTGCTATTATATGCAGATGATGCAGTTATCCTATTTGTCCCCTACAGGCCTCAAAAGAGCCTTAAAGTCTCTTGCTCAATATTGTGTTGCGGAAAAACTAATAATAAATTACTCTAAAACTAAGATTCTAACTTTCTCTAAATGCTCTAAAGTGAGAAATTAGATGTTGAAAAGGCAACCTATAGAACAAGTTAAAACCTTTAAATATTTGGGAATAGTATTTCAATCTACAGGGAGCAGAAATGCTCACCTGGATTATGTTATCCCAAACGCCCAAAGATCGGCAAATGCCATTCAAAAATATTTCTTCACCAAGGGATCCCAGTTCATTCCCGCTGCAATTAAACTTTTTATGGCTAAAGCAAAATCACAAGTATTATACGGAGCCCAATTAGGATCTTACAGGGATTTAGCAGCCCTCAAAAGAGTACAAACACATTTTCTGAGGAAGATATTTCAAGTAGCTCAATGTGTACCAAATGCTGTACTGAGAAGGGAAGCAGGGGTCAGTAAAATTGAGACTAGTCTGTGGATTAACATCTTTAATTACTGGCTCAAACTAAATAAAAATCCTGGAGGATTAACACAGTTAATCCTGGTAGATACTCATAGGTCCTCTTGGGAAATAGCCATAAACAAGAAATTGGGATTCCTTGGGCTAGACAGAGATAACATCTTAAAGCTAGGTATGGAGCAAGCAAAACTGGCAATCGAACAAAGGATCTTAGATATCGAAGGCTAGATGGAAGTTGCAGCTTTTCCTAAACATATAGTGATTAACAAACAACTGCTGGTTTCATCAACTGCAATGTATCTATTTCATATTACAATTCCCAAATTTAGGAGAGCTTTATCTTTAGCTAGATTTAATGCCCTCCCTTTAGCAGTCCTAGAAGGAAGATACAGGAAAACACCTTATGATTCTCGGCTTTGTCACTGTGATGCTGGTGTTATTGAAACCATAGAGCATGTTCTTTTGTATTGTCAATTCTACAAGGATATTTGCCATCAACGGATAACTCCTCTCTTGACTAAATACCTAGGTCATACTGACTCCTTCTATGTATGTCATCTTTTAGATAATCAGGAACCCAATATTGTCTATAAGGTAGCTGAATTCTGCTATATTGTATGTAAATTGTGCCCCCAATTGGTTAATGGGAGCTAATGTAGTCTTGGGGGGGGGGGTTGCAGACTGCCAGAAATAGTGCAAATTGAGTCTACTTTTAGGGTTAGGGTTAGTGCTAGGGAATCAAGGGAATTTTTTTTCTGAGACATTGAGCCTTCTCTATCAGAGAGCTCTGGTGCCACAATAAAATACAGTTCCCATGATTCCCTAACCCTAACCCTAACCCTAAAACTGGACCCAATTTGCACTATTTCTGGCAGTCTGCAACCCCCCCTCAGTTGTCTCTGGAATGTCGACAGCAGATAGGAGTAGAATCTTGGAATAGCTAGCATCTGGCTTTAGTTACCAGCAAGGAGGGAGTCAAAATCTTGCTGTCTACCAAGATGAACCACTGATATCACTAATGTATATGTTCAGTGTCATTGATTTAAAATTGTATTGTGAGTTGTTGATTTTATCCTAATTTTATTTTAATTATATTGCGATTGCTATTGCAATTGTAGTTTTGTAACTTATTGATTGCTGGTCAATGACCGAATAAACTTTTACTTAGACATTGAGAGAAAAAAAGAAGGCAGCCAAATGGAAGAAAGATTTGGAAAGAGACCATTGGAGAGGACAAGATTACCAGATGCTTACAGGAAAGAAAGAGAGAAAAACCAGGAAAGATAGGATTCAGGAGAAGAGGAAGAAGAGGAAGAGAAGGAAGAAGAAGGAAGTTTGACAAGTTCGAAGAGATAAGAATAATTAATATTAGGAAAGGTTGAGTTTCTCCCCATTGTTCCTTCAACATAAACCAAGTTCTTTTAGGGAGGAAAAGAGAGGAATATAGGAAAGGGAGGGGAGAGGGAGGAGAGAGGGAGGAAGGGGGAAGGAAGAAAAGGAAAAGAAAAATTTGAAATGAAAATATTAACACTGAATATTAAAGGACTGAATTCACCGCAAAAACACAAGAGAGTCTTCTAATTTCTAGAAAAACAAAAGTGTGATGTAATTTGCATACAAGAATCACATATTAAAAATAAGGATGTAAGATTAATTAAAAACCCAAAACCAGGCAAAGAATATGTAGCATCAGGGGACAAAAGAAAAAGGGGAGTAATCATGTATATAACCAACTGAATAAATTCAAGAGAAATTTTCAAGGATAAAAAAGATCATTTCATAGGGGTGGAAACTATTTGGAAAGGGGAAAATATTATTGGTAAGGGTATACTGCCCACAAGAAAATAAGGGGAAATTTTACAATGACTTACATAGAAATTTGAATGAATATGAATATGATAATATTGTTGTATTGGGTGACTTTAATGGAGTATTTGACCCCAAATTGGATAGAAAATCGATAAAAAAAAAGATAAAGAGAGAGGCAGGGTAAATTACCAAAAACATTATTTAGAATGATGGAGGACTTAACATTGGTAGATACTTGAAGGTATTTATATAATCAAACAGAAGGATATACATTTTACTCGGAAAGTCATAAATGTTTGGTGAGAGTAGATATCATCTTAGTTATTAAATCAATGTTGACTGAAATAAAGGAAATGGAAATGCTACCAAGAACAATTTCGGATCATAACCCACAAGTTTTAGTGCTCAAAGAACAAAAGAAGGAAAGGAATTGAATGAGAAACTGTTAAATTACCTTGATATAGTTGAGAAAACAAGAAAAATAATTTCAAATTTCTTTAAAGAAAATATGAACAGAGGTACCAAAATGGTAGTAATCTGGGATGCCTTTAAGGCAATATTAAGAGGGTTTGTTTTTTTAATTCAACAGAATGCTAGATTGCAAAAGAAAAATGGAGATGTTAAATGAGTTGATAAAAGCTAAGGAGGAAGCATTAAGGAAGAGCCAAAATGATAGGAGTGTACTGAAGGATATAAAGATATTACAAAAACAAATTTCCTTGGAAATGATTACAGAAATAGAAGGGAAATTAAAGAAAGTAAAACAATATAACTTTGAATATTCAAATAAGGTAGGCAATTGGCTGTCTTGGAAATTAAGAAAAGAAAAAGAAAAAACAACAACAAAGGGAGACGACACATACACAATGAGGAAATCAAAGGTTTTTTTACAAGTATTATACCAGGCTATATGAGGAAGATATAATAGAGAAGTCAAAATTTGAAGACTATCTGGATCGTGAGGAGATACCAATTCCGAATGATACACAGAAGGAATATTTGAATACTGAAATTATGAAAGAGGAAATAATAGAAGCCATATTACAAAGTAAAAAAGGCAAAACTCCCATCCCCGATGGTCTTCCAGCAATCTTTTATAAAATATTTAAGAATGAACTAAGTACCCTTATGCAATTTTTATTAGGAAAAATTAAAGAGGAAGGAATACCAGATATGTGGAGAGAAGCAAATATAACATTGATTTCTAAAGAGAATAAGAGGAAAGAGGATTCAGCAAACTATTGCCCAATATCCTTACTCAATGTGGATTACAAGATTTTTGTGGCAGTCCTAGCAAGAAGATTAAAAAGTTGTTTAAATATGATAATAGATGATGATCAAAGAGGGTTTCTACCCAGTAGGTATATGAAAGATAATTTAAGATATATTTTGAATATTACTGAATATTATGAAAATCACTATGATAAAAAATTGGGTTTGATATTTTTTGATTTAGAAAAAGCATTTGATTTGGTTAATTGGGTTACATTATTGGAAATTGCAAAGAAAATTAACATAGGAGAAAATGTTCAAACATGGATTATGTAAATATATAAAAAACAGAAAGCATATATAATAATTAACAGAGATAAAACAAAGCTGTACAAATATGTAGGGGAATGAGACAGGTTTGCCCCTTGTCACCATTAATTTTTTTTTTATGATAATAGACCCATTGATAAGAAAAATTAAAAAGGAGGAAAAATTACAAGAGATCAAAATCAAGAAACTTAAATATAAAGTCAGAGCATATGCTGATGATCTGGTAGTTAACCTGGATAACCCAATTGAAAATATTGAGATATTATTGGAAATGATGAAAGAATTTGGAGAGGTAACAGGATGTAAGATAAATAAAACAAAATCAGTGATAATGACCAAAAATATAGATCTGAAAGAAGAAAAAAGATTTTTAGGAAAAAAACAGGAATTGAGATAAGAAAAAAGGTGAGGTACTTAGGAGTTCAAATTATAAAAAGAACAAATGAGTTATTTGAAAATAATTATATTTGGTTGTGGAAAGAAATAAAAAAAATTAATAAAATGGAATAGGCTGAAGCTTTCCCTTCTAAGAAGAATATCAGCAATAAAAATGACAGTTCTACACAAAATGTTATACTTATTCCAAATATTACCAATTATAAATAATAAGGAACCCTTTACGAATTGGCATAGAGATATTTTGAGATTTATTTGGCACAGGAGAAAACCCAGAGCAAGATTCAAAACACTGCAAGATGTTCGGGAAAGAGGAGGATTGGCACTTCCAGATTTAAGATTGTAGTTTGAATCTTGTGGGCTAGAATGGATTAAGGATTGGCTACGGTTAGAAGATAAAAGACTGTTAGAATTAGAAGGAGAGGGGATAAAATTTGGATTACATGCCGACCTTGCATATGATAAAGAAAGGACAAATCAGGTATTTAATAACCATTGTATAAGAAAAATTTTGTTGAAAATATGGAAAAAATACAAAATAAGCAAATGAATAAAATTCCTATGTGGTTATCTCCACAGGAGGCCTTTTATAGGAAGGAAATGGACAGAGATGACAAATGGTGTACATATAAGGACATAATAGAAATGCAAAACGGAGTGATTAAAATAGAAAAACAGGAAATTTTGGAGAGTAAAGCAGTGACAAAATATTGGAAAATGATTAATGAAATGTTAGAAATAAAAATGGAAATGAAACCTGAAATCTATCTGTTGGGAATGGTGGAGGAGAAAATGAAAAAGGGAAAATCCTATTTTATTTAATTGCTATGGCCAGAATTACCTTTGCTCAGAGTTGGAAAAAGAAGGAAGTGCCCACAAAAAAGGATTGGATATGGAAATTATATGACATAATGGAAGCAGATAAACTGACACAGTTGCTGAAAAATGAGACATCAGAGAAATTTAAAGAAGATTGGGAAATGGTAATTAAGTTTTTGAAGGAACAATGGGGAGAACTTGCAACCACAAGTTTAGAATAAAATAGAATACATAAAAAAGGAAAAAAGAAAGATAAGGTTACAGTATAATGACATAGAAAATAACTAAATATTATAGTAGAACTCAAGTGATAAGTTAGAACTGATGAGATAAAGGAAGTTAATAGTAGATTAAAATATAGTAAAGAAGTCAGATAGAAAATGATAGGAAGGACATAGAATAGTTAAAAGTAAATAAAACTGAATTGGAAGTGAGGAAGTTATGAATGAAAGATGTTAGAAAAGATGTGAGAGTTTGAGAGAAAGTAAAGTATGTTTTTGAGGGTAAGAGTATGTAGGCTAAAAGTGAGAGTAGGTATACAGATGTGAAAAAAGATGAGATTGAGAAGGAAGAGAGAGAATGGATGGGAAAAGAAAAGATAAAAAGAGGAAGAGAATGGTCATTAAGATGAGGAGGGAGTAGGAAGAAGAGGAAAGAAGAGAGAATGAAGAGAAGAAGATTGGGAAGATGAGGATATAAAGATGAGAAAGTATATGTATGTATTTATGTATGTTATATGTTACATGTTTGTGTGTCTGTATGATGACTGAATAAAATTTCTTTTTAAAATTAAAAAATCAAACAAAGACTTTGTTCATGTGAATATAAGACCCCATGGCAAAATACCTCACAAGGAACAAAAGGTTTGACAATGTAGACATATTGTGACATCTCTTTGCTTTTTATTCAATCTAGCAGCCTGATGATGAGCTGAGGGCAAGCAATTCTTTCTCTAAACCAGGTAACTAAACAGACAGCCTAGTTTAGTTAAGTCATTCAACATCTGAACCAGCATCACCAGTTGTCTTATAGCAGGGGAAGATTTCTTTACAGATGTCACTTTTACCTTTCGCAGGACAAAAAAAAATTCAATTGATTAGTTTTGATCCATGAAGGGGTGACCTGTAGTCTAAGTAGAATGGATTCTTCACTCTAGATTTGTGAAGTGAGATATTCATCCAGTTTGGGCCAAGACCTTCCAGTGGATGCAAGTTAAGTACAAAGTATGTTCTAATTATGTGTCTTCATACTTTCACATTCAGAGGTTTCATAATTAAACAAGCAGTCTTTTTTAGTGTTCCTTGTCAATGGAGCAGTGACTTTGTTTCACATTTTATTCTGAATGTTAAAGGAGCAATTCAAGGTGTTGAACTTACTTTGAAAGATAAGTTTCAGTACCTTGGATAGCTCCTGGAGCAGATTCACCACCCTGTATATACAGAAAGACCTTTGTCAATGAAACAACATGACAAACTATGTGGAGGTAACCATTTCAGTGCTTAAGATCAATTTATGATTAAACAGTATGCAATAGTCTACTTCCTCAGATGCATCTGAGGAAGTAGATTCAAATCTATGATAGCTCATGCTATAAAAGCTCAAGTCTATGAAAGCTCATGCTACCAGCTTCTTTCTTTCACTTAGTCTCAAAGGTGCTACAAGATCCCTTAGCATACTGATTTTCCAGACTAATATGACTACGTCTGTGATTAAATAGTTCAATTAAGTCTGTAAGTCTGAATGTCACCAGCTAGATTACAGAGCAGAATGTACAGGTTTTCACTTCTTATGGTATATTAAAGAGTTAATGATTGTGTCCTCAGGAGGTAATGACCCAGCAGCTATGAAAATGATGTCAGTACAACATCCCACATAATCCTAATGTCTGTTTTCCAGGCTTGCATCAGGCCATTTGATTTAAAGTACATGCCTCACATGGGAGCAACAGCTGAGTAATATAAACTTAAGATTACAAATACTGCTGTGAAAGATTTCTCCATCAGAGAAATCAGTCTGGGGGAAAATGCACTCAAAAATATAATCTGGTGCTTATGGTCCTTTGATTTAAGTGGAACATCAGTCCAAAAGTTTGCAGGGGCAATAGAACTGACCTGAGCTATTTCAGACCTTTCCTTTTGCTCTCCATTTGTTGGAGAGTTTAAGTAAATATCTAGCTCAGGAATCTTTAATAGGATTCTGTTTCTGCTTCATCAGTTTGAATCAAATCCCAAGCAAACCTACAGGGCTTTCCCCCCAAATATAAATAATCCCCCCTCCCAACACAAATGGAATGCACATGCTCTCTCTTCCCCTCTCAAAATGCTGGAAGAGTTTAGGGATCATACTATATAGCAACACCATGTCACAGGATTATTTCCTTCTGCTATTTTAAAAAGTGATTAACTATCAAGAGAGTTGTGGCTGGCATCCATAGCTTTTGTGGGTTTTTTGAGCTGTGTGGCCATGTTCTAGAAGGGTTTCTTTCTGACGTTTTGCCAGCATCTGTGGCTGGCATCTTCAGAGAATGCCAGCCACAGAGAAGATACCAGCCACAGATGCTGGCAAAACGTCAGAAAGAAACTCTTCTAGAACATGGCCACACAGCCTAAAAAACCCACAAAAACTATCAAGAGAGTTGCTTCAGGGATGCAATATGAGAACAGTGTTTCTCATGTTATCTGATGTGGAGGTCCAGCAATTCCCCCCCCCCCCCCCGCCATGTCCCAGGGACTGGCACCATATGTCTATCCATTGCCTACAATTTTTTTGTTTTGCTTTGTTCTGTTTTTTTTTTCTTTTTCCTGGAAACTCACCAGGTACCAGCAGCCCATGACATGAGGGCCAGGAATGCTTCGGTGAGTGGTATTGCAATAAAGAATATCCTAACATTAAGTGGAAAAGCAGTGCTGTGTTCTCAAATCAAATCTATACATATAATGTTGTAAGTTACTTGTTTATGGATAGTTTAGATAATTTTTCAGTGGGGGAACATTATTATTATTATTATTATTATTATTATTACCTAAATAGAATGGAACATCTATAACAAGTATAAAAAAACAACAGTCCTACACTTAGGCTTTCAATACATTACAAACACAAATAAACCGTGAATACACATTAGCCCAACTGTAGGTACCATCTGTAATACGCCTTGTGGTTCTTCACAGAATGTTTGCCAGATCTTAGAAAGTAACTTTTAAAAATAATTTGATCCTGCTCCTCATTTTAAAAATATTTCATTCATTTATTTACTCATTTACCTATACATTTACTTAATTTAAAAGTAATTAAAATTAATTGCTGTTAGTCATTGTGATGCTTGAAAAGTAATTCTCTGCTTTATCCATGGTGTTCCTTGTCAATAATGTGGGATGAAATATCTTAGTTCAAACGAGAGGCCTCACACATAGAATCATAGGGTTCAGAAGAACTGCAAGGGATGTTTAGCCCACTTCCTTACTCACACAAGTAAAGCGCTCCCAAAAGATGGCCATTAGATAACTCAAACCAAAAAAATATATTTAATCATCAGAACACAGAATATAATAGTGCAGGCAATTAAGCAAATAAAACATTGGCTGCCATCCTACAAGGCAGCTAATGGAAGGAAAACTATCATCCTGTCCTCACCTCTGCCATCTCCTGTAACCCCCCTTGGAGGGTTGGAGAACTCTCCTGAAGAATGAGGAAAAGAGTGGAGAGGAACTGTCCAAGATTAAGTTTGGATCCTAAAATAGGTTGACTTAAGAGCTAGAATCTTGTTGGTGCAGTACACTAGCCTAACACTCTTACACTGGCAATCATTCTTTCTCCAGGATCACACAGTGGCAATGAAGGAAGTGAGATAAAATCATCATCATCATCATCATCATCATCATCATCAACGGAAAGTTGCTATCTCCAAGTGGCCTGTTTCACCAGTAGATCTGTTTTATGGTCTGTTTTATGTCACATGTAATTTTGAAGTCAACCTTCCCCAGGCTCCCTGACTCTGAGGACTGAGCCAGGTATTGAAGAAATAGGCTGCTCAGAACCAGAAGCCTTTCTCTTCTGATGATGAATGATAACAAACTGATAACAAATGATAACAAAATGATAACTGCAGAAATAATCCAGTTTGCTTTAACTGCCCTGGCTTAGTGCTAGGGAATCTTGGGAACTGTAGTTTATTATGGCACCAGAGCTCTCTGGCAGAGAAGGCTAAATGTCTCACAAAACTCCAGTTCCTGGAATTCCCTAGCATTGAGCCAGGGTAGTTAAAGCAGTCGCAAACTAGATTATATAGTGTGTTTTGGACCAATGACTTTCACTTACTTACTTCATCACCACTCTGCACCCATAGTCTTTTTCCTCTTGCTTCTATGCCATCATCTGTGCCTGCACCAGCAAAGTTATGCCAGCATAGTGCACCAACATTTGTCCAAGGAATGAACATTTCCTATCCTCTTCTTCCCCAAGTAGAGAGAATCTAATCCTGACCCTCTGGGAAGGCTTTCCAGGGGTCACAGGTGGCTTGCTGGGGAGAAGAAGGAGATTGACATAAATTAATTTATTCATATTAGTCTATCTTGATATCCAATAGATTATTTCTAAAGCTGACTTGCAAACAACATCTCCCAAATTATACAATAGGCAAGTAATTTGGAAGATGCATTCAAAGAAGCAATTTGAATCCAGTCGAAAGATATCTTTTTATCTTCTTAGCAGAGGAACACCATGGACTTGAAAGTTAGCTAGTTCAAACTGAAGAATGGAAGCCTGATACATGATGACAAGACAACTCATTTCTGGAAAGGTTTCACTTTCTGCTTTGGGAAATATCACCCTGAAATTATGGAGTCATATCCATCCGTTCCAACCGCATGTCATACAATCAAAGCACTCCTGACAGATGGTCATCCAGCTTCTGTTTAAAAACTTCCCAAGAAGGAGAATTCTTGGCAAACAGGGGAAGTCACAGCAGACTGAATAAGGGCAACTATTGTCCCCATCTTTAAAAAGGGGCAGGGGAGAAAACCCAAATATTTACCACCCAGATCAGTACCAGGAAAGATTCTAGAGAAGATCATTAGACAATCTGTAAGCACTTAGAAAGGAATGTCATGACCACTAAAAATCAACATTGGTTTCTCAAAAATGAGATGATAGCCATCTCTTTTTTGATAGAGCTACATGTTTGGTAGATGAAGAGAATGCTGTGGATGTAGCGTATCTAGATTTCAGTACTTTTACTAGGCCCCTCATGATATTGCCGAAAAAAGCTAATAAAATGTGGGCTAGACAATGCTACTCTTAGGTGGATTTGTAATTGTCTCACTGATGAAACCTAAAGAGTGTTCACCAGTGGCTCCTCTTAATCAAGGAGAAAAATGACTAACAGGGTGCTACAGGGTTCTGTCCTGGGTCCAGTGCTATTTAACATCTTCATCAATGACTTGGATGCTGGAATAGAGGACATGCTTATCAGATTTGCATATGACACCAAATTAAGAGCAGTAGCTAATACCACCATGGTGTAGTGGTCTGAGCATTGGACTGTGAGCCTGGAGATCAGGGTTCAATTCCCCATTCGGCCATCAAAACACATTGGGTTTATTGTATTTTATGTCAATTTGTATTTTGTGCCACTTTGTCAAATTTTATCTTATGTATTTAGTGTATTTTATGCCAATGTGTATTTTATGCCACTCAATCAAATTTTAAGTCATGGTATGTGTGTCTATGACCATAATAAAATGATTGACTGACTGACTGACCTTGGATGAGTCACACATTCTGAGCCCCAGAAAACCCTGTCATAGGATAGCCTTAGGGTCACCTTGAGTCAGAAACAACTTGGAAGACACACAACAATAAAAAGCTAATACATCAGAGGACAGGATCAGAATTCAAAATGGCCTTTACTGATTAGAAAACTGGGCCAGAATTAACAAAATGAATTTCAGCAGGGAGAAATGTAAGGTGCTACACTTAGAGAGAAAAAATTAAATGCACAGATATAGGATGGGGGATGTCTGGCTTAATAAGACTACATGTGAAAGGGATCTGGGAGTCCTAGTAGACCACAAGTTGAAGAGTCAACTGTGTGATGTGGCAGCTTTAAAAAGCCAATGCAATTCTAGGATGCATCAATAGGAATATAGTCAGTAGATGGAGGGAAGTAATAGTACCACTCTATTCTGCTTTGGTCAGGTCTCACCTGGAATACTGTGTCCAGTTCTGGGCACCACAATAAGAAGAATATTGACAAGCTGGAGGCTGTCCAGAGGAGGTGACCAAAATGGTGAAGGTTCTGGCAACCATGGCATATTGGCAATTAAGATCAGCTTAAGGAGTTGAGCATGTTTACCTTGGGGAAGAGAAGGTTAAAAGATGACATGATAGCCAAGGGATGTCATATTGAAGATGGAGCGAGATTGTTTTCTGCTGCTCCAGAAATTGGAACATGGAGCAATGGATTCAAACTGGTACAAGCTGTATTTCAGTACATGGAGCCAAATAAAACCAAGGTCAACATGTGGTCTCTTTCTCCTCCCCCTGAAAAAAGACAAAAATGAAGAAAGAAACACTAGAATCTGTATGTATCAAAATAGCTTTATAAACTTATATGCATTTCCTGAAATTTCACTCCTGGATTCCCAAATCTTCTTTATACCATTGTTGAGATTCTGGCTAAATTATTTATTATAAAATATTAATTTACACACACCCAATCTCATTGAGAGTTGCCATGTAGTACCGGTGGTTTCCATTGTGTTTTACAAGTAGCTAAGACTAAGCTAAATATGGTAGAGTAACCCCATATATTCATCTCGTTATGTATAGAGTAGGGGCTGAGGCTGAGGCTAATCTTCATAAAAAAAATATTCATAGGTGTAATGAGAACTGAACTCCTTCATCTTTGATCACATCTCAACAGGTGCTTTCCCTCTAGGCTCAAGGTCTGGGAGAAAAAATGCTAAATGTGATAAAACATAGCCAATAAATCAGGAAGCAGCATATTCATCTTTTCACATATTTCCATGCAAAAATTAGAAACTACTACCTCCACAGTCCACTGAAGCAGCACAGTGTAGTTGTTTGAGCATTCAGATCCCCACTCAGCCATGGAAACCCACTGGGTGACCTTGGCCAGGTCATACTCTCTCAGCCTCAGAGGAAGGCAAAGACAATCCTCCTTCTGAACAAATCTTGCCAAGAAAATTCCATGCTAGGGTAAGCATAGGGTCAAAAGTCAGAAACGACTTGAAGGTACACAACAACAAACCTCCACTTTATGCATACACAAGGCAAACATATGAATAAACAATCATGGCTTTTGTCACATCTAGTTTGGGCTTTAGTAGTCTATCCACTGCTCCTAAATTATTGTAAATCACTACCTACCTACTGCAGTGAACATTTTAAACTTTCACTAATAAAGCCTGAAAGTTGTTAGTAAAACGCCTAAGTGTTTCTGTGATTAAACATTAGGTTAATATGTTTACAGCAGTTTTAAGCTGCCTCGTTCTTCATTGTTCATCTTGGTCTGGAGTCTAGGCTATAATATGACATTTCTAGTCTGTCTGATGCATAATGGATGGATTAGCACAGGTCAGCATTTTGTGGACCTCACTAATGTTCCTAATGGTATTGTTGGGTTTGAGATGCATTTCAACCCAAAAGCATACTAATGGGAACTAATTGATATTCCAAAGGTCTTCAGATAGTCATTTTCTTAGCAAGGTGTACATTATACTCCACTATTATCAGACTTTTCATTGTGAACTCCATTTTGATCTCCTGCTAATATGTGATAATCATAAGCAGTATTGGTGCATGCATGCACATGTGTGCATTAATAGTTTTTGTCTACCATAACACATGAAAAGATGCTCAACATTCCAGATATGTATCAAAAAAGTACAAATAAAATTTTAATGCTGGTCTCCATTCTCTTCCATCAGTAGTCTTAACAAAATGGAGATGAGAAATAAATTGCTTCCATAGAAGTTGTGGATGTTCTTTTCACTCCTGTCTCAATGTGTTCCAGTTTAATGGTTCATTTATTCCATGCTTGAGAGGATCTGTCTCCCTCAAAAAATACCATCCTTTTTTCTAGTTCTAAGATTGGAATTGAATAGGCCAATTTAATAGTCTATTTGAAGTTTAAGGAATGGAGTGGTTTTGTGGTTGGGTGAATTGCTTTACTTTTTTCTTTTCAGTTCTTTCCCCATTCCAAATCATCCCAAGTTGATTTTCTTCCATAGTAGAAAAAAAAAAAGGCCAATATTTTTCCTGTGTAGGCTAAACAGTAGATTGGGGCCAATTCTGAACATGAAAACAGTCCATCCATTCATTCACTATCCTTACCATTTCTCCATTGAAACTAGCAGAACTGAAGCAGAAGAAAGAAAACTAGCAGTACTGAAACAGAAGAAAGAAAACATCAGAGAAAAGTTACATACAGTTCCACATAAAGACTTATATTTTATCGGTAGAAATAATGAGAGTAAAGTCCATTGAATCTATTATTAGATGGTGAGCAAATGTTTATCTAAATCCTATTAATTCAATTTATCTTCTTTATTTGGGATAGCCAATAGGATTTAGGCCAATATGTAGTTTGGCTGATATAACAAGTGTATTTGTCATCAACAACTTTGGGGGTAGGAAGGGACATGGGTAGAGTATGGAAAAGGCTGGAAAATAACCTGCAAAATAATTCATCCTTACCTTGATCCTGGTCCTGTTTAAAGACATGTCACCCATCTGGTTTCGAAGTGAAACTTCTTTTAGATGCCTGGGGGCTTTAATGTAATTTTTTTTTTTAAAAAAATTATCCACAGTTTCTTGGAAGAAATGGGTTTTTGCAATGTGTTTCCTGATCCTCAAACTAAGATCATGGTAGAATTGGGGTGGGGTGGGGAGGTGATTGGAGAATGGCACAGGTTGGTGGGTGGTTACCTTAGCTGCTAGCATCCTTGTCTGGCAAGTGCGGTGTTGCCACTTTTTTTTTTAACATTCAGATAAACACATATTCCAATATTCAAAGGTCTGAAATTCTCTTCTTGTTGTAGTGTATGTATTACATTTTATTAAACTCAATGAGAATTTAATCCTGGATTCTAATGAAGATGTCTTGGATCAGGTCGTGGCTTTAAAGGAAACTGAAGTTCATTGTCACAGGCACTCATGCCCAGCTGAGAACCAGAGGGAAAACACAAATACTCAAAATTTCCACCTTGCTGTTCATTAACAGTGTGATTTTATGTGTTCCTACACAGAAGTATGTCCAACTGAGTTCAATGGGATTCACTCCCAGGTAAGGGGTCATTCAGACGTCTTTTGTTTGTTTGTTTGCATGACAATGTGAATCATCTTACTCATGCATTCCGGGTTTGTTATTCACACTATGGAACCACATTGATGCACATCCCTGCAAGTTCAGTTGCTCACATGTCCAAGCATTCAAATAAAGATGGAATTGACAAAGCAAATTCATTTGGAACACATTCAAGGTATGCAGCATTTTATCCTAGGTCTATATTGGGACTGTTTGCATCAGTTATTCACACTACCAACAATGTGGATCTTTAAAAAAAAAACTCAGGGGAAAACCCAATATCAATTATCCCAGATTAAGTGGGAGGTTTGGCAGCCCCCCCCCCCAACTTAATCGGGCACATTCAAGATACATGTGAACAACAGAAATTCAATGATTCATCCTGGATTATGTGTGAATAACCTCTAAGAGGGCAGAGGATTATAGCCTTATTGAAGAATAAATTTGTTTGACCTCAGCATGAAATAGATTTTAAAAAAACATGGGGAACATCAGGCTTTGTTTTTTGTTGGATTGGGGCTGATAGATTTTGTAACCCAAAGAAAGGTTGGGGGAGTGTTAGTTTAATTGTTGGGAAATTAGGTTTGCAAGAGGCTGTGTAATCTTAGGACCATTTGCACCTGTTTATACCCATAATAAATGAGAAGAACTCCAGGATTTTGAGGTGAATTAAGAGGGTTTTATTTAGAAAAATGCAGAGTGCAATTACACACACACAATAGCAATTCATACAGACACAGCATTAGCTAACCAGAATGGAAAGATGGAAATGGGATGGCGGAGTTTGAAGGGTTTGGGAGGGGGATAATTACCTATCTGTTGAATAGATCATGGAAAGCTGAAGTGGTTCAGACTGAGAGGTCTGAGCATGGCACAACTGCATACATGTAGGGTAGTCTGGGACAACTATATATGTACAGTGAGTACACAGAGAAAGCTGAAGTGGGTGGAGTGGAGTGATTTCACAGTGACACAGAACATACACAAAGTGCAGAGGTGTGTACCAGCTTTGTACATAGAGGCTAGGTTTTGAGACCCTTTCTCATACCTAAAGTATAGTCTCAAGTAGAGGACTATCCTATCAAGTAAAAAAGGCTAGATCATAGAATCATAGAATCATATAGAGTTGGAAGAGACCACAAGGGCCATCCAGTCCAACCCCCTGCCATGCAGGAACTCAAAATCAAAGCATCCCTGACAGATGGCCATCCAGCCTCTGTTTAAAGATGTCCTTTCCCAGGAATCAACTATGGGATTCTGGTTAATGGCTTTAATTTTTGTTTTATAAAAACAGAGATTGGATTAGGATATCCCCAGGATGCATGGACAAGGATGTTTGGCTGGAAACACAACAGAGGGTAGGCAGAAAGGTTGGCTTACTGCTTTCCGTGCAAAGAGATCCTTTGTCTCAAAGTGCAACAGAAAATGCAGATGATTTGGGGGACAGAAGGAGCACTTAATACACCCATCTAGATTTGATTGCCCATTACTTGAAAGTGCACATGCCTTGGGACATGCTTCTTTTCTCCTGGGAGCCTGACCTAGTATTCCTGAAAGGTCCCTGGTATACAGAGCAGCTTAGGATAATGAAGCGAGCTGGACAATGACTAGAGCGTGAATGGTGGAAGACTCGGCTCTTATCCGACAGAACTCGCCATAGGAAACATCTTGATTCCTATCGGGAGTCATTCCGTGCAGCACAGAGACTTTTCTCCTCTGCATGCATTGCGTCTGCAGAGTCTTGCCCAGTAGAGCTGTTTAGGGTGGTGGGGGAACTGACACAGGTACCTCCTGTGCAGAACCCTGTACTTAACCCTACAATGGCCTGCTGTGAGGCTTTTAACATCTACTTTGCAGATAAAATCTCTCAAATAAGAGCCTACCTGGATGCCAGTATTTTGACAGAATCCATAGATGAGGTGTCCAGAAACTCCGTTGATGACATTTTATTGGATCAGCTTCAATCTGTGAGTACCAATGACGTGGACAAGGAAAGTGAGGAAGACGACCTGCCCTCTCGATCCTTGCCCATCTTGGCTGGTCGTCCGGGGGGGGGGACACGTTGCAGGTATTCCTTCGGGATACCATCAACGCGTCTTTCAGGGAAGGCACTGTTCCATCTTGCTTAAAGGAGGTGGCGGTCAAATCCCTCCTGAAAAAGCCTTCCCTGGACCCCCTGGACAGGAATAACTATAGACCAGTCTCCTTGCTGCCCTTTCTAAGCAAGGTGATCAAGAGGGCGGTTGCTTCCCAACTCCAAGCTGTCTTGGATGAAACCGATTATCTCGATTTATTTCAAACCAGCTTTAGGACAGGATATGGAGTTGAGACCGCCACGGTTGTGCTGGCTGATGACCTCCGCTTGGGTATTGACAGGGGTAGTCTTGGACCTCTCAGGGGCCTTTGACACAATAGATCAGGGGTCGGCAACCTTCACATACCTGGGGCCAGTCACTGGTCCCCAGGTCTTCCGCCGGGCCGGATGGGGGGGGAAATGGCGGCGCGCATGCACAAATGAGTCACGGCTGCCATTTTGGCAAACAAAATGGCAGCTGCGACGTGCGCAGCGGCGCAGCGGTGGGAGCGCGTGGCGGCGGCGGCAGGGGTTGGCAGGGGCTGGTGGGTGGGTGTGGTGGGCTGGGTGCGGCCTGTGGGCCGTAGGTTGCTGACCCCTGCAATAGATCATTCCATCCTCTTGGATCACCTAAGAGAGTTAGGAATCAGAGGCACTGGAGGCAATCCAGACAAAACGGAGATACTAACAGTTACAGGCCCAAAACCAGGCTTGGGAATACAACTCCCAGTCCTGGATGGAGTCACACTCTCCTCCAAGGTCTGTGTTCACAGTCTGGGGGTACACCTAGATTCGTCACTTCACATGACTAATCAGGTGAATGCGACGGTCAGGAGTGCCTATTATCAGCTTCGGCTGATACACCAGCTGTGCCCTTTCCTGGAGATTAAGGACCTTGAAACTGTGGTACACGGTCTGGTAACTTCACATTTGGATTTCTGTAACGCACTCTACATAGGGCTACCCTTGTGCCTAACCCAGAAACTCCAACTGGTCCAAAATATGGCAGGCAGGTTACTCACTGGTACATCTAGGAAAGAGCACATTACACCAGTGCTGAAATCTCTCCACTGGCTGCCAATTAGTTTCCAGGCAGAGTACAAGGTGTTGGTTTTAACCTTTAAAGCCCTACATGGCTTAGGTCCAACTTATCTCCGGGACCGCCTCTTCCTGTATGATCCACCCCCCCACGCACTTCGGTCCTCTGGGAGGAATCTGCTACAACCTATGAAATCTAGGCTGTCGCAGACCTCCCAGAGGGCTTTCTCTGTTGCCGCCCCAAGATTATGGAATGGCCTGCCAGATGAGATCTGTCTTATTACCACCCTTGACTGCTTTAAAAAAGCAGTAAAGACGGATCTCTTCCGGCAGGCCTTCCCGGAATAATCTCCTGGCTCCTCAAGTTGGTCTGGTTCTGTCAACTCACTCCCCTAGCTGCCACTGCCTGTTTTATGCCTGTTTAACGGCCTTTGTATGATGTGTTGGTTTTACTTTGATTGTTTTAATATTGTCTTAGTTTAATCTATTTTTAAGGGGTGAGGGGGTTGGGGGAGTAATTTGATTGATGTGTTTTACTTTGTATCATTTTAACTTGTTGTACACTGCCCCGGTTGCTTAGCAGAGGGGTGGGTTAAAAATAAAATTTATTATTATTATTATTATTATTGATCTCTCAAAAACATGCTGTTTCCAGATATGAGATATAAAATACTGGGCCCCCAAAATACAGCATGGGGTATGTAGCAGTGGCAGTGGCGGTGGCGGCGGGGCTGAGAGAGCCTTGGCCAGAGGCTAAAGACTAAAAGCCTACCTCTTCCACCTCCTCGGCAACATGGCGGCACAGTGGCAGTGGAGCCTGGAGAGCCCTGGGCAGAGGATAAAAAGCCCTCCCAGTTCCACCTTCTCTGATAGCGCAGCAGCAGCAGCAGCACTGGCAGCGGGGCTGAGAGAGCCCTGGCCAGAGGCTAAAAGGCTAGAAGCCTACCTCTTCCACCTCCTCGGCAGCGCAGCAGCACAGTGGCAGCAGAGCCAGGAGAACCCTGGGCGGAGGATAAAAAGCCTGCCCAGTTCCACCTTCTCTGGCAGCGCAGCAGCAGCACTGGCAGTGGGGCTGAGAAAGCCCTGGGCAGAGGCTAGAAACCTACTTCTTTCAACTCCTCAGCAGCACAGCAGCACAGCGGCGGTGGGAATCTGGGAGAACTTGGGCGGTGGCTTAACCTCCATCATCACCCGCCCAATTACCACAGTCTGTCTACCGGTGGAATTTTAAAATGACTGGGTTGTGCACTCTGAAGCTTATAAAACAATCAATTAGATGGAGGGTGACAGGGGAGCGGCAATTCAAGTGGTGTGAGGCAAAGGAAGAGATGGCAATAGCAGAGTGAAATCTTGTTACAAAAGAAGGCAGGTTCAATGTTTAAAAGTGATCGTACCTTCAGTTCACTTTGTTGCCCAAAGTAGGTCGGGGAGCTTACCAGCCTTGCCACAGAACCGTACCTTGCTCCTTTGTAATGCCAGGTCAGTGAAGAACAAAACTCATATTATCTATGACCTCCTTAGGGATGAAGAAGCCAACCTGGCTTGTTTTACAGAAACCTGGCTGGGGGAGGATAGTGCCATCACTTGGAATCAAGCTCTCCCAGCCAGGTATTCTGTGTATGAGCAGGTAAGGGAAAGTGGGCGGGGGGGTGGAGTGGCTCTGGTCCACAAAGATAACTTTGCCTTGACTAGGATACCTATCTAGAAAACAGACCACTTCGAGAGTATGTACCTGAGCCTGAAAACTAAGGATAGTATAGGGATTCTGTTGGTATACCATCCACCCCGTTGCCTAACTGACTCTCTTTCTGAGCTGATGCAGCTGGTCTCAGAGTCGCTGCTGGAGTCCCCCAGACTTTTAATTCTGGGAGACTTCAACATCCCACTCGAGACCAGTTTAACAGGTGCGGCTTGGCAGTTCATGGATTCCATGACAGGCATGGGCCTATCCCACTTAGTTTCTGGGCCAACATATTATGCTCATCATACTCTCGATGCGGTCTTTAGTATGGAACAGGCATATCCGTGGACAGAGGTAATAAATACCTCTGCACTGTCATGGACGGATCATTTCCTGGTCAAGGTTGGGCTCAGAGTCACTGCTCACCCCACCGGGGGTGGAGGACCTATTAGAATGGTCTGCCCTCGAAGGCTAATGGAGCCAATTGGATTCCAGAGTTGGTTGGTAAAGCCGGCAACCCTGTCGAAGCCCTGATTAATACTTGGAACACCAATCTCACCAGGGCTAGTGACACGATCACTCCCAAGCGTCCTTTCCAACCTACTCCAAATCGTCAACCCTGGTTCACAGATGAACTTAGGAATATGAAGCAGGTTGGACAATGACTAGAGCGCATCTGGCAGAAAACTCAACTCTTATCTGACAAGACTCGTCATAGGAGCTTTCTTCATTCCTATCGAGAGGCAATATGTGCAGCGCAGAAATCTTTCTCCTCTGCATGTATTGTGTCTGCGGAATCTTGTCCAGCAGAACTGTTTTGGATGGTAAGGGAGCTGACATAGGTTCCCCCTGTGCAGAACCCTTTACTTAACCCGACAACACTTTCACAGATAAAATCTCTCAGATAATGTTGGTGTGTGGATGATGAGTGTTGTAGTGATGCCCTTTGGCACCCAGCAGAGTCTGCAGGACAAGCTGGCTGCTGTGAGCCACAGCCACTCTGTAATTCTTACCAACAACTGGCTCAGCTTCCCTTCTTCAAAAACCTGTCTTCCTCAGTCAAGAAGACACATTGTAAAGTCCAAAAGCATAGTTTATTAATGCATATAAAAGTAAAAATAAGATAACTAAGTAAAATCCATTGTGATGAACTTGTTCAGTTCAGCCATACAAGATTACATCTTTTATAATCCCAAAAGCATTAGATCCAACTTGTTGCACTTAAAACCACTGTTGCCAGCCACACACGCTCACATCTTGAACAATAAACAATTTTTAGACAAAGGATTTTCTAGGCCCTTCCCATACTCCACCTTCTAGGTGTTAACCTTATTTTAATTAGATAATGTCTGTATGATGTCTATTAACCCAGCCTCTTGTTGTCCATCATCCACCACGTGACTATCTTTCCCAGCCTAACGATTATTTATGTATTTGATATATCTTGTTATCCATAACAAAGTCTGGTTCCATTAGTTTTACCTCTGGGAAAGTACATGTTGTACTGGTTCTATTAGTTTTACCTCTGGGAAAGTATATGTTGACGTCTGTTCTAGCCACCTGGTGTTGACTCACTCTGTATCTGTAAATATTGTTTTGTGCTTTGTCCAAAAACTGTTCTCAAGTGGAAAATTACAGACACACACACACATCTTTACATTTCACCTTTGACTGTATATCCCATCCATATCCTAACAGATAAGAGCCGACTTAGATGCCGGAATAATAGCAGAAGTGACTGATGAGGTGTCCAGCAAGCCTGTTTTTGAGATTAGACTGAATCAGTTTGAGCCAGTGAGTACCGAGGACATGGGCAAGATCCTTGGAAAAGTGAAGAGGACGATGTGCTCCCTCGATCCCTGCCCATCTTGGCTGGTCGTCCAGGGGGGTGATGCATTGATGGCTTTTCTCAAGACGGTCATTAATGCATCCCTTAGGGAAGGAATTGTTCCATCAAGTTTAAAGGAGGTGGCCGTTAGACCACTCCTGAAGAAACTTTCCCTGGACCCGATGGACTTGAAAAATTACAGACCAGTCTCTCATCTACCATTTTTGAGCAAGGTGATCGAGCGAGACGTCACCCTCCAACTCCAAGTGATCTTGGAGGAAACCGATTTTCTGGATCCATTTCAAACTGGCTTCAGACCTGGATATGGGGTGGAAACTGCCATGGTCGCTCTGGTAGATGACCTTCACCTTAGCACTGACAGGGGAAGCATGACTCAGTTGGTGCTTTTGGACCTCTCAGCAGCTTTTGATATGATAGATCATGACATCTTCTTGGAACACCTGAGAGAGTTGGGAATCATAGAATTATAGAATCATAGAGTTGGAAGAGACCACAAGGGCCATCCAGTCCAACCCCCAGGCACTGTACTTCAGTGGTTCCCCTCCTTCCTCTTGGACAGATTCCAGAGGGTGTCACTCAAGGACAGCTGCTCCTCAAAAGTGGAGCTGAAATGTGGCATTCCACAGGGCATCATCCTGTCCCCGATGTTGTTTAATATCTATGAAGCCGCTGGGAGAGATCATCAAGAGACATGGGGTGGGGTGTTATCAATATGCTGATGACACTCAAATATATTTCTCCATATCTTGGTCAGCTGCTATGATGGCAGATGGCAGTTCTCCCCTCAATCAATGTCTTGAAGTGGTAATGGACTGGATGAGGAAAAACCGACTCAAGCTGATTCCGGACAAAATGGAGGTACTTA
This sequence comes from Phrynosoma blainvillii, assembly GCA_026167975.1. Lineage (NCBI taxonomy): Eukaryota > Metazoa > Chordata > Lepidosauria > Squamata > Phrynosomatidae > Phrynosoma > Phrynosoma blainvillii. The sequence goes on along the minus strand of JANUYF010000001.1, from coordinate 221,958,484 downwards.
CGGTAGGGGCCCCCAAACCAGGTATGAGGTTGAAACCTCCAGTCCTGGGTGGGGTCATGCTCTCCGCTAAGGATTGTGTTCTCAGTCTGGAGGTGCTCCTGGACGTGTCGCTTCACATGACAGATCAGGTGAATGCAACAGTCAGGAGCGCCTATTATCAGCTTCGGCTGATATGCCAGCTGTGCCCTTTTCTGGAAGTAAGGGACCTAGAAACTGTAGTACATGTGCTGGTAACCTCACAACTTGCCTTCTGCAATGCTCTCTACATGGGGTTACCCTTATACCTAACTTGGAAACTACAGCTAGTACAAAATATGGCAGCCAGGTTGATCACCGGAACATCAAGGAGTGATCCCATTACACCTATTCTAAAATCTCTTCACTGGCTGCCTATTGGTTTCTGAGCACAGTATAAGGTGTTGGTGATGACCTTTAAAGCCTTACATGGCTTGGGTCCAACCTACCTAGGGGATCGCCTTCTTCCGTATAATCCGTGCCATGCCCTCAGGTTGTCTGGGAGAAAGCTGCTTCAACTGATGAGAACTTCGTTGGTGGCGACCTCCCAGAGGACATTCTCTGCCACTGCTCCCAGACTCTGGAACTCAAGATGGATCTCTTCCGGCAGGCCTACCCGGAATAAACAATTCATCTATTTTGATCTCCCCTTGTCAGACATTTTCTTATTTTCTTGCCTTTCCCCAGAGTGCTTATTGTTTTTAATTTTGTCTATTGTTTAATTTCTAGTTTTAACTGAGACTGAATTTTATGTATTTTTAATGGGGGGGATAAAATTGTGTTAGTTTACATTGGTTAATTGTTATTGGAAGGGTTATTTTATGTATCTGATTTTAGATGTAAGCCACCTTGATGGCCAAGGCTAAAGGTGGGGTATAAATAAATTATTATTATTATTATTATTATTATTATTATTATTATTATTGTGTGAACAGTTCACAATTCCATTTTGTTGTGGTTTTTTTTTTTTTAATCTTATTAATCTTGAGGGAAGATCATGTGGGGAACTTTAAATGTTGTGGGCTAAACTGAATGAGGAGGCATTTAATTCTCCTGACAGACAAACACACACATTTACACACACACAGGCACACACAGGGGATGGAGACATCTTCATTTGGATACAGGGGGGAAATGGAAAAAAAGTGGGTCAAGGAAGCCCAGCTAGAATTGTAAGTTCAGTCAATAAACATTGTTCTTAAAAGGAGCAGGTCTAACTGAACTCAGTCAGACTTTTATTTTTGAGATGACAAAGATCGAATTGCTCTGTAAGCTTCACTTGAAAAATCAGGTCAGACTGTGATGCCATACATAGTTACTTGGCAATGAACACCAGTGAACAATGGGATTGACATCTACGCAGATGTAGCAAAGACTTGTGTGTTTGATGTACCATTGCCCTGTATGCCCCATGTACAAGCAACCTTGCCCTAAAATCCATACCATTCAAACCAGATGGAACTTATCCCATCTCACTGGGAAGAACAGCTTGAAACAATTGCAATCAGAGGCAAAATTTCAAGTGTTTATAAAATAATTGTATTATTTGCTGCATTTTCCTTATCTGTAAATATTCACATACTCCTCTGGGAGGATGTCAATGGAAACTCAATGGAACTTACTTCAGAACAGAGGGATGTGGGAAGGTTGCACTGTGTGGGCCTTGGCAGTGAGCTCTTCGTGGGCCAAAGCGTGACTTACACCTTAGTAGACCTACTTTTTAAATAACTTGCTACAAAGGAACCATTGTAAGGAACCAACACATTATTTTCTTATAAAGTTTTCTCTGGTTTTAGTATTATGGCTTGGACCAGGGCTGGAAGAAAGTTCCTTTGTTTTTGTTTTGTTTTGTTTGTTTTTTGTTATTGGACTACATGACTGGATGGGGAATTCTGTTGTAATCCAAAAAATGCTATTTTTCCTCAGCATTGCTGAGGAGTCAACAACTCAAGATGGGAACCAGTCCTGGGAAGGAACCATATACATGCCATCCAATGGAAGTGCAGGTGAGTGGTAAGATTGATGGGCAAACTAGAAAGGCTATTGGTTGAGATGATTATGCGGATGTATGTATACTTGCAAGCATGCCAGAAAGAATAAAAACCCCACTGCAGTTGTGTGACCTAAAATAATCCAATACAGTGAACATGTGAACTTGATAGAAATACCCTTTTGTACAGATGTAACTTTGGATGAGGGAAATGTGTGGCTTTCAAGAACACTTTGAGTTAGGATTAAAATGGGTAAGTGTGATATTAACAGGGTCAAAAGGGGGCAGAATACAGTGCACTGGAACTGTGATATAGCCTTCATGTGGATTCAGAAGAAGAAAAAGTCCAAAACTCTTAACCATTTGCTTCCAACCTTCTGTGAGACTGAAGAGCCTGCTATTAAATGTGAGGGGCTAGTGTGACATACTGCCATATACACAATGGGAGCAGATGGTTGTAGCATTCCTAATTTTACCTGTCCACAGTGCTGACAACTTTTTTGAAAACAAACTTTGTGCATCAGGTCAACTGGACTGAAAATCATTTATGAAGATTGCTGAGGTGTATATCACCTGGAGAAAGAAATGAAAGGTTTAAACTAAACTTCAAGGATTTATCAGCAGGCATCATTAAGCTCATTATTTGCTGTCACAAAATACTCAGGTAGTCATCAGCCTGTGCTAAATATAGTCTGATTCGATGTTTTCTTAAAAAGCACCTTCATTCAAAATCTGAAATGGAAATTGAGATGGGCTTACAGTAGCAATATAAGATTTAATCAAGGGAATTCTTACAGGAAGGTGGCATTTGGTGGAAAAAGAAAAAGACATCCACTGAAAAATGGGGTATATGAGCACTTTACTGCAGGAGTATTTATCATAGGCTTGAAGAAAAACAAAAATGATCAGAGTCTTCTCAGGAACCCAAAGCTAAAGGGTTTGCAGCTTTTTAATTTGGAGTGGGGGAGATGATGTGGTTTGGTGTGATTGAGATCCATAAAATATTGCATGGTGGTGATGGGAAAGAGAAGAATAATGCCAGTATTCAGTTATTTGCCATGCTGGTTCATAATATTAAGTCAGGATTTGGTAAAGGTAATCATGGTTTGTTTAAACATCTGAACTCATGCCTGAAAACTAACCATGATTTTGAAGTCTGGGCAGAAAAACCCACCCTATTTTGAAACAAGAGTTTATGCATCCTGGCTTGCATTAAATGTGGATCAGAATTCACTAAGACAGTTAATGAATACATAACCTAGAGTTATACATTTGTGATGAATGTTCCCACTCGCTAGCATATAGGGTAACTATACATTCTGGAAAAACAGGACAATCCCAGATTAGATGGTCTAAAAAAATGTCCCAGCCTGGCTGGGCATTTTACTCCCACAAATCCCAGATTCCTGCCTTGTTCCAGGCCACATTTTGTCAATCTTCAATTAGACTGGAGATTGACAAAATGTGCCTGGAACAAGGTGGGAATAGGCGGCTGAGCTCGGCTCCTTCCCTACTCATGTGACATGAGTCATGTCTCTTCCTCAGGCAGTGTCAGTGGCCAAAATGGTGGCTGCAGTCAGCCCTGAGTGCTCCACTGCACACAGCAAGGCCATCCTCCGACTTCTACGGGCACTGGGCAACATGGCCACGTGGGCCTCAGCCAAGGAGATCTGGCACAGGCTGTGGCCATGCAGCAAGGCCTTCTTCCAAGTCCAGCTCCACTGTGCAGAGCCAGGCTGCAAGAAGGGGGCCACTGCCCTCTTCCAGGTATGGGATACTTCTCCTCCAACAGGCAGAAGGCCAGCAGGGGAAGTTCAGGGAGGGAGGGGGGCAGGTAGCAACACAGCCCCTGCAGGGGAGAGGACTAGTGGAGGTTTTGTGTTGTTGTTGTTGTTGTTGTTGTTTTTGTTGTTGTTGTTGTGTGCCTTCAAGTCCTTTCTGACTTATGGCAACCCTATTATGAGTTTCCTTGGCAAGTTTCTTTGAGGGGGTTGCCTTTACGTTCTCCTGAGAGGCTGAGAGAGTGTGACTTGCTCAAGGTCACCCAGTGGGTTTCCATGGCTGAATAAATTACCAAAATTCCAGCAGGTAATTACTGAGTCCTAGTCCAACACACAAACCACACAAAGCTACATCTCAACCTTCTGTCTAGGGAGAATGTCAAAATCTCCTCCATTTTAAGCATGACTGAGAAGCATGAATTAACTTTTTTTTATTTTATTAATGGTTTTGGTGTTTAGCTGGTCATGTCCTCCATTTTTCTTGAATGCTCTACATTTTGCCCTACATTATTTCCTACATTTTGTCCCTGTTTTGTGGAAGATAATTATGGGAACCCTACTAGCATGTGAACCATCTTCAGCGCAAAGGGGAATTGAGACAGGGCACCTGCTTCTGACTGTTGCTAAAGGTAACATTTGTGGGAGGGGAGAGGAGCATCAGTCAGCAGCTTCCTAAATGACAGAAGAACAGACCCCCACAGCAATTGCTACCCAGTATGTGGGAATGGAAGTCATTACATAACTATGTAGTTATGGTGGTTACATTGCTACAAAGGTGATAGAAAATTCTGGCTATGGTCATCACATGAAAACTGAAGATCTCAGCTTATTTTTGTGGCGGAGGGTTTTTTGTGGTGGTGTGTGCATAATGCTCTGGCAACTTGCAGACAACAGAGAAAAGAGGCACGACCAGTCAGAACTAAAACCCCTCCCCAAGGCTAATCCACCTTTGAATCTTCCTCCCTCAAATCACCTTTCTGCCCCAGTCAGCTTGGTAAGGAAATTCTGTTCCTGCCCAATTCCTTCCTGAACAGTTCTTTCTTTCTTTGTCTACTTAGAAAAGTAGGCTGTCCCTCTTTTAAGAGAGAGAGAAAAAAACTCTCTCACTCTCTCAAAAGAGGCACAGCCTACTTCTCTAGTGCTTTGCAAGCAGAAAAGAATGTGAAGACCCACATCTGAGAACTAATATCTAAGCAGGACTGCTAGTTCAAAGCAGTACTTTATTCTTAGTAGAATACTCTGACTGTTACCTTCCCTCTAAGGTGGAATATAATTCCAGAAGTGACACTGTGAAAATCTGACCCTTCACTGCAAGCACTTGATCCCAGATAGTTATGCTTTGTGTTCCCTGTACTTTCTCCTCCCTATCTTTCCTCAAAGACCAGACATACTTTGTTCACAAAATATGATGTTCACTCTTGAGAGGAGGGAAACGTAGGGTGGTTTCTGCTCAGCATCACCTTCAACACAAACAAATTCTGCACTCTTATGCCTGAGTATGGAATTAACTGATTGCAAATAACTACTTTTACTTTTAATTAATTCTTCCTCCCCCCCCCCCCCCATAATGGTGGAATAATAATATTGCTTCCTAATTACAGCTTAATTTCATTTTCATTTTCATTTATTTCATTTGTATGCCACCTTTTCCCTAAAACTTGGCTCCCAAAGAAAATCAATTTTAAAACTTTAAAAATAAAAATTTTAAAAATTTTTAAAATCCCCACATTAAACAGTATAGCATAATTTAAAACACATACAAAACTTTGGTTTTTAGAAAACAACAACAGACATCCCAATACGAACCTTCCCTGCTTACACATTAAATCCTGCTTAACGCTTCTCCTGCTGCTGTACAGAGAACCCAGGTTGACAAAGCTGGGAGAGGTTAATCCCCACCCCTCCAGTTTCATCCAGCCAGGTCTCTGTAATAAAAGCCCAGGTTGACATGCTCATCCAGCATCAAGTCCTGGATCAAGGATATTTTCCCATTCACCGATCTGGCATTGAGCAATAGCATTTTCAACCATGGAACTGTTGCCAAGGCTATCCAGATTATTTGAAGTGAGGGACAGCTTAGGGGTAACCAACCAATACTCTGTGGTTCTCCTTTATACCATGATGATAGGACAGTCTCTTAATATTTTGTGGTATAACTGTAACTTTCAGTTACTATTCTAGTCATGAGGTGTGCACTTACTAAATTGGGAGGGGGGAGGAGCATCCTATGGTTCAAGTGCTAGCTTATGCTGTGCCTTGTGTTTCTGGTCCTGTGCTCTCTTGTGGAGGTTGAGGCAACAAAAAAGTGGATGGGAAGAGAGTGTGTTTTGTAACACAGGACGGCTGCTTGTAGTACTTGGATTATTTTTTAAAGGCATTTATGTTCTTAAGTGCCATTGAATTGACTCAGGGCAACTCTATGAATGAGAGACTTCCAAGTTACCCTATCATCAACAGCCTTTCTCAAGTCTTACAGACTCAGAGCCATGGCTTACTGGATTGAGTCCATCCACCTTTAATGAGGATTTGTTCTTGTCCTACTGCATTCTACCTTGTTGTTGTTGTTGTGTGCCTTCAAGTCATTTCCAACTTATGGCGACCCTACGGCAAACCTATCATGGGGGGGGGGGGGCGGTCAGTATATTTCTTCAGAGTGGAGTTGCCATTGCCATCCTCTGAGGTTGAGAGAGTGCAACTTGCCCAAGGCCACCCAGTGGGTTTACATGGTCAGACCAGAATTCAAACCTTGCTCTCCAGAGTTATAGTCCAATGCTTAAATCACTACACCATGTTGTACATGCCAAGCATTGTTTTTTTCTAGGGAGTAATGTAGTAACCCTGGTGGTGCAGTAGTTAAATGTCAGTACCCCAGCCACAAGGTTGTGAATTCGATCCCAGGGCTCCAAAGTTGACTCAGCCTTCTATCCTTTCGTAGGTCAGTAAAATGAGTACCCAGCTTGTTGGGGGCACTTGGATTACAGATTGTAAAGTGCTTAGAGAGTACTGAGTTTACTGATAAGCGGTATAGAAATTTATATGCTGTTGCTATTGCTATATTCTCATGATATGTTCAAAATATGATAGTCTCAATTGAGTCATCTTTGCTTCTTAGAGAGTTCAAGCTTGATTTGCTCTAATGCCCATTTATTTGTCTTGTTAGCAATCCAAGATATCAGTAGAACTCTTCTCCAGAACAACATCTCAAATGAGTTAATTTTCTTCCTATCAACTTTTTTTTTACCATCCAGCTTTCACAACCATACATGGAATTTGGAAATACAAAGTTGTGGACAATCCTAACTTCAGTTTTCAATGATATATCTTTATAATTCAGGTTCTTGTCTAGTTCCCTCATACCTGCACTTCCAAGTCCAAGTCTTCTTTTGATTTATTGACTACATTTTCCATTCTGATTACTGACTGAGCCAAGGTATGGAACATCTTTAATTATTTCAATATCTTACTTGTCTACTTTAAAGTTATGTAAATAATCTATGGTCATTATTTAAAGCAACAATATTTGTTAATTCTGAATAACAGAAAGGTAACATGTTAACAGTGTAAATGTAGTAATAACTGAGTGCCACCTGCTCAGAATGGTAACAGTAACTAATTACTTTTCAGACTCTGCTTTACCCTTGAATACCTTTTTGCCTTGGTTTGATACATTATGATTTCATTGGCACACTTTAAAAATCCAAAGTGTAAACTGCCCTTAGTTGTACAGCTACAAGACACTCAATAAAACTATAGGCAGTTGTGACTAAACTGTGTCATTTAAATTATAGTGTCTGCATTGTAGAATTTAATTTATTTAGCTATAATGTGGAAGGTAAGGAGGTTCCTGACACATAGTAGTCTCCGGGCCACAAAATAAAGTGTTTCAATAATCTGATGTCTGACACGCCACCATTCAAACTGTGTCCTTCAGGACAGGTCCCTCCTGACCAGCTCAAGTTAATCTTGAAACAACGAAACAGGTTTTCACAAGGAGTAGACATCATCCTTACAGGCTCTGACAGCCGACCTCCTCACCCAGCAGTCACTTGAGAAACTGGCAGGCTAAAACATACAGTCAAGGTAGATTTGTCAAAAGCCTGCTCTGCTTTCAAAAATAATTAAGCAAATGACATTTAATCTATGAAAAGTGGACTTTACCTTTGTACTAACAAAATAAGAGACTGATTGGCATTCTTCACTCGCCAATGAACTTAGTCTGCTTGGTGTCAGAAATAGCAATGTTTCTTCACCATTAACACCCAGAATATTCATATGTTAATATAATTTCACATGCTCAACTAGATAGATATTGGAAGTACTCCATCTGAATACTGCTCACCCCCTGGATGTAACAGAGCTGGCAGTCCTCTTTGAAAATTAAATCTTCAGCATGGTTCAAAAATGTAATCTCTTCTACTCCAATGTCAGTGCAATCCTTGTGTGTGTTTACCTTTGCAATGAAAAATGTCCACTCTTGCAATATTCAAAGTTATCTGAAATGTCTTGTGCACATAAAATTTATGAAGCAAGACGCACACATCTTCATTTGGAAGCCACAGCTTTTCTCATCTCTCACTTAATTGCTTCCCCCATAGCCTTAAATCAAGGACAAACTCTGTTCAACATAATTACTTACTTCTGCAGCTTGTACGGGAAAGCTGCATTGTAAAAAGCTTAGCTGAAGAACTGTTAGCAATTGCTAAAGGAAGGTGGCTTCTACTGATATGTTTAGTAAAGGTGTCCTTATTTTATAGTTCATACATAAAGCTGCAGAGTGCAACTCTCTACAGCCTGTAAAATATTTTTAGATACAGTTGAGATTATAATCAATCATTGCGGTGAAAAAGAGTTATCAATATGTGATATTAATGTCTGTTTGTTGGTATGTGCCTTCAAGTCAACTCCCACTAATAGCAACCTGATCTTAGGATTTTATTGGCAAGATTTATTCAGAGGAGGCTTGTCACTGCCTTTAGTGTTCCTCTTAAAATCTGGAACACTCTTTAAATGTTACAAAGCAACACTGGTAGACCAACTTCAGGCTTATGGGTTCTGCTTTGTTTTTCAATAGAAATGGAAGATCCTCTAGTCAAAGTCTAGTGCCAAAGACATATACACTTAGAAAAGAAGGATACTGAACTCAAAAAGAAATAAAAATTCTACATGGGCAAATTGTGAGATGTCACCAATACACAGAGTTCACAATCATTCATCAAAAAAATTCAGTCCTCTTACTTTCCAATCTTTCTTCTTTTTAACAGTACAATTAGGGGAACAAGGATCAAATCCTTTCATTCCCATATTTTTTAAATAATTGAGAATCCAAAATCCTTCTTGATCCATTGCAATCAATCAGGTATCTCCCAATAGGTCCAGATCTCTCTTATGATCACCTCTTATCATGCATCATCACAATTATTGTTATTATTTGATTTATATTCTATGAATATGGACACTTCTTTCTTCCAAAAAGCCAAGAAATTATACCATATATACCATATTTTCTGGTGGTTAAGACAACTTTTTAACCCAGGAAAATCTTCACAAAAATTGGGGGTCATCTTATACGCCGGGTGTCGTCTCATAGGGAGGGTGCTGAAACTTCTGAGCTGGACTGGAGGATCTGCTGTCATAGAATCATAGAATCATAGAATCATAGAATCATAGAGTTGGAAGAGACCACAAGGGCCATCCAGTCCAACCCCCTGCCATGCAGGAACTCCCAATCAAAGCATCCCCGACAGATGGCCATCCAGCCTCTGCTTAAAGACCTCCAAGGAAGGAGACTCCACTACTCTCCGAGGGAGTGTGTTCCACTGTCGAACTGCCCTTACTGTCAGGAAGTTCCTCCTAATGTTGAGGTGGAATCTCTTTTCTTGCAGCTTGCATCCATTGTTTCGGGTCCTAGTCTCTGGAGCAGCAGAAAACAAGCTTGTTCCCTCCTCGATATGACATCCCTTCAAATATTTAAACACGGCTATCATCAAAAACAGCCATGGCCGCATCCCAGCCATATGTGGTGACCTTATGAAAGCAGCAAGGGTGGTGCTGTACAAGTATGGTAGAAGAAAATCCACTCACCAGGCGTGCATGTGTGAGATCTGAGAAACAGAGAAGAAGGTAATAGGATACAACAACCAGCCAATCGCCGGTAAGGTACATTGCTTGCCGTGATTGGCTGGTTGTTGTATACTGGGTACCACATTCAGTACAACAGCAGTATCTGTACCTGTTCATACAATATAGCACCAGTACATACAGTACAGTATACAAATGTCCAACAGTCAAAACCCCATCATGGCTCCACCAGCAAGAAGAAAGAAATATGAAGCCAGTTTCAAACTTAAAGTTGTAAACTTTGCCATGGAACATAATAACTGTGTTGCTTCAAGACAATATGGAGTAACAGAAAAGATGGTTCAGGACTGGAAAGCAAATTAAAAAGCATTAAAGAGTATGCCAAGGGGTAAGTGTACATTAAGAAGAGTCACCCCACATTGGCCAGAACTCAAAAAACATGTAGCAGACACAGTGAATGAGCATCGCCAAAATGGTTATGTAGTGACACGAAATAAAATACGTTTGTTTGCACTTCAGTGGGCCAAATCTAACCCAGATCACAACAACAGATTTAAGGCCACTGTATCCTGGTATACTAGATTCATGAGAAGGCATAATATGGTACTGAGGCAAAAGACGAAAATCACCCAAAAATTACCTGCAGATCTTGATAGCAAAGTAAATAGTTTCCATCGATACATAATACAACAGCACACTAAACATGGCTATTCGTTAAGTAGTATTGGAAATATGGATGAAACGCCAATGAATTTTGATATGGTTGGAAATAAAACTGTCCATCAAAAAGGTGAAAAAACAATTTTAATTAAAACAACAGGACATGAGAAGTCCAATTTTACAGTGGCACTAGTATGCACAGCTGATGGCGCCAAACTGAGACCAGTGATTATTTTTAAAAGAAAAACAATGCCAAAACTCAAGTTCCCTGTTGGTTGTTTTATACATGTGAATGAAAAAGGCTGGATGGACGAAGAAGGGGTAAAGCTATGGCTTGATAATGTATAGAGCAGGCAACCAGATGGACTTATTCAAATATGTACTCTACTGGTGTGGGATATGTTCAGGGCTCATTTAACTCCCAGCACCAAGCAAAGGCTTGCAAGACTAAACACAGATGTGGCAGTTATTCCTGCAGGATTGACATCGTTTAAAGATTGCATTCGAGAACAGTGGAATGAATGAATGGTTAGCAGCGAAAAGTCATTCACAAAAGGAAGAAACATGCGTGCTTCACAGTTGGATGTTTTGTGCAAGTTTGTCATAAAAGCCTGAAATTATATTGATGCAGAAACAGTAATCAAATCTTTCAAGAAGTGTGGCATGTCAGGGATGATGGGAGTTGTAGCTCTTCACCTCTGGCTCTAATTCACCACCTTGTTATGCAGCAGAGCTGACCAGCTTTGATCAGTGGTTGATGCTTCTTTCCCAAGCAGCAGAGTTTCAGAGAATAGGCTGAAGACCCTGACAAACTCTCCAAGCCTTCTCACTCTTCTTCCTGAGATGTCTCCAAACTTCTCCAGGATTCTTCTGGCTCTTGTATCTTCCCTCAAGACACCAGACAACTCAGTAGTCTTATATAAAAGATCTACTTTATTCTACTATATACACAAATACTATATGCCCTACAAATCACAATCTCTACACTTCACAATATCTCAAAAACTACTCCACAATGTACATTAGCAAACATTGCAATTTATAGCCATTGTTAGACACCACCCACCAGTCAGTTTCCACCCAGTGGGTGTGTACATACATCTTGATTGGTCCACATAGATCATCCCATACCTAAGACCAACCCAAGTGTTTCATCACTTTACCTTGACCACTTAATGAGTCTCAGGTGTTTGCAATCTATCACAGGTGTTCTCAATATACCTTCTATAACTTTGTCCTTGGCTCTCAAGGCTTCTTAATTATATTATCTTTTTCACCTGTGTATCTTCCTGATTGCTCCTGCTTAGTCACTTTGACATTCACATACATATTTTTATTTCTATTACTGTATATCCCATGTTGCTTTTTCCTTAACATGGCATATCAAATTCATTAAATGGTATGGAGGACGCCTCCTCGTGGCAAGAAGAGGAAGCCGAAGCTGAGACCACACCATCTGATACAGAATTGGATCCATACGATGACTGCCTTACAAATGTATCACAAGATGTCATTGATGTATTTCTGATATCAGATGATGAACAGGAGGAGTTTGAAGGCTTTTAAAGGGAAACTGTCACGCCAGCAAAACCTGTAAAAATACCGTAGCTTGCAGTTATGATGGGTGTTGCTAACTCGCCAGGGACTTGCCTGGCACCTGCTCTCTCTCTATTGTTTGTTATCTTCCTCCTATCATCATCAGTTCCCATTTGGTTGACAGCTTAGAAAACAAACAGCATGGCAGCTCCCATGGGTTTATTGTCTTATCCTTCCTTTCAGCTTTAGAGTGAATTAGGAGAAGTTTAATCCACTTGCACTGTTTTATGTTTACATGTTTGATGACAAACAGCCTTATGTTTATAAGTGACAGTTTTCCTGCTAGGTACCTGCATGTCATAATCATTTGAATTAAAATTACCATATTGAAATCAAATCTGATGGGTTTTTAAATTTTTATTTGGTGTGCATTGGAAGAGGAGTAGTCTTATACGGCAAGTATATCCCAAACTCTATATTTTAACTGGAAAATTTGGGGGTCGTCTTCTACGCCCAGTCGTCTTATACGCCAGAAAATATGGCATGTGCCCTTTGCATGGTTCCCACAATAACCCAGCAAGATAGGTGAGGCTGAAGGATAGTTATTGGCCAGCCCACCATCATGGCTGGCTGAGAATTTGAACGTGGGCCTAGCCAGCAATGCCAAAATATGGTGCAGAAGGGCATGCTTCACTAGGACCTGGAGATATTGGTGTGGGGGGAAACTACAGCTTCATTGCCATACAGAAAAACATGAGGCTAAATTATAGATCATGATTGAGAATCATGTGTGGGAATGTATTTACCTACTGTATCTGTGCCTACTGTCCAAATCCTGTGACTCTCTCTAACATCTAAGAAAGAAGAATTTTTGAGAATTGGGAGTTGTAGTTTGGAGTCAACTAGAAGCAGTGGGTCAGACAGAACAAGTGGCATTCTGAATAAGGAGTTTGTTGCTTCAAGTGCTTCTCTAGAACAGAGAGAATGTGGCTTGAGTGCAGTTTTTCTCGGACTTGTAGGCTGTGAGCCAAGAGGAATGTACAAAGTTCAGCACTTCCGGTTGGCTATGGCCCCGTAATGGGATGGTCTCCAGACTAGCTCCGGTGACATCTCACATCTTGAGGTGTCTGGGTCTGAGGACAAACAAAAATCTGTTCCAAAAGACCAGAAATTACCCCCTAGGTATAGGTGGTTCAGAGGAGGCTTGACCGAGGTCTAGATTTTGCGTTGCAGGTGGTTGGTGGTTCAGGACTGGACGTTGAAGGTCCTGAGTCACCTCGGTGGACTCAGAGGGACCACAGAGCAAGCCACGACCCCAAGAAGCAGTGAAGTTTATTTCACACAAGGGCACCACCAATTTTTAATTTATGAAGACGTTTATGATGCTGGAGGAATAAGGGTGAACTGTTGCACTGAGAAGCTATATTAATAACTAGAGAATTAACATCTAAGAAAGAAGAATTTTTGAGAATTGGGAGTTGTAGTTTTGGATTAAATATAGACTGGATTGGTCACCAAGTTGGTCTTGCTATTTTAATTTCAGAATCTCTGCAACATATTGGAGCATATAGATTAAATTGTAAGTGATGAATGAAAGCAGAAGTGATAAATTGTGATCTTATCTCCTAAATAAAGGCTGCTATAGTGTTGGCAAAAAGACTCTTATTTGGAAGAGATGCCCTTGGACACAAGGAGTTAACAGACGGAGTTTACCATTGCTGTTCTGCATTCTTATCTATGGCCTTGGGGATGTTTTGCTGAGTTGTGTCCATGGCAACAGGGGAGTCTCCACCTGTCCGCTGTGCTATGAGGAGCTGGGTTTGTCTACGTGTGATCGAACGCTGAAGGAGGGCATTGGTGATGCTGAATATTAAAGGCTGGGAGCTGGCCAGAAGACATGACCATAGAGACGAGGAGGGCATAGCAAGGTCGAGTGGAGGAAGAGAGTGGAAGAAGGAAGTGAAAGTGGATGTTCAGATGATAGAAACAGGAAGCAGTCTATAGAGGAGAAGTTAAGGAGTCAGAGAAGAATCATAGTGTGTGTTGAACAGATTGATTGATATTGGAATCAAGAAATACAGGAACTGTTAGGATGTATTGTGAAGGTTGATGGGGTGGTATCCTTATTTTGGAATGCTGATTTTTGAAGAAACGGAATTTACAGATTTGAAGAATGTTAACTGGGATATTTGGTAGGAGTGGACTTAACAGAGGGACGTGAAATAGATCCGGATTTGACACTAACTGTTGGCGGTATTTAGATTGGTGATCTGATAGGAGAGGAGAGGCTGTGGGTGGTGTGGATTGTGAAGCCAGATTTTGGAATACTGGAAGAAGACTTAGTGTAATACTATAGGGTGGATAAAACGCTGAAAATAGAATTTTTGGAGTAAGAAAATAGCTTGTTTAACTTACCATTACCTAAATTAGTGAAGCTGATAATAGAGATCACAATGCAATCAAATAGATCTGATAAAATGATATTTTGGGGTTAAGCTCAGAAGATTTCGCAATCGCAAAATCAAAGAAGATCCTCAATTGAAAAGTCTAAAAATACTGATATTAATCAGATCATATTGGAAAAAATAGAAACGCTCTCTGTGAACTTCACACAACAGTTAAATTAGTTTAAGAGAGAAATCAAGCAAAAGATCCGGGCTGATCTGAAGGAGATTAATCAAACGGCAGATATGCAATCTACAAAACGAAGAGTAGATATTTTGGAATTTAAGAGTGGCAAACTTGAACTGAATATGGCCAAATTGGAAAATAAGAAAGAGGAAGAGCTCGATGAAAGAGCTATTTGGTAACAAAGAATGAGAGAAAAAGTAGTGAAAATAAGAGCACAGGTTGAGGAGTAAAATGAAAATTTGACAGAGAAATTAGTGCCTAGGATAGCTCTTTTCTTAGACAAAAAACGTCAAAATTTTGAATTGGAAATAGACAAATTGTACCGTGTAAATTATCAGGTAGCTAAACAAATAGAGTTGCCAAGAGATATGGCTGTTCATTTTGTAAGAAAGCAAACTCATGATCTCTTCCTAAATAATGAATCCCCTTTTAAATTTGATGATCAGGTGTTGAAGGTGTTGAAGGATGTATCAGTGAGATTGCTGTGAAAGAGAAGGGAATATACAAATTTAACGACTCTCCATAGAAGAGAAAAAATTCAGTATTGCTGGGAAGTCCCGGAGGGTTGACTTTATGGAGGAAAAAGAAAAGGGTGAGAATTACTTCCCCTGAACAAGCTAAGAACTTTATAAAGCAATGTTTTGGGAGGGAAAAATCTGTGGATAGAAATGCTGATAACCCAGAAGTAGATGTTCAAGGAGAAGCAGAGGAGGTAGAGGGAGGATCAGCAGCCTCAAATGCTTTTATAATAAGGGGAAGTGATGTAGAAGATGAAGATGATGAGGAATTGAAATTGAATACTATGTCAGATGAAATAGTACGGGACTTGGACTGTCGAGAAGAAAAATGCATTGAGGACTTATCTCCTGCGAGGTTTGGTGTAGAGGAATATATTGACAATTGATAACTGATTAACTTTTTGTCTTACTGTTCAGTTGTCTGACATATTCATTTGATTTAGAATGGGCCTGGGTGACCTTTTGAAGATTGGGTCATGGAATGTCTAGGGTATGAACACACCTCAAAAAAAGGAAAAAAATATTCCACTACTTACAAAAATTGAAACTAGATGTATACTGCTTGCAGGAAACAAGAATTAGAAAAAGGGATTCTAAACATTTACGTTGTCTTAAACTCAGTCAGGAATTTGTAGCTGTCTCAAAAATGTTTTTAAAATGGTGTTGCAATTTATGTCAAAGCCACTTATGAAGCCAAAAAGATTTGTGATGATCCGGATGGACATTTTTTTATTTTAGAATTGGTTCACAATGGGGGGGAAAATATTGATCAGTGTTTATGGCCCCTTGGATAATAAAGGCAGATTTTATATAAAAAAATTAAGAGAAAAATTGATTATGTTAAAGCATGACTCTATAATTATGTTGGGTGATTAGAACGGGGTCATGGACCCGAAATTAGACAGAACGTCCAACAAAACAGTAAAAAAAAAAATAAGGGAAATTGCCAAAATAATTTTTTGAATTGGTTGATGTCCTGGAATTACACGATGCCTGGAGATTTAAATATGAAAATACTAACGAATTTACTTTTTATTTGAACAGGCATCACTCATGGTCTAGACTCGACATGATTTGGATTTCAGCCCATATAACATCAAAAATCTTTAAAATGAAAACTCTTCCAAAGGTAAGGTCGGACCATAATCCAGTTGTATTGGAGCTACAATTTGGGAAGAAGCAATATAATTTAAGTATCTTGAAAGATGAAAAAGTTTATAAAAAACAATAGTTAACTATTTCAAGGTATGAATAAAGGTACTCCGATGCATATTGTGTGGGATGCCTCAAAGGCAGTTATAAGGGGCTATATAATGCAGAAGGCTTTTGAGTGGGAAAAGAAAAAGAAGGAAAAAGAGTCTAAATTGAATGAAGAATTAGATAGATTGGAGAAAGGTTTGAAAAAAGATCCTAAAAACGTGGAAGTTTTGAATGAAATTAAATACATTCAAAAACATTTATCAATTTTGACAATGGAGGAAATTGAGAAAAAAATGAAATTCGTTAAGCATAAATATTTTGAAGGAGCCAATAATTACTAGCTTATGACTTGAAAAGAGAGAAATTGCAAAGATCAATTACTAAAATAAGGGATGGGGCCAAAATTGTGACGAATACAAAACAGATTCAAAAAAATTTTGTAAGGCATTTCATGGAGATTTATAGAGAGACGGTGGGTAGGAAGTCAGAAATCCAGGAATATTTGGAAAAACAGGAAATTATGACATTAACAATGGAACAGAAATTAATGTTAAATCAACCAATTACCTGTGAGGTACTAGCTGTGGCTATAAAAAAATCTAAACCTGCGAAATCTCCTGGTCCTGACAGCTTCACAAATGAATATTATAAAATTTTCAAAACGCAATTAGGTACCCCATTGGTTGAAACAGTGAATGGAATTTTCAAAGATCAAATTCCTCAAACATGGAACCAAGCCAATATATCTTTAATCCCCAAAGAAAATAAGGACTGATTAGATCTAAATAATTACAGACCAATCTCTCTTTTAAATCTGATTATTAATTATTCGCAGCAATTCTGGCGGAAAGGTTAAAGAAAATTTTATGTAATTGGATACACTCAGATCAGAAAGGCTTTCTCCCAAATAGAAAAATAAAAGATAATATTAAGAATTTGTTAAATCTAATAGAAATTCATGAGAAAAACTTAAATAAAAAATTGGCTATGATTTTTTTAGACACAGAGAAAGCATTTGATAATATAAAATGGAATTTCATGTTTGGGGTTCTGAATAATATAGATGTGGGTGAGACCTTTCTTAAATGGATTATAAAGATATACTTGAAACAAGAAACCTCCATTTTAATTAATGGTGTTAAAACATCAACATTACAGATTACGAAGGGTGTTCGCTAGGGTTGCCCATTGGCTCCTCTCTTATTTATACTAACCCTCGAGATTTTGTTGAATAAAATTAGAAATGACAATTTGATTAAAGGAGTTAAAATAAAAAAAGGAAATTATAAATTGCAGGCTTATGCAGATGATGTGGTCTTGATGTTATAAATCCCTTCTGAATGTAGTGAACATCTAATGTTAATTCTTAAACAATACAGAAAGGTTTCAGGGTTCCAAATTAATATTTCTAAGACAACGATGGGACTGTTGAACTTCCCTGAAAAAGAGGCAGATATTATTGTAAAGGTAACCAGTTTTCAAAGAGTGAACAAAGTAAAATATTTAGGCATTATTTTGACATCAAAAAATACTGACTTATTTCAAAATAACTATAATAAAATTTGGAATGAAATTAGAGGTGATCTTAAAAGATGGGAAAAGTTAAAATTGTCATGGTTAGGCAGAATTACGGTGATAAAAATAGCAGTGCTACCAAAAATGATGTTTTATTTTCAAAATATTCCAGTTATTGTGAACAATGTGCCATTTAAAAGATGAGGAAAAGATATCATAGACTTTATTTGGCAAAAAAAAAAGAAACCAAGGATTAAATTAAAATTACTTCAGGATACCATTGATAGAGGGGGACTCGCTCTCCCTAATTTAAAATGGTATTATGAAGCTTGTGCATTAGACTGGCTGCAGGACTGATTTAAATTAGATAATATGAGAGTATTGGCTATTGAAGGATTAGGTACATTTTCGTTTTCATGCCTATTTATTTTATGATAAAGCCAAGGTCGATAAAAGTGTTAATAACCACCTTCTTCGCAAATCACTGCTAAGGGTATGGAAGAGACATAGGAGTAAATGGTGCCCAAAAATTTCTCTTTGGGCTTCTTCTGTGGAAGCTCTTATAAAAAGGTTTACTGTAATGAAAGGTGGATTTGTTACAAGGACATTACTAGAAAGGTTCAAGACACGATTATTTTGAAATCTCAAGAGGAATTATTGGGGACCGGGTATAACTGTAAGTGGTTCGCTTACAGACAATTGGTTGAATGATTTAAAATGGACAATAAAATGTGTGGAATTGGTCCAGGTGATGTGGAATTGAAGAAAATCATGAGGGTGGACCCAAAAAATCAATAGCTAAATTATATAAATTAATACTGAAATGGGAACTTGAGGAAGGAACAGTTAAATAATATATGGTAAAATGGGCTATTGATTTGAATCAGAGTATAAAGTTGGAACAATGGAGGAAAATTGGAAAGTCAGGATTAGATACACATTAAGTGTTGAGTTAAGAGAGAATGTATATAAATCAATGTTTAGGTGGTATCTGACCCCCGCCAGAGTCTCTAAAATGTTTAAAGGATCTAAGCCTAATTATTGGAAGTGCGGAATAGTACCTGGTATATATCTACATATGTGGTGGAACTGTGCAAAGATATTGGAAGATGATTCACCGGGAGATGAAGAAAATATTTAAATTGGAGGATCACCCAGACCCCAAGCTATATCTGTTTAATATCTCAGATGATACTAAATTAGAAAGAGAGAATGGGAAAATAATGTTTTTGGCAATAATTGCTGCCAGAATACTTTATGCTAAATATTGGAAGCAGAAGGAGATCCCAATGTTAGAGGAGTGGAAACTAAAGCTCTACGACTTCTATGAATTGAATAAGTTATCATATTTAGTTAAAAATAAGGCCCTATCAGGTTTTTATAAAGAATGGAAGTCGTGGATTTCTTATGTGCAAGAGCAAGGTAACGAAAATAGATACATAGTATTAGTGGATACATAACTCCTTAGAGTCTACGCTCATGGTTTGATAATAAGCTAATATATCACTACAATATGTTACTATTATATACTGTATATAGTAAGACTGAGGACGTATAGTATGTAATTCAGCTTTCATTATGGTTCTATATAATTACTAGGACATTTAGGTTATTTGAGACTTGATGCTGCTGAGATGCAAGTACTCCAATGGATAATTAGTCAATTAGTTAACATTTTAGATCATAACTTGGTGTTATTATTTCTTTTTGCTATTTCCAACCATTTGTTGTGTTGATAGGTCCTCGGTTTGAGTATAGTAATATATATATATATATATATATATATATATATATATATATGATTCTATAGATGTTGATGTAATAACTATATGAAAAATTAAGAGTTATAGCAGTTCTAGGTAAATATTGTTCTTCTCAGGCACAGCTTGAGAAGTCATTTTTTTTCTTTTTTACCCTACTGTTAGGATTTAAAATTTTCTTTTTTTCTTTTTTGTCATATATCAGTGATGTATGAGAGATTATACACTGTTGTTGTTTGTGTGTGTGTGTGTGTGTGTGTGTGTGTGTGTGTGTGTGTATATATATATATATATATATATTGTTAATAAAATCTTTTTTTTAAAAAAAGGAATGTACAAAGTTCATTTGCATAGGGACAGCTGCAGAAAAGGACAAATCATCACAATCATCAGGGACATTTATCTCAGGACAATGGGAGCTGGTGCAGCTAGGAGTATTTCTAGGCCCAGAACATATGAGTAAATGCCTAGTTCATATGTACCCATTTATACACAGAAACACAAACCATACACCTGACGGTAAGTGCCATGCAGGAAGGTAAAACATGATCAAGGCTAAATGACACAAATCAATCATCTCATTTTTAAAACAGAGTAGGACAATTCAAATTATTGGAGTAATACACTGACATGAACAAAAACAATATGAAAATTGTTTCAGCAGAGAGAGGTCACTTGAGGTAATGAATGATGAAGATGCCATATGCATCTTGCGAGTCCAACATAATATTTGCAAAAGATAGTCAAGTAATATCACCATTAGCTCCACCCAGTTCAAAAGGAGATTTACAATAATCGGGACAGAGTGTTATCACACCATCTCTTTCATAATTTTCATAGATCCAGGGCTGTGGTCAAGAACATTGCAGATTCTATAAAATGGTCCATGTACTGTCTATCAAAAAATGTTCTCTCTGATGTCCTGATTCTTAACTTGGAATATGAACTTGCCTAAAAAACAAAAAGGACAGCCATCCTTTTGGTGTTTTATGCACACATAACTTCCCTTATACATGTGTTTGTATTTTGGGACTATTGCTTAATGTTCATATTCAGTTTGCAGTTGTGTAAGCAAGGTTCTACAGGTGTAATTGTTGCACAAGTCCCTGGTGCCTTCTTGGATGGTACATTATTATCTGTTGGTGCCTTTGGTTTACCACTTAAATTACTGGGACTGCAGAGACAGCCATTGTGTATTTCCTCTATTACAACTGTGCAATAAGCAAGTACATTTGCAGACACACAACTCTCTACAGCCTGATTACTCAACATCAGTATTCAGTAATGGGGAAGTGATTCACTTACCACTTAGCTATGTGAATGTAGATTTACACAAGCATGGTGTAGGATGTTGCTCTAGTTTTGAAAAGAGATTTTTTTTTTGAAAGGGGACTGATTTTTTTCCCCAGCCATCCTGATCCTTAGAAAAATACAAAGGCAGTGGATGGCAAAACTGGAACAGCTGCATTGTTAGAAAAGCTACTGAATCAATTAGGAGTGTCAAGGCATCCTCAAAATATAGGTAATTTTTGTGAGAGTTGGGATGTACGTACACTATACTGTTGTAGCATTTTTGTATCACTTTAAATGTCATGGCTCCATCCTAGGGAATCCCAGGATTTGTAGTTTGGGAAGCTCTACCATTATTGTTCAGAGGAGAGGGCTAGAGCTTTCTAGCAGAGAATTCTAAATACCTCCCCAAACTACAAACCCATGATTACCTAGGTGAGAGCCATGGTAATTAACACAATATCAAATGCCCATAACTGTGTAAATGCACTTTTGGTTCAAACAGATATCATATGCAAAATATAAGCACGTCAACTTATCCTGTTGTTTTATCTCACAGAAATTCCAGAGTCTCTCCTCAGTTGTTTCCTTCATTGATAGTTGTATAAGCCTCTCACTATGGAAATGTCTTGGGACAAATTTATCTGCTGCTTCTTCATCAGACTTTTAACTTAAGTAACCAATTAGATAGTTAATGATAAATGTGTAATGCGATGCACTTTACAAAATTATATTAGACATTTTTATTAAACCAATGATTTTTCATTAAACAAAATTAAATGAAAAGAAAAAGACAACAAAAACAGGCTGCAGAGATTAATGGGAACTGCAACCCCACCTCACCCACTTAGGTCAACATGGTACCCTCCTGAATATTTTTCGTCCAGACTTGCTCACTTCTGGTATAACCAATGATGAAAGGGGAGGAGAACTCTTCATGGAACAGAGGCAATGAGAATTCTAAGCTACCTGTCAGCCATCAGTGTCTGTTCTGGGTACAGATAAACGGTAGAACCAGATAGATGGGTCAGTTGTTCCTGTCATATTATCAAAAACTTCCTAATAGAGCTTAGTGGTAACCTCCTGACTACAGTCTGATGAAGTTTTGGGCATTGTAAAACAGAAATTCACCCCAAGAATGAAGGCACATTTTTTTGACTTCCACTGTTGTGGCTGCTGCCTGTTAATTAGGTCCTTATTACACCATGCTGTTATACTGTCACAGCAGTGGTTGAGTCACGTTTTTGTCTCATCCTTATCACATGACAGCGTGGTTCTCCTGGTGCTGTTGTGCTGTGCTATTGTTGGGAAAGTGCTTTTTTTTTAATGTTGCAAATAATCCGTTAATTACTCGCTTTCCCACTATGCTAGTAGCCAGTTGGAGTGCAGATGTCTGCAGATTTTGCTTCAGTGTGAGCACAATTGATTAGAGGATGTGATGCAGGTGTGGTCTGGTTGTCCATCCCCTGGGGATTCCCAAGGAAATCTTCAGCAAGGAAATCTCAGACTACATATGGTGCTTGAGCAAGGAGAATAACACTTCCCAAAAGAATAGCTGTGTTTTCTGTTGTCTACATTTTTGAAACCTTGTTCAGA
The DNA here is from genome assembly GCA_026167975.1 of Phrynosoma blainvillii. Lineage (NCBI taxonomy): Eukaryota > Metazoa > Chordata > Lepidosauria > Squamata > Phrynosomatidae > Phrynosoma > Phrynosoma blainvillii. Next base: position 221,935,914 of record JANUYF010000001.1, on the reverse strand, counting down.
TTTTTTATGTTTTATAAATGTGGTTATACTGCAATAATGCTGTGATCCTTACCTGTTAACCACTGAAAGTCACTATTCAGAGGCCTTTACTGCATCGGGTGTTTTCCAAAGACTTCTTTCCTGTGGTAGCATACCTGACATGCCCTATGGGGTTTCATATTTTCATATTTAGAGCTGGTGTGTTATTAAGATGGCATTATGACCTTTGGAATGCTAAAAAAATTTGCATGGGAAAGGCATGTTGACCCAAAGACATGCGAAGGATCTGGGTAATACCAAATAAAGATTAGATAGATTTGCTTATCACTCAGTCCTCCCTGCAGGCTTTCCACCTATCCTCTTGCACAGGAGACAAAGGTGGTCTCATTGCACTAAGGTGAGTAAGGGCCTTTGCAGACTGCCAGAAATAGTGCAAATTGGATCCACTTTAACTGCCCTGACTCAGTGCTAGGGAATCATGGGAACTGTAATTTATTGTGGCATCAGATCTCTCTGACAGAGAAGGCTCAATGTCTCAGAAAAAAATACAATTCCCATGATTCCCTAGCATTGAGCCAGGGCAGTTAAAGTGGACTCAGTTTGCACTATTTCTAGCAATCTGCAAAGGCTCTAAGATTATTTTTCCTACCTATCCCCTGCCATGTTCCCAGCCAATTTCCCTATCCATCTATCTTGGGGCTGTCCTACATCCAGTCACTGTTTTGTTAAAGTTAATACCATCCACAGAAATTGCCCTTCTTGTCAATTCCATGGGAAAGCATTCTTTGTACTTCATGTACAAAGGCACCAAACAGGATATAAATACACCATCATGTGGCATACAACTGGCAACTATTGGAGCTTTGTCCATCCACCCAGAGCTTATTTTTCCTTTATTGTCCTCAGACACTGTCTGAGCCACACCCCACTTACCATGGATTCCTCTGTAGAACTGGTAAACAACACTCCCTCTACAACCCTAAGCCTCTGCTATCCAGCTTACACCTCTATTTCAGATAGCCTTGTATGATTTTTCTGATTGAATTGTTGCTGTGTGTGTCTGTGTTCTCTTGCATATTTTTAAATAAAAACTTCTTTATTCATTAAAATTGGAGTCCTCCCACAGTTATTACTGGTATACATAGGTGAAAACAGTCCCTTAGGTTACCCAGTCTCTTGGAAGTAAGGAGGAGGGGGTGTGCTGGCTGGCTCTATTGTTGAAACCTTCTAAATTTAGTAATTTAACATCTTTTAGAGTAATCCATTTGGTTATTCAGTTCAACACGTTTGCTTGGTAATACAACCAAAGATCAGGCACGCCCCCTCCTCCTTCTTCTCTTTGTCTCATCATAGTTTTCCACTTCACATGTGTGTTTTTTTATCTTGCCATATAAAACTTTTAGTATATTTTTGCCATTCCTTTAGGGGAGAAATGTTGTTCAATACTGGGATGATTTGAAATAAAAAAAATGATTTTTATTTTTATTTTTGGCAAAACCATCATTTTATTTTTTTTCAATTCTTGCCAAGAGTGATAACTACATTTTTTTCTGAAACAATTTCCCCACCTTTAAGGAGAAACTGATACAGTTGGTGGGGACCCCATGTCCACCCTTTTCTGGATAACATACCACGTAGCATAGTGTTACCAACATAATCATACTTTTTAAAAGTAATTTTTTAAAAGGTAATAGCATAAAAATTCTGAGAGTCAGCATGGTGTAGTTGTTTGAGCATTGAACTAGGACTTTGGAGATTGTGGTTCAATTCCCTGTGCAGCCATGGAAACCCAATAGGTGACCTTGGGTGAGTCACACCCTCTTAGTCCCAAAAAAACCTATGATAGGTTACCTTAGGGTCACCATAAGTCAGAAATGACTTGAAGGCACACAACAACAAATAATAGTGCTATGACATAATAGTATAATAGCATTCTTAGAACTTAATAAGTACAATGAATCAAATGAAGTATTTTTGAACAGGACACCCTGAAACAACTAACTCCCTTTTTTTTCACAGAAGAAAGGTGTCAAAAATGGTGGTGAATGGTGTGATCTGTTTCTTGTCCTGTGTCACCTCTCACAATGTGAGCTCTGATATGTGTACTGTAATGATGTTGTTTTGTAACAGTGTTAATGCAGCTTGATAAGTACGAGAGAAACAGTTTTGGACAAGACAACCTGAAACAGCTGAGTAGAGTGATAAGCATTTGTTTTTCACAGGAGAAAGAGATAAAAAAAAAATAGCAGGAGGTGGTGAGGTCTGTTTCTCTTCCTGTGCCACCTCTCGTGTTAAGAGATTTGGGACACTGATGGGTATGCCATAATGACATTGTTCTGTAATAGTGTTATAATGGATGCACACACACACACATACATACATACACATGAACACACACACACACATGCACACACATACATATCGAAGTAAACCAGTCATGAAATATAAGGCAGGGCAAAAAGAGTGGTGATAATGGCATTAATAAAGATGAAAAAAACTGTACGAATCATGCTATCGCAGCACAAGGCAAGGTGCGATACATAGTATCAACAATCAGCTATTGTTGCAAGTACAGCTGAAACAGTTCTTGAATGGTATAATCTGACCAAACAGTGTTGTGTGATAAGAATCTATATCTCTTCAGTTTTGTAAAGTGGAGGAATAAATGTTAAGGCTAGCAGTTAGATTCCTGAAGCAGACATTAAAAATAAGGTATATTTGTGGAAAGCTAAAGAAAGCCAGCATAGTGTAGTGATTTTAGTGTTGGACTAGAACTCTAGGAAACCAGGGTTAAAATCATTTTTCAGCCATGGAAACCCATCTGGCGAGCTCAGGCTAGTCACACACTCTCAGTCTAGGAAGAAGGCTAAGGCAACACCCGCTCTAAATAAATCTTGCCAAGAAAATTCTAGAATACAGACACTGTACGCTGGAGTCAGTTTTTAAACACATGGCAACATGGCAACCTAGCTTTCAAGTTTTGGTTGATTTTTTAAAACAAAGTTTTCAGTTCTCTTAATTGACATACAGGACATTACGGAAGTCTTATTATCTTTCTCCTATACTATTTGGGAAAGCACATGCAGCTAAACTAAACTTTTAGTTGTTGAACACTCTGCTACAGCCTGTGTCCTGGTATTTATCTATATGCCCATGTGTCACCAACGTGGATCCCTCTGTTTGTGTCTAAAGTATTACTGCAGTCATCACTTGTCATCTGCAGGGGATCCATTTCACCCTCCCCCCTCCATGGATAGCAAAAAACACAGGACCTCTTTTCAAAAGACTTCAAAAAGAAGCAGAGAAAGTCTGAAATGTCTTGGAATTACCAATGAGTTTTCTGGATCTCAGAAAGAGTAGTAGTAATTACCGGAGTAAAAATCATGATCTGCCAATATAGTTGGCCAATTTGGATGAACTCTGAATCAGACATGGACTGAACAGCCTTTTAGATAGAGACCCCTGGTGCATCAAAATATCACAAGAGGCTAATACAATCCCAACTCCCCATTGAGCTTTAATGGTTTCCATAGAGCTGTCTTGTCTCATCTGATCAATGGGATGTCCCAGAGACATTCCTGAAGATTCAGAGAGTCATTAATTATTACAATCTTCCAAATCCAAAACCAAGAATAAGGTACAAAAATGTTGGGAATAGGAGAGACTGATGAAAATAACATAAAACAGAGCCATGTCATTCATGTAGTTTTTGGTAATTAGCAGTATTTATATTTTACATTTAATCAAAACTTTATATCTGAAATGATTTGAAATGTGGGCCCTTTTGCAGGCATTAGCTGCATCAGCACTTGTCTATGGCTAAAAAGAGGAAAAGGACACAAATTTGGGTAACATTTATATTGAAACATTTCCTCCATAAATCCATGACTGGGGAAGATGATGCACAAACATCCAAACTATGCTTTAACTTTGCACTCAGAGGAAGCACTTGGCATTGGATTCCTCTGGGTGTTTAAAGTATCAGGCATACTAATGTCACCAGTGTCCTGCATGTCCTGTATCTCCAAGCAATACAGGCTGCTAAAAGGGAATTGCTGTTACCAGGATTGGAATGTGACAGCTCTTCAAACAGTCCTTTCTTTTTTCACTCCAAAACATTTCCAAGGTGAATCTGTGCCCCACTGAATACTAAGTCCTCCTTCTAGTTAAATATCCTTCTAGTTAATCTTTGTCATTTTATTGAGCACACCATCACACTAGAGAGGGGAAACATATTTTTGATCAGAGAACTGCTGCAGGCTTACTGATTCTAAAATCCAAATCAAACCAAATCTATTGCATCAAAAGAAGGGTGTTTGTGCCCCTGTTGTTGTTCCAAGACTGTGAAACCTAGATACTTAAACTGGGGTGTAAGTGCCCTCAGAGTGTACAACTTGCAGTTATTTTTTTTCAAGGGGATTATAATAATTAATTTTAATTCTGCAGCACAAGTTTTAATCACTTGGTCACAACCATATGCTCCTAACCATATGTAGTAACAAAGCTGGAGGCCAACAGGGTTGTCTAGCAGCACCTTGTGGTACTTCCCTCTGTCCCCAGAGACTTCAAATACTTCAGAGATAGTGGTGGGTGAAAATCTTGCTGCTTGGTAAGAAACAGGGAGAAGAAAGAAGGGTTGAATAGCCCTGAGGTAGAGGGAAATACAGACCACCCAGAGGAAAAAAGTAATGGAAGAAAAAGTTAACAGAGACAGAATACCAATCTTGGCTATGGACAAAGGTGGTGGTGCAGTGGTTAAATGCCTGTACTGCAGCCACTCACTCATAGACCACAAGGTTGCGAGTTCAATACTAGCCAGGGCTCAGGCTAGACTCAGGCCTGCATCCTTCCAAGGTTGCTAAAATGAGTACCCAACTGTTCAGGGGCAATGAGCTTACAGTTGTAAACCACTTAGACATCCCATAGTGCGATATGAAGTGGTATATAAATGAAGCTGCTTTGCTTTGCCTTTGATAGGGCTGGATTTTTTTTTATTTATTTTCTGGAAGGTGGGCCTATATAAGCAGCTCTATCTGATGCTTTCTTCCACAGGATCCCTGAGCTTTTCAAACAGTTGAGGCAGAGTGTTGCTGTCTTGTAGTCCATACAGTGTAGCAGGAAAGACTAAGCAAAAAAGAAAGACCAGTGAGAAAGAAAAATATTGAAAGTGAAGGAGAAAAGAATTAGCAAAGAGAAAGAGTGGTGGAGTGGGATGGAAAATTGGGGTTCTTCCATGCTTGTGAAACTTAATACTGTACTTCTACTAGTAATGGTGGGTGTCACTGACAGGAATGAATTGTAGTTATGCCATAGCTAACATTGGTTGGTACTGCTGTAGGTATGTGTATGTGGCCCTCCTTGTGTAACCCCATCACCTAATAAACTCTATGATGAGACACGCCATGAGACATAGGCAGGATCACAGCCCTAACAGAAAGGAAAGAGAGAGAAATAAAAGGATATCACATTTGCAAGATTAGCCAAGGACATAAGAATGATGACAAGACAAATAGCAGACACCTTTAGAAAGGCAAATGGCATCCAAAGCAGCATTACACATAAAATAGGGATGTGGAATGTGAGAAGCATGAGCTAAGGGAAGCTAGACAGAGTAAAAATGGAAATGGAACTTATGAACATAGCAGTACAGGGGGTGCGTGAGTTAAAATGGACAGGAATGGGCCACTTTGAATCAAACAATCACACAGTGTTCTTTCTACTCAGGCAATGAAAAAACAAGAAGAAATGGGGTAGTTTCATACTAAGAAAAGATGTGGCAAAAGCAGTCAGAAGATACAATGCAAAATCAGACCAAATCATTTCAATAAGGCTCCATGGGAAACCTATGAATATCACCATAATTCAAATATATGCACCAATCACAGAGGTAGAACAGGAAGAAATTTATAGATTATATGAAGGAGTACAGAAAGAAATTGTCAGCATAATGATAATAATAATCAATTTGTATTTATAGCCCGCCCCTCTGCTCGGCAATCGGGGTGGGTTACAGCATGTTACAGATGTCAAGCTGTTCATTGGAGATTGGAATGCAAAGGTTGGAAGCAAAGAAGAATCAAAAACAGTAGGCAGATTTGGATTAGGCAAAAGAAACAAAGCAGGTGAGCATCTGATAGATTTTTCTAAAGCCAAGGAACCTATTCATTGAAACACATTTTTCATACAACCAGAAAAAAGATTATACACATGGACATCTCCAGATGGTCAACACAAAAATCAAATAGATTATATAATTGGATGTAAAAGATGGCGGAACTCTATACTGCTGGCCAGGACTAGACTAGGTGCTGACTGTGGCACAGATCATGAATTACTCATATCAAAAATAAGAGTAACATGTAAGAAGAAAATAAAACCAGTAATTATACCAAAATATGATCTAAGTAATATCTCAACAGAATTTATAGACAACATAAGAAACAGATTGGCACAACTAAGCATGATAGACAAGAACCAGAGGAATTATGGTCTAAAGCCAGGGATATAATAAAAAAAGAATGCAGACACTTTCAATGAGCAAAAAGGAAAGAGAAAAAAAACATGGATGATAGAAAAAAACACTACAAGAAATAAAGAAAAGAAGAAAAAAGGGAGATAGGAACAAACTAAGAATTATGAATGCAACAGTACAATAAAATTACTACAATGACAAATGCAGAGAAATAGAAGAGAACAATAAAAAGGGGGGAAAAACAAGAGATCTATTTCACAAGATCTAGGAAACCAAAGGAAAATTCAAACCAAGGACCAAGACACTCTATGACAATAAAAATAACGTAATCCAAGACCAGAAAGGAATAAAAAGATGTTGGATGCAATACACAGAAGAATTATACAAAAGAAAGGACAAAATGAAGAACACATGGAATGAAGAGCCATATGAAGATGAACTACAGATTCTAAAAAGTAAGGTGGAAACTGCAATAAGAGAAATAGCGAGAAACAAATCACCAGGAACAAATGATATTCCAACTGACCTGCTGCAATCCACATTGACAGAGTCAACTCTAGTGTTAACCAAGATATGTCAACAGATATAGAAAACAAAATGATGGCCAACAGATTGGAAGCAATCAATATACATTCCCATCCATAAAAAGTGAGACACAAGAGACTGCAGCAACTATAGGACCACACCACTGATCTCCCATGCAAGCAAAATCATGCTAAAATTCTGCAATATAGACTGCAACCATACATGGAGAGAAAAATCCCAGAGATCCAAGTGGGGCTCAGGAAAGGAAAAGGCACTAGGGACCACATTGCAAACATACGATAACTAATGGAGTGCACCAGGGAAATCAAAAAGAAAATCAGCATGTGCTTTATAGACTATAGCAAAGTCTTTGACTGCATTGATCATGAAAGGCTATGGAATGCCCTTAAAGACATGGGAGTGCCAACACATCTGATACTCCTGATGAAGACTCTGTACTCAGGACAAGAGGCTACTGTCAGAACAGAACATGGAGAAACAGAATGGTTCCCAATTGGCAAAGGGGTCAGACAAGGCTGTATCCTTTAACTCTATCTGTTCAACTTGTATGCAGAACATATTATAACAAAAGCAGGTTTGGACACAGAAGAAGGAGGAGTGAAAATTGGAGGAAGGAATATCAACAATCTAAGATATGCAGATGACATCATAGTACTAGTAGAAACCTCACAGATGTGGAACACATATTAAGGAAGATCACAGATGAAAGTGCAAAGCCAGGCTTAATATTGAAAATAAAGAAAAAATAATGACCACTGTGGACCTTCACAAGTTCAACGTAGACAATGGAGAAATAGAAATAGTAAAAGAATTCTCATACCTGGAATCAAGCATTATAGAAATGGGGACTGCAGTCAGGAAATCAGAAAAAGATTAAGAATGGGGAGGAAAGAATGAGAAAAGATTCTAAAATACAAAGGGGGGTTGCAGACTGCCAGAAATAGTGTGAATTCAGTCCACTTTTAGGGTTAGGGTTAGCGCTAGGGAATCATGGGAACTGTTATTTTTCTGAGACATTGAGCCTTCTCTGTCAGACAACTCTGATGCCACAATAAAATACAGTTCCCATGGTTCCCTAACTCTAACCCTAACCCTAAAAGTGGACTGAATTCACACTATTTCTGGCAGTCTGCAACCCCCCAAAGATATACAACTCAGCACAAAAGTGAGAACCATACAAGCCATTGTATTCCCTATTACCATGTATGGATATGAGAGCTGGACAGTTAAGAAAGATGATAGGAAGAAAATCAATTCCTTTGAAATGTGATGCTGGAGAAAAGTGCTGAGGATCCCATGGACAGCCAAAAGGACAAACAAATGGGTCCTAGAGCAGATCAAGCTGGAAACCTCCCTGGAAGCCAAAATGACCAAACTGAGGCTGTTGTACTTTGGACACATCATGAGAAGAGAAGACTCTTTGGAAAAGACAATAATGCTAGGGAAAGTGGGGTGAAGTAGGAAGAGAGGAAGGCCACATGCCAGATGGATGGACTCTATTAAGGAGGTCACAGGTATTAAGGGGTAGCAGGATTTAAGCAGAGGGTCTTGGAGATGTCTCATCCACAGGGTTGCCATAGGTTGAGATCGACTTGAGGGCAGTTAACAATAACCACTAAATACTGTACTTCTGCTACCAGTTGTTCCTAGCTATCCTTTCTGTGCTATATTGAGAAAAAACAAGCAGAAAACCTACTTGATTTCCTAGACAAAGGATGTGCATGCCAGGAAACAAAAAGGCCTGCCTCAGCTCCACTGTCGAAGCATGTAAAGAGTTAAAATACAAATAATTTTTGAAATTGATGAATTTTTGCCTTTTTTTTTTCCACTGAGTGGGTTTTACATCATGTATTAACTATGGGCCATACTCAACACTGGAGTTTTTGCTGATGAGATAGTAGAAATGGTGGGGTATGGCACCCTTCTTTTCACTGCAGCTTCCTGTGCCACCAAAATTGGCTGAGCCAATTTTAGAATTTTAGACATGGAGTGGGGAGGGAATAGAAGGAAAGTATGTCATATTACTACCGAAGTGCCAGCAGGAAGTGGGATTTTGTTAACTACGTGAGCAGTGTTTTCAATGAGAATCCAAACTCAGTAAATACATAAAGTCTCATGGACACATGCACTGTATAGTGGACTTATGCACTGAAAAAAACAGAGGTAACTTTTAAAAAAACCCACCTCAAACTGCAAAAGGACTATGAGGATCACTGAATGGATGGGCTCTCACTCTCAAGTTTACAATCCAAATAGAGCCCTATTTGTTGTAGTAGTTGCAGGAAAGGAAGCTGGATAACCACTCCACTTCCTGTCTAAATGAAATTCTGAGCAGGAAAGTGGAAAAGACTTTAGACTGCCCTAGAGGGTTATCTAAAGCAGCTTGACAGCCCAACAATTAGCTGCCTGGGGATTGGAGATTTTGTGGAAACAGAATGAAGGATGTGACCCACACTTTAATCGCTTATCTTTGAGCAGGCATTTCAGCATTTAAAATGGAGTTTTACACACTAATGGCTTCAGCACAGTGAATCAAGTCCCAACAGAGTAGCATAGGATTAAGTGACAGTTTTAACTGAAGATTTTCTTGTGTTGACTGTCACAGAAGCCCAAATACTAGATGATACAAGATGTTAGAGATTCATGACTTCTAAATGTAGATTTTAATGTAAGGGGAAATATTGTGGGCACATATCAATATTGGCTTCTGAAAAGCAAAAAATGTCTCAGAATGATCTACCATCTTGAAAGCCCTGAAGCCAGCAATAATGAGCACCACTTACCCAAAAGCTGTGTTGCCCCACTTTTTTAAAAAATGGCAATTTGGAATCTTGAGTGTTTGTGGTTCCTTCCTAGCCCCCCAATCTCCCAGCAAGTACCTCATTAAAAGAAAAAGAGCACAGAATCCTTGCATACCACCTCATGTACATCCTTCTGCAGAGTGTTTTGAAACTGAAGAGCAGGGCACTTGTTTCTTGTCTGCAAAGCAGTTTCACATACTCCCATACTGGGCCAGTGCATTGGGCCTCTCCAGCCATTTTATGGCTGCTGTCCCAATGGCTATATGAGAGGAGCTAGATTAGCTTCTACTGAGAGGCAAAGTCCTTTTCATCCAGACAGGCCTTTGGGATATAAACTAAAATGTTGCTGCAGGGATTCAACTGCTTGGACATTAACTGATTGTTTTTATGCTTTTTAAATTACAATTTTGTTTTTACTTCTATATTTTAGTATTGGAGACTTCCTCAAGTGCTTTTTTGATGGGAAGTCAGAGTATATGTTCAATCAATAGGCATTTTAAATATTATGTACATTATAAACATTTTATCATAGTACATTAGAAAAAGGAAGTGGTAAGACACTACATATCATTCTAAACATGTTTTCCATAACTCATTATACTTGAGTTGCCCATGTTTATTGAAAGACAAAAACAATTATTTTGCTGTACTTTGATAGTCTCAAAAACCACTGGGATGAGTCTGTCTATGAATGAAACTTGATAAAAGAAAAATCAGAAAGTAACCAGAAGGACTCTAAGTGATGTAGAGCCATGTTGAAGAAAACAGTTTGCTTAGAAAAAGAAAATGTTGAAATTCATAGTGAATCCAAGTTAAACATGTACAATACATTCTGAATCATGTTCCAAAACATCTTGACATATTCCACTGATAAGATAACATCAAGAAAATCAGAATAATATTTAAAGAACAACTGACATACATTGTTTAGAAATGTGCTTGCCCCTTATTGATGAAATTGTATGACTGTCATAGCTTTTGCTGCTCCTTGGCTGTCACTGCATGTTTTTGTAAGAATCCTATTTAAAGTTGACTGAACTGTTTTTTTGATGTGAGACCCTGGGCTTCCAAGCCAGTGATCACCTGATGATGCTTTGTTAAACAAATTGCTGAGTTCATTCTGCTGTGAGGCTCCATAAATGAACCTTTAAAAGTTTAATATTTTAAATTCAGTCATATTAATCTTCACAAATTAAAATTTAAAAACCTGAGGTCTAAATCTGATTATTGCTAGAGTAGACCCATTCCTATTAGAGTAGACCCACTGAATCAGCAGGATTTATTTTATCCTTAGCTTACTATTCAGAAGCTGCTTCAGTGGGTCCACTCTGATTGAAGTTACAACCAGATACAGTTCTGAAACAGATGCTGCAGTCAGGTAGGCTAGGACACAGCTGATTTTAAATGCCAAGTCTGAAGAATGAATTCTTCCTGTACCATAATTTTCTACTATGACTAGTGGAGAAGATGTTTGTTGCCCATGTTTAAAGCAAGTTTTTTTTTCTATTATCATTTTATAATGTTGCCCATTTTTTCATAGATCTTGCCTCAGGGTGAAATTAAAGCAAAATGCTTACTTAATATTAAGAGGAACTGGATTTTGCAGTTAGTTTTGTGGTGTTTCTTTTGAAAATGCTGACACTATATTAACACTATATTAATATCAGTGGACAGCAGCTGTATTTTTTTTCCCAGGAAAGCATGAGTCAGATTAGATCAAATTATTTGAAAAAGCTGCTAAGTCACAGAGGAAAAGAAGAACTTCCTCTAAGTGTAACAAGACCATCTGTGCAGAGCTACACATGAAGCTTGACACAGTCAGGTGTTCCTCGAGGTTAAGATTTCAGCTTATGTCTTCTATTATTCCAAGTCAGTCTGTGTGCTAGGGGCATAGATGTCTCATAGCAGATTTTAAAAATGACAGAAATTACAAGGAAGCCAGAGCCTGGTCAGATGGTCTATACTGGCTGAGTTGCTCAAATTGCTGTTCAGCATCAGCTTGGAAGACCTGCAAGGCTTAAGCTCCTCTTCTGTGAAAAAAGAGCTAAAGATAAGAAGTACTCCATAGTTACCTCAGTCCTTGAATAGTCCTTGCTGGGATGCAACTGCAAGGTTTCCTAAATCACAAGAATTCTTACACATATCACACTTTCTATGGAATTAATTTTAGGCCTGAGCTCCTAAACAGAAAAGATTCTTGGAAGTGCCTAAACATGTCAAACATTCTTTAGATTTAACCATTATTACATCCTCACAGTGCATTCTTCCTGTAAACCACCCTCAGCTAAATGATGCCTGATTGCATATTTCAACCACTTCTAATTTATATTTCATTCTGCTTCATTAAGAGAGAATAAATAGAAAAGCTGGCCATAACATGACTGAAAGACCCTGTATAGGGAGAACCCTCTGAGATATACATGTGCAACAGTGGGGATCTTCAGTTTAGAGTTGCAACAGTGCTGCATTTACACAAAAGCTAAGAAAAGATCTCCAATCAAAATTAATCCCACCGCCTCTGTAGACAATTGGTTCCATTATCAAACTGCTCTTACTGTCAACAAGTTCCTTCTCATGTTCAATCAAAGTCTACCCTCCTCTAACTTAAAACCATTAGACATGGCTCTACGCTCTGGGGCAGCAGGGAACAGGCCTACCTCACTTCTCTGTGACAGCCCTTGAGGTATATAAAGAATGCCCTCCCTTTACAGATAAGTCCAGTTCAAATGTAATTGGAATTTAAGGTGAAATAACAATGTTGTGCCAGAGTGTGGCTTTCTTCCAGACAAGTGTTTCCTCATTCACATTTTACAGGGAACATACAATGTCATCTTTCATTTTAGTCCTTCCATATTTTCCCACAACTTCTTTGTGTTGTGTGTGTGTATATGTATCCATGTGTGTCCCTCCAACACATATTGCCAGGTACACAGCAATAATTGTGTACGGGTGGCCAGCAGAGCCTCTAGATGAGTTGCTTATCTCCAGTGGACCATGATCTTTCCTTCCTAGACCCATCCTATTGGTGCAAGCAATAAACAAGTGAAGCCTAGCTCAGTGGAAGATTCCTCTAGTAATCTAGTAAGGCTCGGATGCTTGCAGTGGCAGGAACCAGGTTTTCAAATACCAAGGCTATGTGTGAATATATAGAAATTATGCTATAAGCAAGTACAACTTATTGAACAAAACCATTAACAATCAGGCAGATGAAACATCAGCCTTATATTCCACAATTATTATTTTGATTGATGCGCAACAGCATGAGCATGAGATACCCTTAACAACTCTGAGTTTTAATTTTGCAGTTTTGTAATTATTGAATTCCTCTTAATGCCTTTATTAAGATAATTTTAAAAAGGAAAACCATGTGCTGAGTCCAGTAAGCTTTTGTATTCACCAGTACTTCAGCCTGGTAAGTTAAATGGGGTGGGGAGGGGAAAGTCAGAGGACCATGCTAAGATTGGTTGTTGTTTTTTACAGGATTTGGATTCTACCTTCAAAAGACTCACCAGTGGCATCTGTTTATGGCAGAACATGCCAACATTTTTCAAAAGTACCAGCAAAAAATAACTTACAGGCCAAAATCTAGAAAGAAAGAAAAATCTTCTGATCAGATGATGATGCTTCATTACTATGAATTGCATTAATGACACCTTTTAAATACAAGAAATTCAACAAAGTTTAGGTCACACTGATGTTTAAAATAGATATTTGCCTTTTTAATCAGCTGTTTGGCCTCTGTCAGTTTTTCTGTGTATCTAGTTTTTGTTTAGTTTGGCATCCCATTGTGTAAAGCTTATTATTTAAGCAGTATTTAGGAGTCTAATCTTAACCTGCAAACCTCCAGGACAATTATTTTTTCTGTAAGGAAACAAGTTAGTGTCTGCAGAGGTGATCATACTTTAGTGCAGAAATACAAGTGCCTGCAGGAATCTGCTTTTCCCCAAGTTATTAGGCAGAGCCAAAAGAAAGGCATCACACTTTAACAAACAAAACAAAAAAAAATTCCAAGCCATATGTTAATTTTTGTTCATTTAAACAAAACAGAGAGCTATCTTACTATGACATTAATCAAAATATTCTGAAATTGAATTGAAATAAGGTATAATAATACACATACCACTCAAATTTGCCCTTGGAGTAGATATACAGTTAATGCCATGGCAAAGGAAAGTAAGGAGATTTTAGATTGCAAAGATCCGAATTATAATGAAAGAGTGTGCCAATTTTGGTGAATTTTCTTTTGGTAACAGATCTCTACATATTTTCCTGAGAATAATGAGTTAAAAAAAAATACCAGATTTATTTTATGTATTTATTTATTTTAAAACCTTAGCTGTCTGCCTAATACTGGCAGTTCTATAGGATAGATCCAAGGTAGTTAAAAAAGGTGCAAGCATTTCTTGTTACAAAATATCATTTTGTTGAGAGTTTTGATCTCTTGGATCTGCTCAAAAAAACTGAAAACATTTCAGTTAAAAAGAAACAAAAGATTTAACCATGGAGCATCACTTTTTATCAATTAAGTATGCAGGTCTCTCTAATATTTCATTTTATCCTATACATATGTCCCTTTAGCTTCTGGAGAATAGGAACAGTCACGTGGCATTTGTGTTATTAGTTAAATTGTTCCATCTTGTTAATGACTGGTTTCTTTTGATTGTTGAGCCATTTTTGGAGACCATCTCATCATCACATTTTCAAGTTTTTAGATGGTCCAAAGTCCCTTGTCTCAGATGCTTTTCATGTTTGTAATTATCATTGTTATTGAAACATTTTACATAGATAGGGAAGAATGCCACTGAGAGAAGGAGATAAGCTTTTTATGGCAAACATGCACTCTGGGTATACTAGAGTTTCTTGTACCCAACCTGTAAGTGGTGGTGGTGGTGGTGAATCCTTGAGTGCTTTGGGAGGGAAGAATGCTCCCTCCCTGCTACATCAGAGCTAATTGGCTTCCACCTCTGTCCATAACATTTCATTTGTTTATTGAAGAAATTCCAGCTCCTTCCACTAATTCCCAAATAGAGGTTGAGGGAGGGGTGTTGCATTCAGTCCTAAGAGGAAGTGAGGCATGCATATGGCAGCATGTATGGACACATTGCATCTAGGAGTCAGCCAAAGGTGAGTAGGCAAGCACAAGGGTATATAAAACTCTCATCATTGCCATGAGTTTGTTGCATTTGAATTTTATTTTCCCCCATCCTTCTCTTGGGACAGCAAATCGTTAGCTGTGTGTTATAGAATCACAGAATCATAGAGTTGGAAGAGACCTCAAGGGCCATTCAGTCCAATCCCCTGCCATGCAGGAACACAGAATCAAAGCACTCCCTGCAGATGGCCTCCAAATAATGATATTCCACCACACCCTAAGGGAGTGTGTTCCACTGTTGAACAGCTCTGTCAGGAAGTTCTTCCTAATGTTGAGCTGGAGTTGCTTTTCCTTCTAGTTTGCATCCATTGCTCTGTGTTCTAGTCTATGGAGTATCAGAAATCAAGCTTACTCCATCCTCAATATGACATCCTGGAGAACAGGAGAAGTTCCAGCAGACTGGAGGAGGGCAAACATTGTCCCCATCTTCAAAAGGGGGGAAAAAGAGGATCCTAACAACTATCACCTGGTTAGTCTGACATCAATACTGGGAAAGATTCTAGAACAGTTCATGTCCCTCTTAATTGAAAATTCTTTAGTCATCCACACTGGTTTCTTGAGACACCTCCCATTTTTCTTCCTCATTGGAAATGTTTGGAAATTGTGCCTTCAGTATCTCCATTTTGAGAAACTCCCATCCATTGTGAACTCCCTTTCTCTTTTGAGAAACTCCCATCCATCATGAACTCCCTTTCTCTTTTAGTATTCCTGATCATAGGATCACCCCCCATTATTTTCCTAAGTTTACTGAAATCAGCTTTCCTAAAGTCTAGAATACATGTCTGACTATGCTTGACTTGCCCTTTCCACTGTATAACAAACTTCAGGAGAATGTGGTCACTCCAACCTAAGGATCCTACATTATGATTGCATTCTTTTCTCCTTTACAGTCTCAGGTCCTAAAACAATTTGGCTTGTCTAGGGTGCTATGCAACATGACATCAGAGATGAAGTGTAATTGCTGATCTACCTCTAGCAGGAAAATATCTTTCATCTTGAGCCAGCCCTTCCCAGATTAGTGGACAGAAAAAATGATATTTCCTGTATACTGTTGAAAATAAAGAAAACAAAAATAATGACCATGGAGAATCTACACAAATTCAACTTAGACAATGGGGGGGGGGGGGGGGGGGAATCCCCATACCTGGGATAAAACATTAACAGGAACAGGGACTGCAGCCAGGAAATCAAAAGAAGATTAAGAATGAGGGGAATGGCTATGAAAGAACTAGAGAAGATCCTAAAATGCAAAGATATACAACTTAGCACAAAAGTTAGAATCATTCAGACCATTGTATTCCCTGTTACCATGTATGGATGTGAGAGCTAGACAATTAACAAACAAGATAGGAAGAAAATAAATTTATTTGAGATGTGGTGCTGGAGAAGAGTGCTGAGGATCCCTGGAAGCCAAAATGACCAAACTGAAGCTGTCATATTTTGGACATATCTTGAGAAGAGAGGACTCATTAGAAAAGACAATAATGCTGGGGAAGATGGAGGGAAGTAGGAAGAGAGGAAGGCTGCATGCTAGATGGATGGACTCTGTTAATGAGGTCATGGGTATGAGATTGCAGGAACTAAGCAGAACAGTAGAGGATGGGGGTCTTGGAGATGTCTCATCCACAGGGTCACCATAGGTTGAGATCAACTCAAGGGCATTTAACAACAACAACAAAAGGCAAACCTAAAGTGGGGTTTTCTTGACAAGTTTCTTCAAAAGGGGTTTGCCATTGCCCTTCCTCTGTGGCTGAGGGAATGTGACTTGCTCAAGGTCACCCAGTGGGTGTCATGGCCAAGCCAGGATGCAAATCCTAGACTTCTGAGTAGTAGTCCAGTGCTCAAACCACTACACCACACTGGCTCATAATGATAGTGCCATGACTCCACTTTAACTTTAATGTCATGGAAACATTCTATAAAATCCTAGGGTTTTTATTTTAGGGAGGGGCTTTTAAGGATTCTGAGCCAGAAACCTTGAATGGCTCATGAAATTGCACATCCTGGTATCACATAGGATGCAAACATGACCATTAAAATGGAATCAAAATGCTATAATTGTGTGGTGTGAATGGGCCCCTATCACTGCTTTGCCTAGCATTTTCTCTTCCAAGAAGGGCCACAGGCTGCACCATCTCCCATTCCTGATATACAACATACACCATTAGTGTTGTTAACTGCCTTCGAGTCAACCTCAACTCATGGCAACCCCTTAAATGAGGTGTCCAAGACCTTCTGTCTTCAACCACTCTGCTCAGGTCTTGTAGGCTGAAAGCCATGGCTTCCTTGATTGAATCTATCAATTGCCCTCCACCTTACCTACCATTATTGTCTTTTCTAGTGAGTTCTGCCTTCTCATGGTATGAACAAATTATGACAGCCACAACTAGAAGCCAAGTCATCTTGGCTTCCAGGGAGAGTTCCTTCTGGCTTGATCTGTTGAACGGCCCATTTCTTTATCTTTTTGGCTGTCCATGGTATTCTCATCATTCTCCAGCACCACATCTCAAATGAATTGATTTTCTTCCCATCAGCTTTCTTCACTGCCCAGCTCTCTTCATATCCATACATGGTGATGGGAAATACTATGGCTCATATGACCCTAACTCCTAGATTTCTAATTTCTCATGACCACAATGTCTGTTCTGATCAATAATCAGAATATGATCCAAAATATGAGAAGTCTTTAACTATTTCAATTTCTTCATCATCTAGATTGAATGTATTATTGGGTGCAATAAATTTTCCTTTGCAAATTACACTTCTTTTCTGTGAGAATCTGTGAAATCACAATATGCAGACTTCTGTATCAGTTACATACAGGCAATGAGCATCAATCTTGAAATGTGTGCATGTTTTTCTTCTAACAGAGTCTTGTGCTCCATCAATGTGTGTCATTTACAAAGCAAGACTATATACTTTTTTACTATTGATTACATAGCGCCATCAATTTGAGTGGTGTTTTCATAGGTACAAAATGATCATCCAATCCCCAAGGAGCTTGCAATCTAAATTTTGAGAAAGGAGGCACAATAGAAAAAGGAGTAGTCTCTCTGCTCATGTTCCCCAACAGTTGTTATACAGGGTGGGAGAAAATCAGGGGAAAATCAGGGGGTCTGGAATCCAAGTAAAAGCCCACTCACTGGTTAATTGGGCAAGCCTGGTTTGGAGCCAGGGTGTTGGATGGGAAATTGTGCAGGAGTTGCTGCACCACCAGCCAGCCAGCCAGCTGGAGGACTCAGAGGGCACCACAGCAGCCTCCTTCTCACCCATTCCATTGGGGCTAAAGGCAGCTGTGCAAGGCAGCAGAGAGAGGGGGCGTGACCAGGAGTGGTTGTCTTTAAATAGTCACTCCCCCACCCCACCCCAGGAACATCACCAGCCAGCCAGATGACGCAGAGGACACCACAGCAGCCTCCTTTTCCCCCATTCCACTGGGGCTAAAGGCAAATGTGCAAGGCAGCAGGGAGATGGGGAGTGGCTGCCTTTAAATAGTCAGTACCCCACTCCACCCCAGGAACACCACCAGCCGGCCAGCCGGAGAACATAGATGCAACCCAAGAACCTCTGGGCTAATGATAAATAGCTGGCTCCCAAGGCCCTCCTAGACTGCTGGAGGCTTTGCTGCCCAGCAGTAATTTGAGAGGACTCAGAGGGCTCTGTGAATAAGGGACAGGCATGTGTGGCCAGTTGCAATCTGGGGGCAAAAATCCAGGTTGTGCAAGGGAAAGGAAGGTATGGAGGGAACAGGATGAAAGCTTGTTACAAAGGAAGGCGGGATTGATGTCTGAAAGCTATCCCGCCTTTAATTCACTCTGTCTCCCAGAATGGATTGGAGAGCGCACCAACCATTCCACAAGCCTTACCTTGCTCCTTTGCAATGCCAGGTCAGTCAAAAACAAAATTCAGATCATTTATGATCTTTTTCTAGATGAAGATGCTGATCTGGCTTGCTTTACAGGGACCTGGCTGGGAGAAGGCAGCACTATAACCTGGGCACAGGCCCTCCCAGCCAGGTACTCTGTCAGTCAGCAGGTAAGGGGAAGTGGGTGAGGGGGCAGAATGGCTCTGGTTCATAAGAATAATTTTACCTTGATCAGGATACTTGCCTGGAAAACAGTCCACTTTGAGTGTATGTACCTGAGCCTGAGGACCAAGGATAGTTTGGGGATTCTGGTAGTATACCGTCCACCCTGTTGTTTAGCAGACTCCCTAACTGAGCTGACACAGCTGGTCTCAGAGTTGCTGTTGGAGTCACCTAGACTTTTAGTCTTGGGTGACTTCAACATCCCACTCGAGACCAGTTTGTCAAATCTAACAGGTGCTTGGGAGTTCATGGAGTCCATGACAAACATGGGTGTATCCCAATTGGTTTCTGGGCCCATGCATTGTGCATGTCATGCCCTTGATGCGATCTTCAGTACGGAACAGGAATATCCATCCGTGGAGGTTATTAAAACCATCGCATTGTCATGGAAGGATCATTTTCTGATCAAAGCCGAACTAAGAGCCACTGTCCACCCCACCGGGGGTGGTGGACCCATTAGAATGGTCTGCCCTCAAAGGCTTATGGAACCAATTGGATTCCAGAAAGCCTTAGAGGGTTTAATGGTTGGTAACGGTGGCTTTCTGTTGAGGCTTTGGTTAATACCTGGAACACCAGTCTTGCCAAGGCTATCGACACAATTGCTCCCAAGCATCCTTTCCAACCCGCTTCTAATCTGGTATACGGAAGAACTCAGGAAGATGAAATGGGTTGGACGACTAGTGTGTCTGGTGGAAAACTTGACTCTTATCTGACAGAACTCGTCATAGAAATTTCTTTGCTCCTATAGAGAGGTAATACATGCAGCGAGGAAATCTTTCCTCTCTGCACATATTGTGTTTTCAGAGTCCCATCCAGCAGAGCTGTTTAGGATGGTAAAGGAACTGACACAGGCTCCACCTTTGCAGAACCCGTTACTTAACCTGACAATGGCCTGCTGCAACACGTTTAACAACTTCTTTGCAGATAAAATCTCTCAGATAAGAGCCAACTTAGATGCTGGTGTTATAGCAGAATTGATAGATGAGGTATCCAGCAACTCCGCTGATGAGATTATACTGGATCAGCTCCAACCGGTGAGTACCAATGATGTGGACAAGCTCCTT
The DNA here is from genome assembly GCA_026167975.1 of Phrynosoma blainvillii. Lineage (NCBI taxonomy): Eukaryota > Metazoa > Chordata > Lepidosauria > Squamata > Phrynosomatidae > Phrynosoma > Phrynosoma blainvillii. The sequence continues at coordinate 221,915,813 of JANUYF010000001.1, read as the reverse complement.
GGTAGAATGAGGAAGACAACTTCCCTCTTGACCCTTGCCCTTTGTGGCTGGCCGTCCAGGGGGGAGATACCTTGAGGATGTTCCTGAGAGACATCATCAATGCATCCCATGGAAAAGGTCTTGTTCCATCTTGTTTGAAGGAAGTGGTGGTCAGGCCGCTTGTGAAAAAACCTTTCCTTGACCCTCTGGACATGAACAGATATAGGCCAGTCTCTTTGCTACCTTTTTTGAGCAAGGTGATCGAGAGGGCTGTTGCTTTTCAGCTCCAAGCTGTCTTGGAGGAAACCAATTATCTGGATCCATTTCAAACTGGCTTTAGGACAGGAAATGGTTGTCTTAGCTGATGACCTTCGTCTGAGCATTGACAGGGCTAGTGTGACCCTGTTGGTGCTATCAGACCACCCAGTGGCCTTTGACACAATAGATCATGACATCCTCTTCGAATGCCTGAGAGAATTAGGAATTGGAGGCATTGCATTGCAATGGTTCCATTCCTTTCTCTCAGGCAGGTTCTAGAGGGTGATGCTCAGGGATAGTTGCTCTACTAGAAAGGAGCCTAACTGTAATAATAATAATAATAATAATAATAAGTTTTATTTCTAACCTGCCCCTCTGCGTCGCAATCGGGGCGGCGTACAACAATTAAAATACAACAGTTAAAACGATCCAAATCCTAATCCCTCCTCCCACTTCCCTCCCACACCCCTTAAAACAGGATTAAACTTAAATTATATTAAAACAATGACAACATGGCAATAAAATACAATAAAAACAACAAATGGAAACAAGCGGCCAGATAGCAAAAGCTAGAGAGGGGGAGAGATCACTGTTCGTCCTCCGAGGAGGGTTATTCCGGGAAGGCCTGCCGGAAGAGATCCGTCTTAACTGCTTTCTTAAAAGCAGTAAGCGTTGTGATAAGACGGATCTCATCCGACAGGCCATTCCATAATTTAGGGGCGATGGCAGAAAATGCCCTCTGTGAGGTCTGTGTAGACCTCAACCTTGGCTGTAATAATAGATTCTTTCCCGCTGACCGGAGAGCGCGGGGGGGCTCATATGGGGAAAGGCGGTCCCTAAGATAAGCTGGACCCAAGCCATGTAGGGCTTTAAAGGTCAAAACCAACACCTTGTACTGCGCCCGGAAACTAATTGGCAGCCAGTGGAGGGATTTGAGCACTGGTGTAATATGCTCCCTCCTAGATGTTCCGGTAATTAATCTGGCTGCCATATTTTGCACTAGTTGAAGTTTCCGAGTTAAGCACAAGGGTAGCCCCATGTAGAGTGCATTGCAGTAATCTAAACGTGAGGTTACCAGTGCGTGGACAACAGTTTCCAGGTCTTTCTTATCCAGGAATGGACGCAGCTGGCGTATCAGCCGAAGCTGATAACAGGCACTCCTGACTGTCGCATTCACTTGGTTGGTCATGTGAAGCGACGAGTCAAGGAGTACCCCCAAGCTGCGCACACAGTCCTTGGAGGAGAGTGTGACCCCATCCAGGACAGGGGGCTGTAATCCCGGGCCTGGCTTCGGACCGGTAACCGTGAGCACCTCCGTTTTGTCTGGATTCAATTTCAATTTATTTTTCCTCATCCAATCCATTACCGCTCCAAGACAGTCATTGAGAGGAGAGATGCCATCAGAAGTCTGAGACGATGATTTGGTCATGGAGAAATAAATCTGGGTGTCATCAGCGTACTGAAGACACCGCCCTCCATGCCTCCGAATGATCTCTCCCAGCGGTTTCATATAGATATTAAATAACGTCGGAGACAGGATGGCGCCCTGAGGGACGCCACAATTAAGCTCTATTTTAGAAGAGCAACTGTCCCCGAGCCTCACTCTCTGGGATCTGCCCGAGAGGAAGGAACGGAACCACCGCAAAGCGGTGCCTCCGATTCCTAACTCCCTCAGCCGATCCAAGAGAATGGCATGATCGATGGTATCAAAAGCCGCTGAGAGGTCCAAGAGCACCAGCAGGGTCACACTCCCCCTGTCGATGCTCAAGCGGAGGTCATCGGTCAGAGCAACCAAGGCAGTCTCAACCCCAAATCCTGTCCTGAAGCCAGTTTGAAATGGATCAAGATAATCGGTTTCATCCAAGATGGCCTGGAGCTGGGAGGCAACTGCCCTCTCGATCACCTTGCTTAAAAATGGTAGCAAGGAGACTGGTCTATAGTTGTTTCTGTCCAGGGGGTCCAGGGAAGGCTTTTTTAAGAGTGGTCTAACTGCCGCCTCTTTTAAACAGGATGGTAAACTGCCTTCCCTGAGAGACGCGTTGATTGTGTCCCGAAGAAACACCCTCAACGCGTCCCCACCCTGGACGACCAGCCATGATGGACAAGGATCGAGAGGGCAAGTTGTCTTCCTCATCCCTCTCGGCATCCCTCAGGGTGCCATCCTGTCCCCAATGCTATTTAACATATATATGAAGCCGCTGGGAGAGATCATCCAGAGACATGAGGCAGGGTGTTATCAGTATGCTGATGACACCCAGATATATTTCTCCATGTCACAGTCTACAGCTTTGACTTCAGATGGCGTCTCCCCTCTCAATGAATGTCTTAAAGCGGTAATGGACTGGATGAGGAAAAATAGATTGAAACTGAATCCAGACAAAATGGAGGTACTAATGGTAACGGTCCCAAACCCAGGTATTGGAACATAATTTCCAGTCCTAGATGGGATCACACTCTCCTCAAAGGACTGTGTTCACAGTCTGGGGGTGCTCTAGGTCTGTCGCTTCAAATGACAAATCAGGTGAATGTGGTGGTCAGGAGTGCCTGCTATCAGCTTTGGCTGCTACGCCAACTGTGTTCTGGAGGTTAGGGACCTCGAAACAATGGTACATGCGCTGGTAACCTCTCATCTCGATTTCTGCAATGCACTCTACATGGGGCTACCTTTGTGCCTAGTTCGGAAACTTCAATTGGTACAGAATATGGCAGCCAGGCTGGTCTCAAGGAAAACCAGGAGAGTCCATATAACACCTATCCTAAGATCGTTTCACTGGCTGCCTGTCAGTTTCAGAGCGCAATACAAGGTGTTGGTTATTACCTTTAAAGCCCTAAATGGCTTGAGTCCAACATATCTTCGGGACCACCTCCTTCGGTATAATCCACTCTGTGTACTAAGGCCCTCTGGGAAGAATTTATTGCAACCTATAAAAACTAAATTATCTGCAACTTCCCAGAGGACGTTTTTAGCTATTGCTCCCAGACTATGGAATGGCCTGCCAGATGAGATCTGTCATTTGACCACCCTAAACAGCTTTTAAAAAGCTGTCAAGACAGATCTCTTCCGGCAGGCCTTTCCTGAGAAGGTAACTAGCCACCAAAAATAGTTAAGCCTGTCCCTGATTTTCACTATAGCCATTTTAAATTATTTGTGATTTGTGATTTTTAAGTATGTTTTTATATTTTGTTTGTTTAATTGCATTTTAAGGGGGGTGGGCTATTGGGGGAAGGGATTGTTTGTTTTATCTGTAAGCCGCCTCGGTTGTTTTTACAGAGAGGCGAGATATAAATTTATTATTGCTGTTGTTGTTATTATTATTATTATTATTATTATATCTACTAAAACAAAGGACAAAGAGAGGGACGAAGAGAGGGATAGACAGAGCAGGGGGGAAAATGAGGATCATGATGATGATGATGTATGTCTTGGTGCTTGCGCTCCTGAACAATCGGGAGATGATACAAGGGACAGTGATTTGGATGATGAGGACTTAGATGGAGAGGAGAATAGATTGGAAGAGAAAGATGAGATCAATGAGGGACATGTACTTGGAAAAGGAGAGTATAGTGCAGATGATAAAGTATTGAAAAAACAAGATCTCGGCTGAGACTCGGTGATGAAGAATACTTTGATAACTAAGTAGGAGTTATATAATTTGACAGTTAAAAAGTCTGATTTGCAATATTTAAAAGATTAAACATGGGTCTTTTTACAAAAATTAAATTTGTTACATGGAATGTACAGGGGATGAATACACCCCAGAAACGCAAAAAAATTTTTTTTCATTATTTACAAAAAATGAAATTGGACATCTGTTGTTTACAGGAATGTCGGATAAAAAAAAAAAAGATATTAAATATCTCAGATGCCAGCGATTGGGCTGCGAGTTTATAGCGGCCTCCCCATTTAAGAAAAGAGGTGTGGTGTTTTATGTGAAACCTGAATTAGAACCACTATTAATTTCAGCTGATGACAATGGCCAACACATTATGAAGGGAAGTTGCCAAAGGAATTTTTCGATTTGACTGAATGCCTAAATTTACGGGATATACATAGAGTTAAAAACGGACAGGATAAGGAATTTACTTTTTATTCCAACAGACATTTTTCTTTCTCTAGAATTGACATGATTTGGGCTTCAGAGCATTTGACTTCTAAAATATTAAAATGTAAAACATTGGCAAAAATTTGGTCAGATCACAATCCGGTATTTATGGAACTTAAATTTGGACAGCCGACATTTAATTGGAGATTAAATTTAAATATATTAAAACAGCCCCAAATGTGTGAAGAGATAAGAAAGCATATAACATACTATTTTAAAGAAAATCTAAGTCAGGATATTCCGCTACACGTGGTTTGGGATGCCCACAAGGCTGTTATTAGAGGCTACATTATACAAAAGACAACTGAATGGAGAAAGGATAAAAAACAAAAAGAAGGATTACTTATTAAGGAAATGGAAAGACTTGAGAATAAACTCAAAGAAAAACCTGACGCTGTGGCGATTATAAAAGAAATTGAATGTATAAAAAAACAATTATCTATTCTAAATTTGGAACAAATTGAGAAGAAAATGAGATATGTTAAGCAGAGACGTTACATTGGTGCAAATAAACCGGGGAAACTATTGGCCTATCTGGTTAGAAAAGAAAAGACTAGACGGGCCATCACACAAATCAGAAAAGACTCTGAAGTTGTTACAAGTCAAGATTTGATACAAAAAGTTTTTGTTACACACTTCCGGGAACTGTACAAACAGACCCCAGTCTCCAGTTCTGAAATTTTGGATTATTTAGATAAAATTGATCTAAGAAAATTAACAAAAGAACAAAGGGATTGTCTTAATAAACCAATTACATATAAAGAACTAGAGGAGGTAATTAGGAATTCTAAAACTTTGAAATCGCCTGGGCCAGACGGATTTGTTAATGAATATTATAAAAATTTTGCCCCGCAACTAATACCACCCTTATTAGGCACAATGAATAAAATTTTAGAGGGAGAAATTCCTCAAACATGGAGCTCCGTGGATATCACGTTAATTTTGAAACAAAGTAAAGATAAATTAGACCCCAACAACTATAGACCTATATCATTGCTGAACACGGATTACAAATTGTTTGCTGCAATTTTAGCAAAAAGGTTGAAAAACATTTTAGATGATTGGATTCATTCAGATCAAAATGGCTTTCTCTCGTCCAGAAAAACAAAAGAAAATTTTAGGAATTTGTTAAATATAATTGAAATACATCAAAAGAATTTACATAAAAAATTGGCATTGATTTTTCTGGACGCTGAGAAGGCCTTTGATAATATTAATTGGAGCTTTATGTTTGAGGTTTTGAAGAAAATTGATGCTGGAGATGTATTTATTAATTGGATTAGAAAAATTTATGCTAAACAAGAGGCACAGATTATAATAAATGGGGAGAAAACATCTAAATTTAATATATACAAAGGGGTACGACAAGGTTGCCCTCTGGCCCCGCTCTTATTTATTCTCACTCTGGAGATTTTACTAATTCAAATTAGAAGAAATTACAGGCGTGGAAATACAAAAGCAAAAATTATAAACTCAGGGCGTATGCTGATGATGTTGTTTTAACGATATCAAACCCTAACGACTGTATCGGGACTGTAGTTAATACTTTACGAAAATATGGTGCTGTCGCTGGTTATCGTGTTAATAAAAACAAAACGGTAATTTTGCCAATAAATATTTTCAAAAGGGAACTCGATAACTTGATTGATATATCGGGATACAAAATTGAAAGTAAAGTCAAATATTTGGGAATCTGGTTGATGGCAAAAAACTCTGATCTTTTTAAAAAATAATTATTATAGAGTTTGTCAGGAAATTCGAGAGGACCTTAGAAAATGGGATTGCTTGAAGATATCTTGGCTTGGCAGGATTGCCCTCATTAAAATGTCTGTTCTCCCAAGAATGATTTACTATTTTCAAAATATTCCTGTTATAGACAATGATGCCCCTTTAAAACAGTGGAATAAGGATATTATAAAGTTTATTTGGTCAAACAAAAAATCTAGAACTAAAATGATAAATTTGTATGATACTTTAGAACGAGGTGGCTTAGCTATGCCTAACTTATCATGGTATTACGACGCCTGTGTATTAGATTGGTTACACGATTGGTTTAAATTGGAAAATAAGAGGTTGTTAGAATTGGAAGCGGTAGATTTACAGTATGGGCTCCATGCATATCTGTTTTATGATAAAGTTAAGAGCGATAAAAATTTTAGCAACCATTATCTACGTAAAGTCTATATGAGAGTCTGGATGAAGTATAAGAAAAGTTGGTGTATTAAGATTCCCCTTTGGGCGTCTCCGGCGGAAGCCATTTTAATGAAAAAGATTTATAGTGATGATATCTGGCTTCGATATAAAGATTTGATTGATTTAGATGGACCAGATAAGGTTATTATATCGCATGGAAAACTTATTGAAGATGGACATAATTTGAACTGGTTCACCTATAGACAGTTATTTGAGAGGTTCAAGCTAGACATCCGTATGGACCAGATTGGACCTGCTTACAAAAAATTTGAAGAAATAGTGAATGGGGAAGATAAAAAAGTAATATCTAAATATTATAATTTAATTAGAGAATGGGTTTTGGAGGAGAATACAATTAAAAATTACATGATTAATTAGACTAAAGAGTTGAAACAAAATATAACATTAGAGAAATGGGAGGGACTCTGGAAAAAAACTGTAAAATGTACCCTATGCACTGATTTAAGAGAAAATTTATATAAACAAATGTTTTGATGGTATTTGACACCAGTGAGACTTTCTAAAATGTATAAAGGGTATGATCCAAAATGTTGGAAGTGTGGTGAAGACGGGGCAACATATATTCATATGTGGTGGACATGCAAATCAGCCCAGAAATATTGGGAAAAAATAAGCCAAGAGATACGGAAAATGTTAAATTTACAAATTCCTTTTGACCCTAAAGTGTATCTTTTGAATATTGTAAATGAAGATATCAGAGAAAATGGTAAATTGTTGTTTTTTTTGTTAACATCGGCTAGAATTCTCTATGCAAAATACTGGAGAAAAAAAGATATTCCTTCTGTTGAAGAATGGGGTTTGAAAGTATATGACATATATGAAATGGAAAAAATAACACATTATATACAAAACAGTGGGAATTCCGAGTTTCATGAAAAGTGGAAACTATGGTATCGATATACAGAAGAAAGAGATTTTGAGAACAGGAAGGGATGTATAACTCTTCTGAAATATTAAACAAAATACTTTGAAGTCAATGTCGGTAACTATACATGGAATCTTTGCTATTTTGTAGGTTATTATAATCAGGGTTACTATCGCACATCAATAAATGTTAAATAGATAACTAATTAAGATAAATATATATGTATATATCGGTGTTCTGATGTCACATATACGAATATTCAATTTATTTAACGGTTTAACACTATTATAAATGTTATGGATCCGGATTCTGAATTGTTAATTGTAATTTATTTAAGTATTGGATAGAGAATTAGAAATAGAGATATAAACAGAGGATAAATGTATTTTATAGTTAGAGTCTAGCAGAATTCGAAAAAATTCAGATTCACTCAAGTTTTGTTTGTTTCATTTATTTAAGGTTTAAAGTTTATATCCGTGATGTGGTAATGATCTATGTTTTATGTGGTTATTTGTTTTTGATGTTTTTGAATCCTAGGTCTCAGTTTAGGAAGTTTAAATGTTGTGTTTTTCTTTTTTGTTTGTTTGTTTTGTTGGTTTGTTTTTATTGTATTGTTTTGTATAGTGTCTTCATGTATTGTGCTTGTGTTATTTCTGTTTCTGTTTTTATATCTCAATAAAAGTTTTAAAAATAAAATAAAAATTATTATTATTATATCTACCAGGGTGTGCACTCTATATAGCCCTACCCACAGCCACATACAAAATGTGGGGAACCTTTCCAGGTCTTGCAAGGTAGCTGCAGGAGTTTGTGGAAGACTCCCTGCCAAACTGGCAGTTTTTTCCTTGCCCTGTGCTGCTGTCATCAGGACTGATGTAACCAGAGCAGTGATGGTGATGCCCTGCTCCCTGTCAATGCTGCAGCAGGGTCAAATCATGTGCCCACTGGCTCTCTCCCCAGTCCCTTTCCTTCTCCTTACTCCTTGCTTTTAGGGGTGTGGATGTTATCATGCACATGTAAATACCTTTGGGCTGAGCCAGTTGGGAGTGGCAAGAGGATGTGACCAGGCTTTTAAACCACCTTCCATACAAATATCACACTTCCTTCTCCTTCAGTAATACTCATCTGGAAGTTTTTCTCTCTGCCTGGGGGTTTGCCTTCTCACCTGCAGAACTGAAGAAGGACAGACATTCCCTGAAACTGTAGGTGGCACCCTGAGACCTCATAGAAACATAGAGTTGGAAGAGGCCCCAAGGGCCCTCCAGTCATGCAGGAACTCACAATCAAAGCATACACACCCCACAGATGGCCATCCAGCCTCTGGACGTTTTCACACTGCCCTTTTTGAGGACGCTAGCCGGCCTTCCGCCGGCCTCACTCCGGCTCCATTTCCCGTGTGTTCACACACACGCGGCGGCAAACCCCGCCCCTTCCGGTGTCATCCCTGCGTCCGGCCGGCTTTTGGCTCCATGTGTTCAAACACACGGAGCCCTAAGTCCGGCCTCACTCCGGCAGCGGCAAGCTAATTCCTGGCTAACTCCGGCTTCAGGTAATTCCGGGTGGCAAAAGGAATTAGCCTGCCGCCGCCAGAGTCATTCCGGTATCAGTGGCACCTTGTCCAGCCGGCTTTAGGGGAAGGGCTCCAGCCGGCTTTAGGGAGCCCAGTGTGAAAACGTCCTCTGTTTAAAAACCTCCAAAGAAGGACACTCCACCACACTCTGAGGCAGTGTGTTCCACTGTCAAACAGCTCTTACTGTCAGGACGTTCTTCCTAATGTTGAGGTGGAATCTCTTTTCCTCAAAACACTACAAAGTCTGAGAAGAATGGATAGGTCTAATTCAGATGTCATTACATATGGCTTTCCCCTCCCCAAGCCTGCTAATTATCTTGATGGAATTTAGAAGCTTTTCACTGAAGACACCAGAGGCAAGAAAATATATGGTTTTAAAAGAAGATGAATGTATACTTGTTCTGTTATAAATATTACAATAAACTGGATTATCCTGTAGCAAGTTACGATAAACTGGATTATCTGTAACAAGTTGCATTTACCCCCCCAAAAGTGGTGAGCATAGTGAAATTTGACTTGCCAATTCTGCCACCTAGTGGTGAATTTACTAGTTCATGGTTAATTATATCTGAAAGCACAAAGTTATGCATATAGACCCCATCACCGCCCCCCACCCCCCAAAAACACACTATTTGTAAAGTTTAATGTTGCCTTTGAATGCAGACTATTGTAAAGCCACTGACAGTTACAATTCTTTCCTAACATCCATCATTTTTTATTTTTTCTTGTGTGTTAAGTCATGCTGAAGTTAAACAACTCCAGTCCTATCCTCCTGAAGAGGTGATGTGTCCAAAATTTGAGCTGCAAGTAACTGGTTCTACCCATCCTCTGCTTCAACATATAATAAATTTGGGTTCAAACTTAACCACAGCATATACATATGTTTTAATCATCATTCATCTGAGAAGGTTTAGGCTCAACGATCCTGGAACTGAAATTTTTAAAAATCTACTTTATTTATGCTAGTGATGTTGGCAATGCTGAGAGTACTTTATGGAGGAAGGAGATATTCACTATTTGATGGACATCTAGGTAAGTGACATCTTTTATTGCCTGTCTGCAAAGCAGCACCTGGCCACCGCTGTAGGGACCCCTGCCCTGCCTGACAGCTCCATGGCTTGGGGTGGGGGATCCCACTCTTTCACCAGGGATTCTGCTTTGTCTTGGATCAGAATACAGAAACTGCACTGGTAGTGAATGACACTCTGCCAGATAAATGAATTATGTACTATTCTGGCCACAGAACTATGCAGATTTCTTCTTTACTTTTAAGTGATGACAAGGATTTCATATGCAAATGTTGTATACTTCTAATACCACAGCTCCTAGGAACCATCACCTTTTGGAGCTGCTTGTGAGTTTTACACAGGTAGCTGTTATAGAGACAGGAGTGCTGAGCTAAATGAGCCATGTTGTGGGTGTTGTGTATCTTCACATCCTTTCTGACTTATGGTGACCCTAAAGGGGGCTTGCTTTCCTCTGTGGCTGAGAGTGTGTGACTTGTCCATGGCCAAGTGAGAATTCAAACCCTGGTTTCCTAATGTCCTAATCCAACACTCAAATCACTACATCATGCTGGCTCTCAAAATGGGCCATAGTGTCATCAATTAAGACAATATTTATGTTTACTTTTTTAAAGGCCTTATTTTGATCAGGAACAGGAACCACAAAACTTTCAGTTATGTTTGCAAGATCCAGTCATTTGTTGGCATGACGTCCATATTAAGCTGGAGAGCAGTGACATACCCGCCAACGTTTCACAGATGAGAAATGAGACATGTGTGGCCAAGTAACATCAGGGTGCTGTTATGATGTATTAATTAAAAAAAAGATCACACAAGCTAGGAGTCTGCACCAGTTTGCTCTTCCCTGAATCTATTGAGAAGTCAAGATTCCCTCCCACTCCTCTCCTCTCCCTGCTCCACTAAGATAATTGAGGGGGAAACTTATTTTACAGTTTGCAGCTAAGGTCAGTTTGCAGCTAAGGAAATAAGCTGAGGACAAATGGGGGAAAGGAGGAGGAGGAGGAGGAGAGATTCCGCTTTCCCTCTCCTTCTGCTGCCCCAGAAACCAGGACACTAGCAAGTGATGCAGATTGTGAGAAAATGATTTCTACCTAAACATTAGGACGAACTTATTTACGCTAAGAGCTGTTCAGCAGTGAAATAGACTGCATCAGAGAGTAGTGGACAGTCCTTCTAAACCTAGGTTGTATGTTGGATGGCCATCTTTTGAGAGTGCTTTAGCTGTTTATTCCTGAGTTGCAGGGGGCTGCATTTGATAGCCTTTGCAATCCCTTCCAGCTCTATGATTTTATGACTATCAAGCTCCAGCTTTCCAATCACGCCTCACCTTAACAGCAAGTTTTTCCATTTCGATTGTGCTGCTGAGCACATGACTATACAAGCCCAGCCACAAGGAATCACATTTTGAAAATACCGCAGGTAAATGTTTCTAGATTCTGTTTTTGCTAAACATATGCCTACTTCCAACAGGCAAGCAGCAAGAAAAAATGAAATGTGGCAGCTGCCCAGAGTTTACTTGACAGCAATGGCTTCGTCACTTTGCTGTTATGGAATGAAATGGAGCAATTTGCTGTTTGCAAATATTAGTCATCCTTGGAATCTTAGATTATTGAACACACTTTGGAAATGGCTAAAAAGAGTTGTAAATGAGTGAGATAGAAGGCATGATGATGCACCTGCTGATTATGGTGTCTCAGTTTCCCTCTGTTTTTCTTCCAACATGTCTAGCTACAGATGTAAGGTTACCCTCTTCATATGCAGGGCTTACCTTACAAGGAGTTCAGGAAAACCTGACCCCTTTCATCCAAGGCTAGACAACATTGTGTGGCTAAAATGAAAGGGGGGGGCAATCAGGAGCTGACATTCATGAATTCTATTATAACCTCTCTAAATTTCTGACATAACACCGTTCCTGTAAGATACAAACCTATGCCATCCCTCCCAAAACTTCACCATGCCAATCAGTGTCACTTTTGCCTAGTGACAGTCATTAGTGGCTTCCATCCTGTACCTCAAGCACAGACAAACATCAGGCCTGTAGGGTCAACTTCACATGTCTTTTTTTTAATTTGATCTCTTCTACAGACCAGTACAAAATAGATCAGGGTAGTTCAGGGAGCAGTGCTAATGACATTGTGAACCCCTTAAGCAGGGATGATCGGCATATACAAAGAAAGTTAACATGTGGTGTACCACACATCATGAGCCAGTGTTCTGTAGTATTCTCCTGGCCTACCCCCAACTCAAACCTGATGGAAACATCAATTACCCATGCTCCAGTTGCCAGCAGGATATACTGCTTTCCCTCCATACAGCTGATACCCAACAAAATAGGTTGGGGTGGAGGAGTTATGATCACAGCAATATTATCAGAATCACTGGTTAAGTAGTAATCATGAATATTGAACACTTATGGATGCGTAACTCTAGGTAACTGTTATGTATTCACAATTGCTGTTTAGTCATGATTGTGACATTGCTGCTGTGATTATAACTCCCCACCCCACCCCCAAGCTACTTTATGGGGTATTAGCTGCAAGGGGAAAGGAGGTCTAGTCTGCTGGCAATTGGAGCACAGGTGAATGACACATTTCCATCACATTTGAAGGGTCTGAGCTGGAAGAGGTTAGTTAGTTAAGTATAGTTAACGAACTATAACTAACTAACTGAACTAGCTAAACTAACAAACTAACAAGAGAGAGAGAGAGAGAGAGAGAGAGAGAGAGAGAGCTGATGTAAAATACTGTCCAAGGATTCAAACAGCCTAATAATTGGTTTGTTCTTATTGTGCTCACTCTTAAGTTCCCACCGAGAGAAAGGCACCATAAAAACAAAATGAAATAAAATAAACTACTGAAAAGCAGAAATTTTCACTGATCTAAAGAAAATCTTCCTTTGGTCTGCCAGTATATTAAAGGCTGGTAAATAAACAAGAAGTTGCTTATCTAGTTGAAGAGTGGAGATATATAAGTAAATGCCTTGCAACAAGGGGGATTGTGAGGAAAAGGTATAAGTTTTTAGGACAATGTCTGCTCAGAAGAGAGGTAGGCATAAGGAGAAGTAAAAGGAAACAGATTTCAGAGACAGCTCACTTAATTATCACTGCTTCAGTTACATTCACAGTGAACAGCAGGTTGCTATGACTTGAACTGCTTTGCTCTATCATGAGGAATCCTATGATTTTTACTTTGGGTTAGTGGGGTGCCTTGAGTTCTCTAGCGCTTTGGTATTGCAATTTAGAGACTACATGCTGGCTGGGGATTCTGAGAACAGCAGTCTGGACATATGCCTAAAATCCTGTATGACCCGTTAGATTATGTAACTTTACGTGTACCAAGCTACACAACAGAAGTGGTAAGAAACCCCTTTACTGATTTGCAAAGATACACAACATTACACTGGCAAAAGTGTCCAATAAGATCAGAAAAGATGTGATGTGCATCCTTTTGTGCATCACTCCCATTGCCTATCAGTCATTTTGCCAGCTCTCCCCATAGTAACGGGAGGCCTCTACTGGATATGGACGTTATGAAACTGTCCTGTTCTAATTCCCAGAGACGTAAGACCCCAACAGGATTCCAGCCAATGTTTCCACACTCTGGAACTGACGTAGTATAAAGCAGATTCCTAGGGTCCTAGAACAAGATTTTTTGGGGACATTCACAAAAGGGGCAAGAAACTGATACCTATATGTCCAATGTAATGCACCATGTTGCTTTCATCCATGGAGGTTCACATTTAGATAATACTGCAATTACCCTTTTCCTTGATTTTTCTCTAATCTTTTACATTCATGTAAACTAAAGGCTATCATCACATTCAATGGCTACAAACACTATACTTTAAATATACGTTGGCGAAAATGCTTTCCTTTCCTTTTATTTTAATTTTATTTTTCGTCCTGAACCTATTATAAATCAACTATAATGAACTCAGACTGGTGCATTACTAGAGTAGGATAACAATTTAATAACATAGAACACCATATTACATGTCATGATCTGAGGTCTGTCAGCCTCTAAACTACAGCAGGTGAACTGGAAACATATATGGTATGGATGAGCACCAGTGTGGTGTAGTGATTTGAGTGTTGGACTAGGACTCTGAGAAATCAATGTTTGAGTCCCCGCTTGGGCATAGAACCCCACTGGGTGACCTTGGGCAAGTCACACTCTCTCAATCTCAGAGCAAGGAACAGGCAAATCCTTTCTGAATGAATATTGCCAAGAAAATCCCATGATACGTCCAACAACCACAATGCTTTTGGACAGACAACACACACTCCAGATCAAATAATTGCAAACACCATGAATGCACCAGATGTTATCTTATGGCTACTGCATAAACACATGGTGGTCAAAACAGGGGTGGGCAACTGCAACAAGGAGGTCACTTTTCACATACCCTTGCTCCCCCAGCAGGCCACACTGTGGCACCAAATCTGGGAATCGAGACATCACTTCCAGTTTCTTTTCAGCCAATTTTGGAGTGATTTTCTTATTTTGGGGGGGAAATGTTGTAGTTCCTGGGAGATCAAGAGGCAGTGAGAGGAACAAAACACATTTTATAGCAACTTTTAGCTGGTTTTAAGTGGTTTGTGGTGAAAAATTACTCAGAATCTTTTTTATAGTTTTGGGGGGGAAGTCCGGAGACTGGAGGTTGCATTCTAGAGACAGGGGATTCTTGGAATCCTTCAGGGGGTGCAAAGCAAGAATCCTTCAGGGGCTACATACGATGCATCAGCTGCATTTCCCTTCCCCAGTCTGGGGCAGAACAGGTAAGTCACAATTCTGCTGCACTCTACAACCAGATTCTACATGTGTTCAAGTATGAACACATAGGGCATGAGATAGCTTTTCATCCTGAGAAAATGTGCAATTATTTTTATTGAATTTGTGTATAAAAGTGGCTCAACACAAACTTTCCTTTTTAAAACACTGCTAGTTTCTCTACTACATACTCAAAAGTGCCAGAATAATGTCACCTTTTTAGGGCAATAGCTGGGGGAGGGAGTAGTACTGCTGTGCTTTTAGAATAAAATGGTCAAGAAACAACCTTCAAACTGTCTAGAGTTTTTCAAAATACAATGCCTCTTCCCAGTAAATGATAACAGATCACAGTTGTTAACATCAGATAGTTTAATTCATTCTGACCCACTTTATTTTTTTAAATCGATATAATGCCAATGGCTGTAGTGAGACAGTAAACATAGCACACTAGCATTTTTACAAACAGACAACATCAGACTACATTTACATGAAGTAGTAGACAGCAAAGGAAACCAAAAGGTTTCTGCATATTTTGTCATTAACAGACTTTGTACATGTCCTAATGATACAAGTTCAAAACCCACAAGAACAAGCAAAGCTGTTAAAAAGAAACAGAATAGGACCCCAACACATTCCCCTTGTTTCTCCTCTTCAGCATGCATTTTGTTCAGGATAGGGTAGGCCCTGTATGTGCATGGGTGTGCCTGCACCTGCACCTGCACCAGAATAATGAGAAATTCATGTTTTGTATGGATTACTTTGACATACAGCACTTTGGGTACCTCGGTTTAAAGCTAATTAATTCATAAACCACCACCACCACCATCATCTGACCTCTTACACTAATACTTCAGCTTATTTGCATCTAGCCGATTTGGTTGGCTCAAACAAGTAAAAATCTCATTATCTCCAAGCTGGTTGTCAGTTCTTGAAGTTTTCAAAATCTTAGCAACATCATTAATAGCAAGTAACACTGGGTATTTTTTAGTTAAGGGTTATCTTGAAGCCTCATTTTTTATTTCCATAGTAACTGCAGATGTGAAGAGTAGCTGGGGTATGATTACCCAAAGGTAAGTGACCCTTCACAGAAGAATGTTTAGTCCAATTATTCTAAGGGTGGGATTTCACACTGAAAGGGATTGAAGGATAGAATTTCATACTGAAAGAGGTTCAAGGGTTATAGCATGGGTGATAATGATCCATTTACTTCTTCCAAATTCTGCTTGTCACATTCTCCAACAACTTTCTATATCTGTGGGGATACAGCTGTTTAGCTGTAGCTGCTGTCATTATTACAATCCAATAATTCTTCAGAAATCAAGGCAATCTGCCATAGTTTGACATGCATAGCTGCTTAAGCATATGTCTCGTAGTTATAGATGATTAGATATCCATCAAGTTAAAACCTCTGTAAGCTTAGACACCAAAGGGCAAATGTATGTAGAAATTAACACCACAGGGTTCAGAAAGTTTCAGTATGAAAAGTTCTCAGCCTGACCCACTTCCCAAAAATCTGACCATATTTTTGTCAATGTCACTTGAAAGAGTGTTCTTTTGTACTGACATTGAATTACAAGTGCCTCTCATATTCATCTGTAAAGAAGTGGTATACCAACTTTCAGCATGGAGATTTTGAGAACAAAAATGCAACAAGGTCTAGGAGGCCTTCAGTAGTGTCAGCTGCTGAAATTGGTGAGTGTGTTCATGTTTTGATTTTGGTAGACAGGCGAATCTCAGCTAAAACAATTGCTGAAGTATTTGATATATCCTGGGAACTCGTCTGGGTTTATAATTCATGGGCAGTTGGCTATGCAGAAGCTGTCAACTAACTGGGTGCCAAAATATTTGAATGTTAACCAGAAACCAAATCAAGTGGATACCTCCAAGTTGATTTTGCAACATTTTAAGTGATCTTTTAATATATTCTTAATTACTCAACACTGTTAATGAAACATGGTTATATCATTATGATCCAGAGACCAACAACAATCCTTTCAGTGATGACACTCAGGTTCTCTATGGCCAAAGAAATTCAAGACTTAAAGTTTAGCAGAAAAAGTCATGGCCACAGTTTTGGGGGATAAGGAAGTTATTTTGATGACTAACCTATGTTCAGAAGGGCCCAACAGTTAATGTAGAATACTACTCTAATTTACTTTGCCAATTAAGGGGGCATTGAAAGAAAAACAGCAGGGAAGCTATGGAAAGGTGTTCTATTTTTGCAGGACAATACACTGCTCACAGTGCTGGCAAGATGATGGATGTTTTGAAGAATTTGGGGTTTGAGTGAATAGACCATCCACTCTGCTCACCAAATCTTCCTCTATCTGACTATTTCTTGTTTCCAAATCTTAAAAAGAGTTTGAAAAGAATGAAATTTTGAATGATTCAGAGGTTATAGCAGTCGCAATGCACTATTTTAGTGACCAGACATCAGAATAGTTTTTGGAAGAGTTAAAGAAATTTGAGAAATGATGTGCCAAGGGTGTCAAACTTTGGGGTGAATATGTGGAATAGCATGTAAGTTTTGTGCTTCTAGGTCATTCCCTTCTTGGTTGGGCCAGAAACTTTTCAGCACCCTCTCATACTTTCACCTTTAATGATACATTTCATTGAAACAAATGTATTTAAGAGTTACCCTCAAAACAATTCCCTTAATTAAAAAGAGAAGGGGGAGGAGAGCATAAGAAAATCTTCCTCCCATCCAACAAGAGACCAATAATTCTTATTTATTCAAGTCATGTTCCTCCATTATGCATGCTTACACTGCTGGAAGAGTCCTCTTAGATCCAGGCTGCTTTCATCTGAGCTTGCTGGCAAGGTCTTTCAGAAGACATTTCATATCATTCAACTTTAAAATGTAAAAAAAAGTATCATATTAAAGTGCAACAAAGTAATAGGATTTTTTAAAAAAAAACATTTTTAATCTTAGAACTATGTTGAAAAACATGTTTCTTGAATGTCAGGAATGCCTGATGAGGAGAATCCTGGACTAATAAGAATCTTTGTATTTTGGGACTTATTCTGTGCAAAATTCACACATAATACTTTTGCACAGAAAGCATTTTCTGCACAGTTTTTAATGTGTTATGGAAGCTGCCTTGGGCCCCAGCTGGGAAGAAAGATGGCACAGAAATGAAGAGGAGGAGGAGGAGGAGGAGAACTAAAGCACATTCCAAGTGTTCTAACTGCTTAACTTGCCTTGCTTCATTAATCCTTACAACTGTCCTATCAACTAACCCAATATTATCATGGATAGCCAAAATAAAGAATAAGGATGAAGGTATAGGGCTTGCCTAAGATGCCTCTATGAAGATGCCCATCTAGAAAGTTGATCATTCAAAAGTATACTTCTTTTTGTTCTTCCTTTTATTAATGTAGGCTGCTATTTTGTGTTGTAGTTACAGATTTGTAGCTGACTTATCAGTCTGTAACTGCTCCATATTCAGGCACTTTTCAAGCACACATGTAAATGTCCATCAAATCCCACCTCAGACTCCTTGGAGCCACTCAGAATGATGGAGGGCTGTTCTGTTGAGCACAGCAGCATAACATTTCCACTCTACTCCCACCACCACTTTGTGAAGCAATGTGAGGGGTTGCTTCTATTTGTTGCAGCCTTGATCTCTGGTGGGATGAGCCTGGAAATGTCCTCTTGCTGTGCCCCGATCTCCAGCAGAAAAGACCTCTATTGCTTGGAGTGGCTGCTTTCTTACACATTAACTAAGGCAGCGATGTAGAATCTCAGTTGTAATTGTTGTTGTTACTGTTCTCAGTAGTAGTGGTGGCAGTATTGGCACTTTACAAAGAAAATTCTATAGCTGAATATAATTGACCCAACCAATGAACAAAACCTATACGGTTTAAAGAACTGAGGGGGGATTGCAGACTGCCAGAAATAGTGCAAATTGAGTCCACTTTTAGGGTTAGGGTTAGAGAATTTATTTATTGTAGTTTATTGTGGCACCAGAGCTCTCTGACAAAGAAGGCTCAATATCTCGGGGGGGGGGGGGCAACAATTCCCATGATTCCCTAGCACTAACCCTAACCCTAAAAGTGGACTCAATTTGCACTATTTCTAGCAGTCTGCAACCCCCCTAAATCCTGTTGCTGGTCTCAACTAGAGTAAGCCCATTGAATCAATGGCTTTTACATAAAGGTTGAATTCACTAATGAATTCAGTGGATCTATTTTGGTAGGAACTAGATTTAGGTCAAAACTGACACTGTATCTGTAAATACACAAATGAACAAGACACACAGAGGGAGAAATTAGCTGTCATATAAACAAAAAATATAATTTAGGATAAAGATGAGCCTCAGGTGCTTCAATGCTACAAATATACAAAATACTAAAATCATATAATGACAGAGTTTTTAAACCACAAAGCCAATAATCTTTTGGACAATGTTTCTCTAAGCATTTTAGTAAGAAGCATGGGGGGGAAAGCCACAATTATACCAAAAGTATGAAAAAATGGAGGCCCGGTGTATGTTAGTTTTTATATTATCAGAGTGCACTTTTAAACACACTTGAGATCTTTATGGGTATCTTGGAAGTCAATCCACACATAAACAATAGCAATAAAATACCTTGATATCCAGTTGTCTAAACTGCTGGGCTATTCTGTGGAAAGAAACATAAACATCAGAAGGGAAGTGGTTTATGAATGTCTTCATTTAACGCGAGGGTGTAAATCTGGCAATACAAGTTATAAAATAAAGATAGCACTTTCATTTTCTGTACCTCCAGGCAACCTATTCAGCAGAGAATATCAGTCATCATCATCATCATCATCATCATCATCCAACCCCCAGGCAGAAACTAGAAAACCTCTTCCTGCTGCCCAAGAGCTAGCCAATTCTTGGCACAAAAGGACTGGTGGTATCCACTATATACCACAAAATGGACCCCTTCCCACTGCCTCAGGGTAGAATCAAACTATTATCCTTTATTATGATTAAGGGCACAATCCCATATATGTTTACTTGTGGCCAAGCTCATCTAGATTTGATGGCACTTACTTCCAAATAAACCTGGCTGGGACCGGGCTGTTAAAAATGTTGTTCTGTTCCATGGATAATGTCAACCCATATAAAGCTGGAAACATATTAGTCCTCAATAGAGAAGACCTACTGAATCAGTGGGATTCATTCAACCTTGGCTCCGCTTTAAAGTTGACTTAACATTGAACAATTGATTGAGCAACTGTACCCTAGCTGGTACTAATCAATTCAGGCTCACATCTCTCCGCCCCCCCCTTCTTTTTTTAAAGCTTCTATGTATTTAAAACACCTGTTCACATTCATGCATCACTTAATGATAAATAACCCTTATTTATTTACTTATATATTTCATTTATATGCTGCCTTTCTCCCAAAAAGGATCCAAGGCAGATCACAGATAAAAAAAAATTTAAAAATTACAATAAAATTTAAAACAATTAAAATCATCTAAGAACAGTATAAAATCACATTAAAAATATACAAAAATTAAAAGCACAAGTAAAACACAACTATCAAGAAACTCATATTGGTACTTTGGTGTGTGTCCTAAATTTTATCCCCCAAAATTGGATTTTTAAGAAGGCCTCCCTCTTCCCCATCTTAACTTCCTGTACTTGGCATTTCAGTCACTTTTTACCCTGCCTCACTCATTTGTAAGGAGTGGCTCTGGGCTGCCCCTGGGAGCGGCAGATCAGGGCTGCGGCAACCACGTATCATGGCCCTGAGCCTCCTTTTTGCTGCCCCCAAAAGAGCAGGCAAATGCCAGTCCTTTGGGGGGCAGCAAAAAGCCACCCTTAGAGCTGCTGTCACAGATCTTTTACACCCCTTTGGCACAGCGTGTGTGCACGCTGCACCAAGAGAGCACCCTGACACTGTGCACCGTGCAGACGGGCACCCAGCATCAGGACAGAGTTGGGGCGGAGTGGGGGCAGAGTTGGGGCAGCCGGCGTGCGGTCGCCTCACCTCACCCAACCCCACCCCCAGGCTGGTCTAAAGTGCTGGTCTGCACCGGCCCTTAGCCAATCTGAGAGCTAATAGCATGACAGAGAATGAGAAGTAAAATTGGGAAAGGGGGGCCCAGTTGTAAGAGCATTTGCTTTGTCTGCAGAAGGAGCTATCCCTAGTCCATTATATCCTGTTTAAAACCCTGGAGAGCTGCAGTTAGGACTCATTACCACTTACATTAAACCAGTTTGCAATTCACCCTCACTCCGTGTTGATGAATCAATTCCAAAAAGTCCGTCGTTCCCACTATGAAAGCAGATCTTTTCATTATTTTCCTTGTAATTGCTTCTTTTTTGGTACAATTGTCAATCCCACTAATTTGTGCCACTTCAAAATGCATGTCAATCATCTGTACATCATCGGTGATGCAACCAGTAACACAGTGAGGACAGGGCCATTCCAGGTGCCAAGTGGGGTGACTTTAGCAACTGAGCCTTCCTCTGTCCCTCAGCAACCCAGGATGCTCAAGAATACCATTTCCCCTTTGAGCAGCCCAGCTTGGGAACTATTTTTTTTTTTAAAGTAACAGGATATGCGATCCATTAGTTTTGCAACTACTTGCCTCACTGAGCTGCAGTCTGCCCATAATTTCAAGTAGTTGCAAATATGATGAATCGCATATTCTCTCAATTTTTTAAATAAAAAATATGTATATTATGCACCCATAGGTCACACCACAAGCACAAAGGCAGCATTGAGGGGGCGGGGGGAATGGCTGATTTCCCAAAAACTGAAGAGGGATGGTAAATAGCCCTCTGCCATTAGTCCCTCCCCTCCAGAATGATCCAATTTAGATCCGTTGTTCCCACTTGTTGAACACGCTTCAGAATCTATTCTTTTCCAAAGAACTGCCAAAAAACTACTAGTGTCAGAAAACAGGGGTTTTTTTGTGTTTGCCTCGCTTCATCATGATTGAAACCAAGCTCAATAGGATCGGAACCAGTTTCAAGTGGGAACAACAGTCATATAACCCCATCAGCAATTCGCTTTAAATCATAGTGAGAACGAGGCCTTAGTAGCCATAGACCAAATAGGACAGATAGGCATAAGGGTAGCTTTGTATGCTCACAAGACCAGACAATTCTTCTCACTTCTGCACTCTCTTTGATGCAGATAGTGAGCCCTTGTCAGCCTCTTTATTAAGTAGACCATCAGTGTTTAACTAATTAATCACTTTAGATGACTAAAAGGGTGCCCCCAAATTAATCAAACTCTAGATATTTCACATAGACACAAACACACACACACACACACACACACTTACAAGGCTATTAAAAATTGCAAAAGACAGTCAACATTGTTTCTTACCTAGGAGGGGCTGTCTCTTCCAATGGCTGCTATGAGACATGCATGTATTATCTATTAGCAAGCACCAGTAGCTACAAAGGGGGCAGGGGCCATATCCCCCCCCCCCCATGGGCCACACCTGATGTGACATCATGCCAATTCCAGATTTGTTACCAGCCATTTTTTGGCTAATGTAGCTGATTGGGGTTGAGGTATCATTGAGAGAGTAGGGCTGTTGTAGTGGCAAAACCACCTAGTTTTGTAGGTGCAAAGTCTGTGGGTTTTTTGTTTTTTTAATTCAAGGCTGAAGAATTCAGGATCACTTAGGCAACTCTGGGACAAACAATAGGTCCACACTTTCCCCTCCTTCTTGCTTAAGCAATATTGTGAATGTGAATCTAATCAAAAGGAGAATCAGTGTAAACATGTACAATGACTTAAACGTTCTTGAATTAGGTTACAGCCCAACACTGTACACATAAACTGGACAGATTAATGAATAAAAAACTGTGGCTATCCCTTCCACTTCTAGGTCATATTATTTTACCACTATTAAATAAAATCAACTTTTTTATTTCCTTCTTGGCACTAGCTCACTGTGCTATTTTGTAGAGGTTGCATACTGTAAACCTCAAGGCCCATATTTTGTATCAGAGGTTTTACAAGTTGTAATGTATTATTAGCATCACAATTATAATGCTCATTTTTCTCTCCTTTTAAAAAAAAATAAAATAAAATCAATATATTTGAATCAGTTGAAGGCTTTAAGAGTATTTAGCTCAGCAGATAATACATTGCCTCATCTACAGTGTAAGTTCCAGCATAAAATTATATGACATTAAGTGTGAATGGGTGGGAAAGACAAAGGAAGTCAACATACTCTTCTGATGAGTCATTAGCTTTCGTATTGATTTTGACTAGATAATTTTCTTTCATGACAGCTTCCCATGCCAGAGTTTCATTATCTTCATTTCTTGAACCTTCAAGATATAAAATGCACACTAGATTTATTGATGCAGTAAATATAAATCAGTGGAATGCAACTTAAAGGGTTTCAGGATGAAGATGTGATGCTCTTGCAGCCCAGTTCAGTGCATGCTTATTTAGAAGTAAGTCCCATTATCTTAAATGGTGCTTACTCACACAGAAATGTGCATAATATCTCACTTCCAGTAAAGATATACTTCAGTTAATGAAGTAGGTGTGTTCCTGGATCTTACTTTTTTTAACAGAAAATTTGGTACTATAAGCAGAAATAACATGTAAAGAATAGTGCTAGGCTCCTATACCACAAAAAAAAGCCATTCAGTTTATTTCAGCAGCCTTTTAATTCAGATCTAGTAATATCCACCTATGAAATGAAACAACCAGGTCAGCTAAACCTTGCATAAGGTTTGAATCTTCTAGATACTACTTGAATGTGTCTTCCAAAATGTATCCAAGGATGATTTTCCACTAGTCTCCACTTTTTTATGATTTCTATTTCTGGTGACCAAATGTATAGGTCAGTGCTTTTTTAAAACATACTGGGCAGTCTGCTGGTGAGGCAGAATTATCTCTTTTCCCCTTTTCTTGCTGATCTGCTATTCACACGTGGTCAGATTTTGGAAGCAGCAGCTGTTTACTTTGCCTGTTATAGGAAGGCACACACAGCTGCAGTAGGATCAACTAGACTAGGCTAAAATTTGTTGCATTGTTTGCTGCAGACATACTGATGCCATCCAGCACCAAATATATGTGTTCCTCCAGTCCTGCTTCACCATCTTTCCAGTGCTGATGTTGCACTGGAACCTCCAGCTATACAAAGGACAGGGAGGAAGTAGGGAAGTGGCAGGCATAAAAATACTTGGTAAAAAAAAAGCCTATTCTTCCCCATTAGTTTTAGTAGTATTTAGTACACTGTGTAACTTACAACAAATGGATGGTTGTTTAGATTCACTTTTGCAACAGCATTTTAAAAGTTTTCTCATGACCATGTAGATATAGGCAAAGATGACAAAAGGAAAAGGTATTGTTAACCGGCTGCAGTATTCTTGAACCAAGAAGTAGCGCTGAAATTTCCATACTTGGTCATTGTTCTCTTGAACCGATCCAACTGTATAACTGACAGACAGGTGAACACACGAGGTTATTAGATTTTGTTGTTGTTGTTGTTGTTGTTGTTTTAATGTATATTCCACTTTCCTCCCAATAATGAGACTCAAGAGGGCTTACAACATATTAAAAATACAGATTAAAAACCATATAAAACTTCCATAAAAGTATAGATAGAAAAGTCATTTAAAAGACAATTAAACAACTTATGAAGTTAAAAATATTAAAATTCATTAAAAGACAACATACATACCTAAAACAGTACGTCATCCATTAAAAGGCCATCTCAGTCAGTTTAAAAAAGCCTGAAAGCATTTTTTTCACTTGGTAGTGGAAGGAGAGCAAGGACATCCTGGCTTCCCTAGGTAGGGAGTTCCAAAGTCTGGGAGCAGCCACCAAGAAGTCCCTCTCCCTTGTTCCCACCAAATGAGCCTGAGACCGTGGTGGGACAGAGAGAAGGGCCTCTCTGGAAGATCTTAGAGCCCTGGTGGGCTTATAAAGGAGGATGCCATCCTTCAAATATCCTCGACCCAAGCATATAGGCTTTATAGGTCACCACCAGCACTTTGAATTGTCCCTGGAAATGGACCAGAAGCCAGTCTTGCAGCAAGGGGGTTGTATGCTTCCTGTCGGCTTCAGGGAAGTATTTTTCAGGCTTGTTGGGACCCTGTCTTGTTGTAAAGAAACATTAATCGCTCCCCTTACCACTCATCAATTTCCCCTTCGGCCTGTTTAATAAGCCAAGAAGGGCAAGGGTCTAGTATATATGTGGTGGCTCTTGCTTTTCCAAGGTTCCTATCCACATCCTTAAACTGCACAAATTGAAAAGTATCCCTCAACACTGGAAAAGCAGAGGTCAGAGTTACATTAACTGGACCTGTATCAATCCATGTTAGAGCAAATCCAAGTGATTTTATCTACAAGGTAAATTATTTGTAGAGGGTAGTTGAGGGGCTTAAATTCTCCCTTGGGACAGACTGTAACAGATCCCTGACCATTTGAAATAGGTCCTCTGGGAATTTCTGTGAAGATGTATTTTTGCTACTATTATTGCGTCACCTTCAAATAGACTTAGCCTGTTTGCAGTAGATTTGCTCTGAGTTTTCTGAAAAATCTCTCTAGTCTCTATGGAGATTATCACACGGGAGGCTAAAGTGACTTTAAATTGTCGATAACATGTGATTGGGGTTCACATGCTCATGTGTTTGTCGCATCTGTAAAGTGTCTTGGATGTGTCCCCAACTCTACACTTGCCTATCCCATCAATAACACGTCCTTGGAGCCGTCATTTTTCAATAATGGAAGAGTGCGTTATTGAAAAATGACAGCTCCAAGGACATGTTACTGACAGGATATGCGAGGGGGAGCTGGAGACGCCTCCATGACACTTTACAGACACTTTACAGATGTGACAAATGTGCGAGCGTGTGAACCCCAATCACGCATTATTGACAATTTAAAGACACTTTAGCCTCCCATGTGATAATCTCCACAGTCACTCTAGTCTCCACTCATTTCATTGCTGCCAGCTCCTTAGAAAGCCAAGTGTGGTTTAGTTCCACTCTGAGAAGAGACACTTAAGAGCAATTGTGTACACTGCTTTGTCATTTCCCCATTCAAGATCCACCAGAACTTCAGTAGAATCACCTGCCAAGGCATCAGGAAGTTCCCCAAGAGCCATCAGCAATCCATCCAGCACTATAAGCCTCCTGGAGTGGATCATCTTAATGGGTCCTAGAGCAGAAGCTCTAGGCCCTGGCAAATCTAAATCCTTTCTGTCCTGATGATGTCACAAGGATGATGTCATGAAGAGTGATGTAATTAAGCATAATACCTTAAGCAACAACCACTGTTACCCAAAATAAATCATTTGGATTAAAACACACACACATATATACACACCATATCTGACAAATGAGGAAAATGCATATACATAAACTTTTCAGGACAAATCACTTGAGCTGAAATTCCTCCCCTTGACCTGATGTGATCTGATGTCTTGCATTATTATTATTATTATTATTATTATTATTATTATTATTTTATACAGGATCATACATGTAAATGGCACTTTACAGTTACAGAATAAAACATTTATAACTATACCAATAATATAAACTACTAAAGTACAGCACTAAAATACAATAAAAAAAATCATTTGTTCATTCCCTGATTTGCAAATTGAGGAAATCTCAAAGCTAACACACTCCTTAGAGATATACCAGTCTAATACATACCCAAACATGGCTATTAGTAAGTTAACCAGGAGGATATTGGTTGATAGCATGTAGATACACACTAATGGGATAGTGATCCACTCTGGGAATCGTGGGAGGTTATTGGAATCCACCTCGACACACAAAGGCTTGGATTCATTTCCAATGGCGGTACAGTGATCAAAATCATATGTGGTACCTATCATAAAAGGAGGGGATAGGGAGAAAAAAAGACTCTTGAAACTTCAGAAGCATTGGTATATTTCAGCACTCACTCTGGATTGTCAGAGAATCCAGAGAAAGGGCCTTTACAGACTGCCAGAAATAGTGCAAATTAAGGCCACTTTAACTGTCCTGGCTCAGTGCTAGGTAATCATGGGAATGGTACTTTTTTTTCTGGGACATTGAGTCTTCTCTGCCAGAGAGCTCTGGTGCCACAATAAACTACTGTTCCCATGATTCCTTAGCACTAAGCCAGGACAGTTAAGGTGACCTCAGTTTGCACTATTTCTGGCAGTCTGTAAAGGCCCAAAGTTTGGGACTAAAACTTCCACATGCAACTTTGACTATATTAACGGAGGCTTCACAACCTCAAAATATCAGGAGGATTGAATTTTGTACAAGGGGGTATCGTAAAGTAATAATTATCACCCAGACATTATTATGATATATTGATGAAATTTCAACAATGTAATCATTGGTTCCTAAGTGCATGATGTTGAGAAAATCAGCTCATGGTGTCCTTTATTTTTGTCACAGGTTGTGCTAGAAGTGACTAAAAAATAAGATGGAGAAGTATGAGGGGGAATGTAAAATGAAAATAATCACCCAAAAGTTATTATGGTATATTGATGAAATTTTGTCAGTGTCATCATCACCAAGTGACTTTTTCTTTTCCCAAAAATGAAAAATCCATTGTGGGGTCGCCGATTTGACAACACAAATGACGTCATTCATGAAGTGGAAGAGTGGTTTAAGGTGCAATCTGCAGACTTCTATAATAATGGTATTGAGAGGGTCAAGAAACACTGGGGGAAATGTGTAAATCTGGATGGTGACTACGTAGAGATAAGTTAACAACTACAAATCAAAACAAATTTTCTGTCAATTTTTTAAAGATGATAATTAAAACTTTACAATACCCCCTTGTAGTCCAAAACATCTGGAGGATACCTCATTGCCAATCCCTGCTTTAGAGTCATCAGCAAAATAATAACAATTCTACTTCCTACTTTGTCTTTTCTTATAATTGCTGGGTTCAGTCTTTACAATTGTCTCCCCCTTCTCCCCCAAGCCATTGCGACATCTGGCTCATTTACGTAGCACATCTCTTGCTCTGCAGAACTGACCCAGGAATCCAGGATGGGAAGTGGCATAAGCATGGGGCAGGACATTTTCTGACCATTGCAATGTAAAGGTAGATTGGCAGGTATTTTAATTATTTTTCCACAGTGCTTTGCAAAGAGCACTTATTGGCAGCAAATATCCAAGGAGCAGAGTAAGAGGATGAAGGAGCAGCAACAAAGCAAAGGTACCGTAACTTCTGCCAATATTGGTACCATCCCACTTCTCTTCCTCCCTGTCTTTGCTTTTAGTATGGCTCAGGCTGCCCAATTGCAAGAAGGAACAATGTGTCATCTCTCCTTTCCCTCACTACTGTTTTGTATCTAAGTGTGTGATTTGAGCAAGAGCAACAACACTGGGGCAGTGATGAAAGCAGGAAGAT
Source organism: Phrynosoma blainvillii (assembly GCA_026167975.1). Taxonomy (NCBI): domain Eukaryota; kingdom Metazoa; phylum Chordata; class Lepidosauria; order Squamata; family Phrynosomatidae; genus Phrynosoma; species Phrynosoma blainvillii. The sequence continues at coordinate 221,887,696 of JANUYF010000001.1, read as the reverse complement.
GAAGTAGTTGGCAAAGCTCAGCAGCTGCACAGAACACAGTTTAAGAGCAGTGGGGTTTTGCAGACAGTAAATGGCTTTTGAAGGCTCCTTTGCAATCTCACCAGTGGAAGAAATATTAGTTCATCGTTTCAGGAGTGAGGGAGGGCAATGAGCCTTTCTCTGCTTTTTCTCTGTTTCCTTTCAAAGGGCTGCTCTCCATGCCCTCTTCCTCTTCTCTGTCTTTCTGCCTTGCTCAGTGAAATCAGGACTGAAATCAATGTCTCCCTCATTAAAAACAACTGAAGAGACCTGTTAGTGACCAATGCTTTGGTTCAGAATGTTGAATACTGCACCAGGAAAAGAGGGGAAGGAACTTTTGACTGAACAGCATTCAGTTTCAGCAACCATACAGCTGCCCCAGCCCTCTGGAGAACCACAGAGGTCCTGATCTTCCAACTGGAAAACCATTGCCATGTAAAGGTAGAATGGCAGGTATTTTAATTATTTTTCCAGTGTTTTGCAAAGAGCACTTATTGGCATATCAAAGGAGCAGGGTAAGAGGATGAGGGAAAGTAGTAGCAGATATATGTGTGGCTGTGGTCTCTTAGTAGTTACATGAACTCTGTTCATGTACAGGAGCCCTGGTGTCACAGTGGTTAAATGCTTGTACTGAAGCCACTCACTCACAGACTACAAGGTTGCGAGTTCAATACCAGCCAGGGCTCAGGCTCAACTCAGGCTTGCATCCTTCCAAGGTCACTAAAATGAGTACCAGCTTGTTGGAGGCAAATAGCTTACAGTTGTAAATTACTTAGAAACTGCATAGCACAGTATGAAGCTGCTGTTGCTATGAATGCTAATGCCTCAAAATATCCAGGAAACGAATGAAGGCAGCATTCATGGTTGCCATAAGCATCATCATCATTCCTGCATGTTTTTGTTTCCTGATTTTGAGTCCTTCCCTGAGCCTAGCCTACTGCTTGGACCCTTAAGCCATGACTGGATTTCAGGCAGTTTCCAACTCAGGATCTGCAGTGGAAGGGGTAGGCATCCTGATGTTTGTTTTAAAGGCTGATTGGGGAGTGGGTAATATGGGGAGGCTACAAAAGCATTGTCACATCTTGCTGCCCTCAAAGGTGCACATGAATTGGAGAAGGCTCAAGAGAAGGGAAGGGAAATAATCCCTCCCACTTGCACACAGAGAGAAGTCAGTAAAAGAAGAATACATCTCTCTGTTTTGCAAACCTTTCTGTGGCTCAATGAACATGGGAGGTGCCACCTAGTCTATTAACTGCCAACTATGATTGCCTCTTTGGCTTATCCCTTATTGGCCTATGCCTTTCCTAAACCACTGCCTGAAATCCAATTAAGAGTTAAATATAAAATGAAGTTTAAATTAAATAATATGGGTTAAAATGGGTTAATTTGATGGATTATGTTCTAAAATAGATGGATGGGTAACAGATTTAGATTATGTTATGACTATAAAGACATTGATCATAAAATGAATTCCTACAAAATGATCTATAATTCCTTTAGAATGTTCTAATTACAACATCAACAAGGTGACTATGGGCTGAGATCAATGCAAGGGCAGTTAACAATAAAAATTATAACATATGGATGGATAATGGAAATATAAGTGGGGTTAATGGGAATATATATGCTAAAAAGATAATTATAAAATGAATTTTTACAAAGTAATGTATGCAATAGAATGTTCTAACTATACCATATGGGAGGATAATGTAAATATAGCACCTTTTTGGCTACTGCTCCCAGATTATGGAATAGCCTGCTGGATGAGATCCGTCATATTACTACCTTAGACAGCTTTAAAAAGGCTGTTAAGACAGATCTCTTCCAGCAGGCCTTTCCCAAATAGATATCCCAGCCATCAAAAGACAGCCATCCTGCTCATCCCTGATTCAGCTGTAGCTATTGTTATTTGTTTCTTTGTTTAGTTGTGTTATTATTTGAAATGTGTTTGAAATTGTCACTGTTTAGTTGTATTTTAAGGGGGGGTGGGATTGTGAGATATGAATGTATATTTTAATGTTGTAAGCTGCCCCAGTTGCGTTACACAGAGGGGCGGGATAAAAATAAATTTTATTATTATTATTATTATTATTATTATTATTAGATGTCTTATAAGATGTGGATTTAAAAGAGTGATGGAAGATTTTAATTGTAATTAAGATGAAAAGAGTTGAAAACACTTAATGATTGTTTATGGAAAAATGTTAACTTGTGATTTTGATAATTAATGGAAATAGGTTATTGGAAGATGTGAACTGTTACAATGGTAGATAAGGAAGCTATGAATCTTTAAATGAATTTGTAACCACTGTAGGAAAGATAAGAAGTCATCTTCCCCCCCTCTTTGTTAGTTTTTTGTTTTTATTTCTTACTTTTTCTTTTTCTTTTATTTATTTCTTTTCTTTCTCTTTTTAAATTCTGTAACTTTTATTGTATCTTTTAAATAAATAAAATAGCAATACTTTAAAAAGAAGACAATGACATTCTTCAATCTGGCATTGCAAGGAAAATAGACACCTTGAATGAGCAGGAGAAGGCTGACTTTGACCTAGCTATCAGGAAGAAGATAAGGGAGGTGGCAAAAGGGCTTCCCCTCTCTAGAAGTTCATCAATGCTGACACTCAAAGGCAGATTACTGACAGAGGGGTTATTGTCAACTTGGCTTGCTGTTCTCACTAGCTCTTTAAGCTAGTCTCTCAGCACTAGTAGCCATTTCTGAACACCAGCCTGATTTCAATATGTCTCATCATCAGCTGGACATTTTTAAAAAATCACTTGAATTATGTTATGGGTCCCTGTAGCTATTTTAGGGACTGAACACATATCCCCTGACTTACTCCAACTAGGGATATAAATCCCCAGCTATTTCATCCTCACATGCAGTGACAAATAATTGCTGCAATTTTTTTCCCTACTGCAGGAGAAAATGAAAATTTTTGCACAGCATTCTCACCATATTTGAGTTTCCTGGAGTGTTCTAGAAAATATTTCTGTGCTCAAAAGATGTGGGTTTTAGTGCAAAAGAGACATTTTCTGTTCAAAAAAAGTTTCACATACAACACCACCCACCCCACATTTCCTATATAGAAAGCACTGTTTTCTACACTGAAACTGTGTTTTGTGATCAAAGGCCATGTGTTTCTCTGCACAGAAATGTCCTCCAAAACACTTTGGGACATTTGAATACTGGAAGAAAACTATGGGAAGTCTTGTTGCTCTATTATTCACAATTAGATTTCCTGACTTATTGGAAGTTATTGCATTTGGCCAGGAAACAAATAGGAGACAATATGCTTTCCAAGCCACACTACAACCCATTGTTCCTACACAGTAGTGTCATTCAAAACAATTAACAACCAATTCTAATTTTTTGCCTACATGGGTAAATGTGTCCTGTCAGCCTCTCATCACCTAGAGATGTTTGCTGCCTCCTTGCTGGGATCCCAGGAACTGATTATATAGATTCCTCAGCTACCCCTTCAGCTGGCATATCCTCCAGCACCCCCCTCCCCTGGCACCAGCCATGCTGGAAAGTAGGAAACTTGGCACATCCAGGTCCCTGGCTCTCCTCCGCAGCTCATGTCCTTCCCTCTTTTTGACTCCCTCACCTCTCTGTCCTCCTTATACATCCTGGTCTCTTCCTCCTCCTCTCCTTCACTATTCCTGACTACTTTTATCCTCCTCAGCCCCCATATCTATTAACAGTGTTAGCAACCAGTTGGGTGAACCAGTGTGAAGTGACTGAATGACACCACTGTTCCTGGAGATTTGTGATTCAAGATGGGTACCATCAATGTCATTAGGATAGTGGCCAAACATGGCAAGGTAAGGCTCATAGATGACTGATCGGAATATCCATTCCCAGCGCTGTTCATTCTTCCTCAGTATCCCCTGTCTTGCTACGCCAAAAGCCACCATCCAAACCGCAAAAAGGAAGAGGAAGAAGAAGACATCTATCAGCTGTGGAAGGGAACATGGAAAATAGGCATGAGGATATCACATAAACTCTTCTAAGTTACATGCTAAGTGTGTTTGTGTGTTCTCAGCTTTTACTCAGCCTCAGCCCTCAGCAATAGACAAAAAGTAACTCCCCCTATGAATTCTATGAGTGAAATCCTGTTAGTGACTCAAGACATAGCAGCAGGACGGCGTAGCAGCAAAGGGAAATAAAATTCCCTGCCAATTCCCTGGCAGTACACCCTAATCTCCTCAGGGGGAGGACGTTTGCTGCCACCTCTCCCACATCATCCATTTGCCTGCAGCCTGTTCTCCTTTGCTACCTCTTCCTCCGTGAACACTGGGGTTATGTCTGCATGTAGATCTTGGCCTATATGAGAACATTCAAGGTAGGACATTGAACAAGGACCTTATTTAAGGCATTGGAGCTGGACCAGTTCAGCAGTTTACAACTCTCAATTTTCAGAGTAAACAGATTACATTATGTGTACCAGGGGTGGGAATCATGCAGTCCTCCAGATACTGTTGTACTGCAACTCCCAAAATCCCTTACTACTGGCTCTAATGACTGGAATTTCTGGGAGTTGCAGTCTGACAATATCTAGAGAGCAGCATGATTACCACCCTTGATATGTGTATACATCATACTACAGTTATTAGCTATGAAACATCTCTGGGGCATTCCAGGGGCAACTGAGAACAATTACTTGAGCAAATTATCACCTTCTTTTTTTGTTATAAGAGATTATTGCATGAGCTTCAGTCTCAAAACATACCCGTTTTGGAATATTTAATAGCATGACAGGACTTTTTGCATCATCAAGGGTCTCTTTTCCTCATTCTCCCTTAACCCTACCTCCTTCCCTCCCTGCTTCTCCCCCCTACCTCCTGCCAAAGAAGGAATAATAACACTCTCCCTTGTGAGTGAGCAGTCATTCCTTTTTTGGAAGGCTGGGGTGGGGGGCATTGACAATCCCATTTTGAGAAAAAAGTCAATACTTACTTCTCTAGTAGAATGTGTATGGATGTTCAGGAACAGGGAAGGGGAGAGAAGGGAGTAACATCCACTCAAACTACATAGGATCACCAATCCCTGAATTACCCCAGGAATGACCTATTGCATATACTTCAATAATGGGTAAACAGCACAATTAACAGTTATTCAGGGGAGTTTCCCATTCATTAAAACCAGCAGCAGAAGCATGGATTGGCTATACCAGGAGTAGGCAACCTTTCCCCTTTAAGGGCTGAGGGACTTCAGCTCCCAGAATCCCAGGAGCTATTGGCCAACATGGCTGAGGCTTCTGGGAGCTGAAGTCCCTCGGCCCTTAAAGGGGAAAGGTTGCCTACCCCTGGGCTATACGATAGCTACTGCCCAGCCATGAGGTTGTGCAGTAGGAATCCGTCGTTACAGTTAAGTTCCTGCTTCTATTTCACTATTTAAGAACAAGATAATCTCCATAGTGTTGGGTTTTTGTTTTGTTTTTGTTTTTTGTTCTGTTTTGTTTTTTGTAAATCTTCATCTTTAAGCAACTTTGTCAAGACTTTTATCTCTAAGAATTGGCTGTACTGCAACATAGCACTGTTCTTCCCATTCAGGCACTTGTATATATGTCTTTTTCTAAGCTTAGCAACAGCCAAGCTCCTAGATCAATCAGCTGCATAACACTCCAAGCATGCAGTTCTCTGTCTTCTCTCTGACCCAGCAGCTGTCAAATACTGGGAATGCCATTGCTGTTGCTTACCAATGGAGAGAGGGGAGCAGGGAGACAATTCAAATAAGGAAGAAGCAGCTGGTCTCAGCTCAGAAGGGAAAGAAAATTAGGGCGCAATCACAGATGGCATGCACCCTCCTTTTCTTTCCCCTCAGAACCCAAAGCAGCTGCATCATTCTTGTATGAATTGCCTTCCTGCTCCTCCCTCCCCACACATACTAGTAAGCAGTAGCATCAGCAACTACTCTCAGGGCTTGACAGCTGTTGGGAAAAGAGTTGTTGGATGGAATACAGAGGGCTAGTATATAGCCCCCTTGAGTACCATCCAACATCAGACATATAAGTATGTAAGCAACACTTACACATACATATGTCACCTAATAGGATGCCACCCAATGACTGACAGGCACTGCACAATTCCTGCCCAGTGGGTCTGATAACAAATTCAATATCAACCCACACAGATTGGAAGGGAAGCTGTAGCAGAAACCATATAGCAGTTTTCTCTTAGCCCTTTTGATTTTATTTTAAATTATTAACACAGAGAGGCTTCCAAGGTGCTCCAGTTTAAATACCACAACAATTGCACATAACATTTAATTCAGAATCAGCTGTATGTCTTACCATCCTCTGAAGCATTATTATTTTGGGGCCTAGGTTCCTGCTTACTGTGAAAATATGGATCAGCCTGAGAGTAAAAATAATGTAATCGAGGCAGAAAATTACTCTGCCAGAATACCAAGATGTTTCATTTGAAGAGTGGAGCCTATGCAAAGAAACAGATATACACCACATACATTGAAAATGGGTACTGTAAGAAATGTATAAGTATAATCAATAAATACATGTGAATAATCTCATTTCAGTCAGATTGAAACCCACACCCCCAACATTTCAAATGATGTAACTCCAGTCTGATCCCACCAAACATCATTCTGTCCCTCACATCCTACTAGTCTGTTCCCACTGAGCTCAATGCAGCAAACTCAGCACAGTGTCACTGATCAGTTGAAACTCACCTGAACACTATTCCTGCTAAGAAGTAAAAAATCCCAAGGGTGTCCATGACATTCCACAAGTCTGAGAAGTACTTACTACCATTCATATACCACTAATGAAAAAAGAAGAAGACAGTCACCAAACAAAAGTACAGTAGGTTGTGTATCACTAGTACCACAATCTCAGTATCATAATGGATACTTTATAATGGAGACTTTCGCTAACTTCTTGAAGACAAGTTGGGAAATAAAGCTCTTCACAGACAAATGGACAGCATACAGATGTTTATGGAGAAGTAAATCTTGCTCTGTAGATACTATCTACTGCTAAAGAGAAAAATCAATGGCTCTTAGAGCAAATGAAGCCAGAACTCTCACAAAAAGCAAAAATGACCAAACTGCCCTTGTAGCCCCTTTGAAACTAATTGTGTGAAAGAAGTTATAGTATAAGCTTTCATAGACTTAGGCCTACTTCCCCAGATGTGATCATACTTTGGGCATATGAGATGACATGACCCACTGGAAAAGATGATAAGGTATGGTAAAGTGGAAGGCCATAAGAACAGAGGGATTGCATTACAGGTGGATTGATTCAATCAAATAAGCCATAGTCTTAAATTTGCAGGACCTGAGCAGGAAAAGTTATGACCAGGGCTCTTCAAAGTCTCTCATTCATTCATAAGGTTGTCAAGGTCAAAGTTGCATTATGGCAAATAACAAACAAATCCCATTGTGTTTAGAGGGCAGGTTTCTCCCAAGCAGGTTACCAAAAGGTGACATATCTAACCCACTTAAAATCAAGAACCTACACTGAATACAAAGAAACCTATATCTGAGTAACCATATATCAGATTAGACAGCTACAGTGCAATTCTGCACAAATCTACCCAGACAAAAGTCCCGCCAAGTATGAAGCATTTATTACTTTATAAGTAGTACAGCATTGTAATCTTAGTCATATTGGTACTTGTGCTAATTTAATTTAAAAAGTTATCTTAGGCTGCATCTGCACTGCAGAAACAATGCAGTTTGGCAGCACTTTAACTGCCATGGCTGAGTGCTATGGAATCATAGGATTTGTAGTTTGTTGTGGCTCTCTGACAGAGAAGGCTAAATATCTAACAGAACTGCAAATCCCAAAATTCCATAACATTGAATCATGATAGTTAAAGCAGTATCAAACTGCATTATTTCTGCTGTGCAGCTTTTGTTATTTCAAACAAATTTTGGATACTGAAAAACATACTAAGCAATTTTTCTTATTTTGTCCTAGTGTTCATGCTCTCCTATCTGCAATGTTTCTTGGAGAATGGAAATGAAAAAAATAAAAATAAATGATAATATCTAAAGAATATAAACCAATTGGAAATAGCCAATTAAGTTGCTTGCCATTGCTCATCCAACCATCAATTTCCCATATATCTCACTGCTGTAACCTTTGATTATTGTCTTTGCAATGAGGGTTACTAAATATACCTCATTAAAAATAATGACTATCAGGGCTCATTCACACTACACAGTTATAGTGCTGTGATTCTACTTTATCTGCCATGCCTTCCTCCTATGGGATCCTCCTTGGTTTTGTATAGTTTGGTCGGAGGCCTCAGAGGAGGATTCTCTGCTGAAGGTTTCAAAGGACCCTCTACTAAACTGCAACTTCCAGGATGCAGCCACAGCATTTAAATAGGAATCAGAATGACATATGTGTGCAGTGTGAATCGTCCCCAGGTTATGATGAATTTGTCGTTGTTGTTTATTATGATGATGATGTTATGTGCCTCTAAGTAATCTCCAACCTATGGCAACCCTAAGGTGAACCTATCACAGGCATATCTTGGCAAGACTTATTTGGAGAAGGTTTGTCATTGTTCTTTCTCTGAGCATGTGACTTGCCCAGGATTACCCAGTGGGTTTCCATGACTGATCAGGGATTCAAACCCTGCATCATGCTGACCCTCTACATTAGATGTGCTTTCCATCACAACTATATATATCTGTTAGCTGAACAATATTCTTTATTTTTGGCTGTTTTTTCCAAAATCTACCCTGCCATAAAGGGGAAGTGAAAAAAACTCCCTATTTTTACAGATTTCTGTTTCATCTTGTAAAAATGGAGAGTGCAGCATTTGTTAATGGGCAAAGTGAGGAATGAATTATTCTGAAATATCCAAAGTGGAATGTTAATTTGTATGCCTTCAAGTAATTTCTGACTTACTGTGATCCTAAGATGAACCTATCACGGGGTTTTCTTGGCAATACTATTTCAGAGGAGGTTTACCATTGCTTTCCTTGAGCCTGAGAGCCCCTGAGGCTGAGAGCATGTGACTTGTCCAAGGTCACCCAGTGGGGTTTACAAGGTGTCAAATCCTCCCACTTTTTGCATTTTTGTTGAAAAACAAAAAAAAATCACAGTTCACTATTTTTTCCAAAAACTGCTTAATCATCAGTCATGAAGTACTTACCATTTTTCACATAAGAAAGATCTTGGTAACTCTGACACATTTTCTGGAACATTCAAACATAGTGAGCCCAAGAGACTATGGAAAACTACAATTCTTTTCGAAAGTGCTGTACTGAAACAGGGGGATGTATCCAGCTAACTGGTCTAACTAAGGTAACAATAGCATCCCATGCTTGTTTTTCCTGACTGCGTCCCAAAATCTCCAGGGATATATTTGCTCTACTCACAATGACAAGGGAAAACAACTGTGCCAGGATGTTCAGTTATCCTTAATCCTTCATCCACCGTATTTGTTTAATTCCTTCCAATCTAACAGTATGAAGTATTTTCATGAAATGAGTAATTTGCATACCCTTTATGTGAGGTTATTCTCCTGCTAAGTAAAGTTGTTTCCCCAGAATCTCACATGACTTGTTAGATGGCAACTACATTAGACCTCTACATTAGAAATATTAGCAGAATTGCAATGCAATGAGATTGGCAATGTGCCCAGGACAACTTGTATGTATAGAAACAATAATTTGGGGCTTTTTCACACTGAACAATTGTTAAGTCCCACATTAACTGCCATGGCAACATATTGTGAGATCCTGGGACTGGCAGGTGAGGGAGGAGCCTATGAAACCTTCAGCAAAGAATCCTCCTCTGGTGCCTCTGACCAAACTATACAAATCCCAGAAGAATTGCATAGTAGGCCACCATAGCAGTTAAAATGGGATCATAGTGTGTGTGTTTAGTGTGAAAGGGTCCATAGTGTGTCAGATACAGATACATGCACACTCAATAACCAAACTTGTGCCCATGCAAAATTTCACACCAAATTAATGCACTGTTGTTGCAAACTCAGATCTAACCCAAGGAAACCATCACTTGTTATGAGCTGCGATTTAAAACATTTGAACCTGTGCAAGAATATGTTTTGCCATAGGTTTAATAATGAAGCAGTGACATCTACTGGCAGATGGGTATAATTACAGTTTGTTTTCATCTAGGTATCCCTGAAAATTAATACATGTTGCTTTTAAACCACAATTAAACCAGGAAAAAATCAGCTTTGGCAATACTTATTGCACAACGATGCCTCCACCTTGTGGCTACTCTGACCCTGACTCACAGCTGCTGCATCCTTTTTCATTGACAGGAGAAACCTGTCAATGACTTCTCAAATGCACAAGTCCCCAAGTGCAAAACATTGCTGCTGGGGCAGCTGAAAGAATGACAGTCAAATGGTGTCAGTGTCCCCTCCTCTACCTCCTCCTCACTACTCCTAAGCAGCCTGATTCCCTTTATTTTGTATTATTATTTAAAAAAAAAAACACTCAGTAGCAGAGCTCCAGAAAAGCATGAAAAAAGGGGGAGGGAGGAATAAAATAAAATAAAACAACAGAAAATCATGCTGGGTAGGGCATAAGGCAAGGAGACGGGATTAAGGGAAGACCAGAAAGAGAGTGCGAGGACAACAGCAGCCCCACTTGCATCACTGAGAAGACATGTAGTGATGGATGCTTTGAAAGCAGTATGTTTGCATTTTTAAATGTTTGCATTTTTTAAAAAACTGACACAATTTCTGCAAGAGCAGGACTCGTAGTAATGCCCCCAGAGATCACATGTTCCAACATACTCTTAACACTACAGCAAAATAGAAGTTGGAATCTTATAGCTACTATATTTTGCATGTTCAGCCTTAGCAGTCACTCTTGCAGCTGAAAACTATTCTCATTTTCCATTAACACCAAAATCTGGATGGATAAATTAAGTAAGAGATTATAGTGTGCTCTGTAATTAGAAATCATATCCAGTGTGGTTTAGTGGTCTGAGCATTGGCCTACAAGTCTGGAGACCAGGTTCTGAATCCCCACTCAACCATGGAAACCCACTGGGTGACCTTGGGCAAATTATATATCTCAGCCTCAGCAGAAGGCAGTTGCAAACCCCCTCTGAACACATTTTACCGGGAAAACCTCATGATAGATTCACTTTAGGGTCACCATAAGTTGAAGGTACACAACAACATCAGCAACAACTGCAACTACATTCATTATTTAATGGCTAGCCAATATGTTTCATAAATAGTGTAAATAAAATTTGCATTGATGTGTTTGTTTTCAGCAATTGAGGTGGAGGCATCCTGTAGCAGATTGGTTACTTCGCTTCGCTCTGACCAGGCAGGAAAAAAGTTTTGGTAGAAGCCACCACTAGAGGGAGCCAACCCCCCTCGTGTGCTTCAGCTAAAGTTACAACCAAGCATAAAGAACAGGAACAAGAAATGAACAAAACAATTAGTAACACATAGGTCAACTGGACCCCAACTGTCTATAATTAACCGGGTAAACCCAAACTGAGAGAGTAAGATAAGGGAAAGAGTCCACCCCAGGAACTGAGAGATCAAGTCCTCAGTAGAGGGTGGGGAGGATGCTTCCGCCTCCATTGCTGAAAACAAACATCTCACAAGGTAAGCCAATGTTCATTTTTTCAGCAATGGAGGGGAAGCATCCTGTAGTGGGATATGACATAGCTGGGTGGGTAAACTGAGAGCTTGATTAGCATGGGACCACAGATTTAATATGTGTCTGTCGAATGATGCCTCTGCAGATTAAGATTAGAGTGCAACCCGATGGTAATGGTGAAGAAACTTGGAAGGTGAGGACCAGGTGGCTGCCCTACATATATCAGCAATGGGGACATTAGTGGAGAGTTCCACTGATGTAGATGCACTACATGTGGAATGAGCATAGACTGAGCCAATAAGTGGGGAGCCTGACAAGGCATAACATGTAGTGATACAAGATCTTATCCATCTAGAGAGTGTAGTGGATCATAGAATCATAGAGTTGGAAATGACCACAAGGGCCATCCAGTCCAACCCCCTGCCATGCAGGAACTCAAAATCAAAGCATCCCTGAAAGATGGCCATCCAGCCTCTATTTAAAGACCTCCAAAGAGGGAGACTCCACCACTCTCCGAGGGAGTGTGTTCCACTATCGAACAGCTCTCACTGTCAGGAAGTTCCTCCTAATGTTGAGCTGGAATCTCTTTTCCTGCAGCTTGCATCCATTGTTCTGGGTCCTGTTCTCTGGGGCAGCAGAAAACAAGCTAGCACCCTCCTCAATATGACATCCCTTCAAATATTTAAACAGGGCTATCATATCCCCTCTTAACCATCTCTTCTCTAGGCTAAAAGTACCCAGTTCCCTAAGTCTTTCCTCATAAGGCATGGTTTCCAGACCCTTCACCATTTAGTCGCCTTTCTCTGGACACGCTCCTGTTTTCAACATCCTTTTTGAATTGTGGCGCCCAGAACTGGACATAGTATTCCAGGTGGGGCATGACCAAAGCAGAATACTGTGGCACTATTACTTCCCTTGATCTAGATACTATACTTCTACTAATGCAGCCTAAAATTGCATTGGCCTTTTTAGCTGCGGCATCATACTGTTGACTCATGTTCAACTTGTGGTCCACTAGGACTCCTAGATCCCTTTCACATGTAGTCTCATTAAGCCAGGTGTCCCCCATTTTATATCTATGCATTTCATTTCATTTTTTTTTTTATTTTATTTTTTTTGCCCTAAGTGCAGTACCTTACATTTCTCTGTGTTGAAATTCATTTTGTTAGCTTTGGCCCAGCTTTCTAATCTATTAAGATCATTTTGAATTTTCATCCTGTCCTCTGAGGTATTAGCTATTCCTCCTAATTTGGTGTCAACTCAAATTTGAGAGGCATGCCCCCTATTCCTTCATTCAAATCGTTGATAAAGATGTTGAAGAGCACTGGGCCCAGCACAGAACCCTGTGGCACCCCACTGGTCACTTCTCTCCAGGATGAAGAGGAGCCATTGCTGAGCACCCTTTGGGTTCTGTCAATCAACCAGTTACTAATCCACCTAACAGCTGTATTGTCTAGCCCACATTTTACTATCTTATTTGCAAGAATATTGTGGACCTTGTCAAAAGCCTTACTGAAATCAAGATATGCTATGTCTACCGCATTCCTTTCATCTGGCAAGCTGGTAATTTTATCAAAAAAAAGAGATCAGATTAGTCTAGCATGACTTGTTTTTGAGAAACCCATGTTGACTTTTAGTGATTATGGCATTCCCTTCTAAAGGTTCACAGACTCTCTGTTTAATTAACTGTTCTAGAATCTTTCCCAATATTGATGTCAGACTAACTGGGCGATAGTTGTTAGGGTCCTCTTTTTTCCCATTTTTGAAGATGGGGACAGTGTTTGCCCTCCTCCAGTCTGTTGGGACTTCTCCTGTTCTCCAGGAGTTCTCAAAGATTATTGCCAGTGGCTCTGAGATTACATTTGCCAGTTCTTTTAATATCCTTGGATGTAGTTCATCTGGTCCTGGAGACTTAAATTCATTTAGGTTTACCAGGTATTCCTGTACTTCCTCTTTACTTATTTTGTGCTGCATTTCCCCTATTGTGTCCTCTGCTCCATTTTCCTCAGGTTGAACACCCTTTTTCTTTTGTGAGAAGACTGAGGCAAAGAAGGTGTTGAGTAGTTCTGCCTTTTCTGTCCCCTGTTAGAATTTCTCCATCTTCTCTGTGCAGTGGCCATACCATTTCGTTCTTCTTTCTTTTGCTACGCACATACCCAAAGAAGCCCTTTTTATTGTACTTAACTGCTCTAGCAAGCCTGAGCTCATTCTGTGCATTGGCTTTCCTGACTTTACCCTTACATGTGCTAGCTATTTGTTTGAATTCCTTTTTAGTGATTTCACTCCTTTTCCATTTCTTATACATCTCCCATTTAAAACTTAGTTCAGCTGAAAGTTCTTTTGTCATCCAACTCAGTTTCTTGAGACATCTCCCATTTTCCTTCTCATTGGAACAGTTTGAGATTGTGCCTTCAATATCTCCCTTTTGAGAAACTCCCATCCATTTGACATCCCTTCAAATATTTAAACACGGCTATCATATCACCTCTTAACCTTCTCCTTCTCTAGTACACTTTCTGAGTGTGTGGTCATCTGTTCTAGAAAGGCATCATCCAATTCCTCAGTCTGACTTGGGGTCTGTAGTAGACTCCTATTATAACATTCCTGTTGTTTCCTTCCCCTTTAATTTTTATCCAGATGCTCTCCACCTGATTTCCAGGATTTAAGTCCTGGATCTCTTCACAGGTGTAAACATCCCTGACATATAATGCTATTCCTCCTCCTTTCCTGTTTGACCTATTTCTCTTAAAAAGGTTATACCCCTCTATCCCTACATTCCAATCATGAGACTCATCCCACCAGGTTTCAGTGATGCCTATTATATCATATTTGCTTTGTTGTGCTAGGAGTTCAAGTTCATCTTGTTTATTTCCCATGCTTTGTGCATTAGTGTAGAGACATCTAAGAGCATTTGTCCTTCCCACTTGCTGACTGTGTGAGGTTTTTTGCCTCCCACTGTTGGGCCCTTGCATCATTTGCCTTGTTCCCTCTATAACACTTTTACTATTATCTCCAGCCCATGATGTACTTCTGCCTTCCAAGATACTGTCTCCCTCCCCAGCATGACTCAGTTTAAAGCCTCCTGATCAAATGTTTGAGACTATTGGCAAAAAGGCTTCTGCCAACTGGTGTGAGATGCAGCCCATCTCTTGCTAGAAGTCCACCCTCATGGAACCGCCCATGATCCAAGAATCCAAATTGTTCTTGGCGGCACCATCTACGGAGCTAGTCATTCATGTCTGCTATCTTCCTCTCCCTTCCTGGACCATGCCCTTCAACTGGGAGAAGAGATGAGATAACAATCTGTGCGTCCAGCTCTTTCAGCTTCCTGCCCAAAGCCTTCTGATATTCTGAAGACTATGCCTTGCAGTATCATTGGTTCCCACGTGGACCAAGAGGAAGGGTTAATGGTCAGTAGGCTTGACAAGTCTTGTCAGTCTCGCTGTCACATCACGGATTTTTGCCCCAGGGAGACAACACACCTCCTGGAACATTTTGTCAGGGTCACAAATCACTGCTTCTGTACCCCTCAACAAGGAGTCCCCAACTACCACCACATGCCTCCTCTGAGGCTTAGCAGTGGCTGTTCCCTGCAGTGGTACTCTTCGGGTCTCCTACACTGTCACTGAGGACTGTCCCTGCTGCTCTTCCTCTTCATCCTTGATAAGGGAGAGAGCTTCAAATTGATTCTGTAGCTGCAAGCTCCCAGAACGATCCCTGGTTTCCCTACTTCTATGTGTGATGTTCCTCCAGGTGTCCACCTACTGTGTGCATGAAATGACCTCCTCCTCAACAACTTCCTCTGTGTAGTCCCCGTCCAAGACCATTGTTTCTGATCTGTCCAGGAAAACCTCTTCCTCTCTAATATGCTGAAGCATAGCTACCCAGACCTCCAGCTTCTTGACTTTCTCTTCCAGGATGGCTTCACTTGGTGCAGGTGAAGTTCCCCACATCTCTTGGCAAAAAGACAAACATCCCTCAAGTGTTGCAGGTGACTGCAGCAAATCCCTCCTGGTTTCCTTCTCCTTCTCCTTCCTAGCAGGAACTGACCTAGAAAGCCTCTGGGAGGAGTTGTATAGAGCTAATTGGCTAGCTCAGCAACAGTCATACTCTCCCCGAGTGTTTTTTAAAAAAATTTAAACACTCACCCACTCAATATGGCTGCTCAGGAACTGCTTTCCTTCTCATTCCTAGCAGAAACTGACCTGGAAAGCTCCTGGGAGGAGTTGTATAGAGTTAATTGGCTAGCTCCACCCCCTATTGACTCACAAATGTGACTCACCAAGGTCCCACCCGCTCAGCAACAGTCACACTCTCCCCAAGTGTTTTTAAAAAGAATTTAAAAACTCACCCACTCAAAATGGCTGCCCAGAAACTGTTTTCCTTCTCCTTCCTAGCAGGAACTTCAGGAAAGGATGACATCTTTTTTCCCAAAGAATTGTGGTGGAAGGACACAAAAAGTCTGTCAGACACACAAAAATGTTGGGTTCATTTTATGTATATCTGTAACGCTCTGCGAACAGCCAGAGTGTGCCAGGTTTTTTCAAAATCTTTTTTAGGGTGGGGGCAGAAAGTATCTCTTGTGCTCTATGGAAGGTTGTGTTCACCTTGGTAAGAAAGAAAATATCTAACTGTTGAACTACCAAATCTTCATGAAAAATACATAGTTATTCGCAAATGGATAAGGCCCCTAATTCCAACACTCTTTTTGCTGAGGTGATATGGTGAGAAAGAGAACCTTCCAGGTAACAAATTTCATCTCCATTTTTCTGAGTGGCTCGAATGGTTCCTTGGTAAGCGCAGACAATACCTTGTGCAGGTCCTAGTTAGGGTACCGGTGTACCACAGAGGGGTTATTCAGTGTAGCTGCACATAAGAACCTCCCGACACATTAGTTGTTGGAGACCTTATTACCTAGCTTCTGAGGAAGAGCTAACATGATAGGTGAGACTTGTCTTCTGAGTGTGTTGGGTCTGAGACCCTTATCTAGCCCCTCCTGGAGATAAGAGAGAAGGGAACTCACTGATATCCTTTGGGGAGATAGTTTTTTGGTCTTGCATCATCGAGCAAATGGATGGTAAGAGTATTCATATATTCTCCTGGTGGATGCTCTTTTGGCATGAATAATGGTTTCAGCAACCTGAGTTGGATGTCCTTCGCTCAGCATAATTTGGCATTCAACTTCCACGCATGAAGGTTGAGCCACTGAGGGGTAGAACACCTGGCCTTGAATCAGTGGGTCTGGATGTGTTGGGAGCTTGAAGTGTTCTTGGCACATGGATCTCAGAGAACCATGGTCTTCTTGGCCAATCAGTATGATGGTCGCTCTTTCTCTTGTTACCTTTTTTTAGGCATCTGGTGATTATGGATGTCGGAGGGAAGGCATAATGAAACCTTTGAGGCCATGGTGAATTTAGGGCATCTACTTTCTCTGCTCTCTGGGTGATGAAGTATGAGAAGTGTAGAACCTGCTGTTTATTGGTGAAGTAAACAGATCCACTTGAGGAATTCCAAATCTGTGTGTTATCATGCAGAAGACTTCTGGGTGAAGGTGTCACCTGGCCTACATCCTGTCTGCTGAGCCAATCAGCCCTTGAGTTCAGGGTCCCTTTGATATGTTCTGCTTTTAGAGAGTGCAGGCGTCTTTCTGTCCAGCTGAACAGAAGCTCTGATTCCCTCATTAGAGACCTGGATTTTGTCCCTCCCTCTCTGTTTATGTATGCTTTTGTGGTCATGTTGTTGGTCCTTACCAATGCTTGTTTTTGATGAGGTGGGAGAATGCTTGGAGAGCAAATTGAACCACTCTGAGCTCCAGAAAGTTGATACTGTGTTTGCTCCTCTGTATTCCATTTGCCTTGGGCATATGACTTGTTGCACATGGCTCTCTAGCCCTGCAGGCTGGCATCCATCGTTAGTTGGACCTCTTGTTATGGCCAAACCAGACAACCAGTCTGGAATCTTGTGGACATCCACCATTGTAAGGATCATCTGACATCTTCCAACACTATCAGTCTCTTGTGTTTTTTCAGGTAGGGAAACAACAACCATTGGAGTTTTCTTGAGTGGAACAAAGCCAATGGGACACAGTCTATGGTTGTGATCATCAGTCCCTGTAATCTTGCAAGTAAGGCCTTTACAGACTGCCAGAAATAATCCATCTTGAGACCACTTTAACTGTCCTAGCTCAATACTAGGGAATCTTGGAAACTGTAGTTTTTTACATTGAGAGACATTGAGTCTTCTCTGTCAAGAGAGCTTTGCTGCCACAATAAACTACCGCTCCCATGATTCCCTAGCACCGAGCCAGGACAGTTAAAGTGGTCTCAAGCTGGATTATTTCTGGCAGTCTGTACAGGCCCTAAGAGGAGGTCGATTGACTGAGAGCAGCATGCTAGGGTAATTGGTTGCTGGATTGTCTTGATTCTTTCTGCTGGGAGGATACTCTGCCCAGTCGAGTATCAATGATTAATGGAACAATGTGGTTGTGTGGGGTGCAATAGAAGTCTATCAAATTACCATGATTGATGGTGGACATGACCCATTTGTCCAATGTGGTAGTTTCCCAAATGTGGGCTAAATGCTGTAGTCTGCTGCCCACTTTGGTGGCTGGCCAGTCAGGATCTGGGGGGAATTCAGTTTTGTTTTCCGGTTGAGATCCACACATTTTGATTGTTGGAGTAGGAGGATTATCCAAATTGTCAAGACTGGAATGGTTGTCTTGTGTAAGATTTTTGGTTGGACCATGGTGGTCTAACAGGTCTGTTATCTCTTGAGTGAAAGGAGCCTGAGTTGTTCCAATATGGGCGAAAGGAGCTTTGGCCATGACGAAAGGACCTTTTGTCTTCTCTTCTGGGTAGGGAAGATAATGTTTTTTTCTTGTTCTTAGTTTCTATGAGGACTGGCTCCAGCGCTTCACTGAAAAGCTTTCCCCCACCAAACGGGCCATGATAAGGTTCTGTTTAGATCTAGTGTCAACTTGCCAGTCCTTTAACTATATTTGTCTCCTTACAGGAATTGAGGCTGCCTGGGCCCTGGCTTTCATTTGGATAATAATTAAGGATGTGTCAGAGGAGAAGGCTGGGGCCTTTAGAAGTTTACTGATGCCCTGGTATAATTTGGTGTTGCCTCTGGGAACCTCTTGAATGTGGTCCTTGGCCCAGGTAAAGGCAGCTCTAGATAGTATGGACACTGCCAAAGCAGCTCTGATTGATATTGAGGAAGCTTCAAAGGACCTTTTCAAGGCTGTGTCAGCCCTTTTATCTTCTGGATTTTTTTTAGAGAGTCTTCACCATCTTTGGTACACAGCAGAGGTGACCTGGGCAGAGACAGGAGTGTCCACTAGGGGGACCTGTGGTTTAGACACAACTGGCTAAGAAAGTGAATAAAACTTTTTAGTAGCTTGTGGATTAAGCCTAGTGGCCTAGTTTAGACCACTCCTCTCTGACTACCTTCATGAAGTCATCAGGAAAGGGCACATCCATAGATGATGGGCTAGGCTTAGGAAAGGATTCTCCTTTTCCCTGGGGGAGATCAGTGTCCTCCACCTGGGGAAGGGTGGAACTCCCAGCCAAATCAAGGGCTTTCACAACCTTTTTTTTTTTTTAATCAGGATGTAAAAATCGTCAGGTGGGAATAACCTGTTAGAAGAGGGGGCTGATAAGGATTCATGCTCCTCTTCCCCAGAAAGTTCACCCTCTTCCCAGTCAGTGGCAGACTGGGAGAGATCATCTGAGTCCCCTTCCTCCTCAGAGGAATGAGGAGATCAAACTTGTTTAGCCCTTTTTGATTTTTTGTTACAGCCAGAAGAAGGTGCAAGTCTCTTGCCCATTCCCTTCTTCTGATTCAAAATGGCGCTAGTCCCATGTTTCCCATTTTTATTAGAGTGGTGTTTCATTTTGGGCTTTCTGGGGATAAATTTTCCACACTCCAAGTGGGGAATTGAATCAATGGAAGAGTGGGAAACAAGAGGAAAGGAGAAGACTCACGTTCCCCTAGTTTGGTAGTGATATTTCCACCCTCAGCTGCAGCACCAGGGCAAATCATGGGCAGTTGGAGAGGCTGAAGGTTCAGATGGGAAGCTTCTGTTTGTGAGCCACAAATGGTATCCACCTGCCCAGAAAGGGGAGGATGACCAGGGAAGAGCAGTTGGTGTCCCAAGATGGCAGCCGCTTGTAGGGATATCAGGGATGAAATGAGAACGGAGAGCTCTGGTGGATGCAGCTGGAAAAGAAGAGCATGCAGGGTGGAGGAGTTACTCATTCTTCAGTTCTCTGTGCTGGTGTCCACTACCCGATCTCAATCCCAGGAAAGAAGGTCACAATGGGGTGCTAAACAGTGCAGAGACAAGAGTTCTCCCTCCTCTGACTGTGCCAGTCTGTCTCTGGGCCTGGAAGCCTCCAATTCCTCTTGGATGAGGGAATGGGTGGTCTGTTCCTGAGCCAGGCCTATGGACTCCCTGGATATGCCAGGGCTGTCCTCTAAGTCCCCCACCTCTGACATCGATTTTGGTCTTCTGTGCCACTATGGACCCACTCGGTAAGGCAGGAATGAGGGAGACAGAATAGGCAGAAAGATAAGGAAGGTAGATGAAAGAAGAGCTGGGGAAGGAAGAGGAGGGAATCGAAAGATAGAGTGATGTGAGGTAGGTCTGATCAGAGCAGAGGCAGGAACTAAACTGAAGCACACAAGAGGGGGGGGGGGTTGGCTCCCTTTAAGGGTGGCTTATACAAAGACTTTTTACTTCCTGCATGGTCAAAGTGAAGCAAGGGAACCAACCCACTACAGGATGCTTCCCCTCCATCGCTGGAAAATCTGATTTGTAAACAGGAGACATTTCCCCAAAAGTAACACTTTACAGTCTACAAGAAAACATCAAGTCATACCCCACATCCCTATCAGGGCTAGGAATGGCACATGACCTTGTGCTTACTTACAGAAGTCTACATAGATATAGATTTCTACATTTTTGACAGTGTTTATTCTGTTCAAACACTACTTAAGGCATTCTTGTCTGGCTGAAAGGCAGCTCATACAATCCAAAACACATTACATCAGCCTTGTGGTTAAGCAGTTGTTGATTACTCTACTGGCTGACTAGACACATTTCTAGCCCATAATAAAGAGCATTGAAAATAGTTGCCTAAAAATGCATTGAAAACTCATTTGGCTATGCAATAGAGCAATCAGACAACTTATTTCACTAAAGCCAGCTATTATATTAGAGCCATGTCTTGGTTCTCTAATTTTGCCCATAGACTCCATAGTAATTACTGACATTTTTAAAAAAAAAATGTCATCTGTTACACAGAACATGTCTATGCCCACAAGTTTTGCTTTATCAACATAAATTTGCAACTAAAATTCTGACAGGAACACACACTGTGAATCATTGCAGAGGTAGGATGTTAATGAACCAAGGATCCTTCAAGTCACAATACTTAACATTACTGCTGCAAGAGCTATATTTTGCAATGTTCATAAACAATATAGAGTTTTTGTTTAGCAACCTAGAATTCTTGTTTTGCAAAGCAAAGTGTGTCTAGGAGCAATTAATTCCCCTAGTTTCTTCAGCTTTGCCTGACTGGTCTGAAAGAATTGCATGAATTGTATGCTAACAGGTTCCATTTTTTTTTTCTTTTGATTTAATGGTATTTCAGCCAGTGGTCCCCAAACTATTCTCTTTAAGGGATTTTGAACTTCAGCTCCCAGAATTCCAGACCAACATCGCTGAGGCTTCTGGAGGCTGAAGTCCAAAATCTCTTAAAGGGCACAGTTTGGGGATGACTGATAGACAATATTTGTACTGCTGATGAGAAGACATTCTGCAGATATTCTGTTTTCCCTCCCCCTGCCAAAATTATAGATGCCATAAGAAAACACAGGCGCATAAGCAATGGCAGACAATGACATCTGGACCTCACATCCCTTCCCCTAGTTCTGTGTTTAAGGCTGGGTATGTAGGAGATAAAAACCTGTCTGGAAGCACTTTAGACCTCAAGTGTATTTTCAAATCATATTCTCAAATGGAAGGGCCCAATGCACTGAACTTATGCTCCTTCCTATTGCAAATCTTTGCCAGTTTCAGAATATTGCAACACCAAGGATTTGGAAAATATAACAGACCTGCTCCCTTAATGGTGGCTAAGAAACGAGGGACCCTTATACACTCCACAGTTTTAGGACTATGGTTCCAGTTTAACTGCCATGGCATCAGCTTATAAGATCTTCCTTGGTTTTGGCAGTTTGGTGGAAACACCAGAGGAGAATTCTCTGACTGAGGATTCCCAAGGTCCTTTCTTCCCAGGATTCTATAGGATGTAATGTGAAACAGCCCATGTCTTCTTAAATATAGCTACATGGGACTGTATGTTTACTCCCTCCTAGCCCAGTTCTTTCAAACATGAATCCTCCCTATATTCCCTGCTAATAGTTTGATTAGGCATTATAGATATACTGACCTAACCTATGGTTATCACTAACCAGAACAGCTCTGAACTTGGCTACAAACTGCATGGCCTCATACACCATAGAAGCAGTGGCAAATTCCATCCTTGCTAAAGATGCTAACTTATCTAACCAAATCTCATTAATAATGATCTAGTGAAATCTGTGTGGGAATCAAGATGCAAGGGGGAAATGGATTTGAATTCCACTGGACCTTCGCTTCCTTTTGCAACAGGCAGTGTCTCCCTGGAAATAAAACTCTTTTGATTTCTAAGCACTCCCTACTTGTCTCACTTCATCACAAAGCAGGACGAAGACCAACACATAAAGGATCAGTTCCAACATGGTGGGTGACTTCTGGAAATCCATGAGCAGGACATAGGCAAACAACAGGAGGAAGGCAATGTAGAAGATGACTGTCCAAGAGAAGACAACAAAGGGTGATGTGAAGAACCAGGCATAGTAGAACAACATTTTTTTGCTCCGCTCAGTTGGCTTCTTCCTATGCAAGAGAAACAAACAGCTCATTTCAAACAACTAACTTGCTTGAAACAAACAATGTACAAGTATACCATGGAAGACAGTGTTTTAAATGACAATTCATACAATAAAATAAGAATCATTTGGTCCACACAGTTCCATTACTGAGTTATTCTGAATCAGGTATAGGATGGGGGACACATGCAAAAAGGGCTTGGAATTATCTTTGATCATAAGCTGAACATGAGCCAGCAGTGCGATGCTGCTACAAAGAAAGTGAATGTTATTTAAGACGACATTAATAGCAGCATGGAAGGAAGTAATAGTTCCACTATTTTCTGTGCTGGTCAACGTCATCTAGAGTACTGTGTTCTGTTCTGTGTTCTGGGTGCCTTATTTTAAGAAGAATATAGACTAGCTGGAGGTGATGCATAGAAGGGCAACAAGAATGAAGAAGTGTATATATAAGGAACATAAGGGCTGCATAAAGGCTGCATATAGGACAATGCAGTAAGACCGTCTTTGAAGTTAAATGCGTATGTATCCTGATTTATACTAAGTATATCAGTTAGTCTCAAAGATACTGCATGGCTCCTTCATATACACATACTTTCCCTTGTAATGCTGAAACTGACTAATAGATCTATCTCTTTGAAAATCATAAATGAGCTAAAACCCAAAAAATGTTTGGAACAGAGAAGTTTCAAGGGAAAATTAGAAATGGAGACAACTGAGTCTGAGTATATTCACAAATTTCAGACTATTCACATAGGTGGCTTCTTAACACATTATAAATATTAATAAGCTGGTTTATGTTACAGTTGTGTGTACACAAATAATCTCTGCTGCCTGTTATATGACAATGTTGGGACTGTTTCTTTCTTTCTGCACCCAACAGCCATGTTTACAAGGCATTTACAAGACAAGGATTTTTCTCTACCCTCTATATATTTATCCACTTATCTGTGTTTGAACAGAAAAACTGTTGTTCATCTTTATCCCATCACCTACCCTTTACAGCCACCTATTAAGAATGTATCTATTTTCCCATCACCATGCCAGCATGTTTTACATTTCTGTTAAACTTCACACTGCTCCTCAAACCCTATACCACCACCCCAGCTAGCATCTGTATATATGTCTGTCTGCTGTGGTTTCACTTTGTACATCTAAAGAAGTAGAGTGGGGTCTAATAAAGCTTATGCTGAAACCAACTGACTAATCTTAAAGGTTGTATGGGACTCCTTGCATATAGTATCCAGAAGTATACAAATTCAGTCAATCAAATAACACTGTTTTAGTACTTTGACATTTCTCTGCAATTGAAGCAAACCTAGATAGAAGAAATTTGTATACCATATTCATATGCATGTGTTCTTATTTGGTATCTCTCTCTCATACACATCAGACAAAAGATGCAGTGTTCTAAATGACAGTGACATGATAATTTAATTAGGAATAATTTACCTGAAGGAGATGAAGCCACAGCCTATTAAAGGGAAAAGGAAAAGGCACAGAATGATTTTCCAATTCTTGGTGTCCCTGGAGATCTCTCCATACCATTGTTTTGAAAGAAAATTCTGCAATTCAGAAAGAGAAGTTCACTTGGATCCTGGTCAGTGTCTGACTCAACCAAACTCCTCACCTCCAGCAGTAGCATATTGGTAAGTGTTCACAGTATAGACCAAGACCTCAGCATTGCCTGAAAGCAGGCAGTACACTTCATTATTATTATTATTATTATTATTATTATGTTTATGTTTATGTCTATGTCTATGTTTATTATGTTTATTTATATCCCGCCTTCCAGTACAAGGACTCAAGGCAGCTAACACATTAAAACAGTTGTAAACAGTATAGAACATTAAAAATACAAGTTTAAAAAAACAATTAAACAATTCAAACAATTAAAAACATGACAGTATTAAAATTTTAAAATTTTAAACTCTTCAAATCAAAAACAAAACAGCACCCATATCAAGATGTGGAGGCCTGGCAGCATAAAAATGTTTTATCTACCATCGAAAAGAAAGCAAAGATGGAGCCATCCTGGTCTCTCTAGGGAGGGAATTCCAGAGCTTGAGAGCAGCCACAGAGAAGGCCTTCTCTCTTGTTCTCACCAAATGTGCCTGAGAGGGTGGTGGAACAGAGAGAAGGGCCTCTCCAGATGATCTCAATACTCTAGGGGTCTCATACAGGAAGAATTCTGAAGCTAATCAGATTCAAGGTCAAATCAGACTTTAGAAGTGGTGCCTTGGCTGGGTGGGAAGAGCAGAGACTTGAAGGTGTGAGGGACACTCAGCACTTACCATGTGCCAAATCTCATTCATGCAGCTTTTCCGAACATGGTGCTAAAACAAACAAACAAACAAAAAACCCTCCACAGGGCAAGAGACATTTGGAAGAAGGCAATTTTGATTGGGAAAACGGAAGATGGAGCATGATGGGTTGAATGAAAACTATCCCAAATGGAAGTGGATTTTTCACACTGGAAAAATTCACCGTATGTTTTTGTGGCTTATTGCATGGTTGGTTGTTGTGGACCTTCAAGTTGTTTCCAATTTATGGCAACCCTAAACTGAACCTATCACAGGGAGTTTCTTGGCAAGATTTGTTCAAGAGGGTTGCCTTTGCCTCCCTCTGAGGCTGAGAGTGTATGATTCACCCAAGGTCACCCAGTGGGTTTCCATGGTTGAACAGGGAATTGAACGCCGAATCTCCAGTTGTAGTCCAACACTCAAACCACTACACCAGGGGTAGGCAACCTTTCCCCTTTAAGGGCCGAGGGACTTCAGCTCCCAGAATCCCAGGAGCTATTGGCCAACATGGGACTATTGGCCAACATGGCTGAGGCTTCTGGGAACTGAAGTCCCTCGGCCCTTAAAGGGGAAAGGTTGCCTACCCCTGCACTACACCATGCTGGTTCTCTTCTATGTGGGATATTAGTTAAGATGAACAATGTGACTACAACCACAGCATAGTATTATCCTTTTGATATCATTTTCTCCATGAAAAAACTGCCCCATACAATAGAATACTGAAATATACATGACAATCCTATATATATATCAATTGAGAGGACAGCCTTTGAGTTCACTAGGCCTTGTTCCTATAGGGTAATAGCCTTGCTCTGCTTCACTGTCTAAAACCTGAGAGAAGATCATCTGGACCACATCTCATTCTTGCTGTTGTTTACCTGTACTCCTGGCTGAGCAATGAACTGTTGATCTTTGGCTTCCACAGCAAGCTCCAGACAATTACTGCCACCCCAGGCCTCACAGGAATATATAAGAAGCTGTTCAGCGAGTTCTTCATCACTACTGTAACATTCAGTGAACAGTTCTAAAAACAATCAAATCAGAGAGTTTTTAAAAAGAGTGATGTTTATCTGTTAACTCCATCATAAAAGAACTCAGCATCTTCAGGGTAGTTTTTGTGACTCCTAGTAACAGTGTTTATGGCTGTCCACATGTCTTGAGGAAAGGCCCAGTGTTCAGTGGCAGAGAATCTCTTTAAAAAGCTTTAAAAACTAAAGTTAAAGAAGAATGCTAAACAAACCATCATACAAAAATACAACCTGAAAAACACTGGTATAGACTTTAAAGATAATGTAAAAAATAAATTTGCACTATTAAGTTTAATTGACTGGGAGCCAGAAGAACTCTAGAATCAAGCTAGGGACATTGTCAGGGAGGGATTCAAAAACACTTTATTTGAAGTCAAAAAGAAAGACTAACGTCAACGATAACAAATGAAAATCTTTAAGCAGTTAAGGATAGATGAGAAGAAAAGTAAACAGTGACTTGGGAGATTATCACACATGTTTTTCTCAAGATCTGGGCATGGGCTGGGTATGGGCATAAGCCACTTAAAACACCTCCATGCCCAGTTCAGAGACATCATGTATCCAATCTGGACTTTGCAAAGAATGGAATTTCCCCCTTCTCTGTGAAGTCCGGGAGATGTTCGGATCAAGTACACAATGCCTCCAAGCTGGGAATGGAGACGTGCAATAACATCCATTTTTAAGCAGTTTACACCCATACCCAGTCTGTGCCCAGCTCAGGAAGAACATCATTTTTTTAAACAAAATTATTAAACACATATTAAATGTATAATACATAACATACACTACATCACAATACAACATATCTCACATACTACAAAACAATACCACACCCATACTCATCAAACATAGCTAACATACATTAATAACTATACCTATAGTGTTACTTATAAAAATAAATCTTTCATATAAACATTAATTTTTAGGTCTACTGAATATATATATATATATATATATATATATATATATATATTTCAAAATTTGTTATCTCGATGATTCTTCCAGCAGTGTGTCTCTTCAGATCTTATATTTAGAATCTTTCCTTTCCTTTTAATTTGTTACAATGTCTCTATCTTCTTTCATTTTATTTAAACATAACCATTCATCTTTTTGATCTTTACCTCTTAATTTTGCGGTTAGGCTATCCATATTAGCAGCTTCTCTAGTTTAATCAACCACTCATCTTTAGTCGGTATTCTGTTCGTCTTCCAATATTGTGCAAATAAGATTCTTGCAGTTGTAAACATGTATAATAATTTTTTAGTATTGTGTTTCTTAATATTTTCATCTAACTTATTTATCATGTTCAACAAAATAATTCTAGGGTCGAGTTTTATGTTTATCTTGAGTATTTCATTTATATTATTTATTATCATTGTCCAGAAGTGCTCAGCCTCCTGGCAATGCCACCACATATGTATGTAATCTCCACCTTGTTTCTGGCATTTCCAACATTGATCGTTTCCTGTTTTGTATAATTTATTAAGTTTCACTGGAGTCATATGCCATTGATAAAACATTTTATAATAGTTTTCTCTGTAGTTTTGACATAAGGTAAATTTATTAGTTATTTTCCACAAATATTCCCAACTATCTAAATAAATTATTGTACCAATGTTTTGGGCCCATTTTATCATTGTATGTTTTATTTTTTCATTCTCTAAGTCTCTTTCTTTCAATAGTTTGTAATATTTTGATATATGATTTCTTCTTCCCCAAATATTATTTTGTCAATTACATTCATTTCATCGCTGAATTTCTTAAATGCCTTTAGGTTGTCCCTAAATTGTGTATGTAATTGGTTATACAGAAACCAGTTTATTTTTATATTATCTTCCTGAAGTTGTTCCATTGTTTTGAATTGAGGTGTTTGATCTGATTTTATAGTTAAAGTATCTTTATAATGTAACCATTTCTCTCCTTTATTTTTTGATCTATAATATAGAGCTTCTTGTGAGAAGATCCATAAAGGTGTAAATGTATGAAATTGTTTTTCTATTTTTTGCCATACTCTTAAGAGAGCTTTCCTAATCAAATGTCCATCAGAATCTTTATTAGCTTTTAGTTTATCGTACCACAGATACGCATGGTATCCGAAGCGCAGGTTACTACCTTCGAGAGTAAGTAATTTTTCATTCTCTAATTTTATCCAATCCTCCAGCCAGCATATACAGGATGAATAATAGTAAAGCTTTAAATTTGGGAGCGCAAATCCCCCATTCTCTTTGTCATCAGTTAATATCTTCCATTTGATTCTAGCTTTTTTCCCTTCCCATAAAAATGTTGATAGTTCTCTCTGCCATGTTGTGAAGCAATTTTCATTAGACAAAATTGGGAGGTTTTGAAAAAGGTACATAAACTTGGGAAGGATGTTCATTTTGATGACCAAAATCGTACCGGAGAATGAAAGTTTTAGCTTTGTCCATCTTTCAAGGTCTTTTTAAATGTCTGTCCACATTTTTCCATAATTATTTTGAAAGAGATCAATGTTTCTTCTAGTCAAAGTTATACCTAAATATTTAGCCTTTTTTTTTGTACTATGAAATTTGTTACAGTCTTTAGTTTCAATTCTTCCTGAGATGTCATATTTTTGGTCAATATAATTGTTTTCTCTTCATTAATCTTAAAACCTGAGAGATTTCCGAATTCTTCTATTGTGTTCTTCAAATGCTTTATGCTATTCATTGGATTTTCCAGAAAACAAATTGAATCATCTGCGTAAGCCTTCAACTTGAAGTGTTCTTTTTTTTTATCTTTATCCCGCTTATCTCTTTATCTTCTCTTATTTTATGAATTAATATTTCTGCCACTATAAGGAAAAGCAACAGCAAAAGTGGGCACCTTTGTCTGGTACTCTTTTCAATTCTAATTATATCAGTTTTTTCTTCATTTACTAATATTCTAGCTTTTTGATCCCTATATATTGCGTTTATCTAAGAGATAAAACGTTCCCCTGTATTCATGGTTATCAGTGTTTCCTTCAAAAAAGTCCAATTGACTCTGTCAAAGGCTTTTTCCATGTCGATCATTATCATAGCAAATTTCTTCTCATTGTTAAATTCATAATGCTCTATTATATCAATCACAGTCCTAATATTATTCCTTATATGACGGTTCGGTAAGAATTCATTTTGATCCTCATGAATAATTTCATTTAATATTTTTTCAGTCTCTCAGATATGATAATGGTAAATATTTTGTAATCTATATTTATCAATGAAATGGGTCGATAATTTTTAATCTCTCTGTTATCATGATTTTCTTTTGGTAATACGGTGATATTGGCTTCTTTCCAAGACTTTGGGATGCCCTCATTGTGTATATTGTTCAATACCTTATGTAAAGGTATCAATAATATTTCTTTCATTTTTTTATAATAGATTGCCGTGAAGCCGTCAGGTCCGGGGGCCTTTCCGACTTTTAGTTTATCTATAGCATCAGAGATTTCTTTTGTAGTTATTATTTGGTTTAAATTATTTTTCTGTGACTCATTAAGGCTTCGGATCTTTTGGTTTTCTAAGAATTTCTTAACTGAGTCCTGTTTTCTATTTTCTTCTTGGTCATTTTCATATAATTTTTTATAATATTCTCTAAATTCCTTGCAATAACATCCATTTTTAAGCGGTTTACACCCATACCCAGTCCGTGCCCAGCTCAGGAGAAACATCCATTTTTAAATGGTTTATGCTCATACCCAGTCTGTGCCCAGCTCAAGAGAAAAACAGGTGTGATAATCTCCTGAAAGACATTCAGAACCCTGACTGCAACTTTTCAACAAATAGTGTGCAGGGAGAATTTCTGTAATAATCAATGCAGAGAAACCGAAGGCAACAACAAAAAAGGAAGAACAAGAGATCCCTTCCACAAAATCCAATAAATCAAAGGAAATTTAAGCCAAGGGTGGGGATGCTTTAAGACCAGCAGGGGAACATAATAAATAACCAAGTAGAAATAAAAAGACAATGAAAACAATATACAGAAGAACTATATAAAAGAGATTGAAGGGTGCCAGATTCATTCAACGGAGAACCATGTGAAGATAAACCTACATTTTTAGAGAGTGAAAAAGAAGCTGCACCCAGGACAAGAGGCTACTGTCAGGACACAATATGGACAAACAGAATGGTTTCCAATTGGCAAAGGATCAAGTAAAACTGCATTTTATCACCCAATCTGTTTAACTTGTATGCTGATCATATATGTAGAGCAGGATTAGACTTGGAGGAAGGAGGCATAAACTGAAGGAAGGAGCATCAGCACTTTAAGATGCCAAGCCTTTAATATTTATTGATTTTGTGTATTACAACAATTTCATATAAAAGACCAAGAAATATTAAAGACATGGTGATAAGGACAGATTTTAAGATTCCAACTAGAAAATCTAACAACACTATGTTGGGGCAAATACACCCATAGGACATTACTCATGTGGTTACTGTATATATTATAAATACACAATCAAAATGAAAGAAATTACAATTTTGAAGACCAAAAATGGTAAAATCTGTTCCATTTCAGTACTTGTAACAGCACTTTTGTAATTTATACAATCCAATGTAAATGCAAAAAATATATATGTGGGAAGAACATCAAGATATATCAAGTAAAGAATAGCAGAATATCTGTCCAATCTGAAAAAATAAAAGAATAGGGGCACCTCTGGTAGGTAATTTTGAACAAATGATACTGATATATCCTTTTGGGTACTGAAGATGACAAGTAATAAAAATAAGAGTTGCTTAAAGAGTTATAATGGATTTTGAAACTTAAAACTTTAACACTAGGAGGTTTCAATGAAGATTTGGAGACAGTCTTTAACATAGAAATTCTAGAATAAATGGTTATAGAATGTACTTTTCTTTTTAATCTATTGCATCAGCTAGGTAAAACAGAGCTTAGTAACACTGGAGACAGATTACATCATATGTCTTCTCATACATTCTATTTGATAAAGCCACCTCAAAAATCCATAAATACGAATCCACTGGTAGACCTATTTCCTTCCTTCTAATACTCAAAAAGTCCACTTTTATCGAGAGCGCAGACTGTAGCTCCAGAAACCTCTGAGAATTGGTATTATATATTTATATGTGTAATCACACAGCATGTGGGACTTTGTCATCTTTCATTCTTCCACTGTGAATATATGCTTTCCAGTTGTTGTTTTGTTTTTTCATTCTGTTCCTGCCATTTTGAGTGCCCAGATGAAATATATATATATCTGTTTCAGAGTGGGATACCCCCACACACCCCGCCGCTAATAACCAGCAGTATTTAGCTTATGTTAATCAATTATCAATCCAAGCATATTTTCCAGCCCCCTAAGTTGGGGGAGGCCCTAGAGAAAATAGTGAAGGTCCCAAGGGCCACAGTAAACCCCTCCAAAGGACTTCATGTGGACTTCAGACTGCACAGATTGAGGCTGTAGTCTTTGGACTATCCAATAAGAATAATAATATATAATTTGCAGTTTCAGAATTGACATTGAAAACCTGTGTTGAACTGGATTTGCATATCCTCTTAAAGGCACAAAATTCAAATCTAATTTGAAATTTAAACTTTTCCAATATGCCACTTTGTCATTTAAAAAAAATCAGCATTATTTCCCCTCTGAGGTTGGGGCTTCTTATGCCAGGACTTACCCACAGCTCTTGTCTCATATTCGTTGGCCAGTTCCTCTGATTCCCCTGCAGCATTGATATCATTCTTAACCTTAGCCAAGCTTTTCAGGAGTTTGCTTGCCCCTAATGCTGCCAACGTGCAGCCTCTAGTCTGCAAAGTGACAAAATTGCTTGGAGTAAGAAGATCATTAGCAGTGAGTTACTGTAACTGTGACACATTCCAGTAATATCTGTTCACATCCCAAAAGAGCAAGGCAAATGCATAATTTAAAAGTGCCCCGTTCCCTGGAACTGTATCCGAGAAATCATGTCGGTACTGCAGTTCTGCTTTATCTTGCAGTGTTTAAAAGTTGAAATGAACATGAAATGCCTGGCTGCTGGAGCTGGAAACTCAGTCTCGCAAAATAGAAAGGGCTGGCTTTCTAAAGTCAGAGCACTGGGGCAAGTGTCCATCCTTTTCTGTTTGACTGCTCTGTTAGAACAGTTTGCCCACCCTTCCAACCACACCATTTAAACATCTTCTTACAAAAGTCCAACTTTCTAAAGTAGTGGGACCTAAATCCAAACTGCAACTCCTAACTAGGGTAGGCCTATTGAATCACTGGGGGGGCCATAAGTGTTGACTGACTAAGAGCAGTTGATTCAAGGGGTCTACTCTAGTTAGAAGTTGCAGCTGGATTTATGTCTTCATTTCCGAGCAGACTTTAAAATGGGGCTGACAATAATATTTGAAAATATATTCTTAAGTGGTCAAAATATGTTTTAGTGTCAGAAAACCCTGATGAGAACCTTGGACTGACAAGAATCTTTGCACTTTGAGACACGTGCTATTTTTGCCAGAAAATAGCCATTTCTGAGCAGGAAACAACATTTTATGCACAGAAAAATAAACCACAGAAAATGCTTTTCCATATGCAGAAAATGCTGTTTTCTGCCCAAAAATATCACATGTGAATTTTATGCAAAATAGGTTCCAAACTGCTAATAGTCTTCAAAAACAAAAAGCCGTTGGACTTTATTGCACCGATAATAAAACCAGCTTACCTGAGCCAGCTTAAAATTTAAAACGGGTGGCATCCTGATGTTATCAGAAGGATGTAGCCACCAAATCCGGCACCCAGGTCCATTCCTACTCCCAGGATCATTCTCACTCCCAGGACCACTCCAGCAGCCATTTCCTTAAACCAGAAGATCACCCCTGGGAGCAGGAATGGACCCAGAATGGACTCGGGCATTGATTTCAGCAGCTAAATCCTTCTGATAACATCAGGATGCCACCCATTTTAAATTTTAAGCTGGTCAGGTAAGCTGGTTTTATTATCAGTGTGATAAGCTACTTTGACAGCTTTCTTCTTTTCAAAACTTAAAACTGCTTCATTTTACTGAATCTGCAATACTACCTGCAAAAATCATGAGTGCCACCCAATTTTATATTTAAAAAAAAAACAACACAGGCAGAGGAGGCCATATATTTGACAGTCAAGCTTTCTCATTCATTTTTAAATGGAAAATAGTCACTTCTGCACAGTGCATAGTTCAAAATCACTTGACAAGTTGTTCAACCCAGATACCCCCACAGTCTACTGAAGTCAAAGGGACTTCTCCAGATAAATGCATATAAGTTGCAGCCCCAGTAAATATGGTCTACTTGAGAAAGTTCTTGAACAAACTCACTGTTTGAAAGTGTAATAGACAAAGCTGCAGTTATACTGGAATCGTGACTTACCTGTTCCCAAATCACTTTGGATAGCTCCTTTTTGTTTTGAAGGACTGCCCAAATAAAGAGGGCCTGTAAGGGATGTCGTGTAATAAGAGACACATCCTGAAAGTACACAAGAAGAAAAATTCACAGTGACTAATCATGTATTTGAAGTATTTTTTTTTCTAAATTTGAGACAAATAGCACAGTCCTTTATACGCCTACTCAGAAGTACATCCCACAAAGTTCACTGGGACTTTTTTCTAGGTAAGTGGGCTGGGACTGCAGCCCCATTCTTCCATTTGGACTCTGCCAATAAAGACTTGTGTTTTACATACCAGCAGCTGTATCTCTATATCATCTTTTCCATTTTTATCCTCTTTTTTGACACCTCTCCTGAAATCCTCCACCATCTTCCACACAAATGTAAGGAGAGCATCATTGTATGAGTTTTTTGCAATCTGCAGGTTCTTAAACACCAGACTGCTAAAATTGTTGGTGTAGAGTTCAGTTAAAACATCATTACTGAGAAACTTCCTCAGATTCAATCCATTTTCCAGAAAGAGACGAACAAATTTTGGTCTATCCTTCACCAGGGCTGTAAACATGACATCCTGAAGGTCGGCAGACTAGCAAGAACAAGAAAGACAAATTGTTTTCCATTTTTGTAGATAACAAAAATACTTTCTTCAGTGTGCAGCTTGTGTTTCTTTGCTGCCAGACAAATCATGATTCATTTCTATGGCAGATTCTACTGAACACTGAAATACCAAAGAGTAACTTCATTTCCCTCCCTCCCTCCTCTCTCCCCCCCCTCTCTCTCTCTCTCTCTCACACACACACACACACACTTCCAAGGACTTGAACATATTCATTTTGCTATTCCTCCATTTTTTAGCAGAAAAGTTAACACTGAACGTATTGACTAATTTAAACTGCACAAGATTTACTACCTTGTCCTTCCAGGTTTCTAGTTTTAAACAGCTAGTTTTTAACAGATGGGCAGCTGGTGCCAACCTAGCCATCCAATTACATCAATAGGCTTACTTAATCCAGCCTTCCTGCTAGCTTTGCCAATATTACAGGAACACAAGGAGCTGTTCTACTTACCTCCCAACGTCGATCATTAGTAAAAATCTCTTCACTTGCCAAGTCCAGCTGGTTCCATTCCAAAAGCAATTTCAGTTGCCCATTCCAGTTGTCTTTATCTTGTTCATTTGTGCTGAAAGCTACAAGGGGAGAGGGATGTCTGTGGTTGATTAAGATACTTTTCTGTGTAAAATTTTAATCTCATGTCCCTGTCCATTGAGCAAAACCATAAATGTTGTCTGGATCTCTCTATTTATTATTCATCTTCCTAAACCTAAAAAGAAAAAGTTATGTGCCACCAGAACTGCCCCAATAGTATTTAGCTCCAATACTTCTCTGTGTGGTAGCACAGAGAGTTCTGCCCCCAACCCAAACTGTGCCATCACATTTTCAGTCAATCCGGCATATGCTTCGTCTTGACCAGGAAGTCTCTCTGAGTGGCCAAATGCTTATTTGACAGATATTTCAGTTTTCACAAAATATTCATTGTCTATAGGGTTTTTTAATGTCATTTTCTGTGACTGCTGTATTTTCCTTTTCTATACCCAATTATTTATACTCCAGACAAGAGAGGATATCCCTACATGCAACTGGTGAAACTGTCTTTTGTAAGCTTTTTAAATTGCCACAAGAATCTAATGTTGTTTTGGCTACTACAGGCTCATATGGTTACCCCTCCAGAAATTGTTTTCCTCCCCATCACACACTTATATCAACAAACATCAAGGATTTTCACTAGCATTCCTGTGTAGCTCAGAGCAAAGCATTACAATACTTCCTCCATATATTCTGAGAGCAGACTTTATACCAAGACTGACTTAAATGTTTGAACTTTTACTCCATAATTTCCCCGAAAGAATTGAAAGATGTGGAGGTGTAGTCTCTTGGGAATCCAGCCATTTCTTTTGATCCACTGGCCTAAAATGTCTCATTGTGCTCTTCTGCATGTTTTATTATTTTAATGATTGGTTCAATTCACTGGAATTATGGTCCAGATCTAATTTTTAATCCCAATTTAGAGTAAACTCACTGAATAAATCAAACTTAAGTAAGTTCCATGTATGTAAATATTGACTTGCATAAGTTCCATCTGAACATGATGTGCCAGAGACAAATAAAATAAAGGAGAGGATTATGATCCCCAACAAGAAATTCCCAAGGCATACATACATATTTTTCAGATTTCAGTATGGATCTGGAACTCTCAAGGAAAATCTAGATAATTTAATGCTCTTTGGGGGCTTATAGGCTGTTATCAAAAGGGAAAATAGGAAGAATTCCTCAGATATCTAAATAATTGACCACTAGTTAGAATTATCACAGAAATGCTGAGTTATAGAGTCATCTCACCCACCCTCTTGCCAGTGCAGGAATCCATGGCAAAATAACCCCTAACCCTGACGTAAGACCAGGGACAGTTAAGTCCTCCCTATATGCCCTGCTGGGTTTTCTGTGATCTGGCGATCTTTTTTTTCCAGAAATGAGACTTCATTCCATCCCCCATCCTCTTTTCTGTTTCCTCATTTGGTTTCTTCTTTAAATTAAAAAAAAACAGTTTGATTTCCAGTGATTTCCATTGGAGATAAGTAAACTATGTACACTCAAGGTTTGGTTGAGTCTCCTCCCCATTCTTGGGGTGTATTGCTGGAATGTGAAAGTTTTGGATTCTGTGGATCAGATTCTCAATCCTATCCTGCAATGTCCTTGACATAACCTTTTCTTCATTTCTAACGTCACAGCTTCACCATCAGAGAAGCACCAGCTGTGGACCGTTCCACAGTCTCAGAGATGGGCTACAAGTACAGCTGTAACTTCCACTCTGAAAGGGAACCTCTTTATTTATGTCTTGATTCATGAGAATCCTAGGGACCGTAGAACACTTTTCCAGAGATCATAAAAGTACAGCTTTTAAAGTTTTTTAAAGCAATTAGAAAGCAGAAACCACCATTAACCCTGTAACAGAGCTCCCAAGGTTATCTCTCTTATTTCTTGTTGGACATAACAAAATTTGAATCAATTAATTTTTAACAATTTCTATCCCCCAATGCTCAGCTTGGTTGACTGTACTGATCACAACCAAAATATAAACAATTAAATCATGTTGGGAAACTTACCTTTATAAAGAGCATAAGATATGGCATTGCTCACAATTTCATCTCCAGCTTCTTCTATTTTAATCACAGTTAGCAGATGAGGATTTTCAAGTACTTCTTTGATCTGAGAAAGGAAAGTCCAAGGTTCAAACTGTCCTGAAAGTCATCATTGTCAATGTATTTTTTCCTCTAAAGAATATCCTGTTACTTAGATAAAAAATTAAGTTCCACTCAAACCTATTATGCAACATGGAATTTGTTTTCTTTTTTTATTATTTACTTTAGCTCTTTGGACATAGGCTGGGATATAAATAAATAAACAAAAATAAATTTAGTGTGCATTTATCATACAATTATCTATGAATATGGAAATCTGCAGTTCTACCATTCTTTGAAATAACTGTGATGCTACACATTTTTCTATGACAACTTAATTAGTTTTATGCTGTTACTAAATACCATTAGATTAAGGCATCAGTGTTTATTTCTTCAGATATTTGTGTATTATCTCTCTTTTTAAAAGTAAAACATATAATCAGTGATACAGGATTTTTGCTCTACCTTAATGTATGCAGTCTTAAATGGCGGTTTTGAAGATTTCAGTGTGAACCTAACACAATCTGCTAACTTAACTACAATTATTATGTGATACCAGTCAGCTGCTGTACTGCTGCTGGCTTCAATTATGTATTTCATGCTGCAATCTTATGCTCATTTACCTAAGGGTGAAACCACAGATTTCAGTGGAATTTACTTCTGTACATATATGTAAAGGATGGCAGACCACTGCCAGAACGGTGTTTGGTTCTTGTTGTTTTAAGTAAGAAATTGTGTAAATTTTTAAAAGTTGTAAACTCAACATAACTTGTGAACTTGGGAGAACCTCACTAATCAGATTTGGAAATACAGTTTATCACATTTTTTAAATAAGCCAGCTTACCTCTTCCATTTTAAAGTCGAATGCGGGACAGCCAGGTATTATCACACAGAAAATGCCGCCAATGCCACAGCCTGGCTGCAACCTGCCTAAAACCCAGTTGGAAGCTGCATTCAGATGGCCGATTTGCAAAGTCAGGAGCATCCGCCACAACCATGAATCACTTATTCTAAGGTCGGAATGAGGCACCTGGCATGTGATCATTACTGGGCACTTCAGAAGCAAGTGACCTGTGGTGGCAGCAGATGTGCCAGGCAGCCCACGCATACATGCATACACCATCATCCAGTTGCTCACCAAATTTGGTGCCAAAGGTGGCTGCTGTAGTCAGGCATTAAAAAGCATGATGCTAATCTGCAATCTGGCAGAGCAAAGCATTCCGATGCCTTCCAGGAGGAAAGAGAAAGGCTGAAGCTCCATTTTATTTTGTTTTAGTTTATACTACTACCATTACTATGGCTGCACCAGCACTGCAGAAATAATCTACTTTGACACCACTTTAACTGCCATGGCCTGATGCTAGGGAATTCTGGAATTCTGGGAATTGCAGTTTTGTGAGATAGTTGGCCTTCTCTGTCAGAGAGTTCTGGTGCCACAGCAAACTATAGTTCACAGAATTCTATAACACTGAGCCATGTCAGTTAAGGTGATGTCAAACTGAATTATTTGTGCAATGTGGATGCAGCCTATAAGACATTTCACAGATGTGTAGCAACATCAGAGTATACACAAGGTAAGAACTGCTGCAGAAAGAGTGAGACTCACTCTTTCCTCTCCTTTCCCTTCACCTGAGTTAATTGTGTGCAAACTATTTTTGCACTTTGTACTTTGAGGTGAACTGAGAATAAATGGGGAAGGTGAGGAGGAGAGAGTAATTGACTTTTAAAAGTAGCTGGGGAAAAAGTGGAACACAAGAGGATTAATCGGGACTGTCCCTTCCAAACTGGGGTAGTTGGAGGATATATTGCCACCATATCTCCTTCTCCTTCTTCTATTGCCAGCAAGTGAGGTCTGTAAAAATGTCTAGGGAACAGAGGAGGTACATACTGCCCATAGGGCATGTGATGCCCATCTCCTCTCCATAAAATGAATTTGTGCCACTTTCTTCTTAATAATTAAGGCTCACAACAATAAGTTCTTCTGTCCTTTTCAATTGAGGTGTATGCAGCTTCTTTCTTCAGCACCTAGCCTCAGCTACTCTGTCTTCCTCAGTTCCATGAGACTATTGTCCAACACGGCCTCACCTAGAACAGCTTCCTTCTCTAAATTACTTTCCTTCTTTCAGTCTGAAACATACTGCAAATGCAAATGAGAAAGGTACAACTTCTATGGATACTACAATTGTATACCATCTCCTATCTGACCCTTCTTACACAATAGTAGCATTTCCAGGAACAACAGACCAACACTGGACATTAGAACTAATTTCTATTACAAAAGATCAAGGTAAACATTTTTGGTGGGTGTGAGGCTAATGAGTAGATTATCTGTGAAGGAACAAACTGTAAGGAGGCTTTTAAAAACCGATACCAACCAAACAAAATTGTAAGCACAAAATGTAAGAGAACATCATTAGCAGCACTAAGCAGTATCTCTGACAAACCCTTGCTGGCCTCTAAGATGATTACAGACGTTAAAGTAATGGACCAAAAGAGAGAGACACTGCTGATGAGGCCCTGGACCATTAATTGACAAAGTCATTTCCCCAAAATAAATGACTCCTTCACTGGCATTCGGTGCTCTTCTAAAAGAGAACATTAACATTTTCCATGTGCTCAGTTTTTCCTATCACTATAGAGAGAACAAAAATTTTGAGGTGGATCAAATGGAAGGCTCTGCAGATCCATTTCCTGGTCTTCAAAGGACCAAATGTCCCTGATAAAGTTGCCTTGCACATCCCAGAGGAGATCCCCAGTCCCCCTCCTCCTGGATAGTGGGGGAGGTATGACTTTCTTCCCTCATACTGATGATCTTTGGAGCAAGCATAACATCTGCCTCCTCCAAGGAGCAGCAGTCCCACTGTCCCAGTGGTGGGACCATCCTCTTCCCGATTCTGTGTTGCTTCTCGGGCACAAAGAGAGGACTTGGTGGGAAAGAACACCAAAAACTATAAGAATGGCCATGTGTATGTTTCAAACAGCTGCCCATGCTTTATCCAGTTGAAATCATATTATTACTCTCATACTGTAGCACATGAAGCAGAGTGGGAATGAAACTAAAAGAGAAGGCTACTCAATGAGTGAATGGCAGAAGTAAGTTGTTAGTAAATTGCTTCCAGATTTGTAATTCAATTTCTCAACTACTATGCCACACTATTTCTGTAGCAACTAGAAATGAGAGCTCAGCAGCAACTGGTTACAAATAAATAAGTTACTAGTAATCAGTACATTTCTCCATTTATTAAAGTGCAACAATGAAGGGCTGCACACGGGAGGCTCTGGGCTGCCCCAGGAAGGGGTGGATCAGGGCCATGGCTACCCCACGCCACAGCCTCGATCCTCCCTTTTGCCGCCCTGAAAAGAGTGGCAAAATGCCGCTCCTTTCAGGGGCAGCAAAAGGGCGCCCTAAGAGCCGGCACGCAGCTCTTTCGCATCCCTTCCAGTGCAGTGTGTCAGGACGCTGCCAGCGTGGCGTTGGGGTGGTCAGTGTGCGGCCGCTCTGCCCCATCTCTGCCTTCAGGCCGGCCCTTTGGGCCAGTCTGCAGAGGCCCTATGTTGCATTACAACTGTAAATCAACAAGGAATAATGTCACCACCCCTTTTGCAGTGTTTTCTGTTACTTTTAAAGGGGGCTATATCTTCATTAAATGGTGGCAGAGGAATATCATAGTGGTTCAAGTCTTTGCTCATATCATACCTTATGTTATTGAACAAAAAAGGTTCAGATATTTTAAAAGCCACAACAATGCTCCCTTTATGAATAACACAGTACCTTTTAACAGCCTAAATACAAGCACTGGTCCTAACTACTGAAGCCCCACTGAAGCAATAAGAATGTGTTTAAATCAACATTTATGCATATTCTTTTTATTCAGTTAAAACTAACAACTGGATTTTTGTCATTGTTATCTCCTTCCCCACCTTTTAATGAGCATTATTCACCCCTTTCCCCCCTCTCTCATTACATGGGGGAGCCTAAATGCTTTTTGGGGTGTTTTGAGGAGACTTTTCTCCAACTTTACAATTCTTTTGGTTACTTTTTCACACTGATTTTTCTTTCCAAAAAAAAAAGGAAATGAAAAATAATGGAAACTGAGATAAGCCATGAAGTTTAATAAGATGTTCAATCACCTGATAAAACTCACATGGCAGAAGCCACACAAGAGAGAAACTACTTACATGATCCAAGTATGGAAACAGTCAGCATATCAAAGATTCCTTACCATCAAAGAATCCACACAGGGAAGAAATCATTTACATATATTCAGGTGGGGGAGGAAAACCTCAAGCAGAAGAGAAACCTAACCTCCCCTCCAGGAGAATACACAGAAATAAAACCACACAAATGCACAGATCTTGGAAAGCACTTCACTCCTAGGAATAGTCTTGCTTAACTTCTCATCACCAAATCTACAGAAGGAAAAGAAATGCTTGAAGTGTTCAGTGTGCTCTAAGTTCAAATGGAGATAACATGCTCATGATCCCATCCTGGGGCATGGCCTAACAAGCAGTGACCTGAGACAGGGACTTTATAGTGGTGGCACAACAATTGTGGAATTCCTTCACAGGGAACGTGCAGTTGACTCCCACACTGCTTGTTTTAGAAAACAACTACAAGTATCTACTCTTTGTGGATGATCTCGGAATCTAATCTGATCTTGGGACCTCACTCTGGAGATCTGTGTGCATTGTGTTACATTTTTCTATTTTTTTATTTGTAATTTTAATTACTGTAAATAATGCATTTTATTATGTTGTACACAACCTCAAGTTGCCTTAGAAGGAAAGACAGGATATTCTATACATACATGCATATGTACCCTAGCTTGTGATCCTAAGCGCATTTACCTACATCCTTGTCAACTTAATGGGATTTATTGTAAGACGACATGTATAAGATTGCTGTGTTAGGGGGGTTGCAGACTGCCAGAAATAGTGCAAATTGAGTCCATTTTTAGGGTTAGGGTTAGTGCTAGGGAATCATGGGAATTGTGTTTTTTTCCTGAGACATTGAGTCTTCTATGTCAGGGAGCTCTGGTGCCACAATAAATTACAGTAGCTTGGTCATTTCTTACTGTCCCATGATTCCCTAACCCTAAAAGTGGACTCAATTTGCACTATTTCTGGCAGTCTGCAACCCCCCTTAGTTAAGTTTCTTTAAGAAAAGTTATAAATAAGCAATGAGTATAGATTCAAGAGTGTATAGATCCTAGAAGCTATTCCCTGGTGTTTTTATCAACAGTGATGCTGCCAGAAGGAAAAGAAAGCCAATTAAACTGAAATTATATGGGGAAATAAAGTTATACAGTAAGAAATGACCAAGCTACCACAATTCAAAATGCCAAATTGACTGCTTGTCAAAGTGCTCTCTACACTTCTATAGGAAACGCTATATTCATTGATGCTAATGACATTTCTTCTGCTGATGAGCAGTTTTTGTTCATGGGAAAATATAAACCAACACCACCAAGAACAGCTGCAAGCTAAGCTCAGTTTTCCACAAATATCAGTCAGGTGTAATATGTAATTTTCTATGATAAATGGTTTGGGTTTTTAAAAAAAAATTAAATATATTTAATGTGTTTGGGGTTGGTTTGTTTTTTCTGGACTTCCTTGTTATATTGTGTTATGTATTGCTACTGTTTGTTTGTCTTGCTTTCATTTGCCTGAATCCTATTCTTAGTTCCACTTACACAGTCCAATTGAATCACTAGAACCTACATTACTGTTGACTTACAGTTTGTGCATCCAGATTGATTGAAAAATTCCAGATTTTGTTCATGTTATTTCCAATTTTATACTGGATTAAAATAAAATCCCCTGGGGAGCTGGTATAAAAAGTCTCTGATTCTACTGGGAGGTGACAGAAAATATTCTGGGATAAACAAAACATGTAGTTGAAAATAAAATTGGAAAGAACAGGAACATAATCTGGGACTTTCTAGTCTTTTTAATCAGCCTGGCTCTCTTATCATGCCATGCTG
The DNA here is from genome assembly GCA_026167975.1 of Phrynosoma blainvillii. Lineage (NCBI taxonomy): Eukaryota > Metazoa > Chordata > Lepidosauria > Squamata > Phrynosomatidae > Phrynosoma > Phrynosoma blainvillii. Next base: position 221,845,249 of record JANUYF010000001.1, on the reverse strand, counting down.
CATATAGTCCTACATTCCATTTTAATTGCCATGGCAACATCCTATGGAATTCTGGGGTTTGTAGTTGATGAAGCCCAAGAGCTCTTTGGCTAAGAATTCCAAGTGCCCTTGCCTAAACTGCAAATCCTAGTATTCCATGTGATGTTGCCATGGCAATTAATGAATATAGCACTATAACAATAGCGTGATAAGGCAGTGGTTGTGCCCCAAGTTATTCATTTATTCAATGGTTTTGTTAGTTGTCATTTACCATATATACTAGAATATAAGTCAAGGAATTTTTGCCCCAAAATTGACCCTAAAATCCTGGGTTGACTTATATATGGGTCAATGTATTAATACTACTTACAAATGTCCTGAAAGCCTGATGCCCTCACTCTTGATGCCTTGAGGCATGTGTTTCTCTCTCTCTCTTTCTGTGTGTGTGTGAGAAAGAGGTTCCCAATCTGTTTTGCAAGTGTTTTCTTCCCATGGAAAAAACTCCCCATTTAACACCACTTGCTTCCCTTCTGAAAACCTCTCCTCCAGCACCTGGGAATTGGTGTTAAGTGGTCCAGAGAGATCCAGAGGAGGAGGGACGGAAGTGCTATTTTCCTCTTTCCATCCTTTGTTATAGCCCCCTAAGTTTTACCCTCAACTTATCCACGAGTCATAAAATCCAGGATTTTGACCCTGAAACATTCCCTCGAATTATATATGAGGTCAACTTGTACATGAGTATATACAGTACAGTAAGATTTGAACCACTCAGTATGTTAGCAGACATTTGTATTTTTTTAAATACATATCATTTGCAGTGATGTATGTGTGATTGCTGATTGGTCAATTACTCTGAACTCTTTAAGAGGAAGGGGAAAGCTGAGGTATACATTACACAAATAATCACAATTAAAGACATTGTGTGGAAAGTTTTCTCCCAAAATTCAATGACAGAAAACCATTTTTGGTAGAGACATAATAGTCCCTCTTACAAACCCAAACCCATATTATGATAGCCTGAGCAGAATGTGGGATGTTTCTCCTGCAGCTACCAAGATGAATAACTCATTATGACAAACAAACTACATGACTTTGTTTGCATTGCAAAATAATGCCTAAGATTCCTGTTACACAGGGTGAGTCTACACCAGGGGTAGGCAACCTAAGGTCCGGGGGCCAGATGTGGCCCCCCGAGGCCTTTGGACCAGCCCAGGCCAGTCCTGCCATCCCTGCCACCGCCCACCGCCGCCCACCATGATGATATTGATTATTGTTGTTATTACTTGTTCTTGGGTTTTTCTTGGCAAAATCTCCACAGGGATTTTGCTATGGCTTTTCTGGGGCTGAGAGAGTGTGCATGCATATTTTTTTTATTTTTTTAATATATATATTTTTATTTTTTATTTTTTATTTATTTATTTATGGTGCTTTGGCCCCCCAATTGTCTGAGGGACAGCAACCCGGCCCCTGGCTCAAAAAGGTTGCCTACCCCTGGTCAACACTGTAGAAATAATGGAATTTGATAGCACTTAAAGTACTGTAGCTCCATCCTATGGAATCCTGGGATTTGTGGTTTTACAAGATCCATAGGGGGGATGCAGACCAGGGCGTTTGGAGCGCCCTGGTCCGGAGCGCCGCGGGGCTATGGCAGCCTCACCGCGGCGCCTCCCCGGCGACCCTGAAAGGAGCGCCAAAAAGGCACTCCTTTCATAAGTCGCAAAAAGAGCGCCCTAAAAGCGGCGGGTGCCCTTTTTGCGACTTATCCTCCACAGCGCGTCCGGACGCTGTGGAGGGAGGTCGCCCTGAACGCGTCCGGCGTGCGGTGGCCCGGAAGCGCTCAGGGCGACCTCAGGAAGAGGAAGGGCCGCCGCGCGTGCGGTGGCTCCTCCTCTTCCGGGCCTCCAAGACGACTGTTTTAGTCGTCTGCTTAGGCCCATAGCCTTCTCTGCCAAAACATGCTGGTGCCTCATAAAAGTATAAATCCCAGGATTCTGTAGGGCAGAGCCAAGAAAGTTAAAGTGGTGTCAAACTGCATTACTTCTATGACGTAGATACACCCACAGCTCACTTACCCATTTGATCCAGCTTTCAGTCTCCTCTTCGGTGAGCCTGGAAAGAGTCCGTGGCAGATATCTGAGCAATCGCTCTTTGACAGAGGAGGAGGTGAGTGTGCCTTCTGCATCTGCTAAACTTGCAATCACATCAGCAATCTGTCCAGAACCTTCCACCACCACACAGGGAATTTTGTTCTTCACCGCAGTGTTAATTGCCTATGGAAGAAGCAAAGGAGATAGCTGAGGAGGAGAAGTTCACAGAAGAACTGTTAGCCCAATCCATTAGTTCTTCTCCCCAGACCTGCATGTGGCACCTATATAAGGTCCAGGGGTGTTTCCAAAGATTTGCTTCCAAAGATGTGTTTCTCCCAGCAGCAAAAGTGCATTTGCATGGGGAAGGGATCACAAAACCCACCTCACTCCAGCCACTATAACAGAGAGCTTTTCTAGTTCCACCTCAATGATGCTCAAAGAGCAGCCATTGAAATATTTTAAGCAAGCCATTATGCTAAATTCACATGTCTGACATGAGTTGCTGATCATCAAGACCTCAGAGAGTCATCTTCAGACCAACTGTTCAGAGACAAAATACAAGTATAAACCTACCTTTGTTATCTATCTGAGAACGTACAGAGTGTCAGCATAAGGCACACTTCCTTTTGCACAACAAAGCAGAACTTTATGCAGAATTCTGCTCCATTTTGCACTTCAAAAGCCTAAAGGTTTTGATCTCAGAACAGGATTCACTGGGAAGTTTAAGAAAATGCATAAAAGGGGGGGGGGAGTATATTTTGATGGAGAGTAGTAGAATTTGAGAAGCAGAAAAAACTCTCCAACCTTCTCTCAATACGCAGCTGTGTGTCTAGTGACCAACACAATGTTAACTCCATAGACAAGAGATGAGCACTTCACTCACCTGAAAAGATTTGTCATTATATTACCTGCAGTGTGCATTGGGGTGGATTCAGCAAATGGCTCATACATGGTTTTTTCGGGGGAGCTCCTTCCAACAAGAGCCCTGGTGGCGCAGTGGTTAAATGCCTATACTGCAGCCACTCACTCATAGACCACAAGGTTGTGAGTTCAATACCAGCCAGGGCTCAGGCTAGACTCAGGCCTGCATCCTTCCGAGGTTGCTAAAATGAGTACCCAACTGTTGGGGGGCAATGAGCTTACAGTTGTAAACCACTTAGACATCCCATAGCGCAATATGAAGCGGTATATAAATGAAGCTGCTTTGCTTTGCTTTAACAGTGGGAACCTTTTAATACAGCTGAATTTTTCCACTGGCTGAATGGGGAGGAGATTATCTTCCCCCATTTTTTTATTGATTTCAGTGTTGCAGCATGACTCCCTTGGCCAGGGAAACCCAGTGAGTGACCCTGGACAGGTCATACACTCTCATCCTCATAGGAAGATAGAGGCAAACCCCCTCTGAACAAATCTTGCTAAGAAAATCCCATAGTAGGTTCACCTTAGGGTTGCCATAAGTTGGAGATGACTTGAAGACAAAACAACAACAACAACACAGCCCCCTCTCCATTTATTTAATATCTATATGAAGCCGCTGGGTGAGATCATTCAGAGGCATGGAGCGTGGTGTCATCAGTACGCTGATGACACCCAGATATATTTCTCCATGACCAGATCATCGACTCAGACCTCAGATGGCATCTCGGCTCTGTCTTAGAGCGGTAATGGATTGAATAAGGAAAAACAGATTGAAGTTAAATCCAGACAAAACGGAGGTACTAACAGTGACTCGCCCAAAACCAGATTTGGGTATACAGTCTCCAGTCCTGGATGGAGTCACACTCTCCTCTAAGGACTGTGTTTGCAGTCTGGGGGTGCTCTTAGATTCATCGCTTCACATGACTAGTCAGGTGAATGTGACAGTCAACAGTGCTTGTTATCAGCTTTGGTTGATACACCAGCTGCGCCCTTATCTGGATATGAAGGATCTGGAAACTGTAGTACATGCTCTGGTAACCTCACGTCTGGATTACTGCAATGCACTCTACATGGGGCTACCCTTGTGCCTAACCCGGAAACTGCAATTGGTACAAAATATGGCAGCCAAGTTGGTTACTGGAACATCGAGGAGGGAGCACATAACACCAGTGCTTAAATCCCTCCACTGGGTGCCGATTAGTTTCCGGGCACAGTACAAGGTGTTGGTTTTAACCTTTAAAGCCCTACATGGCTTGGGTCCATCTTATCTCAGGGACCACCTCTCCTCATATGAGTCCCCTCATACCCTCCGGTCCTCTGGGAGGAATCTGCTGCAGCCCATGAAGACCAGGCTTTCGCAGACCTCCCAGAGGACCTTTTCCACAACCGCTCCCAGGCTATGGAACGGCCTGCCGGACGAGATCCATCTCATCACCACGCTTGCTGCTTTTAAGAAAGCAGTAAAGATGGATCTCTTCCGGTGGGCCTTTCTGGACATAGAAGTGCGGCAACCAGCCTGATTTGCCAAGACTGTGCATGCCCATAATTTTTTGTTTTGTTTTTATAGTGTTCTTGCATAATGTATTTTAATGTAATTGTCAGTTTAATCTAGTTTTAAGGGGTGGGAGGGTTAGGGTACAGGGATTGGTTGTTTTAACTTGTTCATGTTTTAATCATGCTGTAACCCTCCCCGATTGCCTAGCAGAGGGGCAGGCTATAAATAATATTATTATTATTATTATTATTATTATTATTATTATTATTACCCTCACAAAATCAGCTTTGGAGAACTTGGAAACATTCTATAACAATAGGAGAGGTAGTTCTGGAGAGAGGACTCAGGTTCCAATCCTTATGATCCATCTAACACAATGGAGATATTAATGGCTGATGGCATTTGCAGGTTTCTGCATTTGCCGTCTGATTGTAAACTTGTGACTTAAGAGTCTTAACGCTTGATGAGGGCTCACAGTGTTGTGCAACTGGAGATCAGGAAATTGAAACTGCTTTTCATAGTAACTAATGTAGTTAATTATAATGAGCTTTAATCTCATCTTGTTCTGCCAGATCTGGAAGAGGTTAGTGGAATATCTTAATGGTAATTTGTGATGATTTAACTGTAAAAATTACTGGGAAATTAAGAAGTATTCTTAGTATGTATTATCCATGAGGTGGTTAGGCCATATATATTAACATTAAGACAGCTGCCACCAACTAAATCAGATTTGGGCTTATTTTACAATGGTGGGTCTCATGTTGTGTGTCCCCCCACCCCCATGGATTTAGACATATACGTGCTGCCTATTAGCTCTACAACTTGTTGGTGAAGCATTTTCCTGTGAAAAAAATCTGACTGAAAATGAGCCATCATCATATTTAGCTATTTTGCAGATAAATGTCTATAACTGAATTGAAAAGTCATAAAAATAGCATAGTTTGAACAAAAAATGACTATGTGGTCAAGAATTAAAACCACACATATAATCATTACACTTTAGATAGCTTCCAGGCATGGCACCTGGACAAGAATGCTCTAATAGGGAGGAAGTAAAGCAAGCATCACAACCAGGTTGCAATAAAAGGAACCTGAAAATGTCCGGCTCACTTTTTGAGCTGGAGATTACAGAGATCCATGAAAAAGATCAAAGCAAAAAGAAGCAGCCCCATAAGAATGCATATATGTTAAGATGTATTGATGATATCTGGGGATGCTTGCTGCATGTATTCTGTTGCAGCATTTGTACAAATGAAACTCAGCCATTCTGCTATGAAAAAGAGACAGAAGAAACAAGATTGATACCTATGTCAGACAGTGAAGCCAGTAACCTTTATTCTGGATTCATACCCAGTAATGTAATCTAATTTAATGTAATTTAATAAGGCAATGTAGTGTGACCTGCTCTTAATTTAATTATCAAGTATGTATGCCTTTGTTGTATAACAGAATCCTTTATCTCCTTCTTTAAAGGTTTTCAAACAGAGGCTGTGTGGCCATCTGTCAGGAGTGCTTTTAATGTGTGTTCCTGCATAGCAGAATGGGGTTGGACTGCATGGCCCTTGGGTCTCTTCCAACTCTATGATTCTAAGATTGTATATATTTATGCTACTGCTGATATTTATATTAAAGTCCATAAATAACTGTGACTGTGCAAAATAAATGTATGGGAAAACTTATTAAAAATAACCATTATGCAAATTTAGAAATTAAACCCCTGAAACTACCAAAATACATTATTCATGCATAAAAGTAAAGATAAAGGTATTCCCTTTTGATAAGGTTGTCAAGTTGTGTCCGATTATAGGACAAGTTGTCTCCATTACTAAACCGAAGAGCCAGCATTGTCAAAGACGACTCTGTGATCATGTGGCCAACATGACTGCACAGAACACTATTACCTTCCCACCAAAGTGGTACCTATTTATCTATTTGCACTTTTACATGCTTTTCAACTGCTAGGTTGGCAGAAGCTGGGACTATGACAGGAGCTCACTCCGTCACATGGCGCTTGGACCTCGAATTGCCGACCTTCTGATCTTGCAATCATCAGAGTCAGTGTCTTAACCACGGAGTCCTGTAGGGCATATTTACAGAAAGTATTGGCTATTTTAGTACTTGAAATTAGCTTTATTGATCTGATGTTGAACAGCAAACTTCCACTTAGCACAAGAATGGTGACTAATAGCAATGCAAATATCCTGTACATATTTAATTAGGTGTCATTTCCACTATGTGCCATGGGGTTGACTTATTAGTAAGTCTGTTTTGGAGTGCAAATTTCTGTGCTATTCAGTTGAAAGTAAACACTACAGAAATCAATGGAGTTTTGTTGTTGTGTGCCTCCAAGTTGTTTCTGACTTATGGCAACATTAAGACAAACCTATAATAGGGTTTTCTTGGCAAGATTTGTTCAGAGGGTGGTTACCTTTAACTGAGGCTGAGAGAATGTGACTTGCCTAAAGTCACCCAGTGGGTTTCCATGGCTGAGGGGTGATCTGAACCCTGGTCTCCCAGTGTCCAAGTCCAACACTCAATCCACTACACCACAAACAGGTAAATGGCTTAGATCAAGAGCAGCATTTAGTCCTATCAGTAGGCCAAGAGACTGGTGATCCTGCCAGCTTTAGTTTCAGGCATAAGAATTTGCTGAATTGTTAAAAAAAAAAATAACAAACTTCACAACAATGGCCAGTACCAGAGGAAAGTGACAGCACTGAAATATTTAGATTAGAGGTGCCCCTATCGTCAACTTTGCTTTGCTTTGCTTTGCTTTGCTTCTTTTCTTTTCTTTTTTGTGCAAAAAAAAAAAAAAAAAAAAACGGTTTGCAAAACTTCGTTTTGCTCTAGAATGTCCCCAAATACACTCTATAGGGTGGCATGTCCATGACATTTGAAGACCTCCCTGGACCCCCAAGGGTAAAAACAAACAAACAAAAAACCCACATTTTTGCAAAAAAACATCCAAAACAAATGTTTTTTTCCCCTGAAATGCTTCTAAATGTTCACTAGGGGGCATGGAGTTCATTTCCACTAAATTTTGCAGGCCCACTGGGCCAATTTAGACCTAGGAGACACCTTTTTTGAAAACAAAAAACATGGTGAAAATGCAGTTGGTGAAATAGTAAATCAACATGTTATGGAGGGCATTTAGCTTAAATATTCACTGACACTTCTAATAAGAAAGTGGGAAGTCATTTTTAAAAATCTTTTCTGTCTTTAAATATTTTTGTATTTTGGAATGTGTATATATTTTGCAATGCAGGTCATTGTGGGGTATATTTTTTAGTGTCTTGTGTATTTTTAGTTATATAATTATATATATGGTTTGGTTATTGTTTTATGTATGTAAGTTTTTAAAAAATTTAAATAGTAAAAATGCCCTTACCCCCTAGAGACATATGGAGGCAAAAAATGTTGTGGGTTTTGGGCAGGAGTGGTCCTTCAAAGTCTCCTAAGGAGATAGTGTGGCCTCTTAGCCTTCCACAGTTGCCCTCTGTTGATTTAGATTGTTATATATTTTGTTAATCTTAAATTCTGAAGTACTTTAGGGTGAATTTCCAAGGATGTGTGATATCACGTTTGTCTCCTATAAATCAAAGCATATCTCTCTCACCAATAATGTCCCCTTACCCATCCCACCAATTATTATGATTGTTTGTTGTTGTTCTCTACTTTTCTATCTAATGCATCTACTTGTGCTAGAGCCCAGTCAACAATTCCTGCACTGCATTGAATAAGTGGTATGACATGGGAGTTATATTTAGGAAGGATCAAACATTTGAAACATTTTAAGAAGCAGAAAAGGCCATCAAGTGTTGGGCCCTTGATTCAACCAAAAAGTGTGAAAAATCTAAGAAGAATCTATCTGTGAACAATTGTTTATGAACAACAACATGGCAGCACTGGGGTTTGATAACTCCCTGTCTTGATGAGTCTATTTTTTATTTATTTTTTAATTTTTGGCAGCCTCTTCCTTGCCTGAGCAGATAGCTTCCTGATCTAAAAAAACAAAAATCCAACACAATTACTATAAGAATGAAACTGTAAAGAGTAACATTGCATCTATCAAGTGGCTGGAGGCAGAGTTTTGCAAGGTGGGGAAAACAGACTTACTTTCAGTGTTTCTTTTCCACCTCCTTGGACAAAACACACAATTGGAATCTTGCCACCGTAGTTAGAATCTGAAATACAAATGCCATAGTAAACAAAATGAAAACCCATGATGTTGTAGCAATACTTCAAATCTCTTTGTACCTTGTTAATATTTATTAATACTGTACCTTATTCTTAGTACTTCATTAATATTTAAATCAGGCAACCTTAACTTTACTTTAAATGTGAAGAGGGGAGGTATATGAACAAATAAACATGGCATTTATTTGGACTTTGGTTTCCCCTCTTCTGGTGGAGGTTTCATGGTCTCTGCCTCCAAATTTTCTAACTTGTTAAATGCTTGATAATATGAATAGCATGGGGGGGGGGAATCAATCAAAGAACGTAATTTTCTGTTGCTATTATAGGTCCCATCATGGAATAAATGTTTTTGCAATCATTTCTATTAGGTCCTCATAATAAGTGCTAAGGTACTGCTGACATTAAATGGGAAATAAGAGACATTTTGTCAGGGCTGGCTTGACTATCAGGCAGAGTGATGCTGCAGATGCTGGGTGAAGCTGTGGTCACCGTTGGTCTTTCCCTTTTACCCATCCACTGGCCATTCCCTTCAGCTGAAGTAGAGTTATTATGTCTGCTACACAGTCTGTTTGGCATCCCCCAAACTGGTCTGCTCTTAACAGGTGTGGTGAAAGATACTACCCCACTCTCAATGATGAGGTAAATTTCAACTGCCAGTATATTTAGCAAACATCTGTGCATGGAATGGGAAGAGGGGGTGCCATCTTGTATTTTCCATCAGGTATAAGATATCTTGGGTTGGGCTGGCCTCGCATTTTGTCATTTGCACATGTGAATGGCACTATATTCTTTCAGTTGTACATGATCTCTCTCTGATCAAAGGAGATCCACTGAAGAAAAATGCAAGAAAACAGGAGAAATTTAAGGCAACAGTTGTCATGATAACAGGAATTACTAATACACACACACACTGTTTCTACTCATATGCATTTACCATATGCTGTTCAGCTGGCTTTGTTGATACATACAAATTTCCTGCATAGTGTTTTTAAGGAAATAGAAAATAAATGGTATATCAACACAGAGACTATTTCCATACAAGAAAACTGTAATTGTGAATCTAGGCATCTGGTGAATTATGTGGCTGCTTCACCATATGCCAGTGTTACATTCATTCATTCATTCAGCTGCTCTTGTTGACATAGCAATTTTAATAAGCTAAAGTGGCTCTAATAAACAGCATTTTTAAAAAACCATGATTTTCTGAAAACCTTCAGCCTCCTGCAGTCCATTATAACACTGCTACAAATGTACGGACTTTCCACTGAGCTCAGCCTATTCTCTCTCCCATCTTTTTTCTGCTTTGCATTTGCTTTGCTTTTTTGCTTAATACCCACAAGAGTTAATGTGAATCTGAACTGAAACATTTGTTTTCTACTTTTTCACAAACATAACTCTGGGTAGTCTAGGATTTTCAAGACTATGGTCCAAACACACTGCAGAAATAATCCAGTTTGAGATCGCTTTAACTGCCCTGGCTCAGAGCTAGGGAATCCTGGGAAGTGTAGTTTACTATGGCACTAGAGCTCTTTGATAGAGAAAGCTAAATGTCTCACAAAATTACAGCTCCCAGGATTCCCTAGCATTGAGCCAGAGCAGTTAATGTTAAAGACACAGAACTCATGGACACAGACTTTGTTATGGAAAACAAGAGATATCAAAAAGATAAACAATCGTTAGGCTTGAGAAAATAGTCACGTGGTGGATGATGGACAGCAAGAGGCTGGGTTAACATACATCATACAGGCATTATCCAATTAACATAAGATTAACACCTAGAAGGTGGAGTATGGGAAGGGCCTAGAGAATCCTTTGATTAAGAATGTTTATTGTTCAAGATGTGTGTGCGTGTCTGTCTGGTAGCAGTGGTTTTTAACTGCAACAAGTTGGAGATCCTAAGCTTTGGGGATTGTTAAAGATGTAATCTTTCATGGCTGAACTGGACAAGTTCATCACAATGGATTTTACTTAGTTATCTTATTTTACTTTTATATGCATTAATAAAACTATGCTTTTGGACTTTACAATGTGTCTTCTTGACTGAGGAAGACAGGATCCTGAAGAAGGGAAGCTGAATCAGTTGATGGTAAGAGATACAAAGTGGCTGTGGTTCACAGTAGCCAGCTTGTCCTGCAGATTGTATGTAAAATTTTATTCGGTCATTGACCAGCAAATACAAATAGCAATCAAATCACAATAACCCGTAATTAAACTCCGACTATAAAAAGCTTCTAGATTATACTACTATTATAAGTGACAAAAAGGATAAAATATAGTTGTTATACACAAAATACAGGCACAGAAGACAAGATGGGGGCCATGTAGCGCAGTCCACATCTGACTCCAGTATCTTCTCAGTTGTCTATCAATGTCGATCAATATTTCAGTTTCTTCTCTTCATTAAAGGGCGTATTTTACATACAATGTAACAGAATTTTGCTACTTTGTATACAATACTAGGTAACTGACAATTCAAAAGGCTACAAACCAGGGGTAGGCAACCTTTCCCCTTTAAGGGCCGAGGGACTTCAGCTCCCAGAATCCCAGGAGCTATTAACCAACATGGGACTATTGGCCAACATGGCTGAGGCTTCTGGGAGCTGAAGTCCCTCGGCCCTTAAAGGGGAAAGGTTGCCTACCCCTGCTGCAAACAAATAAGGTATCTGAACATCTTGGAAATTTTTCCAGAAGAGGAGTAATCAGTTGGTGCCGAGTATTTTTATAGAATTGACAGTAAAGGAAGATATGTTCAAGAATCCTGCAGATTCTGCTGGGTACCAAAGAGCATCACTGCAACACCCATCATCCACACACTGACAGTTAAAGTAGTCTTAAACTGAATTATTGCTGCAATGTGTTTTGGATCCACGCCTAATTTGTTGTTTTTGTGTCCACAAAGTACTCTTCTGGAGATTGTATTATGTGGCATTTACCAAAGGTCCAAACTGATACTGTTCTGGGAATCACACCATGAAGAAGATCTCATAGTGGTTTTCCTGGAAGAAAATACCAGAATCCAGCAAAACTGAGAGGGAGGAACCACCACCCCCTTATCATTGCAGCCTCCCATTGTAGTCTCCATAATTGACTCTGGAGGGCTAAGAAACCTTCAAAATTGTTCATGGGCAGTTCAAAGAGTTGTAGAATGAAGAGAAGGAAAAGAAATTTCCAGACATTCCACCAGCAGAACACTGGATTTTGCTCCATTTATACTGATGAAGCCATATTAATACTAATAATAATAATATGGCTGAAAATGTCATTGAAAAGCAGAGTTAGAATCAGAAGAAGGAGAAATGAAGATAGGAGGAAGAAACATCAACAACCTAACATATGCAGATGACACCATAATATTGGTGGAAAACAGCACAGACTTGGAACAGTTAATAAGGAAGGTTAAAGATGAAAGTGCGAAGGCATGTTTAATGCTGATCATAAAGGGGAAAAAATAATGACCACAGAAATACATAAATTCAATCTAGACAATGAGGAAATTGAAATAGTTAAAGAATTCCCATACCTAGGATCAAACATTGACAAGAGTGGTGACTGCTATCAAGAAATAAGAAGACTAGAAATGGGAAGGGCAGCTATGAAAGAACTAGAAAAGATCCTGAAGAATAAAGATATACAACTGAACACTAAAATCAGAATCGTTCAAGCCATGTATCCCCCATTACCATGTATGGATGTGAGAGCTTGGCAATGAAGGAAACAAACAGAAGGAAAATCAACTCATTCAAGATGTGGTGCTGGAGAGGATACTGTGGACACTCAAGAAGACAAAGAAATGGGTTCTTGAACAGATCACACCAGAGCTCTCCCTGGAAGCCAAGATGATCAAATTGAGGCTATCATACTTTGGCCTCATAATGAGAAAACATGGATCACTAGAAAAAACAATGATGCTAGGAAAGGTAGAAGGTAGAAGAAGGAGGGGATTATGGGGAAAACCACAGACCAGATGAATCGACTCAATCAGGAGGGGAAGACCACAGACCAGATGAATGGACTCAATCAGGGGGATTATGGGTATGGACTTGCAGGACCTGAGCAGAGCAGTAGAGGATAGGGATACTTGGATGTCTCATCCACAGGGTCACCATGAGTTAGAATCAGCTTGAGGGCAGCTAAAAACAACCAATAATATGGCTCATGATATCCATCAAATAACAACATAATATTTATTGAGTTAATTAACTTAATGAGCAAAAATACTACTTTACCTTCTAAGAACTTTATCAAATGTGGCTTTTCAGCTGCATAAAAGTTGGATAATAGGCCTTTGGTGATAGTTATCACACAGTGCCATCTCTCTCTCTCATTGCTGCCTTGTCCTCCAAACATTGCTAGCCCATGTCTTGCCTTGGATGGGGAAAATCCATCAATAAGCTCCCAATGACACTGGTATAGCATTAGTCCTCAGCTACAGTAAGATACTCCTTTGGCAGTTCCGGGATTGGGCGGTCATGTGGTGTCACTGACAGCAAACAGTTGTCTCTTAAGGTCTTCTTGGAAAACCTTTTTCTCATACTCTCCCTGGTTTCCCCCTTCACTGTTCGAGACACAGTCTGTTGTTGTTTTGTTTTAATTTAGTTTAGTTTAGTTTTAAACTGCATCAGCATAACTCCGGAATTATGTTTAAAAACAAAATGCACACACATATATACAAAAATGAAAGGTACAAAAGGTAGGGCATAGGGCAGAGATGCATGGTTAAGGATAAGAGCATAAGAGAGCATGTGTAACCAATTAATAGCCCAGTTGAGCTATAGAAGGAGCGTGCAACAGAGAGTGCTTCCAAATATATGCACTTCTTTGCACTGAGAACAGGGGTCATGTGATAAAGTCCTAAGGTGATTCTATTGATTGATTTGCTTGCCAAATATATTTACAGTTTGTCTTTTAAGCATAATCAATACCAAGACATTTTACAGCACAACTAGTTAAAATAAGTCTTGAGTTTTAAAAGCTTTTTTCACTCTTAATAATTTTTAAAAAGCCCACCACTGACCAAAGTACTTATTTCAGAAGAGTACCACAATCCCAGGTAAAGAAACTAACCTGGAATAATGCGTTCCGAAATGTATTTTTCTAACTGGGTTCGGAGCTTGGCCTCTGTGGCTGGGTATCCATGTGTGCCATTATCAACCAAAATTAGATGTGTATGATTATTATCCAGACAGTACAACGGGTCTCTCTTAAAGTCATCCAGGATGTAATGTGCCGAATAATATGTCTAGAAATGACGTCCAAAAAGAATTTTTTTAATGAAATTTAGATACTAATTCCAACACGTAATCATATTTGCTGCTTGCTCCAACAAGTCATTTTCTTCACCTCTTTTAAAATCATGAAGAATGGAAATGAGTAACTCTTCTGTACATTTACTTAGTTTGTAATCTGTACGGTAATATTGTAAATGGTCACCTAAAAATCAGTGTCCCCAGCTCTTAGTGTAAAAATCTCTCTTTCTCTCCTTTATTGTTCCTTTTATTATACTGTTATCCACTGTGATGCACCTGCATGCAAATGTGCATTCCCCTTTTTATTCAGACCTATTATCTTATCAATTCACAAGGTCAATGTTTTCCAAAACCCCATGTAGTATAAAATCCACTTGATTGCATTAAAAATTATGCATTAGCTACAGTATATTTTTATTCATCTCATCAGCAAAAAATACAGAGCAATAAACTGTTAAAGGCAGCTTCAGGAATATCAGAGGAAGCAACCTTAGCACGTCTGCACTCGGTAGTTGTTAGCTGGCATATCTCTTTAAGAGTTTATGCATATATCCATATGATTTCCTGTTTGTTGGTCTTAGCCACACCATCTCTACCTATATCAATTAGTATGCAGTTAGTCTGAGTTTTTCTGTTTTCCATTTTGTAGTCTGTAGTTCTTTCTTTCTTTCCTCCATGGTTGAAGAGCACCTGTTAAAGAGTCCCTCAGCATGATATGCTCTGCAAACACTGATGCTTAGTAAAGCTACTTTGTATGTTTTTACAAAGAAAATTAAGCCTGATTAATTTTCTCTGCTATCTCTTGTGCATAAGGCCATGGTGTGGGACTGCTTGTTCCATATTTTCTGCTTGTGAACACTAATTACTCTGCTTGTGAAATAGTATTTCACATTACCTAATAAAGCACAGTAAGTCAGTGTCATATATTGATAAGCAAACAGTTTGAACTAGAGGTTCCTGGTCATTTCAGTGCTGATATGAATTTTCTGACTGGCTTTGGGCAAGCAAATCTCAGCTTCTTTTATAGTATGGAGATTTACTAATTCCAGAATGTTACTTGTTAATCAAGTTCAGTACCTCAGCATCACAGTTTCTGATCAAACTCTCACGGTTAGAAACCATTCCCCAGGCAGCTATACCAATGGCAACCACACTCTCTTCAGAACTCCTGCTGATAGTGTTATCTCTTACAACTTCCCCAATGTACTTCATCAATCCATAATGAGTTCCTCCAGTGAATATCCAGGCTCCTGTAGATTGAGAGGACAAAACTCAGCCAAGCTTTGAACAGAGAGATTGCTTCACGCAGTGCGAAACACATAGGGAAGTTGCCCATCATTTGATTCCTAAACATTGCTAGTACATTCTCTCTCAATGCAAATGTACTGTCTAGAGATCAAGTTACAAAACAGCATACTTTCCACCCTGTCACCGCATGTACACATATATTGTGCATGTTTCAGGAATGTCCTGACCTCAGCTATGTGTTTGCATGTAGTCACAGGGACTGATGTGTGTTTTTGGAAAGCATTTTATGGTATTCGGTGGTGTGTGCACCCTCAAGTTGCCTGTTGACTTTCATAGGGTTTTCTTAAGGAATAACTCAGATGTGGCTTTGACAGTTCCTTCCATTTGACATTATGTGAAGTTTTCAGAATATGAGAAAATGAAAATGAAATGAAATGAAATGAAATGAATGGTGTGAATCTGTTGAAGGTAGACTATTATGGAACCAAGGAGTAGGAGAAAAAGCAAAGGATCATGAGACCAAGTAGCAAAGACAAATAAAGCCAACAAGGCCTAGAGAAAAAAGGGAGCAGGGAATGGAAAAAAGGAAGTTAATAAGGACACAGAGAAGAGGCAAAACAGAGGACATTTTCAGGCATATATTTGCCCTACCCTATCCCCAGAAACAATGTGTGGATGGATGGATGGGGCTGTAGAAACTGTCTCCCTTCTATACAATCAACACCGCCCTTGTAAAAAAATGGCATATATTGCCAGATGGACCCCAGATGATTTTAGATCTGGTTTTTGCCTATGGCAAAACAAGTCTTTGGGTAAGGGAGAACAAAAAAGGAGCTGAGGTTTACCTTTAGACTGTGCAATGTAGATCAGCCTGCTAACAATCTTACGCATGCGTGGTTTTAAAGCAAAATTTTTGGCTCCACCTGTGACAGAGATGATGAGGTTGGGTGTTTTCAGTTGCCAGTGCTGGGTCATGAGATTATAGAGTGTTTCAGAGTCTGTGTCACATGACAGGCGGATATACTGTCAAAAAATGAAAGAAAAGTAATTCTTACAACAGCACAAAACAAAACAAAAACCCCTCCATCCTTTTATTAAAGGCAGACCCCTCATTTTGCCAATGCCAACTGATGCAGCTTTCTGCTCTTACTATGAAGTTTATCACACGTGTCCTGTGCAGAAACGCTGCTTTAAATTGGGAAAAAACCGCAAAAGCGGAAACAATTTATCAACGGGATTTCCCAGTGTGATAAACTCCAGCACAGTTAAAAGGAGGTTAATCCGAACAGAAATTAGACAAAAACTGCTTCTTTTTATTTGTCTAATTTCCATTTGGATTAACCTCCTTTTAACAGCGACGTCATCTGAAAAAACACCCGCTTTTGTGGGTTTTGTTTAATTTAAAGCCCCGTTTCCGCACGGGATTTCCCCCATGTGATAAACTCCTATGTCTGCTTCAGTAGCTTCTGCCAGGGCTGATTTCAATGAGATGGTGGATCCCTTTCACAACTGTAGCACTACAATTTAGCTCTATGGTATGCAACTCTGGGATTTGTAGTTCAATCAGAAGCACCAGAGAAGCCCTCTGGATGAGAGTATTAAATGCCCCTCCCCAAACTACTAGTCCCAGGATTCCATAGGACATTGCCATAGCAGTTAAAGTAGAACCACAGGGCTACAACTGGGTACCACATTTCACTTAAAGAACTCTTAATCCCTTCACCTGCCCCATGTGTCTCTTGATGTCCTCTTTTACACTTTCTAATATCATCTCTTCCAGTCTGAGGTTGATATTTATCCCTTCACTCTTCCATATTGGTGTGTGCACATGTAGACAGACATGTTGGCTTAGTGTATTATTTATTTTTAAACATTATCTCTGTTATTCTACTTTCCTGCCTTCAAAGTATATGTATATTACCTTTGTAGCAGCCACACCAAACCTCTCTCTAAATGTATCAGGAGAGGGAAGAATAATAAATCTTCAAGTTTTCTGGCAGTTCCCCCCCCCCCCCCATCAAAAACTTTAATGGTATTTTAAATATAGCACTGAGAAGTATCTCAGCCCAATAAAATTCTTTTCTTCTGAAATTACTGCCTTGAAAACATTTTGTAGATACACACAAAATCTTGGTTCTACATTAAAGAAAATGAAAAAGTCATTTAATTGACTTACCTTCCCTGTCTTGCCTAAGTTTTCAAATTCAATGTCTCCAAAGGCATCCGTGGGCAATTCTTTAGTGTGCTTCTTATAATTCCATTTTTCATGGTTGTTAATCTGAGTCCCTTCTATATGTTGTGATTTTGAGTACCCACATCTACACAGGTTGTCACTATTGAGACATGCAGGAAAATAAATATTTTTCTTTCAACTGTCAGAATTTTGTTTGTTGTTTGTTTGTTTTTGCTGGGGGACAGCAAAAAGAGCAGCTTTCCAAAAATCTAGGGACCACATAAGAAATCTAAGACTGCCAAATAATTATGAAATAAGATGCTGTTAAATCTGGGGTGAGAAAACTATTTTTCTGTCAGAGGAGGCACATTTCCTTGGGACTATACACCATGATTGCAGGGACAAAACCAGGACTGAGCAAGACCACAACCAAAAGAAAGCAGAGTCACCTCCTTTCTCTTTCACTTTCTACCACTCTCTTTCTTCTTCCAAGTAGTATCTGTATGACACATTTATTTATAGTTTGGTGGGATACCCTAACTGAGAATTAAATCACTTTGATTAGGCTCTGCAAACAAGCACTCAAGGTGCTTGGGAAATTGTACATACCTAACAAATAACAGATCCCAGGATTCCTTAGGTTGGTGTCATCACAGTTTAAGAGGCATTAAAATGAAACAATTGTGGGGTGCAGAAATGCCTTGACACCTTCTTATTTTCTTTGTTTGCCTGTCTCTTTTTGCTTTCCTTCACTGTTTAGTGGCTTGCTGAATGAAATAAATATTACTCTTGCCAGAGATCTGAACTGATTATTTGCAGAGGACTTCTGCATAAAACTGGGCCAAGAGAAACCTGTTGCTTATTCATCCTCTGCAAACATCAGATTCTGGTTTTCAGAAGCACTGTAAGGAATTTCCAGGATCTAGTTTTTGACAAGTTTATCTGAGATGCAGATTAGCTGATATTAGATTCTTGCTAATATGAACCCAGAGTGTATACATTTACAGACTAGTGCTATTGTAGTATGTTCTACCAGGGATTTGGAGCTGAGATAAACAAAATGTAAACATTTTTCAGTAAGAGTTATAGCTTTCTAAAACAAAACTGTAGGATCTGCTGGAACAATTATCCCAGTATTTATTGTTGTTGTTTGCCTTCAAGTCATTTCTAATTTATGGCAACCATAAGGTGAACCTATCACAGGGTTTTCTTGGCAAGATTTGTTCAGAGGGAGTTTGCCTTTGTCTTCCTCTGAAGCTGAGAGAGTGTGGTTTGTCCAAGATTGCCCAGTGGGTTTTCTGTGACTGGTCAGGGATTTGAACTGGTCTCCATAGTCGTAGTTCAACAGTCAAAACCACTACACCATGCTGGCTCTGTCAATATGTATTACTTAGTTATTTATTACAGAAATATATACACTGCTGAACATCCCACAAATACCTATATTTGTGTTATAATAAAACATTTTGATGGATAAAAGATGCCCTACTATGGTGTAGTGGGCTACAACCTGTAGCCTGCAATTTACAAATAAATCAGGATAGAGCAGATCCTGCCAAAAGTACAGGAAGTTGAGTGAAAAGTAGGATGTAAATCATTTTTAAAATTATTGTTATTGTTAATCTAATCAAACTCAGCTCATTTTATTTTCAAACAGGATCAGTTTACATTTATATTAACTGCTACAGTTTCTTCTGCTTAAACACACTCACATCAGTGAAGAGGCAATTCATTTTCCTCTGAGATGATATCATGCAAAGTAGATGAGCAGCAGATAGTACACATTTCTTTGCATAGTATTGTGGGTGCTGCCTTTTACAAATGCCATACCATATTGTGCCCAAGATTAAAGATATAGTTATGATTTGTCTTTATATCTCCATTTGAACAAACTGTATCTTTCAAACAACCCTGATGGCAAAATCAAGAATTTAACACTAGTGTACCATGAATTAAAGTATAAATTCTGTTGCCAAAGCATTTTTCAGTAGTAACCCAATGATAACTGACCCAAAGTTCTTGAACAGTTGAAAGAAAATCTTAAAATCCATATTAGTGTGTTCCTTTCATTAGACCAACCCAATGGTTATAACAATGATTTGGTCTAATAAAGGTTTTATATCACTTTTTAATCACTTGAACACTTTCTTTAGGGGATTATTCTTTTGGTCAACATTTTCTTTTTTTCCTATAAATGTTATAGAGAGGCAGCTTGGTGCTTTAACTAGGACTGTATAGACCAGAGTTCAAATCCTGGCTTGGCCATGTAAACCCTCTGGGTGACCTTGGATTAGTCACACTCTTTCAGTGTTAATAGCCCTTTCTTTTGAAATGCACATATTACTCCTCAGAGGATGGCAATGGCGAACCCCCTCTGAACAAATATTGTCAAGAAAACCATGACAGGTTCACCTTGGGGTTGCCATAAATCATAAATTACTTGAAGGCACACAACAAAAACTCCCACAGCTTCCTATGCACTATAACAAAAGTTTGCATAGTGGTTCAAGAACTGTTACTGGGGTCACCTTCTTCACAAATTACATTTATCTTAATTTGTATTTAAAATACATCTATTAATAATGGAAAGTATTCTGGGGCATATCCTTTATTAACACATACTGCAAACAGCAGAAAAGTTGTTACTAAACAGATGTGAAAATGATGCAAGGAGCTAGATCAATAACATAACTAAAACATTTAAAAATAATCAAGAGACAGTTGCTTACATTGACTTGGCATCTTTAGTGAAAAAAACACATTCTCTCTTCTTAAAATTCTCTTGAATGTAGTGTACCAAATCCTTTGGGAGGAAGATTTGAAAGATTTGAATGGAACCCAACTGTGTACTTCTCAAATAATAAACAACATTTTAATAGCCCTTTCTTTTGAAATGCACATATTACTCCAACAACAAATGTATTCAACAAATCTCTATTTTTATTTCCAAAAGAAAACAAAGCTTACAGATTTTAAAATATCCAGTTCATGGATTTCTCTTGTATCTACTTCAGCCTAGACAAAAGCCTTTAAAAAATTAATTGTATATAAAGGGAACATAACTTGGAGAACTAACAGTGCACTGTCCATCTTACATCAGTTCTACACATGACGTCAGCTGAAATGTAGATTTTGCATGTGGTAGAGTATAGAAAAACCTGTGTAAATCAATGCCCTGTTGGTGCTTATGCCAGATGATGCTTACATCTGAAGGCTTCAAAACCTTCCATATTCTAGATGCTGAGAGAGGGGGTGCTCATGAACATTAGAGTTATCCCCTCCCCAATGTACAATGTATAGCAAACATAGCGGACCCATGATTCTTCTTCACTCTAAATGGAAGCATGTTATCCATAACTCTGGCCTTTGTTCCAGCTTGCCTTAGACCACTATGCCCACTGTTCTTTTCCTCCCCATTTGCACAACCTTCCAATTAGTGAGACACACCCAAAATTCCCAGACAGACATCTTAATGTCAAAAAAAATACTATTTTGTGCCTCTCAAAACAAGTAAACAATTCCTTGCTTTCAGGAAGAAAAGGTTTCAGCTGTCTACCCTGATTTAAGCAGGAGGAGGTGTAGTACGTTCAAGCTACTTGTCAGCTTATGGCAGCCCTGTCAATTTCATAGGATTTTCTTAAGCAAGGATATAGAGGTGTTTTTGCCAATTCCCTGCTCTGAAATATAGCCTACACTTGGTATTCATTGGCAGTCTCCCATCCAAGTACCTACCAGGAATGACCCTGCTTAAGCTTCCAAGATCAAATACGATCTGGTGCCTTAGGGTGTTCAGGCTGTCCCATGAGTTCTACCAGAAGCAAAAAATTGGTCTTTTTTAATCAAGTGGTATTTTTGGATCACTGTTTTTATTCCTGATGTGCTAACCCTCCTATACAGCTACACATGCATTGATTCAACAGGAAATGGCAAGTTCAATCAGCGCTGAGTAAATTCTTCATATATTTGAGGTACCACTACTTTCTTCTCTTTTTGATGTATTGAGTATGGGACATAAGACTGACTGAGAACTATTTTTGCTCTGCTGGGACTAAATGTAGTCTTCACTAAGAAGGGTGCTTGTACTCTCACTGAACTAATGCTTGTATATCTGTTTTGGTCTTAGTATTTCTTTTAATACATCCTTATTCCAAATAAATTTTGTTGGAGCTCACAGTGACTGTTGTGTGAAACTGGAATATAACTCTCTTCTGCACTAGTGCTGCCAGATTCCCAGTTTTGGGGAGGTTCTTCCACTCTGCATAAGCTGTTAAATGTCATGGAATGTAACTAAAAAAATAATGCATCTGTGCACACAGAAAGGAAATACATGGCTGTGTGGAAGTGGTATTCACTTTACACAAATATGCAATCATACCATCATTCAATTCCACATTTTTATTTCGAACACTCCTACAGAATACCAAGGCCTTACAACTGTACACATAAACTTCATATCTGTAGAGAGCCACAGAAGAAAATCAAAACATAAATTGTAAAAATATGAAGTAAAGCAGGACGCTCTACCAAGAAACATAGAGAGGGCATAAGAAGAGAGTAGCTCTGCACACACAAGGCAATTGTGATAGCCAATGATGCCATTAATTTGGGATGTTTGTTTGCATAGATTATTAAATTCAGTGGTATCTGATAACTGATCTCCTTCAAATCATAGCATTTCAATCTAGTGCCACCAGCAGATGTTTTCCAAGAAGACCTTAAGAGACAATTGTTCGTTGTCAGTTTTAATTCAGAATTCACCCACAATAAATAAAAAGTAAACAAGATCCATGTATCCCAAAATCTTACAGAATTAATAAAGAATATAGCCATCACCAATAATATGTTTTCCCCCTACACATGACAGTTACACTAAATATCAGCTTATGGTCATGGAAGGCTTTTACCCCATTAGCTGTGTGGGATTGGATTTTAGTACTTACACTTTCACTGTATGATAGATCTGTGCTACGAGAGATGCTTGAATAAAGACTTTTTGAGCTCTCCAAGGTACCATTCCTTCGGCTTCTCATGATAGAAGTAACACTAGCTGCCCAAAAGAGAAGCAGATTAATCTCTCTTGCTAGTTAAATGCAGTGATTTTATTTATGATTAACTAGCTTTTTTAATATTCATGAAAATGTGCTCCAGAGGAAGGTTTGAAGGTTCACTTCTATGTATGGATTCTCTGCTCACCATCAATATAAAAAATTGCTAGCTGTGTAGCTACTAGTGACTCGTTGTCCTAGGGTCTCAGAATTTTATGATCATTTTTATTAGCCCAGCCCTTTTGGGGGTAGATCAGTATAGATACTTTTCCTACTGAGACATTTTCTTGAATATGCCTTAGTTTTATTTTCCTGTGACATTTATAGTACTTCTGCTTCTCCATGGCCAAAGACACATCTATTTTCCTGTATTCACCTCTGCCATCAAGGTATTTTGTGTTTGTCTAATGCATTGATTCCCAAACTTTGGCCTTTCAGGTGTTTTGGATTTTAGCTCCCAGAATTCCTGACTGTTAGCCACACTGGCTGGTTTCTGGGAGATGAAGTCCAAAACAGTTTTAGGACCAATGTGTAGTAATCACTGGTCTAAGAGATATTTCTTTTTATGTATAGTTTTCTACAGAGGCATCATTTGAGAAACAGTGGTATCACTGCACCCTGCTAATGACACCCCTGTATACCTATCAACTATACCATAATGTGATGTGGAGACATGGGCTGCAATTTATAGGGTGAAAGGTTCTGGGAGGGATGCTGAAGCCTCCTTTACCTGCAATTTTCCCTGCCTCCCCCCTAAGCAGTTTCCCTCAGCTTGCCCCTGATACTGGAAAACTTGCTGAATAAGAGAATAGCTAGAAGGAAAATGCCATGGTGAAGTGAGAGAATGATCTTGTACAAGTCACACACTCTCATCTTCAGAAAAAGGCAATGGCAAATCACTTGAGAAAACCCTATGATAGGACAGCCAAATGTCAGAGTTGACCTGAAGACACGTAACAACAACAAACATGAAAATGGGTGCAATAGTTTAGGATGATCTGATTGAGATGGTAAACCAGTAACCAACCTGACATTTTAATAGGGTTCAAGTGATAATACCTGGATCTGATTCAGCCTCCTCCACAGACAACTGGTACACAAACACTGCATGAATATATGTATACAAGAGCATACATTAAATCTGATCTGTCTACAAACGGTAAGTGCTTTATTCATGGCCACCTCAAATTTGAATCAAGCCCAATTTCAACATAATGAGATTTCAGTTTAAACCACCATTTTCAAATCTTTCCTTTCATATTGATTTTTCCCCCTCCATTGATGGAAAGCTTTGTGTTTTAGGGTGCTACCATGTCTTATCCTTATGTAACATATACACTAGATAATTATTCAAATTTCACCTAAAGGATATATTTGATTCTTGATTGTCCCCTATGGAGAACACATACATATTTGTGAATGTCTACATACTTAGATCCAGTGCTGTACAATTAGTAATGGTCACAATATCCCCATTATCACCATTGGCTTTTTGAGATTTGAGCTTCTTTCTGGCTCATCACAACAGAATAATATGCTCAAAACCACCATAAACATTTTATGACACTAACAGACTACCACAAAAGGATTTTGCTTCCAGTCACATTTCCGCTACTCTCAATTATTAATTGATCTAATGAAATTAATCATGGTCTCAGAGAAGGCATCTTCTCACAGTGAAATTCTCATCAGCTCAAAAAAAAAAGTCTTGATCTAAACTTTGGGGGGGGGGGGGAAACAGAACCATTTAAAAAAAAAAAGAAACCATTCACTTCAAGAGCCATCATCTTGCTGGCAGTGTGTACAAATGGCTCTTGTATTGATTTTGTCAATATTAAGGCATTATAAAACATCACTAGGGAGATTATCGCATTTCATTTTTTGCCCAATCTGGCCACAGGCTGGGAACAGGAACAGGTGAAAATGGGTGTTATCACACACAAAAATACTGCCAATGCCTCCAGGTGACTATAGCCCATCTCTGAGCCACACTTATCCCACCAATTTTTCAAGGACGGAAGCTCCTCATCCTTGGAAATCAGCGGGCTAAGTGTGGCTCGAAGGGGAGCTGTAGTCACCTGGTGGCATTGGTGGCATTGTTGTGTGTGATCACAGCCATCTTCATCCATTCAAGCCTATGCCCAGCCCATGCCCAGATCAGGTGAAAAATGAAGTGCAACAATCTCCTAGAAATTGAGAAGAGTAAAACAGCATTTTGCTCAGCACAATATAACTGAAAGCAGATAACATAATTAAATGATTTTAGCATGAAATGATATGAGATTGGGCTTCAGTTATGCAGAAATGGGACACAGGGGCTCAGCGATTAAGACACTGACTCTGAAGATCACAAGGTCATCAGGTTGGCAGTTTGAGACCCAAGTTCTGCCTGATAGAGTTGAGCTCCCATCACTAGTCCCAGCTTCTGCCAACCTAGAAGTTGTAGAATAGCCAAAAAGACATCAAAACTATGGACCAATATGACTCTCAACATTTTAGACTGTTTAATACATTTGGATTTCATGATCACAGATAAAATACTGCTTTCATTTATTGTAATGAAATATATTAGATGAAAAAGGCTCTCAAATTCCATTTGAGCAAATAAGCCAACATGGCAGCCAGATATACGGTTACATTGATGAAAAACAATAATCATAAAATCTGATTACAGATGAAGAGCTTGACAGAAATACAGTACAGTTGCCCCTCTGTTTTCACAGGGGATCTGTTCCGGACCCCCCCCCCCCATGAAAACAGAAAACTGCAAATATTCAAGCCCGATAGGCTTGAATGGGGGGTGCCTCATTTTATCCCCCTCTGTTTCCTGCCCACAAATGGGCGAAGGACACGGACTTGAAGTCTGCAAAAACTGAGGGACAACTATATTCTTATCCCCAAACTCCCACATGCTTCTGTTTTTTATCTTTAAGTTTCCATGATATCGTTTCCAAAAATTTGCTATGCTATATGAAGCTTGTCTGAGATTAAACACATTTTATTTGTTGGCATACTTCTGGTAGAATTATTGGCTGCACCATCTGGCATACTGAATAGCCTTAACACCAAAAAAGTAAATCATGGACTTTGCTTCAGTTAAGCTGAATGTGAATATTATCCATTATTCATTCAAAGCTCTGAAGAATTAAAATGAATTCACCAACTACGTGAATTATTTAAAAGAGCAAATGTATTATAGAGAGCTGTAAAATTTTGTGAATGAGCAGTGTAGAAACTCTGAGCCCTTGTCCTTTACAAGATTCATAAGGCTGAATTAGATCACAGTGACATGCCTGGAAATAAGTACATCCTAAGCATTGCTCCCTGGGTAAGTAAACTGAATTGCACACATATTTTCTATTGATATCAGACATGAATTCCCAGTTCAGATACATCACATTCACATTTGGGCTTATGCCTTTTATATTTTAAATATTTATCTCTATTTTCAAGACAAAAGATACTGCTATTTTGGCTCCCTGCAGAGCATCTTAAGAATTTTTATTATACTGTGTGAAATGTTTTAGTAAAATACAACACATAAAATATTTGAGCTGTGAATTGTTAACAACCAAAGTAATGTTATAAGCAAAAATTAATGGCTTGCATTAATTTTGGTGTGTCTATGACTTATTACAAAAAATATAAACAGACAACAGGCTACAAAAGCTTATTAGGCAGAACTTCAAGAATGTACAACCTGCAGTAATTGCCACAATCACAAATCATCAGGTTAGAAATGGGTAAAGAAAAACATCAGTTTTACATACCTGTAGGATTACAGCACTGTACCAAAGCTCCTCAACCTTTCTGGGGAAAGTGGCATATGCAACAGGGAGATTTTGAGACTTCCAATCTCCAGAGCTCCACCTTTTAATTTGTGTCATCTCTTCCCACCCCACCCAAGTGGGAGGAGATGGGGAGAGGTAAAACAAGTTTACAACAAAGTCTCAGTAAAAAGTATTGATGGCAGCAGAATACTTATGAATGATGTTGATCTGAATGGAAAATAATTGCCTTGCTTAGCTACAGTGGCTTGTAGACATTGGTTAATTCCTATGATCTAATATTTGCTGTTTCCACTAAAACTGCAGAAATATAACATCAAATATTTATTAAGAAAATAAATAAAATAACTGGGATACAGAATGCCTCTGTTCATGCTTATTATTTATCAGACCACTTTAAAAAGTTTGATATGAAATACAGCTGACTGCTGCTGGTTAGAAAACCTACCAAAACCGTCATTTAGTAAACTGTGGAGGGAAACTGGAGAGCTTGCATGGCATAATGGTTTGAGCTTTGGACTATGACTGTGGAAACAGCATTGCATATAGCTCCATAGATCTCCATCCAAACAGATACCAAATCTTATGTGAATAAAATGGATTTCTCTAACTTTCGCACAAAATACATGCACGCAAACAAAAATAATCCAGGAAAATGAAATGTTAGTCATTTTAACAAAATACAGTAAAATGAACTGTGCTTAAAATAATATTTTTTGTTTATCAAAGTAATTTTAAAGACAGCACACTAGTGTAATAGAAGTTAATGCTTAAATTCATTGGAAGTCAGCAGGAAAAACCTTACAGAGTCTCTACAAAACTTTGCATATGGCAGCTGGTGGTTTCCATTTCAGTGAGGCTGTGAATCTGCACCCATCTTTAGCCTGAACTTTAAAGGAGAAATCCAAGGTGCTAAAACTATTTTGAGGATAGGTCTCATCTTCTTGGATACCTATGCCTGCACTAAAATATATAGTGGTTCACAACTCCACTGACATGGAAGCCTCCAGCCCACTCTTTGTGTTAGAACATGGCATCAAACTGCTGAATTGGCAAGACTGAATAGCATATTTAATCTGAAGTAATGTAAATGATATGATATATAAACTTCAGTAAAGAACCAATATCTTATTTTTTAATTGGGAAAAGATATTAGCGTCGCAGGCCTCTCATTCATAGGGTTGTCTTAACTTGAAATTTATTTCATCACAAACAACAAACACCACAGTTCTATACATGTGTCCTCAGAAATGTCCCATTTTGGGTTCATTAGGCTTGCTCCCAGGTAACTACATCTAGGATTGCAGCCTTAGAAATAAACTGGTTATAAACAATGTACAGAGGCAAATTCATCTGACAGAGCAGCTATGTTTATTTTATCTTCATATCAGCCCCCTACCAAACAAAGTTGGTCTCACAGGATGAAGTCACACAGTAATATATCTTTACATATATACAATGGCTGGCATCTTATTAGGGACATACACATGCATGTTTCCCTTATACATGTATATGTCCTTTTTTTTTTTTTTTTTTTTTTGGAACTGCAGTGGTCTGTATTCCCTTCCTCCCTCTATAGTGTCCAGAGGCCCTCCCATAATTTACTGAGCAGCCTCTGAAACCCCCCACCCACAGCCATTCCCTGCTTCATGGGGAATAGGCAGGATTGCAGATGTGTCTCCCTATAGCCAGATGTAAGAAATGACATCAATACTGAGATCTGCCAGGGTCCTCCAGACATTTCAGTGCTTCTGTAATCATTTTATGTCTGGCTGTGTAGCTTCTGTGATCCTGCCCACTCCCTAAAATCAGGAAATGGCTGGATGAGGGGGGGGGGCTTCAGAAACTATTCAATGGCAGGGGTTGGTATAGCCCTCTGCCTAGCATTTGTCCACATGTGGACCTACTATGTTACACTGAGCCATACAGGATTGCAGCCGATACATATGTAGCTGCTGCTATAATTTTTGCTTTTCTTTTTTGTAATTTTGCTCGAGAAGGTCAATGGTAATAAGGAGTACAATGACGTCAATGTAATTAAATCCATATCCCACATATTGAATGTAGGTTTCTAATCATAAACAGTGTATTGATTCTAATCTTTATTAGATTATGAATGAAGTTGCTATTTATTAAACTGCAGGGGAGGGGGAAGGGGTATGGGTATGTTTTACACTATTTGTATATGTATTAAAATAGTTCAATAATAATAATAATAATCAAAAAAGCTCTATAAGACAGAAGTGAATGAAGAGCAACAGTGTAAAAGGGAAGTGTAGAAAAACAAGACACAAATAAACACATAACACAAATGTTCGTCAAAGGAAGTAAATTTTATTTTTTATGGAAGTAAAAAATGTAATTAAGCAAGGTTAAGAATATTAACAATTTGCTTTCCTTATGTATCTTTCTGATAATGTAAATATGTTTATAAACAATAAAGCAAAGAAAGAGCAAATAATAATAATAATAATAAACAATTTTTACTTTTGCAATACATTAAATTGAATTAAGTTACCTTTACTATACAGACTTGTGTTTTGTGAAATTTCCTTGCTTTGTACAACAAATCACTATGGCTTAATATGTACTGCACAATATGATCCTACTGAACAGTCCCAATGATCATTGGACTAAATAAAGCTTCCAGACATTCAAAGATGGACCCAAGTCTAGACTTATCACTGTCATAGGTAGCCTTGGTAATGTGAACTACCTTTTATCAGCTTAGACTGATATACTAAGAAGTTCTTCTATGTGGACCAAGATATCCTTGCAACTGTTATTTATGTCCTACTAACTTCATGTTTGAATTATGGTACTTCATGTCTGGAAGCTTTACTTAGTCCAGTGATCACTGGGACTGTTCACTATGATCATATTGAGCAGTACGTATTAAGCCATAGTGATTTGTTTTACAAAGCAAGGAAATTTCACAAAAGACATGTGTGAATAGTAAGGGTAATAGTAAGGAGCTGGATATAATCCATATTTCAGTATATCAGTCTAAGCTGATAAAAGGTAGTTCATATTACCAAGGCTACCTTTCAGGTCATACCCCTCCACAGATAACCAGTGGTAGCTAATGGCAACTGTGTTGTATTTAGGGAACAGGATTCAATAAAATTCAGATGAAAACCCGGAATGGATTCACCACACCACCGGATGTCACCATCTGGTCAAGGTCAGACACTACCTAGCCAACCCACATACACCTGACAATAATCTTTTGTCTTGAATGTTGTGTTCTGGGTCTTCTGAATAGCTACCTGGGTGTACACATTGTTGGACCTCCTTCTGAGTAGTTGGAACAGAACCATTTTTCTCTTGTCTAGGCCCATCCTTGGTCCAGAACAGACTTTGAGCCACATAATCCTTTGTGCCCAAAGAGTGACTTGGGATCAAGTTATTTGTAAAACTATTTGCACTCATATGAACCTAGCTGGACTTTAGGGTCTACTGCAGGGAGCCTTGCTACCAAGGATGAGGTTGGCAGACACAAAGGAGAGGGCTTCTCAAAAGTCACACTTCATTTAAGGAAGTCCTTCTTCCAGGACATGCAACTGATCCCTTCACTGTGACTTTCATGTGAGCTCTTTTTTAGTATCATTATTATTTTGGGCCATGTTTGGCTAACAAAAGTTTTAGTCTTTCATGCTAAGTTTTTATCTTTTTATTGCTTATCTGGCTAGAGTGAAGGTGCATCTCATTGTTCTAAATGCTGATTATTAATTGTCACTGTAGGTTTCTCAGTCTACAGTCTGACAAGTTCACTCTAAGTCAAAGATTTGAAGCCCAAAGTAAATCCAAATTCTGCAACTTCATTAAGTAACAACGATACTATCTGTAAAGTACTGAACTATGCAGATATTCACTATCTGGTCTAATAATAAGCAAATGATATTTGAAGCATGGAAAAACATTCTAATCATTGTTGGAATAGGTGTCACTCTAATTTGTAATAACACAGATTCCTGTGAATCTTCTTCAACTCCATCAACAGAGTTCTTTCTTGATGAGACTTTTATCCATTATATGGCCACTTGAGTACTTAAACCCCATTTCAACCATCTTAGGTCATAAATCACAGAGGCTTGATATTTTTAGTTTAAGTGCTAAATGTTCCCTGTGTTCAAAATTCTGTGAGGCTAAACTCAATAGTGAATTTTTTTAATAAGTGAAACCAGCTATTTTTGTAATAAGTCAAAGAAGTTGCATCTCCAACAGCTACTTTAGGAAGGGTGTGTGTTTTATTTGTTGTTGTTTTTAATTTTCAAACCAACAAACAACTGAACACTTTAAATATCAGTTTTACATTTTCTATTTAATACTTGAAAAATATTATTCGATAAAGAGATTATGATAGAAGATTATGATGATAGATAGACAGAGAGGCAGGCAGACAAAATTTGACTTTGGCCAAGAGCCAAAGGCCAAACAGAAATAGAGCCATTTGAACCTGTTTAGAAGCTTCCAGAGGCAAAGTGAGCTTTTATCCCAAAGATACTCATACTATCATAATAGTAGAAAAAAAGCAATGGTTAATGTGTTGAATTTGCATAATTGGAATGCAAATTAATAATACACATAATGATAATATTTATAATATGCAAATTAGGTGCCTGGATATGAGGGACTGGAATATGGCAAGGGGCAGTCATGTCTCTGATGAAAGCAAAGCAAAGCAAAGCAGCTTCATTTATATACCGCTTCATATCGCACTATGGGATGTCTAAGCGGTTTACAACTGTAAGCTCATTGCCCCCCAACAGTTGGGTACTCATTTTAGCAACCTCGGAAGGATGCAGGCCTGAGTCTAGCCTGAGCCCTGGCTAGTATTGAACTCGCAACTTTGTGGTCTCTTAGTGAGTGGCTGCAGTACAGACATTTAATCACTGCACCACCAGGGGTCTTTGATACACTGGTTGAAGTGAGCCAGAGTCCATGAAAACTTATGCCAAATAAAATATAAGTTCTTAAGGTACCACTCTTTGCTGTCATTATGCCTCTTACATAAGTCCTGTTTCTCCTCTCATCTCCCTTCCTGTGTTAATTGCTCCAGAGGTTCATAGTGTCTGATGACTATAATATTCAGCCTAATACCACTTTGCACCTGTTTGATGCATCTGGTTGGGGTCACTAATGGGATGGTTAGCCATCCATCCAATATCTGCACATACTGGCTGCCAAATCCTGTCTCAACATTTCCACAGCAACTTCCTCCCTACTTCTTATTTAGCAGATGCTAATCCCTATCTTTACCTCTTTTAGGACTATCAGAGCTACTATTCCATGTGCTAGTGGACTGATACACTATCTAAACATTTTTATTTTCTTAATGATGATTTTGATAAAATAAAGCTTGGAATCTTTGTTCTTCACAGTTGTTTGTGAGCTCATTTGGTCCTCTTGAAGAATCTTTTTTTCTGTTTTCCAGCTTTGCTGGAGTGCAAAGCACAAACTGCAATCACATGGCACGATCCCTAAGAAAGATCCCACTAATCCTGTTTTCATCATGACATGTGTACACATATAAATGAGTTTGTGGGTGAGAGGAAAATTGAGAGAACATGCATGGTGACTTGTAACTCACCACTAGACCCATATGGAATAATGGTAGTCATCAAAGTTTCAAGTCCCTGCATGGACAGGGAACTCTTTTGACCTTTGAGCATTCAGCTGAGGACTTGAAGAAAGTTTATAGACAAGATCCATTGGATGTGCTTACAGTTGGAAGACATGGGGGGGGTTGCAGACTGCCAGAAATAGTGCAAATTGAGTCCACTTTTGGGGTTAGGGTTAGTGCTAGGGAATCATGGGAATTTTTTTTTTCTGAGGTATTGAGCCTTCTCTGTCAGAGAGCTCTGGTGCCACAATAAAATACAGTTCCCATAATTCCCTAACCCTAACCCTAACCCTTAAAGTGGACTCAATTTTCACTATTTCTGGCAGTCTGCAACCCCCCATGGGCAGTGAATCTCTGAAACCTGAACCTAAAGGGTTAATTTGTGTCTAATTGTTAAGTCCTCACATGTTCAGTGTCTGAATAGGGCTGGGGTCAACAGGTTTCATGTCTTCTAAATCAGGAGTGGGCAACCATGGCCTTCCACATGATGTTAGACTGCAACTTCCATCATTTTACTGTGAGGAATCATAGGAGTTGCAACCTAACAACATCTGGTAGGCTACCATTGCCCACTCCTGTTATGAATTATACCAGGGGAAAAGATTAGAATTATTTTTGGAGACTTTCCAGAGAATGTTGACCAGTGCCTTTCAATTAGGCACAAAGTAAGACAGATGTACAAAAATTAAGGAGAGGGCCTTTCCATCAGTGGCACCCCAACCACCAAATTGCCTAGTAGGATATTAATGGTCTTTTGGCTACCAGGTGAACACCTCAAAAAATAATATATTCTAGAACTCTCCATTTAAAATTCTTGGTTAATTCTATTTAATTCTTTTTGTTTTATATTGTATTTTTATGTTGTATTTGTTTTGTAAGCCATCCGAAGGACATATGTTATGGTTTGACTATATAAATATAATAGCAATCATTATATTAGCAGTAAGAGGTTTTCTATATGTGTATTTGTGCATGCATGCATATGTGTGTAATGATCCATTGGGCCACAACTCTCATGAGACAAAATTTGAGGGGAAAAACATCTCAGGGTACAATTTATTGCCAACAGTTCATGCCAGATTGCCTATTAGTCCTCTTTTTTTAGCTTGCCATTTTATATTGATTTTCTAAATTGGATCTCCATTATCACACATTAAGAACGAATCCAAGCACCTTTTGAAAAGAACTTGTGCCACAACAGAACAAAGCAGGAATGTAAGCCCAGCAATTTTCCATCACTTGAGAGGTGATTAGAAGCGTGCAAGTACCTTTTGGACTTCTTAGGTCAAACTCAAGGGTCAGGTATCAGTAAATCTCCTTGCCTCTTCCTGGCTTTGTTGCTTTCATTTCACATAGCAGCATTCTCACCTATCATCAACAACTTTCTCCATTTTTAAATATTCCTTTCTGTGTTTTAGCAGCATCACCCTGATGTGGGCTGGTCTGAACATCTAGTTGAAATAGATTCAGTCAGAAAGAAAATTAAGGATTGCTTTCAGCAACTCTTGGACTCTAGTCTCTTGCTGGCATTTGGAACTAGTGGGGGCATTTGTTGTTGTGTGCCTTCAAGTTGTTGCTGACTTATGTCAATCCTAAGGTGACCCTGTCACAGGGTTTTCTTAGCAAGAATTGTTCAAAGAAGGTTTGCCTTTGCCGTTCTCTGAGGCTGAGAGAATGTGACTTACCCAAGTCACCCAGTGGATTTCCATGGCCAAACAGGGATTTGAACCCTAGTCTCCAGAGTTGTAGTCAAATGTTCAAACTATTACACCATACTAGCTCTCTGCAGGACATTACAAACCCTGGAAAATGCTTAGACAGATACTGAAACACTGCATTTACACACAATCTGTTATTTCATTTGTTTATAATATAATGAACACATCACTGAAACCACTATATTCACATTGATTATTATTTTTACTGACTGCAGTGCCATCTCTAGGTGGGTGAGCACTGCACCAGGTGACAACATCAGAGGAGGCATCACTGGGCAACAGTGAGACGTCCCAATGCCTTTCTTGGCATACCCTGTGAGATAAGGACAGAGGTGAATACATGGACCTTTCACACACATACCCTCCTGCAGGCTTCTAATTTGGTTGGCTCCTTTCCAGGATTTTCAGGAGTTAACATTTACTGTGACTACCTCCTTTTTTGAGGATTAAGATCTTTTGTAAATAATAATAATAATAATAATAATAATTTATTTATACCCCTCCCCTCTGCATAGCACTGTTCTTGCTTAGGGGGCTGTCCTGTCTTTGCTGTCTTGTCCGGGGATAGGACAGTGGCGACAGGATGCTGGGTTCCCTGAGGTGAGATCCTCAGGAGGTCCATCAGAGTGACTCCATGAGTTATTGCACGACGTGACACCAACCCTAGTGGCTCCACTAACTGTTACAATGACATCTGGAGAGCCACAGGAGCTCTCATTTATGTTTTCAGTGTATGGATGCAAAGGTGCCAGGTTTATGGTTGACCAAGCTATTCCTTTCTGACGTTTGTTGCATTCATGGAGTCAA
Source organism: Phrynosoma blainvillii (assembly GCA_026167975.1). Taxonomy (NCBI): domain Eukaryota; kingdom Metazoa; phylum Chordata; class Lepidosauria; order Squamata; family Phrynosomatidae; genus Phrynosoma; species Phrynosoma blainvillii. Next base: position 221,810,922 of record JANUYF010000001.1, on the reverse strand, counting down.
TCTGGTAGCTCATAGATATCAGCCCAAATTATGTCTGTCTCAAACGTTATTTCCCTGTTAGTACTCAGCAATGTTTTTATGAGATTAATCTCCTGGGTAGGTAAATTGTAAAGGCTATTAAAACAGAAAAGGACTAACAAGAAAATTCTGCAACAACAAAATTAATACCATACAGATCACCGCAAACATGTGCAAAAGAACAAAGACTATTTTGCAAGAAATCTATGCATTCAGTTTTCTCTCCCCCCTCCCCCCACTCTGTTAAAAGCTGGAGATTTCAACTGCCCCAAGTGGGCAGAGAATAGTCTGGTGAAAAACTGCAAGTGAGCAATGCACAGTGTAGGCACGCCAGGGTGTAACAGCCAACTAAATGTCTGTCATTCGGGAGGCTGCTAGAGAGAGCTGACATGCATGGCTTTGTTCTCAATTCAAAAGAGTAGGCCAGTACTGACACCTGGTGGTCATATGTCAACATCCACACTTTCATCTTCATCAAACGAAGCCAAATAGCATTCATCCCCTGACCTTCAAACTTAAAAACTTCACTGTGGATACATATTTGGAGTCTGCATTGAAAAACTGTCCCCACGGCTTCAGGAAATTAAGTTCACACAGCTTAAAAGTGGACCAGTCTTCCCTGGTGTGTAAATGTCTGAGGTCACCTTCAGCTAAAAACCCACTTCAAGTTGGGTCTGCCAAAGCATTGGCCTGGAAAGAAAATGTGGCCATCCATTCAAAGTCTGTGGAAGTAGGGTTCAGCATTTCTCCATGCAGATACAACAGGGAAGTGTCATTAAAACATGTACTTGAACTCAGCACTTAACCGTGCTTAGACCAATCATCTAAAAATCACTTCCTGGAGGATGCATTCACTCATCTCCTTGTCAAGATGACAGATGTTCCTGCAAACATGATTCAAACATAGTGGGGTGCTAGATCCTGGCACATCACTTCTAACACCAGCCAGAAATCATTTTAACAGATTTATATCTTTTTAAAAAAGAGAAAAATGACATGTTTCAATTGTTGGGTTTTTGTTTTGTTTTGTTTTGTTTTGTTTTGTTTTGGATGCATGGGTGGATTGCTCTGTCAGCTTCCCCTTTCACTAGTATCTACACCTTCATCCTTTTCTCAGCAGAAAAAAATATAAAGGAAGCTGCCCATTTAGTGGAGTGCTTTAAATTCTTGTATTGGTTTTCCTCCACAAAAAAAGACATCCTTTAAAATGGGGGCAGGAACTGTGCAGTCTTCTGGATGTTATTAAACTCCCACTGGCCCTAGGCAGAATGCTGGGAGTTAGAGCCTAGCAACATCTTTAGAGCTACCCACCCAAGCTTTATAAACATTTAAAGCCCACCTTTCTTATATCTATGTTATTCATATTTCTTTTTATAGTAAGATAATAACTACTTATATTCACACTTCCAAAGGGCATTATAAGAAGTCTATATGAATGAAGTAGTCATTATTTTTGTTTTTCTTTTAATGTTCAGCTGTAAACCTGGCTTTACACTTTCTTTCTTGACTTTCTGCAGTAATCGTTCCAAGTCTTTGCTAATTTTTTTGCTAGCATCATGGTGTCAGCTACATATCTTAAATGGTTGGTGTTCCTTCCTCTAATTTTCACTTCTCCTTCCTCAGAGTCTAATCCTGCTTTACATATGAAATGTTCAGCATACAAGTTAAATATATAGGTAATAAAATGCAGCCTTGCCTGACCCTTGCCAATTGGAAACCATTCTATTTCTCTGTATTCTCTCCTAACAGTAGCCTCTTGTCCTGGGTACAAGTTACGCATCAGGACAATCAAATGTTGTGACACACCTCTTTCTTTCTTCCTCGATTTTCTTCAGTAATTGTTCAAGGTTTTTGCTATAGATTTGCACAATTAAGTCTAATTAACTGGGAGCGAAAAGAACTCTGGACTGAAACCAGGGATATTGCTTAGATGTTTAGTTTCTCATGATCTATGCACTCAAAGGTTTTGCTGTACTCTATAAAGCACAGGCTGATTTTCTTTTGAAATTCTTTGACATGCTCCATTATCCAATGTATGTTTGTAATATGTGTTCCATGTATGATTAAAGTCTTTGTTGTAGAATTTTGAGTGTAGAATCACTTTGCTGGCATGGGTGATTAATGCAATGGTTCTATGGTTACTGCAATCCCTGGTGTCCTCTTTCTTGGGAACTGGAATGTATATTGAGTGTTCCTAATCAATGGGCCATTCTTTCTCCTATTTATTGACATAATTTAGTTAGAACTAGAGTAAATTCTCTCTCTGTAGATTGAAACAGCTCTATTGGTATGCTATCTGTTTCTGGTGATGCATTTGTTGCAAGTGCTCTGAGTGCAGCTTCTACTTCACTTTCTATAACTAGAGGTTCATCTTCATATGGTTCCTGTCACCTTTTCATCTGTTTTGTATAGTTCTTCTGTGTATTGTTTCCAGCTTCTTTTTATTTCTACTTAATTGGGTTCCCCTGCTCATTGTAGAGCACCCCCATGCTTGGTTTAAATTCCCCTTTGATTTCTTAGGTTTTATGAAAGAGGTCTCTTGTTCTTCCTTTTTTGCTTTCACCTTTTATTTCTCTACATTTTTTTTAATATAGTAGTTCTCCTTGTTGTTGCACACAAGTCATTGAACAGTTGCATTCATGATTCTGACCCTATTTCTAATATTTTTTAGTTTTGCTTCTCATCTGTCCTTAACTGCTAGAAAAGTTTCATTTGTCATCCATTGAGTCTCCTCTTCTTTTTTGGCTGCAGATAGTGTCTTTTTGCATTCCTCCCTAACAATATCCTTAGTTTCAGTCCAGAGTTCTTTTTGCTCCCAGTCAATTAGGCTTTATAGTGCAAATCTATAGCAAAGACCTGGAACAATTAATGAAGAAAGTCAAGGAAGAAAATGCAAAAGGCAAGTTTACGGTTGAACATTAAGAAAAAAAATATTGACCATTGATGATTTATGTAGCTTTAAAGTAGATGATAAAAACACTGAAATAGTTCAAGATTTTCCATACCCTTGGCTCAGTCATTAGTCAGAATGTGGAGTGCAGTAGAGAAATCAGAAGAAGAATGGGACTTGGAAGGGCAGATATGAAGGAACTGGACAAGATCCTGAAGTGTAAAGATTAATAATAATGATAATAATAGTCTCAGATAATAATAATAATAATAATAATAATAATAATAATAATAATAATAAATTTTATTTAATATCCCGCCCCTCTGAAACCAATCGAGGCAGCTTACAAATGATTAAAAAATTACATCATATAAAATTCACACCCAGTACCCACCCACCCCTTAAAAAGATATTAAATAAAACATTCAATTAAAACAACATATAAATAAAAACATCATAAAATGTTTCCATTGAATACTGAAGTTAGGATTGTCTGTGCCATTGTATTTCCCTAGGAGTTTATCACCCGGGGGGTGGGGGGATTGGAAGTATAAAAGGTGATTAACCCATGATTAACCCACAATTGCATGAATGGTTTTCACACAACATCATAGGTAAAGCACTATTATCCCATGGAGAACCCGATTAACCCTCAATTGCGCAAATGGTTTTCACACGACATTCAGATGAAAGGTGATTAAAGTGCCATTATCCCGTGAAGAACCAGGCAAGAAACAACAGTAACTCATTCACAGAATTTTCCCATGAATGACTTTTTGCTGTTTCTTGCCTGGTTCTTCCTTGGTTATTAATGGGATAATGGCACTTGCGTTAATGTCATTTTAAGTACGTTTTAATGTCAATTGCTCAATTTTCACAGGCTAATCACTGTTTAAACTCCCCATTTTCCCAGTATGATAAACCATGGTTGTGAAAGCTGAACACTGAAGAAAGCTAATAGGAAGAAAATCAACCAGTTTGATATACGGTGCTGGACAAGAGTTCTATAGCTTCCCTGGACTGCTAAAAACCCAAACAAATGGGCCCTAGATATCAAGATGACTAAACTGAGACTATCATACTTTGGCCATATCATGAGAAGACCTGAATCACTAGAAAAGACAATAATGTTTGGAAAGGTAGAAGGCAGTAGGAAAAGAGGAAGACCACATTCCAGATAGATAGACTGGAAGCCACAGCCCTAAGACTGCAAGAACTGAGGAGGCCTTTGATGAAAGGGTGACTTGCGGGTCTCTTATTCATGGGGTTGTCATAAGTTGAAATCAACTTGATGGCAGTGAGCAACAACAACCACAACAACAAACATAAACGAAGCTGAGATTATAAAGTTCCAATATACAAGTTAACTGTGAGAATATCCTTAGATCCAACAATTGTGGGGTTTTTTTAAAAATTGCCCCAGCTCATACATAATAATAATAATAATAATAATAATAATAATAATAATAATAAATTTTATTTATATCCCGCTTCTCTGCGTAGCAATCGAAGCGGCGTACATCAATTTAAAAAACCGAGTTATTACTTCTGAAATATTTTGCTCATTAAGGCAAGGTACTTTTTCCTTGCTTGGTTCACAGCAACTTAAATCAATATTGCTAACCTACGGAAAGACCCAAAAGATCACATGAGGAAACAATGACTTCAGGAAGCATGAAGTATCCAAAGCTTGGAAAAGTGTTCTGTTTTTGGAGCACTGGTTCCAGAATTTCCCAGCCAACAGGTTAAAATAGCTTGATATCCAACTATGGCATTTAGGTGCAATGATGTGAGCAGTTTATTGGGACTAAAGCCTTTCTAACTAATTGAAGCTGACATCTGAGTAGACAGTGCACAGGGCCGAACAATTATACTAATAGCATATCTAGATAACCCAAACAAATACAAATGCATCTGTTTTATATGTCTGAGTTATATGAAATGTGAAAATTGGTGTGTCTGGTTTTGGTTAGCTTTATTACTAACAATCATTTCTTTGGTTAATATGCTTTGTTATTCTCGTTAGGGTTTATTCTCTTTATTGGCTGGTAGGAGATTACTGTCCTTTTGTTACTGTGTATTAATGGGACGAACACAATGCACTGTTTGTTTTGATAACAATCAATCTGTTGTGCTCTGCATTCCCTTTACCATTCTGTACTGTAAAATATTTCAATTAAAAACAATATTGTTGTTTTTAAAAATCCTGAATTGTGGGAGATGACTGATGCAAGCAAACTCTCAAGAGACAACTTGCAAGCTCATAGCCTCCCTTCATGGAACTGGGTCATGGCAGAAAAGCCATTAGGAATCAAGAGAGGGCAATTTTATTTTCAGTTATTGGTCTCTCCACTCAACATAAAGCTTACCCCCACTAATCAAGAAAAGTGCTGTAAAAAGATTCCCTATTTCCATACCAACCTTTTTCTTCAAGGATTCATTTGTACTGTTTTCTGATAGTTAGATTAGTAAGGAAACTGAACTTCAAAGTCACAAAGGGACTTGCTTCATAGAATCAATGCTTGTAGCCTAAACATTAGCAGAGTGTGAGGCCAGGGGGCTAGGGGGAATAATATGGTATGGGTGAGCATTTCTCTCAGCCTTTGTGAATTCATACATTCAAGCAAGTGTTCAAAGCATACTTTGAACAAAGGAGAACTTTGGCTTTAGACTCTCTACTTTGGAGTAGGATGCATTGAACACAGTGGGATTAATTCCTCAATATCTGCACAGGGTTGCACTGAATGCAGATATAGAGACCTCCTGCTCCCTTCCCTGCTACGACAGACCTCTAACTGTCCAGGGATACGAGCGGGTATCCTAAAGTTTAAATTATCACCTTAAAAAAAACTTGACATAAAGTTTGTTTTGATTTGTATTTGTTGAATTATCTCTACATAGTCACTATCCAGATTTACACATTTTCCCAGTGTTTCTTAACCCTACAAATACCTGATATTGTAAAAGTCAGCATATTGTGTCTTATGAGGCAGTATCGTAAAGTAATAATTATCACCTGGAAGTTATTATGGTATATTGATGAATTTTTTTCTCAGTGTCATCATTGGTCCTTAAGTGCACAATGTTGAGAAAATCAGCTCATTGTGTCCTTTGTTTTTGTGACAGGTTGTGCCAGAAGTGACTAAAGTGTAATATGCTCGTAAGGCACAATCTGAAGACTTCTACAATAACGGTAATCGGAGGGTCAAGAAACGCTGGGGAAAATGTGTAAATCGGTATGGTGACTACATAGAGATAAGTTAACAACTACAAATCAAAACAAACTTTCAGTCATTTTTGAAGGTAATAATTAAAACTTTACAATACCTGCATAAGCTATCTCAACAAGGTTTCTTTTTTAAAAAAATGTAACTGAAGCTAGGTTGAAAGTACCTTGGTACCCATATATGGCTGGTGATTGACATCATGCATTCCATAATGGTATTCATTCAGAAGTTTAGCTCCCTTTTCAGATGATAGAAATGAGAGGTAGAGCAGGGCATCATCCACATGTACATCTCCCAACTCACTGACTGCACTAATTTGTGCAAATGAAATAAAGACAGGGGCCATGTTCTAGGCACCAGGGGGTGTTTCTCTTTCCTAGAAGTACACATGGTTTTCACAGGCACTACTATGGAGCAGGAAAGCCAGCCAAACAGAGGCAGCCTGACTGGCCTCAGGAACAAATGGAGGCTTCACTCAGGTCCACTCCTGGTTGATGTAAGCAGCTTTCCTCATACAAATAGTCAATTAGCTCTGATCATAATCTCTAACCACCATCCCTCAGGTTTTGGGAATATGTATAGATTACTGTCTTATTGGTGATATCACACTACTAATAATAATTGTCACACAGCCAAGAAGAGAGCAGGACTTGCATTGTCAAAGATCTCTGCTGGGAGAAGACTGACTGAGGATAGCAGGAAGGTGTTCTTCTGTGAGGCTGAGATGAAGCTTCAAGCAGGCAGCACAGAGTTTCAAGGGGCAGTCAGTCCAAAGGGAGGGATTCAGCAAGCAGTACTTGAAAACACAGCTTCGAAGCAATACATCACACCAGCTGCTTGGGGCGGGTAACAAGACTGCCACAAATCCATGTTTCAAAAGAAATGGAGTCAGCAAAAGCATAGTTTCTTTGCTAGATGATCACCTGTTTCTAGTTACTCATACAAGTACCTTTTCAAGAGCAATTTAATAGGCATTTTCAGAGAAATTTTGAAATGTTTTATAGTTTTACCAGTTGTAAGAGTTTCTGTTGTCTGTTATTTTAAGTATGTTTTTAAACTTTGATTGTTTAATTGTATTTTAGAGGGGGGCATTGGGGGACGGGATTGTTCGTTTTATTGTGTAAGACACCCTGGTTGTATTTTACAGAAATACAAATAAATATTATTATTATTATTATTATTATTATTTAATAGAAAACTAATGAGTATGTGGGCGCTGGGGTGGCAGTATCCCCGGGGGCACAAACACGTCCTGACCATTTTCCCCTTCGATTTCCTGCTTCCCAATGGTGACTGGCAGTGATGTTGTAAGTTTGCCAGACTGAAAACTGGAAAGGGCTCTTGTCTTCAATGGTTGTATTAAAGATGGAATTCAGTAGAAGTTGCTTGTAACACAATCAGGTAACAAGCAACACCTTCTGAAATACCCTCTTCTACACAATCATTAAAAATACAGGACCCAGCTTCAGTCTTCACTTTGGCAACTCCAGATAATTTATTTTTTGAGGGGAAATGGAAGAAAAATAAGGTCTTTTAGAAGTTCTGGGGGTGGATGGGGTTTTGTTTTGTTTTTTGAAAAGTTGGTCGAAGTTTGGATGTGATTTGGTTGTGATTTTCACTGGAAAGTGATGCTTGAAAATGAAATGGAGGGTTTAGGGACAACAGGTGGGTCTCTTTGAAGGTGGCAAAAATGGGGCTCAGTTCTGCCACACTTGGAGTAGTACCATAAACAATATAGCAAGTTATTTGTCTCCAACATTGAAATGAATGATGGTAAGAGGTTTTTTTTTAAACCATTTAAATGGATTTTTCCAAGCTCTGTTTGAAACATGACAACAGGGTCATTTTAGAAGCCAGAAGCAGCTGGGAAAGCCAGTGTCAAAGGAAGAAGACAGTTAAACAGCATCTGTTGTTGACCCTGAGAGTATGGCAGGTGGAAAGTTTAGGGGCTCATACTGACTAACAATCAGGCATCCTTACATCCACATGGGATAGGAGGAAAACTGGAATTTATTTATCTGGCAGGAATCTCTTACCTGCCAGCTTTTCAATCCTGTATAAATAAGCTCATCCTATAATTTGAAAATCTGTGCTTCATTCCATTATATAGATTCCCCAATAAACATAACTGACTCATCTCCAGGTTTGGTGTAATAAAGATGATAATCCAATGTCTGTGCCTTAGGTGCACATGACTTGTGCTGGTGACTGCAGCTTATAGGTACAGATAATGGAGCATTCCCTAACTTGAAAAATCTGAGAAGCTGCCTAGACATTGTAGCAGGGAGTTCCATAGTCTTGCATTTTCAAAAAGGAAACACAAGTGGGATAGCCAGATTGTTTCTTTACAAAGACTGCAACAGAGTATAGGCACACACACCCTCATTTGTTAGTAAGCATACTATGTAACACTCTATTCAGTCTCTAATGTATACATGGTACAGAACTTAAACCATGCACCATACATAAAAACTGTTAAGTGTGCTAATTTTGATGATAGTGATGATGATGATAGATTACATTTTTTTTTAACCTGTCTTTTACCCAGTTTGAGACTCAGGGTGACTTACAACAGTTCTGCATAATTAAAAAGTTATGGATACAAAAATTAAAAAGAAATTGAACCATGGAAAAATTTGAAATGAATTAAAACAAATTAAAACAAAAACTCAATAAATAGAAATCCAGCACATTGTACAAGGTATGTTTCTTCTGAAGAATCAGTTTTCAAAGGCCTTCCAAAATAATAATAATAATAAAGTTTTACTTGCTAGAGGAAAGATAGTAAGGAAGGTATCAGTCTAGCTTCTCTGAGAAGGGGGTTACAGAGTCTGGAGACAACCCTGAGAAGCTCCTCTCCTGTGTTCCCACCACATGGACCTGTGACCTGTGGCAGGACAGGGACCAGGGCTTCCATCAAGGGGTTATTAGCATGAAACAATATACCAACTGCATTTTTCTGCTGATTTAACCTGATTGCTTTAATTATTTTTGTGTAGTAACCTGTTTCATTGTAAACTGGCCCAAGAGCTGTACCAACAAAGGATATAAAAATTATATATTAATAAAAATCTTATACTACCTCATACAGTAGGTTAAATGGGTGGCACTGAAGCTGAAACAGTGACTCACTTAGGGCAGAGGTCGGCAACCTACAGCCCACAGGCCGCACTCGGCCCACCAAGGCCTTCCGGCTGGCCCCTACCTGGTCCTGCCACTGCCGCCATGCATGCGGGCGCAGGCACCATTTTGGTGTCCAAAATGGCACCCGCGCTTGTGCACACATGTGCGCGGCGGCGGGCGCCATTTTGGAACACCCAATGGTGGGGCGTGGGGCGGCGGTGGCACATGCGCGTGGCAGCGGCAGGACCGGGCAGGGGCCGACAGGAAGGCAGTAGGTTGCCGACCCGTGCTCTACACCTTGACAAGCCAGCCTCTCTGGCTCTTGCTGAGAACTAATTTTTTTGATTCTGCTGCAGAATAACTACTCATCAGACATACCTTGGCCATTGTAGTTAATTGTTGGTGTTGTTGTTCTACAGATGTTATGTGTTTTATTGTAAAAACTCAATAAAATTTTAATTAGGAAAAAAAGACTTGCTCCTAGACATGTTTCCCATACCCTTTCTTATAATTGGTGGGTAAAATTTATAAGGTCAAATATAAACATTACTAATCTACTGACAATCTAATACAAATTTTATCTATAAAACTAAATTATGGTTGATTTTTAACAATGCTGCAGTAGTTTCAGCTTGTTGCCACTAACAATTACTCAGTAAGTCTTTGACTACCGTAATTAAGGTGATTTGAGCATACTGTTTATTTGATTGCCCAGCAAAGAGTTTGTTTCTATAGTAACAACTGTATGAAAAAGCCTCCTTCACTATTAAAGCTAATCCTCTGAGATTCAGATTCTGGCACAGGTCAGCTGACCAAGCCTACAAGCTAATTATATCAAGTAAAATGTAAGTTTAAATTACATGGATACACTGGAAGTGTTTTCATTTGTTCCTTGTTTAATATAATCCACAACATTTATTATAAAATACTGTTTTATGCATATTATCTCAGGGGGAACAACAGACTTAAGGATTGCCTAAAACCTCCAAATATAAACTATCACCCTACTACTTAGATAGTAGTATCATCACCTTGTCAATACCTTGGGAAAATGTTAATACTTTTAAAAGTTTAAAATTTAAAACCTGATCCATGTCATGGAACTAGTGGTCTAGTGATCATCACAAACAACCTAGTGATCATCATAAACAACTAACACCTTCTTCATTAAATCAAAGAAGAGATTATCAGTTAAACAACAAAAAGCGGACAATAAAAAGCATTTTATGAAGGACCTAGTCCTATGCCATGCCTTTATTGCCTTAATGCTGTTCTGCATTCCCTACATCCCCAAGCAGTTCTTGAAGCTATGCCACAGTATTTATTTTTTCCTTTGAATAGAAAAGTGATCCTAGTGATCTGGACTCTTCCAAAAGCTATTTTATACAAAAAGAAGATGAACATACTAGATGCTAACAGGCATTTCTGCAGCAGACAGTAAATCTAGTGATTGCTCCCAATCCTCAAACAGCAGTAGCTGTAACTTTGTCCTCTTCCAAGATTGCAACATAGTTTTAGCCAACTGTAGGTGAATTTGTATTTTTTTTTTCACTCCAGAAGGAAAATTAATCCAAACTGTTTCTCTATTTGTTTAGTGTTTTCCCGCTCTTCTGATTCCAGTTTATTCTAAAATCTAGAGACTAAGGCTGCATCAGTACTGCAGAAATAATCCAGTTTGATATCACTTTAATTTCCATGGTTCAATGCTATGGAATTCTGGGAATCTGCAGTTTTGTGAGATATTTAGCCTTCTCTGTCAGAGAGCTCTGTGCCGCAACAAACTAGTTCCCAGAATTCCATAGCATTGAGCCAAACTAGATTATTTCTGCAATGCAAATGCAGCCTGGGTGACAGTTGCCAACCTAGTCCTAACTGACTGGAGTAAATGTCTCCAGAGGACCTGAGCATAAGGGGTGGATTATATGGGAGGAGGTGATACCATAAGTAACCTGGACCCAAATGACGTAGGGCTTTAAAGATCACAACCAACAGTTTGTACCTTGCCAGAAATTGTCAGCCAGTGGAATTATCAGCATAATGATAGCATGCCACTCCATGCATCTGGATTATCTCCCCCAGCTGTTATATGTAGAGGTTGAACAGCAAATAGTTTTTTGATTGGCTGGCTAGATCACTGACAACAACAAAAAATGAGTTTATCTGAACAGTAAACAAAATAACAGCCTGTCTCCATTGACGTTCACTAGTCTCAGATTCCTGTAAATATATGGAACTTCATCCTCAGATTGTGTCTTTCTGGTAACTTCTAACGGGGAGTGTAAACATGCAATCTCTGCACTGTTCTCTGTAAGGAATTCAAGACATGCTCCCAAAACCAAATACTTTACTAAAATATAAGGACAGACTGACAGACAGATTTTAATTTATTATTATTTTGAACTATGTGTTTAACTGTTTGTTTCTTATACTCCCTACCATCTCCCCCACAGTAATCATTTTTAGATCTGAATATTTCACTGCATGGTTTTAAAGAGCAATTTTCCAAAAAGGCCTTCCCCACATATGGGACATCATGATTACAAAACTGTCCCTTTTGTTCTTAAGATATTTCATACGGTTTTGTTCATTGCTGTGTCTTCCAGAACTTAGGCAAGTAAAGCCAAGATGGTCTCTATTTTATTTGACTTACTTTTACTTATTTTATTTATTAGAGCTAACCTGAAGGAAGGGAGCCCTTGGCAAAATGGTTTAGAATTTTCTAAGTAGCTTGGAGAGACCAGGGAGTATGGGAGGGTGGTTGATGGTAATTCTTGGGGTGCGGGAGTCAGTATGGAAGGGAATTAGCCTTTAGAGAAAGTACCCCATCTGATTTACAATACCAAAAAGGGGGAGAAATATGCACAAAGGATTCTTCAGCCTCCACACTTGTTGCATCCCCTGCTTCTAGAGAACAAGCATGGCCAACTCTGGGTCTCCAGATGCTATAACTGTTTCTTTCTTTCCTGGGAGATACACAAGTGCTTTCTGGATTATACTGTGGGCAAGCTAAAATAACATTATAAAATAAATAAATCCAGAAGGGCTTGCCCTCCCACATTCCTTGTTGTTGTTAACTTACTTTGCATTGACTTTGACCAGTAGTAACCCTATGGATAAAATATCTCCAGCCCCCACCCACCCCCCATCCTCTACTGCTGTGCCCAGCTCTTGCAAACTCTTATTCGTGGTCTCTTTAATAAAGTCCATCCATCTAGCATGTGGCCTTCCTCTCTTTCTACCTCCCTCCACCTTTCCTAACATTATTGTCATTTCCAACAATTCATGCCTTCTCATGATGTGTCCAAAGTATGAATGGTAACAGTTATATCAGTAGCCTCCAGAGCAAGTTGGATATAAATTATTTTGTGTGCAAGCACTGTAGTGGAAGATATAGCTTGTTTTCTTTTCTGTGGAAGCAGACTATTATTTAGGAGGCTGCTCATAGTCCAAACAGTTCTGCTGCATACCACACTATAAAAGCAGTGAAGAAAGCCTTTGTGCTGCCTAGTGCCACAGTATAATGCTTAAAACAATCACCGCCTTGAACTGTTAAGACTCCCAGCTTAGAAATCTAAAGGACAAAAGAAGTACATGACTGTGCAAACCACATGGTCAAGTTGTCTCTTCTCAAGCTGTCACTTCTTGGCCAATGCGAGGTCCAGCTTATTGAACAGAGGCCATAGAAAGAAGTATGTTGTAGGTGGACTTGTGTATAAATCCTGCAATGAAAAGTACTTGAAAGGTGGGATATTTTCCCACCCCTGTCCAAGGTGCCAGTCATTGGACATGCAGAGTCAACATACCAGCAGTCTGTAGTCCTGACTTACACCATTCCCAGTGGTATTGACTACCATTCCCAGTGGTAATGATTTAACTGGAATAGAAGTGCAAAACCCTCACTTTTAGACAAAGTCCTATTCCAGGCCAATATTAAATTAAATCAATTAATTATATGAAGTCTGCTTCTCCCTACAAAATACTACTAAAACAAACAAAAGAACATACCACAAAAAATAAAATTATTTTTTATACCACAATATAAAAGAGCAGCATGAACTCAATATATACATACAAAGTGCATGAGAAAGAAAATAACAATTTAGTTCCACTTGCCTTAAAAATGCCCACCACCTTCATTCATCTTGTTGTTAGTACTGTACTATATGCCAAGTATATTGAGACAGTAAGAATTGTCTTGTAATTCTTCTCTCCCTGACAATGGCAAAGCCAGATGCCCCCTAGAAAAGTAATAAGTAGAGCATGAAGGACATGTCCAAATATTGTTCGAACTGATATCTGATCAATTGTGGTCTCTCTGAACATGAATAATCCAGTTAGTCTTTGAAGCTGGCAACACTTTTGGCAGCAGAGTTATACTTACTTACTGACATCTCTCAGCCTTAAACAACTACTCACCTACAAAAGGCCACACAGCATAGATGGAAAGGCAGGGACTAGACTGCTGCAAAACCAGATGCCATCTTTGGAGTTTATCACATGCACTTTTCAGCCCAATCCATGCATGGGACAGGATCAGGCTAGAATGGGGAAAAATGGGTTTTACCGCATATGAAATTGCTGCTGGCTGACCATCACTCGACCCCGATACAGCCTCTGCCAGCCGATGTTGGTACTATGGAAAGCTTCCATAGTACCAAAATCAGCCGGCAGAGGCCAGATCAGGGACAGATGATGGTCGGCTGGCAACGCAAAAGCAATTTCATATGTGGTAAAACCCATTTTTCCCCGTTCCAGCCCGATCCTGTCCTGTGCATGGATTGGGTTGATAAGTGCATGCGATAAACTCCATGGCCTCTACATCTGCTCTGGCAACACCATTAAAGGTTCTAACAATGTCAACCACAACACCAAGATTCATAGAGTTGTTCATCTTCTGATTAGCACCATCCCCTGCCAGCTGTGCATCTTTTATTTTACATAAGGCAGCAAACAGAACAATCTCTACACAAGAGATTAAATGGAGACAAATCAGATAGCAATATCAAGGACTATTTTCAGAATACTTCAGCCACCCAAGGCACTCTGTTACTAACCTCAAAGTAGATGTTTTGGAACAAATGAATTTCAAGGAAAGATGGGAAAGAGAAACAGCTGAATTGGGGTACATTCACAAATTCCAATTGATTAGTAGAAGTGTGAACAGGGAAAATGGCTACTCAGCAGACAAAGGCTGGCATCATGTTAGTGGCATTCATAGGTGTAAGTTTCCCTTATGCCTTCATATGTTTTTTTGGGGGGGGGCACTTCTGAGGTTGACATTCGCTTTTTCCCTTTCCAGTGCCCAAAGCCTCCCCCTTATCATACAGCCTCTAACCCCCCCCCCTTGCATGGCAATCCCGTGGCTCATGGGGAGTGGGCAGGATCAGGATCAGAATCAGAGATAGTGGTTCTCACACTGATGTAATCATTTCACATCTGGCTACAAGGACATAGCCAAATGCTTCCCCAATCCCACCCATTCACCATGAGGCATAGAATAGCCATAGAAGATAGCTTCAGAAGTTGTGCAGTAAATCAGGGGGTGGTGTAGGGATCAGCCTATCATAAATCCACACACAGGACTACTATGCTGTGCTGAATTATACAGAATTGCAGCCAATATCTATTCATTGGCTGTCCTGTTGTTTATGCAACATTAAAAAGGTTTTTCCAAGATTTTACTTTCAGCAAAACTATCTTTCCTGAAAGTGGAATGTATTGCTTTCACACTTCAGAAATAAGCAATGGTCTAGCAACCCTTCATATTAACTTTCAGATGCTTGAATGTTTATGCTAAACCATGGTCACAACAACTGTCCTTTTTAGTATCTAATTTTACTTTGATCCCATCCCTAAAATTTTGCAACTGTGCATATATAATGCCAAGGGCTACCAGACTGAAAACTAGAGGGGGCTTTTATTCTTTTAATAGAGATGCAGAAATGGGAATTTCAGGCAGGCGTTGCTTGTTACCTGGTTGCATGACAAGCAATACTTGATTAAATTCTCTCTTCTACACAACTATTGATTGATTGATTGATTGGTTCATTCAATTTATATCTCACCTTTCTCTGTATAGGATCCAAGGCAGCCATTAACCATTAGAGGCGTAGGAGCTCTCTCTGGTTTTCAATTGGCAACCCTAACAATACCTGAGGCTTGAATGTTATACTCCATCAGTGCATCTGAGCAAGTGGGTTGTAATCCACATAAACCTATGTTAAAATAAAGTTTTTCCCCTTCTTCTGTTTATATTGAAACAGACTAGCATATCTTCCTCTTTGAAAGGCATTTGGAAAAGTTATCTTTTTGGACTACAGCTCTCCAAACCCCTCAGGCAACTATAGCCAGTGAAATACTATACCTTCTTATCTGGAAGTAAGCATTAATGAAATCAAATGTGACTTACTTGGGAGTAGACAGATAAAGAATTGCACTGTGAAGTCACTGCTTTCTAGTTTAATAATTCTCCATACAGTCAGACCTAAACATTTGCTTTGTGCAGCTTTGACTTTTCAAATCAAATCCGCTTTGACTTTTGCAGATTTGATTATTTGCAAATTTGATTAATATGTTCTCTCTAGGAATCTGTAGGTCCTCCAGTACAACTCGGGTGGAAGTTGGCCATAGAGTTGTGTTGGAGGACCTAAAGATTCCTTGAAAAAACACTTCTCTAGGCATTTATAGATCCTTCAATGTGATTCTATGGTCAACTTGCAGTGGATGTTGACCGTAGACTTGTGCTGGAGGAACTAGAGATTCCAAGAGAGGTGTTCTCTCAGGTTAAAAAAGAGAAAGTATTTTTATTTGCAGTTTTTCTACTTTCACAGTGGTCCTATGCCCCTAACCCCAGCAAATGAGGAGGGCTCACTGTATTAGCCCATGCTGGCAATGCTGTTGCTAACACATTACTCTCCCTCAAAAGAAACCCCTTTACTCAGGAAGTAATCTGGGGACATTTGAGGCAGGAAGGCAGAAGGAAAAGCAGTTTAAACTGCTGAAAGGGTAACGCTAGCTGTATTTTTTTTTCCATGGCTGCCCCTAGACATTACGTTGTGAAAACAGGATGACAGGCCAAGCAGCAGCATGGAAACTGCCTTAAACAAGGCAGGAGTGTGTGTGTGTGTGTGTGGAAAATCCAGCTGAATAGATCTTCAGCAGTATTCCAAAGTATTTCAGCAGTGCTTTAAGTTAATACCAGAGAACAGAATATTACATGTCAATGATACTGTGGGAGACATGCTTCTTAAACAGCTCACTTTGCATGAAGACAGAAAAGCAATTGTCCTTCAGAGCCTCACCCTATCTCCATATTCATCCAGTGTATCAAAGCCCCCTTTTCAGCTGCATTCAGCCTATGGCCAAAGCTTGTGACACTATTAAAAGCATTAGTTCATTTTTGTCCTGTGTAGGAGGCCAAGAAATTGCAGTTATGTGACAAGTGAACAACAGCTCAGCACAGTTTCACTCCCAATCCCTTGAATTCAGTTTCCCTGGCCACAAGTTAATGAGGGCATCCAAGAAGAAAGGAGAGGCAAATGGGAAGTGTCAGTTGCAATGATACAATGAGTGTTTAACCTGTGGAAACAGGGCCTGCACCAAACTCCACACTGAGCCCAAAAGGCAAATCTGAAACTAGCAGGATCAACACAAATGACACAATACAGTATGGCAACTGTAGATGCTCTTTGGTACCATACCCTTTAAAAAAAAATACATATTCTCTCCATCCCACTTGCTTCCAGTCTTGCGTGAATAAAGCCAGATATGAGATAAATTCTTACCTGGGCTAGCCTGGAGCTAACAGAAACAGAAGGGGGAAAGATTGTTTAGGCGGGTTCCTAATAAATTCAGTATGATGGTGTAAAAGCAGAAACTTTGGAAACCATCACTATATTCTGCTACTGAATCTCACATTGTACTGCTTGCACCACTCTCTTATCCTTGCCACCTTGTCACCATTCAGGTGCTCACAAGGAGGCAATATAAATTGATATGTATTTATTGGGGACAAAGTGCTCTGAACACTTTGTTAAGATTCCACTTCTTTTAATGCAATGATTTACAGGAGATTACGTTCACATATACTCTGGCTGATACTCTGGCAAATACTCACTCCATTCTTCCCTGTTGCATTTGAGGGCCTTATGTGGTTCAAGGTTTACCATGGCTCAGAGCTGGAGCATGAAAAGCAAAGAGGGTTGCCATCTTCCCATAATATTCCATATTATGAAAATTAGAATAATGCAAATGCTACACATTAATTACTTCTGTTTCAGTGTTTTTATTATAGAGGACCTTTGGCTTCCATTGAGGTTTGGTTCCAGCCAGGACCCCTTGTAGATAACAAAATCCATGGATACTCAAATCCCATTAAATACAGTGGCATAGTGAAATAGTGTCCCTTATATAAAATGGCCAAATTAAGGTTTGCTTATTGGAATTTATTTTATTTATTTTATTTTTGAATATTTTCATGCAGGGATTGTTGAATAAAAAATCAATGGATATGGAAGATTGACTGTATTTTTTTACAGTTACATTGGTATAGATATCAATATAATATAGAATAATATTTAAAGTACTGGACTTGGAAGAGGGAGACCTAAGTTCAAATCTCTGGTTGGTTATAGAATTTACCAGGTGACCTTGGGCTGCCTCTCAACAAACTATCTTACAGGACTGCTATGGGAACTAATAGGGAGACAGGAACTGTGTAAAAACATGTACGTTCCTGGCACAACACTGATAAAAGAACAACAATATTAACATTTTGTCATGCTCTTCCAGTAGTATTATCAGATCACTATAAAAAAAATGCCCTCAGTTTTTCCCTAATGCCCAGAAGCTATCTTTGCCTTTCTATGAAAATATCACAGAAAGCCCCTGAGAGTGACTGCTATCTGATTCACAATGCAAAATGTGAAGGAAATTGAAACAGACAGCAGTAACTGAAAGGAAAGCAGCATGGTTTGATTTCCTTCAAAGGTATAGATTAAGTATTTTATTGTACCATAAGTAGAAAATAATATATTTTAAATTTTTATGACGTTTAAAAAATCTTTTCATTACTATATATATATATATATATATATATATATATATGCTAATCAGCTCATCTATGCTAGGATGTCTGTGCTCCCACCCAATTATTGTTCGTTAATGCCAATTTAAAGTAATGATAAATGTTTGTAGTTTTTTTACACTTCCATTCTTCTCATCTAATTAATTACATTCTCCCGTCCCAAATGTGTATAAATATCTGTCAACTGAGGTAACGCTCCACTGCAGACTACAAGTGTATGCCAGTTGCCAGGTAACTTGATAGCCTTTAAGGATAGCTACTGCTGGGCAGATAAGATTGGATACTAGATGTTTTTTGTTGCAAAAGACTAACAGAGCCACCCACTTGAAAACTTTGAAAAGTATTATTTTGCTTAAGAAAACAAATTCAAATTCAAAGCAAGTGCCAATCCAATGTGGTTGATGTATCCCCATCACCTTGCTTCTCACATCCTGCTGCTTGCGCCACTCTCTTATTCTTGTCACCTACTCCTTCCTTCACCATACCTTGCACCTTACTTGTTTCTTGTGAAACAATTGGACTGAGCAGGGACTACATATTTTGACCCATATCCTGGATTCTACATGACTTAGATAGGTACTGAGGTTTTGTTTGTTTGTTTTAAAGAAAACTTGGAATGCAGGCCAAATTATTGTCCAATGGACATGCCTAGAAACAGGTAGAACATAGCCAACTGTGTGGTATGGCAATCCGGGAAGTAAATAATTTGCCATCAACAGGTGTAAGTCATCCCAACACACAAATATATACATTTGGGTTTGGTTTGGGATTATGTCAGTTGCAGTCTGAATACCTAGAGGGCTCTAAATTGCAACTGACATAATCCCAAACCAGCAAAAAACAAACAAACAAAACATACTATTTGGGTATGATCGGGATTGTAAACTAATACAATCTTCAACTGATGAAGAAAGCTGGTTTTAATATAATTGTCATGGTTTATATCAAGCATTTGATACCATAATTAAAGGACAAATATCAACATTTCTTATTTTTGAAATATGACTGCTTTAAGCCACTGCTTCCTAATGGCACTTAATTATTACATCAAGAGGCAAATCTCTTTTAGCTTTTATGTTAAGGAGTAATATGAGTGCATGCATGGGGCTTTAAATTAACACACTTCACTCTGTAGTACAGGCACTGTCATCTTCCAGAGTTACATGTAGATTCTTATAATAAAAGCAATAATGACTTGAAACATGGAAACAGGAGTGGGGATCATGTAGACTGCCAGGTGTTATTGGAGTTGGACTGAAATTCCCATCAGCCTTAGCCAGCATATCCAATGGTGAGAGATGTTGAGAACTGCAGCTCAGAGACATCTGGAGAGACACAATTTGTCCACCCACCTTTAGAAGTATTAGAGGAAATTCTGCCCATGGAAGGACAGATGGGGGGGGAGTTGTAGACTGCCAGAAATAGTGCAAATTGAGGCCACTTTTAGGGTTAGGGTTAGTGCTAGGGAATCATGGGAATTGGGTTTTTTTATGAGACATTGAGCCTTCTCTGTCAGAGAGCTCTGGTGCCATAATAAAATACAGTTCCTATGATACCCTAACCCTAATCCTTAAAGTGTACTCAATTTTCACTATTTCCGGCAGTCTGCAACCCCCCTTAGGGGGGACGCAGACAGCTAAAAGAGCCGTTTGGGGGGCAGGGAAGGGGAGGGGCAGCCGCACGGTGGGCGCCCCAACCCCTTCCCCAGGTCATCCTCGGAGCAGCCGGCCCTCCGCACGGCTGGCGCTCCGAGGAGGACCTCCCGCTGCAGCGTCCATACACGCTGCAGCGGAAAAGTCGCCAAAGGTGCGCCGGCAGCCTTTTGTGGCGCACCTCTGGTGACTTGTGGAAGGAGTGCCAATTTAGCGCTCCTTACAGGGGCGGCGAAGCTGCGCCACGGGGCCGAGGTGTGGGGATACCTCGGCCCCGCGGCACAGCTTCCCGGGGCGGCCCACGGCCGCCCGTCTGCTTCCCCCCTTAGTCTATTGTTACCCTATGGTCTTAATATAATGACTTTGAGTATTAGGAATTTTGGGGACATATTTTGTGCTTTTGTCTGATGTCTTGTACTCAGGAAATGTGTTGACTAGCATTCATATATCCTCATGGATTTATGCATCATAAACAAGCTTTATTTTTGAAGATCTTTCTGATTCATTATCTGGAGTTTTATTTTGAATCCTAACACACCATATGGACATGGTACATGTCCTTTTCAGCAGTGGTATCATAGTGCTGTGGTAGCTGTTGTCCTTCAGAGGCTGCTGAATTGCTCCTCCCATCATCCCTCACACTTGGCAAGGCCGGCTGGGTTGATGGGAACTGTAGTCAACCCTACCTGTATTCCTTTCTCCCTAGGAGCTACATTTAGTACCCTCCCTTTCTGTTTTCCAAAAGATCATCAATAACATGTTTTTATGATAGATTTTCATAATTAATATGAGGTTTTTTTGCATTTATCAACTGTTTTCTCATTGGTTATTAATTGTTATTAATTTTATTGCTGTTGTTAGTACTGTCTGTTTTGCCATTTTATTCTATTATTTTTGTGTATATGTTTAACCTTTGTATACACTGATTTGAAAGCCATATAAACAAATAGCAACATAGTATTTCTCTATTCCCTGAATAATGTATGTATTCCTCCCCAGTGTGGCTAACAGCAATTTTGGCTCCCTGATTTACACTACTGGCTACCAACCTACTAACAACCAAGAGAGTGCACTTGATCTTTGAAAAACCTACCATTCCAGTTATGCATTAAAAATTAATTCTTTTCTGTGGACTTATCAAATCACTCCTACTCAGGTTTCCTATTATATACCTGTTCACCACACAAAGCAGGTGTGGCCCAGCTTCTTTCATTTAAAATCTAGCCTCCTCCAGTCATTTCCAAAATCTCAGCTCAGCCTGAGTCCACAAAAGATTTTTTTAAATCACAACTCCATTTCCAGCAGCAATTTAAGAGTGATTAAGAAGTGATTCAAACAGTGAAACAAAAACAAATCATCATACTCTTTTGGAATGCCAAGATGACATCCTTGGTAGGATGACAGAACATAAGGACTCTATCATTCTTGCACTCATCTATTGATTTCCTTACAACTTGTCTCTCTGATAAAAAGAATATTATCCAAAAGAGTGCTGTAAATGACATCCCATTGATTCAAGGTTTAAATAGACCTCCCTTTTTTAGTCATCTACATTTACTTTATCTGATTTTTTAAAATCTTAGATAGGACCCGATTTTTGCAGTTGAAGAAGAAAATATTCATCCTCCAGCTATAAAGGTCTATGAGGCAGAGGTTTAGGCACAATCACATGATGGTAAAAGACAATCTGACAAGGCCTTTTATCACAGGAAAAGGTGGTTCTGCTTAATGTGTTGATCTAAATCAGGGGTCGGCAATCTACGGCCCGCGGGCTGCCAACTGCCCCCCGCCGCCACCGCCAGCCCCTGCCGCCACCGCCGCACTCGCTACCGCCGCGCCGTCACCGCACACGTCACAACCACCATTTTGTTTTCCAAAACGGCGGCCGTGACTCGTTTGCCCATGCGCAGGAGTACTGCGCATGCACGAATGAGCCGCAGCCGCCATTTTGGAAAAAATGGCGGCCGCGGCTCGCTTGCGCATGCGCCAAGTACTGTGCATGTGCAAATGAGTCGCGGCTGCCATTTTGGAAAAGAAAATGGCAGCCGCAGCTCGCTTGCACATGCACAGTACTCCGGAAGTACTGCGCATGTGCAAGTGGGGGTGCACACGCATGCGCAGTACTTTCAGACCATTGCGCATGCGTGCGCGCGTGAGCATGCGCACCACCATTTCCCCCCCCTGGCCTGGCGGAAGACCCCAGGACCAGCGGACCGGCCCCAGGTGAGTAAATCTTGCCAACCCCTGATCTAAATATTCCACCAACCAAGTATACAATGATCCTGGCTGCATATACATCAGGGAAATACCTTTTCAGTGCTCCAGTAAAAACTGAACACATCACCATTCCTTGTAGCTTTGTAGTTGTGTCATATCTATATTGGCTTTAAACAAGAGTGTCTTTTTCCAAGTTATGTAAGGAAGGAGAGCCCCCCTCCATACCTTTTTGATTGAGGCTGTGAAATTAAGCTCATCTCCATCCTGACTTTCAAAATGCCCAACAGAAGAACAACTAACTCTACATCTTGCTGAAAAGTGCTGTGCAATTTTCCAGAATGATATATTTTCCAGAGTGTGCTGCAAATTGGGCCTTTTCAGATCTCCACAGGCAACAGTATTACTGTGAATCCACAAATATGGCATGAATGTTGATTACCTCCTAATCCCCTTCGCCCTTAGTTTTAACATCCTTGGTGGAATATTGTTTATTTTATTAATCATTAAATCAGCTTTTTTAAAGCCAGTATAATTGCCACTGCATTAATTGCATTCTCTTTCTTTTTAACTGAGCAATAGTGATCAGGTTTTGTACTTGGGCTACATACAGCCTCAGTACGGCCATCCTAGTACAGACTGGTGTCCATTGAGGTGCCAGGGTTTATCATTCATCCCCGTTTGTAATTCTTCACTGTTTAGATTAAATCAGCATTAAGTTCTTGCTCAGCTGACACAGCTTGTAGTACAGTAAGCACTGCAAGGACAGTGGGAGGTTGCCTGTGCAGGGTTCTTTTATTTAAAAGTCTTCTTTAAAACAGTAGCAGCTTTGAAGCATTAGCGCACTGTTTATGTGGCCAAAGAAGACAGTATTGTGACAGTCTGTTTCAAAGATTGTATGGTATACTGCAGAAAACATAATGATTAAAACCTCTAAATCTTACTGTACCTTTTATTTACGTGTCTTTTCCCTCCAGATTTAACTAATTAATTAAGCTTTATGGTACAGCTCAGTGAGTTTTTAAAGTATTTTTTTAATGACAGACATTTATCTGTCATTGTACATGAACTCTAGATATAAACACAAAAATACTTGATATTTCACAACTCACTGGGTTTATATGAACACCAAATTAGCATATAAGGAGATCAATTAGATGTGCTTTTAGTGCTTTTTCTAAGCATATTCCTCCAGTTAGACTTCTTTCTTATTTCTTCCAAAGGTGTAACTTCATAGAATCATAGAATCTTAGCACTGGAAGGGCCACCAAGTCCAATCCCCTGCAGGAAGACACAACTAATGCACTCCTGGTGGATGGATGGCCATCCAACCTCTGTCTAAAAACCTCCAGAGAAAGAGAGCCCAGCAGCCTCCCAGATAATTGTTCCATTGTTGAATGGCTTTTAGTTCTTCAGTTAACAACAATAACAATACAGACAATAAAGACCCTGCCACAATTGCTTACAACTGATTTTAGATAATAGCGGGGAAGTCAACACATACATTACAATAGTAGCATTTAAAGATATAGCCACATCTGTAGAATCAGTATGTCGAGAGATCTTGTAGCACCTTTGAGACTGAAATAAAGAAGTTGGCAGCATGAGCTTTCATTGACTTCAGTCCACTTCCTCAGATGCATTTAGTCTAATATTTCTATCTTCATCTTCACACATTACTTTATGCTTTACATAAAGTATGTGTTTGTATGTGAAAAGCTGTTGTTTTTGTTATTTTTGTGTGCCTTCTAGTAAATTTTGATTTAGGGTGATCCTAAGGTGATCTTAGCCAGATTCATTCAGAGAGGATTTGCCACTGCCTTCCCCTGAGGCTTAGAGAGAGTGACTTGCCCAAGATCACCCAGTGGGTTTCCAAGGCCAAGCATTGTTTTGAACCCTGGTCACCAGAGCCATAGTCTAACACCCAAACCATTACACCACAGTGGCTCTCTTATCTGGAATGTTATGAGAGAATAATTTTCTCATTATTCTGATGAATTATTTATTTTATTTCTCTGTCAGGTATGTCTCTCTCTCTCTCACTCCAGCTCTTCACCTGCTCAACAAACTCAATGCCAATTCTGTTGCTCTGGTAACCTGTTCTTTCTTCTGCCTGCTGTATCTGTCACTTAAACTATGAAGCTTTTGCATTTCCAGCTCCTAATTCCAAATACATTCTTCCTTTAAAAAGCAATCTTGAATGGAAAATAAATCTAATTCCTTACATTTCTAGCCAAACTATTACATTCCTCTCTCCTCAAACCATTTTGTCTATAATATGATTCAATTATCTAGTTGATATTTGATTCCTTACGGCTTTGTGGATTCTCAGCAATGCAAGGCATAAGAAGATACAACTTTTGGAATATATTTATTTTGGAACCTCAATGCTCTGAAGAAACATGATACTTAAGACACTTAGAAGAATAGAGGACTGAAATTTTTTACAAAAAATGTAAAAATGTACATGGTTAGCTCCTTTCACCACAGAACATCTGAGGAAACTATATGCTGGACTAAAGTGCCAAAGAGTTTATCCTAGTTACAAAGAATAAGGTACCTGCTTCTAAGACATCTGGAATGTTTTATTTATTTAGTTTACAAGAGTCAGCCATCAGTTAGATTAAACACCCTTTGCACAACTCACTGCTGCTCTAATTTAGGTGATGGGCCATGAGTCCCCTGAATTTTTATTTAACTGGCAAGGCGGATAGTGAAGTTTGGCAGCAATGTTGCATGAAGGGTTAAGAGCATTATTTCTGGCCCAGGGATTGCACAGATGAGTCCTGAATGGGGAAAAACCCACTGGTGAGACTGATTAAAATATCTGTTCAGCCACGGACCATTTTCTCTGCCTAAATACCTCTTCCAGTTGATGCAAGGATGAGCTGTGTATGCTTGGACTGTAACATAACCTAACTTGTGGAGCTGATCTAACCAACTCAAATGCTACTTGCATTCCAATGCACTTCTGCAACATCTCTTTTGACAGATAATAACAAACCTAAAAATCTGTAAATATCAGAATTTAACTTCAAAGTAGCTGCCATCACCATACTGTACTTATAGACTCAGGTAGGCAGTTGTCATGCCTTGCTGTTACAAACTGGAGCACTTCATGCATTATCTTGTACTTACAATAACTGTGTAAGCTGGTTCAGCTTCCTTGGAGACAACCTTCTTCTATAAGATCACTGGTTCGTTGTGAGTGGAACGAACACACACACACACACACACACACACATTATGGAAGAACTTGGGAAATTGCTTATACTGCCAATGGTTGTTCCAGACCAAAAAGCAAGTCATAGCAATATTAGAAGAAATATATCCACTGTGCTATAGACTCTTGCCAGAATTTCCAAGTATGTCACCTTAACAAAAGTTAACAATTCATAGCTGGGCTAGAACAGAGCAAGGGCACCTTTCCGCTTCAGTTCCATTTGCTGTTATACTAAGGAGAATGTTTGTAAATTTTGTTCAGAGTTCTTCACATAAATTTTCAGTTAGCATGTCTGTATTCTTTACTGCACTCAAGACAATATAAATCTTGCCTTTTTCTTAGTGTATCTTCTAAACAAATAAAAAAAAATCCCATGTTCTCATGCATGTAGGGTTGCCATATCCTGGGTTTTCAACCCTTTGTGAATGTCCCGGCCTGAGTTTGAAGCCAGTCCTGGCTCCCAGCTCCCCAGGACTCAGCTTCTCTTTCTCCAACTTCTTGAGCTGACCAAGGGGCAGCGGCCTTGTTCCAACCTGGGAGATGCTGCAGACTTCTTGCTCCTCCATCCTCCTCATTGACCAGGCACAGAGGAGGAGGAGCTTTGTTAGCCAAAGTTCATTTTTCTGAATTTTGGTGTTTGTGTGTGGCATTTCACATGACTTCAGATGTACCTTATAGTTGACCCCAGGTGCCACCTGGGCGATGACAGGCAGGTCATACCAAGGTCACTTGGAAGACCGACAGAAACTATCTCAAGGACAGGCAGGTAGTGTGGGAGTTGTAAATAGACCATCATCACCTCCATAATCAGAAAGAATAGGTAATAATTGCATAGATGTCTCACCTGATGGGCCAGCTAACAACTTAATCCTTTTCCCATTCACCTTGAATATTGCTGGACTGGATTACCTCACCCATACAATCTCACATCTTTGCCCTACAGCTAGTTTTGGCCCTTAAAAATCCCTGGATTTTTCCTCTTAGTGTTGCTAGTTTGGAGTTCATGGGGACACTACATCACTGTGATCTCTAGTCTAGTTACCAGCACTTCCGTTCAAACTAACACTCTCAGAAAGGCTGTGTCCCATGCCACTTTACCCCATTGGAAGCCTCATATGTAGCAAGTATCACCTGTAGTTTTACCTTAAGATCTTTCCCAAGCTAACCCTTGATTTCCTGAGTCTTGAATGAACAAGTGTATGAGTGTGAATTACTGTGTGATTTTCCCTTTAATAAAATAATACTTTAATTGGAGAATTCTGTCTTTGCATCAATTCTTAGATCCACCAGCCTCTTGGTATACAAGTGGGAGATGGTCTTGCAGGGTCCTTGTAGCCGACCCCCTCTCAGTTTGAGCTAAATAAAATTCCCATAGTAGACTTTTGGCTACAGCTTTCAAATAGCCTCTGCATGCATGAGAGAGAGAGAAGAGAGAGAGAGCAGCATGGAAACAAGCAGGCAAGCGTGGTGGCAGGCAGCAGCAAGGCTTAGGCCCCGGAAAGCCAGGAGGCCTCACTGGGGTTAAGGGGGGTTCAGGGCCTCTGCCTCCTTCTCCGCCACCACCTGCCATGCTTTCACCGAGGCCCAGAGAATGCCACTTGCACGGGGCCTCAGCCAAGGCCCAGAGAAAAATCTGTGACATGGCGAGTCAGGAAGCCTCCTTGGGTCTAAGATGCAGCAGTGCAGGTCCGGCAGGACTGGAGGTAAGGCACAGCATGAATTTATATTGGTTTTTTTTAATTTTAAAAATGTTTTTGGGTTTTAGTTGGTCATGTCCTCCATTTTTCTTGTCCTACTTTTGTCCTACTTTTTATTCTACATTTTCCCAGATTTGGAGAAGAGAATTATGGCAACCCTACATTCATGGAGCAGTTCATCATGATCCTCATATACAATGAATACATATGTAACAATGTTGTGACATGGTCAAGTCTTTTTTTAATCACATGGCATATTTTGTTATCACTAAACATAGCATGAAGAGGGAAGGCATGGATGATCAAATATAAAACAATTTAAAAGTGTCCTCCACAAATCTTGTTGTGATAGAGTCAAAAAACCTCAAGAAATCATCACAGAACTGTGGGAATAATTGCCCCTGAGGAATGAATAAAACACAATAAACTCAACAAAACATTATACAGTAGGCCCTTGGTATCTGCTGGGCTTTGGTTCCAGGACTCTCTGTGGATACCAAAATCTGTGGATGCTCAAGTCCTGTTAAATATCATGGGATGGTGAAATGGTGTTCCTTATATAAAGTGGCAAAATCAAGGTTTGCTTATTGGAATTTATATATTTTTAAAATATCTTCAAGATGTGGATGCTTGAATCTGTAGATTAAAAAAATCTGTGGATACCAGGGGTTAGGCTTTTGTTTACTATCACACAGAAATGGCATTGCATTAAGAGGTGCTGGCAAGTGTGAGCAGAACAAACAAAATACTGTTGGCCAGGCATGTCTTTCACAGCAGTAAATAAATAATTAGTAGCCTGATTCATCAAATGAATGGAATCAAGGGAAAGACTGCAATTTTCATTTCAGAGAATGCTCATATTTTTACCCCATTCTTCATATTTGTGATGTGATACATCAGAGTAAGGGTGAAGGCCCAAATCCAGTTTTCAGTATCAACTAGAGGAGACCCATTCAAACTACAAGAAAGGAGATTCTACTTCAATAATAGGAAGAACTAGCAACTGGGTTTATGACACAATGTGTGTGCATGTGGGTGCACCTGAGTAGGGTAAAGTCCATTGTAGAAAACATAAATATGCTTGCTTAGAAGGGATTTTTAAATGCTCATGTGTGAGTTAATCCTTTTCACTACAACAGAATGTAACAGTTCTAACTCTAATGAGTTCCCAGTGACCTATTTTACAGAAACCAAATGTTACTTCCCTTGAGATTAGGACTATGCTGTAAAATAGTATGCCTTGTGCAGACTGACTAGGGTTATTATCATCCTATTCAGGCTAGTTTCAAAGATGGTTATTTTAAAGACTATGCTGCTGAATTAGATACAGTTGGCCCTCTGTATCCACAGTTTTTTTTTTAATCCACAGATCCAACCATCTGTGGCTTGAAAATATTCAAATATATATATAAATTCCAAAAGCAAATCTTGATTTTGCCATTTGACATAAGGAACACCATTTTACTTTGCCACTGAATTTAATGGGATTTGAGCATCCACTGATTGTGGTATCCACAGGGGGTCCTGGAACCAAACCCCAGTGGATACCAAGGGCCCACTGTATTCATTTGGGGTGGGGGTAGCAAAGGGAAACCTGAACTAAAAATATCTTTGAATTCATTAACAAATCTTTCTTGTTAAAGTATTTTCTGCTTGTGCATTACACTACTGCTCCTGCCAGTCTTTTATCAGTTCACAGGCAGCAATTTTTCAGCTGTCAGAAAAGGCTGCCTACCAACAATTCCACAGGAAGTAAACATCAGCAAGCTTGAAATAATGAAGGTTTCATTGATCCTGCGCCAGGAAAAGTCAGAACAACCCTGAAATATATCTTAAGTATCTCTTATCTCCACATTTCTATATGATGAGTGTTACACATTGTGAATTTCCTTATAATTAAGGAAGCTTTGTTGATAAAAAAAAAATTTAAAAATCAATCTTAGAAGTAAAATAAAGCTGCCTTTCTGTTATGTACCACTCAGTCTATTTCAGATGGGCAGGATTTAATCAGTGGCACCTGAAAAAAATTGGGAGAGAAACAGAAGAAGCAAAATATATTTCTAGGGGAAGGGCATGAGTTTTGTTCATGTTAGATTTCTGAAAGTGAAATAATTTTTCCCCACTTTTGCTGCTGCTTTGCATTCAACTCCAGATCTTTGGTCATGGTCTGGTTATTACTAGCCAATTGTTCACTCCTGTTTTCTGCCAGTTTGTGGAAATAATTAAGCAGCATTCTAAAACCCGAGTTAAATGTATGGGAGGCAGTACAATAGCCTCACCACTTCCATCATAGTTGAAGGATGGCACTCTGACAAGCAAAATCTCCTCTGTACTTTAAGGCTTTCCAACATGACCACAAGTGCTGGGTTTTCCAATTTCATGGAGAGTCTGCACAAGACAGGAGGCTCTTCCACCTGACCCCAGAAATTTGTCCACCTCATGTGGAAGCAATGATGGAGCAGGTGCAGCTAGCATGCTACACCTTGGACGTTATCACACTAGCGGCAAGAAAAGCGGCAAGGAATCAATCCAGAGCCATACCGGAATGATTCTGGTCGCGCAGGCCGTAATTCCTCTTTGAAAGAGGAATTCAAAAGAGCTGGAATGATGCAGCGACGTCGCAAGGATGATGCAGGGATGGGCGGGGTTTGCCGCGACGTCGTCTGATCACAGGGCAAAGGATCCAGAATGATGCAGCGATGTCGCAAGGATGATGCAGGGATGGGCGGTGTTTGCCGCGACGTCGTCTGATCATGGAGGCAAAGGAACCGGAATGATGCAGCGATGTCGCAAGGATGATGCAGGGATGGGCAGGGTTTGCTGCGACGTCGTCTGATCACGGAGGCAAAGGAACCGGAATGATGCAGCGATGGCGAAGGGGTGGGGCTGCTTTAGACCCCGTGTGATAACGTCCCTTCCCATGCATTTATTCACTTATGTTTTAGTAGTCCCAGATAATAATAATAATAATAATAATAATAATAATAATAATAATTTGTATCCCACCCCTCTGCAGAGCAATCGGAGTGGCTTACATTAACATTTCCATACAGATATGTTAATACAATGTAAACAGAACCTAAAAATCCCAAAACCCGCCCCTTAAAAAGTAAGGGTTCTTCTTCTTAGTCTAGGCCCGATGGAGATGGGCCTGCATCCCTCCCCCAGATGACATCGGATGGATAGGGCTATCCTGGATGGTGCAAATGTCACAGCTGCACCTTAAAGGTTTAGTATCAGTCAGTGTGAATTTCTATTTCAGGATTTAATGAATGCAGTTTAGCAGAATCCACATACCATGCCAAAGTATCTTTCTGTAATGATTTGGAAGGACCACACAGCCATTTTGTCATTTTATTAGACTCAACGGTCATATTTTATGACAACTTAGTGATATCAATATGTCTTTGTTGGGAGTTTCTTGCTACACCCTGCTAATTGTTCACCTCTTCCTCTTTGCAGAAATATTTATTATTCTATATTCTTATTCTAAATTAGAAAGCAGTAGGATTGAGATGGTTTAGATTGGTCTGTAGAGCTGATGGCTTTTGTGCTGTCATTTCAGAGCATTACCATGTTTACTCATCTTTGCCATGTAAACACATTTATTTGAATTGGAGCATAGTAAAACTAGAGGCCTAAAGCCAATATTTACTTCACTCTCTTTACTCTGCAAGAGGTTTCCAGATTCACCCTATGTAAGTTTAATTAGAAGTTAGTCTCCTTGATTCTCTCTCCATGTAGCTGAATGGGACAGTGACCTCTACACAACAGAAGTGACCTCTGCCTCCCATCCTTACAGAACTGTTCCTCAGTTATCAGCAGTTACATGAAGCAAGAGACTAAAATGAGCTGCTAACCCATCCTCCTATTGTCTCCATTGCATTGGATAAAAGATCTGAAGGGGGAAGCTGCACTACAAATGTCATTTTCTTCTTCCCATGATTTCAAACTGTGCATGATCTAGATTCTAAATCACATGTCGACAGATGTGATTTAGCACACCCTTAGAATCCAGATTTATTTATTTATTTATTTAATTATTTATTTATTTCAATGACCACTTTCAGAATATCTCAGTCATCATTGCCAAGTTGGCCAAGAGAGTCTGAGACTGGAGGTCCAAAAATTAACTTTCCGGAGGTCTGACACTATCCTATTCAATCTGATTATAATTATATGGTCTCAAAGGCCTGAATAAGGTTTTTATGAAAAAGCGATTTGTTGTTCCTTCTGGAAGCAAATCTCAAGGAGCAAAACCCACAATCTCCTGCTTTCAAAAGATAGTGGTAGCTACAGAGGACTGGTCAATGAGAGTAGGCAATCATAATGGACATTTTTCTCTCTGCCGCTTTTTCTTTCCTATATAGAAAGCAAGAAATTTTTATCTGTGGATAGTTACATGGGAATTGTCCATATTGAGTAAACATGCCTACAATTCAGCTCTAACAATAGATACCTTGAATCTGATGATGGGAGAAAAGCAAGATATTCATTAAATAAATAAAAATAAAATACATAGTCTAGGTCTCACTAGGATGTTAACACCTGTGTCACTGCTTTACTACCTCCAAGTGCAAATATAGGCTTAAGAATGTCCAGTCATCACACACAAGTTATTTACACATAGAAAACTAGATATTGGGAATGAAGACTGTATTGAACCATTTAAGAATGGTGACTTTGGAAGTCATCTCCCACTCTCATTCTCACTCCACTGTGGACAGCAGGAGATCAGAGATTTAGGTGGAGCTCACGAGGATAAACAGCTATATGTTAGAGACAGGTAGGACTGAGAAATCTTTATAGATTATTAAACTGATATATTTTTGAAATATGGAACAACAATAGGAAGGTATGAGCACAGAAAGTAAAATGCATTAAAAATAAAAGAATAACAATATGAATAAGAATTTCTGATGGGGTAAACTTTAAAATGCACATAGGTTTTGTTTTTAAGAGTTACAGCTCGTGAATAAGTCAAAAGGATTAAATTACAAAGAATATTAAATTACCATATTACTTATATAAATGGATTTGTCAAATTTGACAAATCCAGTCTTCGAAAAAGCCCTGTAGCGATAGGTAAGGGACAAAACGGCAGGTGTAAAGATGCACTGGAAGCCGCAGACCCAACCCTGCATGCAGGCGGTTCAGGACTTTGGTCGCTTGAGGCTGACCCAGGAGATGACAGTCTTGTTCGGCAGCATCCTGAACGACCAAGCAGCCTTTTTTAAGGAGAGCACTGCTTGCTCCATACGGAGAGGGGCCTAGAAAAGGTGGCCTAACGAAAGCTCATCCCCACCTACCCGGTTGGCTAGCCGCGGCCAACGGGCATCTTCTGATGCGGTAGAACAAAGACAAAGAAACAAAGGCACACACCGGCCTCCAAAGGTAAATAAACTGACGCTTGCATGCTGGAACATCAGAACCATGCAAGACTCTGCAGATAGTGGACGTCCTGAGCGTCGCTCTGCTTTAATAGCCCATAAACTAGCATGACTTAATATTGACATCGCTGCTCTTAGTGAAGTTCGTCTCCATGAGGAAGGCAGCCTTAGCGAACATGGTGCCGGCTACACACTTTACTGGTCTGGCAAACCCAAAACTGAAAAACATCTTTCAGGAGTAGGCTTTATGATTAAAAACTCCATTGCCTCCAAACTCAAAACCTTGCCAACAGGTCACTCTGATCGCATTATCTCCTTATGCCTCCCACATATTGTTCTCTTCAGTATATATGCCCCAACTATGCAAGCCGACCCTGTAGAGAAAGACAAATTCTACACAGACCTACGCCACCTCATACAAAAAGTCCCTGTAGAAGATAAAATTATTATCCTTGGTGACTTCAATGCCAGAGTAGGAAAGAACTCCGAAGCCTGGAAAGGTGTTTTAGGCAAGCATGGTGTTGGAAATTGCAATGATAACGGACGCCTCCTGCTAGAGTTCTGTGCAGAACAATAGCTGACTATTACAAATACTATCTTTCAGCAGAAAGATAGCTTGAAGACAACCTGGATGCATCCCCGATTCAAACACTGGCACCTCATTGACTATGTTCTAGTCCGCCAGAGAAACATTCGCAATGTCCGTCATACTCGAGTGATGCCCAGTGCAGAATGCCAAACAGATCATCGCCTCGTAAGATGTAAACTAAATCTTTATCTCAAGCTCAAACCTAAGAAGGGTGGCATCTTAAAGAGGAGACTCCAAGTCAACAATCTTCAACAAGCTACCATGAGAGACAACTTCCAGGCAAATCTGCAATCAAAACTTGAAGACCACCCTACAGATCCTTCTCCTACAGTGCTTTGGCAACATATCAAAAACAGTATCCTCCAGTCTGCGGAAGAATCTCTCGGGTTCTCCCATAAGAAAAATCAAGACTGGTTTGATGAAAACAACCAAGAGATCCAGGAGCTGTTGGCAAAGAAGAGAACTGCTCACCAGGCATACCTCGCCTAACCAACTTGCCATGTAAGAAAAGCAACTTTCCGTCTCATGTGTAGTAAACTTCAACAAAAACTCCGAGACATTCATAACAAGTGGTGGATCAATATAGCAGAAAAGACACAACACTGTGCAGATCTGGGTGATCTTAGAGGTTTTTACGAAGTTCTTAAAACAGTGTTTGGACCTACTTATCAGGTCCAAAGCCCCTTATACAGTACAGATGGCCAAACACTAATTACTGATAAAGCCTCCATCCTGAATCGATGGGCTGAACATTTTCAAAGTCTCTTCAGTGCCAACCGAGTAGTCCAAGGCTCAGCTATCCAACATATGGTACAAAAACCGATGAAAAGTGAACTGTACATAGCTCCCACTTTGGAAGAGACCCTTAAGGCCATACAGCAGATGAAAAATGGCAAGGCAGCTGGGATTGATGGAATCCCACCTGAAGTTTGGAAACACGGAGGACATGTACTCCATGCTAATTCCACAAACTCCTTGTGAGTTGCTGGGAAAAAGAGGAACTGCCATCAGATCTCCGAGATGCAGTCATCATCACCTTGTACAAGAAAAAAGGAGCAAAATCCGATTGCTCAAACTATCGAGGTATAACACTGCTCTCTATTGTTGGAAAAATCATTGCAAGGATTCTCCTGAACAGATTAGTTCCTGCTATTGCAGAAGAACTCCTTCCTGAAAGCCAGTGTGGCTTCAGAGCCAATAGGAGTACTACAGATATGGTATTTGCCCTTAGACAACTGCAAGAGAAATGTAGAGAGCAGAACAAGGTAACATTTGTCGACCTCACCAAAGCCTTCGACACTGTGAGTAGAAAAGATCTATGGCAGATCCTGGAAAGACTAGGATGCCCCCCCAAATTCCTCAAAATGATTATCTTGCTACATGAGGGCCAGCATGGTCAAGTCAGATACGGCGATGCTCTTTCAGAGCCCTTTCTAATAACTAATGGAGTGAAGCAAGGTTGTGTTCTTGCTCCAACTTTATTTACAATCTTCTTCAGCATGATGCTCCAAAGGGCTACAGTAGAGCTCAAAGAAGAAGATGGCATCTATATACGTTACTGTGTTGATGGTAACTTGTTTAACTTAAGCCATCTGAGGGCTTGCACCAAGACTCTAAACTATCTAGTCCGTGAGCTGCTCTTTGCTGCTGATGCTGCCCTTGTTGCCCATACAGAAGCAGCTCTGCAGCGGCTAACATCCTGCTTTGCAACAGTTGCAGAAATGTTTGGGCTGGAAGTCAACCTGAAGAAAACGGAAGTTTTCTACCAGCCTGCACCACAGGATGAACACCATGATCCCCACATTGCTGTAGGCAAATCTTTGCTTAAGTCCGTTCAGCAGTTCACCTACCTGGGAAGCATCATCTCCTCAGACGCCAAGATTGACAAAGAGATCGATCACAGATTAGCAAAGGCATACAGCGCATTTGGAAGACTTTACAAAAGAGTCTGGAGTAACAAACACCTGAGGCGGAGCACAAAAATCAGTGTGTATAGAGCAATTGTACTGTCTATTCTCCTTTACGGGTCTGAAACATGGGTCACCTATCGCCAACACTTACGACTCCTCGAACGCTTTCATCAGCGCTGTATACGCACAATCCTAAATCCTGGACTGACTATGTGACGAATGTTGCTGTCCTTGAGCAAGCAGGGATCACCAGCATTGAGGCCATGCTATTGAAAACGCAGCTGCGCTGGGCAGGGCACGTTTCTAGGATGGAGGACCATCGCCTCCCAAAAATAGTACTCTATGGTGAACTCGCCATTGGTCAGCGTAAGAGGGGTGCTCCAAAAAAGCGATACAAGGACTCCCTGAAACAACATCTCAGGCTCGGCCAAATTGATCACCAACAGTGGTCCACCCTGGCCTCACATCGGGAGGCATGGAGACGCACTATCCACAATGCTGCAGCCTTATTTGAGAAGTCACACCAAACAAGTCTTGAAGAGAAACGACAACGCAGAAAGAATCACAACCCCGAAACATCACCCAAGGAGATCTTCTGCTGTGCTTTCTGCAACCGGACTTGTTTATCTCGGATTGGCCTTTTTAGTCATCAGCGCGCTTGCAAAAAGCGTGGGATGAGTCCTTCCAGAATCTTCGTTTGTAAAGAAAAGCCAGAGATATATAAATATTGCTGAAGAAGGTACACAGGGAAAATATGGATAGGGAGGTTACTTATGAAGAAGTTCAGAATGTAGCTGAAGAAGAATGCAGGTCTGAATAAGAAAATGTCAACCAAGTTGCATTTGCTATTTAATGAGGAAAGAGTGAAGGTGCCAACACAAGTAATTAAAGGAGTCAAGTATATTATTAAGACCCCCCCAAGTGCTGGAATAACTTTGATTTTGAAAGAAAGCAACAGATTTTGAAAGAAAGCAATATATAAATCCTCATAATAATATTAATTCTGGCATGTGGCCTTCCTCTCTTCCTACACCCCTCTACCTTTCCCAGCATTATTGTTTTTTCCAAAGAGTCTCCTGTTCTCATGATGTGTCCGAAGTACGACAGTGTCATTTTGGTCATCTGGGCTTCCAGGGAGGTTTCTGGTTTGATCTGCTCTAGGACTCATTTGTTTGTCCTTTTGGATGTCCATGGGATCCTCAGCACTGTTCTCCAGCACCACATCTCAGATGCATTGATTTTTTTCCTATCATCTTTCTTATCTGTCCAGCTCTCACATCCATACATGGCAATAGACAATACAATGGCTTGTATGATTCTAACTTTTGTGCTGAGTTGTACGTCTTTGCATTTTAGAATCTTAGTCTTCTTCTGATTTCCTGACTGCACTTCCCATTTCTATCAATGTTTGTAGTCCCCACTATATTCTGCACTGGTCTGGCCTCATGTGGATTACTATGTTCAGTTCTGGGCACCTCATTCTAAAATAGATATAGAGAAGTTGGAGCAGGTTCAGAGAAGAAAGACATATGGAGAACAGAACTGTGAGAAAAGGTAGAAGGAGCTGGGCATGTTCAGCTTGGTGAAGAGAAGATCTGCCATCCCTTTAAATAGCTCAAGAGTTTTTCACAGAGAGGAGAGGACAGGCTGCTCTAGGAATAGGAGCAGGTCTAATGTTTTAAGTTAAAGGAGAGTAGATTTTAATTGAATATTAGAAGGAACATCTTGACTGGAAGAGCAGTTTGGCAATGGAACCAATTACTTAGAAAGGTGGTGGAGTCTTCTTCTCTGGACTGTCTTCAAAAAAGAGACTGGGGATGGTTTAGCTAGAGAGCCTGCAATGATTAGGAGGTTGCACTTAATGGCTCATGAGGCCCCTTCTACTTCTATGATTCTATGAAATGTTGCCAAAAAAATTAAAATAAAAAACTGTGAGAGGTTTGCCTTAGAGTGGCCATAAGCTAGAAACAATGAGAAGGCATATAACAATAAATATTCTGTTCTAGCCTTCTTGGATGCAGAGTAGGTGTTTGATAGTCTTGAACATAGTTGTGTAGTTGATTTATTGAGATAGGATATAGAGATAAGTAACACATTTCATAAGTTGATGAAGGCATTTTATACAAATCACAGGGCTAGATTATACAAGAATGGTTAATCAGAAAAAAGGAAAATGAGACAAAAATTAAATGGGAGAATGCTCATAATCTGGTTTGTCCAATTATCCTATTTATTGAAAGGGTTGTGTTGATCCTCATATAATAATATGAATTCATTTGAGTGCCAGCAGTTAAGATAACAATAGAACATTACTTGCTAATCTTAGCAGAGTACATGAAGTCATTGGTAGAATTAAATATACTGGTTTAAATCCATTTTTTTTTTTTTTTTTTTTTTTTGCAAATAAAGCAGACTCATTCATTAAATGGAATACAAATTTCAGACTATTTTTTGTGTGTGTCCACATATGTGGCTTGCAAAATAGCACTGTGTAACATCTGAGCATTGGACTGTGGCTCTGTAGATCAGGGTTCGAATCCCCACATGGCCATTGAAACCCACTGGGTGACCTTGGGCAAGTCACAATCTCTCAGCCCCAGGGGATGGCAATGGCAAACCACCTCTGAAGAAACTTGCCGAGAAGTGTTGCCGTAAGTCAGAAATGACTTGTAGGTAAAACAACACACAACAACAAAGATATTTACAATTAATATTTATAATAAAAATGTATCTGTTTTCAACATCTGTTTTTGGAGGGAACTGATGTGGACTGGAAAATTACTATTGGAAATGTAGTTGTTATTAAAACTAAAAATAAATATGCAAAGAAAATGTAAATTAAAGTAAGATGGAAGATTGATATGTCCAAATTTTAAGTTACATTATGAAACATCTTACTTGCAAGTGCTAATTGGTTGAAAATGGATAAAAATGAAGCTCTCCATGTCGATGATATGAGAAAACTGATAATAAGGCATGTCTTGGATATCTTCGGTGGTTAGAGAGCAGCTGGATTTTCAAATCCAAAAATGAAGTCTCTTATGAAGTGATGGAAACAAAATATGTTGAGGTTTGGATTCCTTTTGCTTTGCGACATATAATATGGGGAAAGACTGGCCTGCTGAGCATAAAAGGATATGAAATGGCAGAATTATAAAATATGAAGAGATATTTGAAAATAAAAACAGGAATAGAGTGTTGAAATATCAATAAAATGAAAGTGCACAAAGAAGTGACAAGGGATGGATGAATGAGTGATGAAACAAAATTTGAAGGAACTCAAAAAAGGGAAGGAATTCAATAAAGGGAAATTATCTGAAGGGCACCATATAACAACGGAAGTAATAGCATAAACAAAGAAGTGGATAGTATGCATTTTTAAAAACAAGAATATAGCTGAGATATGGAAATATTCTTAGCATGTAGGTATAAATACATTTCCCATTGTTAAGAATTATTTTAAAAATTTGTACTTGATACCAGAGTGATAAAAATACTTTAGTATCATCTTGTTGTTCTGAAAAGGCCCAAATTTTGCATTACATGGCAGATATGATGCATATTCAGTGGCTGTGTCAGGACATAGAGGGTATATGTTGAAGGTACAAATTCTGTGCAACCCTTTAGTAATATTAATATCACCGCAATCCCAAGCTACTTGCAGAGAGAAGAAGTAGGTAGGTAGTCAATTGATAGAGAAATTCACACGACATCAGTAGCAAAAAATAATGAATTGGATCCAGATTTACAATGCAATCCTAACTCAAAATTAGGCCAACTAAGGGTTAGGAATGGTTAGGAGTGTTTCAAATGGTGTCCGCTGCCTTGTTGTTTATATTGTTTTAAAGTTTGTATATGGTTTTTAATAGAATTTTAGTTTAATTCAATTTTAAGGGGTGGGAGGGTTAGGGGATTGGGATTGTCTGTTTTTAACTCTTTATGTTTTAATTATGCTGTAACCCGCCCCGATTGCCTAGCAGAGGGGTGGGCTATAAATAAAAATTATTATTATTATTATTATTATTAGAATGAGTAACACACTTTTGCTGGCTGAAACGGCCCTTAAACCAGCTGACCTTTCCTGTGCTTGCTGATCCCAGAGATCAACCACTTGAGAGATTAGCCAAGACAAGATCTGGCTCCACTAAAGAGCTAAAAAAGGGGGCAGAGAGTGAAGATGAATTTCATCCAAACCTCACTCAGCCCAGAGATAGAGCTCCTGTGCTGGGACAAAGTTAGGCCAAGATTAAGGTTGACCTAAGCAATTTACAACAAATAGAAACCAATAGAAACCAATACTCCCTCAGAGAGTGATGGGGTCTCTTTCTTTGGAGGTTTTTAAACAGAGGCTGGATGGCTGCCATCTGTCACAGGGAGTGCATTGATTGTGAGCTCCTGCATGCTGAATGGAGTTGGATTGGATGGCACTTGAAGTCTCTTCTAACTCTATGATTGTGTAATTCTAGGAAATAATATTCCCGGGTCCCAGTCTATCAGTTGGAGTCACACTTGTCCTGGAAGGCTTGAGGTCTGGCTACAGCACAGCTCCAGTCAGGCTAATGTTGAATTGACCCACTTGTGGAGTTAGGACTGCGCTTTTCTTATACTTAAAGGAAAACCAGTGAGGATCAGTGGCAAGGAAGTTACAACCAAAGCCCTATTGATTTGAGGTCTGGATCTAAACTTGTTCAGAGAGCCCACATATTTGTAAGATTTAGAGGTGTGTGAGTTGGAAGAGTGAAACATTAGCACAGTAGTTAAATATGTAAATACAGTGATCTCTCCACATTCACTAGGGTCAGGGTGAAGGACCCCTGTGAATGTGGAAAAACCGCAAATAAAAAATAAAATAAAATAAATAAACCTTTTTAACCTAACAGAACACCCCTCTAGGAATCTCCAGGTCCTCCATTGCAACCCTGTGCCCAACACCTGCCAGAAAATGATCACAGAATCATGCTGGAGGAGCTACAAATGCCTAGAGCAGTGTTTTTTCTAGGAACTTCTAGGGTGTTCTTCAGCACAACTCTATGGTCAACTTCTGGCAGAAATGCACTGGAGGATTTAAGACAGGGGTCGGCAACCTATGGCCCCCGGGCCGGTTCTGGCCCAGGTTGCCGGACTTACTGGCCCAGGCAGACCCCTGCCGCCGCCGCCGCGCGTTGCTGCCGCCGTGCACTGCCGTGCGCTTTCGCCTCTGTCCGGCCACGCACACCGCGGCCACCATTTTCATTTTCAATGTGCAGGAGTCGCGAGTGGTGGCCGCCATTTTGTTCTCCAAAATGGCGGCCGCGACTCGTTTCCGCATGCGCAGTACTCCTGCGCATGTGCAAACGCGTCGCAGCCGCCATTTTGAAAATCAAAATGGCGGCCGTGACATGCGCGGCGGCGGTGGCGGTAGCGTGCGCAGGGGGGGGTCACGCGCGCGGCAGGTGTGTGTGCGCAGGCGTGCGTGCGCGCCTATTTCCCCCCCGGCCCAGTGGAAAGGAGGACTTCGGGGGACCGGCCCAGACCTTAAAAAGGTTGCCTGCCCCTGATTTAAGAGATTCTTAAAGAAAACATAGTAATCAAAACTGCACATAATTAAATCCACAAAAGTCAAAGCCACAGATGTGAAGGGCCAACTGTAGTTAAATAAAAATGTCACCTTGAGTCCCTATATTGGGAGAAAGCAGGATATAAGTAAACAAAATAATAAATAATAATAATATGTGTAAATATCTTGTTCTTGATGTAGAAATGTGGGGAAATGAAGGTACGTGTGTTTGAAAGAATATAGGACTATTTCTCTGTCACACACATGGCCCTTGGAGGCGTACTTAATCCTGTGCATAAATGGGCATGGCCACCTTCCCTTTCTCCTGAATACACAGCCTTTTAAATCTTCTTTTCTGGCAGTTTCAGGGGAGAGCATTTGAAGAAGAAACTTCTCACTCCCTTAAGACAAGCATCTACACTGCAGAAGTAATGCAGGTTGGCACCACTTTAAACATGACTGTATCATCCTACAGAAACATCCTAAAAATGACTGTATCATCCTAGAGATTCCTGGGATTTGTACACTCGTCCCTCCATTTTTGCAGACTTCGGGTCCATGGTTTCGGTTCTTCACAAACCAGCAAGCGGGGAGGGTTAAAATGGTGCACGTGCTTGGGAACGTGTGGCCATTCAAGCCTATGGGGTTTGAATATTTGCGGATTTCCATTTTTTCCGCATGGGGGGTGGGTCCGGAATGGATCTCCTGCGAAAATAGAGGGACGACTGTAATTTCACAAGGCACTTTGTTGTTGTTGTGTATCTTCAAGTCATTTCTGACTTATGGAGACCCTAAGGCGATCCTATCACAGGGTTTTCCTGGCAAGATTTCTTCAGAGGAGGTTTGCCATTTGTGATAAATGGGAGTCCCTCCATTTATCAGGGGCTTCTCCCATGTGGGAGGGGGTACTGGAATATGACGAGTGATGACATCACTGGTGGTGTGAGAGCAACCATCCAATCAGATGGCTGTGATAAAAGAACCTTCTGGATGGTTGCTGGAGAGAGACTGTTGTGATAATTGAGAAGGAGAAGATCTGTTGTCCTCCATGTCTTATTCTTTAATGTTCTTTGCTTTATAACAAATCTTTTGGCCATTGGCCTATGGGCTTGTGCTTAGTAAGGAAGTTAGGTTTGGGATCTGTTTGGCTAAAGTGATTATTATTTTGTAACTTATCTTTTACGTTTGTGCGTAGAGGACCAGTTGTCCTCCATGTCTCATTCTTTAATGTTCTTTGCTTTATAACAAATCTTTTTCTTTAGTGTTCTGCCTCATTCTTAATTCCTTTTAACGGCCTTAGCTCGGCCAATGTCTGTTCAGAGTGTAGGTAACCAGTATAAGACCCTAGCAATGTCCCAATGCATTGCTGGCATGTGACATGTTAAAACACTGGGTGGTGGCAGTGAGTTTATTTTTCTTATTAAGGGGTCTCAAGGAGTCCCATCCAACTCAATGGAGTGGAGTGCAACCATAGAGAACCTTCACACCATTGCCTTCCCTTGAGGATGAGAGAGTGTGACTTGCCCAAGAGGTCACCCAATGGGTTTCATGGCTGAGTAGAGAAGATAACCCTGGTCTCCAGGGTCATAGTCCAACGCTCACTTACGCCACATTGGCTCTCTTAGTGTGAGTCACTAAGACCTTGTCAAACTACAAATCCCAGGATTCCATGGCTGGAGCTCCTGCACCTAAACTGGTGCCCAAGGGCATTATTTCTACAGTGTAGGTGCACCCCAAGTTCTTGGCTGAAAGACGAGAGACACATGAGGTTGTGGTGCTTCCTCCAGCTCTACCACAAAAACCATCCCATTGCAGATGGGAATGGCTCTCCCCCTTCACTATAATGGCGGCCAGAGGCACTCTCCTGAGTCTCCTCACTGCGGGGGAAACACCAGCGGTGTTGTGGATAAACAGGAACAGAGGCTCTTGAATCAGGAAAAATAGAGTTTATTCTTTTAACATCAACAGGTCTCTCACAGAGAGCGACCCCCCCTGCTAATCAACATCCTTATATACCATCTTACACAGCTAGTTTATAATTGTATTAACACATGCATAATTCAACATTTTCATTGGTTACAGGATATAATTCTAAACCCCCTCCTTTCCTCATTACGTTACATTTCTACTTGCCATGCACAAACGATTTTGGCTTTCTCCCTTTTACCATCAGTGTTATCTCCTTTGGCTTGTGAAGCTGTCTAGCCTTCAAAGCCAAAAAATAACATTCCATGTTATCAGTGAAGAAGAACTGAAAAACCTTTTACAAACTGACTTGCAAATGCACAATTTTAAACATAGAAAATGAGACCTCAAGGGTCATCCAATCCAGCCCCAAATTAGCCATGAGTTTTGTAGTTTCTTTTATATTATTTTTCATCTCTTACAGTGGCACCCCTTTTATTTCTACAGTTACAAGCACTCTTGAGGCAGTATTCAAAGACACAACAGTATGGACCTTATCACATGGGGTCTAGAGCAGAGCTAATCCAAAGGGTACCTGCAGCTAATACATATTACTTCCCCGTGTTTACACACGACGCTGCCCTAGATCACGGAGCTAATCTGTATTGTTTCCCCGCGTGTACACACGACGCTGCCCCGAAACTCCACAGAACCCGAAGCTAATCCGTAGCGAGTAGGGAGATTTTGACATTCGGTTTGTTGGGGAAGTACAAGCGGAGCCTTCGTATTCATTGCGCAATGGTGGGCGGGGCGGGGAAGCAGGGAGAGCTCTCCCAAGCAGAAAATCCCGGCGAGGGGAAGGGATTGGCGAAAGGCAAACCGGATTGAGAAAGAGGAGGAGAAGGAGAGGAGGAGGGAAGAGGGAGGCGATCTCTCTCTCTCCATCTCTCTCGCATTTTTCCCCACCAACACCCCTTCCCTCCTCCAGTCCTCCAGCCCTCCTCCTCCTCCTCGGTCCCCTTGG
Source organism: Phrynosoma blainvillii (assembly GCA_026167975.1). Taxonomy (NCBI): domain Eukaryota; kingdom Metazoa; phylum Chordata; class Lepidosauria; order Squamata; family Phrynosomatidae; genus Phrynosoma; species Phrynosoma blainvillii. The sequence continues at coordinate 221,767,439 of JANUYF010000001.1, read as the reverse complement.
CTGCCTTTCCTCCCGACTCCTTCATCCCATCCTTGCCATCCACAGAAGCGCCTTCTGCGACGCTGGCTTTTTGGGTGGCGGGAAGGGAGAGAGAGAGAGAGAGAGAGAGAGAAGAAAATGTGTGTGTGTGTGTTTTCCTTCTTCCCACGTGAACCGCATCCCGCAGCGCCTGATCGCTAAATCCCCTTTGGAGCCTTCATATTCATTGCGCTATGGCCGCCAGGGCGAAATTCAGTTCGTTTCGGTATAGAACTGAATTTATTCTCACTTCGGTTACTTTTCTGTTACTTTTCGCTTCGTGGCCAGCGTTTGATAAGGCCCTATGTCAGAATCAGTATGTAGAAGGATCTTGCAGTAGTACCTCTTGAGACTCACTGAAGGAAAGAACATAGTGGTATCATATGTAGTGGAATTGTAATCTAGTTAAATCTTATTGGGAAGTGAAATTCTTGAAATTAATTTTAAACCGTCAACAGAACTATATTTCTTAAATTTGCTCAATAAGGTACCAAAAGAAATTGAGAAGAGTGCAGAGGATCCCACGGACAGCCAAAAGTACAAATAAATGGATCATAGAGCAGATCAAGCCGGGAACCTCCCTGGAAGGCAAGATGACCAAACTGAGGTTGTTGTACTTTGGACACATCATGAGAAGGGAGGACTCTTTGGAAAAGACAATAATGCTGGGGAAAGTGTAGGGAACTAGGAAGAGAGGAAGGCCACATGCCAGATGGATGGACTCTATTAAGGAAGTCACGGTTATTAAGAGGTTCTAGGAATTAAGCAGAGCAGTGGAGGACAGAGGGTCTTGGAGATGTCTCATCCATAGGGCCGCCATGAGTCGAGATCAATTCAATGGTAGTTAATAACAACAAATATCAGATTATTGTTATACATGATCACTCTCAGTGAGATTGATTCTGGCAAAAAAATGGAAAACAATAGAGGTACCGTCTGTCGAAGAGTGGATCTGGACATTAGTTATGACGAGTATGGATACGTTAACTTCTAGATTAAAAAGGCAAAATGTACACAAAGTAGAACAGGATTGGGGTCCAATGTTACTGTTCTGTGAGAAGGTAAACTTAAATTTATCAAGATGCTAATTGTATGAATTGATAATAATAATAATAATAATAATAATTTTTATTTATATCCCGCCCCTCTGCCAAGCAATCGAGATAAGAGAGATCAAAACAAATTAAGCTAGACTTTAACACAGAGAAGAATAGTTAAACAAACACTGTTTTTGAATGGAAGAAAATAAGATTTCAGTGACAAAGGTCTATACCAGGGGTAGGCAACCTAAGGCCCGGGGGCTGGATGCGCCCCCCCCGAGGCCTTTGAACTGGCCCCAGGCCAGTCCTGCCGCTGCCGCTGCCGCTGCCGCTGCCCCCTGCCGCCGCCGCCGTCCACCATGATGATATTGATTATTGTTGTTACTTGTTCTTGAGGTTTTCTTGGCAAAATCTCCATGGGGATTTTGCCATGGCTTTTCTGGGGCTGAGAGAGTGTGCCTGCATACTTTTGTAAATTTTTTAATTTTTTTAAAATTATTTTTATTTTTATTTATTTAATTTATTTATTTATTTTTGGTGTTTAGGCCCCCCAATTGACTGAGGGACAGCAACCCGGCTCCCGGCCTACCCCTGGTCTATACAAACTGGACGAACATGGGAAGTCCATTATATTATATTATATTATATTATATTTATACGTATATTTAGAAAACAACATTGGATGATTATTTTGTATGCAACTATTTTTGTATATTACTTGCTGCAAAAATAAAAATTAAAAAGGTGCTACGAGATCTCTCTCTCTGTCTCTCTCTCTCTCTCTCTCTCTCTATATATATATATACACATATATACACACACACACACAGATAGAGAGAGAGAGAGAGGGGGGAAAGTGACGTCGAAAACCGAGAAGAAATGGTGGGAAATGGGGGGGAGGAAAAGTACTCCGTGAAAACTACTATTCCCAGAAAGCCCCGCGGGCGTCCTGTCGAGGGGGTTTGGCGTCACGACGCCGCCGCACGGCGAGCGGGGCGGAGTCACGTGTGGTGATTGGCTGCGGCGGGCGAGAGGGCGGGGCCTCCTCCTCCTCCCGCGAGGGCTGGCTGGCAGGGTCTCTGCGGTTGCGCCAGGGCAGCGGTTGCTGTCGCGCGGGAGGCGGAGGAAGGAGGCGGAGGGCGTCCGGTTGTTCCCCTCTATGGGGGCGGGAGGGGCGGGTGACGGTGGCCCGCTGCCTGCCTGGGGTTGGAGGTGGCCGGCCGGCCGGCCGGGTAGGGTAAAGTAGGTAGCGGGGTTGGAGCGCCCTCCTCGCCGCCCCCGCCATGAACTACCAGCACCAGCAGCTCCAGCACCAACAGCAGCAGCAGCAGCAGCAGCAGCTGGCCAACTCGGCCGCCATCCGGGCGGAGATCCAGCGCTTCGAGTCTGTCCACCCCAACATCTACTCCATCTACGAGCTCCTGGAGCGGGTGGAGGAGGCGGCGCTGCAGAACCAGATCCGGGAGCACGTCATCGCCATCGAAGGTAGGCACCCCAAAATGTCCTCCACTCGGACCACGACCAAGGAGCACAGGCTGAGCAGAAGGGGTCCTCCTCCTCCTCCTCCTTTTCCTGGCCATGTCCTCCATTTCAGCCTTCTGGTCCAGACCAGGAGGAATCCCAAAATGTCCTCCATTTGGACCGTGACCAAAGAGCCCATGGAGTACAGGGGGACCAAAGGTGGGCCTCCTGTTCCCGGACACGCCCTCCATTTCAGCCTCCTGTCCAGGAGAAATTCCAAAATGTCCTCCATTTGGAGCCTGACTAAGTACAGGCAGACCAGAGGTCCTCCTCCTTTTCCAAGAGATGTCCTTCATTTCAGTCTCTTGTCCGGGGGAACTCCAAAAGGCCCTCCATTTGGAGTCTGACCAAGTACAGGCTGGCCAGAGATCCTCCCCCTTTGCTAGGACCTGCCCTCCATTCCAGCCTTCTGTCCAGGATGAATTCCAAAATGTCCTCCATTTGGTGCTTGACCAAGGAGCCCGTTGAGCACAGGGTGACCAGAGGTCCTCCTCCTTGTCCAAGAGATGTCTTTCATTTCAGCCTCCTGTCTAGGAGGAATCCCAAAATGCCCTCCATTTGGAATTTGACCAAGCACAGGCTGACCACCTGCCCTCCATTCCAGCCTTCTCTTCATTCCAGCCTTCTGCCCAGGAGGAATTCCAAAAGGTTGTCCATCTGGAGCATCACTAAGTAGCCCATTGAGCACAGGCTGACCAGAGGTCCTCCTTTGGCAGGATCTGCCCTTTATTCCAGCCTTCTCGTCCTGGAGGAATTTCAAGATGTCCTCCCTTTGGAGCAGGACAAAGACAAAGAAGCATGAATTTCTATGAGTAGCTTTAGTTTTTATTTGGGGATGTCCTCCATTTCCCTTGAATGCCCTCCATTTTACGGTGCCTGGTCCTCCTTGGCTGTGAGGACCTCTGGTCACCCTGGCACCTCCTCTTCCTCCTCCTTCCTGGCTTCCAGCTCTGCTGACCCTCTTCTCCCTTCCTCTTGGCATTTCCTTTGCGCAGCAGCCCAGTCTGGTGTATTGGAACTTATTTTCGGCTCAGAATACATAGAAGCATAGAATCCTAGAGTTGGAAGAGTCCACAAGAAACCATCCAGTCCAACTCTCTTCTGTCATGCAGGAATACACAACCAAAGCACTCCCTGTGACAGATGGCTATCCAGCATGGCGACCAAGCATTCCCCTTTTCCAGGATGTGTCCTACATTGCTTTTTATCTAGGAAGAATTCCAAAATATCCTCCATTTGGGGCAGGACTTAGAAGCATGGATTTATATTTATATGACTGTTTTTGGCTTTTGTTTAGCAGTATCCCACATTTTTCTTGAATGTTCTCCATTTTTCGGTCTCCTGTCCTCCCTTGCAGTGAGGACCTCTGGTCACCCTGCCATCCAGCCTTTGTTTAAAGACCTCCAAAAAAGGAGATTCCACCGCTCTCCGAGGGAGTGTATTCTACTGTCAAACAGCTCTCACTGTCAGGATGTTCCTGCTAATGTTGAGCTGGAATCTCTTTTCCTCTAGTTTGCATCCATAGCTCTGGTCCTACTCTCTAGAGCTGCAGAAAATAAGTTTGCTCCAGCCTCAATGTGACATCCTTTTAAATACTTATACAAGGCTATCATATCACCTCTTAACCTTCTCTTTTCCAGGATAAACATACCCATCTCCCTAAGTCTCCCTAAGATCCATGGAGTCTCTCTGCTGGTCTCTTCTCACTGTCCTCTTGGCCCATGCTCTCATTTTTTGTGTGGCTCTGCAACAGCAACTACTTAATAAGACTTGGTGTTTATGTAGCATATAAACAGTATATCAAGTATAGGGTTGTCATATATTGGAGGAGTGCTCCAAACATCTCAGGTGTGCTTCCCACACCGCCTCTGTAAGGTAGGTCAGCGTTATCCTATTGTTTTAGACAGGATGATAAAAGCTGACAGCAGTGGGTTGCCTGAGGCCATGGGCTGAGTCCTGGATTAAGTGCTCAATCTCTTAGGCACTGGAAATCAGGTGCTCCTCAGTGAGTGACTTGGAAACTAAGAAAGTAAAATGAAATACTTAGTTATCACCTTTCTTTTTTAGGTAAAGAGAGAGGATTTTGCCTGTGTGTGGTTCAGTATGCCTTGCTGTGTATGTACCTAATACTGAGAGAGCAAGAAAGAGACTCCTTTATTTTTCTTTAATATAACAGTATTCCAGAGACCAGATAAATCTGGGAAATATATGTGAATAAATAAACATGAAGCATAGAAACCAACCTTTCAGAAACAAGTTAAGGAAGGAGTAAACCAGTCTTAAAGTGTTGTGGCTTTTTAGAAACAAACCTACCTTTTGGAAGTGTAGAGTTTATAAGTGTTGTTTTGATGCATATCAGGTGTATATGCTGCAGCCTCTTGAGGCAAGACGGGTTGCTGGTTAGTTGGTCTCTAGAGAATCAGTGCTCTGCAAAACCTTTAGAATAGCTCTGGTTCTGATCTGGTTGCAGACAGATTTTAAAAAAGTGAAATTTGGTACCTCTTGTGCCTCAGCATACAAAGAACATCCTATTTTGATGATTTCATAGGATGGATATATTAGAGCTTCCTGTGGATTTTTTTGATTGTTTGTACTGCAAAGAAAGGTGACACTGACACCCACATGCCTGTTTTGGAGAAATAACTGAAAAACCCCTTCCCACTTTCTGTTCTTGTCATCCTGGGTAAGGGATAAGGGGGTGTGCTGATTGAAGAGCTGCCACTGTATCAGTGTTGGAGAAGCTTGATCTTACTGTTGGCATTTAGACTATATTACATGGAGTAGATGATAGATGCTCTCTGTCTCTCATACAAATAGCTTAACAGACTCAACAGGAATCCTGTACTTTGCTCTTTGATAATAAATCCCATTCATTTCAGTGGATCATGGTCCCAAGCAAACGGGTGTAGGATTTGTCTTGCTTACACCATATATTTTTAGATTAATTAAACTTCTGTTTTGCTTATGGGCTAAAGTTCCAGCAGTGTTGCTATTAAGAAGTAATTCCAATTTTGCATGGTATTACACTCTCCCTTCTGATTCGCGAGGGATCCGTTAGGGACTCTCCTGCGAATCGGAAATATCACAAATATCCAAGCCTCCATGTTTTTAATGGCCACATGGCCCTGCACATGGCACCCACACAATTTTATCCCTCCTGGCTTCCCATCCACGAAATAAGAGGGGCACGAACGGAAAGTCCATGAAACAGGAGGGACGACTGTAGTCCTAATTTGAATGGCTGGACTGAACACTTCAGATTGGACTGTAGTGTTGTAAATTTTAATATATTTTAGTTGAGTTCTCTTAATTCTGCTTTTTGTCCTGCCCTCCTTTGCTCTGAGGGTTATCAGGCTAAGGGTACAGTTCTTTATCCCAGGGTTGACTAGTGCAGCTCTTCACATGCAACTCCCATCAGCCCTAGTCAAACACAGGGGTAAGAATGCTAGAAGTTGCCTCCAACAATCTCCATCTGGAGAACTGCATTTTGTCAACCCTTGAATTCATTTAGTTAGCAGTAATTGATCGATGTTTGAAAGCTATCCCCTGTTCACTCTGTCTCCCAGAATGGTTTGGAGTGTACCGATCATTCCACAGACCCTTATGCTGCTCCTTGCAATGCCAGGTTGGTTAAAAATAAGACTCATATTATCCACGACCTCTTCCTAGATGGCCTGCTTTACAGAGACCTGGTTGGGAGAAGGCAGCGCTGTGACTTGGATGCAGGCCCTCCCAGCCGGGTACTCAGTTAGTCAGCAGGTAAGGGGAAGTGGGCAGGGGGGCCTTAGTTCATAAGAACAACTTGACTTTGACCAGGATACCTGTCTGGAACACAGTTCACTTTGAGTATAACAGTCTGGGCGACTACAACCTGTTCCTGAGCCTGAGGACTATGGATAGCTTGGGGATTCTGTTAGCATATCAACCACCCCATTGCCTGAGACTCCCTAACCGAGCTGACACAGCTGGTCTCAGAGTTGCTGTTGGAGTCGCCCAGACTGTTAGTTCTGGGCGACTTCAACATTCCACTCAAGACCAGTTTGTCAAATCTAACAGGTGTGGCTCTGGAGTTCATGGAATCCATGACAAACATGGGCCTATCCAAGTTAGTCATCGGGCCCACACATTGTGAGGGTCATACCCTCGATGTGGTCTTTAGTATGGAAAAGGAATATCCATGGTTGGAGGTTATTAAAACCTCTGTGTTGTCATGGACGGATCATTTCCTGGTCAAGACTGAAGTGAGAATCACTCTCCCCCCCCCCCCCCACTGGGGGTGGTGGACCCATTAGAATGGTCGCCCTCGAAGGCTGATGGAACCAATTGGCTTCCAGAAAGCCTTAGAGGGTTAAATGGTTGATAACGCCAGTGATTCTGTTGAAGCTTTGGTTAATACCTGAAACACTGACCTTGCCAAGGCTATTGACACAATCGCTCCCAAGCATCCTTTCCAACCTGCTTCCTACCGTAAACCCTGGTATACGGAAGATCTTAGGAAGATGAAGCGGGTTGAACAAGAGCCGACTTAGATGCCAGTGTTGTAACAGAATCAGTTGACGAGGTGTCCAGCAACTCCGTTGATGAAATTATACTGGATCAGCTTCAATCTGTGAGTACTGATGACATGGACAAGCTCCTTGGTAATGTGAAACGACCTGCCCTCTTGATCCTTGCCCATCATGGCTGGCCATCTGGGGGGAGATGCCTTGAGGATGTTCCTTAGGGACATTATCAATGCATCCCTTATAATTTCATCAACGGAGTTGCTGGACACCTCATCAACTGATTCTGTTACATCTTGTCTGAAGGAAGTAGCGGTTAGGCCGCTCCTGAAAAAACCTTCCCTGGACCCCCTGGATAGCTATAGGCCAGTCTCTTTATTATCTTTCTTGAGCAAAGTGTTCGAAAGAGCAGTTGGTCTTCAACTCCAAGCTGTCTTGGAAGAAACCGGTTATCTAGATCCATTTCAAACTGGCTTTAGGACAGGATATGGAGTTGAGACATGGTTGCCATGTCTGATGACCTTCATCTGGGCATCGACAGGGGTAGTGTGACCCTGCTGGTGCTACTGGATCTCTCAGTGGCTTTTGATACAATAGATCATATCATCCTCCTGGATCGCCTGAGAAGGTTAGGAATTGGAGGAACTGCTTTGCAGTGGTTCCATTCCTTCCTCTCAGGCAGATCCCAGAGGGTGATGCTCGGGAACACTTGCTCTACCAGGAAAGAGCTTAATTATGGTGTCCCTGAAGGTGCCATCCTGTCCCTGATGATATATATATATTTATATATATATATATATATGAAGCCGCTGGCAGCTATCATTCGAGACATGGGGTGCGTTGTTATCAGTACGCTGATGGCACCCAGATATATTTCTCTATGTCTTGGTCCTCAGCTCTGACCTCAGATGACGTCTCTCCTTTCAATGACTGTCTTAAGGGAGTAATGGACTGGATGAGGGAAAACAGATTGAGACTGAATCCAGAAAAAACTGAGGTACTTACAGTGGCAGCCCCGAAACCAGGTATTGGGATACAATCTCCAATTCTGGATGGGGTCACACTGTCCTCTAAGGACTGTGTTCGCAGTCTGGGGTCCTCCTGGATCTGTCGCTCCAGATGACAAATCAGGTAAATGCAACAGTTAGCGCCTATTATCAGCTTTGACTGATACGCCAGCTGTGCCGTTTCCTGGAAGCTGGGGACCTTGAAATTGTGGTGCACGATGGTAACCTCCCGTCTTGATTTCTGTAATGCGCTCTACATGGGGCTACCCTCGTGCTTGGTCCGGAAACTTCAGTTAGTACAGAATATGGCAGCCAGGTCGGTCTCGGGAACAACTAGAAGAGACCATATTACACCTGTTTTAAAATCACTCCACTGGCTGCCCATTAGTTTCTGGGCACAGTACAAGGTGTTGGTTATTACCTTTAAAGCCCTAAATGGCTTGGGTCCAACCTATCTCTGGAACCACCTCTTTCCACCCCACACCCTCAGGTTCTCTGGGAGGAATTTGCTGCAGCCTATAAAAACCAGACTGTCTGCAGTCTCCCAGAGGGCCTTCTCAGCAACTGCTCCCAGATTATGGAACGACGAGATCTGTCTTATTACTACCTTAAACAGCTTCAAAAAGGCTGTTAAGACAGAGCTTTCTGGCAGGCCTTTCCTGAATAGATATCCCGGCCTTATCCTTCTCTCCCAATTTTTGCCACAGCTATTGTACCATTATTTGATGTTATTTGATGTTCCGTGATTATTTTAAGTGTGATTTAGATGCTTCTATTGTTTAATACTATTTAATACTATTTTAAGGGGTGGGTGGGTCAGTGTGATCTGTATTGTATTTTTATTATATTTTAATGCTGTAAGCCCCCCTGGTTGCATCCGCAGAGGAGCGGGATGGAAATAAATTTTATTATTATTATTGATTTGAAAGATTATCCCATCAAAAATGATCAGCTATAAGATTTTTCAGTTTTCAGATAACTTGAGAAAATTTCATTCATTCTGGAAAGCCAGAGCTCTTTGATGACCCCTTTTTTGTATCAACTAAATTTTTGCTGAAAAATTCTTTAAGTGGAAAGAGCATTGAAAATGCAAATATTTTTCTTGCAGTTTTGCCCAGTGGGAAACAGACTTTTGAAATTCTATGTTCTTGAGTGAAAGCACAAAATAAGTAATATTTACATCCCTACTGCTTGCATTGACTGAGTTGGCTTTACTTTCCAGGTGTAAAAGAAGAGACCCTGGAGGCTCAACTAGCAATTATGATTACTCATATGTTCAGATTAGAGTTCTTTCTCAAAACTTTAAGGAATGCTGCAGCATTTTGTTTAACAAAAGTGTTTTCTTCTCCTCTTCCATCTGCCGTACTCTAGTAGAATTCTGTTCCTCTCTTTCACTGTGCCTATGTCCAGTTTTGCGAAACTTTGACTTTAACATGCTTTATGATGTGAGAATATAAGGTTGTAGTACTTGTTACGTAGAATATGTATTATCTTCTTCTTTGCTTAGTCACTTTGGTTGCTGCTCCTGGTTTCTCTGTGAAGGAGCTCCTTTCTTGTTCTTGTGAGACAAAAGATTGAAAGACATCATATTAATCACTGTTAAAGTGAAGGATACAGTACTTGGGTTGTGTTTCCACCTTTGCAAATCATGAAATTGATAATATGAAAGTCATACTGAATATTGGTATGTCTGTGTTGTCATGCTTGCAATGGGGATGTTGTGATAACCCAAGCTTTTCAGAAGTACCTAGAAAACCCCGAAAACAATACATCTGAAATTAAGCATGCAAGTACCATGCTTCATCCTCTATAATACAGTAGCCCCTCTCAATTTGTGGGGGATCTATTCTGGACCCCGTGAAAATGGTGGCTTGCAAATATTTGACCTCCATTGAAAATAATGGCACGTGTGCCCTTGGTGTGTGTGTGTGTGTGCGTCGCACGCAGGTGCCGGCATTTTATCCCTCCCTGCTTGTCCCTCCCGCGAAGAGCGAGACCATGGACTCGAAGTCTAGGAACAGGAAGGGACAACTGTATTAGTATACTTCTGCATGTGCGTATGTTTGCCAATTTCTTCTGTGTTAATTACATGATGTTGGTATTGGCACAAGATGTGTGGTATGAAAAAAATAGAAAATATCTCCTTTTTCAACCTACCTGTGGATCTTTGTGTACATGCACACACAGTTATGTCCTATCTTTTTTCTGAACTCAAGGGTTTAATTTTTATTTGCCTGTTTCTACAGATTTTGCTTCTGTTGCCTCTTGCTTCTGTTATCCCTTACTGTGTAGATCCTCTGAAACTCAAGTAATGAGCATGCTCCTGAATGCTAGTAGGCTTATGCAGCGTATTGTCAAATGGAAATTTTGTTTTATTTTGCATAACAGGTGAGGTCTTGTTTTAAGAAGAGTACTCTGCTGGTTAGCAGTAGTAGTAATTATGTGAAACAGATTATTTTCAGTAGCTTTGAAGTTTGATCTGGAAGGGAGCAGAATCATCCTGCTTGTATTTTAGGTTATTCACATCATCCTACATATGATTTGCACTCTTGTGTGAACTTGCCTGAGAGTATTACTGAAATCAGTGGGGCTTCCCCCTACTCCCCAGTGGAATAAATGGTGCTTATTTCCGAGTAGAATGCATCACATTGCAGTGTATGTATGTCTAGTGAAATGCATAATCTTGGACTTGCTTAAACCAAGGGTCCTTCCACACTACACATTCATAGCATTGTGGCTTTCATGGCTGCATCCTATAGAATCCTGTTTTTTTGTTGCTTGGAGAGGTACTAGAGTTCTTTGGCTGAGGTCTAAATGCATCTCCTTAAACAACAGATCCCACAGAATGGGACCATGGCAGTTAAAGTGAAGTCATAGCACTATAAATGTGTATTGTGAAAGGACCTCAAAACTGGATTGTTGGTTGACCTCTTGGGGATCATTGGAAAATATGGATATTTTGCTCTACTTGTTTTGTTTGTTTAGGACAGGTGAATGTAGAACAAGTGTGCCCTGCAAAAAAAAGAAAAAGAAAAAAAGGTAATGTGTCCCAAATGCCCAGAAAGAGTGGCTTGCAGGGCTTCAGCCAATCTAGAGCAGAAATCTTGGAGTGTTGTTGTTATTCAGGCCTCTATGGGCTGGGGTTCCAAGAGTGAGAAAAGAATAAACATCTCCTTCACCTCTCTTCCATGTAATCCCACGGCTATGTTAAAAGGTTGCTAGCTCTAATCCTGAGTGTTTTATAGTTATACAGTAGGGCGAGGAACATGGATTTCTGAAGAATAGGAAGGGGGAATTTTTTTTTTGAATACCCTGAATAGTGTGGTGATGGAGGACTTTAAATTCATGGCACATAGTCCCCCCACCCTCTATTAGGAGTTACTGTGGGCTTCACCACAACATGTTGGCATAGTCTGTTTTGCTTCTCCACCTGACAGTTTAATCCTCTATATCTCAGATGGTTATGACCGGGATTTAACGGAGAGACTTGAACAGTCTGGCTAGCTTATGGCCCCTTCCACTTGTCTCTTGCCTTATTGCTGCCAGCAGGCACCTGTCAAAACACTTGTTTTCTGTTTTTCTTTATTTCAGTTTGCAAGATTAATCTCATAATTTGGCTTTACTTGATTTTCTGTTGTGTTTTGGTATTTATGTTTGTTGTTGTTGTTAACTGCCTTTGCGTCAATTTTGCCCTATGTCGACCCTATGGATGCCCCCCTGTCCTCTACTGCTCTGCCCAGCTCCTGTAAATTCATGTTCGTTGTCTCTTTAATAAAGTTCATCCATCTAGCATGTGGCATTCCTCCCTTTCTACTTCCCTTCACCTTTCCTAACATTATTGTCTTTTCCAGTCATTCATGCCTTCTCATGATGTCTCCAAAGTATGACAGTCTAAGTCTTGTCATTTCAAAAAACGATGGCAGCTGATAGATGTCTTGAGTTAGAGCCAGCCTCGTGTTTTCAAAAGTAGAAATCCACCATTGCCTCTCTGGAAGGCCAGTGTGGTATAGTAGTTTGAGCATTGGACTGTAACACTGGGAGACCAGGGTTCAAATCCCAGCTCAGCCATGGAAACCCACTGGGTGACCTTGGACAAGTCACACTTTCTCAGCCTCAGCAGATGGCTCTGAAGAAAGTTATCAAGAAAACCCTCGTTAGGGTTGCCATAAGTCGGAAATGACTTGAAGGCATACAAAACAACAGTTGCCTCTCTGGCCCAGTGTGCAATGCACAGGGTAATCCATTTAACTGCATGTCTTGTGGTAATTCATTCAGTCTGTAGTCTCCATCCTGAGGCTGGACTCCTAATTGTATACCTGATGGTCCTAACATCTTGCTGCATTTTTTGATTTTTCTATTTCTTTCCTCATCCCATACTTTTTTAATTATTTGTTTGTTTGTTTTTTTGGTGCATTACCTTTGAGAGAAAGAGTTCTGGAGAATTCAGAAGCTGACATGTTTTTGTGGCATTTCATTTACTCCTAATAAAGGCATTGCATGTTTGTGGATTTTCCTTTATATAAGCGTGTCTTCTGATTTGCACGTTAATATGTTTGTATACCTAGGGAGTGGCCACTTTGTTCAGTGACTAAAAAAATAGTGTCTTTTTAGTATGGAGGCAACTGAGTGCATGTGCAGGGGGGGGGAAAATCATAACATTTTAGCAGGGAAATATTTATTTGCTCTTTAGGAAAGACATTGGTAGGAAGGTTGGCTTCCCAGTCCTTGCTGTTGGATGTTCACTTTGTATCATATAATGAGTAAAGTTAGTAACACAAAATCAGTAAGTCCATGGATCTTTATTAGCATGCCTACCCATGTATATGTGCTTTGGTTACCTCTGGCCATGCATAGAAGTGACTTCCTATAAATAACAAAGAAGAGTAGTGTGTGTGTGTGCATGTGTGTTACATACATCTTGTTCAGACAACAGGGAAAACAATGATGTGATTAGCTGAACTCTGGCTTGTTCTGATGTGCAAAACTGCCTCTATTAATAAGTCATGGCTTGTTAACCAGCCACAAATCACAATCTGAACCTGTGGTTTGTTGTCGGCTTATTAGTTCTATCTTGTTTAAACCATGGCTAGTTGTGACCTCTGAATCACCAACCATGGCTGGTTCCTGTCTGGTTTCTCCACCTTTCTGTTCAAAATAAGATTTGGCAAAAGAGGTGAGAGGGGAAAAACAGAAATAGAAAATACCGGCCATAGTATATTTAGTTGTTTACTGTACACTTTATGACTTAAGCAAGAAATAGTTAATACAAACCATTTCTTATCATGATGTGCAGATGCATCTATATAGCATCCGTATTGCTGTGACAGGCCACATACCAGATGGATAGTCTATTAAAGGAGGTCATGGGTATGGGGTTGCAGGATTTAAGCAGAGCAGTTGAGGACAGAGGCTCTTGGAGATGTCTCATCCATAAGGCCGCCATGAGTTGAGATCAACTCAAGGGCAGTTAACAACAAAAATCCTTAAAACACAGATGCATATTTCTATATAATGTTAATAATATAATAATAATAAAATTTTATTTATATTGCGCCTTTAGCCGAGGCTATCAAGGCGGCTTACAATCTAAAAGCACAATCCCATACAATACAAAAACATTCACCCCCCCCCTAAAAATATATTAAATTCATAACAACATTAAAATTTAACCTAAAACAAAATTACAAATGCAATACGAATTAAACAGGGCACTCTGATTATAAAGGAGTGATCTAATGGTGGGGGAGAGATTATGGGAAATATCATTCTGGGAACGCCTGCCGGAAGAGATCCGTCTTGATGGCTTTTTTAAAGCCATCTAAGGGCCTAAGCAGACTGCCAGAAATAGTGCACATTAAATTGAGGCACTGCCCTGGCTCAGTGCTAGGGAGTCATGGGAATTGTATTTTTTTCTGGGACATTGAGCTTTCTGTGTCAGAGAACTCTGGTGCCACAATAAATTACAGTTCCCATGATTCCCTAGTGCTGAGCCAGGGCAGTGCCTCAATTTAATGTGCACTATTTCTGGCAGTCTGCAAAGAGGGGGGTTATCTGACGGATCTCCTCCAGCAGGGCATTCCACAGTCTAGGAGCCGTGGCAGAGAAAGTCCTCTAGGAAGTTTCTGCCAACCTAGTTCTTATTGGTTGAAGCAACTTCCTCCCAGAGGACCTGAGGGCACAGGGCAGATTATATGGAGATAGGCGACTCCTTAGGTAAGATGGGCCCAGGCCATGTAGGGCTTTAAAGGTTAATACCAACACCTTATACTGTGCCCGGAAACTAACTGGCAGCCAGTGCAAAGATTTTAAAACCGGAGTAATATGATCACTTTGTGATGTTCCCATGATCAGCCTGGCTGCCATATTTTGTATTAATTGCAGTTTCCGAGTTAGGTATAAGTAGCCCCATGTAGAGTGCATTGCAGAAGTCGAGTCGTAAGGTTACAACAAGAATGGTTACAACAAGAGTATTCTTTATTCTCAAGAATTTACAACACAATATATAAATATGTTTCTATTTTTAAATAGTCTCCAATCGTAGAATTTTCTTTTTACAATATTCTAACCAATTTTATTATTTATCAATGTGTTTCTTCATGGAAGTTTCCTGGTACTAAAATAAAAATTATCCATATCTTTACTTTTTCCATAATTTCATCACATCCTGGACCCTTTCACGCTACACAGTGATAGCATTCTGATCCCATTTTAACTGACATGACTCCGTTCTGTGGAATCCTGATAATTGAGGGAGAGGCTTTTGGAACCTTTAGCTAAAGAATCCTTCTCTGGGGCCTCTGACTCTAAACAAACCCCTATGGAAGCATCCCATAGGAGGCAGCCATGGCAGTTAAAGTGCAATCATAGTGCTATAATTGTATAGTGTCAAAGATCTCCAGTTCTTGTTTGCTAAGTGGACTGTCAGGAACCTGTTAAAATGAAAAATTCAGGAACTTTCCTTGTTTTTGGTTGCTTAAGTTCAGACAGTATAATCCATTTAAAAACATAATTTATTATTTCATTTAAATGTTGAATCTGTACCCCAAATACATAAAATACCATATGCAAAGCAGCCTTAGATCCAGAGGCAGGAGAAGTGTAGATCAGATGAAAGAACAGAGGAAAGCTAAGATATGCAGCCAACAAAATACTACAAGTAGAAACTAACAAAGACCTGGGATGATTACTGAAGAAAGTCAAGGGGGAAAGTACCAAGGTAGGATTCATGTTGAATGTTAAGAAAACAAAAATAATGATCACAAAAGATCTACAAGAGTTCATCTTAGTTAAGGAGAAAATTAAAATAGTCAAAGAATTTGTGTATCTTGGATTAAATATTGCTCAGAATGGAAACTGCAATCAAGAAAATAGAAGAATACTAGGAATGGGAAGGGCAGCTATGAAAGAAATAGACAAGATCCTAAAGTGTAAAGATATAACTCTGAATACTAAAGTAAGAATTGTCCAAGCCATTGTTTTCCGCATCACCATGTACAGATGTGTGAGCTAGATTGTGAAGAAAGTGGATAGGAATAAATAAATTCATTTGTGATGTGGTATTGGAGAAGAGTGCTGTGGATACTGTGGACAGCCAAGAAGACTAACAAATGGATCCTACAATAGCTCAAGCTCGAACTCTCTGGAAGCCAGGATCACTAAATTTAGGTTGTTGTATTTTGGCCACATCATGAGAAGGCAAGAATCATTGGAAAAGACAATTATGCTAGGAAAGGTAAAAGGAAATAGAGAGGAAGACCACTTGGCGGATGGTTGGACTCAAGAAAAGAGGCTATGGGCCTGAGCCTGCAGGATCTGACCAGAGCAGTGGAAGAGAGGGAGTCTTGGACATGTCTCTTCCACAGGATTGAGGGCAGTTAACAGCAGCAACAACAACCCCAAATACATCTGCATACTTTGTAGGACAGGAGATTTCTTAAATCATCATTGCCCAATTAGTGAAGACCCGCAAGCAAAAGGTGGCCACCTGTGTAAAAATCCATTTCTGGTTGTGTCATGGAGGGTTTTTTTCTGCTTCTTTTTGGAAGGAAGGTGGCAAGAAGAGGGGGAAGAAAGAGGATGTGAGTAAAATAGATGACAAGTATGGTGGTGGCTGACATGAGGAACAGAGAAAGGAAATAACAGCAAGAAGAAGAAGGAGATGCAAAGTGGTGATGGGAAAGGTGAGTGAGGATGAGGACTGTGAAAAGAGAGGTCACATTTTAGAGTGGTGGTGAATGTTCCCAACATTCTGGAGCTTATCTGTAAAGTTCTTAAACTATTTGGAATTTTTTTTAGATTTTTAAATTGTCAACATATAACAATTGGCAACAATCTTTTAACAATTATGAATAACAAAATAATAATGATATGAATATGATTATGAAGAAGAAAGGCACTGAGGAAAGTTTTCAAAGCCCACAGTGTTAATGAGGTTCTGATGTTGATCAGATTCTGGCACGGTTCAGTCTTGATGTAGAATGTCTTTCTGAAGTGCTTGGTGTTGTCACCTATCTGGAATATTTTAAAAAATAACATTTTTTTTTAAAAGCGCTGTAATATTCAGGAATGAACTAAAAGTTGAATACAATATACTATTTAAGAGGCAATGAAAAACTAAAAAAATTCTCAGAATAATGTTTTAGAGACTTGAGAACATAGAATAGCATGCAATAAAACCACATGGCTGCAAATGGTGGTAAGTTGTGAACCAGACAAGTGAGGCCACAATAGCTCAATAGGGAGCAGTGAGAGGGCCAGGGTAACACTGTCCAGGATACCCTCCATGGATAGCATTTACTGTTTGTTATCTTTTTTCAACTTAGTTATTTCTTTTTTAAAGTCAGAATTGTATGTAACTTCTGTTCTTCTAAATTCTTGAAGTGATCATCACCGTTTTTTCCACATTCCATTTTAATGTAGCATTTCTCCATCTGATCTCTTTCTCCGTCTGAGGGGTATGGACATTGTTTAGTTTGATCACATTGCTTCAGTTTACTTTGAGAGATTTTCTTGATTTTGATTTGACCTACTCCTGTTTTCTTCATGCATAGTCTTTTGCCACTTGGTTCCACCCTGGCACCACTTGGAGTTGATAGTCAAGCCCTTTTTAAAAAAATAATCTTCTTTGTTATTTCTGCTAGCTTTCTGAACAGCATCATAAAATATATTTAAACAGTACAAATACATCATACCACTGGATAAATAATAGATGAAGACTTGTTTTGTCAGTCCACAGATGTCCAATAATTAATGTGAATTGGCTTTTACTGTTAAGTTAATAAGGCCTGGTCATCCTCTAGTATCTGCTGCCACTATTATCATCATCATCATTATTTTAAAAAGCATCATCCTTGATTTGACTAGTTTTTTTTAAACTGTATTTTGACAAGAATACATTAGCAGAACACCTAAATTATGAAACAGTGACTGTGGTTTGCAGGAATAATCCAAAATGTGTGGGGGAAGGGAGGACAAGATCCTTGGTACAAGAAGAATTAAAATAAGCTGTGTAAAACTAACTGCACAAAAATCTCTAGGAAGTCAGAACCGAAGTACTCTTTTGTGTTCATATCAATTCATTCCCCGCTCTTGATTCATCTAAGTTAAATGAAAGATTTCACCCAGTGTTGTGTGAGCAGACTTCCCTTCCTTCTTCAGATTTTCTCTGGGGAGTCAACCTATTCTCAGTAGGATTTGGGGGCAAATCCATTTTACCAAAGGTGTCCATTCTGTTGATGGATGGGCATAATTGGATTTGTTTATTATAAGTACCCGCTCCCTATTCCTGAGCCAAAAGGCCGTCAGACCTTTTGCATATATTCTTGCATATACTGAATAAAAATAAGAGCATACCTTCCTGTAAGACTACCATTTAAAAGATACTGCATGAAAGAAAAAATGGATTGAGTATGGAGTTGAAGACTCCTGCAGTGAGGTTTATGACTTCTGTTACAGCCTGCTCTATGGATTTCTCCCATAGTAAGGTGTACAGGAGAGCCAACATGGTGTAATGATTTGAGTGTTGGACTCAACACTCAGTGTTGGACTTAGTGTTGGACTAGGACACTGGGAGACCAGGGTTTGAAGCCTCACTTAGCCATAAAAATGCACTAGGTGATCTTGGATAAGTCACTCACCTTAGAGGACAAACAAATCTTGCCAAGAAAACTCTGCGATAGGTTCACTGTAGCGAACCTAAGTCACTCTGGTCACTCAGCTTGCCTCCTTTCCCTTCCTATCCCTTCCAGGATTCAGTACTAGATTGAATACCAGACCAAAGCCCATCTGGCCCAGCATTGTGTTCCCCAGGTGCTTGTAGGCTGCCTTCTAGTAGGACATCAGCTCAAGTGTATCTTCTCCTCAAGTTCCCCAGCAATTGTGGCATAATAGTATACTGCTTTAGGTACAGAAGGCAGTGTGCAGCCATCATGCCTTGTAGCCATTGATTGCCTTATCTTCCACCATCTCTTCTGTTGTTAAAGATCTCAATGAATTGCAGAAAATTCTGTTTCTTTGCTTGTATTTGTGTGTGGTGTTTTGTCTCACTCTAGGCAGGACTTTGACGCCAGCAGATGTAGCAGAGAGCTGTCTTGCTTTTTAAAAAAATCTCAGCATGAAGCTCCACTCACACAAGTAGAAAATCCAAATGAGTGACAGAACCACTCCTGCAATTCCTGATGATCCCTGATGATTATTCCTGCCACCAGTAGTTGATAGAAGTTGTAGCCCAAAACACATGAGGGGCCCCAGATTTCTTATCCTAGGAAGATAATTCTATATTATTATAGATAGATTGACAACATGATTTCTGTATCTGTTGCATCAAAATTTAGGGATTTTAAAAAGTAGAAATGAAGTGATTTGTACAGTTTTGAGTTCTTGTTTAACTTGATGGGGTAATAATTTAGCTGACATGCTTAGCATGAAAATAGATTTTTAACACTATCATGGCAGTAAATGATAAAATGTTTATTATACTTTCAAAATAGACAACCAAGATAAATTATTAAAAAAACTTATTTGAAATGGGGCCTTTCATGGAATAATAGAATTGGAAGGGAGCCTAAGGGCTGTCTAGTCCAATTACTTCCCAGTAGTGGAATCTACAGTTAAAGCATTATGTTTTAAATATTTATTTATTTATTTATTTATTTATTCATTCTATCATTGGAAAATTTATTGTATTGCATTATTGACAGATGGCTGTCCAACCCATGTTTAAAACTTCTCTCTTCTCAAAGAAGAGATCACCACTTTCCAAGGTAGCCTGTTCCACTGTAGAATAGCTCTTTCTGTGATGAAGCTGTTCCTGTTGTTTAGTCAGAATTGCCTTTCTTGTAATTTAAATCCATTGGTTTGGGTCCTACCCTTGAGCAATAGAAATAAGTTCATTCCATCTTCTACACACCAGCTGTTCAGCTGTTTAAAGAGGACTATCAGATCACTTCTCAGTCTTCATTTCTCCAGGTTTAACATACTTCAATCCCTCACTCATTCTTTATAGGGCTATGTTTCAGACTTCCTGTTTGGTCAACCTTCTCTGGACACGTCCCAGCTTGTAGATAATCTTTCTTAAGTTATGGAGACCGGAGCTGGATACAGTCTCTAGAATTGCATTAGTTGTTTTTGCCTCATCATGCTGGTGACTCCTGTTTAGCTTGTGGTTGGCTCCCTTTGATGCTTTTCATACATGCTGCTATCAAGCCATGTACCACCTGCTCTGTATTTGCGCTTGTGTTTTTGTTGTTGTTTTGCTGTTATACGATTGTGCTTAATTTCTTTTAAGTTCTCATTTGAATAAGAGCTAAGATTTGAAAGTCTATCAGTAAAAATAACAAAGGCAAGCATTTTTTAAAAATAAATGCTATATGTCATTTAATTCCGAAAGATCAAGATATGAACATTCAGGTTTTAATGAAATGAAGTGCTGATGATCTTCTATTCTTTATGATATTACTCATTTGTGATTGAATGTAGTTGGTTTGGTCAGGCTTCAGTTCATGGAAGAAGTTATTTGTTGTTGTTGTGTGCCTTCAAGTAATTTCCAACATATATGACCTTATGGCCCTATTGTGGGTTTTTCATGGCAAGATTTGTTCAGATGGATTTTTGCCTTCCTCCGAGACTAGGGATGTGGTAGCTTAATGGTTAAGACACCAATGCTGACAGTGGTACGGTCAGAAAGTTGGCAGTTCAGTGCCCAAGCCCCATGTGACAGAGTGAGCTCCCGTCAGTGCCCCCAGCTTCTGCCAACCTAGCAGTTCGAAAGCACATAAAAGTGCAATTAGATAAATAGCCAGCAATAGGAATAGCAATAGCAAGTACATTTCTGTACCACTTATCAGTGAACTAGCACTCCTTAAGTGGTTTACAATGTGTAAGCCAATTGCCCCCAACAATGTGGGTACTCTTTTTAACAACCTAGGAAAGATGGAAGGCTAAGTGGACCTTGGAGCCCTCCTCTAGGATCGAAATTACAATGTTGTGGCTGCAGCCCTGGCATTTAACTACTGCACCATGAGGGCTCTTTCTAAGTACCACTTCGGTAGGAAAGTAACACCATTCTGTGGAGTCATACTAGCCATATGACCACCAGAGCCATCTTTGGACAATGCTGGCTCCCTTGGCTTAGTAACAAAGATGAGCACTGCCACCTACAGTCGGTTATGACTAGACATTCATGTCAAGGGACTACCTTTATCTTTATTTGAGGCTGAGAGAGTGTCATTTGCCCAAGATCACTCAATGAGGCTCCATGGCCAAGGAGGAATTTGACCCTGGCCTTCAGAATCATAGTCCAATGCATTAAAATACCTTTAATAAGTTAGATTAAGATTAAATTAGGCATGACAAACACCTACAGTGATTTTGTGTGTGTGTGACGGAGGTTACTGAAGCAAATAAATTATTTTGAAAGTGTATGAGCCATATCTAATATAAATCTAAGTTTGGAAAGGAACTGGGTAGGGTTTAAAATGGTGCAGACTTCACTATGCATTATAATGGCATGTATCCCTCTGACTATCAAGAGCAGTGTAAATTGTGTGAAGTAAGAAGACTATAGACAGATGTGTTGAATTTTCAAAACTGATTGTAGAATTGAGGTTTTCTTTCTTAGTACACTTCCTCTCTTTTTGTAGAATAAACCGCAGTATTACTAACAAGAAAAGCAGCCTTTAGTGCTGGATGGCTGTTTTGTCTTCTGAGGATATCCAGCCCATGAATGACAGCAGCTGATAGAAGCATAGTGTTTCTGCTATGCTAGAATGACAACAAGAAAACTAAAAAAGAAGAAGCCTGGAGACACAGTGCTAGTTGCCATGTTTTAGCTCTAAAAATAACCTACCCCTGATTTCCCTGTATTGTTGTTGTTTGTAAGATAAAATAAAAAATGAAAAATAGTATAGAATCTATTCAGAGTGAAGAGCAAGAGGGATATAATAACAGTGTTGTCAGATACTGCTTTTAAGTGATACCATTTTTTCTAGGGTAGTAACTGATTATGGAATACTATAGCGTGCAGACCCCTGGGAGCCTGTGGTGTCCTCACAGGAGATCCGCTAAGGCTTGAAGAAACGTTGCAAGCTTTTAGAATTAAAATAGAAAGAAACATGGTAAAACATGCTACAACTGGTTGTAACCATGAAAATGCAATGGGAGCCTCATTTGAAGTCTCTCTGCTAATACTAAGAACTGGAAAATAGCTGAAGAACTTATATTATCTGTCGCAAAAATCATGATTTCTGTATTGATCAACTAAAAAGCTGCCAAGGACCTTTCCTTAATATCTTTGTCAGATGACACAGTTAAGAGGCAAATGGATGATTTGTCAGCCAGTATCAAGGAATAGTTATTCGAAAAAATTTGTATTTCTCTGTATATTGCACTGCAACTGGATGGAAGTACAGACATAACAAACAAGGCAACCTTTATTGTGCTATGTTAGACATGAGCACATGAGGAATATTTTCAAAGACTTACTGTTAATCTTATCATCGGTACTCACTACAGCTGAAGAATTACTAAACAGCTTAATAGTGTTAATATCATCTCATGGCATGGATTGGTTGAAATGCATTGGAACGAATCCAGATGGGGTACGAGCAATGTCTGGAAAGCTTACTGGACTTACAGCATGGATTAAGAAAATCATACTGTCAGTGACTTGGTACCATTGCTGAATCCATAGGGAATTCTAGTTGCTAATAAGATATCAGAAAAGCTAAAACAGACCTTAGATGAATAAGTCAAAATTGCTGGTTTTATGAATGACAAATCACTTAATTCAAGACTTTTTGAGCAGCCTTGAAAAAGTTGGCAGTTTGAACACCATCAGCTTTTTCTACACCGTCACAAGGTAAAGCTTTTTTCTTGTTTTGGAAATCGAGAGATGAGATAACTGGTGCATCCACACTGCAGAAATACTGCAGTTTGAGACCACTTTAAATGCCATGGCTCAATCCTATATAATCCTGGGATTTGTAGTTGTGGCACCAGAGCTCTATGACAGAGAAGGCACAAAACTACAAATCCCAGAATTCCAGCACATTAAGCAGTTTGACAAAATGTTTCATTTTTGTATAAATATGATGGCAGTGTTGAGTTTTGGCAGAATGTTTAGTATGGTAGAAGCTAGGATGATATTGCTGTTGTTAGTGATGAATGTGATGACATTCTACCCCCTAAATAGCTTGGGGTCTTGAGACTTGGCACATGTACCTGTACACACCTGCCTAGGGATTGTGGTCTGCTGAAGGGGCCCTTCTCTGTGTCTCACCAGTAACACACTGTGGAGAATCCAGGAAAAGAACCTGATTGCTGCCAACACTTATGTCAAATAAAAACATGGTCCTTGGAGGTCTAATAGATTTCATCCAAATTTGTACATTTGCATAGTTTTAAATTGTTTTAAAACCATTTAAAAATTTGTTGTTAGTTTAAAATTAGTTTTTTTTACTGTTTTAAATTTGTTAAATTGGTTTTATTATACAGTACAGTGAGATTTTTGTATATATTGTATATAGGGTGCCCTGATGGTACAGTGGTTAAATGCTGGTACTGCTGCCATTCACAGCCACAAGGTTGTGAGTTCCACCCCAGGCAGGAGCTCAGTGTTGACTCAGCCTAGCATCCTTCTGAGGTGGCTAAAATGAGTACCCAGCTTGTTGGGAGCAATTAGCTTACACTTTGTAAACTGCTTAGGGAATGGTTAAGTGCACTGATAAGCGGTATAGCAATGTACTTGCTATTGCTATTCCTATTGCTGGCTATTTATCTACTTGCACTTTTATGTGCTTTCGAACTGCTAGGTTGGCAGAAGCTGGGGGCACTGACGGGAGCTCACTCTGTCACATGGCGCTTGGGCATTGAACTGCCAACTTTCTGACCTTATTGCTAAATAAATATTGCTATTGCTAAATAAATATTTTAATAAATAATTTAAAAAAACTCCAAGGAGGCTGGGAGTATAGTGGCAAAGTGAGAGTTCTGTGTTTGAACAGTATGGTTGATATCATATACAGTTGGCCCTGAAATTCAAAGGAGTTAGGGGCACACGATCACCACAAAAGGGGAAAAACCATGGCCAGCTTTAAAAAACAAACAAACAAAAACCCTGAGGGAACACTTCTCTAGACATCAGTAGGTATTCCAGGGCAATTCTTTGGTCAGCGTCCAGCAGACGTTGGTCATGGAATCGTGCTGGAGGACCTACAAATGCCTAGATGGAACATATTTTTTCAGTCATGTGTAGGGCAGCAGCAGAGGTGGTGGCAAATATAGTAATCCATGAATATTTAACTCGCAAATGTGGAGGGACAACTGAACTTCTCTCCCTTTGTATGTATGTTTAACTGAGGATTGCATTTTATGCATCTGATGACGTGGAGTCTGCAGTAATAAAAATAAAGAAAAAATTAAAATAAACTATGTCTTTGCTACAACCGTAGTGTATCTAGAGACAGACGATGCTGGCTTCTCAGCGCCTCTGCTCTAAATCAAGACTGGACTTGATTGTGGACTTTGGAGTAGACAGTTGCCTGAGTCTTCACCTGTTCTCTAGCTTTTGGGGATGGAATGCAGGTGAAAACAGATGTTTCAGTGCCACAATTTACAGAGTCTGCAGTATCTGCTTGCACGATGGCCAGTCTGACAGGTCAACATTTTTGGATGTGGTTTCTTCCCTTCCCCATAATTTTTTTACCATGCTGGATGAAAAGTTCTGGGAGATCTCAAGAGCTTGTGCAACTTTCATAACATTTTAATGGTCTGATCCTAATTGAAGATATTACTCAGTTTTGCATCTTGTTTTTGTTTATAGAGAAACACAGACTTTTGGTATTTGTAGAATTAGTTTTTGCTATGGATTGACGAGTTAGAAAATCTAGTTTAAGCAGGTTCATGGAATGAAAGTTATCTGTCTCACCCTTGGACACCAACTACTTTCTCTGAAAAATTCACAGAAGGTTGGAGAGGTGTTCTTCTTAACAATACATGATTGGGCATCAGAGCTGCTGTTGGAGTACACAACTACACCAAATCTCTGACTAATTTGAGGATGGTTCTTGCTTCCTCCAGCAGCCCATTGTAGCCTTTCCTGAACTATTTCAAAAGATATCCAGCCTTCTAGGAAAGCTTGTGTGTGTGTGTGCGCATGTGGTGTGGTGGAGGGAAGGAATCCATTAAAGCCAACGGTACTTAAGGTCCCACAGTTTTTGGCATCTGTGGGGTGGTGGTCTGGAACAGAACCCATGCAGATATGAAGGACCGACTGTACTCTCTTTTTTAGCTTTTATTCTGTGTCCCAATAAAAATATTCTAAAATAGTTTTAAAATCTGCACAGCTCATACAGTACTTTCACTTCAGATTTTTATTTATGGATACAGGATGCCCTGCTTAGATTTATTTATGATAGTATGTATCTACCTACAGTATGTAATGATGCTTAGCTCTTTATTAAAGAGACAAACATAACAGAATTGTGCAAACTTCTAAAAATAGCTGCATTTTCTTGAGATTGACTGTGAAAATTATTTTCTCTGTTCCATTTTGTTGTACTGCTGCAAGCTTGATTATAACTGGAAAAAACTGGAGCATCCACTGAAGCCTGGTAGAAGAGAATTTAGGGAACAGAACTTAGGGAATAACTGTACGGGATAACAGAGATGACCAGCTAGAGTTAAGCATCTTTTTAATACTTTTTTTTTTAAAAAATGTCATCAATGACAGTGGTGAATTTGCATTTCTTCCATGGTCACATCTGGACCTATTCAGGGATGCTTTAGTTGAATGGTAAAGATATATTCATTTATTAGTTTACTGTTACTTTCTCATGCCGTGAATCTGTAAACCAAAGTTTTGAAATTCTTATTTTTTGAGAAATAATATTCATGGCCTGGTGTGTTGTGTTGCTTGTTCTGTTAAAAAAAAAGGTCATGTTATGTCACTGTTTCTTTGTTAACTGAATAAAATTTTAAAAAATTAACAAGAAACCGCCAACTGCTCAGCTTTAAAGAAGCCCTCTTTTCAGGTTACGTTTTTCAGTTAACTAGATCCTATATAAATGAAGAGAGTTAATTTATATATGGTGATGCTGCCCCCTTTAGGATTAAGTAATTGAAGCAAGCAGTTGCAGAACTTAATAGTGCTGTAGAATTATTCAGACTGGATAATCTTAACTTTTAGTTAGAGACAGCAGAAGAAAAAAAGATGCTGTAGAAATATAAACATAAAGGGTTGGACTCAGAGGAATCCTCCCCATTGAAAAAGCTTCTTTACCAAGCAAAGGCTTCCATGAATGGACAGTGGGGAGATGATGTTCGTAAACTTTCTTGGTATGCTGGAGAATCTGCCAGTCTTGAAGCTGACTTTCAGTCATCCTCAACACTCCATCTCTTTCCCTTTTCCTAATATTCTCTGCACACAGAAATACCTAAATAGGCATAGTCTTTTGCAATGTCACTCTTCAGAACTAAAGGGGAATGTTTGGGATCATTTTGTTGCTGGCCTGACAGAGACACAATCCCCAAGATTTAAATTTTAGACAGTGTCCAAAAATTTGTTGTTGTTTCTTTTTTTGAAAAGAATGCCTCTCTGCTCCAGAGCATTAATTTTACTTACCATTTTCTGAGTAGAGGACTGTCACTGAATCTTCACTGCACCCAGAAGCATGGCTCAGTTATGCGGATAATCCCAAGAGTTAAGAATCATCCCATCACTGAGTGGTGCTTCAGAACATAGTAAAAGCATGATAGTCATGTAATTAGTTAGCAGAGATTGAGTAAAATTAATGAGCTGAGGTAGGACAGCATATTTTCAGAAAATATTTCTAAAGAGTTTTTAACATATTGTGATTAGATGTGGATGTAGTTGCCATTAGATTGAGATGCTAAGGCAAGGGTGGGTGATATTAGTAAATCTTGGAGGCCACTTTAGTCCTCCATGACTTCCCATGGTCTGCATCCCCACCAAAAATGTGTGGGCTTTCTTGCCTCCTCCCAATGGAAGTAACTAAATTCATTTCTACCTTTAAAAAACAACAGGAAAAGCACCCATTCAGCAAACCAAGGCCCTGCCAGCAATTGCTGTAGGAATAGGGAAATGGAGTTATTCTTGGTTTTGAGCTTTCATTTTCTGATTGTGGTGATGTTGTGTGTGCTGCCCTCATGTTACTTGCCCCTGCAAAAAGTGTATCTTTAGCTAGATACTGTATTTTCTGGTGTATAAGACAACTGGGCATATAAGACGACCCCCAACATTTCCAGTTAAAATACAGAGTTTGGGATTCAAATGCTTATGACATGCAGGTACTTAGCAGAAAAACTGTCACTTATAAACATAAAGCTGTTTGTCATCAAGCGTGTAAACATAAAACAGTGCAAGTTGATTAATACGTGTGTGTGTGTGTGTGTGTGTGTATATATATACACACATATACACACACACATACAGACAGACACACACACACACACACACACACGTATTAATCAACTTGCACCCCCCATTTCCTAGTGAGAGCCACTCCTCCCGCTCTTTCTTTCTTTCTTTCTTTCCTGCCTTCCTTTTGGAAGGAGGGGAGTGAGAGAGCAGGAGAGAGTGAGAAAGAAAGAAAGAAAGAAAGAGGCAGGTGACCCAAGGAGAGGGCTGCTGACCAGGGAGAGGGCACCCAGCCATGGAGACCCATTGGGTGACCTTGGCCAAGTCCCGCTGTCTCAGCCTCAGAGGATGGCCAGGGCAAACCAAACACTTTTGCAAGAAACTTCCCAACAAAGAAAGCCAAGGCGCTGGCGTCCACCAGTAAACGGGTGCCACGAGCAGGGCTTCTGCAGCACAGAAAGAAGCCCCGCACCGCCGACGCCATCCCTCCTCCTCACTTGCTGATGCCCCCGGAGGAGGAGGAGGAGGAGGAGATGGGCTATAATCCCTCGCCAGCCGCATCACGGCGGTCCTCTGAATGGAGGAAAATACGGTAACTGGTATTACTAAAAGAGTGATACACACAAGCAAATAGCAATAACTGGTATTTAAGTGGCAAAGAAATAAATGTTATTGGTACTGGTTGGACATCAGAGAGGAGGCCATTCCACAACAAGAGTGCTATAGCTGAGAAGACCTTGTCCCCATGTCCTTCCTCAGTATATTGCCCAGACTGTACACTGAGGAGGATCCCTCCAGCAAACCTCTGTCTTTGCCAAGCACGCCTTCACATGTCAACATTTCAAGCTGTTCAGGCCATAAAATGTTATCACAGGCACTTTGAATTCAGAGTGGAAGCATATTGGCAGTTGGCGTGATTCTTTTTAAGATTGGCATTATGGTAATATGGTCTATATGGTAATCCACTCATCTGTCTGGATGCGTTGTTTTGAATAAGCTGCAACATCTGGATCCTCTTCAAGAGTAGCCCCATTTCAGTAGTTTGTGTGACGATTGGCAGAGAATGTACTACTGTAGTGGGTTATATCTATCCAGGAAAGGTTGTAGCCAGGAGACCAAACAAATCTGATGCCAGGACCTAGAGCCATGGAGTTCATTTAGACTTCCTGTGACCAAGATGGATCCATGACTATTCTCATATAACATACCTGTTCCCTATGGGGAATGTACCTCTATCCAGTGGGATTCAGTGTCAGTTTAGTAGCCCTGATCCAACCCATTGCAGTATTCAGGCATTGGTTCAATACCTGCAAAGCCCCAGCTGACCACAATAACATGGAAAAATAAAGCTGAATGTCATCAGCATACAGATGGATAGGGAGCAACAGTAGCCTCCCACCGGAGGGCTTGGAGGGCCCTGTCCCTGCTGCACCCACTCCCACAAAAGGGTTTTGTTTGTTTTTTGGCCCCCAAAAGCTGTCTGGGGATAAGGGTGGCATTTTCACTATGCCTTTGGGCTTTCCTGAGCCATTTTAGGCCCTGCCTCAAAATTGCCTCTTTTGGGCCGAAATTGGCCCAGGGAGGATGCATAACATGGGGGGGAAATGCCCTCCACACTCCCTAGAGGGATTTTAAGGACATTTTGGAGCAACCCTCCCTTCAGTGGTTATTAAACTGTGTCTATACGATCCATCAATAATTCTCTCATACAATAAATTATTCAACCTCCTTTCTACAAGATACACTTAATAGTCAAAATCAGAACTTATACAATCATATGTTCCCTACAGAAACTGAAATAAAGCATTAATATATATTTAATCATAATTATAAATATATATTTAATAAGTTTTAATAATCTTTATCCACTGTTGGTATTACTCCTCACCTAAGTTAAATTATAGAGCCAGTGTGGCATAGTGGTGTGAGTATTGAGCTATGACTGGAGATCAGGGTTCAATTCCCAGCTCAGCCATGGAAGTCACTGGGTGACCTTGGTTATATTGCATCCTCTCAGCCTCAGGGGAAGGCAACGGCAAGCCTCCTCTCAACAAATCTTGCCAAGAAAACCCCATGATGGGGTTAGGGTCAACATAAGTTGGAAAAAAACGTGAAGGCACACAAAACACACACACACTAAATTAAGCACCTTGCCTCTCAAATGTAAATACTTTTACAGGTTCAGATTCAGTATCCTTATCCGGAATTCCAAAATCTGAAATACCCAAAACCATCCACATGGGAGGCTGAGATAATGACACCTTTGCTTTCTGATAATTCAATACACAAAACAAAATATTAAAATATATGTATAAAATTACCTTCAGGCTATATGTATAAAGTGTATACAAATCATAAATGAATTTCATGTTTAGATTTGGATCCCATCTCCAAGATAACTCCTTAAGTATATGCAAATATTACAAAAATAAATATTAATCCAAAACACTTCTGGTTCCAAGCATTTTGGATAAATATTTATTAAACTCATCATATCACTCCTCCCAATTTTCCATTTTATGTCAGTCTGTCGTAGTATTACCGAACCACCCACAGAAAAAAATTAACCCTTCCCTTCATTTTTAATATAAATCTTTTAACTCCTTTTAAATTACGATTTTTCTTTTTTTAATTTTCTTAAACTATTTCTCTAGACATCCCACTCTCATATTCATATCTTTTCTAGATGTCCAAGCCACCAAAACTCTTATAAATAAACCTTAACCTTTCTTAAACCAATATACTTTGTTTTATTATCCATTCCTTTAAACTACATTGATGTCAGATAACAAGACCCACTCATATTAACATCTTAAATCTGGAAATCCTTATTTCTTTACTCCTACCTACTTAAATTTAACTTTTGGTATTTTGCCAACTCTTTGAAGTTGCATAAATTGGGCACTTGTCCCCAAATTACATAAAATCTGGGTTGTGGAGGGGGACATCCTTCCATAAGAAAAAATTCTGTTGATCTTAATGTTTTTATTCTAATTTTTTCTCCTTCTAAATAACAAAAGTAAAAACCAAATATCATTATTGTCCCACCCTCCACTCGTCACCAACCTCTCCAAACTCAAGGCTGCTTCTCTGCTCTGCATTACCCATGATTTTGCCAACCTTTTCCCACAACTCCCCCAGGATCACCTCCAGATTTCCAAAATCCTGGGTCAAAGATGCCAGGTAGATCCAGTTGTTTTTAACAAGATAGTTAAACAAAGAAAGGATGATTTCTGGCTTAGTGTCAGCGAGATGAACAGATAGAATTTACCTGCAGTCCCCTTTCCCCCTTCTCGTCAACTGCTACAATTCTTGCAAGCTTGAGGTTCAATGAGGTTCAATTCAATGAGGTTCTCTTTGCCCCTTGTGGATGATCTCCATGCTTTCCCCTTGTACAAGGAGAGAATTACCAGTTGGAACATGCCTCCGAGCTTGTCACTGCTGCAGTTTTCCCTTCCATGGAGCCCTGCGAAGGGATGTTACCCAGCCATTACCAACACCTGGAAGATCAGATACGATATAGTGGGCCCATGTTATCTGCTGGGGTTTGGTTCGAAGGCCCTCCGTGGATACCAAAATCCGTGGATACTCAAGTCTCATTAAATCTGTTGTACGCCGCCCCGATTGCCGTGGAGAGGGGCAGGTTATAAATAATAATTATTATTATTATTATTATTATTAAATTCAATGAGATAGTAAAATGGTGTCCATTACATAAAATGTCAAAAGCAAGGTTTGTTATTTAGAATTTATACATTTTTAAAATATTTTGAAGTCATCCATGGATTAAAAAAAATCTGTGGATACGGAGGGCCTACTGTACTTTGGAATTCCTTATGAATTCATGAATTCAGTCAGACATGGTTGAAACAGCTGATCATGTGCCCAATTTAAGTTGCCTATATTATAAGGGTATTTGTTTCCAGTGTATGAATCCGATTTCGGAAAGGTTCTTTTTTCTTTTTTCAGATTCCTGAAGAGAATCAGTATTAAGAGTTACAATTTTTTTGTTTGTTAGCATGTTCCACTAGGAGCAAGTTCCTCAAATCCCATCAGCTCACTCTAATCCTATTGAATGGTGTTTGGTATTAATTTAGAAGTTTGTTGTTGAATTGCCACTTAGGTATATATACAGGAATTCTGCCTAGGAGCTGTCAGTTAACTTGGTTTTTCTACTATGTTCTGCTTTTTGTCCTTTTTATGACTGATCTGTGATTATAATAAAGTTGATTGAGACTGCAGTCACTGTGACTCGGTGCCTCCTCCTCCCATCATTTAGACCTGGTTCAGTTAAAATACCATAATCAATGGTATCAAAAGCTGCTGATTGATCCAGAAGAAGCAACCAGATAGCACTTTCCTGCTGTTCCCTGGTGTCTGTCAGTCAGTCAGTCAGTTACAGCATTTCAATTTCCTATCCTGGCATGAAACTAGTCAGAAATGGCTCCATATAATCTGTTTATTCCAAGAACATCTAAAGTTGCTCAAGCACCTTGCCCACAAGAAGGTAATAGCAAAACATATTCCTACGTTGGGAGAGGTCCCCATCAGGGGAGGGTTCATTTTAGCCTTTTTTGAAGTGGTTTGCAGATGGCTAAGAATCACATTTGCACATGGTACAAGCATCTTGCCTACATAATCTGGCTGTAATAACTAAAACTGATTCCTCCAAATCTGTCCAGACTATGCACTGAACACTTCCTCAGACTTTGTGGTAACATGGTGTCACGTTCTGAGGGAATATGAACAATTTTCTTGTCAAAGTACCTGGCAAATTTTTCACCAGGGGTTCCATTCCTTATCTCTCTCTCTGTTTGTCTTAATTGGCTTGCAATAATTTTGCTGGGTGGCCAGTTGAGAATGCAATACTAGAAACATAATACCATATATATATTTTTGACCACTCTGTATAAAAGGCACAATGAAGAATCCTTGCTGGTCTTTGATTGCATTTGCTCAGAGACTTATGCCACTTGCACTTCTGCCATCATTAGGAATAGTAATGACCTTACTTATTTCTTATGTCTTTTAAGTAACAATATTTTTTTTTGGGGGGGGGGCTCAAGTTGATGCTGTGGGTGATATTGTTGGGCCTGTCATTTTGCTCCTAGAGTAATATTGTTGTACTGCTCCTAAAGTCAAATTAATAATCAAACATTGCTTTGGTGTTTCAGTCACCTCCCTGACATCTGATGGAAAGGAGTGGTAGAGTTGGGTGTCGTGATAGACAGAGGAGATGGAGGGCCTGCCCACCCTGAGGATTAGTTTACCAAAGGACTTGGGATGTTGGAAAGGAAAGAAGAAGAAAGAGTTATCAGTTTAATGGCTAGGGATTTGGTGCTAGTGGAGGGATTGCAATTGGATGTTTGGGACAGCTGGAAGAAGGGAGTTCAGTGAGTAATAGATATGAACTGTCACTGTGACTGTGGCTGCATCCGCTCTGCAGAAATAATCTTCATATCCACTTTAGCTGTCATGGCTCAATGCTATGCAGTTCTGGGAACTAGTTTTGTGAAGCATTTAGCCCTCTCCATCAGAGAGCTCTGGTGCCATAACAAACAGCAGTTCCCAGAATTCCATAGCATTGAGCCATGGCAGTTAAAGTGGTGTCAAACTGGATTATTTCTGCAGTGCGAATGCAGTCTCTGACAGAAGAGAGGTAGCCAGCTTGGTTTCTGTATGTTATAAAGAAGCCTTATAATAATGAACCTTTTATTTTTGTCTTACCTCTGTCTGAGCTGATTTCTTTCAGGGAACTTTCGAGGTGTCAGCCATGTACCATCAGAGATTCTGAAACTACACATTCCTGTCTATATTAAGAGTCACCTTAAGTTCCCAGTAGGGAACCCTGGGAGGAGGTTCGGAGGAGATTAGATGACTGATAGAGGCCCAGGGTGAAAAGTAAGCAAGTAACTTGGAAGGCGATTCTGTCACAGGTGTGACAGTGGCTTCTTATTCTATGGGAGTTAAACAGTTGGCAGCTGGTGCTGCTGTTGGGAATGGTTTCTCTGTATAATATGCATACATTTGAAACGTTAATTGCCAGAATTTATCTCTTGGTTCAATAGCTATTTGAGCCAAGTATTCATGCTTTTTATATACCTCTGTGAGCTGTTTAGTTATGTATATAAGAAAAAAAGGGCATGTATATAAATATAAATATATAAATATGCACATATATCTGCCAGTTGAGGATAACCCTTAATATGCTGGATGCAAGGAACTTTACTAGTCCATGAAAATGTATGCCATACCACATCTGTTAGTCTTTTAAGATGCCACAAGACAAGCCATTGTCTGTTACATGCTGTGCGTTTTTAAAGTGTTGTGTTTTTTTTGGCAGGAATGTAGGGAAGAGTTGCAATAAAGGCATAATTTATTTATATCTTTTTATTTTACTTTTTGCAAAAACTAGATGGTATAAAACATTGAGGGATTGGAGTGGGTGGGTGGGAAGGAACATTTAAAGCACTAATCTACTAGTGTCTCTGATGCTGCCTATTGCTTGTCCCATTTTACTTATTTTCAGTAGTCGGATTCCACATGGATTTTAAAGTAGGGCACAGATGCACCTTTGGTGTTTAATGCATGTGCATAATTATAAGTGTAAGATCACAGTAAATAATTCATGTCAGATGGGGGCTTGGTGCTTATAATGAGATCTCATGGGCAAACCTGGAATGCTTGGCTCTTTTCAAATACATGCAACATTTTATACTGCCTGTTAGATATTAGATAAGGGTGATAAAAATCTCAGTAGCTAAGAATGAAATGGGAGAGATTCTGTATAACATGTAGTTTGTAACTCTGATATGAAAGAGAAATCTAAGCAAAATAAGAAGACCAAAATAAATCAAGTTGTTAGTTGCAGTCATAGCTGACAAGCTAGCTCATATTCGGTGGAATCTCTTGTGATTCTCTAGTTTTAATATAAGCACATAAGCGAGAACTTGAGAGGGGCAGCTGTAGCATCTTTAAAGACTTAAACTATTTTATTGTAACACAGGATTTTATGTGGGAAACCTTGAAGAGTGTGAGCTGATGGCATTGTTTCAGTGCACACTGGTTTGTTGTGTACATAGAAAGGTCAGGCTGAAGATATTCTACTACCTACAACTTTTTAGTTCTGGAAATACCTCTAATTAAAAGTAAATAACATATGGTGTATCACTGTGATCTCTGAGTTGTATCTTGGCCATCTGCTGTATCTGTAACTGGACTTGTGTTTTGCATGCTATGAGAATCTGTTCTCCCTTAAGAGAGTTTTAGTAGTTGGTTGCTAATAATGTAAAACAGTACAAAATTTATTAAAATAATTTCTTTACATGGCCTACATATTGGAGTACAGTATTAAACAGTATTGCGTGTGGGCAGAATTAGTTCCAGATATAAAATAATTTTATTCAGCCAAAGAAGGAAAGAAGGTAGGAAAGAAACAATTTGTATCAAATGTTCCTATTATTAGTCAGTCTGGGTTTAGCATGCATGAGGCAGAACAAGCCCAAGTAATAATTTAGGTTCACACTTTCCCCCTTCCCCTGCATTGTTTATATAATTTTCAAAGAATTCAGTTTGTGATCTGTTAAGCATAGATGGTGGTTTAAAACAACTTGTGGCTGGATACAGAGGCCAGCTTTATAATTTGTGGCCTAAATTTGTCTTGTTCAGAAAAAAAACCCAGATGATTTCTGCTTTGAACATAACATGAAGGCATGGTCCTTTGAAAGTGAAATTAATCCCTAGCAAAGTCCTCCCAGATGTGTGGGTGGGCATGAAGAGAGTGCCTGACCCAAGGCTTTGGTTGAACTTGATCCTGTGCATTGGCATACTGCTGTGCTGTGATTTAGATTTAGCTGCAAATTGCTCCTCTACCTTAGAACCTGTTAGCATTGCTTTTGTTTTACATGAGCTTTTAATACTGCTTCTGGGTTTGAGAGATACGAATAAGCAAATAATTTACCCAATTCCCTTGATAACATGACTGTGTGTTAATATGCAAGAAGATTTTAAATCACCTTAGAGAATACAAGACTACAAGGTGCTACAAGATCCTTTTGTATACTGATCCAGACTAGCACAGCTATGTCTTTGAATTCTAATATCTATATGCCAGTCATTCCAAATTGGACATATTGTGGTATGTGCAAGACATAACTGTACATTCTCAGTTCAGCTTTATAATGTTACAGCACATCTTTCCCTAGCATTTTCTTCCTATGTTCTAAGGCCTTGGAAGGGTAGATACTACAAATATATGGGATTTATTTGGCTTTAACAAATTCTTTTCAGAAATAGTCAGGTATTAAAGTAAACTAAAAAAAAATAAAACACTTAAAGAAAAATAAAGTCTACACATATTGTGTGAAGCATTTCAGGTGTGCCTGTGTGTAGTTCTCTGCACTTCTGAATAGTTTGTGTTTCAAATAAGTTGAGGTAATGAAATGGTCCAAAAAGCATTGTCTTCGCTTTTGAAATATGAAAGTTAACAACTTGGCCTTTGTCAGTTAGAATAGCTGTCTGTAGCTGGTTCAGGAGAATCAGCATGTATACTAGCCTCTGACTTGTGATTGTGTGAGTGGGATCTTCTAGATTGGCATGGATAAAAGATACGGAATTTGATCTCTTGAGATTTTTAGTAGTAGATGGTTAATGTAACCTAATTCAAGAATTCTTAAAATAATGAATATTGCAGTAATAAACAAGATAGATTTCTTGGTTTCAACCTCTCTGGTATGCACATAAGGAAAAGATTGTAAGTATTTATTCCCATTTTTGATCAACCACATCTTGTTGTTCCAGCAGAATGTGACAGATTGTGGTTAATTTGATTGATTTATTTGTAACAAGCTAACTTCAAACTATGCTTATGCAGTTGATGCGTTTGTACATGATTAAGACGAATCAGAGTTTATGTTTTGGATATAATGCTAAACTTCAATTAAATAATAATGGAAGTGAAACTTTATATCAGGGGTAGGCACCCTTTCCCCTTTAAGGGCCGAGGGACTTCAGCTCCCAGAATCCCAGGAGCTATTGGCCAACATGGGACTATTGGCCAACATGGCTGAGGCTTCTGGGAGCTGAAGTCCTTCGGCCCTTAAAGGGGAAAGATTGCCTACCCCTGCTTTATATTCACTTTTGCACTAAGTGGAGAGGAGTAGCTCTTTGTATGCTTTTTCTATGCTGGCCAGAGAGTAGGACCAGAGGGTAGTTACAGGAGAGTAGATTTTGATTGAACATGAGAAGGAGTTTCCTGCCAGTAAGGGATGTTCGACAATGGAACCAAATACCTAGAGAGGTGGTGGAATCTCTTTCTTTGGATATCTTCAAAAGCACTACTTGCTGGGGGTGCTCTTGCTGGGTTTCTTGCTTTGTGTGTGTGTCTGTGTGTTGTGGACTCAAGGGGTCCTTTCAGTTCTATGAATCTATGGAAAGGATGAACAGTTAGGCACCATGGGGAAAATATTGGCCTTTTAGTGATCAAATTTTGAAAATGTGACACTATAGATTATGTTTGTATTGGATACTCAGGAATGCAGTGTTATCATCTGGCTCCAAGAGTGGTGAACCTTGATTGTGTATGGATGATTGCATGCCTGTACATATTGTTAGCTTATTGTTACCACAGTTAGCTTGTTTCCAAAACAGTGGCAGACCACTATGAGTAGTTATATCACTATTTACTAAACATTTATTTTCTTAAACGTTTATTTTCTTGTATTCTTTACTAGATAGGAGTTGTTAGTTCTTGCTTCTAAAATTTTGTAAGCACTTGAACATTACAGAGGACATCTTGCTCTTGTTCTAAATAACTGCTCTATAGTAGGTCCTTCTTTTATCCTATGAAACAGTTAATAATATTTCTTTCCAGTAAGATGTTGAAATCTATATTCTTTCCACACATTTCTAATATTGGTTTGAGAAAAATAACCTAATTTTTTAAATTGTGCAAACAAAAATACATTTGGAATAATGCATATGGACACTGTGTATACTTGGGAAAATATTCATAGAAATGCTTTATCTAATGGAAAATTGCTTGCAGAAATGCATCGTTTTGAATGTGTATGGAAATGTGTACACTTGAAAAGTGTATACATTTTGAAAGACAGATTTGAAAAATACATAGTTTTTGCAGAGACTAAATAGCATGCAGTCCAGTATGGAAAAATAGTTAAAAAATGAGAATTTGTCAGGAAGCAAGTTTGCTGTCACCACTTCTACGTAGCATGCTTGATTGTGCTGTTAAAATGGAAAAATGTAATAATGGCATTACAGTAATGCACCGTATTTATATATTTGAAATTATGGCTGGGCTTGGTAGCCAAGCATTAGTGTATACTGTCCATGTGTGAATTCCAGTCCTGTCACAATAGTGTTGCAAAATAGTCACATTAAAGATGTGCTTTGTGCACCAGTTCTGCATTCACATAACTTGGAAGCCCAAGTGAACTCAGTGGAATTTGTCTGAATAGGCATGTGTAGGATTGCTTTTTTGATCTGTGTATAAGCTCTTCAGGGAGGACACAGGCTAAGTAGTTGCCAGCTAAAAGAAGCAGCAGTGCTAAAGGAAGCATTTAAAAGGGCACAGAGGGGAAGGTAGAAGTATGTATAATCTTTCGTATGTATAATCTTTTGCTTATAGAACTATTGAATATTACACACAGAGAAAGTGTGTAAAATGATGATGCACACATTGTGAAAATAGTTACTTTGTTGGTTACCAAAATTACTGGTGTTGCTTAAGCTTAAAATAAACCAAAATGTAAGAACTAATTGCTCCAGATAAATAATTTGTGTAGGGTTACTCTATGGATGAATAAACACAAGGCAAGTCAAAGAAGAAGGCTTATACATACAAATGTGTGCATATAATTCCCCACCCCTAGCATATTTCTTTCAGTCTTGAAGAAGTGACCTACATTTGGTTTGCTTCTGGCTATCTTGAATACCATCTGACTGTAGTGCATTTTCTTTAAATGGAAAATATCAGAAGAATCTTCTTATCTTTATAACCAAGTCAGCCATGGTAGCTGAATTAAAATACTAATTGAGGACAGTATCAGTATATAGCTACATATGTGCTCATTCAATTTTGTTTGTCTTATTGATAATGAAAGAAAGGTTTCACACAATTATAGTTTTGCTGCTGTTAATGTGCTTGTCTGAGTAGCATAATTTTGTAAATTAGTAGGGAAGTTACCTATAAAATAAGGAATAGTGACAGCAAAAATTAAGTGAAAGTTGGCTACTTGTTGCAATCTGCCCTCTTTATGAAACACAGTGTACTGTTTGAACCTTTTCTGCTGATACCAGGAATGAATACAACCTCTTTACTTCCCATGTCTTTAGTAGATTGCCACTTCTCTACATTTTCATCTATGCAATTGTTAGAAAAATAATAATTTTATTTTCTGATAAAGACTACTGTATATACTCAGCTATAAGTTGATCTCATGTGTAAGTCGAGGGCAAGCTTTGGAGCCAAAATTATGGATTTTGATATGACCCATGGATAAGTTGAGGGTAAAACGACTAAAGGAAAATGGTGCCAAAGAAGTTGCAAATTCTAGCAGGCATAACTGTGTTCACTCTCAAGGCTGGATGGATAAGAAAGTAGAGGGGGTTGGCGCTTCCAGGACAGATTATACTCTTGCCTTTCACCAGGGCATGGTTCCTTCTTTTAAATAAGAATTAAGATACAGTACTTACATTGACCCGTGGATGAGTCAATTCAGGTTTTTTAGGTCAATTTGTTTACCTAAATTTCTAGACTTAAATATGAGTATATACAGTAATATTGTAACTTCTAAGAGTTTCAGACAGGGGTAGGCAACCTTTCCCCTTTAAGGGCCGAGGGACTTCAGCTCCCAGAAGCCTCAACCATGTTGGCCAATAGCTCCTGGGATTCTGGGAGCTGAAGTCCCTCGGCCCTTAAAGGGGAAAGGTTGCCTACCCCTGGTTTCAGACTTTCCAGAACTGTATTAAGAGCAGCGTTGGGCTTGCCAAGAAGGAAAATGTTAACTGTTGATAAATAAAATGATGGTAATTTAAGATGGAGCTTGATGATAAAAGCATGTGCTGCTTCATATTTAATATTATACACTGTAATGAGGCAGTTGTGTTATTTTCAGGAGTGGAGAGAGCCTAACAGAAAATGCTGGTGAATGATTAGTTAGCTGACTTGAATGATCTGTGCCTTTAGATATGGTGGAAGGTGCTGAAAGAGCTAGTTAAATGAACAGGAAGCATCTAAGTGCACACATTTTTGCCACCTGATAAGTGTAACCTCAAGTTGCATGTGTGAAGAAGTATCATATAGCAAATCAGCCTTTTCCTATTACCTCACGTTGCCAATTGAGATGTTCTATTTTTGTTGTGGCTGCCACTGAAAAAGCGTAGTTGCATGGTGGTGGGCCTTTTTAAAGCAACAAGAATGCAAAAGCACTTCTCTCTTAGCCACTGAAACAAAGAAACTAAAGGACCTAATGTGAGGGCTACATTCTTGTTGCAAGATGATAACAGATTGATAGTTGAGTTCTTTGTAGTACTTTTTAGGTACGGTTGGTGTGCCTTATCCATGGATTCTGTATCCACAGACTCAATCATCCACAGCTTTAAAATATTCTGCTTGAGAACCATTGATTTTGCCATTTTATATAAGGGACACCATTTTACTACCCCATTGTATATAATGGGACTTAGCATCCACGTATTTTGGTATCCAGGTTGTACTGGAACTAAACCACAGTGGATACTAAGGGCCCATTGTATATATGCTTTTCCCTTCTATCTCTGTCTTTAAAAATTTCCAGTGCAGTGTCATCATACAGTGATCCCCTCTGTTACATTTTTATAATGGAGACTGCATGTGGCCCCAGGGTCATTTTTGTTGACTATTCACTTCTTGTGTAAATAAAGGCTTTTCCTGGGTCTAAACCAGACTGGAAGTATGTGCTAAAACTGTAGCAAATTTGGGTGTGTATATATATATATATATATATATATATATATATATTATTTTTTTTAAAATAAATTCCACTAAGGGCTGCACTAGCGGAAGGTGTAGGCAAATGAAGTAGTTCTGAGTTGACTTTAAATGTCCCTACCACAAAATTTATGATGTTTTTTTAAGAGGACTGGGAAATTCAGGGGGCTTTGGAAGCCGCAAAATGGGGCCCTATGAACCATTCCCCTCTCTGCATGAAGGCCAATAGTTGGCAGGATATGCAGAGGGGAGGAGGAAGAGAATTATTTTTGACAGGAAACTAGTGAAAGGCCTCTATCTGGGTTGCTGGTATGAGTGGGTATCGTAAAGTTTAATTATCACCTTTAAATTTTTATGACAGAAAGTTGATTTTGATTTGTAGTTGTTAACTTATAACTATGTAGTCACCACCCAGATTTACACATTTTCTCCAGCGTTTCTTGAATACCGTTATTGTAGAAGTATGCAGATTGTACCTTACGAGGATTTTACACTTTAGTCACTTCTGGTTCAACCTATCACAAAAATAAAGGACACAGTGAGTTGATTTTCTCATCATCTTGCACTTGAAGACCAATGATGACACTGACAACATTTCATCAATATACCTTAATAACTTCCGGGTGATAATTATTACTCTACAATATCTCCTTGAAAGGTGCAATCTGCAGACTTCTACAATATCAGGTATTCGGAGGGTCAAGAAACGCTGGGAAAATTGCGTAAATCTGGATGGTAGCTATGTAGATATAAGTTAACTACAAATCAAAACAAATGTTCTATCAAAATTTTTTAAAGGTGATAATTAGAAATTTACGATACCCCCTCATATATTCCAGATTGAGGGTCCCAAAGAAAAGTGGCTGATTCAAATACACATTCCTGAACACGTGGGTAGCGTATCATGTAGTTTATCCTGTAGGCAGTTATAATCAGGCTCATCTCCAGAATTGGATGATTTTATTTAAATAGAATGTAGAAAGTTTGTAGTTGGGGTAGAACTAAAGTGTCAAGAAATAGCACCTTTTGTATAATTGGGCAGGAAGTATCATTGCTCTATTAACATAAGTGATTTGCCAATAATATTCTTCTTTGTTTTTTATGCAAATTAGAAATGTATATTTCACAGAGACATAATGTTTTATGTTATCTGTTAGTGTCAACCTCCTTAGAACCAATTGAATTTACGTGGAATTTAAAGACACACAACAACAAGATCCTATTGAATCAGTGAGCTTATTATATTTGGGATTGCAATTGGATTTTTCTCAATGGAATCTATTCCAATTCTGACTAATTAGATATTTTTTAAAAATAGCAGTATGATAGCTTGAGGTCATAGTCACATTGCATGTGCACCCATACACATACTGTGTTTTTATTCTCTCATCACATATGACAGAAGGCTGCAATATAGTTCCATACTATAAAGCAGCTTTTGCCAACCCACAACCCCATGGAATCACATTTAAAACCATATAAATATATTTATATTTTCATCTTTAGCAAGCTGGTGCTTAAGGCTGGTGCATATTAAAATATATTGTAGTGATGTTTAAAATATTTAACAAGTCAGAGCTCACAGCAACCCAAAAAAAGGAGGGGAGGAGGAGCTCAACCATGGCAATTGTAAAATTCCTGTTCATCTATAGGCACCCTGGCCAAATGTATTTTGCAACGTACTGTTATAAATCTGTTGCATAAGTGTCTGCAAATGATCTTCCTAATACTAGATACTCTTACCGCAGTGAGAAGTGCAGGTATGCATGTCTCACTAAAACCAGAACTACTCACTATGTTGATAAGAATGTTAATTTCCTGTCCAGTAGTCTGTTTTCCCCTCAAATTTCCTTGTCTTATATAAAACTGATTTGGCAACGTGACTCTTGCTTTACTGTTGTTGGTAGAATTGTGGACACAATTCATACAAGGTCCATATATGTCTGGAACCAAATGACTGTAAATTTTTAGAAATAAATATTAAATATAATACGGGTCATATCTGTTAAGAGTATCAGTGATAAATGATTTAACTTATTCTTGATATATACAAGGCAAAATGCACTGTTGTTTAATAAGATGCTGATCTCATTTCTCTTAACAGTAGAACAGATGGAAATAACAAGGTGTTGGAAATAATTAAAAGACATAAGCATCAATACATGGGAATACAAAGTGTGAGTGACTGCTCTTATAGAAAAGTTAGTTACTGTACATCGCAGACAAGTTGACTGAAATACAGTTTCCTTTATTCAATTCTTTAATGAAAGGTATTGGCCAAAGGGTCACCATAAGTTATAAATTACTTGAATGTACTCAGCAACAACAACAACAAATTGGCCAAAGGACCTATCTCTGCATCATGTGGGTATTTGAAGAAATACTTTTTGGAGGATTCACTGGAGACTGGACTTGATGATTTCTATATTGCATAGATCTCTCTGCCTCTCTCTCTCTCTCTCTCTCTCTATATATATATATATATAGAGAGAGAGAGAGAGAGAGGCAGAGAGATCTATGCAATATATATTCACAGTACTAGAAATGTATGCAATATATATGACAATCTATGCAATATATATTGACAGTACTAGAAATGAATTAAAAATAGATTTTTTTCCCTTCCTGTTCCCACAGTTTGCCATATGTTCTTTGCAATATTTGCAGTTTAAAAAACAACAACAATATGGTTGTATTTTGCTTCCTTAGAAAACAGATTTTTTTTTAAAAAAAATGTGAAAATGACATTGCTTATTTTATGGACGATAAAATTTCTTCTTTTGCCTTCTACAAGCAGGCCATTTGGAATTGGGGTATGGTATCTTGAGAATGATCTGACTGATATATTCTTGGGAAGTGTTAACTCATTAGTAGGAAGAATGATTTTATTTGGCATTATTGCTTACTGTATATACTCATGTATAAGTCTAGAAATTTTAGTCAAATTGATCCAAAAATCCTAAGTTGACTTAGCCATGGATCAGTTAAGTACTGTATTTTAACTTCTATTTAAAGAGAAACCATGCCCTGGAAACTGACCCCTCCACCCCCATTCTCTCATCCATCCAGCCCAGGGGTCGGCAACCTTTTTACCCCAGGGGCCAGGGGGAAATGGCGCTGGGCCGGGCGTGCACGTGTGCACTTGCGCGTGCCCTCCCCACGCGTATGTGCACGACACCTGCTGTCGTGCACATGTGTGTGCGTGTGGGGGGTGCCATTTTGGAAGGCCCAATAGCCCCTGCGCCATGTGAATTCCCAAGGCCTCCGCGGGCCGCCTGTAGGCTGAGGGTTGCTGACCTTGATCCAACCTTTAGTGTTAATACAAACACTGTAATTTTGTAAGTTCTTTTGCATTGTTTTCCTTTGCTTCATACATTATATCCTTTGCTTCATGCCCCTAAATTTTATCCTCGACCTATCCATGGGTCATTTCAGAATTTGTAATTTTGGCCTAAAACCTGCCCTCGACTTGTCCATGAGGTTGACTTATAGTCAAGTATATATGGTAGTTTTTATTGTAAACATAACTGCAGAGCCAACATGGTATAGTGGTTTGAGCATCTAACTATGACCCTGGAGACCAGGCTTTGATTCCCTGCTCGGCCATGGAAACCTACTGGGTGACCTTGGGCGAGTCACATACTCTGAGCCCCAGAAAACCCCCATGATAGTTTCACCTTAGGATTGCCGTAAGGCAGAAATGACTTCAAGGCATACAACAACAAATGGATTTTAACTGTAGGTGAACTGATCATTATCGTTCTCAAATAAAAGTTGTTGATTTATTTTGTCTTGCATTGTTTCTGTAGATAGAGTTGCCATTGTTTAGAAATCTGTTTGTCTGAAGCATCTTAATGTGAGAAAAGTTGGCAAAGTAAATGAAGTTAAAAATTAAAAAACTAAACTAAAACTAAAAAACTGTCTTAAATCCAGCACTATATACCCAGTAAACACATAGTTTCTCAGACTGTATTTGCTTACAGCTTAGCTGTCATGCAGGCATACTTTCTCTGGGCTTAATTTATAGGCAAGAGTACACAAGACAGAAGAATGTGTTTACTGCTTACATCAAACCCCTGCAAAGCTCTCTTTTGGTCCTATCCCAACCCTGCAAACCCCTTTTATTCTTGGCACAATAGGTGACGTCTTTCCTGGCACTCTCCATAAGTGGTAGTTCAACCTTTAAATAGCTTCATACTGGTTGACCTTGTAAAAGAAATGTTTTTCAAACCCCACTTCCATTTTGTTTTGGTTCCTCCCCCAAATTCTTTGGCAATCCATGTGACTCCTAGAAGGTATTAAGGGCCGAAAATTGGCCCCTAGCTTTTAATATACAACAGGTAAGGTGGCAGATGTAACTTGCTACTTCATTGCTTGTTGGGATACATTGGTAGTGTTGGTTGTTAATTGCTGTCAGATTGGCTTCAATTTATGATGACCCTATGAATGAGAGTCCTCCAAGGCATCCTGTTACCAACAGCACTGCTCAGGTCTTCCAGGTCTTGGATTGAGTCTGTTACAACTGTAATGTAGTTTTCCTCTTTTCCTATACCTCCCACTTTATCAAACATTATTGTCTTTTCTAAGGAGTCATGTTGTCTCATTATATGGTTATTCTTCATCACCTCTACCCACGAAGCTTCCAATTAATATACATACACATTTCAAGGTCAAAATATACACAAGACTTTTAAAGGCTGGGGTGGGAATTGGCTCAGGGTGTTAGTGTTAGGAAGGGGAGGTAAGAATTCCCTCTCT
Organism: Phrynosoma blainvillii; assembly: GCA_026167975.1. Taxonomy (NCBI): domain Eukaryota; kingdom Metazoa; phylum Chordata; class Lepidosauria; order Squamata; family Phrynosomatidae; genus Phrynosoma; species Phrynosoma blainvillii. The sequence continues at coordinate 221,722,731 of JANUYF010000001.1, read as the reverse complement.
TTTAATTTTCGCTAATTTCTGCAACTTTGAAGTGGATTTAGATTTGAGAACTGGTACTAGATAAAGGGTAAAAGCTTAACACTACTGTGTCCAGCCAATCTGCCCCCACAGCCTCTACAAGCAGCTTTTAACTAAAAATAGAAATATGCAGACATCTATAATTGGATCTACCAGGTCTCAAACACTTGCAACATGGTCTCCTCCCAATCCAAACCTGCCTGCTGCTGAACGTCAAGTTTCCTACTATAGCACTCCTGCTTGTCAATGCTGGCTAGGATGGGCTACCTGATGTCAGGGTGTTATGCTGTTGTCTCTGCCTCCAAGTTCTCCCAAAACCTATTGGCTGACTGAAATAGGGCTGTGCAGCGTGTGTGTGTATATAATAATAATAATAATAATAATAATAATAATAATAATAATTTATTTATTTATAACCCGCCCCTCTGCTCGGCAATTGGGGCGGCGTACAACAATTAAAAAGGCAACAGTTAAAACATTCCTTGATCCCACACCCTAGCCCTCCCACCCCTTAAAACTAAATTAAACTACCATAGAAGTAAAATCAAGTTAACACACTTGAAATACAATAAAATCAATCCCAGCAAATGTATCGTGGCGGCAGGAGGGGGTAAGTGGAAGATTGCATCCAGTTCACAGGGCGGTTATTCCGGGAAGGCCTGCCGGAAGAGATCCGTCTTTACTGCCTTTTTAAAGGCAGCAAGAGTGGTAATAAGACGGATCTCGTCCGGCAGGTCATTCCACAGTCTGGGAGCGGTCGCAGAGAAGGCCTTCTGGGAGGTCTGCGACAGCCTAGTTTTTATAGGTGTAGTTTTATAGGTCCTCCCAGAGGACCGAAGTGTGCAGGGGGGGGGATCATACGGGAAGAGGCGGTCCCTGAGATACGATGGCCCCAAGCCATGTAGGCCTTTAAAGATTAAAACCAACACCTTGTACTGTGCCTGGAAACTAATCAGCAGCCAGTGGAGGGATTTGAGCACTGGTGTTATATGCTCCCTTCTAGATATTCCAGTAATTAACCTGGCTGCCATGTTTTATACCAGTTGCAGTTTCCGGGTTAGGCACAAGGGTAGCCCCATTTAGAGTGCGTTGCAGCAATCCAGACGTGAGTTACCAGAGCGTGTACCACAGTTTCCAGATCCCTCATATCCAGATAAGGGCGCAGTTGGCGTATCAGCCGAAGCTGACAGCAGGCGCTCCTGACCACTGCATTCACCTGACTAGTCATGTGAAGCGACGAATCTAGGAGTACCTCCAAGCTGTGAACACAGTCCTTAGAGGAGAGTGTGACTCCATCCAGGACTGGAGACTGTATTCCCAAATCTGGTTTCGGGCCCGTGACTTGTCAGTACCTCCGTTTTGTCCGGATTTAGTTTCAATCTGTTTTTGTATGTAACTATGTCAGTGTGTGTAATATGTTAATGGCTGCAAGAAGAGAGTATGAATATAAAAAATTAAAAGTTTAGAGTTAATAGAGAACCTTTCCTTGTCTTCTCATGAAAAACATATCAAATTTGTAGTGTTGGGATACATAGAATCCTTACCAACCTATTACAGTAATTTAGTGATCTGGCAATACGTCCAGTGATCTACCAATCTCAATTTGCATTCTGTCCATCCCTGCACACTTTTGGAGCTTTTAGAATGGTGGGTTTTGTTTTGGCAGTAATAATGTATTGCATTGAAAAACAAATCGGAAAGGCCCAAGAGTGCTTGTAAATCAAAGACGAACTTTCATTTTCTTTTTAAAAACTTAGGGGCTGTACAGACCAGCCAAAAGGGCCAGCATCAGGGTGGAGTAGGGGTGTGGTGACCACATGGTCCAACTCTGCCCCCAAGCTGCTGTCACGCCACATGCCTGACCAGATGGCGGGCAGTGGTGAGGTGCTCCTGTGGCACAGCAATTACATGCCATGCACCACAGGAGTGAAGAAGAGTTGCGGTAGCGGCGAAAGGGGCACCTTTTTCCCAGCACAAAAAGGAGCATCATTTTGCCACTTCTTTTTGCACCGGAAAAACGCCAGATTGGGGCTGCGGTGTGCGGTTGCCGCAGCCCTGATCCGGTGCTGAAAGGGGTGGCATTAAGCCGCCCCTTACCCACCGTCTGTTTTGCCCCTTAGCTTATTATGAAACAAACTTCTAAAACTATTTTACAAAATATACAGCATAATATAATCAAAGCTTAATTATGAACATTAAGCATTATCATATAATCAATAGTTATTTGTTTTCATTAGCTAAATTCTATCATTAGTTTGGATATTATAGTATATTCATGTAACTTGTAAATTCGTGTAAGTTGAAGTGATATGGCTAATTTCCAATATCTTGCATAACATCTTGCTGCAGCAATTATGTATGATATCAGGTGTGTCACACAAACTCTTTAAGCTTCTAGTCAATGTTCTCTTGAGGCCTGGAGCCACGTCTTTGGGAAATTCTAAAATGGCTTCAGGAGGAGTGAATCCTGCTTTTCTCTTTACCTCCTGAATGTTCCCTACAGAGCAGTCCATGTTTATATGATGGGCAGGGGCTAATTTCACTGACACTACCCTCTGTCATGGAATACAGCTGGGAAAGAAATCTTAAGTAATTAATTCTTACATTAATGATATGTTACTATTTAGGAGGGATGGTCACCGAAGGAGAAGGTTCTTGGAGGAGAGGAGTTGAATAATGGGACTATTAGAAGAGGTGATAGACCCTGCAGCAGGGGTAGGCAACCTTTCCCCTTTAAGGGCCGAGGGACTTCAGCTCCCAGAAGCCTCAGCCATGTTGGCCAATAGTCCCATGTTGGCCAATAGCTCCTGGGATTCTGGGAGCTGAAGTCTCTCGGCCCTTAAAGGGGAAAGGTTGCCTACCCCTGCCCTACAGTGTCACACTCTTGGATGGAGTAAGGTGGAATAGCTGCTGAGGAAGACTTCTTAAGAAGAAGGTCAAGCAGCTACTGGGCCTAGCCAGTCTACTTCTCCCATTGCAATCTGGTGGAAAAATAAGTAGCTTCTAACTTGTTTATAGTGTCTGCGTAGGATTAGACACATCATTAGAAAGCAGTTGTTCAGCAATATTTCTGACCAGTTTCTCTTGCTAAGAATGGGGCCATGCCAGAAAGTGTTAATTTTTACAGCCATCATTAAAAGGCAACACCCTGAATCCAATTTCTAGACTTGACTAGAGTAGACCAATTCAAACAGTGGGATTTACACGTATCTTAACCATTCAGCAGTTAAATCACTGAGTCTCTTCTGTTTGTATAATTAAATGTTAATATAACCACTTTAAATGTGGATTGATTCAGAAAGCCTTGCAGTTTTCTAGATAGTCAGATTTGGTTTTTTTGCATGAAATATGGGGAAAATTATGGTAAGAATCAAAATTTTTAATAATCTGTAGAAGCACAACAAGAACATGCAAAAAGTAATGAGTAAAATAATGGTTTGTCAGCTTCTTTTGCTTTAGCACACAAAATGGAGGCATTTCTAATTGGGTTATGTGTAACATTCTGGCAGGCACAGATAAGTCATTTAATGCAAATTCTGTGATGTGAGATAAAGAAGTATTTATTACTGTTACCCTAGAGCAGAGCCTATTTGTATTCAGAGAATTGTCTTGTCTTCACAAACAGTGAATGGTAATAATAGTCCATCCCAAAATAATTTGAAACTACCTGACAGTGTAATATACTAAGAATGTCCCCAGAGATCTGATTAATATTTCTGTTTCTGAATGAGAATAAAAATAATTACTTGACATTATCACGGACTTCAAATGGCTGTTATTTAAGCTTCTGGGTAGTTAAGTGTTAGTCTCATATAACAGACTCCCATCATACCAGGCATTTTAGCAACCCAGAATCATATGTTGTTGTACCCACAAAGTAGCAACAGTGTTAAAAAGCACAAAATAACATTGTAGAATGTAACATCCCTTGAAAACTGAGCAGCAATGTTACTTCATGCAGAAGTGTATAATCTTATTCATCAGAAGACGGAAGTAAATATAATATTTAGTAGACACAATATTCAGGACTACACAAACAACAGCCAAATAAGAGTCTGATGTCGTCAGAAGGCTGAGCCACAATGTTAAGTGGCAAGTATTTACATTTATCAGTTTATAGAAGCAGATTTGTAGGACATACATCGAAGTATTACTGCATACTCTTATGGTGTGCTTTTCAAACTGAGTTCCAGGTCAGTTTTCTTGGTTTGCTTTTTGCGAGATTTTGCTGGTTATCTTTGAAATAGATTAATAACAACGACAACAACAACAACAATAATTTATTTGTACCCCGCCTTTTGCCGTAGCAATCAAATAAATGATATTTTTTTCACCAATTTAGTACTGGCAGAAATGCAAGCAGTTTAACCAAAAGACCTAGCATACATTGGCATAATTCAGCAGAATAAGCCCTACGTCTCTACGGCTCTGCTATTATTTTGGCAATAGGGCACCTGATAAGAAAAAATGCAGATGGTGCATCATGAGAACTGCTTAGGTCCAGGCTATCTGAAAGTCATATCTCCCTATACCTATCTGCCAGAGTCATCCTTATAGAAGGAATGCTTTCTCTTGGTCTCTTAAGCATCACTGGCCCATCTGATGAGGATATGGGAGACAGCCTTCTCAGTGTCTGCTCCCAGCCTGTGCTAGAGGCTAGCATGGGACAAAAATGTTTTTGTTTATTCAGACAGACTTTTAAAGATTAATTGTTGGTAAGGAGCCTTTTATGGAATATGTGTGTGCTATATGTTGGATTTGTCATGTTTTAAAATGATTTTGTACTTTTAAAAATTTAGTGTGATTTTAATGTAATGTTTAAGTGTGTGTTAACTTTTTTATTATCTAGTTTTAACGCTAATCTTGTTTTTAGTATCTGTAAGCTCTTATGTCCAGATAAATAGATTTGATGTCATGGACCACTTGGTGACATGATCTGGCTCTCTCAAGAGTAGTTGGTACACAGGAGGGCCTTTTACTGGGGAATAGTAACCATGATACCATTAATACCAGATGCTTCTGAAATTAAATAAAAATAGTTTTTTCTCTTCAGTTTTATATCTATTTTCTGATTTTGGGGGGAGTCACAAAGGTTTTTTAAAATGTATTTTCAGTTTGAAACAGTACTTTTAAGACACAGAAATTACATTCCTTTTTTTTTTTTTTTTTTGGGTATGTTAGCTACTCAATACAAATTATCCATTTCATGCAGACATGTATTTTCTGGGGGTTTGGCCATTGTAATATACACTTAACTCTCTACCCACAAATACTCCAGGGACATAGAGCATTTTGACCCCCAAAATACATTGGGATTGGTATCCAAAAATAGATGTTTTAAAAAATCCATGTGGATGAGGGTTTATAAAATCTTACTAAAACAGATACTTCTAGAAGAAGGGATTCAGATAGGTCACTTGTATAGAATCACTAATGAGTTTATAATCGCTGCACTGTATTTTTCCATTTATAAAAACTGAAAATCTTGCTTGACTGATGTGAACCTAGTACTTTCTGTTTTTCCGAATTTGTGCACAACTATATGCAGCTTTAATTAGGGTTAACGGTGCCTGCTGTGGCCTAGAATACATTAGCCAAGCTTTGGTCAGTGTATCAGTTGCACCCTTTCCTGGGAAAGGGCAAATCTGGTCACACTGATTCATTTCTTAGGGCCTTTGCAGACTGCCAGAAATAGTGCAAATTGAGTCCACTTTAACTGCCCTGACTCAGTGCTAGGGAATCATGGGAACTATGTTTTTTTTCTGAAACATTGAGCCTTCTCTATCAGAGAGCTCTGGTGCCACAATAAACTACAGTTCCCATGTTTCCCTAGCACTGAGTCAGGGCAGTTAAAGTGGACTCAAGTTGCACTATTTCTGGCAGTCTGCAAAGGCCCAGAGTTTGGCAGACTGCCAGAAATAGTGCAAATTGAATCCACTTTAACTGCCCTGACTCAGTGCTAGGGAATCATGGGAACTGTAATTTATTGTGGCACCAGAGCTCTCTGACAGGGAAGGCTCAATGTCTCAGAAAATAATACAATTCCCATGATTCCCTAGCACTGAACCAGGACAGTTAAAGTGGACTCAGTTTGCACTATTTCTAGCAGTCTGCAAAGGCTGTTACCTGTTAATTAGACTACTGTAATGCATGGGGCTGCCCTTGAAAAGTGTTGGAAGCTGCAGCTGGTACAAAATGTAGTAGCTAGATTGTTGTCAGGTGTATGTATTAGAGACCTGGTTTGACAAGAACTCTGCTGGCTTCCGACTTGCTTCTGATTGATGGTGCTGGTTTTGAGATGCAAAGTCATAAATGGTTCATAGCTACGATATCTGAAAGAGCAACTCCTTCCATGTGGGCCTCCCTGAAATTTGGGATCCTCAGTGGCGGCCCTGTTGCATTTTGCAACACCCCACAAAATTAGGCTGGTGTGTATGCATGACAGGACTTCTCTATAGCAACACCTTGACTGTGTAATGTCCTGCCAAAGCCTGTTAGCCTAGCTCTACCTTTTTTGGGCTTCCAGTGGGCAGCTAAGGCAGTGCTGTTCCATGTGGCCATTGGTCCTTGAAATTCCTCTGCCTGTTTTCATTGTCTGGGTTTAAATGATTTTTTAAAAAAGAAGTGGTTTTTGTTTGTTGTATATCATCTTGAAGGCCATGGTGGGTTGAGGAGTAATATTTAAATGTTATAAATACATTTTATTTTTATTTCATTTCTGCCTCTCTCCCCAAAAAAGGGACCCAAGGTGGCTCCAAGACAAAAACTACATGAGTGAATAAAGTTCTTTAACTCATGAAATCCCATAGCAATACTCTGCATGCTGCTAAAAGTGTTGCAGTGCCCCACAGTACATTCTGCAGGATTTAATACTGATGATATACAATGCCCATTAAAAAGGGTCATGAGACACCTGTCTTTTAACCCTCAATGCATCTAAATATCAAACTAGTCTTAATTTACCTGTTTAGTGAGAATTGGGCAAATAAACCTAAGAGGCATATTTACTTAATAAGAGGTCAAATTCCTTCTCCCCTTCCTTTTTTGGGGCAAGGAGAATGGGGCCTGAGTGGTTAAAATGCTACCATGTTTGCTGTGCATAAGGAGGAGGTGTGTGTCCCCATTATACGACTGGTTATCAGGTTCCAAGAGGTACAATTAAATGGCCTTTGAAGAAGAGTTTGGATTTTGGAATGTGTACTTGTTTTGACAAGAGGGTGTTAGGTTTATGAACATTACATGGAAATAATGAACATTGTGCATTTGTGTGGGAAAAGAATCATGCCTCTGAAAAGACTGAGATCTTTAAACTATGCATTTGTACTTGAAAGTGTTGCTGATGATGACTGAATAACCAAAAGCTGATAAAAATGGATACTTCAGTCAGTAGTAAGAAGCCTATTTTCATGGCTCTGCAGAGTGGAAAATCTGGTATGGATTTTTCTGCAGATAAAACGAAAGCACATTGTCTCAAATTATTTATAGTCATGTCATCTTCAATTAACCATATAGCTATAATAAATGGGGTTTCCCATTTAGATATGTAGTGACTGTATGTATCAGATTAGAGAGATGAGGAAGTGTGAAAAAGGCAAGTCTATTGATAAATACTTGGGAGCCTCGCGTGCATTTTGAAATCTCACCAGAATGACTTATGCCACCAGATCACTGCTTACTAAGATCCCCAGTTAATCTGTTCATCACATTAACTAAGTTTTTGGAAGGCTGTGATGTTAAACGTACTGTGTCTTTGAAGTAAAAGCACCTTAACGAGAAACTGATTTTAGTAACATGGAGCTAGATTTAAGAGTACTCTTATTATGTGTAAAATTGTTTTCTATGGTAGATTATGTCAATTCTGATTCCTATTTATACATGTTGCAAAAGGAGAGAGAGAGAAAAAAAGATGTACGTATCACAGTAACTCAAATGGAATAAACAAGGCATTTGTAGTTGATCTATGTCCTGCATTTTGTCTATAAATGATGTAGTGCTCTGCTGCAAAAATTATTAGAGATTGAATGCTGGGAGTTTCTTTAAAAACATTTTGAGGCTGGAATCCTAAACACAACTAGTAGGGAGTTGTTGTGTGCCTTTTAAGTCATTTCTGGCTTACAGCGACCATAAGACAAGCCTCTTATTGGCAAGATTGGCAAGATTTGTTCAGAGGTTTTTTTTGCCAGTGCCTCTCTGAGGCTGAGAGAGTGTGACTTTCCAAATCCAGTGAATTTCCATGGCTGAACAGGTATTTGAACTTTGGTCTCCAGAGTTGTAGTCAAATGTTCAAACCACTACACCATGCTGGCTTTCTTACTAGGGAGTAAGTTACTATTTAATTCAGGACTAGTCCTACATAACACTTTGCCAGAAATAAGTAGGCTAAATGGAATACCTAACCTTCTGAAGAGTTGCAGCAATATTAAAAAGCAAAACAAAACCTGTTAGGCCTACAAATTTGGGTTATAAGGTCCACATGTCTGTATGGGGAAAATGTAGTGCAAAGATATGAAATTTACTTTGTTCCCTAATTTAAAAGAAAACCTGGATAAGATGTTGTATAGATGGTATCTAACCCTAAATAAGCTGTCCATGTTGGGGATGTCAGGATGGGGAGGGCTCCCCCCCAAAAAAAAATATGTGGTAGATTTGTAAGAAGGCAAAGAGTTGCTATTGCTAGCTGCCTTTGAGACAACTTCAACTCATAGCTGCCTTTGAGACAACTTCAACCCCATGAATGAGATACCTCCAAGCCCCTTATTCTCAGCCCTTCTGTTCAGGTCCTGCAGGCTCAGGGCTGATTTCCTGGATTGAGTCTATCCATCTAGTGCAGGGGTAGGCAACCTTTTTGAGCCGGTGGCCGGGTTGTTGTCCCTCAAACAATTGGGGGGGGGGGGGGCGAAGCACCAAAAATAAATAAATAAATAAAAAATAAATATAAACAAACTAATTTTTTAAAAAAAATATGCATGCAGACTCTCTCAGCCCCAGAAAAGCCATGGCAAAACCCCTGTGGAGATTTTGCCAACAAAAACCCCAAGAACAAGTAATAACAACAATAATCAGTATCATCATGGCGGGGGGCGACGGTGGCAGCAGGACCAGCCTGGGGCCGGTCCAAAGGCCTTGGGGGGCTGCATTCGGGCCACCGGGCCTTAGGTTGCCTACCCCTGATCTAGTGGCTGATCTTCCCCTCTTTCTACTGCCTTCCACCTTTCCTAGCATTATTGTCCCTTCTAGTGAGTCCTGCCTTCTTATAATGTGTCTGATGCATGACCACCTCGATTTAGTCAGTCTTGCTTTCAGGGAGTTCAGGCTTGATCTGCTATAAGAACCATTTGTTGGTCTTTTTAGCTGCCCATGGTATCCTTTACATTCTTCTACAACACCACATCTCAAATGAATCAATTTTCTTCTTATCCTATTCTTCACTGTCTAGCTATCACATTCACATATGGTGATGGGAAATATGATGGCTTGGATGATCCTGACTGTGGTGTTCAATAATAATAATAATAATAATAATAATAATAATAATAATAATAATTTATAGCCCGCCTCTCTGCCCAACAATCGAGGCGGGTTACAACATTAAAACAAGACAATGTAAAAACAACCTCAATCCCCAAGTCCCGACCTCCCAACCCCTTAAAACAGAATTAAGTTTTATATGTGTGCACTTCAATATCTTGTCTAATTCTTTCATAACTGCCCTTCTGATTTCTTGACTGCAATCCCCATTCTGATAAATGTTTCAGCCAGGGGAAAAACGGTAACTATTTAAATTTCCTCGTTGTTTAGATCAAATTTCTGTAACTCCTTTGTGGTCATTATTTTTGTTTTCTTAATGGTCAATAATGACTAATTATTTCAATTCAAAGATATAGCCATGTTAGTCTGTAGAATCAGTGTTAGAGAGATTTTGTAGTACCTTAGAGATATCTGAAAGAAAGTAGCTTTGGCCACCAAAAGCATCGGAGGAAGTAAACTGAAGTCTACGAAAGCTCATGTTGCCAACTTCTTACTTTCTTTCAGTTAGGGGGGTTGCAGACTGCCAGAAATAATGCAAATTGAGTCCACTTTAAGGGTTAGGGAATCATGGGAACTGTAATTTATTGTGGCACCAGAGCTCTCTGACAGAGAAGGCTCAATGTCTCAGAAAAAAACAACAATTCCCATGATTCCCTAGCACTAATCCTAACCCTAAAAGTGGACTCAATTTGCACTATTTCTGGCAGTCTGCAACCCCCCTTAGTCTCTACAAAATCTCTCTTATATTAATTATTTCAAGTCTTCGATGTTTTCTGCTGGCTGAACAGTTTCGTCTGCATATCTTACAATCTTCACTCCTCCTTCCATTTCTAAACCTGTTCTGTGCATGATATTTTCTGCATACAAGTTGAATAGATTGGGTGATAAAATGCAACCTTGTCTGTCTGACAACTGGGAGCCATTCTGTTTCTCCAAGTTCTGTTCTGATGGTAGCCCCCTGTCCTGAATATGGGTTACACATCAGGAGAGTCAAATGTAATGAATAGTGCACCCATAGTTTTTCATGATCTTCACTCCATAGTTTTTCACAATCTATGCAGTTAATACACAGTAGGGCTCTGAACCCCCCCCCCCCTTTACTGTAATTAAAAGAAAAAAGAATCAAAAATTTACCATTACAGATCCAACTATAAAATGACTAATAACCATAGTGACAGATTGTTACATTGTTAGATTTCTTAATGCTCAAAAAATCCATAAATGGGTGCCAATCTTTAAAAAAAATATTCAATGGATTATCCTTTAGAATCCATGTTAATTTGATCATTTGGGCTAATTCAGCAATCTTAATCTTTGGTGCTTCTTCCATCTTTGGTGCTTCAGTCTGTTCTCAAATTGGAAGGAAGATTCTTACTGTTGTCCTGTATCGAAGAGGTAATCCATATTTACAACCCACTTCTTCGTCTGTAATAGCCAACAAAAACTTTTCTGGTAACATTACAAAATCTTGCTTTTGGGGGGATGCTTTCTTTCTTTTTTCTTTCCTTCTCCTCTTCAACCATCTTCTTCCTCTGTTTCTTTGTCCTTGATTGTACATTATTTTGATTGTATGTTAGATTATGTTAAAATTAATCTTAAAAAAGCACCCTGTTGTTTTTATTTAATTAATTTATTTCATTTTTATGCCACCTTTCTCCCAAAAAGGGACCCAAGGCAGCTCAGAAGATAATTAGGATACCTCTGTTTAAATAGGAAAAATGAGAGCCAGAAGAGTAGTGGTTTGAGTGTTGACTGTGACTCTGGAGAACAGAGATCAGCCATGTAAACTCACTGGGCGACCTTGGGCAAGTCACACTCTCTCAACCTCAGAGGAAGGCAATGGAAATGTGATCTGAACAAATCTCGACAAGAAAAGCCCATGATAGGTTTGCCTTAGGGTTCTTGTAAGTTGGAAATAGCAGCTTCAATAGCAACAGCAGCTTCCTTTATATACCACTTCATACTGTGCTATGTAGTCTCTAAGCAGTTTACAACTGCAAGCTACTGCCCCCAACCAGCTGGGTACTCATTTTAGTGACCTCAGAAGTTGAGCTTGAGCCTTGGCTGGTACTGAAGTCGCAACCTTGTGGTTTGCGAGTGAGTGGCTGCAGTGCCTTTAACCACTGCACCACCAGGGCTCCAAATGCAGTGGCTCAAGTGGTTAAGAGGCCAATTCTGATGATCAGAAGATCAGAGGGTGCTGCATGATGGGGTGAGCTCCTGTCACTAGTCCCAGCTTCTGCCAACATAGTAATTTGGAAGCATGCAAATGCCAGTAGATTGATAGGTACCACTTCAATGGGAAGGTAAACCATGTTCTGTTTAATCATGTTGGTCACAGGATCACAGAGTAGTCTCTGATGGTTGGACATGACTAGACAACCTTGTCAGCGGGGCATACCTTTCCCTTTACCTTAGCTGGAAACAGCAATAGCAATAAGCAGCTTCATTTATATACTGCTTCATACCACAGTGAGCAGTCTCATAAGGGGATCTACAACTGTAAGTGAAGGAAAAGACTGGAGGCATGCAACAACAACAAGAACCAAAGATAGGGAATAGAATCATAGAGTTGGAAGAGACCACAAGGGCCACCCAGTCCAACCCATTGCCATGCAGGAAATCACAACCAAAGCATCTCCGACAGATGGCTATAGTTGTTGTGTTTCACAGAATTAGGCTTTGCTTGACCACTATTGAACTGGCTTCCAGCTAGAAACCCCTGCCTTGGACGGCAATTGGTTTTCTAAGGCAGTGCAAGTGGAACCCGCCCCTCTGTGTCTTTATGAGTCTGTGTGTGTCTGTGTGTGTGTCTGTGTGCTGGGCTTGTGTTGTGCCTCCCTGGCTCCGGAGGAGGAGGGAGGGAAGGGGGGCAATCCAGTCCGGGATTTCCATTGGGTTTCGGTTTCCAGAGGGAGAGAAGAGAAGGGGGAGCTCCTGGGCTGCCTGGCTCTTTCCTGGGGCTCTCTCTCTCTCTGCCTTTCTGGGGGATGGATGCTGGAGCGCCCGATTGCCGCCCAGGAGCGCCTCTGTCTAGGAGCCGGATTAGAGAAAGAGAGAGAGTCAGTCCCTTCCCTTCCTTCCTTCCTTCCTTCCTTCCTTGGCCAGGGTGCCTATAGATGAACAGGCGAGGGAAAGGGAAGCGAGAGGACGCGCAGCCTGCGAGCTCCGCAAACAATAAAGCGCCGCCGCCGCCGCCGCCGCCGCCGCGTTTGGGATGCGGGCGAGCGGAGGGGGCGCGGAGGCCGAGGCGGGAGAAGCGCTGAGGCTGAGCCGGTGGCGTTCCTGATGGGGAGCAGCAGCGCCATGGAGCGGGACCGCGGCAGCGAGAGGAGGACGGCGGCCACCACGACCACGGTCTACCGCATCTCGGTGACGCTGGTGAAGAAGGAGGCGCTGGGGCCGGCCCTGGAAGAGGAAGAGGAAGGGGAAGGGGGAGAAGGGGACGGAGAGCGGGCCTCGGGGCCCTGGTGCCGCAGCTTCCGCGCCCTCAGCACCGGGCAGCTGGAGCTGGGACGCCTCAAGGTCCCCCCCCGGCCGAGAAACCGAGGAGCCTCCAAGTGGACCCCCGAGGAGGAGGAGGAGGAGGAGGAGGCGGCTCCGGGGAAGGACGGCCCTCGGCCCAAGAGCCCCCCGCCGCCGCCGCCTCCTCCTCCTCCTGCGGCGTCTCCTCTTCGCCGGAGCTGCAGCTTCCGCCACGGAGGAGGAGGAGGCGGAGGAGGGGAGGCTGCGAGGCTGCGGTCCGCCTTGTTGTCCCGGAGCAAGCGGCACGGCAGTTCGGGCTGCCTCTTCCCGCCGACGCCGACGCCACTCGGAGGAGCCGCGACGCGCTCTCTCAGCCTCGGCAGGAGCAGGAGCAGGAGGACTCTGGTCCAGGAGGAGGCGGCGGCGGCGGCGGCGGGAGGCGACTCCGAGGAAGAGGAGGAGGAGGAGGAGGAGGGGAAGGGTGCCGCCTGCCCCCCGGAGCGCCGTCTCCTCCTCCTGGGCCGCTTCTTCAGCGGCGTCTTCTTCTCCTCGCCCTTCGGGAGCCCTCTGGCCAAGGAGGAGGACGAGGACGCCGCCGCCGCCGCCAGGAAGAACAAGAAGAGGAGGAGGAGGAGGAGGAGGACCGGGGGGAGGCCGCAGCGCCGGGGCCTCGACGCCAGCACCGAGAGCCTCAGCCTTGGCGGCAGAGAAGGTGCCTCCCTCCCTCCCTCCTCCGGGAACGGGAGAAAGGGAGCCCAAGGGGGAGGCGGGCGGGCGGGCGGAGGGCAGAGGCCTTGGGATTTGGACCCCTCCAGCCTTTCAGGCAGGTCAGCCTTCGGGGAAAGCGAGAGCACCGGCCCAAATGGGAGGCGGACCCCCTTCCCTTCCCCCAGGCTTTTCAGCCCTCCCTCGGAGCGGCCCCAGGGCTGGGTCTTTTCCCTCTTAAAAGGGAGGAGGAGGAGGAGGAGAGCCTCTTCGCAAGAAAAGCCTTGAAAATATGGGTTACTAGGTCAGTCAGTCAGTCAGTCCCATGCAGTGGCACAAACAGCCGCCTTTTGTCTTTGCCCAGCCCTGGCTTTGGTATGGCAACCTGCCTCTTGGCTTTGCTTCTGGGGTCCATTCTGGGGATACATCTATTTTGGAAAGGGGGGGGGGGGTTGCCTGAAGAAATTGAATTCCCCCCTCCTCCCCTCCAACATTTTCCAAGGGCTGGGTTGAATCTAGTCCTTGGGCAGTCAGTCAGTCGCCAAGGAAGAGTTGCATGTAGTAGGCAGGGGGTGGGTCCCCTTTCTTTCTCAGAGTCCTTTAAGCTGCCATTCTTCAGTATTTGGAGGAAAGTGACTGACATCTGTAACGTTGGAGAGCATTTTCCTAAATGCCCCAGGGGACGTTTCAGGTTGGCTGGTTGGTGCTGGGCTTGTCTCTGGCCCATTACACTGGAAGCAGCAGCCAAGTTCCTTGTGCTTGCCCAGGAGTTTACTTCTTAATGATAAAAGGTGGGAAACCTCTGGTTACACAGCTGGATTTCAGTATGGGGGGAGCAAAGGAAGTTACATTTGTACAGAGGTAGCTGCTAAAACCTTTCTGATCCACTCCCCTCTCCAACACACAGCAGATATTCTGCGGACACCAGTCATACAGGGCCTTTGCAGACTGCCAGAAATAGTGTAAATTGAGTCCACTTTAACTGCCCTGGCTCAGTGCTAAGGAATCATGGGAACTGTAGTTTATTGTGGCACCAGAGCTCTCTGACAGAGAAGGCTCAATGTCTCAGAAAAAAATACAGTTCCCATGATTCCCTAGCACTGAGCCAGGGCAGTTAAAGTCGACTCAATTTGCACTATTTCTGGCAGTCTGCAAAGGCTAACAGACTCCTCACTGGGATGCTCTGGGTGTCATCATCCCCCCCACATACACACAATTAGGGTTTTTCCAAAGTTTTTTTGGACACTTGCCTCTTATGGGTGGATGGTGTCTACGTGCACTATAAAATGATGGCCATTCAGGGCATGAATTTACTATCTGCTAAATTTGGTAGGATAACTGCAATGTTTTTGAAGAGAGTTCCAATAACAGGCATTGTTACTTTGTAGGAAGGAGGCGATGATTATCTACATCTTAAGTTGAAGGTGCATAGGCGATACGGGAGCTGGGGCAGTTCTGTCTCTCCCAGATTCTGGCAGCATTTCCTTAACTACTCGCAGCTTTAACTTACTGCCAACCCCCACTTTTGGCTTGATGGAGAGCGAGTGGCTTTGAGTGATCATCTTGAATACTAATTATACATCTGTCACTCTGCTGAGAAGTCCTTTGGCAATTCTGCTTAACAAATCAAACCCTTTGACTCTAGTAGTATGTTTCTTGTTGTTTGAACACTCCCTTTCATCTTTAAAATGCTGATATGGTGCAAATCTATTTCATATTGTAGAATCCTCTTAAGAATCAGAGAAACAGGGAGAAAAACATTCTTTATTCATCCTTTTAATTGTCTTAATTACTGCCTTTTATGGGAAGCACCTGTTAAAAATGCTTAAGGGGGGGTCAATGAGCTTGTATTGCAGAGTCGGACACTAGCCCACTGTATTTATGGTTCGCTTTTAAGGTGCACTGCCCCCCCCCCCGTATCATATAGCACCAGTTTTTCCTAGAAACAGTATTTCTGAGTTGCTTTGTAGAAGTTGTCTCATTAAAGCTAAAAACACTATACTCAGATACTTGTCATAAAAGAAGGTCTTTTAAAACGCCTTACTTTAGAAATTTTCAATTCAGCTGTCACATTTTTAAACTTCCAATCTGAAAAATAGATGTTTAGACCACTTTATCACAAAGGCTGTGTTCTTTGTGTTGTGTTATACATTGCATTGGTTATAAGGTTTGTCTGCTATGGCAGATGTAAAAATGGCCAGTTTAAGTTTATTGGAAGCGCAATTCTAGGCATGACTGTACATTGAATTCAGTGAGATGTAGATATGCATAGAACTGCACCCAAAGTTTATTCTCTTTACAAAACCTACTGTACTGGTAAGTGTGCTATAGAACAGTGCTTCAGAAATGTAAACACAATTTTTAAATCCATTATTTTCAAAAGTGGATTGAGCAGTGGTCGCTATTTGTGCCTTGCTGAGTTTAGAGGACTGTGAGACTGCTTTTGGGTCAGGCGGGATTTCTGTGGTCTTGTTGTCTACTCACCAGTCTGATGAAAGAATGGTAAAGCTGCACCTATAATTGTCACAATCATTTGTGCACCCATGTACAAGACACTACCAGTGTGGAAAACTGTATTGAAGTGTAGAGGAATACTTGGAATTAGTTAGAGAGTGAAACTTGCATGAAGGGTTTGGAGTAGCCAAAGAAAATAGAAGCTAGAATTCATCTGTTGATCAAGAAAGCATTGTTAAACAGTTGTCAAGTATTTGAAACGATAACAAGAAGAAATTGGAAAGATAACTTAAAATAATTGGTGTTTAAAGCAATCCTTAAATTATGAATTTGAGAATGGTTATTGTGAAACACTGATATTTAATAGAGATGAGAAATTTAGAGTAATTTTGAACCCATGGAAAAGGGCAGTTTTTTCCTAGAAAAATTTCCTTGAGGGGAAATTTGGGGAAAAAGCAGTGCCTTTAAAGGTTTAAAGTCACGTTTTTTACTTTAGGAATATAAAATGTATTATGTACAGCTTCATTTGACATGATATTCATGTTTGTTATATTGAAAGTAAGTTTATTCAGTAAACAATTATAAATTAAATTTACTTTTTTAAATTCAATTTTTTACAGCTGGAACTACAGGGTCCTGAACTGTAAGAAACATATAAGCTGTAAGGAACCTTCCCAGTTTATCAGTAGCAAGCAAAAAAGCATTAAGAACAGAAGAAACCACAACACTATTAAAACAAACAAAATTATTTTGTTCCTTCAACTTCTCTGTAGCAGACATAAAACAATCATTCTCATTTTAAAAGAAATTATAGAAAAGGAAACCAGGACTAGGAATTATAATGATCTGATACTGTACATTAGTATTTCTGAAACTGTTTGATGTAGGGAAAATAAATGTTTTTTCCCCCCTCAAGTGTGCAGTACCATATTTGTTTTTAATTGGCTACAACTGTTTCTTTCCTGGAAATTCACCTTGGGCTGACAAGTAATGGTTTACACAACAGCATTGGTCTGTGGCCCACCACTTACATAGCTGAGTTTTATATAATCTTACATAAAGGTCTATCTGCTGCATGGGTCTTTCCCCCCCTGAAAATAGCGAGGAAACAAAAGTGTTGCATGAGGAGGGGCGGGGGGAGAGTTGTTTTTTCCTGACTTTTTTGGTTTATTTTCTGGGCCCTCACATCTCTAATGTACTCCTGGACTCACATCTGAGCCTGGATGCCCAGGTTTTGGCTATGACCAAGAGTGAAGATCTGCAGGGAAGGGCTTTCTCTCAGTCTCACCACCTTCACAGGTACATTTGGTGAGGACTCAAGGGGGAGCTTTCTCAAGGGAGAACCTGTGGAACTCCACAGGAGGACCCCATCTTGCTCTTTTTTGGCTGGCAGGTGAAGACATTTTTATTTTGTTTTAATCAAGGAGCTATAGTGTGTTCTGTGAAAAGCAGTGTGCTGTATTATTACTCTTTTACTGGAAATTATGTTTTAAATATATTTTAGTGTTTTTAACTGTTCTAATCATTTTTTTAAAAAATAATGCTTAATTATTATTTAGCTTTTGCAGATGAATGTTTTAGCTTAATCCTTTAAAAAAATTAATTAAGCTTCCTTGAATCCCATCTTGGGAGACAGGATAAGTTTATTGGTTTAAAAATACAGACATGTAAAGATAAAATAACTAACACCCCAGAAAAAAATACACACAAAAAAAGTGAAACGGAAAACATATAAAATACAAAAACATACAATTATAACAAGACAACATAAATTAACTTCCTTCACTTATCACCTGATTCAGGCTGTTATTAATGTATATTTTCCTCCTGATTTCCTTTTCTTCCTTTTTTCCTCCCTTGTTCTCTTGCTTATCTCCAATACAGTTCAAAACTCACAAATATAACTATAAAATTTATTCTATAGCCTGTAATCTATAATGTTGTTACGTTTCACCTCATAGTTATAAGATAATCAGCAGGGATTCCTGCTGAAAAGAATAAAGAACTTATTTTTTGGAATTAAAGTTCATTTCTTAGTATTTCCTATGTTGTTTCCAGACCTAAAACCCATTGTTGACCCCACTCCCATTTCAAGTATTCAATTAAGGGATTCCAAATCTTCTCAAATTCCTTGTTTGTTTTTTCCTGTGTGAGCTGTGTTAATCTATCACTTTCCATTACATCATATAATTTCATAATCCAATCATCTATTCTAGTATTGTTTTTTGTTTCCACATTGCAGCATATACTATTCTGACAGCTGTTGTCATATAAAATATGAGTTTACCATTTTTGCTTTTTAGATCTTCTTCATAATTCATACTTAATAAAAGTCTCATTGGGTCTTTCTTAATTTTAATTTTTAATATTTTTCCCATTGTACTATGAATTTTGTCCCAGAATTTTTTTGCCAAATTACATTTCCACCACATATGATAATATGTACCCATTTCTTATTTTCATTTTTATAGATTAGCCAATTTAAAAGGTGTAAGATGCCATCTGTATTGCATTTTGTAAAAAAAATTTCTCAAATCATTACTCAAAGTATATTTCAGTCTTTTATTCCAGGATTTTTCCCACTAATCTAACTTTACATGGTGGCCAAAGTTTTGTACCCATTTTATCATTTGGGGTTTAATTAATTCTTCCTCAGTATCCAAAGTCAAAAATAATTTATAGTATTTCTTAATTCTATGGTTATCTTCTGATTTCACGATTTTTTCAAATTCTGGATCTGCTTCTTGTATATTATTTGATTTCAAATCTTGAATGAATCTTTCATATAACATGATACATAAACCACGTACATTTATAACCTTCATTTTTCAGCTGTTCTAAGGATTTTAATTCCATCTTTTTCCTCTAAGCAAATCCTTGTATGTCACCCATTTTAAATCGTCTAATTTAGTTCTGTAAAAAAAAAGGCTTCATTTGTTGAAACCCACATAGGCAGTCCTTTACAAATTTTGGGTTTTAATTTTAACCAAATTTGAATTAAAGATCTACTAATGTAATGGTTGTTAAAGTCCTTATTAGCTTTTAATTTGTCATAAAATAAATATGCATGCCATCCAAATCTGTTATCTGCGCCTTCCAATTGCAATAATCTATTATTTTCTAATTTTATCCAATTTGTAATCCAATCCATCACACATGTATAATAATAGAGTTTAAGGTTGGGAAGTGCCATTCATCCAATTTTAATCTCATATTGCATTAATTTAAATTTCACCCTTTATTTTCTCTCAACCCAACATTTGAAAGGACCATCATTTAAATTTAAATATAAGTTAAATAAATAAATAAATAAATACAGGTTCAGTCTCCTGTATTGGAAATGCTTGGGACCAGAAGTATTTTGGATTTCAAATTATTATTATTTTTGGATTTTGGAATATTTGCATATATATAATGAGATGTCTTGGAGATGGAACCCAGTTGATAAATGTTTCGTATACACCTTATACACATAGTCTGAAGGTAATTTTATACACAATATTTTAAATAATTTTATGCATGAAACAAAGTTTGTGTACATTGAACCATCAGAAAGCAAAGGTGTCACTGTCTGAGTCACTGATGTGAACAATTTTGAATTTTGGAATATTTTGAATTTTGGAATTCTGGATAAGGGAGACTCAATCTGTAATAGAGTTATTTGTATTATCTTCTTCTCCTCAAGTTGTTTAGGTCAGTGTACATACTTTCCTTACTTCATCCACATAACAAACATTTCAGCCAGGATAGATAGACTGTGTGACTGACCCAACACTAATTAATGAGCTTCATTTGCTGAATGAGAATCTGACCTAGACGGTCCCTGATTCTATTGTGACATGCTACCAGATAGGCAGTAGCCTTTGGCAATGATAACTCCTTGGTGTTGCTTGCAGCTGTAGCAAGTAGCCCATGGAAGAAGATTTACTATCCTGCTACT
The DNA here is from genome assembly GCA_026167975.1 of Phrynosoma blainvillii. Taxonomy (NCBI): domain Eukaryota; kingdom Metazoa; phylum Chordata; class Lepidosauria; order Squamata; family Phrynosomatidae; genus Phrynosoma; species Phrynosoma blainvillii. The sequence goes on along the minus strand of JANUYF010000001.1, from coordinate 221,702,621 downwards.
TTGCCTTTTACTCTTGTAAAGTTAAAGTGCTAAGGTATCATCTGTTGCAGAGTTCGGGTAACCTGCCTTCATTCAGACTTTTCTAAGAAATGACAATTATAATATAATTTTAAAAATATATGAAGACACGACATCCTTGGAATATCTCAGAACATTTGACTAAACATGAGATTGGCATGCTAATTATTATGTGGGGGGAAATCACATTATCATATCATGTAACTAATGCCATATATCCTACCACTAGAATCCAACCATGTTGAAATAGAACTTTGAATTCCAAAGTTTGAAATAGAAATGCTGGTTGAGACCTTACACCGATATTGCTATAATATTACATTATTTTCAATTGTTGACAGTGGATTTTTTTAAAAAAATTACAAAAGCTCCATGTTGGAGGAAGAGAAGATGCCAGATGTACTGAAATAGCCAGATGATTAAAAACTGGACTAGTATTAAGGTCACGATCTGAATTAAATACGGCAGAGATTAATGTTCACAATAATTCAACTGCATGCCAGATGGTGTTGTACACAGTAATTTTAGTGCTGGCACAAAAATGTTTTGTTGGCTGTTGCTGCAAACTTTATTGAATAGTTTTAGCTGCCCTTTAAAAGGTGACCTAGAAGCTTTGAAAATGGAAAATCTAGAATATTTGAAATTCTGTCCAGAGAATTATCCTTGTATCTGTGGCATTTATATGTCTGCAGATGTTTGCCCTGTTCAGATGGCTAAGCAAGCCAGAGAAATGCATGGCTTGTCATGCAAGAGTTGCTTGTATTGAGAATAGTTTGTTTATTGTGTTGTCAAAATATGGGAGCTTGTTCTTCTTTGCTTCTCTTCCAGCAAACCAGAGACAAACCCAACATAAGCTCTGAATTCTTTCTCTGGTTTGTTGGGAGAGAAATAAACTACACACATATATATATTTGGACGAGACAGTAAATTATGGAATGAAGTCATGTGATTTGTTTAGCTGATCTTGGTACAAATGGACACATGCACCCGCATATTGTTTGTAACTGATAAGCCAGGGTTCCTTTGGGTTGCTTGCTTGTCGTGGGATCTGAATTGGCCCAGGTAGTTACATTTCAAAAAGAGCTTTAAGCCTGCTGGATATATGGGATGAGGCTCAATATTTAACAAATCACCAGTAGGAGTTCCCCTTATTTGCCCTTTCCAGTATCAATACCCCATATCTTTGAGTATTCCTGGAGAACAGGAGAGGTCCCAGAAGACTGAAGGAAGGCAAATGCTGCCTCCATGTTCAACAAGAAGAAAATGAGGACCCAAACTGTTACCCCTTCCAAGTCAGCCTGACGTTGATATCAGGAAAGCTTCTAGAGCAGATAATGACAGTCTGTAAGCACTTAGAAAGCAATGCTGTGATCACTAAAAGTCAGCATGGGTTTCTCAAAATCAAGTCATGCTAGACTAATCTTATCTCATTTTTTGATGAATGACTTGTTTGGTAGATGAAGAGAATGCTGTGGATGTAGCATATCTAGTTTTCAGTAAGGTTTTTAATAAGTCCCCCATGATATCCTTGTAAAAAAGGTACTGAAATATGGGCCAAATAATGCATCTGTTAGATCGATCTGTAGTTAGTTGACAGATTGAACCCAAAGGGTACTCACCAGTGGCTCTTCATCCTGAAGAGAAGTGACCAGTGGAGTGCTACAGGGTTCTGTCCTGGGCTCAGTGTTATTCAACATTTTTATCAATGACTCAGATGATGGAATAGAGGGCATGTGTATCAAATTTGCAGATAACACCAAATTAGGAGGGTTAGCTAATACTGACAAGACAGAATCAGAATCAAAATGACCTTAACAGATTAGATACACTTAGGTAGAAAAATAGAAAGGCTCAAACATAGGATGAGTGACACTTGGCTTGACAATAGTGCATGTGAAAGGGATAGAGTTTTAGTAGACCACAAGTTGAATATGAGTCAACAATGTGATGCTTCATCTAAAAAGCCAGTATGATCTTAGGATGCATCAATAGGAGTGCAGTGTCTGTATTAAGGGATGTAATAATGCCACTCTGTTTGGTGAGAACTCACCTGGAATACTGTGTCCAGTTTTGCACACCACAATTCAAGAGGAATATTGACAAGCTGGAGCGTGTCCAGAGAAGGGTGACCAAAATGGTGAAAGGTCTAGAAACCATGTCCTATGTGAAGTGCCTTAGGCAGCTGGGTATGTTTAGCCTAGAAAAGACTAGGTTAAAAGGTGATATGATAGTCATTGTTTAAATATTTAAGGTATGTCATATTGAGGATGGAGCAAATTTGTTTTCTGCTGCTCCAGAGACTAGGATGCAGAGTAATGGATTCAGGCTACAGGAAAAGAGATTCCACCTAAACATTAAGAAGAATTTCCTGATGGTAAGAGCTCTTTGACAATGGAATGCACTGCCTCAGAGGATGGTGGAGTCTCCTTCTTTGAAGGTTTATAAAGAGAGGCTGGATGACCATCTGTTGGGAGGGCTTTGTGTATTCCTGCATGGTAGGGAGTTGGGCTGGATGGTCCTTGTGGTATCTTCCAACTCTGATTGTTTAAATAAAAACAAAATAAAAAAGGAGACTCTCAAAACTGGTACAAACAGTATCCGTTAACAGCACTTCAAAGCCAGTGTTAAGGGCATAATTGAAAAATCGGTGGTACTTTGAGAATTAAGATCTTTCTTAACATATACCTAAGTTAAGATATACTGAAAAGCATTCAAGATTAAAAAGATCCTGCCCATGCTGTGTAATCTTAGTACTACAAGATAAACTTGTTAAAAGAAGAGGAAAAAATAATTATACAAAACTAAGAAATATGCCTTCCTAACCACTATGAGAAATAAGGGAATGTGACAGAAAGACGATATATGTAATTGTCAGATAGCCATACAACTAAGGTTTTTCAGGGAAGAAGAGAAATTGGGCTGGGTCCAGAATCTGCTTTCCACACAAAGGCACTGAAGCTTAGGGATTCTCCTTTCCCCTATATCAGGGGTTGGCAACCTGCGACCCATGGGCCGGTTCTGGCCCAGGGCCCCACACTTACCAGCCCAGGCGGACCCCTGCCACCACCGCCGCACGCCACCGCTGCCACGTGTTTGAGTCGCCACGCGGCCGTGTGTGCCGCGACCGCCATTTGAATTTCCAAAATGGCGGCCGCGATGCGTTTGTGCATGCACAGGAGTATTGTGCATGCGCAAACGAGTCGCGGCTGCCATTTTGGAAAACAAAATGGCGGTCACGAGTGGCGGCCGCCGTTTTGTCCTCCAAAATAGCGGCCGCAACCCATTTGCGCATGCGCAGTACTCCTGTGCATGCGCAAACGCATCGCGGCCACCATTTTGGGGAACAAAATGGCGGCCACGACATGTGCGGAGGCAGCGGTGGCAGCGCGCCGCCATTTCCCCCCCCCCCCCAGCCCGCCGGAAGAGACAACTTCGGGGGACCGGCCTCCGGCTCAAAAAGGCCGCCTACCCCTGCCCTACATCATAGCCCTGTTCTTCAGCATTGTCCCTTTGTGTAGCATTTTAATGGAGGTGGAAGGACTTTTGTGGGGAAAGTCACTTTTCACCACCCCAGCCCATTCTGTTTTAGCAAAGGTGGGCAGAATGTAGCTATGGGATCACAATAAGAGACACAAATTCACAGTTTTGAGAACTGTAAAACCAAGCATCTGTTGTAATATCCTCTAGACAGAAAAATTGCCCAATAATCTTACAGAAACCTCTGGAAGAACATGACATTGTGAATGGATTAATGGAATTTATTTACCCCAAAATTTAAACATTGCATGAATATACAATCTCATGCTACTGAATTAAAAACTAATCCCAATTTCATGATGAATAGCCTTTGGACCATAATATATTTTAACTAGAAAACTATTATTTAGATAGATTTTTCCTCAAAATGCATTTAATTTTAAAAAATCCGATTTCAATTTAAAAAATCTGATTTAAACTTTTAAAATCCAATTTTTAATTATTATTTTTTTTAAAAAATCATTGATTTTTATCCAATCTGCTCTGATTCTCCACTTGACCATGGAAACCCACTGGGTAACCTTGGGTGAATTAGACACTCTCAGTCCCATAAATCTCCATGATAGGTTCATCTTAGAGTCGCCGTAAGTTGGAAATGACTCAGGGGCACACAACAACAAAATAATTTATAGAAACAAAAAAACATATTAAGCAATCTACTACTTTCAACTTCTTCCATTATCTAACACTTTCTGCCCTCGTCCTCTGCTCCTTGGTATGTACAAGGACCCAAAATGTGTGGCACCTTTACTATTCCAAGAGAACTCTGCTTGTGCTTCTCTTGAATCATGTTACAGATAACCTTTTAATGTGAAAAGGTTACTTAAAAGTACTGTTAAAAACTATATTGTTCAATAAAAATTGTTCAATCTTACAGATGCCTTTGTAAATAGCCAGGAATGGACACTAAGTCGGTCTGTGCCAGAACTGAAAGTGGTAAGTAACTTGCCAGTGGCCATATTTGCTCTTCATGTTATAATTTCTGTGATAAAGCTTGATAGTACTTCAGATACATAAGGATTTCCCCCACCCACCCATTCATATGTTGCTCACCACATGTGCAATTAACTTGCTGAGTCAGGCTACTGTGCGCATGCACTTTGAACATGCTATAAATCTACATGTTCCTGTATGTGATTAGAATGACCACAGCATGAAAAAAAAATATTGCCTTACTTTGTCCTTTATCAAGATTTCCCTTCACATGGATTTCTGTCCTTAAAAGAGCAAGACTTAATGCTGCCTCTGACTTTCTGGCTGTTGAAAATGGCACAGTACATTGGGCCCTTTCTATACGTGGGGGATCCGTTCTGGAACCCCACCACCACCACCATGTATGGCAAATGGGACCTCAAGTCCCATTGAGTTCTATGGCCAGGTGTGCATGCCATTTTAAAGCCCTGGACTTGACGTGCATGGAAGCTTAAATCTGCATATGGCAAGCCTGCACGAGAAGTGGGCGCACTGTACTAAAATTATGGAACCAACAATATTTCTGATACTGTTACTCATGTGCTCTTTGTTCAAATTAAGACCATGGAGTATACCACAATATCAGAATTTAACAATTCTTATTTTGAATGGTTCTGCTGCTCTGTGATATTTTCCAAGGCTTTCAAATGAATCTGGTTGAGGGAAGAAATGAACATTTTTGTTTAGAGTTAATTTGGTTTTAATTGTGTTAGTCCTAATGACACCAAACCCTATGGTGGGTTATTACATAGGTAAGTCCTATTAATTCAGTGGGTCCACTCTAGTTGGGACTTCCATCAATGTTCTGGTTCATTACAAAAGTAATATGGTTTCACACTGGTGCTTCTGGCCTGCCCGCACTACTGGGAGACTGTGCGTTATAGTATCGTGCCAGCCTACTACCTTGTGCACAAGTAATGGTCAAACATGCTATTATTGCCAACGGGCTGGATTCAGGAAAACCCTCCTGCAGACAGAAGTGTTGTGCATATTTTTGGGATTTTCCACGTTGGTGTCTTCTGACTGGTGTTTCTTCTTCGATATAATCCATTTTAAAAATATAATTACCGTATGTGGTTATTTCAGCTGCCTGTATACAAATATCAAATTTAACTACATTGTTACTATTTTAGTAGCTTGATTGCTGCTCTGTTTCTTATGTTACTCTTGTACTAATTGTAGAGTTGTGTTTTGCTCCTGAAGTAGATGTTTTGGGAAGCAACTTTTTCATATCTGCGTCATAGCATGAGTTGTTCCATATAAGAAGGAAAGACAATGCTAATTATAACGGCCATTGCTGCATCTGTAACTAGTAGTTAATTACAGGTAGCCATCTATTCTAGGAAGGAAATCAAGTTACAATATGCATCTTGCCCATTTAGAGATTGCTGTAGGTTTTTGGGGACATGGTTCAGATGTCAGCTTATTGAGAATTTCTATTTAAATCCTTCTAGCCCTTATGGCTATGGATGTGTGGTAGAATGCTTAGGACCCTTTTTACTCCTTCCGTGGTATGAAGAGAATTCAGGACATAAATTAATGTATACTGGCCTTAAAATCTGTGCAGATAGCTCTCATCTTGTGCACTCCTGTTTTTATTTATAGACTGAAACCAAAATATGACTTTATGACTTTATTAATCATTATTTATTAATCATTGATCTTTAGTCACCCTGGGTGAATGAGAGGGTTGTAAGAGAAACAAAAGACTGAAATCTGGTCAAAGTCAGATATGGAAGTTTGCGGAGTTTGAGTCCCCTAATGCATAGCTTTGGTTCCTTCAGGGCAGAGAGTGTACAGTCATGGAATACATGAAGAGCTGGAGTGTGAAGAGGACGTTATTTATATGCAAATGATGGAAATAAATGTAAAAGTCTAGGCTCTAAAACTATTTTTCCCAATGCCAGGATGCATTTTCAGTTATAAAAGAGGGGGTCCTGTTGGCTTGTCAGATGTTGCCAGACTGCAGCTGTAGATTTAGTTTGACACCTGTATTATTGCTTCATTACTTTATTTTTGAGGACATTTTTGGTTTAAAAATCCATTATCTTAGTTTAGAATTAGAAGTAATACACATGCCCTGGGATAGTTCTGATTTATTTCTGTTTGGAAATTGATTGACCTTTACCCCTATTTGTAAGAACTATGAATTAAATCTTAAATTTAAAAAATAATAGTTATTTTTTCTCTCCGCAGGGAATTGTGGGAAATTTAGCTAGTGGTAAATCTGCTCTTGTACATCGATACCTGACAGGGACATATGTCCAAGAGGAGTCACCGGAAGGTAAAATAACTGATAGACCAATGGAAGCATGCTATTCTTAGACCATTACTCTGGCTGTTAGCAGTATTATTGTCATTGCTATTGTTATTCGTATTCTGCCTTTCTCCCAAAATTTGGGGGTTAAGGTGGCTGTGCAACAGCAGAATACAAAATCAGTTACAGAGTACATCATATTAGACAAAAATGCATATGAAATAAAACACTAAATGTTTATGTGGACATCTTCTTAAACAGGTCACATTGGTACTATGCTGCCTTTTCCCATAGAGTGCTTTTTGCCAAAAGTTAGTTGAACCTATCAGAAAGCAGTATTTTCTTTTTCTTTCTATCCTCTGCTTTTTTAAAAAACCTACTCCTTACCTGGGACTTTTAGATGTAGAAAAAAAATCATGTGGGCAGTGTCCCTAATCTGACTGCAGAATTAATCCACTTGTCAAGTTATTGGGAAGCTATAGCTAAATGTTGCAGGCCATAAGCCCTATCGTGCTTACATTTTAGGCCCTTGATGTCTTATGTTATAGTTAAGACTATAGAATATACTTTGCATGTGACTTGTTCCCTTTAATTATACTTAATTTTTAGAATTCTAGAATTGTTACAAAAAGTCATAGAAATAGTGAAGTGTATGTGAAAAGCTTTGTAAGTTTTTGTGGTTGAATTCAGATGAATGAATAGAATATAGATTTGAATGTGAAATCCTAGTAGAATCTTATTAAGGTAACATTCACAGAAATTAATATCCTGATTATTTTTATTTGTTCTCCTTATGAACTTTTAAATCCAACTGAGACACTGAATTTCTGGTTCCTTCTTTTCCTTACTGGCTGTTCCATTCTTTGCAGATATGGATGCAGGTAACTATATGTCCTCTTCACAGCAGCACTTGTTTTGAAGAGAGGAAGCAAAGCTTTTGTACTAGTTTCCCCTTTGTTTTGTGTACCATTTTTGTTTCCTTTTATTTTTAAGTTAAGAACACATCTCACTGTCGTCACATACTGTAGATGTCTCTTAGCAGTAGTCATATGTAGATTCATGTGTCTATAACAACATCTGTTCTAAATTAACTCTTCTTAGAGTGTTCTCTAACTCTGTGTGCTAACAGTAGTTATTAAGGGAGTCCAGAAATGGCATTTGGCTTTCATTCAGGGCTTACATGTCTGTCCTGCCTTTTTAACCTAGAGGACTCCCAACTTTTGCTCCAGTTTCTGTCAGTACACATTGTTAATAGGATGGGATGGGATGAGAGAATGTCTTCATTATAGTCACTACTGATGAATAGTTGCCACTATTTTTGGCAAGTATAAGTCATTTGCAAAATATAAGCAATGTTGTTTCTGTTGTTCCTCCTGAAATGTTTAAATGTGTTTAGCTAAAAGTCATAAAAATACAGTATTGGAAACAGAGTACCAGTGAACGTAGAAAGAAAAATGATCACAGAGAAACCAAGGCCAAATCCATTATAACAGATTTCTCTGGCAGTTTAACTACATTAGCTTTTAAAAATGGATCTAATATGAACAGCTGTGTTATCATTAGAAGAGAATGAAGCATCTTCCACTTCCAAGGTCTTTCCTCAACTCTTGAACCTCTCATTTGAGCTGCATTGTTATCCTGTGTTGACAGTAAAAAGGGAATTTAGAGGCCCTTAAAGGCAGTGTGACCTGTATTAATAATTGCAAAAGAGATGTTCCTATTCAGATATAGATAACTCCTGAATTATTATTCTTTGTTGGATAATTGATGCAAGGACACATCAGTATATGTCCAGCCACATGTTTTTACATTCTGAAGTGAACATCCAAAGGATTGTGTGCAGAAGCCTCTGAATTAGGAAAAAGTATCGACATGTGAACTCAATGGAATAAATAAAATAAAAAGTCATTGTTCATAAGTGCTAAAGAGTTTTTGGGAAATACAGTGTAGGAGAAAATTTGAGTAAAACAGCACCGCTGCCAGCACTCCGTAGACCCTGCTGTGTGCTGTATTTCTTGACAAAGATGTTGTGAGTGAATAGCATCCTCAAGTTCCCTTTTACCCTCCACAACCAATATACTGAAGGACTAATACTGGTGTTAAATTGTAGGCATAGCATGCTAATAAAAGGTGGTGTGCATATGAGTAAAGTGCAGCAGTTCCCACTCACTATAGGCAGATAATTTGAACAGATGTTGTGGTACACTGTGGATGGAGTTATAGTCAGCCATATTACAAAGTCTGTATTAACACTTTTTGGATGTAGACCATCATTTCTACAAGAACAGTTGGCACTTTTTATTAGGTGTGTGTGTGATACACTTGTAATTAAGGAACTGGTTATAGTGAGGCAGCTTAATACCATTTATATTTAAATTGAGGCCTTTAAAATAAAACATGTACTGTTTAGTAGGCAACCTGTACCCTTTAAGGGCCGAAGGACTTCAGCTCCCAGAAGCCTCAGCCATGTTGGCCAACAGTCCCATGTTGGCCAATAGCTCCTGAGATTCTGGGAGCTGAAGTCCCTCGGCCCTTAAAGGGGAAAGGTTGCCTACCCCTGATTTAGTGTATAACCACTGCCTGATAGTGTTCTCTCAGGGGATTTATTGGATCACAGCTATGCATCTCCAAAGGCTTGAAGATGCACATACTTCCCCCTTTCCATTATCACCTTGTTTCTCTTAAGATAACCTGGGATGAGTTTTAGAGAAGGGAAGAGATGGGTGGCAGGTGCTCTAGGACAAGAAAAGTAACTGAGAAAGTGTGCTCCGTCGCAGTCTGCCTTCTATTTGTTTTTTTATGAGTATAAAAACAGGGCAGAAATCCAGTGGTGAAACTCATATTTATCAGCTATTTTGTCACATTTTCTATCTCATTTTCCTCAGCTAGTTGATTCCCCAGCATCTTCTACATCCATCTCAAATTTCAAGTATTCTTGTTCTGCTCCCTAGTGTAGTGTAGGCTGTAAAATAGTAACATTTTATAAGCCCATGGTGTGCAGGAGAGGGCTAATTTAATGTCCTTTAATTTCAGTCTTATGGACTTGTCAAGCACTATCTCCATCTCAAAAATTACTCCATGCTGGCTAATATTCTACTTTAGATGTTTCATTTTTTTTTTTTTTGCCTCTTCTGTACCTTAGTCCAATGACTGAAGGAAAGCATGGCATCACATGGTATTATTCTGCACAGATACCACTGTATAGAAAGAAGCCTGTATCCTGGCAGGAAAGTATTGTGTAAAAACTCATGATTTGGGTGACCATGTATTGCAAATACTTCACAATATGATGCACACATTTTGCTTTACGTGACTTTTTCCCCAGTGTGGAGATCATGAAAAGTGGATGGTATGATTAAGGAGAATTTTGAAAATGTAGCATTAAAATAATTAAACACAATGGTATTGAGAGAGCTGGACATATAATTATGTTGGCTTTTAAATCCCATTGTTGTCTCTTAAGATGTTTTGTATCATTGGAATAAATAGAAGATGATTTATAATTGAGGAATGTAATTGTTCAGAATATATGTACATTTTGTTGTTCCAAATATTTCTATATAAAGAAAATTAAGAGTAAAATCTGATGGGGGTTTGCTGTAATTACTGAAAAACTGACAGGTGTAGCCATGCATATAGCCTATCCCTCAGTAATTCTCTCTGTCTACCAATTGTATTTTCCCCAACCTCAGTTTCTAAACTGTTTTTAAAGGCAGCTGGGACTTAATTTAATCTTTACAAGAGCAGAAATAACTTAAGCTTGGTTATCTGTCTAGGTAGGTTTGTAGCTGGCACATGACCCTAAACTGATGCCTCAGAGGCTACACATGATTCTAATGACATAACTAAATTTAGGAATACCTCCAGCCTGGGAACCTCTCTTTAGGGAGAGTCCAACCCTGCCCAGAACACAGTGGTCGCTGCTACCTTCAGCTGATAAAGTTCTAACTAGCAATACATCTTTGCATAAGTCAAGTTTAGGTTTATTTGCCATCATCCAATCTATTACTTGAGTCCATTATGCTATCTGCTACTGGGCTTCTGCGGGACAAAAGAAGGAGCCTGCCATTATTGCCTTGAAGTTGAGTATTAGTTCTTGAAGCACACATTCATGTGGAAACATGACACAATAACGTAATTACAATAGCAATCAATAACACATGGATCATCATATGTGCAAAAACATACCTGATTATGTAAATTTTATAAAGATTTCATATTTACACCATATGGAAGTTAATACATAGCTTTTGTTGTGTCAGCAGCAACTAACTGAAATAATGTTTATATTTAAGTCCCACTATATACAGTCATATAGTAAAATGGCTTACTACAGTCGTGTAGTAAAATGCGGTGGCTTAGTGTTTAAGACACCAATTCTGATGATCAGAAGATTGGAAAGTTGGCAGTTCAAGGCCCGAGTGCTGCATGATGGGGTGAGCTCCTATCACTACTCCCAGCTTCTGCCACCCTAGCAGTTTGAAAGCATGCAAATGCAAGTAGATAGATAGGTACCACTTCTCAGTGGGAAGGTAACAGTGTTTGGTGTAATCATGTTGACCACATGACCACCAGAGTAGTACTTGGGCAACACTGACTCTTCGGCTTAGTAGAGGAGATGAGTATCGCCCCCTGCAATCGGTTATGGCTAGACATTCAGGTCAAGGTTTCCTTTTTGCAATTTTTGTTTTTGGAATATTTTCAAGTCATGATGGTTGAATCCATGGATGGAGAATCTATGGGTAGAGAGGGCTGACTGTATATGAAAGAAGATATGACCCAAATCCATAAAATATTTAAAAAAACTTTAAAGAGCCATACATTTAAACTTTTTAGCATTTACAGTTATTGACAAAACATTTGTATTTTAAATAATATTTTTGTGTCATTTACAGACTGGAAGGGTTCATAGATATTAAGCAAAAATTTGGATGTATGTTGTTAAAAAGTGATACTGTTTTTTATTGAAGAAATGTACGTGCAGAACAAAGCCTACATCAGACTACTAGTCTCACCTACACTAGTCCTGTAGGGTCATAAATTAGATTTCTATTTACTGTTCATCAGTTGATGTCAGTGGATCTATTCTAGTGGGGATTAGCAAATGGGTTTAGGTACTAGACTGTTTTGAAGTGCATTTGCTCTCATGAGTTGGCAGCATGAGCTTCGTAGACTTCAGTTACCTCCTCAGATGCTTTTTTATTTCAGTTAGTCTCAAAGGTGCTACAAGATCTCTCTCCATAATGATTCTACAGACTAACGCAGCTATATCTTTGAATTGCTCTCATGAGTGCACTATAGTGCATGGAATATAACTTTCCAAATACAGGTAGCTGTGCTGGTCATAAAACAAAACCCCAAATACCTTTATTTGGAGCTTTTGAAAAACAAACTTGCAGCATGTGATACCCTTTCTGCACTGTCAGATAGAAGATATAGTATAAAGCGTAAAATATAATCAGATACAAGACATTAGAATAATAGAATCATAGAGTTGGAAGAGACCACAAGAGCCATCCAGGCCAACCCCCCTGCCATGCAGGAAATCACAATCAAAGCATCCCTAACAGATGGCAATCCAGCCTCTGTTTAAAAACCTCCAAGGAAGGAGACTCCACCACACTCCACCACATTCTATTATCGAACAGCTCTTACTGTCAGGAAGTTCCTCCTAATGTTGAGATGGAATCTCTTTTCCTATAGCTTGCATCCATTGTTCTGGGTCCTAGTCTCTGAAGCAGAAGAAAACAAGCCTGCTCCTATCTCAGTATGACACCCCTTCAAATACTTAAATAGGGCTATAATATCACCCCTTAACCATCTCTTCTCCTGGCTAAACATACCCAGCTCCCTAAGTCTTTCCTCATAAGGCATGGTTTCCAGACCCTTCAACATTTTGGTTGTCCTCTTCTGGACACACTCCAATTTGTCAACATCATTTTTGAATTGTGGTGCACAGGACTGGACAGAATACAGTCAGCCCTCCGTTTTCACGGGGGATCCGTTCTGGACCCTCTCCCCATGAAAACGGAAATTTGCCAGTATTTAAGCCCTATAGGCTTGAATGGTGGCATGTGCCTGCGGGCACACATTCCATTCAGTTCCTCTCTGTATGTCCCTTGCGTATAAGTGAGGGATGCGGATTTGAAATCCGTGAGAATGGAGGGGCGACTATTCCAGCTGAGAGGCCTGACCAAAGCAGAATAGAGTGGCACTATTACTTCCCTTGATCTAGACACTATACTTCTATTGATGCCTAACATCACATTGGCCGTTTTAGCTGCCGCATCACACTATTGACTCATGTTCAGCTTGTGGTCTACTAAGACTCTTAGATCCCTTTCACACATAGTCTCGTTAAGCCAGGTGTCCCCCATCCTATATCTATGCATTTCATTTTTCCACCCTAAATGCAGTACCTTACATTTCTCTGTGTTGAAATTCATTTTGTTAGCTTTGGCTCAGCTTTCTTATCTATTCAGGTCTTCTTGAATTTGGATCCTGTCCTCTGGGGTATTAGCTACTCCTCCTAATTTGGTGTCATCTGCAGATTTGATAAGCATGCCCCCTATTCCTTCATTCAAATAGTTGATAAAGATGTTGAAGAGCACTGGGATTTGATAAGCATGCCCCCTATTCTTTCATTCAAATAGTTGATAAAGATGTTGAAGAGCACTGGCTCTTAAAAATATTTTTCTGCTAATATTATAGTGTCATCCGCATATCTTAAATTGTTAATGTTGTTTCCTCCTAGCTTAACTCCTCCTTTTTCTGTTTCTAATTCTGCTTTTCTTATGTTTTCAGCATATAAGTTAAACAAGTAGGGTGATAGGATGCAGCCTTGCCTGACCCCTTTGTCTATTGGGAACCACTCTGTTTCCCCGAATTCTGTTCTGATGGTGGCCTCCTGTCTTCATCCAGATTACTCATCAGGATCAGCAGATGTAGTGGCACTCCCATATCTTTGAGTGCATTCCATTTTTTTTATTATCTGTACAATCAAATGTTTTGCTGTAGTCTATGAAACACATGCTGATATTTTTTGGAATTCCTTGGTGTTCTCCATTAGCCATCGTATGTTTGCAATGTGGTCCCTAGTGTCCCTTCCTTTTCTGAATCCTGCTTGCACCTCTGGAATTTTGGTGCTATTGTCCTATAGTTCCTTTTGTATCTCCTTTCTTGTGGATTGGTGTGTATATCGAGCATTTCCAATCCGTTGGCCACTGATTCGTTTCCCATATTTGTTGGCATATTTCAGTTAACACAAAAGTTGTATCTGCCTGTAGGCAGTGTAGCAGTTCAATTGGGATATCATCTGTTCCCAGTGTTAACATTTTCCCCCATTTCCTTTATTGCAGATTCCACTTCACTTCTTAGAATTTGGGGTTTGTCTTCATATGGCTCCTCATTCCAAATATTATTCATTTCCTCATCTCTTTTGTATTACTCTTCTGTCTATTGCCTTCAGTGTCTTTATTTTTGCTTGTTCCTGTATTTCTTTTCTCCATAGAGCATCCCTGCCCTCAGTTTGAACTTGGCTTTAATTGTGAAGTCGTAGGCTTTCATGGCCAGCATCCATAGTTTTTTGTGGGTTTTTCAGGCTGTGTGGCCATGTTCTAGAAGAGTTTCTTTCTGACGTCTCGCCAGCATCTGTGGCTGGCATCTTCAGAGAAAACTGGGAACGGATGATATCCCAATTTCTCTGAAGATGCCAGCCACAGATGCTGGCGAAACGTCAGAAAGAAACTCTTCTAGAACATGGCCAGACAGCCCGAAAAACCCACAAAAAACTTTGGCTTTAATTTCTCAGATTTTGTGATTGAGGTCTCTTGTTCTTCTCTTTTTATTGTTGTCTTCAATTTCTCTGCATTGATCATTGTAGTATTTTTCCTTATACCTGTATGTCAGATGTTGGGCAGTTGTGTTCATAGTTCTGGCTTTGTTCCTATCTTCCTTTGCTTTTGCTTTGCTTTTTTCTTTTATCACATGAAGTGTTTGATCTGTCATCCATTGTTTCTTAGCTTTCTCTTTGGCCATTGTTAGTGTTTTCTTGCATTCATCCTTAATTATGTCTTTGACTTCTGTCTACAGTTCTTCAGATTCCTGGTCATTATAGTTCAAATCTGTTTCTTACATTGTTCTTGAATTCATCTGAAATGTTAATTCGGGTCGTATTTTGATTTTTGCTTTCTTCTTCAGTTTAACTCTTGATGTCTGTGCCACAATCAGCTCCTGGTCTGGTTTTGGCCACAAGGATACAGTTTCTCCATCTTCTACGTCCAATTATGTTGTCTATCTGGCTTTTGTTTTTACCATCTGGTGATGTCAAGGTGTATAGTCTCCTATCTGATTGTATGAAGCAGATATTTGCAATGAATAGATTATTGGCCTCACAGAATTCTGTCAGATGCTCTCCTGCTTTATTTCTTGTTCCTAATGCAAATCTTCCTATTGTTTTTTATTCTTCTTTGTTGCCAACTTTAGCATTCAAGTCTCCAATGATTAGTTAGAAATCTTCTGATGATATGTTGTCAATTTCTTACTGGACTGCATCATAGAATCTCACAATTTCCTTTTCATCTGCATCTGTAGTTGGTGCATATACCTGGATTATTGTGTTGTTTATAGGTTTACTCTGAAGCCTTTTTGATGATATACGGTCTGACTTTGAGTTGTATCCTGTGAGTGCTCTAGCTATATCTTTCTTTAGTATGAAAGCCACCCCATTTCTTTTGTTCTTTCATTTCTTGAACAGATTACTGTAGCGTTGTCTTAGTCAAAGTGACCCAATTGTTAAATTAATGTGTTCCATTTCCTTATTTACCTTCCACTTTCCCCTTTGCTGTGATAACACTTTACTCCGTGTTAAAAAAATAGATAAAAATAGAAATGATTTTCTCACTACAGTTTCAGAATTTCTATTATCGATGTGGGACTATACATCACAGTGAAAGAAGAGCATATTAAGATCACACAGATTGAACAGAATAGGTTCACAAATCCTAAGTCAGAATGTTTTCATTGTGAATGAATGTTTTTCCTTTTCCTAGTTTCCACTGAATATAGCTGCAGTGTATAATCTGATAATTTCTTAAACAAAAGAGCTCAGATTACAAGAGGTATTAGAGGCTGACAGTGTAAATACTATTACAGTACTTCAGTACAAAAGTAGTAGGCAGAACATGATCACATATGGGGCTGTGCTGGATCCTTCCTTGGCAACATGTTGCTTTACGTTCCCAAACTGTAGCAAAATTGAGAAATTAGGAAAACTAATGGTATTACCTGTACAGGCAGAATTGTTTTTCTTCTTGTGTCATTGAGACAGCAATTCTCTCCAAGCATAGGAACAATCACAGATGTGAGGATTCACTAGACTCAAATCATTTCCAGTTGAAGATGTTATTGGAGCCCATTCTGAATGATTTGTTGTTGTGAAAGCAAAGTTTGATGATAAAATGATCAATTCAGGCTCTTATTATGCACCAGATCATTCATGGAGCAGTCCTTGACTATGATCTATGCAAGCTTGAGATATTTTTGGTTCGGACATGGATGCTTTTCTTGATAGGGCCTCAGGAACTCCTAAATTTGTACTTGCTAATGGAGGGCTTGTCTCAGGGTGCCCCCAGAGTATTCTGGCCCTGATTTTTTCCCCAAATTCACCGCCTCTTACCTACTCTCTTTTCCTGTGGGTTTTTGGCTCTCACAGTGAATGACAGGGGGCTGCCTTCCCATACAGTCCCCGTTCATTGCCTGATGCTGTTGCTGAGGTCAGAACAAGGTATCCAGCTGTGTTATTGATGCTGGGTGCTTCGTTTGACCTCAGAGTGACTCACAGCAGTGGTGCTGAGCAACTTGCAAGAGAGTGAAGGTAGCCACCATTTTCATTGTGGAAACAGCTGGAAACCCACAGAAGAAGGTGAGTCATTTAAATGCTATTTAAGATACTTCAACTTAGTAGATGCCTGACAAGCTGAGCACCCTCAAACTAGAGGCTACATTTTTTTTGCTGGGTCCTAAGCCTGTTCAAGAACTTTGACCTGTTCCTTTCCCTGAGCTTTGTTACCAACCAGATGCCCCCAAAGATCAAACCTTGACCACAGACCATGCAGCCACACTGATTACCTGGAGAGTTAACAAAGAGTCCTCAAAATCTTACATATGGAAATTGACTTCTACTTTGCTTACCAAAGAGCCCTTTATGCAGAGGGCAGGGAGAGTCGAAATGATATAGCCAGCTTTACAAAAATAATGTCAGGAAGTACTAATAATGCTATTCCCTGGGACACCTGAAAGATAGTTCTGTAAGGGCTATGCATACAAGAATGATCTGTTGTTGTTAAATGGAGGCAAGAACAAAATTTCTTAGACAAACCAAAAATATATTACACACATTCACAAGCATACAGAAGTAGCAAGATCCTGGTGACCTGTCAAAACAAAGGGATAGATCAGTTTGTGTTGGTTTAATACATATTTGCTAATAGAGAAAGACCACATTTTGTTTCCCAGAACAGATTTTAGAAACATATGTAATGAACTAAAAGACAGGAGAGTGTTGTTCACTGTTTCGAATACTTAGTAGTGTTATCCTTTTGCAATATGTATGTACTTCCATGATATTGGTGGATGTTGTCACAAAATATAGTAGTGTTCTAACTATTTTAAAAACTCAGTAAAATGTTGTTGTTGTTTTGTAATTTTTTTGGAAAAAGTATGACTCCCTTCTTTTTTAAGTAAAAAGTTAGGATATTCAAAGATCTTTGTAGTTGCTTAAAACATGTGGAAAAGGGCAAATCGCTTAGTGGCTCTGCCAGTTGAATTTGCACAATATACAACACTCTTAATAGTTTGGTAGAAAAATAATATTAATTATATTAATGTATTTCATATACAGAGAACCTGGCCATAGGAACACGTTTTTCCATCTCCCCCATACAGTAAATCTAAATATAGTTGAAGACAAGGGCCAAAAATGGTTCTTAATAATTAAAGAACATTTTAACTTAGTACAATTATTAGAAAAAATATTAAATAAATAAAAAATAGAAAAATTATACTAGCAGCCCTCATGCTGGTCAGTCAGTTTTGTTGACAACAACTTGTGTAAAGCAAATCCTAAACCAGAGAGGGAGAGAATGGAAAATACATTTTTGAGGATCTTAGTTCATCATCTTGGCCTGAGAGGATTGTCACTGACTATAGGAGGCCTATATTATATTGAAATTATTTGGGAAGCATCACTGAAAAAATGCAGAACACATGGTGTAAAATTGTAAATTAGATTGGGGAAAAACTTGTGTTCTAGAGTTTATTATAGGTTAAATCATTCTTAAGCCTGAAGTGTGATTTGTCTTCTGGGTATTATATGGACCCCCCCCCCCCCGCCCCTGTCATCTTGTGGCATGACCAATGTTTTTGAGTTAATATTCTGATATAAAGCAATAATCTCTTGTCATATCTCAAAATAATTTCTTCAAAATTCACAAATATTTAAATGGGACACATTTTTAATGTGCAACTAAGGTTACAATCTTATGAACAGTATGAACAGTCTATGGGATCAGTGAAAGTTATTTCTATATCAACAGTAACTACACCTCTGTAGACAGCAGGGCTGCATATTTTTGATTATATAGAGTCACACATTAGGAGTCTCTCTGAGGGGCACCTTGCCACATGTACAAGGCCAGCATAGTGAGCTGGAGTCCTGTGAAAACAGGGTTAGTAGGGGCACGACAAGTGCTTGTGGCCCTGCTCTTTTTAAGTAGGTAGAGTAATAAACACTGTATGGATTTTTGCCTCCAGTTAATTTGACACTTGTAAGTCATATGATTTACATAGGTCCCTCCTGGTCCCTTCTCTTTCAGCGGCATTACATAAATCCATACTGAGATCTTAAGGAGGCCAAATTGGTTAATCCAGTCTTAGGCAAACATAATTTGGCATTACCTTCACTCTAGTATGTGGGAGAGAGCATGGTGCTTAAAGTATGATTTAAGAGATACAAGCATAGATGATGAATTTTTAAACCTCCAGTACAGCTGTGCATGGCCCACCTCTTTCGTTCACATGCTAGTCTTGTTTAAGAATAAATTTCTGGCACAGATTAGTTTCATATATTTACCAATTTTTAAACTGGAATCTACGACAGATACTGTTATAATTTTTATTTTTGTCTAATGTATGTTGTAGTATAAAAACATCCTTCTGTAATAGTTAAATACCATTGTCATAATGTGTGTTTTGCTTTATAGAACTAGGCTTCTCTTGATGAAAATTAAACCCTCAAACAGGTGAATGGTTTAATGTTAGCATTCATATTTGAGAAAGCTAGGTATCATTCAGTTTTTGATACAGTTGGAACTAAACTAATGGGCTGTTAGCCACGATCAGTTTCATAAACAAAAGTCAGGAAGGTGTTTTCAACTGTAAGGACATCCAGGAACATGGCTTTCAGCAAAACCTACAAAATCTAAATGGGTCACATTAGCACTTGTTAGAGTAATTTTCCTCAAGAAAAGCCTTTATTCTTTGCATTTTAAACTTTTCTCTAATGAGATGTTTTATGTGACAGGTGGGAGATTCAAGAAAGAGATAGTAGTTGATGGACAAAGTTATCTGCTGCTTATTAGAGATGAAGGAGGTCCTCCTGAGGCACAGGTGAGCATTTAGTGATTTTAATAAATACAATGGGCTGGACCTAAACTTTACTTTTATGCAGGAAAGGGAGCCTTCATGATAGCAGATGGGGGTTTTTTGTGCAAAAACATGCAATTTCACAAACATGCATTTTTGTACAAAAATTGCTGTATTTATCGCGAAGACATATTTTGCATTCCTCAAAGCCATTTTTTTGTTTGAAACTCCCCCCCCCCCCCCATGAAGTTGTACATTTTAGAATTTGAGCCTTTCTGTCTGGTACCAGTTATTCCACTACAGTGCTTTGCAGAGGTATTACCCCCTTTGTTGTGCTTGGCATTCAGATAGATTTAATTGACATTGTTGCCATTTGATGTATATATGATATTCAACACTGAAGGTGCAAAATATTTTTATTGTAGCACAAAAGACACAAAAATACAACAAAATGTCTCAAAGGCAAAGGGAAGGTGTCACTGTATCTACATTTAACAAAAATACTTTTCATCTTTTATTAAAATCTGCCCAGTATTGGTAATTCTTTATTGATGTTTTGAGCACTGCTAAAAGAATTGAGATTAATGCATATTTCAGTATGTCACTATTAGCTTGACCATACTGTGAAAGCTAACAGGAGAGTGTGTGATTTAAATACATTCAAATAGGAGAAGGGTCTTCATTAAAACCAAGCACTGGTTACATTGAAGTAACCACTGATGGCTAGGCTGCCCATCAAAGTGGATTATGGCTTAATTTAGCTTTCTCATGACTGAGATGATGAAGACAAGTAATGTAAGGCAAGGAAGTTTTGAGTGCCAATTCTTGGAATGTGCAGTTAGGGACAGTAAAGACAGCGAGTGTGCTGAAAAAGAGGATATTTTGTAAGGAAAAAACCCCACTGGAGTTAAGTGATGTGTTATCAGAAAACAGAAATGTTGTGTATTAGTGATTTTAGGTCAGTGATAGTCTTGTATTTAGCAGTGTGGGAAATACATAGGTTTTAATATGTATATGGTCAAGCATGAACTTTGGGATTTTGTAGGTGAATAAAAAGTGAAAAATGCCTTCACAAAGTAAAGCTTAAAAATTAGAAAAAGGAGCGAACCCAGCAACCACAAGCATGTACATATATAATTATAGAGATGTATATAATAATAGTATAACATTAAAATGCAGAAGCAGTGAAAGAGACTGAAAGTTCTAGTGTAATGTGGAATTGATCAGTCTCCCACTTTAGGGTTACTCTTATTTAACAGTTTTCTGATCTCAAATATTAAATGAAAGTTACTTACTGGGAAAGGTATCTTTTCAATCCTAGAAAGTTCAGTAAGATTCCAGAAATCAAATAAAAAATCAGCAGCATCATGATTCGTCAACCCCCCCCCCCCATAGTTGCCAATGTAAAATACCACCTGGAGACATGATTCAGACATGTATGAATAAAACAACTATATCAGCCCCTACCACTCAAATAGTCACAGTATGGCATTTCAGTACATCAGCACCAAGGTTCTGTGTAAATGAAAGCACAGGGACATTAAACAGTCAGCTTTGCTAATCTGAACTCATTCAACCTAATGAATATGAATTTAATTGTTTGTCACACTGAGGTAATGCTAAAAGACATTTAATAACCTGGTTCTGTGGGCCCCAACATGTATCATAAAATTGTACATATGTGCGATACCAATATGTATTATATAAAATTATACATATGTGTGATTATCTCAAAAGAAGAGTTAGAGAGAATTGAAGGCTTGGGTGGAATACAGTGCTTTTCTCATTTTCATAAACAAATGTCATTGACAAAGGTAGTCAATGTAAGACTGGTACTATTTGAGTTGGATGGAAGCTTATAAACATAAATACTTAAGATTGGCTATGGGATCAAGTTGAAGTAAGAGAGCTCTTAGGCAGATTGTTTGATAATCCAAAATAAAATATGCAAATAATTACAAGGTATTTTAACATGCCCTATGTTTTGATGTAGTTCAGTATTTCCCATGAGAGATACTTATCACTCAGGCAGCCTAAGTTTTGTTTTGTTCTCCAGTCCACATTAAAATCTGCTCAGAAGTCAGAACAACTGAAACTTGCTAGCTCCCTGTTTGTGCATGTTACAAATTATATCTGAATGGAAACGAAGATGCTCTCTCTCTCACACTATCCTCTCTGCAGTAAAGCCTGCAGTTACATATGCTCTAAAATCTAAAACTCTGCTTAAGCAGGTAACATGTAATAAGCTATGTTAAATTTATTTTATTATTTTAATTGAAGATAGGTGTGCAAGGTATCAGAGTGAGTGTGGTGTAGTGGTGTGAGTGTTGGACTGTGAGTCTGGAAACCAGGCTTTGAATCCAAGCTGGGCCATGGAATCCCACTGGGTGACCTTGGGCAAGTCACACTCTCTCAGCCTCAGAGGATGGCAATGGCAAGCCTCCTCTGAACAAATCTTGCCAAGAAAACCCAATGATAGTGTTGCCTTAGGGTCACCATAAGTTGGAAATGACTCAAAGGCACACAACAACAAGTGTGTGTGTGTGTGTGTGTGTGTAAGAGAGAGAGAGAGAGATTGTTTCCTTCTCTTCTCTCCCCCCAACCATCTCCTTTTAAATATATGGACATTTGGCTGTATTAGTTTATAGCAATTTCTCTCTTAGCCTTTCACCAAATGAAAGACTGCCTATTGGCAAACTGCTGCTGGCTTAGGAATTTTACATCTTTTTTATTGTTTGGATGTTGGGTTTTAGAAAAGAAATGACAAGTTCCTTTCTTTATTTTAATCCCCCCCCCCCCCCATCAACTTGATTGGTGTTAGTCCTCAATATCATCCCAATACTGCAAGAGAAAACAGTAAAGTAAGAAAGGCAGCATAAAACCCTGGTGAAACATGAGTGTCTGTATGTGTTTTGAAGACACAAGGGAACATCAGTCTGGATATGACATGTTGTTTCCCTTCTTCGTCTACTGCTGGATCCTGCCCAACAGGGTAACATGCTTGTGGTATATGCTACAGTAAAATAAGTCCCATAAAAAGGAACTTTTTATCTGAACTACAAATGTGAAAGTAAGGCAAAAGTCATCAAATTTTGTTACTTCAGAATGAAATTCAAAATAATTGATATAATAAATAAAACATGTTTAGGTGGTGCAATTGACTGCCATCTATTTGGAAATTCTGGCATTAAAATACTAAAGCATTCCTATACTCATTTACCTGAGAGTAAACTCAGTGGACCACTTTGTGGTATTTATAGAACTAGGGACACGGTGGCTCAAGTGATTAAGATGCTGACTCTGTTGATTGCAAAATCGGCAGGTTGGCAGTTCAAGGCCCAGGTGCTGCATGATAGGGTGAGCTCCTGTCACTAGTCATAGCTTCTGCCAACTTAGCAGTTCAAAAGCATGCAAATGCAAGTAGGTAAATAGGTACCACTTCAGTCTGAAGGTAAACAGCATTCTGTGCAGTTATGCTGGCCACATGATCACAGAGTAGTCTCTGACAACACTGGCTTAGTAATGGAGATGAGCACCGCCCCCTATGGTTGGACACGACTTGACAAACTTGTCAATGGGGGTTACCTTTCCTTTTATTTATAGAACTAGTATATAGAGAGATCTTGTAGCACCTTTGAGACTAACTGAAAGAAAAGTTGGCAGCATGATCTTTTGTAGACTACAGTCTACTTCCTCAGATGCATTTAGTGGAGTGGAAACCAGGACAGACAATGTCAATTCAAAATCCAGTTTTAACGATGGTAGTTACTGAACAAAGACATTGAGAACTAGCCATTGTGTATGGAAATGAAGTGGCAAGACCAGTTTGGCCTTGGAAACTAGCCTGTAGGTGGGAAGGATAGATGAATGTGGGACGCCCCATGATGATGGGGTCAGATAGTGTTGAAATGTAAGCCATTGTCCTTGTTCAGTCCATTGCTGAGGGACAGTAGTTTATGGATGAACTCCAACTCTGCTATTTCTCTTTCCAATCTAACTTTGTAGTACTTATGTTCAAGGACCGCCGTTTTGAAGTCTGAGATGGAATGCCCAGGGAGATTAATGTCCTGCCACCAGTTTTTGTGTATTCCCATTCCTAATGTCTGGTTTATGTCTATTTATCCTCTGCCGTAGGGATTGTAGAGTGCTGATGGGCATTGATGACATAGTATGTCATAAATCTCATTGGAGGATGAGCATGTAAAGGTCCCAACTGTAAATGTAGTATGGTTGCCTAGTCTTCCTACATAGGTGTGCTATATAATTAAAGAAATGTGAAAAATAAATGATAATAGGAGTTCTTAGGGAAATAAATGGAGACCAAATGTTACAATAATTAATCCAGAACTGGGAATGCATCTTCCTCGTGGTCTCTGCGAATCACACAAATGGGTTATTCTGCACCTGCTCAGATAGCTTAGGAAACTTCTAGAATCACTAGGGAAGACCTTTTTGGTGGTAGCCCCGCCCACCCTGTATAGCCCCACCCCTAGCGTTCCTACTCTTTCTCAGTTCCTTTCATCTGCCATGTTAGCAGCTTCAAGCAACTTTGCTAGTTGTTTTTTTTTAACTTCAGACTGTGTTTTTTGGACTATTCTCTGCCTAACAGACTATATTGGAATTATGATACATTCTTCTTTCTTGGCTTTGACTTTTGGACTGTTTTGACCCATTTCTGCTTCACATTTTCGCTGTAAGTGTGATCTTGGCCTGTAAATTCTATACTGTTGCCATTCTTGATCTTAAGATAGCAAATTTCTCTGCATGTATGTGGGCCTATCAACAACAAATAACTTTGGTGTGCCACTCTGCCAATTGTGCTTCCAAAGTTCTATTGAGGTCTGTAGCCATAAGACGTCATGCCTGGCTTAGAGCATCAGATTTGACCCACCAAGCATAGGGTGTGATCGAGGACCTCCCCTTTGATGACTCCAGTCTTTTCAGTAAAGACATATATGAGAAGCTCGATTTTAAAAACAAGATGAGGAGCACAGCTTGTAAGTATGGCTTATCTGCCACTTCCTTTTGGTCTTAGCCCTGCCGATGCTATGGATGGCAGTGACAATTCCTCATGCAATATTCCTCATATCAAGACAGGCAGTACCAACCTTTTGATCGATCCCATCAGTGGTATCAGTCTCAACCCTCAACTTCTGGCAGACACTCCACTCCTCAATCCAAGTTCAAATAGATCTATCACAAGAAGGATACTGAACAAGGTAAGAGGAAGCTGTGAGATAATGCCATGCACTCCATCATTCCTCCTCCCTTTGGCCACAGGTTGAGCTGATTTTTCCATTCTTGGGCCTCCATTACTACGGATTCCATCGTCTGCAGGGGTTATGCCCTTGAATTTAGAGAACTCCCGCCAACTGGAGTGCTATGTGTAACACACCCCTCAGACACCCCTACTCGATGAAGTGTGCACCCTTTTGGACAAAGGCGCAATTGAACCCTATATCCCTCTTGGGCCCGATGCTGCTTTTTCTCCTGTTATTTCATTGTTGCTAAAAATGATGGTGGTCTCCAACCTATCCTGGACTTATGCCATGTAAATTCTTATATTTGTTATCACCGTTTCTGCATGGTGACGCACTCCTCTCTTCTGCCATTGCTACAGAAAGGACCGAGGTTTACAACCCTAGACCTAAAAGACACTTATTTCCATATCGGAATCCAACAGGACCACCAGTGTTTTTTGGCCTTCTGCATCGGGACAGACATCTACCAGTTAAAGGTTCTTCCATTTGGCCTGTCTGCAGCCCCAAGAGTCTTCACCAAGTGCATGGGAATAGTCACAGCATTCTTGCACCAAAAGGGCATCTCCACCTTTCCCTATTTAGACAACTGGCTTCTCACAGCACCATCAAAGACAGAGTTAAGCAATAAACAATAAGCAGCTTCATTTATATACCGCTTTATATCATGCTATGGGATGTCTAAGTGGTTTACAACTGTAAGCTCATTGCCTCCTAACAGTTGGGGACTCATTTTAGCGACCTCGGAAAGATGCAGGCCTGAGTCTAGCCTGAGTCTAGCCTGAGCCCTGGCTAGTGTTGAACTCGCAACCTTGTGATCTATGAGTGAGTGGCTGCAGTACAGGCGTTTAACCACTGTGCCACCAGAGTTGTGACGAGATGTCCATTTCACCCTGTCCCTGCTTAGACCCCTTGGGCATTATGGTCAACAGGTCCAAAATTCATGTAGATCCCTTCAAGACAGCTCAGGTTTATCGACGCCATCTTAGACTCAGATTCTTCAAAGGTCTGTCTTCCTGAGGACAGATTCCAGGCTCTTTTAAAGGCTATTCAAACTTGCCTAGCCCATTAAAAAAATCAGAGCACACACAGTCCAAGTGGCTCTAGGACACATGGCCTCCACAACTTATGTGACCCCTTGGTCCAGGCTCTGATTCCTCCCTTTCCAGCCATGGTTTTTCTTGGTGTTCGACCCCATGATGAACCATCCTTTAAAACACCTTACAGTCCCAACACCAGTAGCCTGGTCCCTGTTGTGGTGGCTCGATCTCAACAATGTTCATCTGGGGATGCCATTCCTCCCTCCTTAACCTCAGTTGGTTCTCACCATGGACATGTCCTTGGAGGGCTGGAGAGCCAAACCGAGGACTTGACTGTAAAGGAAAAGTATCCAGATGAAAAATGACATCATATCAATTGGAAATGGTAGCATTTGAAAAAGCCCTCGGGGCGTTTGAGCCTCTTTTTCGATCCTGCACCATACTGTTGTTGATGGACAATACTATAGTGATGCATTACTTCAACAACAGGGCAGACCCCACTCACAAACTCTTCTCAAGATAACACTGCAGAATTGGAACTGGTGCATCCCCAGGAAGATCATGTTACAGGCCATGCATCTCCCCGGAGAAGAAAATGTCTTGGCAGATGAGTTGAGCAGATCCTCCAGCTCATGCTATGAGTGGTGACTCCATCCCCACCTTGTACACACCTTATTCCAATGATAGGGCACACCTACCATCGACCTGTTTGCCACCCATCTCAACTCCCACTGTCAAGATTTCTTTTCCAGGGCTTGATCACCATGGTCCCGAGGAAATGCATTCCTCTACAACTGGTTGGGCAAGATGCTCTACACCTTCCCTCCTTTCCCATTGATCACCAAAGTGATAGCCAAGATTACCTCAGGCCACTCTGATGCCATCTTCATAATGCTCTGGTGGCCAATGCACCTGGTTTGTCCCGCTCCTCCACCTCCCAGCCAGACCCGACCTCTTCCAACATCCAGACCTCGAAACCCTTCAATTGGTGGCCTTGTAGGATCGATCCCTAGACAGCTTGTCGGACTCTGTGAGGAATGTTATCTTAGCGACCCCCAAGCCAGCTACAAAAAATCATATACCCTCAAATGGAACAAGTTTGCCTCCTTCTTGAACGAGAAAGGAACCCCTTTTTCTTGAGTAAGAGTTGATATCCTGTTGGAATTTCTAATGTCATTCGCACATGCTGGCCTCAGCCTTTCTTCCCTGAGATGCTACTTGACTGCCATCTGTGCCCACTTCCACTTTGAGGGCCGTCCATCTTTTTTCAAACATCCCTTGGTGAAAAAGTTTCTTAAAAGTTGTAATAACCTTCACCCTCCTACTTTGGTACCTACCCTGACTTGGAACCTTGAGGTCATACTTGCTCATCTCGCTACCAAGCCCTTTGAACCTATGCGGACTTGAGGCTATTAACCTGGAAAACTGCCTTCTTGCTGGCTATTACCTCAGTTCAACATGCCATTGATTTCTGTGTGCTTCGCAGCAACCAGTCTTACCTCTGTTTTCATAAAGACAGGATAATACTGCATCCTGACAACAACTTCTTGCCAGAGGTGGTGTCTTTTCACCTCAACCAGGACATCGTGTTACCTGCCATGGCTCCAAACCCAGCCGCTGACACCAAGCGCCATCTCCACACTCTCCATGTTTGAAGGGCACTAGCCTTCTATGTGGACAGGTATCAAGATGTTCTGAGAGAGACTTCGTTTGTTATTCGGTACCGAAGGTTGGACTCCCTGTGTCGGCTCAATGTTTTTCTAAATGAATACAACCTACCATCCACCTATGCTATGAACTATTGGGAAGACTCCACCAGCTTGGGTTCGAGCACATTCTACAAGAGCGGTAGTGACATCATCCACCTTTCTCACTGGGGTGCCACTGGAGGATGTCTGCAAGGCTGCTGTCTGGTCTCAGCCATTACCAGCTGGACACCAGGGCCAGACAGGAGTCAGCCTTTGAGAGGGCAGTGTTGCTTTCTGGGTTGCATTAAATGTTCGTTACACTAAATGTTTTATATGTTTTAAGACCAACCAAAAGAAGACAAATGACTCTTAACAGTACTCCTTTCAAGTTTCAATGCTTTATTGTTAATATTAAATACAGTTTATTTGAAATTTATATTTGACCATAGACTGACCAAAGCTTGTCAGTCTAACCCATTTGTTGCTTACCTGTAACTGTAGTTCTTCGAGTGGTCATCTGCAAATTCACACAAATCCCGCCCATCCTCCCCTCAGCCATGTCCTGCTCTCATTGTTCTTTTTTATGCTGCTAAGCAACGTACTTTACGGAATTGAGAAAGAGTGGAAATGCTAGAGGTTTATTTACAGGGTGGATGGAGCTACCATCAGAAAGTCTTCCCTAGCGATTCTAGAAGTTTCTGAAGCTATCTGTGTAGGCTCAGAATAACCCATTTGTGTAAATTCGCAGATGACCACTCAAAGAACTACAGTTGCAGGAAAGCAATCTGTCCTTATTTCTGAATATTACTGGACAAATGACTTTGCACCAGTAAATCTGATTTGATTGTACTAGGCAAGGTAACATGGAATGTTAATAAAATATAATAATAAAATTTATTTATATCCTGCCCCTTTGAGATCAATCGGGGCTGCTAACAGCAATAAAATATTACATAATACAAACAAATCAGATACCCCCCCCCCCTTTAAAACATTATTAAATCAGTCCAGGTTAAAACTACAACATACAACACAACAATAATTAAAAAACCATTCCCAGCGAGCGATGGCAGCACTCAATTAACAGATGAGACCTTAGAACCATCTTAAGAGAGGGGTTCTTGAGGCCGGGGTTACCTATCCCGGAAAGGCCTGCCGGAAAAGGTCCGTCTTGACAGCCTTTTTAAAGCTGTCCAAAGATGTCAATTGACGGATCTCATCTGGCAGGCCATTCCATAGTTTGCGGGTGACAGCCGAAAAAGCCCTCTGGGAGGTAGCCGCAAGCCTAGTTTTTTGTGGCTGCAGCAAATTCCTCCCAGAGGACCGGAGTGTGCAGGGAGGATTATAAGGGAGAAGGTGGTCCCTGAGATAGTTTGGACCCAAGCCATTTAGGGCTTTAAAGGTGATAACCAACACTTTGTACTGGGCCCGGAAACTTATAGGCAGCCAGTGGAGGGACTTCAAAACTGGGGTAATATGGTCCCTCCTGGAAGTTCCAGACACTAATCTAGCTGCCATATTCTGTACCAGCTGTAGTTTCCGAACCAAGCACAAGGGTAGCCCCATGTAGAGCACATTGCAGAAATCAAAATGTGAGTTTACCAGCGCATGCACAACAGTCTCGAGATCCCTTATTTCCAGAAAAGGGCGCAGCTGGCGTATCAGCCAAAGCTGATAACAAGCGCTCCTGACTGTCGCATTTACCTGATTCACCATCAGGAGCGACGAGTCAAGGAGCACCCCCAGACTGCGAACACAGTCACTGGAGGAGAGTGTGACCCCGTCAAGGACTGGACATTGCAACCCAATTCTTGGTTTCGGGGCCGCTACCGTGAGCACCTCCGTCTTGTCTGGATTCAGTTTCAAACTGTTTTTCCTCATCCAGCCCATTACTGCCCGAAGACATTCATTGAGAGAAGAGATGGCATTGGAATTTGAGGTCGACGAACGAGACACGGAGAAATAGATCTGGGTGTCGTCAGCATACTGATAGCACCCAGCTCCATAACCCTGTATAATCTCACCCAGTGGCTTCATATAGATGTTGAATAACATCGGGGACAGAATAGCACCCTGTGGGACCCCACAGGTAGGCTCCCTTTTACTGGAGTTACTGTCCCTGAGCAGCACCCTCTGAGACCTACCTGATAGGAAGGACCGGAACCACTGCAAAGCAGTGCCTCCGATACCTAACTCCCTCAGGCGGTCCAAAAGGATGCTGTGATCTATCATATCAAAAGCCGCTGAGAGGTCTAGGAACATCAACAGGGTCACACTACCCCGTCGATGCCCAGACACAGATCGTCGGTGAAGGCAACCATGGCAGTCTCAACCCCAAAGCCTGTCCTGAAACCAGTTTGAAATGGGTCTAGATATGTTAAGGAAAATAAGTCCATGTGGACTATTGAGGAAAATATTTTTATGTGCAGCATTTAAATTTTGCTCCTGTTCATTACAGTGAAATAAATACATTGATCTGGTTCATTCAATTTAGCAGCCTGCCTGGATAAACATTCTATAGATTTCTAGTCTCAAAAAGAACATGTGCACATTTATTCAAGAACAGAAAAATGCCCTGCTTAATACAGGTTGAGCATCCCTTATCTGGATTTGCAAAATCTGAAATGCTCCAAAATCCAAAGTGGTTCACATGGGTGGCTGAGATAGTGACACCTTTGTTTTCTGATGGTTAAGTGTACATAAACTTTGTTTCATTCACAAAATTATTCAAAATATTGGGTTTCTGGGTTGAAATGTCACTGTATGGCCAGAACTACTAAGAGTTATCTCTGGGGACACCGGTGATGGATATGGGGATTTTGGTTTAAAACCAGTGAAAATTGCTTCAAGTGTACGGGAAGTTTAGAGGAATGTAATTCCTGTTCTTAATGACAGGTAATGTAAAAAGTTGTTGTCTTGTCATTGATGGAATGGAGGGGACTGGGGACTATTGCTCACTGCCATTAAGAGCCATCCAGAGGAGGAAAAATGTCCATTGAACTTCCTTAAAAGTATACCACTTAGTGCAGGGGTAGGCAACCTTTGTGAGCTGGGGGCTGGGTTGCTGTCCCTCAGACAATCGGGGGGCCGAAGCACCATAAATAAATAAATAATGCACGCACACTCTCTCAGCCCCAGAAAAGCCATGGCAAAACCCCTGTGGAGATTTGCCAAGAAAACCCCAAGAACAAGTAATAACAACAATAATCTTCGATCCTCCGGGAGGAAATTGCTGCAACCTCAGAAAATGAGGCTTGTGGCTACCTCCCGGAGGGCTTTTTCAGCTGTCGCCCCTAGGCTCTGGAACGACCTGCCGGATGAGATCCGTCAATTAACATCTTTGGATAGCTTTAAAAAAGCTATTAAGACGGATCTCTTCCGGCAGGCCTTTCCAGAGTAGTATACCCCCACCCCGGATATAGGTAGCCATGCTAAATGATGTTCCTGCGTGGCCCCATTGGCAGATGGAAGGGATCATCCAGCTTGCTTACCGATTCTGTGTGGATTTTAATATAATTAATCATGTTGATTTTATATATTGCCTGATTTAATAATTTTTTAAGGGGGGGTGGGGGGTTTTCTGTATTATGTTTTATGTATATTGTGTTTTAAATGATGTAAGCCGCCCTGATTGGGTATCCATTGGGCGGGGTATAAATAAAATTTTATTATTATTATTAATCAATAATATCATGGCGGACGGTGGGGGGGTGGCGGCGGTGGCAGGACCGGCCTGGGGCCGGTCCAAAGGCCTCGGGGGGCGCATCCGGCCCCCCGGGCCTTAGGTCGCCTACCCCTGACTTAGTGAAACTTATTCTTAGTGAAACTAAGAAGCCTGTCTGCCACAGGGAACAAGAATAATCTGCTGTTGTAAATTCTACAGCAACAGAAAGGTAAGTAAACAGACTTAATGGCTGTCTTTGGAACTCTGGGTAAACATCCCAGGAAGAACTTTATGATTGAAAGGGATTTTAAAGGGAAGAAATAGACTGTGGGAAGTTTTTGACTATTATTACAAATACCAATTGAACATAGCAAAAAGGACTAATCTTATTATTAAATAACTCTTATTAGTCTAAATAATTATCAGTGCAGAAGGAATGGCAAGGAAAGTTGTTTACTTATGTTGCAGCCTAAACATCCATGTCATTCCATACTGAGAATTGAAAGGGAAATAAGAATTAGTTCTGTGGGAAAGAGCATGTATAAATATAAGGAAGACAAGTGACTGAATCATAGTACACAGTGTGGTTAAGGAGGAATTCTAGCAAAAAAGAAAATTTGAAGATTTAAAGGCGTATGCTATCAAAATGGCAGCATGGCTTAGGTCAAGACCTCATCAGGGTGCAAGAGGAACTTCAGTTGATGTTCCACTTAAATCTATTGAAGGCAGTCAGCAGATTTTGGAAGAAATAAGACTGATGAGAGAGCAGATGACAGAAGAGAGTATTCAAATGAGAGGAAAGATGTCCCAGAAGAGTATAAATTTGAGAGAAGAATTTAAAAAATAATTGAAGTAGAATCTTCATGAATGTGTGAAAGTTGAATTGAAATACAGATAAAAAAATCTTTAGCTCATACACCTACTGATATGCAACAAACAAAAGATAAAAATGGCAGAACTGGAAAACAGGACCCTCAAATTGGAAACATTTTCTGAGACTAATGCTTCAAGTAGAGAACAAGACATTAACACAATTGATAGAATTAAGAGTGAGAGAAAAGGCATTCAGAGGGATTGAAGAGCAATAATATGAAGACATTTATGGAAGAGTAGTAGAAGCTTCAGCAGATTTTTTTTGGCAGATTTCAAAAAGATGACCTCAAATTTGAAGTGGATAACATTTATAAGTTGGACTCATAGGTAGCAAGACAATGAAAGCTACCTAGAGATATGATAAGTTTACTTTGTAAGAAGACAAATGACAACAGCAGCTAGAAGATTTGTGAGTTTCATCCTTGAGACACAGGAAAAAGAGGATTGGGGAGATTAGCATTTGTCAAATAAGAAATGACAGAGCAAGAGCAATGAGGCTATGGAACAAGAAAGATCTGGTACTGGAAGATCTGGAAAAAAGTGCTGTCAATGTAGTGTTTGAAAATGCTCTTAGCATCTGCTCCGTAATAGATACAATTTCATGGAATCACAGTATTCTTCAGTTGTCAGACTGGATCATAGTTTCTTGCATATCCATTTTTGGAATCCTTTCTACTAATTCTGTAGCTTTAAGGGTTGTTCTGAATTTTAAGGCTCTAGATCAAGGTTTCTCAACCAGGATGGTTCTGTAAGAGGTTGCTAATGGCTCTGCTGGGTGGGGGACAGCAGCAGTAAAAGCAGCATCAGTAAGTCCCAGATGATTCCTGTCTTGCCTCATACCCTACAAGAAGAAGAAGAGGAAGAGGAGGAGGAGGAGGAGGAGGAGGAGGAGGGGAAAAAAAGGTGGCCTGTGTCATAATGATCACTGTCGTGCACTAGCACCAACAAGTTGCTGAGGACCAAGTCGCTGCCCTCCTCCACATTTTTACAGTTTCTTCCACCTGGCAAGGTGCTACCGTTGATGAAGGACAAGTCTCTGCCTTCCTCCTCATCTATGCCACTTCCTCCACTCAGCCTAGCTAAACCTAGAATTGGTTGAAAAATACAGTGGACATGCTGCTGGCGAATAGATTTCATCTTGTCGGTTGTTAAGTCAGATGTCTAGCATGGTGTAGTAGTTTGAATGTTGGACTACGACTCTGGAGACCTGCTCAGCCATGGTAATCCACTGAGTGACCTTGGGCAAGTCTCATACTCTCTACTGCAGAAGAAGGTAAGGTCAACCCCCCTCTCATCAGATCTTGCCAAGAAAACCCTGTGATAGGTTTGCCATAAATCAGAAATGCTTTGAAGACACACAGGAACACAAAAATTAGCCCAGTGGCTGATGAGCTGAATTCCAATCAGGAGACACAAGCAAGAATCTTCACATCTCTTCATAAAAGGGAAAAAGTTTATTGTCAAGAAAGCTAATCTAATCTACCTATTGTTTTTTAAAGAGGGATTAGCTAAAAAGTGAACTTCTGGCTGTGTGTGTGTTAAATCGGATTTCTTCATTATATCCGTTAACTAACCATTATAACCATTATAGCCTCTGGTTTCTAAAATAGCAAAGGCTGATAGTTCTCTGCTGTGAGATGACATGTATTTTTGCCTGGAAGACAATGCAAGATACACTGTCTTATGTAAATGCTGTCCTCATAGTTTGTCCATTTCTATTTGACACAGTCTAATTCAAAGAAAGCCTAAACACAGTGAGATATCTCAACAAGGGATTTTACTATTCAACAATTTCATCCTCTCAAGTAAAAACAAATAGTTGCCACAGTTTTCTCCCTACTGCAGAAAAATGAATATTTCTGGGCAATTCTTGCCTGGCATTTGGGAAATTAGTCTAAAAAATACATGTGGGTTTTTTTGAATGGGAATTGTGGTGTTTTTTCACACCCACCCCTCATTTCCTGTCAGCTGCAAATTTTTCAGCCAGGAAACAAATAGTAATGGTTTTTATACTCTGCAATCTTGCATGACAAAAAACTTGCACAACAAAGCCTTGTGTGTGAAAAAGTAATCCAGCACAACAATACCATGTAGTAATTTTTTGGTGCAAGATTATTGTTTATTTGTGCAAGAGGTTTTTTTTTTTGTATTAATTTTTTTGTTGTGCAAGAGTACCATTTTCAGCATAGAAAATAGCTGTCTTGCACAATACACGTGGTTGTCTGCAAAATGTGTTTTTTTTTTTGTGAAACTGCCCCCAGTTCTCCAAAAGTCCATATCTATTTTTGTGCTGAATAATTTTCTGAAAAACATCAGTATGTGCAACTGCCAGGCAAAAACTGCACAAATTTTTTGCTATTGTTATAGGACATTATCACCCTATGCTATTAAAGCACTCTTATTCCACTTTAACTGCTGTGGTTTCCTCCTGTGGAATTTTGGGATTTGCAGTTTAATGAGGGAGATTTAGAATTTGCAGCCAGAGAGCTCTTAGGCTTCCCTAAACTACAAATCCCAGAATTTTGCAGGAGGCAGCCATAGCATTTAAAGTGGAATAATAGCACGATAACAGTGTCATGCGATAATATCTTTATTCTTCCCCAGCAGGTTTCCTAAGTGTCAGTAAAACCATTTTGGGGGGCCAGGAAATGAATGCTAGTGAATACTCTCTCCATCTCTAACTGTAGTTATCATTGACTTGCAATAAGCTAATGTTGATTGCAGCAAGTAGTCTGTAGGAAGTTAGCACCATTCCAGTTACCCATCGCCTTGATCACTTTCTTTCTTTCTTTCTTTCTTTCTTTCTTTCTTTCTTTCTTTCTTGTTAAGTGTCCTTAAGTCCACCCCGACTCATGGTGACCCTGTGGATGAGACACCTCCAAGACCACTGCTCTACTTAGGTCATGCAAATCCATGCCCATGGCCTCCTTGATTGAGTCCATCCATCTGACGTGAAGTTTTCCTCTTTTTCTAATACCCTCTACCTTTCCTTACCATTATTGACTTTTTCAATGAATCATGCCTTCTCTGGATGTGTCCAGAGTACAACACACTCAGTTTGATCATCTTGGCTTCCAAGATTTTAGGATTGATATGATTTGTTTGCCTTTTAGTCTGTCGACAGTATCTAAGCACTCTTCTCCAGCACCCATATCAAATGAGTTTACAGTAGCCCCTCCCAATTCTCAGGGGATCCATTCTGGATCCCCCGCCCCGTGAGAAAAGGGTGGCTCACAAATATTCAAGCCCCATTGAAAATAATGGCACGCATGCATGGTTATTTTATCCCTACCTGCTCGTCTGTCCCGCAAGGAGCAAGACTGTAGACTCAAAGTCTGTGAACAGAGAGGGACAACTGTACTTTCTTTCTGTCTGATTTTTTACTCTGCAGCTCTTGCATCTGTACATGGAGATGGAGAATACAATGGCTTGGATGAGTCTAACTTTAAAATCTTTCCTCTTTAGGATTTTTTCTAGTTCTTTCATAGCTGCTTTTCCCACTCCTAGTCTTCTAGTAGAAGATAATTTCTTGCAGCACCAGTGATGAAAAGAGAGACACAATATCAAAACAGTTTCATTTTAAAAACACTGGTATTGCAAAAAGGATTATCCTGGTCCCCATTATTTATCTGTTTGGAAGTGCCACAAAACTCTGGTAGAACCATCTTTGGTAAAGGCAAGCTGGTGATTAAGTTTGACATGCATTACATTTGAAGTAGTTTATATGATCTGTCTATTGTTTTGGCCATACCATTTTTGGTTTTATTATGATGGTTTATTGTATATTTAGATTTGATTATTTTCTCTTACCATGCTCTGATGTCCACGTGATGAAGTATGGGTAAAAATATTTTAAAGAAATAATCAGTCTCTGGGCCATTTGATGATAGAAAAGATTTTCCAAACTATGTTCTTTGAAGTGGTAAAATTGGTTCTTAAGTATTTTATTTGCACTGGAGTAATATGTGCCAATGTCAGAGAATGGCTAAGCTACTATCAATGGCTGTCAAAAGTGTGCTAGAAATTTGGAGTTTAACAACTGTTACTGTCACATATTTCTTCACAAAACTATCGAATCTCACATAATTACCTAATGCCGGTTTAAGTCTTAGTTCCAGCAGTTTGATGGTTGATACATGCTCTCAAGAGTCTCTGTTTTTTAAAATCTTATTGAGTGTTTATCCACTTCTCCCCTGCAGTTTGCCATGTGGGTGGATGCTGTTATATTTGTCTTCAGTCTCGAGGATGAAATTAGCTTCCAGACTGTGTACCACTACTATAGCCGTATGGCAAATTATCGCAACACTAATGAAATCCCAATGGTACTAGTGGGAACTCAGGGTAAGTGAAGCCTCTTTTGCGTATGTTATTTTTGATGAGAAGTGGTTTGGTGCATTCCAGCAATGGATGTGGCCAAGCCACAATGGGTGGTGTCATGATTTTAGATGCTGTAGGCTTTATTCAGGGAAAGGCAATGATAAATCACTTCTGGGTATTCTTTGCCTTAAAAAAACCCCTATGAAATTCATGGAGAATTCATAAGCTCACTGGCAACCTGAAGGCTCATACATACATAATTAAATATTAACCCCATACTTTAAATACTATGTTATCATTAATGAGAGCTAACAGGTGGGGAAGGTCCAGCTGGATGGGAAGGCTTCATGGCCTGGGTTAGGTCCCTTGGCTTGGAGGCTTCCTTCACCTATTTGATTGGAAAGTAAAGACTGTACTAATCCTTCTTTTTATAGTTAGTATAAACCTAGAACAATTACAGTAACGATGGGGTTATGAGAACGGCAGCTTGGAGTAGCCTGAGGCCGCTCCAGCCCTAGTGGCCCCCCGATCAGCACGGGACTGTGGTGACTGCATGGCCCAGTCTCGATCTGGGCTGCTGCTGTGGTCCCAAGTGGGACACCAGCAATGAATGGACTTTCCCTGCTCCTTTTAGTCTCGGCTTTTCCCGGCCAGGCATGTTCTCCACACAGTTTCTGGCCATTCTAGGGGTGTGCGTTGTCTGCATGCCCTGCCCCCCAAAGCAGTTGGAAGCTGCTCTTTCTGTTTCAGGCCAATGTTCCATTTTTTTTCCTTAAAAGCCCTATATTAGACTTGGTTCAACAGCAATGATGTCTAATTTTGGTCTGAGGACTTAGGGGGGTTGCAGATGGGCGGCCATTGGCCGCCCTGGGAACTGGTGGATTGGGGCCGAGGCTGCCACACGCCTCGGCCCCAATCCTCCCTTTTGCCGCCTCCTCCCTTCCACAAGCTGCGAAAGGGGCACCCGAAGAGCCGCCAAGCGGCTCTTCTGTGCCTCTTCTGGCTCAGCGTGTCTGGATGCTGAACTGGAAGAACGTCATCGGAGCGCACACCGTGTGCAATGGTGGCCGCTCTGATGACATCCTTGGGAAGGGGTTGGGGTGCCCAGCGTGAGGCTGCCCATCCCCTTCCTTGCCTCTAAGACGGTGCAAAGCGCTGTCTGCAAAGGGAGTTAGCCTCCCCATTTCTAGTCCATAGCAAGTCTTTTTAAACCAAACAATAAGCTTATTGCTTTAGGACATCATGATACAACAGGGGTGAGAATTATGTGGCCTTCCAGATGTTGCTGTACTCTAGTTCTCCGCATTCCTCACCACTCACTATACTCGCTGTGACTGCTGGGATTTACAGTCCAAGAATGTCTGGAGACCTTCATGATTCCCACCCCTGAGATATCCAAATTTCTGATAAGAAAAATAGCATTTAATTCAGTAAAATATATTGAATGAAACTATACTGTCAACATATTTACATATAGCTTGATTTCCTGCTAGATTTTTTGCTTATATCTGTATGAGATGTCTTATATTCCTTATATCACCATGACTTGTGTTCAAACTTAAATGGAAAAGGCTAGAAGAATTCCATGAAGCCAGTTCAGTTTTCTAGTAGAATTGTAAGAACTGAAGATAGGATAAGATCATGCAAACATATGTTAAAATCTATTCTTTCATTTGAAATAGTCAGTTGTAGTGACTTGCTTTTGAAATTCCTATTGTCGCAGTGGAAAGAACTTTGGCTCCAGCTCACTATAAAAAGTTGTGACTGCCTTTGTAGAATTGCATTTTGTATTGGCAAGAACCTGTCAGCATATAGAAAACTAATAAAAAGTTGAATTTGGATCATAAGGGTAAAGGATAGCTCATCCCCATGCATTTAACAATGATTTTGTACTAAATGATTTTATCAGGGAGGTGATAAGATATTGAAATAATTCTGCAAGCAGGAAGACACTCTCCTGAAGTGCTGGTTGGTTTGAAATGGTTGCCAGGGTCCTAAATTGGTTTGCTTCATGAAGTCTGTCTTCATTGATTGCTTTCTTGCTAGTGAAGGGTTAAAGGGGTGAGGTGGTGTTCTTGTCATCTGAACCTAGCAAGGAAAGCTTCTTTAGAGCCAAGAATTACTTTTGAAGTTGGCTGTGACTACTCAGACTGTGGTAATCTAAAGGGGGAACCAGAAAGTGGGGCAGAGAATAAACTTTCAAGGTTTATTTTTATATTACTAGTTTAGAAATTTCATTTTTATTGGACTGCTCTTCTTTCCTTTTCCTTTTAATTTCAATGTGATAGTAACAGTAGGATCCAGACCCTCTTCACCTCAGCTGTTACAACATTGAATCAGTCACATCATTACTAGCAGCACCACTAGCTGCCAAGTAGAATGTGGACATAGCTGAGCCACAGAGTTTTTTTCCAAGAGAGAACTCTTGCTTCTGCCCTCAGAGGTCTTGAGTCATATTGCTGTCTGAGGTACAAAACGTGCTGCAGAAATAATCTAGTTTGAGACCACTTTAACTGCCCTGGCTCAGTGCTAAGGAATCCCAGGAATTGTAGTTTATTGTGGCACCAGAGCTCTCTGACAGAGAAGGCTAAATGTCTCACAGAATTTGAGTTCCCAGAGTTCCCTAGCTATGAGCCAGGGCAATTAAAGTGGTCTCAAACTGGATGATTTCTGTAGTGTGTTTTAGACCTGAGAGTAGAGCAGAGTGTTTGCTGTCTGGGAATGGCCAAGAAAGGATGACCATGGAGACTGTAGAGATAAGGAAGAGAACAGTCTGATACCGTGGATGTACTGGGAGGATGTCAGGACAGAAGGAAGGAACAGTAGCAACTGCTACAGATTTGGTGAGAAGAGAGGAGGACATGCCAGTACTGTGTCAGAGGAGAGGTGGTTAAAACAAGAGAAAAGGCTGCAGTTTTGGTTGCAGTAAGGGAAATGGGAAAGTACATCCAATAGCCCACAATGCTGAAACACACACAACCATAACCACTAAGAAACAGTGCTATCTAGAAATCCTGTCCTGCCAACTTCTTGTTCATATTTTGCAATTACTGTCTGCCCATTGCCAACTTCGTATTTAATATTTGGCCATGTTATTGTCATCATTGCCATTATATGTTCTTATTTAACTCCAATTGGCCCTTCACATTTGCAGCTTTGACTTTTGCAGTTTTATTTATTCGTGGTTTTGATTAATATGTTCTCTCTAGGAATCTCTAGGTCCTCTAGCACAACACTGCCAGAAGTTGACCATAGAGTTGTGCTGGAGCACCTAAAAAACGCTTCTCTAGGCATTTGTAGGTCCTCCAGCATGATTCTATGATCAACCTCTGGCAGATGGTGACCATAGAGTTGCACTGGAGGACCTGGAGATTCCTATAGAGGTATTCTCTCAGGTAAAAAGAATAGTGCTTCTCCCCCCCCCCCCCCCCCCCCGGACTTTTCCACATTCACGGGGGTCCTTCACCCCTAACCCCAACGAATGTGGAGGGACGACTGTAGTTGGTTTTTAGTTTATAGTGGTTGTTGGTTTTATATTAACGTATTTACTGCATGAGACTCTGTAATTCTCATACACAGTACAACATTTTACATTACTATATTGTTTACATTTCTTTGTTGATTTTCTTTGTGTTTTCTAGCACATTTTGTTATTTGGCTTTGGTTTTGTGTGCTGATCCTGGTGTTATTGTAAATAGGGAAGCAACACATAGAGGCCCCAGAAAGGTCATGAAGGCCCATAGGCAGGCTATGTGCTGTCTTTTGCCCACCCTAATCTAAATCCTTTCATGTTCAGAATGATACTATTATGAGTAAAGAGCCTTAATCAAAGTTTTTTTCCCCCACCCCACATAGTGTCATTTTTAAAAGCATCATATGTTGACTTTATATTACACCAGTAGCCTCACAGGAGATGTCTGTAATTAGTATGAAGCACTTTAAGATCTTAATTAAACAGAATGTGGATTTTCTAAAATAGACATCTTACACTTGAAATCTTGAAGAGGTCTTCTAAGTTTGGTGAATGTCATACCTTTTTGATGCTGTGGATAATTGTTGCATTTATATCTGTTGCCAAATTACTTCTACTGGCAAACATAGTCGCATTCTTTGGATGCCAGGAGAGTTCAGAACTTCCCCCATAACATGAGGGATTTTAGGAATGCTGTTGCTAAATAAGCTGTTTGAAAATGCAGCAGCAAAAATTCTTACCAAAGCCTGTGATTGCGAGTATACCACTCTTTTCTGTTTTCCAGGATTAGAGCCCCAGGGTATCTTCAAAACTCTTTGCTGCAGGATGAGCCAGTCTTGCCTGCTCAGAAGGGTCTGCTGGAGAGGCTCTCCTTTGAATTTTCCTAGCATCTGTGTACTAATTGACTCGAAAGTGGGGGGAGGCCTTTCTTATTCTCCCTTTAGTTTTTGGCCATCTCATCTATAAGTGTGTGTGTGGGGGGGGGGGGATTTGGATTGTCAAGCTCCTTTGGACATTTGCAAATGGAATATAGAGAATAAATATTTTAAAAACAATAATACATAAACCATAGCATTGTATTGATTTAATTTAGCCTATTTATATTCCACTGCTTGGGCAAAAGGCTCCCAGAATATTTGAAAGAATACTGTAGTAAAAACTCACACTTGATAATCTTGTATTATTTTTGGAAGGAAAAGGTGTCGGGTTTAAATATTTTCTGGAAAAAAAAATCTGTTGTTTTTTTCCTTTTTAAACAGATGCTATAAGTTCCAGTAACCCTCGTGTAATTGATGACGGTAGAGCACGAAAACTGTCAAATGATTTGAAAAGATGCACCTACTATGAAACATGTGCTACCTATGGGCTGAATGTTGAGAGAGTCTTTCAGGATGGTAAAGAAATCTTTTCTGCACAGTATTGTACAGTGTCTAATTAAAGTTTATTTTTACTAATTATTATAGAATTGACTAGTATTTTGTTAAAAAAATACCTGCATCATCTAATAAGTCTGTGTTTGCCTCTATCACTTTTCTTATATTATATATGGCTTATATTTATGTTAAATAATAGACAATGTATAGACATCATGTTAAGCTGTATACAGATATATTAAATACTAGAGGCCTGCATCTCCCATTCTATCCATTCTTGTACATTCTGCATAAGGGATTAATATTCTGGTCCTACATGTGTAAGTCTAATGGCATTTGCTCCTATGTAACTCAGCATAGTTACATAGTTACCCAAGAAAAAAACTGGGCACTGCTTCTTCCCTGAACATTGCCCTCCCTGTCTCATCCATATCTGTTGTAGCAATCTTTCAAGCACACTCTTGCTCACAAGCCCCGGGAACAGCCAGTTAATATTCAGTAGATATTGGAAAAGAAAGAAAATATAAAGGGTGCTGAAGCAATATTGGCTTTGCATTTAAGCAAATACAGCATGCACTGGCATCATCAAGTAGATTTTGGAGAAGCAGCACATCACTTTAAGAAAATGATCTCTTAGAAAGAATATTCCTTCAGGTGATTATAAATGCTGGAACATCATTTTATTATGTTTCTGTTGCATTTTTAATTTTATATAAGCAGATTTAAAGAACTTCACAAACTAAAATGATTGTTTTTCAAAAAGCAGAAGTCTTAATTATATACTAGTTTTCTGCTCTCATTGTACATCTGACTCCAGACTGGATGAAAAATTATGGCCTGAAAGTCTTTTCCCAACTGAATCACTGGTAGCTTAGGGCCTTTGCAGACTGCCAGAAATAATGCAGATTGAGGTCACTTTAACTGTCCTGGCTCAGTGCTAAGGAATCATGGGAATTGTATTTTTTTCTGGGACATTGAGCCTTCTTTGTCAGAGAGCTCTGGTGCCACAATAAACTACAGTTCCATGATTCCTTAGCACTGAGCTAAGACAGTAAAAGTGACTTCAATCTGCATTATTTCTGGCAGTCTGCAAAGGCCCTTAGTAAGGTGACACTTATGCAAGTTAATTGCATCGATCTACTCTTTATGGGACTATAGTGGGATTCAGGCCTGTGGCAGCACTCCAAAAACTCAGTTTTCTCCATTTTCAGTACATACATCCTGAGGAAAAAGGTCTGTAAGCAAAAACTTGTACATGTCACATTGTAATCTTTCATCTTGATAAAGATATTATTTTACTCTCTTTGTACTTTCTTGGTCTTACATGTTGTGTTTTCTTACATGTTCCAGTTTCTGTATTTGCTAAATGTTTTTATCATTTGATCATCCTTTTTCTATTTATAATTTGGAGAATCCACAGCAGCAATCTCAGGATGTTTTGGTAGATAGACCCTTGACATTTGGATGAGGGGAGATTATTTACTAATCACCTGGGTTGATTATTTACCTTTTGATGAGGGAAATGATAACTGCCACCTGTTGAAAGTCTTAGATAAATGTAGATATAGTTAATTCATAGACAGGGGTCTTGTGGAGGAGAGGGCATGGCTACAGATATTCAGCTGGTGAAGGAAGAAGAGCTTATTTCAAAGAATGTACAGACAAAATGTACAAGCAGCTGAAACAGGATTTGCTTTCTATGTATGCAAATAGAACTTGTACTAGCACTATCAAGGTAGTTGAGGGGGGCAGTTTTCTAGCAAGAACTATGTATGCTACTATGATGGAGGTGTACTTTGTGCTTAAGAAAAAATCAGCACACATGGGAGGTTGACAGGGCAGTAGCTTGAATTTGGAATAATGTTCTCACAGTTAAGCATAAATGGTCCTTTGGGAATTTTGAGAGTGAACAAATGTTGCAAATAATTCAGTTCTATTTTTTTTTTAAAAAATTTAATTGAAATGCGTCTTTTGGCTCCCTCTTGTGGAAATTCTGCTCTAATACAAGTTACATCTGGCAACTCTTCTGTAGTATTTTTATCGTCTCCATTCTGGGGTTACTTATCCTTAATGATAGCTTGATGTTTCTTTCCATTGGAGAAGCTCTAGCTTCTTGGCTTCACATCACCTTGGTTGATGTCTGATATTTCTTAATTGAAACAAGCCTTTAACCCAGTAAGATACCCCTTCCACAAAAATGGAAATTCACAAATATTCAAGCCCCATAGGCTTGAATGGCCATGCGACCCCCTGGGCGAGCACACTATTTTAACCCTCCCCACTTGCTGGTCCACAAAGGACTGAGACCGCAGACTCGAAGTCTGCAAAAATGGAGTGACGAGTGTATATAACTCTGTTATTACTGTCCATTCTGAGGCATTCTTGACTCTTCAGTGCTAAGCATTTCTTTTTGCACTTCTAACAAGTATCACTACTTTAACAGGTGATAGGACTGCTTATTCAGTACCTCTTTTGATGTTTTCAAATTAATTGTTTTCACTTTTGCAAATCAGCCTCTACTTATCCTTATCAAGAAAAACATATAAAGATAGTTGTGCTGGTTGGTGGGCAGAAAGTGTACAATTGGAGGGTACTTTTATTAGGACCAAAAGCTTTGGAAGAATACCCCAGGATCTTTATCAGGTGGCGAGTTACAAAAGGGTAGGTGATTGTGAAAGAAATTGAAAAGTAAAATTAGGCCAGATGTTGTAGTTATAAGGCTGTCAGTTAGATCCAGTCACAAAATAGGAATGGCAAACAAAACAAATGATTGCTAGGTGGGCTGGTAATCAGATCACACTCAGAAGTGCATACAAAGAAGCAATGGTCATTTTCCATTTCTGATAACACAAAGGCCATCTGCAATGATTTCTGACCATTACCAATTGTAATCGGGGGGGGGGGGATGGTGTAGTCTGAAAATTACATATTCTTGCAACATGTTGGTCTTTGCTATGCCTACTCTTGCTTCCTAATTGCATCTACTGCATCAAGTGAAATAACAGATGGGTGCTAGAAAATACATGCATTCCGTCTCTTGCAATACGTTTATATGTGAAAGAGTTGAGAACTGCCATGACGTTTAAAATGAAAATTCAGCACTTAGAACTTTTAGACACTTGGAGAATGCTGGCACTCATGCTGGTATTTTTTAAGTTAAAAGTGAACTGAGATGGTACATGATATATAAATAATATGGGTTTGCGGATTGTTAATTTTATTTCTAATGTTACTTAGATTATCAGCCTGGTCT
This sequence comes from Phrynosoma blainvillii, assembly GCA_026167975.1. Classification (NCBI taxonomy): domain Eukaryota; kingdom Metazoa; phylum Chordata; class Lepidosauria; order Squamata; family Phrynosomatidae; genus Phrynosoma; species Phrynosoma blainvillii. The sequence goes on along the minus strand of JANUYF010000001.1, from coordinate 221,658,257 downwards.
GGGCATATGAATTTTTGCAAATGTTTATACTTGGCTCCTTAACTGTAAAATCATTTCCAGAGCAATTAAACCGGCCCTTTAACATAAACCAACCAAGTTAATAGAGATTTAGCACTGTTGCCATTGGTTGCAGAAAAGCTCATCTGGACACTTTGACTAATTTTGGAAAAGAGTTTAAAAAAAAACTAAGTTCTTTATTGATAGACCTAGCTAGTAGAAAAGTTTGCATATAAATAAAAAAATTGTAGGTTGAAATTTTCAATTCAGAGCCAAGATAGAGCTCATATTAACTGATGTTGCCTCAGTTTTAACTGAATTAAAACCCAGAAAGTGCATGTTGAGCTAGGTTCAGAGTGACTCAGCTCCTTGCATTCCCAGAGAGCCTCTGTCTGTATCGTCTCCTTGATTTCCTGCCCATTGTCCACTCTTCTGACAAAATCATCTCCATTTCCAGAGGGCTAAAACTGACCTACATTTCTACTCACTAGACTCTAGTGCAGCACAGTAATTGAGCAACTTAGAGCCTCATTCTTTAAATGAATTGGTTGTAAAAGGTAGAGCTGTAAACATGGGACAGGCATGTAAAGGAGAGAGGAATGAGTGAAGACAAGTCCGAGGGACAAAATATTAAAAGGGGGGGGGGGGAGGAAGGATTCCACACTCATATGAGTTAAACAACAAGACAAGGAAGCCAGGGCAGTTGATTTCCCCCTCAACCAACAGTACATAACTTAGCATTTCAGGTAAACAAACCCAACCGTAATAAATAACAACCAATGGTAGTGGTACTGGAAAGCCAGCAGGGCTGTGGGAGTTATTCTGTTGATTACACTGAGTGTTACAAGCATGATTCTGTGCCTCCTGGACACCTGTTGTGGATACAGGGAGGTCCTGGCCCCTGGGGGAACAATTTATTTCACTTGAAGCAAAGGATGCTGAGAAAAGCAGAGATAATGGATTTTGTAGACTTGATATGGTGACCTACTCCCTGCGTGATGCCTCTTCTGCAGTCACTAAGAATGAAGTCGTCTTGGAGAAGGAAGAGGGAAATAGTCTTTTAGAAGGGGTACATCTCTTTGGATAACCATACCATCTTGTGCTAATGATATGCTTCCAGTGCATGGGGATTACGCGGGTGGAATTGGTAGCTGTGGTGATGATGGCACCAATGACATGGGGGAAATATAGACAGGAACCAATGGAAACTAAATTTAGGCTGCTAGGAGGCTGAAAGTGCAAACCTCTAAGGTAGCATTATCTGAAATGCACCCTAATTGTCCATGCTTGTTTGTTAGGTGCTGCAGAATAGTTTTGGACATATAGGGCCTGTACAAAAGGGACAAATGTCATTTAAATCAGAATTGAATCAGAGCTCTGGTGAAAGGAGGCAGGATGCTTTTTAAATTGAATCTTTGGAGGAAACTGGAAGGGCCTGTGAGTATTTGGTTAGGGTTGAATCACCCCAGTATGTAAGAGTGAAAATGTTTTAAAACACGATGGCTAGTCACAGCAGCCAAAAAGCCATGAGTGAAGGATGCCAGGAATAGATATGCTACTGCTAGAAGCATCTTAGCCCTAGGTTCTCAAATGGTGGGCTGCACCTCCTCCGGGGGGGGGGGCATGACAGTTTCTCAAGGTGCTGATTAGCTCACCCTCCAGAGAGGGGAAGTGCTTGGAATGCTTTTTCAGCATTCCCTCCAGCATCAGGCTGCATGGTAGGGAGTGAGAGAGGAAGAGAAGGAAGTGAGTGTCAGGATGTGGTGGAGAGGCTGAGGTTTGTGTGGGCATGGCAGCAGTTTGGGAGACGTTGGAGCAAAGGTCTCTGCCTCACCATTCCTCCGCCAACTACTTACTGAAGCCTGATGCTGTGTGCACATTCACAGAGCAGCCAGCTTTGGTAACCAATTGGTCTCTTTGACAATCATTGCCCTAAGCATTTTTCCCCAGTGTGCATGCTCCACTATTTCTCCCAATGTGCAAAGCATTTTCCAAGTCTGGAAAGCAACCCAATCCCTCCAGCGGGATGCAGCCTTTTTTGGGTTTGGCAGAACTGTTGGTAAAGAGAGTCACCATCAATTTTGAGGACCTCAGTATCTCCTGCTTTGCTTTGGAGATACCAGTTACATATTAAGGGAATCTGAAACCAGCAGTTGGAGTTTACAAATGTTGAAAAATAGCAAATTTGAATTTTCAAATAAACTTAAGAACTAAGGGCCTAAGTAGACGGCACAAAGCACCGCCTTCAGGGCAAGGAAGGGGAGGGGCAACCACACGTTGGGTGCCCCAACCCTTCCCGAAGACATCGTTGGAGTGCCGGACCCTACACGTCCGGCGCTCCAAGGATGCCTATCCGCCGCAGCGTCCACACGCTGCGGCGGAAAAGGCGCCGAAGGTGCACTGGCAGCCTTTTGGGGCGCACCTTCGGCGATTTGTGGAAGGAGCGCTATTTTAGCGCTCCTTCCTGGGGCGGCGAAGCTGCGCCACGGGGCCGAGGAATGCGGATGCCTCGGCCCCAATCCGCAGCTTCCTGGGGCGGCCCCGTGCCACCCGTCTGCTTCCCCCCTAAGTGAATGAAGTCTTATAATGTCTTCTACAAACTAATTAGTGAGAAATTGCTTTAGCTTCAATATATAGTATTTCTCTAGATTTAAAACTCTGGTTGATCTTTAAAAAAAGGATATTTTAGGTTTGTGACATCTTGCAAGTTTTAAGGAAAGGTTGGCTAGTTCAGCCAAATGTTCACAATGAAAAGAGGACAGTGTGTTACAGACATTTCAAATAGTCAATTAAAAAAAACTCCAAGCAGAAGGGAACTTGCTTGGTTTTAAAGAAAACATACGTATAATGTGCATAATGACAATCAGGTGGGATGGGAAGGGTCAGTGGGGATATGGTCATTTCACAATATAAATTCTACAGGAAGAGCAGGGCAAGGTTTTTCTCATGTCTTGTGTATGTGGGCTTTGCAGTGGCATCTGGCTGACAATGTTAATAGAATGCTAGCAGTGTTTTTCTTAGGTTCATATCATGTGCAAGAGCGGCCATACTATGAATGACTGGAAGGATAATGGAATGTATGTTTGGTATCTGATACTGGGTAGTACTGAATGCTTATCAAAATAGATACTATCAACATTATCTGAAAATGTCTAATTCTTTTTGATAGGACAGTGTAGTAATTACTGTGTTCTACCCTTCATTTATGATTTCAGCCTCTTAGAATTAGTATGATGTGTCATTAATGAGGAAGCATAGTTCTTGCTTTTGCTCATCATGTATTCATAAGTGTATTATTTTTTTCTGTTAGTATAGCCAATATTATTCCAGCCTCATATGTCTTCATGTTTGTTGATGGTGAATAATATTGTTACACTGCTTGCCTTGACCTTTTGTGATGTATGCAAAGGGATCTTGTAGCTCTTTTGTTAGTCTCAAAGGTGCTACAAATTCCCTTTACTTACTGATATTCCAGGCTAACACAGGTCTGAATTCAACTTTTATGCTGTATTAAATTTAAATGCTTACTAATTTTTTTTAAGAAAAATCTATGCTAAAAGGATATGTATAAAGGAGCATTTAATATCAGAAAACACAGTTAGTATCTTCATAGTTTTGATTGGGAAATAAGCATAATTTGCAAATCCATATTGTTGTCAAACCATATCTTTAGTTTGCAGTAATTTGATGTGATTTAATTAGTAAAAGGACTAAAGGCAGCATCTCTGTAGCCATGTCACAGTAATGCGAGGTGAAGTAATTATGCTTCTGAAACTGGATTTTGATTAGGTGCTGTGAAAAGCAAAGGCAGATGATTTAAAGGAGATGACACTTTCTAACTGTATCAAATAAGGTGACATAGAGGGCTTGAATATTTAGGTCTGCTGAATATGCTCCCTTTCTATACAATTTTGACCATTGTGTGCCCATTCTTTGAGTATTGTTTCATATTTTAATCCAGGGACAGGCAACCTTTTTGAGACCTGGGCCAGTCTCCCGTCGCCCAGGTCTCGGCTGGGCCGAGGGGGGAATGGCGGCGCGCACGCACGCACACACCCTCCTCCACTGCATGCGACCCCCTGCACACGCCAGCCCCACGGCGCTACCGCAGCCCCCGCTGTAGCCTGCGCAGCCGCCACGGCGCATGTCGCGGCCACCATTTTGGGAGTCCAAATCGCGGCTGCGACGCATTTGCGCATGTGCAAGAGTACTGCGCATGCGCAAACGTGTCGCGACCACCATTTTGACTTCCAAAATGGCAGCCGCAGCAAGCGCGGCTGAAAACGTGCCCCAACCGTGATGGCGGCAACCTACGGCCTGGGCCGGTAAGTCCGGGGCCTTACCCGGCCCCCGGGCCGTAGGTTGCCGGTCCCTGTTTTAATCGGTCATAGCCAAGATTAATATAGACATAATTAATTCTGATTATAGCTAACAAGAACAGTTTGTACTTGAGGATGGGAGTGTGTGATCCTGACCTGTTAACTATGGTGAGGAGACAAGGAGAGTTTCTCGGCACTATCAATATTGACAGGTGGTAAATACAGGGGCCCTTGGTATCTGCTGGGGTCTGTTTCAGGATCCCCAGTGGTTACTTAAATTCATAGATGCTCCATGCACAGTAAAATGGTGTCAAAGAAAACTTTAGAGTATAAAGTCCATGCACAGTGATGAGATTAGTGCACTGGCTTTTATTCCTGTGCTAGGTGCAGGATGTAAATGCACAAGGACGGATTCTATTGCACAGCTCCATCCCCAGACAGTACTCATCCCATCCTGACCTGGGCTTCTCCCAGACCTTTTAAAGAATGGAACCTTTTAAAGAATGGGAGTACTGCTTGGTGACAGAGCTGTGTGTCCATGTGCGTTTACATCCCATGCCTATCACGGGAATAAAAGCCAGTGCACTAATTTCCTAAACCTCTAGTCTAAACTATGATGCCACTAAGGAACATTTAAAAAATGTGATGTTGAACAATGTAACGAACATGTGTCTACATGCAGAAATACACGTTTTTTTCTCTAATGAATAATAAACTGTATGACAATACCATATTATAATTCATAAATATGAAATGATAGAACAATGAACTTTTTATCTCATAATTTTTATAAGGTTACCCACTAACCCAATTGAAAATAATGTGTTTCATCAAGGAAAACTAATCATCTAATGATAATACAGAACACAAGTCTGTCTATTTACAAGCATAAAGTCCCATGATTTTAAATTTGAGGTAAAGGGTCCATTAAACTTGGAGTGAGGCATAAAGTCCTTTGAACTTTAAGACAGTGAATTATAAAGGTCCTTGAACTTAGTGATGGTTATACCCAGGATGGTTTCATGAAGACTTCATCAGTATGTAACTCTTCACTTCCTTTTGAATTGCTTTATACTTAATCTTGTAATGCTTTAAATCAGGGGTAGGCAACCTTTCCCCTTTGAGGGCCAAGGGACTTCAGCTCCCAGAATCCCTGGAGCTATTGGACAACATGGGACTATTGGCCAACATGGCTGAGGCTTCTGGGAGCTGAAGTCCCTCGGCCCTTAAAGGGGAAAGGTTGCCTACCCCTGCTTTAAATCATCTATAAAATGATTCATATATTACATAAGGATTTTACTCTATAAATAACCACATGTCCATAAAACTAATACTAAGAATGATTTACAAATTGAAACCTGCAGCAACAGAGGAATTCTAAAGAAGAGGGAGCCAGGGTACTGAGTCTTAGGGCCTTTGCAGACTGCCAGAAATAGTGCACATTAAGTTGACGCACTGCCCTGGCTCAGTGCTAGGGAATCATGGGATGTAGTTTTTTTCTGAGACATTGAGCCTTCTCTGTCAGAGAGCTCTGGTGCCACAATAAATTACAGTTCCCATGATTCCCTAGCACTGAGCCAGGGCAGTGCCTCAATTTAATGTGCACTATTTCTGGCAGTCTGCAACCTCCAACCAAGGTACAACTTAAAATTGGGACTGCATTTGGCAGGTTTTACCTATGAAGCACCTAAAGGGTTTCCCAGATGCAACAATATAGAAATATAGAAGAAATTCTTTGCCTAAGAAAGAGGTGGGTAGCCTCACCCAAGACAGAAACAGTCTGGATCTTAAGGGAAGTTACTTTTTCTTAAATTTTATTGCCTGGGTTTTACAACTCTTTGTTTCCAAGAGCCCACTTCGCCAAACAGCCTACAGCAGTGTCCTTTTAGACCATCTTAACTGACTACAACAAATAGAATATCTTGACAAAATACAGGCCTGTGACTCTAACATCATCATTTTTCTTCATCTCTTATATGATTTTTAACGCTTTACCTGAGGAAGAAGTTAATAGAGCTTTGAACGTTTGCATGATGTATTTTGTGCTGTTTTGATTGGCCCAATAAAGGTATTGCTGTTGTGTGGGTTTCGTTGTTATTTTGCTATATCACCAAGACGGCTACCCCTGGCTATATAGTACTCAAGTGACCTTAGGGAAGGGAAAGAAAGATCCTTTCTTTTTTGCTGCCAGATAAACAGAAAAGGTGTACTATGTGTAGGTGATAAAAAGCAACGGTTTGAAGGTTTATTTGTTTCTGAGCCTGCAAAGAACTTGTGGTAGTAATGGTTACTTTGTAAGGAGACAAACTGTATTCTTCTTCACAACCATTTGTAGCCATACTTATAAACCTGCAACATTGGGCACAGACAGACGCAATTGAGTGCGTAGGATTTGCTATCTTAAACAGGATATTTAGGTGACTTAAGAACTAGATTTTTACATGTTTTATTAGTTTTTATCGTATAGATACTGGCACATTCAAAAAGGAAAACTTTTATTTATATCAGGCCCTTGGTATCCACTAGGGTTGGTTCCTGGATCTCTCCATATATACCAAAACCTGTGGTTGATCATGGCATACTGAAATGGTGTCCTTATATAAAATGGAAAAGTTAAGGTTTTCTTTTTGGAACTGATATATTTTAAAATCATTTTCAAGCTATGGATACTTGAATCGATGGATAAAGAATCCGTGGATACAGAGGGGTGACTGTATAATGGACAAAGGTTTCAAGGAAAAAAAGATTACAAGTTTTGTTTTGCCTGAGGGCTCTGCCTTTTTAGATGGTTATGGTGTACCTGGAAACCAAGGAGAAATGCAAAATACAATTGCTTTCCTAACTTGCTGATACGTACTCCTCCCAATAATATCAGAGTCAGCACATAATAATACTAATTTCTTTGTTGTTTTGTGTAGGTAAATGTGTTCAGAGATGTCCTGCATTACTTTCTTTACTTCACTGAATTCACTTAGTTTGAGGGTTTTATGTTGCATTTGTTTTCGCTTTGTTGACCATGTGTTTATATCTAATGAAAAAAGTAAATAAAGATGAACCTCCCCAATTGCGGATGCATAGTAGTGCTGTCAAGTGCCATGCCATTCCAAGGAGTGGTTCCTCCGGCATCTATAATTTGATTCATTGGTGTGCAGCTGTGTCCTTTTTAGTACCATGCTTATGGTCATATCTGAGAATCTGAAGTGACATGCTGCCCTGATTGCTCATTAGTAGATTGCATCCACTTTTGACTAATTAGGGTGCCAAGCTGTTTGTAGTTTAGCATTAGTGAAAGGCATTGTTGCAGCCTTAGTTCGAAAACATTGGGTTGTAGCCAGTGTGTATATTAGCAGAAAAAGTAGAAGAGGTGGCATTGTTCTGCTGGTACTTGCATTTCCAGAACTAGCACAATACCTAGCACAATGAAGTAATGATATGTAAAGATTTTTGTGTGTTGGCTTGTGTTTAAGCAACTAAGGGAATTATATACCTTTGGATTTAATTCTCCTGCTCCAATATATTCATCCCTGCAGTGGTTGGCATTTAAGTGCATATTAAATATGAAACATAAGGAGTTGTTAGCAATGAATTCTCTTGTTTAATAAGTTAGAATGGCTCTTGGGCAGATGATGCTGTGTTTCATAAGGGTTACGGGCCATCCATGCAGAGTCAGGCAGTCTCAGTGGTTTTAGGCATGTAGGACTAAGAAATTAATGTAGCAGCAGGAATTAGAGATTTTGTTAAAATTATGTGTTCACTGAAGTGGAGGGGAAGAATAATTGTGCCCTGTGTTTAACTCATTTGGAGAAGCAATAAGAGGCTCAAACTGGAAGGGCAACTTCAAAATAAAGCAGATGGTATTTGTTGAACTTCACCTCACATCATCCCTCACCATTGGCTATGTTGGCTGTGTCTGACAGTGCTGAGCCCAACAACGTCTGCAGAGCCACATGCTCTTACCTATGAAATAGTGAGTCACAGAGTAATGATAGTTGGTGGGATTGTGCCACTTAGCTTGTTTCTGGAGCTGTGGGAGAGAGAACTTCAAAAGTGGGCATTTTGTGCTATAGAATTGAGTGAAGGACTGGGAACTTGGAGACTTCAATCTGCAAAGCAGAACTCTGTCCGGTAATACACAAGAAAGAGGTAATTTTTGCAGATTCACTTTCTGCTCTTGCACCCCAGTGTCCCACATGTTCTGCATATCTGCATGGCTTGTTGGTAATTTTCAGACAGCTTGCAAAAGTTGCAGGGGACTGCAAGAGAGAGAGAGAGCAAGCAATTGATAGGTATCTGTTCCATTCACAAAAGGGCAATTTGGGATACAGTTGCATGCATGGTAAAATGCTCCATTAAGAGTTGTTCTGCGAAAGAGGCTGTATTGGCATGACATGGAGTAGTTTTAAAATGACACTTTGTATCCATACTGTTTCATCTTGCAAATTTCCTTCATTTCCTTCACCAGCATGCCCTGCCAGATGGAGTTGTGTGCCTCTTACGTATTTGACAGCGTGGACAGGGAGGTAGGATTGACAGACAGCAAAATGGATATTTATGTAGAAGCATAAGGCCTGTCGTAGTACAGGGTGGATCCAGACACAAATAATGACAGACGGAGACAGAGGGTCTTTGCAGACTGCTAGAAATAGTGCAAATTGAGTCCACTTTAACTGCCCTGGCTCAGTGCTAGGGAATCATGGGAATTGTATTTTTTTCTAAGACATTGAGCCTTCTCTGTCAGAGAGCTCTGGTGCCACAATAAACAACAGTTCCCATGATTCCCTAGCACTGAGTCAGGGCAGTTAAAGTGGACTCAAGTTGCACTATTTCTGGCAGTCTGCAAAGGCCCAGAGTTTGGCATTATCAGCTGGCAATTGCTAATATGGTTTTATACTTCATATCTAATCACGCTTTAAAGATTATTGAATACACTTTTTTGTTTTAAGAGACAGAAGAGACATCAGGTCTTGAGAACAATCAGAGAAGAAACCAAATCAGTCCAGGGAGAATCCGTGAGAGCAGAAGTGCTATTGAGTCCAGGGTCTAGGCCAGGGGTAGGCAACCTTTCCCCTTTAAGGGCCGAGGGACTTCAGCTCCCAGAATCCCAGGAGCTATTGGCCAACATGGGACTATTGGCCAATATGGCTGAGGCTTCTGGGAGCTGAAGTCCCTCGGCCCTTAAAGGGGAAAGGTTGCCTACCCCTGGTCTAGGCAAACAAGGCAATGTGAGCTGCATCCAGTATCTATCAGGAATAACCAAGGAGGATAATCTAAAGAGCAAGATGAAGTTAAGAAGTAAATAGAGTGAGGAACATCAAACAAATATTTTGTTGCTGATAGCAAAGGAATGGCCTTGGATGTGCTCATTTTCAGCTGCTCTCAATCAGTGCAATAGGCCTAATTACCTCAGCTTGTTCTTTTTAAGGCCAGCCAAAGCTTTTCTTGCTCTTTTGCAGTTGGTGCTTTAGTGTATAACACTCAGGAGAGTGAAGTGGCTTATCATCCATATCCTGCTCTTCAGGAGCTTCAAGTGCCACATGGGATGGTGTAGGCTCTGGCTCCAGCAGTTCTAGTGAGGGTTTGCCAGCCTCCTCTGGCTGCAGCTGGAGCCTATTATCTTGATCCCTGGCAGAGTGTATTTAAGCCAAGGGGAAAAAATGTTTTTGTTGTTGTTAAAGTATTCTGTCGTACCCTTATATCAAAATATCTCAATGTGCCAAACAAATATTATTGTAAACAAATTAAAGCAATTAAAAATAATAGTAAATAGACTAAAACATATTAAATGCAATTAGCAAATTAAAAACAGTTTTGAAGGATTAAAACCATGCATTAGCATTTTGAGATAAATCAGTGGGCCTGAAAGACTTTAATAAAATAGCCATGTTTTCATTTGTTGCCTAAATGAAACCAAAGTTTGTGGCAGTTTAGTCTTCAAGGGGAGGGCATCTACAGTTGTGATGCCGCAATTGACAAGGCCCTCTCCCCCATTATCACAAAGTGTATTGACTTCACTGGTAGGATGCAGGGGAGGATCCACCACAGGAGACATCAGTGCTTGGACAGACAAATATATTTAGAGATCCTCCCTTAAGTATTGAGGTCCCAAGCTGTTTAGGTTTTTAAATGTCATCACAAGCACATTGCATTCAGCCTGGAGGAGTGTTGGCAGCCATTGCAATTCTTTTAAGACTAGCATTGTATGATAAATAATAATAATAATAAATTTTATTTTTAACCCGCCCCGCTGCAAAGCTATCGAGGCGGCGTACAAATTAAAACATACAACAGTTAAAACAATTCTGTCCTCTCCAATCCCTAACCCACCCACCCCATAAAATTGAATTAAACCAGTAAAATAATTAAAATATCAAACTAAAACAATTCAATAACTTAAACCTAAACAAACAGTGGTGGCTGGGAGCAGTGTCCACCCAACTCTGTTAGGGCGGGAGAGTTATTCCGGGAAGTCCTGCCGGAATGTCTGTATGGCAGGGGTAGGCAACCTTTCCCCTTTGAGCCGAGGGACTTCAGCTCCCAGAATCCCAGGAGCTATTGGCCAACATGGGACTATTGGCCAACATGGCTGAGTCTTCTGGGAGCTGAAGTCCCTCGGCCCTTAAAGGGGAAAGGTTGCCTACCCCTGCAGCTGTATCCTCCAGGTCATCTTCAAGGGCAACCCCATGTAGAGTGCATTGCAATAGTTAATATGACAGTTACTAGCACCTGAACTACTGTGGTAAGGTTATCTCTCAATATATATCACCTCAGTATATATATTGCACAAATGTGAACATACCTCAGGGGATAGGGACAGCTGTAAGAAAGAGGCCATGGCAGCTAGATAATAGAAATCAGGTCCTTCGACTCCCACTGATGACATATCTGAATGGTAGAGTGACTAAACATGGAGATATTTTCTATCTTCTGATTAGGTTTTATTTTCTGGATACTCTTTTGAAGAATGTTAATATGTTGAAAATGGGATTATAGCTGTTGCACAATAATTTAGCCATATATTTCTTGTGCAGTGTGTTTGAACCCTACTAATACATTTTTTGTCTTTTGAAAAAAGTTTACTTCTGTACTTTCTTGAGAACAGGAATAATATTTACTAATAATTAGGATCAAAATATTTAGGTTGTAAAGAACTGTATAGACAGCTTAATATACCCAAAATAGCAGAAATGACTTTTAAATGTCCTGCAGCTCCCCTTTACCTCCAACCCACAAAACACTTTTCCCCCCTCTCTCCCAGCTGCATGACCTTAACTCATGCCTTCCTTATCGGCTCCTCCATTTCTTTGGTAACTAGCCAAAGCCATTCCCCTCTATCTACTCCATCTTTCCCAGCCTCTCCCACAGAAGGTCTCTGGAAAGGCAATAGAGGTTCCTACTCAGTATGGTAAGGGAGAAATTTATAGGGTCCTATGGGATAAAATGCTTTGAAATAGCATTTTAATTGGAACGTACAAATACAAAATCAGCCAGAATATCTATCATGTGCTGCATCTTCTGTTTAACATAACAAATTGTTTGCCTGAAGATGCTGTAGAAATGAAGTAATCAACTAGCAAATTTAATTCCAGCAGGGACTATGTGGGGGAAGGGGGGGAGTATCAAACTATGGAGGTTACTCAACAAGCTTTAATCTCCCCAAATAAGCCAATTTGCACCTTTTCTTCCTCAAACTAAAAACATACATCTGTGGAAGTATGCTCAAGTCTACAAAAGCTCATGCTGCCAACTTCTTTCAGTTACTTCATTCCTCAAAACTAATATGGATAGATTGTCTAACCAAATTCTCTTACAATCCAGGATTTCCAATAACTCCTTTTTGCTATTTTTGACATTAATCAATAGACATACTGCCTCACCCCTTCTTTTTTGGTTGTAATAGCAAGATGCAATTCACTGAAATGCCTCTCTTAACATACGATTGTGACTGCAGCAGCCCTATGATACTTTTAGAATTAACCTTGCAGTAATTTATTAACTGGGCACTAGGGGACAGTGTAAGTGTAGCATAGAGTTGCATTCCTTTATTGAGCTTCTGCTCTCCCTTCTGCTGTTCATAAACATAGCAAACCTAACAGAACACTTTAATAAACTCTTTGGAATTGCAACAAGACAAATTTAATAACGTGAGCAAAGAGTGGATCAGCAAGATATGCAAGTAGGATGTGAGGTGTTAACTCTTTAAAGAATGTGCATACATTGAAGGAAGGCAATGAAACTGATCTTCAAGTAAACATGATTAGGACTGGGCAGTTCTTTCATGCATGCAAAACTAGTATACCTATGAAAAAACATCTGTCCCATTGTCATTATTAAATGCAGCAAAATTAGGAAGGTCTTTCTGAGGTGTAGGATAAGTAGTCTCCTTCAGCAAAGAGCATTTTGAGGACATTTGGCACCGGTAACAGATACCATCTGATCTTGGAAGCTAAGCAAGGTCGGCCCTCACTAGTACTTGGATGGGAGACTGCCAACGAATACCAGGTGCTGTAGGCTATATTTCAGAGGAAGGAGTGGGGAAAATCACATTTTGAATGTCCCTCGCCTAAGAAACTCTATGAAATTAATAGGGTCACTGTAAGTCAACTGACAACTTTAAGGCACATACATGCAGAAAATAGAAACCTCATTTACAGTGGCACAAATGAGGACCATCTTAGGTAAAGGTATACTGAAGACAATACACAAATTAATATAGATGCTTTTATATGTTTCTGTACTTTGTGCCAAATTTAAAAAATAAGTGCAGACACTTGTAAAGGAACATATATTAAAGGCTAATGTAATGTTACTTAAATCTCTTAGGTAATCTAAACTAATCTAGCTCAGAGGGGCTGAGAATGTTAAGAGTTGGTGGATGCCATAGTATTACTACTACTACTACTACTAGTTTTCCCAATAATGAAAGTCAAGGTGGCTGACATTTTTTTAAAAAAAATACAGATTTATTTATTTATTTATTCAATTATTTTGTAGCCCACCTTTCATCTGATCATGGAATTCAAAATCAGCTAACAGCATATTTAAAACAATACAAATTAAAAATGGTACAAAATCATTAAAAATATAAATATGTTTTTTAAAAAACAAACAATCCATGGTATTAAAACATTAAAATATTAAAATATATTAAAAGACTGTATACCAGTCTTATAAACAGAACCACACAGCATTAAAAGGCCAACCCTAGTTCACTGGCAAAGGCCTGATGGCACAGAACTGTTTTGACCTGCCATTGGAAGGAGAGCAAGGATGCAGTCATCCTGGTTTCTCTCAGGAGGAGGTTCCAAAGTTTGGGAGCAACCAATGTTGATAAATGCATAAATATAAAAGTTATTTAAAAATAATTAAACAATTCATAAAGTTTGAAACATTAAAATTCATTTTAAAAAGCCCTATATGCCAGCTATAAAAACCAGCAACACACAAAATTAAAAGCCTTTCCCAATCAGTTTTTGCGGAGTGTGTATGGTGTAGCAGCCCTTAAAATTGTACTACTCAGGCAAAAATCTGGGAACTGCTGAACTTCTATTACTCATTTTCATTGAGGTTTTAGCAAGGAGGCCATTGGAGTAAGTAGAATGTCGGAAGTGCCAAAAAAGATATATGTTCATATGATTTTCCCTGTGCCTTACCTTTAAATAGTTTTTAGTGGGCATTTTCTAGTGAGCACCTGTGACACCTTTTTTAAGTTTCTTAATAGCTAATTATTCTTAATAGCTAATATAAATAGATGGTGTGTTTAGATTAATTTTCAAGAGTTTCGTTAATCCCAAGTAGGTGATAATTCTTTTTCTTCTAGGTGAAACGATTTGAGTAATTTCTATGGAGTGGCATGAATAGCTAGCATTTCTGAAATGTATCTTGTAGGATAGGATAGGACAGTCATGCTTGTGGGTTCCATATCAGCCTGAATCTGGCCTCTTCTCATATTTCTTAATAGGGCAGATCAGTTGAGTAATTTTCACATAAAATTCAGAAGGCTCATTGAGCCCACATATTTAGCAGTTTAGCTGGATGATTAACAGATATGGATATATTTAATATGCAAACAGTGTTATCTAAATGCTGAATTCACACTTCAACATAATTATTTCCTACATAATACTCAGCTTACTTGGTTGTATATTGCATTGTTACCTTTTCAAAAAAGAAGAGTTTAACAGTGTATTTGATGGCTTTCTGATGATTGCTAATGATCAAAATGGTAAAGAATAACAAAAGAGAGTGCATTTATGGGTTTGACTGCATTATACGTGAATGAGTTTTGTTGTTTGAAGTTTAGTGAAAGCTATGCATGAAATAGATAATTTAGATGTGTCAGATTGTTGCCTGTGCTGAACTGTGCCTATGTTAGGTGTATTCTTCATCTTTACTGCTGACTGCTCAAGGTGTTTGCAAATATATATTTAGATAAATTGAACTGTTGACATGTCAAATTAGTGATTGAAACAGGGACTTGTAATTCAAAAGTAAGGGCATCGGTTGAATTGTTGTAGGCTATGCCAAGTATTGGTTGTATTTTTGTTGTAGGCTGTGCTTTTTAACTGACAGTTACCTGAAGTGACTGTGGGAGGGGGTCAGACTGTATACAGGTGTGTAATATTGCCCTGCGAGTCTTGATTTGTTAAACCAGTTCTTGGCATTAATAATTGGGAGCTAAGGAGTAGCAGGAAGTTCTGCATATTCCTTTCTCCATTGACTGTTGGGAGATAGAAAATTGTTAGGTTAGACCTGTGGGATGTAAAAAACAACAACAACAACAACCTCAAATGAGGAAGAAACAGTGGTGAAATGGTGAAGGGCTACTCCTCCTCTTCCCAGTTGTTAAACCCTTCCCTTAACTATCCTGGAATGCTCTCTGAGTGTACAGCTTCCTAGCCTTCCAGCTGACAGTGGATTCAGCCCATAGGGCCAAAAAGCTTGTGAACACCTAACTTAAGAGGTCATCTTGTTTCAAGTGCTGATTACATTTGCTTCAGACCAGCAGGTCTGGTTAGGAGAGTTGTTGTTGTGGCTATATAGAACTGTCAATTGTAGCGACAAACATATTTAAAAATTCTGTATTTGTTTCCCACCATAAATGCCAGTTCTCTGTAGCCATAAGAAACAGAAATTTGCATATATTATTAGGCAAAAACCAAAGCTTTTATTGATATACAATTGAACCATCAGTTCAGTTTAAAAATACCTGAGTCAAATTCCTCAGAAAAAAGAATCATAGAACCTCCATACGAACAACCACTGGTCACTTAACTGATTGTAGGTTTGATTATATAGATAAAAAATATTCAGCCAACTACTAAGTGAATTTCATCAAAGAATGTTAAACTTTTACAAAAGGGATTAAGGAAACAACTTTGTTAGATATGTCTGACAAGTCTGAAGCCCACGTAAGTTTAATGTTATGGAAAAAAATGAAATTAAATGGTAAAACATTGTGAATAATTTTCAATTCTAACAGTGTTATATTTTGAATATTCAGAAATTGCAATATTTTAAAAACATCAAACAGTCCATATATTAGACATTTAGAATGATGTTTATTATATACAATAAATCAAACTCTGTTTAGAGCATCAGTGACTGCTTGGGTAAATTTTTTATTTTAAAATTAAATTAATTCAAAACATAAAGTAATATAAATATAAAAATTAATACAAAGATATATATAAGTAATAAAAGATGGTTAAAAGGCAGGTTTTCAGTTGGGTAAGGGAATGCAGGTTTGTGTATTATAGATCGAGTCTCGCTTATGATGTTAGTAGCATCACCTTGTATCTATTATCTGCAATAATTTAGCAGCCAGTGCAGTTTTTTGAACAAATGCGTAGCATGCTCTTGGTAGGCTAACCAGCAGAGCAACCTAAATGACAATATCTGCACTACCTGCAGTTTCCAGCGCATTGTCAAGGAAATCCTCATGTGAGCACTTTATAGCAGTTCTTGGGGTTACCAATGCATAGATCACTGTGGCCAAATCCTCAGATCTTTACATACCTGGGAGGTATCTTAGAAGTGCAGAAATTTAAAATACTTTAAAAATGAATCAAACTGCTGCATCATAAGAACTGATGGTAGTTGAGCTAGGGGTAGAAGAAATATCTGGGGAAAAACAAAATGATTTGCTGTCTTTCAGTATGTTTCATATGAGCATAACATGCCAAATCAAATCTAGGTGTAGCAGCTAAGGAGGAGTTAACAAGATCCAGGCGTTGACTTTTTTCCTTCCTGAAAAGAACCAAAGGTTCAGTCCCTAACGAACCACCAATGCTGGGCAGTAAATGTGAGTGTCATTCTGCTTCCATTAAAAAAATGAGGAATCATCAATCCACGCTTATTGTGGGCTAATTCACTTTATTTGTAATAGCCCCAGAAGACATGTTTGGAAAAGGTTGGCCTTAATTTTCTTCATAATAGAATCCCTTTAGAGAAAAGAAAATAGTCACTGGAAGGATAGCATGGAAGTGTTTGAACCTATGAATTGTACTGAGTGAAAACTGTTTCATTCTTTGCAGTAGTTAATGTGCTGTTTTGCAGCGTCTCCCTTTCTAAAAGTTATTATTTTGAGAAATGCCATGTTCATCTGTCTAGAATTATTTTGCTTTTCTAGGATCAACATGAGTAGCTTTGACTTTGTTCTGTCCTGAAGGTAACTATTTATTGCTGTGGATATTTAAATCTCCCAATTAATAGGAGTAATTAAACAATAGTTTAATTTCCATCAAATTAACTGCCTAAGAGATAATTGCAACATAAATGAAGATAAATTTGTTTTAATACAGCAAGAGTTTTATATAAGTCAAGAGCTAAGCTTCATGTTTAAAATTATTTTATAATCAGAGTTGAAATTTAAAATGATTTGTGTCCTAATCTTTATAAATGGCACAGAGGGGCTGTGCTCATTTCATATGATATGTTTTAAAAGAAGTAAAATTAGAGCAGTAGATGCTTGATTTTTGTTCTGTTTAATTTTAGCACCTTTGGAAGGAAGAGCATAGTACATTCATAGTTTGTTGGTGGTCTAAATGTTTAAGTATGCCAGGCTCTCTTGCTTAAATAGGTTACCAGCAAGCTCTGCATGCTATATAATTCTACAATAAATGTTTGCACACATATTTTGATCAAAATGTGAGTTTAAAAAACAAAATAAAAAAAAAAAACAACTCATGGCAAATCTGGGGAGATCTATAGACGTAACATTCACTGTGGGAACTAAATCCATGCTTCTTTTATTTTTGGTTTATTGTGTTGTACTGTGAACATTCCATTCACTCACACTGCAAAATGTTAGGAAATTTTAGCAGTTAAGGGCCATACCCTTAACAGAAACATTACTTAGGGCAGTACTACTCAAAGTGGTGGTCCATGGACTGGGCCCAGTTCGCCAGCCATGGGCTGCAAGTCCCTTGTTGGTTTCCAGAAGAGAAACAGTAGTAGCCAGTGGACACAAATATGGTACTAGCCCCTTACATATTGGGGAAGAAAGAAATCCCAGAGCTGCAAATGAGGTTCAGAAAAGGAAGAGGCACTAGGGATCACATTCCAAACATACGCTGGTTAATGGAGCACACTAAAGAATTCCAGAAGAAAATCAGCATGTACTTTATAGACATGAAAAAGCTATGGCATGCTCTTAAAGAAATGGGGGTACCACTATATGTGATAGTCCTGATGAGAAATTTGTACTTAGGACAAGAGAACAAGGACTGTCAGAACAGAATATGGAGAAACAGAATGGTTCCCTATTGGCAAAGGGGTAAGGAAAGGCTGGATACTATCCACCTATCTGTTTAACTTATATGCAGAAAATATCATATGAAAAGCAGGCTTAGACTCAGAAGAAGTAGTGGTGAAGATTGGAGGAAGGAACATCAATAGTCTAAGATATGCAAATGACACCATACTACTAGCAGTAAACATAATAGACTCAGAACAATTACTAAGGAAGGCCAAGGAAGAAAGTGTGAAGGCAGGATTACTGCTGAGCATAAAGAAAACAAAAATAATAACCACAGAGGATATACATAAATTCAACCTAGATGAAGAAATCAAAATAGTTAAAGACTTCTTGCATCTTGGATCCAACATTGAACAGAATGGAGACTGCAGTCAAGAAATAAGAAAAAAGCTAGAAATGTGAAGGGCAGCCATGAAAGAACTAGAAAAGATCCAAAAGTACAAAGACAAAGAGTTGACCACTAAAGATTTGTCCAAACCATAAGATTCCCCATTACCATGTATAGATATGAAAAATGGACAGTGAAGAAAGCCAACAGGAAGAAAATAAAGTCATTTGAGATGTGGTACTGGAGAAGAGTGCTGAGGATACCATGGACAGCCAAAAAGACAAACAAATGGGTCCTAGAACAGATCAAGACGAAATCTCCCTGGAAGCCGAGATTATTAAATTGAAGCTGTCTGGCCACATCAGGAGAAGGTATGAATCATTGGAAAATACAGTAATGCTAGGAAAGATAGAAGGTAGCAGAAAGAGAGGAAGACTACATGTCAGATGGCTAAACTAAATCGAGGACATGGACCTTAATTTGCAGGACCTAAGCAGAGCAGTTGGAGGATAAGGGGTTTTGAAGATGTCTCATACACAAGGGCACCATTAGTCAGGGTCAACTCAGGGACAGTTAACAGCATGGATAACACGGCAAATCATAGCAGCAAGAACAGAGGCAGATAAAACATACTGTAAACAATGAAGAACATATACCAGAAGAAGGAAAACATAAATGACCATAAAGCAAAAAAAATAAAAATAAATAAATAAAAAAATAAAAATAAATGTGGATTCTTGTATGTTCTGAACATGTCACTTCTTTGTTTGGAAAGTCAAGGTGTTGAAAGTTGGACTTTAGTGTTGTGTTGGGGTTTTTTGAGCCTCTGTTTATAAGACAATGGGTCTTTTAGATCCATTGCTTTGGTATATTTTGGTTATAGTGTACTTTTCAATATTGGGAACAATGTATGTACTATCTGTATATACAGTTATATCCTTGGACTCAAGACTCTTTTTGTCTCTATATAACTTGGGATTACATAATGGGAACCAAAACTCCCTCAACCTAGGCTATTTTCATAGTGTATCAATTTGGAGCCTCATTTATTAAACTGTGTATATATTGTTGTTAAAAACATTAATATAAATTTTATGTGTTAATTTTTCTGTAATACATTATATTTGATTTCCCTTTTGCAGTTTTTATCAACAACTACAAACATGAAAAAATAAATTCCACAAATACTACATTTCTAGATGTCACAAAACTGTAACCCAGGGGTAGGCAACCTTTCCCCTTTAAGGGCCAAGGGACTTCAGCTCCCAGAAGCCTCAACCATGTTGGCCAATAGGCCCATGTTGGCCAATGGCTCCTGGGATTCTGGGAGCTGAAGTCCCTTGGCCCTTAAAGGGGAAAGGTTGCCTACCCCTGCTGTAACCTGTTGAGCCCTTGCAATAATTGAAGTGATTCCTCTTAAAGCAGGCCTGGTCTTTCATTAGTCAAATTCAGGGGTAGGCAACCTTTTTGAGCCGGGGGCCGGGTTGCTGTCCCTCAGACAATGGGGGGGGGGGGGGGAGGAGAGCACCATAAATAAATAAATAAATAAATAAATATAAAAATAAAAATACATTTTAAAAAATAAAAATAAAAAAATATGCATGCACACTCTCTCAGCCCCAGAAAATCCATGGCAAATTGCCAAGAAAACCCCAAGAACAAGTAATAACAACAATAATCAATATCATCATGGCGGGCGGCGGCGACGGTAGGACCGGCCTGGGGCCAGTCCAAAGGCCTCGGGGGGGCGCATCCAGCCCTTGGGCCTTAGGTTGCCTACCCCTGGTCAAATTCATCACATTTGACAAGTCACAGTGCAGGAAAGTTCAGCATTCATGAGACATGAAATGAAATTAAATGAAATGAACATGAAGTGGTGTTAGGGTCCCTTTGTTAGGTACAAATATCAAGAGCAGAGAATAAGGAAGCTAAGACCTGGCACAGCAGGAGGTGTACATATAGTGGGAATTGTATTTTGTTGTGTTTTATTCAGTGGTGTTAATAACATATGGATTTGACTTACTTAGCACTATAGTTGGGCACAGCAAGAGCAGGACTTCATGGTTCTGCTGTATAGCCAGAATACAACTGCTTTTCATTCATCAGTAGTATAGCTTGCAGATTGGTCATAGGAATTATATCATTAAACCTCATGTAAATATGATTTTATTCTTTGAAAATACTAATTAGTTTGTTTTTACTGGCATAGTTAACATGAGCACTGCAAATTGGGTGGGTTACTTTTAAGCTATTTTGTGTATATAATTATTTCCCCCCAAGTAAACAGTGATGGTTGCATTTCTCCTTTTTAATGCAAATTAATGGAGCTGCAAACATAATGCATTAGAATTCTATCAAATAAAAATGGCTCTTTCACTTCAAAGTAGCAACATTAGTTATTTATCTAAAGCTTTATACTTTATCCTCTTCTTACTCCCAGTGTTATGCTGACTTTGGGCTTAATTGGCTTAATTGGAACAAAGACATGCTCTTAATTTAGTACTACTATATATGTTGAACCAAAAGTTTCTTACATTGCATTTAAAGAATTTAGAATTGTTTCTTTGATCATACTACCATCTTGTTTTGAAATGAGGCAAGTTCGCAGTCACAACCATGGCTATTGTTTCTCCAGTATGTGCCAGAGCTTTGTGTTTGCGTTAAAATTACTAACTTCAACCAGTCTAAAATGCAATGAATGAGATAAAAGATGTAGGCCCAAGTTATACCAACACAGCTATACTGTTCTATACATCTCAGGGGCTTCTGACATAGACTTTTATTCATTCAATAGGTGTTTAAGTGCTCTGTGTTGGAGGAAAACTATAATGGTAACAGCTAAAAATGAAGCCATTGTGATCTAAAAGTGTCTTTTTAGATCGTAAGCCTGAGGGCAGGAAACTGTCTAATTAACAATTTGTAAGCTGCTCTGAGAGCCTTTTTGGCTGAATCGCGGGGTATAAATGCTCCAAATAAATAAATAAATAGATAGTTAGTTAGTATTTATCAGGCAATCCATGAACATTGTCTAGTAACTGCAATTGGTGTTGAATGAATGTGGCTGCATATCTCGGGTTGGTTATGAATTAGTATGATTCTATTTCACCAGTGGTATTCATACTTTTTATCCTTGGGACCCACCTACATGCAGACTTCACACAGGCATCCTTCGACGTACTATGTGAATAAAAATACTTTGTGAGGTCGTAGGCTTTCATGGCCAGCATCCATAGTTTTTTGTGGGTTTTTTGGGCTGTGTGCCCATGTTCTAGAAGAGTTTCTTTCTGACGTCTCGCCAGCATCTGTGGCTGGCATCTCTGGCTTCCCTAAAGATGCCAGCCACAGATGCTGGAGAAACGTCAGAAAGAAACTCTTCAAAGAAATGGCCACACAGCCCGAAAAACCCACAAAAAACTAAAAATACTTTCTTTATTTAGTGTGTGTATTTTCATTCGCACAGTCATGTGTATTCATATTTGAACATTTTATAAGGAAATAACATTGTTCAAATTAGAACAGTTTTATTTAAGTGAATTCAATACTTAATTCAACTCATGTGGAAATTTTACACAGAAAAGTCTCGTGTCCCTCTGAGCAACTCTTGAGTGCCTCCAGGGCTTTCGCCCCTCTGTTTGAGAACAACTTTATTACACTGAAGTTCAGGTGTGAGCAACTATGGAAGGGTAGGGGGCCACATTAGTCTTTCAGGGCACCTTGGGCCACTGTATCTGCTGCTGCATTTGCTCTTGTAAAAAAAAAAAAAAAAAAAAGAGCCACAAACAGTTTTCTGTATCAAATACACTTGACTGGACAAGGAGGACATTTTCACCATGTTTTGGGGCCTTCCTGGTACATTTTAGGCCCAGGAGAGGACTTTTTTTTTAGCAATGGACTTCCTGTTTCACAAAAGGCCTACATTGGCCCAGAGTGGACCCCAAATGCCAGGGGCCTGTCCAAAATGATGTAAATATCTTTCATACCCCCATGTAGCATTTTAGAGCCGAAACAGTTATTGACCCCCTCCCAGGGAGGGTACAAAAATGGTCCTGGAAGGCTGCATACAGCCTGCAAGCCATACTTTGCCCCCACCCTGATGTAGTTAGGTTTCAGGCTGAGTTCAAAGCTCTGTCTCAGAGATACAACAACAACAACAACATTTTATATCCCACCTTTTGCCAAGGCAATCAAGGCGGCTCACATAAGTAGTCAAGTGGTCATGTGGAAGTACCTACTTCATGATGAATCTTTGTTGTTTGAATGAGTAGAGGAAGCCATCTAATTCAGAGGCCAGGCCTCTGCAAATATAGAATTTGATGACCGCCTTGAAAATATGGAACAACTATTTGTGTATGGATTGTGTATGTTTTAGTGTCTTTTCGTCTGATACTTTTTAGAAGGCCAAAACAGTGTGCTTTCTACTACTACTTTTCCCCCCTATTATATTTTATTTCTGCTATGTTGTGTAATTCAGTATTTCTTTAGCAGAAGTGTTTCTGTAAACTATTTTGAAGGGTATCATTTTGTGACTATCCACAAAACAGTAGCTATTTAGCAGAGGTTGAAATATCTCTCAGGTGCACCTAATTTTTTATAAACATAGCACAGTATTGTAGAGAGCTGTTTCACTAATAGTTGCAAATTCCACCACATTAACAATTCATTCCTTCAGCTCTAAGATAACGTTCCCCAGTGTGGTGTTGTGCACATGTTTCAGATGACAGTTCTCATAATTACTGAACATTGGCTAGGCTGGTGAGATTCATGGGAGTTGTAGTCCAAGGCATTCTGAATGAACCATTTTGGTAATATCTCTCTAGAAAATAGAATGCTATGTTCAAAATAACTCTAATGGAGCAGCAGTGTACATTTTTCCCTTTCAGACTAAGTGTTCCAATATTCTCTTGAAATAAATGATTCACTTAATAGTTCTTACTGAAAATCCATTCATGTGGAAAAAAGAAGAAATGAAAGTGGGATTGTTCTAAAAGTATTAAACTTTTTTTCATATTTACTGTGATTGAAAGTGCATCTCATATTCAAGAGCTTTTTGGTTCACTAATAACTTGTATATTACAAATAACAAAATACAATTGCAAGTGCTATTATCTCTCCTCATTAGATTGTATGCCCATTAGACATCGGACTGCCAGTTTACATTATTGGTCAAATTGTGAAATTGTTCTTTAATGTGAACATAGTTTTTGCACCTTGGAGAAAGGAGCATGCAATATTTTTTAATTTAATTTTGTTTTGTTTTATCTTTACAGTTGCACAGAAGATTGTTGCAACAAGGAAAAAGCAGCAGCTTTCAATAGGTCCTTGCAAATCGTTACCAAACTCTCCAAGCCACTCATCTGTATGTTCAGCTCAGGTCTCTGCAGTACATATCAGCCAGGTATGAATTAGAATATTATCTGACTTTTGGTGATAAATGCAGATTTAGCTGCACAACTGGGTAGTGTTGTAAATAGTTTAGATTATCTGTCTCACTGTGAAGCACTGAAATACATGGGAGCAGATTTTGATTTCTGGCCATCTTAGGTACAGGCAGAGATTCAAAGAATCATTTGTGATTTGAATTGCATCTCCTTCCTCCGGTTTTCGCATTCTGCCATTATTTTAATTTATGTTTGGCTCTACCCTGAAGGGTAACAACTTGTAATGCAAAATTCAGTTATGAAACAGAGCTGAAAAATGCCAAATCTATTTCCCTGACTTCAACAAAACTTAAAGAAAAGTTTTGCAATTTATAGTAAACATGCTGCTCATCTGTGTAAGGGAATCAGTTGCATTTCTTCCTATAGCTTCCTATAAGCCTTTTTTGTTTGAATGTGGCCAGACAGTTCCTGTTGTGAAATTGCAGTCAATCGTAGAGATTGCATTTGGATATGAAGGGGAAATATTTTGAGAGTGTTAAACTCAAACAATTAGATGGGCATGCCAAATAGCTAAGATACCTATTTATTTAACAAAGGGAAAAAAATCAAGACACATTGGCAAAATGTAGTTTGTATTACTGCCCTTTTTGAAAAGGATTGGCACTTTCATCTGAAGGTGGTGAATGACTCAAGATTATGTATGAGAATCATAGCGTGTGTTATGAGGGTGTAAATGATGGTTGGCAAGCTCTCATAAAAGAGCCTTGGGCATATCGCTGCTTAGACCTGGCGAAAAGTATACTTGATGATCACTGCAGCACAGTTATTCGAGGCATAGTGACAAATTCAGGAGTATTTTAAAATGGTAAGTCTTCATTAGCAGCAAGTTCAAATTTTGTTCGTGACAGATCTTACTCACTACCAGTATGTTTAGGTTCAGCGTGAACAAAATTAATTTCATTTTTCCTGTTCTCTGGAACACTGACGTTTAAGAAACGGAGATGAAACATGGAGCATGCAAACCTAAAAAGTAGTTAATTCTTTTTCTATAAATACAAAAATATGTTTAACTGCTTGAGAGGTGCAGTATGCAAACAAACTGTCTAAAGCCATAGTTCAGTGGCAGAATTACATGCAGGGAACCCCGTCTTTGTTCCCTGACATCACCAGTTTAAAGGATCAGGTACAGGTGATACCAGGGAAATGTGCCTCTGATTCTGGAGAGCTGTTTCCAGCTGCTCTGGGATAGGTGAACACATGGACAATCCTAGTGTAAGGCAGCCTTGAACGCATCTTTATGTTCATTGACGTGCTTAACATCTGTGGCATAAACTTGGAAAATGTAATCTGTTACATATTCCTCACAATCCAAACAACCTAGAGGAACCGTTATTTTGATCTTTGGAATATTTGAGCCACTTTATGTATTTCAGGCTTTAACATCATCGTGTTACCTGATCTCCAAATTGTCCATAATCAGGAATAAGACCAAAGAAATGTTAACCATTTTTTCCATTGGCATTCCATTGTAGCAATTTTGTCTAAAAAGATGCAGAGCCCTTTTATATCACATCATTATAGCACTATGATTCCATTTTAATTGTTATGGCTGATTCCTATGGCATCCTGGGATTTGTAGTTTGGTGAGGTATTGTCTGACTGGGAATTTGAAATAAACCTCTCTAAATGGCAGACCCCAGGATTACGTAGGAAGGAACTAGCAGTTAAAGTGGAAATCATAGCATTATAACTAAGGGTGAAAGGACCCACAGTGAGAAAAGAGCTCTAGTAGACAGTCAACCTTATTACATGGTGGACTTCTGGAAATAATTGATTTAACACAGGGGTAGGCAACCTTTCCCCTTTAAGGGCTGAGGGACTTCAGCTCCCAGAATCCCAGGAGCTATTGGCCAACATTCTGGGAGCTGAAGTCCTCAGCCCTTAAAGGGGAAAGGTTGCCTACCCCTGATTTAACATGAAACAAATAGACATGGTAGCAAGGGATTTACACATGTATTTATACAGGTAAAAAGATTTGAATAGTCAAGGTAATTGCACAATTATCTGAGCGTTTGGAAGGGCAGGCACTAAAAATATATGAAAACAGTGCAGTGCAAAAGTCCCAACTCTCACATGCCTTCTGAGGCATGAAAAGAGCCAGGCGGAATTGCTGTTCATTACTATATTCTAGGGGAAAGGACAGTGGCAAGGCCCATTTAATTCTATGTATCTTTCCCCTTATAAAAGGAACATATCACACATGCAGCTTGAATAAATTGTTTCTCATCTCAGGTTTCTGAAATTGTGCATTTAGTTGGCAACAGAGCATTGTTAATTGCATACCTCCTTGTGATAATACCGTAATTGCTTCATTGTTCACATGGCAATGGTTACTACTTGCTGCATGCAGGGGTCATGTGGGATCTTGTTTTAACATTAAGACAGTTCATATGTAGAACAAACTGCTTAGTTTTGTGTTCCTTGGAAATTTTAAGACAAACTGTGGATACAGTAAACAGACATGTTTTGAGAAGTACTATATGACGCCTGTATCCATGGGGATACATTCCCAGACTTACCACAGAAAATGAAAATGGCAGATAATAGTGAATCCTATATTTTCAGTGGAATTTGATACTAGAGGATCTCCAGATGCTAGAGAGACAATATATTTCTGACATGAGTAAGTGAAACTGTGGTTTTTGGTCCTGTGGATATGGGAATCGTACTGTATTCTCATTTGGAACACAACTAAAGCTAGATGATCTCTAGTATCCCTCTAAGAGAGTAGTTCATAAAGCCCTTTCAGACATTCTGTTCCTGACAAGCAACTTCTCTGTGCAGAAATCCATTTTATTCCATATTTATTATTTCATATAAAGTAATCAGATTTAGAGAATGGTACCCTTTTAGCTTTGCTAAAGCAAAGGGAGGCAGTGGTTGCTTTTGACTGCAATGAATTTGAATGCAACATATGGGGTGGTTCTTAAGTTAAAGCAGAGTGGGTATACACTAATTCTGAATTTATTCAAGAAAAAATGGATATGCATTAGTTCTGAATTTAGTTTGGATATAAAGTTGGTACCAGATGAATGGAACTCTGGGTGAAGAGTTATTTGCCATATTGACAAATTTTGGAGGAGCCTTAATAGGCATTAGAGACATTAGGAACTTGTTATTCTGTCATCTAAGGCATCCTCTAGATTTTTTTCTACCACAACGTGCATTATACCCAAATAGCATGGAAACTGGCTGGTATGTGATAGAAATTACAATCTAAGACATGTAGACTGCACCAGCATGAGGAATGCTAGCTAATCTAAGGGATGAAATATTAAATATGTGCTAAATGAATAAATGAAATGTTTTTTTTCAGAATGCTGGATTTGAAAAGTTTTTCTCTACTTATAATGAGACTGCTCAATTGGGTATAAAGTTCTCACATATACTCCCTGACACCTCTATTTCAGGCTTGTTTCTGTGATCTAAGTTTCTGTTGCTACAAGTTTCTGTTCATTGACTTCTATGGAAAGGGCATCTATATATTGTGGAGAATATGACAAATAAGTAAACTGCATACTAATTTTGCACCATCTCATGAGAAATATAGGGAATAGTCGTCTAAACAGAAGAGTTTGGATTAGCAGTAACCTATATGTCCCTTAAATTGTCAGTTTTGTGAGAATTTAGTGAACGAGATTGTATTAAATCTTAAAAAATATAGTACTTTTGCTGTTGAAAATGAAATTATGCCTATGAAATGACCATTGTCTTTATTTCTGCTAAAATGGATTTTAATCATTGCAGACCAGTAACGGAGGAGGGAGTTTAAGTGATTATTCATCCTCTGTCCCATCTACTCCAAGCACCAGCCAGAAAGAGCTACGGATTGATGTTCCACCCACTACCAACACTCCAACACCAGTGCGTAAACAGTCCAAACGCCGGTCTAACCTTTTCACGGTGAGTGATCCAGCACAATATTTATTTATTTAGATATTTTTACACTATCCATCAAGGAAGTCCTTCCAGTTTACAAAAGTTATAAGTAAGCATATAATCAAAATAATATCAAAGTTATTTCAATATATCCAATATAAAATAAATCCGAACCAGCAGAAAAACAATGTTCAGTGGTACCCCTTCTGTGCCACTGACTGCAGCTGCAGTACTTGACTGTCTGGGGAATGGGGAGTAAATTCTGATAGTTGCCATCTTCTGCTTCTAATTTTATTTACTTTCCATCTCCCTGAGTATTAGCATACAAGCTCTTGATCTCCTATAACCATGTTCACACCATTGCACACTTTCCATGGTTTTGGACTCATAGCTGTTCCATGCTCGGCAATCAATTGTGTATATTTCTTGCCCATTTTCATAGGCCTCACTATTTTCTGAGGTTCAATTAGCAGAGGTATACTAGAAGTTCTTCTGTGGTACCTAGAGAATGGAATTCATTGCCTTGAGAAGGATTTTTATTTTCCTTTTTATCATTGATGGGGTGGGTCACCAGTCTGAGACAGCTGAGATGTGTATCAGAGTCTATCTGCAGACCTGATATTTCACCTTAGGAATTCTGTTGCGTTGTGAGGAAGACACTGCCAAAACTTATCACACCCACTTGTTGCTGGTGTTGCTTCTCACATTCCCACCTATGCACGTGGGAACAAATGATACAGCTAGATGAAATCTTGAATGAATCTTGAAAGATTAAATGAGATTTTGGGTAGGAAAATGAAAGATACATTTCATTTCACGGGGTACATGTGGTGGTGTTTTCTCAACTTTTCTTTTTGCCAGTCAGTGTTGCATCTGACTGTACAAATGGTGTTGAAAAAGATGTGGATTCCTGGCAGGATAAGCAGTACATTTTATGAATAATAGCAAAAGCATCTTTGACAGAGGCCTTAAAATTTGGGTAAAGTGTACTTGAAACTGGCTATTACAGGGAAGGAAGCAAAAACCTTAAGTATTTCACTAATTAGGAAGAACAGACATGCATGACAAAGGCAAGGTTTGTAAATGAGAGAACTCCCAAGTCACCCTGTGATCAACAGCCCTGTCAGGTCTTGCAGACTCAGGACCATGGCTTCTTTGATTGAATCTATCATATATAGTCAACCTCACTTATAAGTCGAGAGCAAGTTTGGGGATCAGAATTACAGACTTTGTATGACCCGTGGATAGGTCGAGGGTAGTCCTTAGGGGCATATAATAAAGGAACTGTCTAAAGGATGAAGCAAAGCAAAACAATGTCAAAGAAATTACAAAATTCCAGGAGACATAACTCTTTGCATTCACTCTTAAAGCTGGATGGATGAGAGAGCAGAGGTGGGTCAGTGCTTCCAGGACAGATTATACTCTTGCTTTTCACCAGGGGATAGTTCCTTGTTTTATGTAAGAGTTAAGATACAGTACTTATATTGATCCATAGATAAGTAGACTCCGTTTTTTTGGATCAATTTTTTACCTAAATTTCTAGACTTATACATGTGTATATACAGTATCCATCTGGAATGCAATTTTCCTCTTTTCTTACTGCCTTCTTCTTTGCTAAAGATTATTGTCTTTTCTAGTGAGTCATGTCTTCTCATGATATGTCCAAAGTATGGCAATCTCACTTTGGTCATTTTGGTTTCTAGGGAGAGTTTAAGAGTAATTTGCTCTTGGGCCCATTGGTTTGTCTTTATAACAGTCTACGGCAGGGGTAGGCAACCTTTCCCCTTTAAGGGCCGAGGGACTTTAGCTCCCAGAAGCCTCAGCCATGTTGGCCAATAGTCCCATGTTGGCCAATAGCTCCTGGGATTCTGGGAGCTGAAGTCCCTCGGCCCTTAAAGGGAAAAGGTTGCCTACCCCTGGTCTACGGTATCCATAGAAGTCTTCTCCAGCACCATATTTCAAATATGTTGATTCCTCCCCCTGTCATCTTTCTTCACTGTCCAGCTTTCACAACCATGGACAATCCTAAATTTAGTTTCTTCTTCATGGTCTCTGCGAATCACACAAATGAGTTACTTCATGGTCTCTGCGAATCACACAAATGAGTTACATCTGCACCTGCGCAGCTAGCTTGGAAAGTTCTAGTATCACTGGGCAAATTTCCAATTGCAACTTTTTGGCAGTAGCTCCGCCCACCTCTATAAGGCCCCTGGTGTTCCCGCTCTTCCCTCAGTTCCTTTTGTCCGCCGCGTTAGCAGCTAGCAAGGAACTTCACTTGGAGAGTCGCTCATTTTCCTAGTGAATAGTATTGACCTACGGTTTTTGTCTAATTTTTCTGGCTTGACTACTCTTTTGGACTTCGTCACTGGTGCTTGTTTGTGAATCGATCAGCCTCGGAACATTTTTTGACTTCGTCTTTGTCTTGTGATTTCACCTCGTCATTCTGGAATGCCTTCCTTCAAGTGCTGCGGTCAGTGTAATTCTAAGATCCTACCACTGACCACCTCGGTAAAGCACACAATCCCAAGGCGTGCAAACTTTGTAAGGGTATGACCGCCCAGGCTTTGAAGAATCATGATTTCAAGCTGAAAGCTGGGAACAGGCCTTAAGGCCGGCCTCGGCTCCCACCCAGTCTTCTCCAATTGATCAACTCTCCACCTCCGGTAAGGAGAGAGAGAAAGAGAGGGGAAGATCCAAGGAAAGGTCTTCAGGAAAGTCCTCCAGGGACAAGAAGACCTCTCGCTCTGAAAAGGAGCAACGAGAGAGCTCGGGCAAGAGGTCTTCAAAAAGAAAGCATTTGGAGCCTGGAGCTGGAGATTCATTTCACAAAAGGGCCCAATCGGCCTCTCAAGGAGGTCTGTATGGGAGAAGCCTGTAGAAGTCATTAAGACTCCTCCTCCTACATTTTCCTCTGGTCATGTACTGATTGACCAAACTCTGCAACCACTCACTTTGATTGTCCAGGTCGATTCGGAGTCTGAAGGAGAAATCCGGGAGTCTATTCCATCTCTGACTCCATATGGTACCAAGGAGCTGGTCCTGAGCACCTCCCGGGCGCAGGAGTACACCCTTGGGCTCGAGGCTGATGAAGGTAGGCAGCCCTCTCAGGATCTCCTCTTCAGCAATACCCGGATCTGTTCTTTAATGCCGAGACAGGCCGGTACTATCTACCTGTTGAGCCCAATCAACTGCGGCAAGATTGGCAGCAGGCTGGGATCCAACAATCTCAGATTCTGACCTCTCGTCCTCCTCTGGTTCCACCCCGACATGCCTCCCTTTTTGTGGATAGATAGCTTCCTTGATCTCCTGTCAAGTCACATGTTTCCAGCCGCTCCGTGTCTCGGTCCTGATCTCGTAGTCCTGAATCCAATGTTGAGAGATCGCCAAGCCCATCTCCATTTGTTGCTCTGGCGTCTGTGTCCCCCACGGTCAATGTTAGGTCATTCACTGACCAAATAGTAAGGATGGCCAATGCCTTAGGGATTGAGATGGCTCGGACTGATGGCAAGGCGGCGGATCCTGTTGAAAAAAGGGTGCATGGGAAGGTGCCCACACCACTGGCGATTGCCTACCTGCCATCATTGGAAAAGATCACCAAGCGCTCCTGGACAGCTCCTGCCACCATTCCGTCGACTTCAAGAAAAATTGACAATTTGTATAGGATTTCTTCCTTGGGACTGTTGTGGCTCTTTGAACATCCCAGGCAGAATTCAGCCATCGTGGACGGCTCTCAGTCTAGCTTCACGCCGAGATCCTCTTCTTCCCCATCCAATAGGGAGGGAAAGAAATTGGATGTGGTTGCTAAGAAAATATATGCCGTGGCCGTCCTCGATCTCAAAGTGGCTTATTATGCTGCCTGTATGGGTGCATACATACAGCATCTCATGGAATGCCTGGAACAGCTGCTTCAGTCGGTCTCTTGAGGAAAACAAGGCCTTGGCGATGATTATTCAGGGAGTAGCGCACACACTTGGGGGCCAGCAAATTATATCGGCAAGGCACTCTACTGACTGTGCAGCTAAAATTTTGTCTGGCTTGATGGCTCTATGTCACCTTGCCTGGCTCTGGTCGTCGGATCTCACTTTCCTAGCCAACACAGCTATCAAGGACATGCCCTTTGATGACTCCGGGCTCTTCAACAAAGAGACGGATGAGAAGTTGAACTTTAGGTACCGTATGAAGGCGGCGGCCAAAAAAACACAACATGTCCTTGTCCGCCTTCCAACCTCCCAGACGCCGTTTTGGAGGCTACAGACAATGATTCCAGACTTATCACCAGTGGGTGTCCCAGCAACTAGACCATCAAGCTCAACTCCAAGGTCAGTCCCATCAGCGTCGTCCCTCTCAGTCCTTTTCCTCATCTTTGGATCGCCATCAGCACCAACCATGGTACCGGCAAGACTTTGGAAAGAGGGCCTACGACTCTGGCAAGAGAAGGTTATGATGTGGGGCAGTGCACTTTGGCAAACATCCCTTTGGGGACAGACTAGAGGCCTTCTATACCACTTGGGCCTTAATCACCTCCAACTCCTGGGTCTTAGATATTGTTTGTAGGGGCTATGCCCTCGAGTCCGAGGAGCTCCCAGCCACCTGAGCTTTTCTGTCTACCAGCCCCTCAGACACCCTACTCGACGAAGTGCGCGCCTTCATGGATAAAGATGCCATTGAACCCGTAGATCCCTTTCGGTCCCGGCATTGTTTTTTCTCTCTCATTATTTTACCAAAAAGGACTCGGGCATTAGGCCCATCTTGGACTTGGGCCCATCTTGAACTTCAAAGATCCTAACTCACATATT
Organism: Phrynosoma blainvillii; assembly: GCA_026167975.1. Classification (NCBI taxonomy): domain Eukaryota; kingdom Metazoa; phylum Chordata; class Lepidosauria; order Squamata; family Phrynosomatidae; genus Phrynosoma; species Phrynosoma blainvillii. Next base: position 221,625,744 of record JANUYF010000001.1, on the reverse strand, counting down.
CGGTACTGACGGTTTCGAATGGTAACCCTTGCCTCTATTTTACCACTCCTACAGAGAGGATACTAGTTTGCGACCATTGATCTCAAGGACTCTTACTTCCGTATTAGCATCCGAAGAGATCACAGCAGGTTCCTCGCCTTCCCTGTCAGAACCAAGGTCTACCAGTACAGGGTTCTTCCATTCGGACTGTCCTCGGCACGAGAGTCTTCACGAAGTGTATGGCTCCAGTCGCAGCCTACCTCCATCAGAAAGGGATCACCGTCTTCCCTTACTTGGACAACTTGCTCTTCACGGCCCCGACCAGTCAACAACTGCAATGGGACGTCCACTTCACCCTTTCCCTTCTGGATTCTCTCGGTTTGATGATCAACAGGGAGAAGTCCAACTTGATCCCGTCCGGGCGGGTGAAATTCATCGGAGCGATCCTCGACTCCCAAGAGTTCAAGGCTTTCCTTCCACAGGACAGGATCCGGGCTCTGTCTGCTGCCATCAAGGACAGTCTTCAGCACAGATGCGTGAGAGCCCATACTATCCAGGTAGCATTGGGGCATCTGGAATCGACCACATTTGTGACTCCACGGGTGAGACCTATACAGTCTTGGTTCCTGTCTGTGTTCGACCCCATGTGCAACAATCCTTCCAACTGGCTTACAGTACTAAGGCCCGTAACCAGATCATTATGTTGGTGGCTCAAGCCGAGCAATGTCTGCACTTGGATGCCCTTCCTATCCTTGCAACCGGAGATCAACTTAACTACGGGCGCTTCCATAGAGGTATGGGAGGTGCACACATAGGATCTGACTGTAAAAGGTCGATGGTCCTCAGCAGAGAGAGGTCTCCACATCAACGCCCTCAAAATGTTGGCTGTGGAGAAGGCCCTTCAGGCATTCCAGACTGTGTTGTCCGGCAAGGTAGTACTCCTCCTCAAAGACAGCACCACCGTGATATTCTACCTGAACAAGCAGGGAGGCACACGGTCTCAGACGCTCTTCAGATCACAATCCTCATCTGCAACTGGTGCATCAACAACAACATACTCCTGTACACTTGCCTGGGGAAGACAACGACCTGCCAGACAAGCTCAGCAGGTCATCCAACCCATGTCACGAGTGGCGTCTCCACCCGGAAACAGTCTCTGACCTCTTCTCCACCTGGGGCCGCCCGGAGACCGACATCTTCACGACCAGAGAGAAAACTCACTGTATAGAGTTCTGTTCTCGGATTCCAGCTCCAGGGTCGCAAGAAGATGCCTTCCAGTACAAGTGGTCCGGGAAGATATGCTTTTTCCTTGTTCCCAATCATTACAAAGGTCGTTGTCAAGATGAGGACAGACAGGATGGATGCCATCCTCATCACCCCTTGGTGGCCGAGACAACCATGTTTCGCCCCCCTGCTCCACCTGGTTCAGGGATGCTACTCGCGCCTCGAGTTCTGTCTGGACCTACTCTCAATGCACGATGGTCGGGTTCGACACCCGGACTTAGACCCTCTCCCACTGGTAGCCTGGAGAATCCATCCTTGACATTGTTACCTGTTTCAGTACAGACTGTGATTCGGGCTGCACAGAAGCCTTCCACCAGGAAATCCTATGCTCTTAAATGGAACAAATTTCTGGACTTTCTGTCTGCAAAAGACTTGCCTCCATCGCAGGTTTTGGTACTAATAGTCCTGGAATTCTTAATGTCCCTGGCCGACTCGGGCCTATGTCTCAATTTTGTGAAGTGCTACCTCTCTGCCATCTGTTCACACTACCAGCTTGAAGGCATACCATCCTTCTTTGTGGACCCCTTGGTAAAGAGATTCCTCAAGGGTCTGAACAATCTTCATCCTCGGTACCGACCTCGGCCTGGAGTTTGGACTTGGTACTTTCCTACCTCCCCACCAAACCATTTGAGCCTTTGGCCACCACGGATTAAAGATTGCTGATCTGGAAGAAAGCATTCTTAGTGGTCATCACCTCTGCCTGGCACGCGGGCGAATTGTGTGCCTTGTGGATGGACGAACTATACCTCCGTTTCCACAAGGACAAAGTGGTGTTCCGTACCGACATCACCTTTCTGCTCAAGGTGTGTCGGCTTTCCACATCAACCAGGACATCGTGCTGCCCACCCTGGCCCCCAACCCGACTACTGATACCGAATGCAGACTGCACTCTTTGGACATTCAGAGAGCCTTGGCCTTTTATTTGGAAAGGACCTCGGGTTCGAGGCACTCTGAGAGACTTTTTGTATGTTATTTAGAGGCTAGGAAAGGGCTGCCTGTTACATCCCAGAGACTATCCAAATGGGTGTCATCAACCATTCATCTTTGTTATGAACTGGCAGGCAAGAGCCGACTGGGTCAGGTGCGTGCACACCCAACCAGGGCGGTAGCTGCATCCTTTGCATTTTTGACTGGGGTGCCTCTAGAGGATGTTTGCAAGGCTGCTGTCTGGTCACAGCCAATGACTTGTTAAGCAGTACAGGCTGGATGCAAGAGCCAGACAAGAAGTTTCTTTTGGGAGGGCAGTGTTGTTTCCTGGTTTGCACTGATTATTTGCACTGCTGTGTTGCATACTTTAATTCAATGAATTGACGCTTGAATGCACTTGCAATCTGAAGTTTACAGTTTATTGTTGTTAATAAAAGTTTTTCTCTTGTTAAAACTTACAAGATTGGTGTCAGGACACTCCCTCCTCCACTGACAAAAGCTTGTCAGTCTAGATAACCAATTTGTGTGATTTGCAGAGACCACGAAGAAGAACAGGTTGCTTACCTGTAACGGTATTTCTTCAAGTGGCCATCTGCGAATTCACACAGATCCCGCCCAGCCTCCCCTCAGTCGTGTCCTGCTCACTACTTCAAATTTTCGCCATCGCTGCTTGGCGGCGTACGCTTTGGAACTGAGGGAAGAGCGGGAACGCCAGGGGCCTTATAGAGGTGGGCGGAGCTACCGCCAAAAAGTTGCAATTGGAAATTTGCCCAGTGATACTGGAACGTTCTGAGTTAGCTGTGCAGGTGCAAATGTAACCCATTTGTGTGAATTCGCAGATGACCACTGGAAGAAATACCGTTATAGGTAAGCAACCTGTCCATTCAATCATGTATCTTGACACTTCAGGATCTAGTTCCTTCATAGCTGCCCTTCTAAATCCTAGTCTTCTGATTTCTTGACTGCAGTCTCCATTCTGATTAATGATTGTGAATAACGTATTTCAATGGTTTCATCATCAGCTTTAAAGTTACGTAAATCATCTGTGGTAATTATTTTCAATTGTAAGACTTGGCTTTGCACTTTCTTCTTTGACTTTCTTCCATAATCGTTCCAAATCTTTGCTCTTTTCTGCTAGTAGTATGATATCATCTGAATATCTTACATTGTTGATATTCCTTCCTTCAATTTTCACACCTCCTTCCTCCGAGTCTAATCCTGCTTTACATATGATACTTTCAATGTACATGTTAAACAGATGGGTGATAAAATGAAGTCTTGCCTGATCCCCTTGCCAATTGGAAACCATTCTTTTTTCCATATTCTGTTCTCTTGTCCTGAGTACAGGTTATGCATTAGGACAATCAAATGTTGTGGTACTCTCCATTTCTTAAGAGCAATCCATAGTTTTTCATGATCTATCCATTCAAAAGCTTTCTTATAATCTGTAAAGCACAGGCTGATTATCTTCTGAAAATCTTTGGTGTGTTCCATTATCCAACGTATATTTGCAATAAGATCCCTAATGGCTCTTCCTTTGTTAAATCCCACTTGGACATTTGGCATTTCTCACTCTACATATGATAAATATCTTAGTTGTAGAATTTTGAGCATTACTTTGCTTGCATGGAAGATTAATGAAATGGCCCTGTAATTACTACAATTCCTGGTGTCCCTTTTCTTGGGGATTGGAATATATATTGAGCAGTTCCAATGTATGGTCCAAGGTTTTATTTTCCATATTTGTTGACATATTTTAATTAGAACCAGGGTAGATTCTGTGTAGCATGAAGCAGCTCTATTGATATGCCATGTCTTGCTGGTGATTTATTTCTTCTAAGTGCTCTGAGTACAGTTTCTACTTCACTTTCTAAAACTGTAGATTCATCTTCAAATGATTCTTCCTTGAATGAATCTGTCATCCTTTCATCTCTTATATATAAAAATTATATACAGAGAATAGAATCTTGGATATGAAGGACTCTTGCATTTATAATTAATATTCATGTAATATTGTGAAGCTTTATGTGCTTTTAAACAACTCAATGACACTCTCCCCCACCCACTTTGGCTCCTCCCTAGTCTTGATGACACCCCCCCTTGGTTCTGCTGTGGGCTGGATCAGTAGCGTCACTGGGGTATGGAAGGTGTGGGCTGCAGCAGGTGATACCTTAAAAGGAGGGGTGACACCCGATTGGTCCACGGCCTTCCCCAGGCCCCAGCATCTGCTCCCTGGCCCTCCTCGGGGCCCAGTAGCTTCTCTCAGCGCCTGGTGGCTTCTTCCTGGCCATTCCCAGGGCCCAGCAGCTGCTCCATGGCCCTCCCTGAGGCCTGGTGGCTGCTACCTAAAGCTGCACGAGGGTATCTCCAGCCTCCTGCACATTCTCCCACACACCCCGGAAGTCCACCAGAAATCCCGGCCCTGAGAAGTCCTGCCCCCCATGAGTGATCACATCGAGTGACACCAACTCTAGGGACACCACTGGGTTGGATTATGCTGGAGATGGAAATGTGTCCCTTGATTTTATCCTGTTTCAGGCCAAATCATTGATTTTATATCAGAGAAGCTCTTTAACTGCAAGTGGACTCATTCCAGCTGGGGAAACTCAGTAGTGAAATTGCTCTGATTGAGATGTGGATTGAGGAGCACTGCTCCAACTGGCATGCCAGTTGGGGTGGCTTTCTCTGTTCTGTGTCTTTCCTCCCGTTGGAGAGGATGTGGGAGAAACCAGTATGCTTTCTGGGCAGGAAGCCTAGTGTGGGAAGCTGACCCACACAGTAAAGTCAATCCCTTTCCCATTACTCACTGTAAATGGTGGGCAGTCTTATCCCTGAGGGTAGGATTGAAGAGGGAACGAAGCTAGAATAGCAGGAACCTCCACTGTAGAGTAGGAGCCCTCACTGTCTGTGTGTGGAACCTCTGCTAGCCAGATTAGACATTTGATCTGTAGCATTCCAGTATTGGCTTTATAGAAGGGTAGGACAGAAAGAAGATCCTTGAGTGTTTTAAACTTCAATTCCCTTTAGCTCCTGCTACCATGGCTAATGGTCAGGGATTGTGGGAGATGAAATCCTTGATATCTAGATTTCAGATGCTATACAGTGTGGGATAAGTTGTGTAGCTCTCAAGATGTTGTTGGACTGCAGCTCCCAGCATTTCTCACTATCAACTAGCTCTGCTGGGGGATGCAATCCAACAACATCTGGAGGGCTGCATGATTCCCACTCCAGCTATGCAGTATAGTTGGGGTGATAGTGATGGAAGGCATTTTTGTTGAATGGTATGCTTATACCTTACATTTGCAAGACAGGATGAGTATGTATAGAACAGGGCCTGTACTTTAACATGTGAATGAATAATGTGCATAATTAAAAAAACATAGATGCAAACGACCAGTTTAGTCAATGTGTAAATGTTGCAAAAATTAGATAAACCTGAAATAAATGTGTAAGTTAGGAAAAAATGTTTAAAAATGCATCGATTGTAGAGTGAAAAGAAACTACAAAATCACAAAAAAAATGATATGAAGGAAATACAGGGAGGAGATATAGATGGAATGTGGAGAAACTCTGCAAATAGGGATAGAGCTTTTAACATTCCATTCTCTATACAGTTGAAATTTAGGCAAACAATTTCCTTCTGATGCAAACTTTTTAAGACTGTACAATAAAATGTTGCTTAGTTGTTATGTAGTAACTTTTTTGTCCACTAGGTGTCAGTGTCAGTTAAGGAATCAAATGTAAGGTGTGCATACTGGAGAGGGTGACAAAGAGCTTTGAATATGTATGCTGAAATTACTGATGCTTCTATTTAGACTTTCTTTAGAATCCTGTGGAAGGACCACATACATTTTGAAATCTGATATAATCACCTAAAAAGGGACGACTTGAATCCTTAAATACTACTTTTCACACACTGCATATTCAAAGTATAAAACTATTCCATTGATTTTAACCCTGATTAGATTATATCTTATAGTATAGCTTCATTTATAGCTTTATTTATTTGAAAAGTAAAACAAGCCCCCCTAAACGCAGAATAATTTTTTTGTGTGTATCCTAGTGTTTTTACATATAAATTTTAAATTTATACAGCTAAATAGCAGATATAATAGGAATACTGACTGAACAAAAACCTTTGAATGCAATAAATTTTTCAGTACTATTTCTGCAAGAAATATTGGCACATCATTCATAGCAAAATGTTATATAAATATTACTCTTTCTAGTTCAGCATAAGTTGTTAGAATTTCTGTAATCAAATCTTTTAAAGATTAAAAAGTGTCCTCACCAGATGCCAACAGTGGAAGATGCAGTTTTTGGGTGCCGCTGTAAGCATGTTGATTCAGAGGTCTCACTGGGTTCATAGTGTTTATTATCTTGTTGAAACAAATGGCACTTGTTTCTGTGTAGACATGTATTCAGTGTAGCTTATCATCTGCAGAATGAGGGAAGAATAAAATATACTGAGCCATATTGTCTTAACATTCGCGGTATTTATTTGCTACCTGAAAATTTGTTCTCTTTCTCTTAAACTCATGTCCTTGATCCAAAATACCCATCAGTACATATTAGTGTAGCGTACAGCTATTACTGTGGCATCTCAGCAGGAAATTTGTTTCCTTGAATATATGGCATTTCAGAGTGTATTGGTGGATGTAAGTAGGCATACTGATATATATTTAATTTATATATTTAAAATGTTTTTGACTCACCTTTCTCCTCAAGAGTTCAAAGTGCCTAACAGCAAAAATCAAATAATAAATTAACAATTTAAAGTAGCTCTTACAATATAGGAATACAGCATACAGATATTAAAACAACAGCAAAAAATAACAGAAAACAGCAATTAAATTATTAAAAAGAAAATCCGTTGAAGGCAAAATCTTTTGATGCTCTCAATTAACCTTAAAGTCTTGCTTCCGGAGGCAGGGGCTGTTTGGCTATAAAGTGAAGTGAATACAAGATTATTTTATTGACAAGAGAAGCCTTATTTACTTTGAAAAGAAAACATAGGTTAAATTATCTTTCAAGCAGAGGTTGGGATAGAACTTTTAAAAGGAATAAATACATTGACATTTTTAAACCATCTGTAACTGAGCAGTGGTAAGATGATGATCACACTCGCAGTTATATTCAACATGTCATATTTCTTGGTCTTATGAGTAACTTTCCAAGCTGTATTCTCAAGTCATTTTGACAAAAACGTAACTTCACTAAGGAATGGATTTCTGTTCTATTTATATGTGCGGTTCTCAGAGAAAGCTTTCACTGAAAAAGGGGATAAAGCGCTTTTCTCTCCTAGATTTTAGAAGCAGCACCAATAGTCCACTTTGGTTGTCTTTGCACTTGTTATTTTACTAAGTGTTAGTGGTGCAGATCCTAATACTACCCTGATTGAAATATTTTACTGCTGCTTTAGCTGTGTATATTACAGATTCACCTTTTCTTTTTATGCATGTATTGGGGTAAATGTATATATTCCATGATCTCCTCTTTTTTGGGTGGGGGAGGAGTGATTATATTACTTGAGTGAGCAATTTCTAAGAGGCAGGCATAGCCATACAAAATAGAAGAACATGAATGAAGTGGGCTACTGCTGATATATAAATGATATGTAGTAATGCTTATGATTGGAGCATTTACTGTGGTAACTACAATAAAACAATTAAAAACCACTTTGCAAATAAAACTAGGGATTATTATCCTCTCAACTATAGGCAGCGTTTGTGGGATAAATATATCTATGTTTATCATCTGTGATATATTGATATAAAAGAAGGGAAATGAATCAGCTTTCCCAGTTTATAAAATATGTCTTGCTTACTTACAAAGAGATAACTGTTATTTGCCATTGGTGACCTGGGAGTGACAGTGTACAGAATGTTATTGTTCCAACCTTATATCCTCAATCCCATTATTGTTCTCGTTTTACTGTTTGCTATAGTGAATGTGAGCTGTATATCTTAATAAGGATGCACCACTTGTCATCTAATTGTTTAGATATTATGATAGAATTAAAATCTTGTATGTAGACTCCCTGCATAGAGCAATCCCAATCTAAAAGAGATCTGGAAGGGAAGAATTTTTGGCCATCCAAATGTTCAACTGCAGTCCCCACTATTCCTTACCATAGGCTTTGCTGGCTAAGAATGTTGGGAGTTTTAAGTCCAACAACATCTGGATTGCCATGCATTCTCTATCCCATTCTAGTGCTTGATAGGAAGCAGACTTAATATATTTAATGTACAATTTTGATAAAACATATTACTGTGAAAAATATTTGAGGTTGTACTCAGTGAAAATTCCTCATAACATAACCATACCACTTTAAACATAAGGTATTCTAGCCATCTGTTATGCATATGAGGAAAGCCAGTCAGAAGCTTTCAAGTGTGAGAGGAAAGGTTGACCTGCTGCTCAAGTGGTGGCAGTGATATGTAGATAAGAATTTGGTAAACTTGACTGCCTCACTGAGACTCTGAGTAATTCATGATGGGGAAGTATGAATGTCCCATACTTCTGGTTTCCTACTGCCTTGAAGTAATGCACGACATCACTACAGGTTTTCTGTTTCTCACTATCGGCACTATAGTCCTCTTTTACACACAACCTTTTGATAAACATACAGTATCATTAGTCAGCATTGGGATTTCTGTATTCATTGTTGTACTGTTGCATTATCCTGAATCTGTCAGTGAGAAGAGTTTGCCCACAGTATAAGCACTGTAGAGTTTATGCATTAGTTTCTCTTAATATAACAGAAAAATTATATGGCAGTAATATTCTAGTCTAAGAAATTTCAGCCTTTAGCTTTTAGCTAATCACTGAAATATTAAAGGTAGTTTTGATTAAAATTCTAATTTTAATTTGTACACCAAATTTTAATGTTTTAGATAGTCCTCTAATATATTGCAGAGAAGCACCATGATTTTATACCACTTGGTTTTTATTAGCATTCAGTTGTGGCACTGGACATCACCTGTACTTTCACTTCATATATCATCCATGATTTGAAAAGCACATGAAAATGTTTCCTCATTTTCAATATTGTGTGAGTAATGTTCCCACTGAAAAGTAATGGAGTGAAGTTGTCACTTGTCAGTGTAGTTATTAAGGAGGATGACTTTTAGATCTTGCTCATAATAAAATAAATCTGTCACATGTAGATTTACTTATCTCTCAATAACGGAGGGGAGGATAGGAAGGTATGTTTAAACAGAATTGTGTATGTTTGTCCCACAACTGTGAAAAAGCAAGGACAGTGTTTGCCCCATGAAATGTTTGAATAGGCAGTGTTTATGGTGTGTTTGTTGTTATTTTTTAAAAAATGTTTCCCAACAAGGTAATTGGTCATTTTTAAGGGAAAACCTTTTGGTAAAACCTGGTAGCTTTATTACATTTTATCCATGTGGCTTTATATTGAGAAAGGCAGGCATGTGATTAGGATTTTGAACTTTTTATGCTTTGTCAAAGCAGCTTGATTTTCTAAGCATTGTTGGTTTGACTTTGATGCTATCATCTGAAAGTAGTAAAAAAAATTTAATTTAATTTAATTCTAATCAAGGTGGTCCATAAAATTACACTGCTGAGTAGTTAAGGGCCTTTTAAAATCTCATCAGATGATAATTAAATATACACTGTTGTTTCTTACATTGGAAGACACAGTTTTTTGTGTTAACATTTTTTGTATCTGTCTTGTGTTGTATTCTTGACAAATGATGCTTAGTCATTTCAAAGCTTAAATATTAACATGTAGCATTTTAAAAAATGTACTAGCATAATTATTTCTAATGGTCCATCTCCTGATATATTAAAACAACTTTAAAAAATTAAAGTGTGAATCTATGAATCAATATATTAACAATGTTAACTTTGCTTTTACCCTGCAGTCTCGGAAAGGGAGCGACCCAGACAAAGAGAAGAAAGGATTGGAGAGCAGAGCAGATAGCATTGGAAGCGGTCGTGCAATCCCAATTAAACAGGTATATTCTGTGTGAGTGTGTGTGTGTGTGTGCATGTGTTCTTTCCTGTACTTGGAGACACATCTCGGGTCTTAAAACACCATGATGCTGGGCTTGTGTGCCAAGATTTGTTTGATGTGCTCCGGTGATGAATGTTGAAGTCACTCACTTGACATCAATTAGGAGAGGTTCCTATGTGTATTAAAATAGGATCATTAGAATAAGAAGAGGGAAAAAGTGACAACAGGCCTAATGAAGTGCAGTCTGCCGGCCTGCATATGGAGCGTGCTTCTAGGCTGAGCTGGCTTCAAAGCCTGCCTTTTGTAGAGAGTGCTTTGATTGGGCCATTTGCTGCCAGTCGACAAGGGTAAATCAGATCACTGTACAAGAGCCCCTTGTGATCACAGAAATAGCCCGATGTGGCCCTCATTTGCTATTGCAGAAGGACATCTGAACACTTTTCCAGGCTGGTTTGCAACAACGAGGCAATTAGTTGTGATAATCATAGCTGGTGTGTCAGCTGTGCGCTCTTGTTTGTAATTTGCTAATGAAGGAATTGTAGCTTCATTTAGACCTTGTTATATAAGAGAACATTAACAACCATAGTATGTGGCCTTAATTAAACTTCCTTATTACACTACAGGATTTGAAACTGAGGATTTGTTTTGGCTTATTTGACTAGTATAGGCACATTTACATTACCACCATCATGCCAGCACAATTAATATGAACAGAATGGAAGTTGAATTTAACATCATACTTGTCTCTCACAGTTTCTCAGTTTTCCAGTATTTAAGCACTTCTTGAAATTTAAAACATTTTGCATTTGAGCACTGAATTGCTACCTGTAAACTGTAAGGCCCTTTGATATGTGTTAACTTAGAATCATAGAATCATAGAATCATAGAGTTGGAAGAGGCCACAAGGGCCATCCAGTCCAACCCCCTGCCATGCAGGAACACCCAATCAAAGCATCCCCGACAGATGGCCATCCAGCCTCTGCTTAAAGACCTCCAAGGAAGGAGACTCCACTACTCTCCGAGGGAGTGTGTTCCACTGTCGAACCACCCTTACTTGCTTGAGATGTTTAGAGATTAGGCTATGTTTCCTTGCATAATTCACCTAAACATTTATTATATTTCTTTGTTAAATTGGGTGGTTTAATCTGGAAATGCTAATACAAGGCAAATGCAGAACTTTCTGCACCTCTAAAATGATCATAAGTTTTATTAAGAATATGTTAAATGGTTTTTAAAGTCGTTTAGTGAAATATTTCAGATTATACTTTTTATAATTCTTTATAATTATATGTGGGAATTAGAACATCTTCGAAAACTATTGAAGACTTGTCAAACATAAAACTCTTTATGCCTCAAGAACCATGGATGTTAGGGGAGAGTTTTAAAAGTTCACTGGCATCTATGAAATTCCATTGGGGTGAAAGTTGCTGTTAGCATACTGAACAAAACTTCTTTGAAAGAGGCATTCATTTGAATTAAATAATAGACCTGAGTTGCAGATGGAGTGATGCACAGGCATCAGTGTCTACTCCCAAAATGAGTAGAGCCACTCAACTCAGAAAACCTCAATATTATTCCTGTGAGTTTCACTGACTCTAGAGAAGGGTAGGGAGAGGGGAGCCAAAATAGGAGACAGACCACATTGACATCTGATGGGAATATGAGTATCTTTTCTCATGTGGTGTGATGAGGTTGAACTACTTTTCTTGGGGATGATGAGGCAGTAGGAATTGGGAGACAGTGTGAAGTGTGAGCAGAATTAAGACAAAAAAGACTTAGGGCCTTTGCAGACTGCTAGAAATAGTGCAAATTGAATCCACTTTAACTGCCCTGACTCAATGCTAGGGAATCATGGGAATTGCATTTTTTTTCTGAGACATTGAGCCTTCTCTGTCAGAGAGCTCTGGTGCCACAATAAACTACAATTCCCATGATTCCCTAGCACTGAGTCAGGGCAGTTAAAGTGGATTCAATTTGCACTATTTCTGGCAGTCTGCAAAGGCCCTTACTTTAAACAAAGTTCTTTAAGTAGTTGAGCACCCTTGCTCCAAATTAATTCCTTACTCGTAACTGAATGTTAATATTGGGCATTGTTACTGTTTGGGCTATAGTTATCTTAAGCATGACACTCACACCTCTGCATACAACTGCATTTGTTTAAGCAAATAAAACCAGTCTGTCAAGCCACTAGCCCCACCCTCCACTCCACAACTGAATTTGATAAGTGCTTAATAATTTCCATATTATTATTTTCTTCTGGGCATAATAATGAGATTATTGAGCATGAGGCATGCTGTTCCAGATTACATGGTGTAAATGCTTGGAGCTTGAAACTTTTTAGGCCTGTAGTCAAAAATGAATAAGGTGATTCTTGTGTTAGTTGTTTGGAACTATCAAGTGTTTCGCAAACATCAGCACCTGCCACAGAGGAGCCCTGAGAAACCACAGTTCCATGTCAAGGGGTTCTCCATGTCTCAATACATCAGCCAGCATGAATAAATTTTAAGTCAAGATGATTTAAATCAAACTGGTTAGTTCATTAGCTAGTTTACTAAATATATATCAAAGTGACTAACAATAGCAACATTTAAATGAAAATAAATACAAGTAAAATATAAAAACAATTTAAAAACAGGATTACACACACATTTTTTAAAGACTTTTTTTAAAGTCACTTAAAAAAAACAAATCCAACAAGAGGAAACCTTCAGTCCTACTTGAATTCCAATGGTCTGGCTGAGGAAAAACATACTTTTCTTCCACAAAGGAGAGGGGTAAGCCTAGCTTCACAGACCAACATGCCACCAAAAAAATAAATAAAGTTTCATCTATTGAAAAGGGAAGAGCCCCCATAACATGTACCCCTCACACTTGCCCAGCCCCTGTTTAAAAGCAGCTCCTCAATGGCAAATATGGCCAAAATATGAATGAATAAGTAGAGGATTCCACCATGGTATTCTTTGTAGACTTGATTAAGGAGGAGATCATCTTAAGCTTGCCAAAGACCAATGAGATCATTAATCTTAAGGGCAAGGCGAGCATTGGAGACACTCCATCTTCATATCTATTAAGAACTATGCCTGTGTGGGAACAACAAGGGTGCATGGGTTCATCAACTCATTTCCGAAAAGCCATCGCTCTGTCCCTTTCTTTAGATGTTAGATATTGTGTTTATTTAGCTGATGGAAAGAAGGAGACCAAGGAAAGAAAACTTGCCACTGGATGAATGTAATGTTGCCTAGTCCAGTTATGTAGGATTGCATTACAGAGTGTATGATGATCAAAGTTAGGCATAGTGTCAACCATATATAGCATGAAAAATACATACTTACTCCCCCCAAAAAAACACCCACAAATCTAAATCAATCAATTAGGTCAGGTTTGCATTGATATTTCTTCATGTACTTTCCAAACAGTCTGACACTAAATGATATGGATTTGAAATTAAGTAGAACATTTTTTGCACAATTACTTGATGCCTAACCAGCTAGGTATCTGTTTATCAAGTTGTTAAGATTGATATGTATATGTGCTGTCATTCTATATTTCTGTAGTGTATATATTTCACACATTTTTCTTTCTTACATATATATATTGTCTTTAAAATTATTAATTCCTAACTAGTGTACACCTGCTGAATCAGTATAAATTTGGTAAGTCATCAACAATTATCCTTGTGGTCATTATTTATTAACTTAAATCCTACCTTTCCCAAAAATTATGAAAAGCTTACAAAAATTGTAAAAATATAGATAATAACACATGTAGTCTCTATGTAAAATATGGAAAATAATTGTTGAAATGTGTTTTCTGTAAAATTAGAAATGTTTCAGATGAATACATTAAAATGTCAAAAGATAAAAATCAGTGTAACTGCACACACCATTAAAATGTCTTGCACTTCTCAAAAATATGTTGGAATAAACAACAAAGTAGGAGCCATCTTAGCATCACTATGGACGTGCTGTCTTATATGATATGTAACTATGTGGTTGATGGAATCGAGAGAAGGCTCATCTCCAAAGATCCCAAAGTTTGGGCAGGCTCATATGGGAAGATGTTGTTCTTCACACACACACTTGCTTGCATTCCTAACAGTCAAGCCTACATGGATGGTGAGACTGAGAGAAGAATGTCTTCTGATGATTTCAGGGCTTGGGAGGCTCATATGGGAGAATATAGTCCATTAGCATGCACCTAAGGATTGCAATAATAGGTCGGAACCAGCAGTTTGAAATAAAGCAGTATCCAGTAATGCTGTTGTAACAAAAGAGCTGTGACAACAGCAACAACAAATTATGCAGTCGATTTTTCTGCATTTGGGGAAATCGCAGGGATTAGCACACCCGGAGTGTGCTGTTGTTGTTAGAATTGTATGTTCCTTCTAATTAGCCCCAGTGAATAGTCTGGCTGCAGTTCTTTGGACAAAGTAACATTTCTGAGCACTTTTCAAAGACTGCCCAAATAAAGCATTATAGTAGTCCAAGTGGGATGTAAATAAGGCTTATGTCCTCATTACCAGATCTCACAATTTCCAGAACAGGCATAATAGCTTGAACAGTGCAAATATATGTCTGCCTACTGCAGAAACCTGAGCTTTCCAAAATCCAGAAGTACACAAACACTGCAAATTGACATTTTCAGGGAGAGTATAACCCTACCACTACAGGTAGAGTCTGTGTCCCTGATCTACGTTTTGACTAACCCAGAGAATCTTTATAAGCACTTTTGTAACTTCCATTCATTAGTGGGCCTTTTCTGGTTAGTCCCAATAATAAGAGTTAAAGTACAGTACTTACTTTGACCTGTAGATAAAGCACTTTTTGACTAAAATTTCTAGACTTATACATGAGTATATACAGTAATCTCTTTTTATTCACACTGAAGCATCACAGCCTGACTTCTCTTGTGAGGGAGTTTCATAACTGAGGTGCTACTACAGCTAAAGCTCTGTACTCACCAGAGCCTCTTCCTGTCTAATGTTCTGTTCACACAGTGGCCAGTCAGCTGCCTGTGCAAAGCCCACCAACAGGACTTGAACAGAACTGTATGTTTCATCTTGGCCAGTATATCTGCAACTGATACAGTGGGGCATGCTGCCTCTGTACTGCAGGTGACATGTAGCCATCTTGACTAGTAGATATTGATGGTCTCATCCTCTGTGAATGTATCCACTCCCCTTTTGAAACCATTCAAATTGACATTGATAACAACATCTTGTGGCATTTAGTTCTACAGTTTAATTCAGTACTGTGTGAAAAAGTATTTCCTTTTGTGTTTTCTGAATTACCCACCAATTAACATCAGCAGATGGATTCTAGTATTATTAGAGAAGGAAAAAAGCTTCTCCCTGTTTAGGGAGTTCTCACGCCATGCATAATTTTATACAGCTATATTACTCACTCTTTCTAAGCTAAACAGCCCAAAATATACAATCGTACCTCCTGATTCACAGGGGATCCATTCCGGAACCCACCCACCCTGTGAATTGAATAACAAATATCTAAGTCCCATTGGATATAATGACTGCGCGCTCCTGCACCATTTTGTCCCTCCTGACCTCAGTGGAAACTCAAGACCGCAAATGGGAAGTCTGTAAATTAGGAGGGACGACTGTAATTCTTCTTCATAGAATTGAGTTCCTTTTGTTTTTAGTCACCCTTTTCTGCACCCTTTCCAGTTCTACAATATGCTTTTATAAAAGGAGAGGTGAAAAAATGTGTGCACAATATTTCAGAAGTGGTTAGACTGTGATTTTGTATAGGGGCAATATTATATTGGCAGTTTTAATTTCAGTTTTCTTTCAAATTATGCCCAAAACAGAATTTATCTTTCTTACAGAAACTGCACACTACCACAAACTGAAGAAACTACAGTACAATCCTTGTACAATCCACAAGTGTTATATTCAAGACACCCCCTTTCCCTGTGGATACCTGAAACATCGAATAATAGGGATCCTTATTATTTTCAGTGAAGTGAATGATGTCCAGCCCAAGCATAGCACAGAATTGCACTAGAGGACCTAGAAATGACTAGAAAGAACACCTACGTAGGCATTTCTAGATACTCCACTGTGATTCTATGATTTGCTTGGGCTGGAACTGAACACAGAATTGCACTGGAGGACCAAGAAATGTGACCGTAATAAAGATGAACTGAACTGACCTAGAAATGCCTAGAGAGAGCATATTTTATTTTATTTTATTTTTGTCTAAATAATCATCATTTCACACTTATATTGAATTACATTTCACATTTTATCAAGGGCTTTTCCAGTTTAAAGAGATTCTTTTAGAGCTCGCCACAATCTGATTTCACTTTCACTACCCTAATTAATTTAACAAACTTGGGGCTGGAATAGACCAGCCGTAAAAACTGGCTTCCAGGTAGCTTGGACACCACACACCCCAAAATGCCTGGAAGCCACTCAGCCAACCACATGGGGGTGGCTTCAAAACGTTCGGGGTGTGGTGTTTAGACAGTGCACACCACCGAAGTGCCTGGAAGTTGCTCCAGAGCAACTTAAGGCAGCCAAAATCCGGCCCAAATAGGAGCAGATCTTTTCCACTCCTATTTGGGCTGGCAGTGGAGGGTGCCTTCGGGACCACGGCGTGTGTTTGCTGAAGTCCCAAGGCATGTTTGGCAGGGACGGCTTCAAGCCACCCCTTCCTGCTGGCCTGTTCCAACCTTAGGTCACTTTACTGTCCATCCCAATTCCAAATCATTATGAACAAGTTAAAACACACCAATCCCAATACAGATCCCTGAAGGAACCCCCCCCCCCCAAATATCTGCCCATTATGAAAATTGGCTATTTATTCCTGCTCTTTGATTTCTGTTCTTTGCACAGTTAAGAGGATTTCTCCTCTTATTCCATGACTGCAAAGTTTGATGAGTCATTGGTGAGATTTTATCAAAAGACTTTAAAAAGTGTTGGTAAATAAACAATGACTACTGCATCACCCAGTCAGTATCTTTATTGTTACATTCCATCTACAGATTTGCAAACTGCATAATTTTTCTAGATATCCAAGATGGAAGATAATCTGGCCTGGGGTGTGAACATAACATTAAATGCTCATACAACAGTATATGGAAACAGCATTTTTAGCCCTTTATGAACAAATGTATATAACTATCAGTATCTGCAAGAATATTTGCAAAAACATTTTCCTAGAAAATAAGATCCCTAAAATCTGCTTCTTTACAGCAGTGCTGCCAAATAAGACGTGCGGCATTTGGAATTGCTGTGAATCTTTGCTTTCCCTGTTTCCACCCCTCTGTCTAGTTGCAGATGCACAAAAAATAATTTAACGTCCAGTCAGCTATAAAACTGTTCGTATGCTTTTCAGTAAGTTACAACTAGTACATGAAATTTCATGAACAAAATTACTCTTACTGTAATGTTATATAGCATAACCTTGACTGTAGATTAACAGTAGCTTCTTCCCAGTACTAGAATGTTAACTGTTCTATATGGCCAGGGCTGGAAACATATCTTTCAAAATTCCAGGTGTACGGCTCTTTGTGGGTCAGAGCTCCAGAAGCTTGCATGTGTACTGAATATCATACTTGTTTAAGTCCATATGGCAGAGTTAGAGAAATTTGTCCAAAGCAGAAGCATATTCTCTGGCAAAAATATTAGAAGAGGTTATTGATTCAGCATGCTCCTCTGTGAGGATGATGTGGCCATCTTTTCATGCAGGAGATTTCATATATACTAATTTAACCATACTATCCAGTCATGGTTTGTAGGGAAACTATTGTTTAAATTCACCACAGTGGGCTTGATTTAGACATCAAGGCAAACTGATTGGTCAGATTGCTCATGATATTTTCTCAACTTGGTTAATCAATAGGGATGCCTTAAATGTGCTAGTGTGGCCTGACTTTAAGCACCATTGTCTGAAAGTAATTTGAGAGAGACTAGTGGATGAGTTGAGCTATGAGCAGACTTGCTTGTGAACTTAGGCTATATGGCTAACTCAGCTGAGTACAGGCATACCTCAGTTAACAAAGCCTCTGACAAAGTCTTTTTACATCTGCCTTGCACCCATTCCTCCTCATCATGTGTCTAGCTAGATTTTTAAATGACATCAGCATTGGGAGGGTGCTGAAGAAATTTGGCATCAGGTTGCAGCAGCTTGTCTGCAGTAAACAATGCAATAATGCTTTCCCAGAATAATCCCCCGGCTCTAGCGGAGGTTATCTTATGCCCCTTAAACCCCCCCCAATAGTACATGGACATGCCCAAATTGTTTATTTTGCTTTTATTTGTTTTTGTTTTTATTATGTTTTTAAGAATCGTTTTAATCATGCTATTATAGTTTAATTTAGTTTTAAGGGGTGGGAGGATTAGGGTGTGGGATATAGAAATTTTACATTGTCTCTTGTTTTTAAATTATGCTGTACGCCGCCCCGATTGCTGAGCAGAGGGGCGGCTTAGAAATAAAACTTCTTCTTCTTCTTCTTATTATTATTATTATTAAGCTTGAGAAGGGAGAGAATGGGATTCTAATCTAGCTGATTCTACTAAAGTCATGAGTAGCTGTAGCCTACAGCATGCAAAGCAAACAGTACAGTTGGCCTTCCTTATCCACTAATTCCTTACTCACAGATTCAATGGATTGAAAATATTAAAAAAAACATATAAATTGCAAAATGCAAACCTTAATAAGGGACATTGTTTTACTATACCATTGTATATAATGGGACTTGAGTGTCCACGGACTTGGTATCTACGGGCGGGGTGGTGGTCCTGGAACCAAACTCCAGCAGATACCAAGGGCTCTCTGTATCTGCCTCCAGAACCCCTTACTGAGCATGTGTGAACAGCGAAACTGAGAAAAAATGGGAAAGCAAATAAGTTTGCCTCATTAGCTACCAACAGCATGTTAAAAAAACAAAACAAAAAAGATCTGGCCACTAAAATGGAAATACAGTGGCCGTTGGTATCCACTGGGGTTTGGTTCCAGGGGCCCCTATGCATAACAAAATCTGTGAATACTCAAGTCTCCTTAAATACAGTGGCATAGTAAAATGATGTCCCTTATATAAAATGGCAAAATCAAGGTTAGATTTTTGGAATTTGTATATTTTAAAAATATTTTCAAGACGTGGATGCTTGAATCCATAGATAAAAACATCTGCGGATACAGAGGGCTGACTGTAGTATATAAAGTGGAAGCTATTAGGAGGAGGGGAAAAAACCACACTTCAATGCATTTTGGGAAAAGCTTTCAAGTAATCTGTACAAGGTTCAAAATGTTTTTTGTTGTTTATGAACGGCTCATCTGACTTGGTTGTTTCATTTCACAAGTGCATATTGTTAATTTTGAATAAAAGCTTGTCGAAACATGAACTGCTTTTTTTGGTGGTGAAGGAACCTATCCCCATTCTTTCCATTTCTACCTCTGTTACCAAATTTTCTGTTAAAGAAGTAATGCCCAGGAATACATCTGCTTTATTAAATGTGGCATTCCTGTATTCATTTGAGACAGGAAGTTACTTTTCCAAGTACAGATTGGCTAATATGAGACTGGCATTGTAACTTGCTTGAAATGGATAA
The DNA here is from genome assembly GCA_026167975.1 of Phrynosoma blainvillii. Classification (NCBI taxonomy): domain Eukaryota; kingdom Metazoa; phylum Chordata; class Lepidosauria; order Squamata; family Phrynosomatidae; genus Phrynosoma; species Phrynosoma blainvillii. Next base: position 221,605,999 of record JANUYF010000001.1, on the reverse strand, counting down.
GTGGATATATGTTGAAACCTGCTTTATTCATTGACTTCAACCTTCTCAAATGTTTTATTTTCACTTCCACAAAATATTGCAGTTGGCAGTTTTGGTTGTTAGAAGGCTTTCATGGAAATTCAAGGTTGCATGGCATATTTACTTTTTTGTGACCACAGTTCAGGGAATTTATTTAGTCCTGTGACTGGTGGTTCTTGAACTGCTACCCTCTCTATCAGATTGTAGAACATTGATTTAAACTGTTCTGAGTTTCAAAAAGAAGTTGCCATTGGCTGAGAAGAACTGGAATTTTGCAGCAATATATAAATAAATACATAAATATAAATGTGTGCTGAGCATGCAGAGTTAATAGTGGTATTATATGTATTAGTCTTAATACAACTAATGATTTTTAAGTGAACGTTTAGCATGTTTACATCATATACAGATTTGTTTGCAATCTAGATTTTTTAAAAAGGGAGATATGTCTAGTTAACCACTACTTTTCTATTATGAATTCTCTTCATAATAGAGAATTATGAAGAGAAGTATCTTATTTCCAAGGCTAAATAAACATATAGATGACAGTATGCCATCCCCTCCCCCCTTTACTGTACACTTTATGCTGAACTTGATATTTGTGAAGTCTCTTTTCAGGATCATCCACAAAAGTTATATGGGTGATCTTATACCTCTTTGTAGTTCTTTCAAGCTATCTGACCTCACCAATACGTTAACTTTTCAAATTATGAATTTATATGGCCTGTCATGTATAGTACAGTACTTTCCTTCTCAGAAATACTCTTCCCAAGTAAATAATTATTCTTTGCTTCTGAAAAATCCTGGATGCTTGTAGTCAAATCTTTCGTATATTTATTTGAAATCCAACCCTACTTTCTTTAGTGGAATTTAACATACAAATAATACACATCAGATTATAATTTTGGCCTTCATGTTAGTGATTTCGTTTAGTACATTTGTATGTGTACAGAGAAAATCAAACAAATCTGTCTATAAACAAACAGCAGTATGTCTAGGGTCCATGACCAAGGTTGGTGGATTATTGTCCTAGGGTGTTGTTGTTGTTTTTTAAAAAAAGCTTCCCCCCCCTCCCTCCTGCTATATATTTTGAATTTTATAGCAGCTATTTGATAATTGTGGAAGAAACATATTAATATAAAAGCAGGAGTTTTGATTTAAATTAATGTTTTAATAGATCCTGCTTTGCTATATTGTGTCTTATATCTGGAACATGTATATAGTTCTGTGTAAAAAAAAAAAACTGGGATACTTTATACTGGATTATAAAATTTGCTTTTTTTAGATTAATAGGGAAGAAGAGTATTCATCAGGGTTGTTTTGTTTTACATTTTCTGCCAAATGTCTGTCAGTAGGACATATTAAAATAAAAAGTGCACAACAAGAAACATAAAAGCAAGAGGCACAGCTCAGCAGTGAGAGGGCTTGTCGTGTATTAATTTTTCATTGCTGTGGAGAATTGTACGTACATAATCGCTTGATTGCAGTGGGAGTTAGCAATCTCCTATGGTGTCATTTGCATAAATCTTGTTAAGTCAATGGCAGTTAATGAAGTACAAATGAGCCTGGAGAAGGTGACATGCAAATCGTGGGTGGCAGATGGGAGGTCTGTTTTTGGGATGGCAGCTGTGTGCTATTTCCTCTTTTTCTTTCTAAATTGGAGCATAAATAAATAGTAAGAACTAGTATTTAATGCTTTGGCTTTATAGCTTTATGTATTAGAGGTTTACACTGTATCTTCAGTATCCAAACTACTAAATAATTATATTTTAAATACTATATTTATATGATGTAGTCAACATAGTAGCTTCTAGTTTTGCGGAAAACTCTGAATAATCTGTTGTTAGACAACAAATCTAATGAGGGCACCAGCAGCTCATAATCTTAGTGGAAACTTACAATGAGGTGAAAGGGAATACTGTTAAATTCATTAATAGAAATGGGCAAGCCAGCAAGCATTCCAAAAAGGTAAATTGCAATAGAACATCTATGCTTCACAATAAACAGGATAAACAGGAGGCTTTGGAGGGGAATAAATGCAGTCTTAAAAGTATATTGCCTTTGAAGGATACAAGTCTTTCCAAGCTGGTTTACAGATACCATGAAAATCAATGATAAAATCATAATAAACCAACATAAAGTATAACTACTTATCTAGATTCTTTCTACAGGACAGCCAATAGGACATACCAGTTTGAGCAGGAGCCTGGTATTGTTTTTACTTCCTACCCTCTGTTCTTGCTGTTCTTTTGCAGGGCAGTTGGAAGTGGATGGCCCTGTGTGAAGAAGAGAGGATTGTCTAGACTAGAGCAGGGCATGATGATGATGATGATGATGATGATGATGATGATGATAATTTATTTTTATTCTGTTATTCTGCATAACACCTCCTTTCCTGTCTCATTCCTGCAATTTAAATTTAGTTCGGTCAGATGATGGTATCTGGGAGAAGGATCAAAATTTTCAGTAAACTCCAGGAATGAGGGGCAGGCTATTTGCATGACCATTTGTTAGTTGCCTCTCCAACCTATTTTAGGTGCTTTAAGAAAATGCATGCTATTATAATATTTTATATACTAGAGATGATTGATTAAGCCAGTTCTTGTTGTTGGAAATGTGTCAAATCAGAAGCAATCAAAGAGAAGAAATGCTGGCACATTAATTCTCCTTTTAAACAGCTTGATGCGCAGATCCTGAAACTGTTTTTAGTTTGTTTTTCCAGAGATACATTCTGGAGGAGGGAGAGGAGAATCAAGGAGAGGGGAAGAATAATGTATCATAAATCAAACAACTTTTTTTCTTCCATATAATCCTATACATTAAAAAAATATTCAGGATTTTTTTTCTTTGGTTGTTGTTAGGTAATGATTGTGTTTCCAATGGAAATACACAAATAATTTTTTTTTTGTTTTTGCTTTAAAGAATGTAAATTTGGGACATAGGAAGCTGCTCTATGTTGTGTGAGACCATTGGTCCACCTAGCTTAGTACTGTCAAATCTAACAACAGCTTTCCAAGGTTTAAGGAAGGATTGTTTCCCAGCTCTTCCTGGATATCCCTGGTACTCTCCAGTACACTGACTAGCCAGGCAGGTTGAATCCAGGGATTCTGTTGTGCAAGCATGAAGCATCCTCTATTCATGAAAGGGCTGTTTCCAAGTTGTCAGAAGAGCACTGCATGGGAAAAACAATAAGTTAAGAGGAGTTCCTCCACCTGAACAAACTCTAGTGCAGGGGTAGGCAACCTTTCCCCTTTAAGGGCCGAGGGACTTCAGCTCCCAGAAGCCTCAGCCATGTTGGCCAATAGTCCCATGTTGGCCAATAGCTCCTGGGATTCTGGGAGCTGAAGTCCCTCGGCCCTTAAAGGGGAAAGGTTGCCTACCCCTGCTCTAGTGCATTTCAACCTCATTTATGGTACATCCTGATTAGATATATGGCCATTTTTACATAATGTATGTGAATGCTAAAATAAAAACAGTAGTAATGGCAGACATACTCAAGCAGGGATGGGCAAATTCACATCCTTCACACTCACCAGGGACTACATGTACCCCCTGCTGTGGTGGTAATAGACGGAAAAAGTATATTCTCTATTTAATTGAAGGTATGTGTTTTCCTGTACAGCTTGTTCACATTAAAATCAAATTGAAATCAAGTTTTTTCTCTCCCTTAAAAGTAGGTTCACACCTTGTTTAAAAGTAAAGTCATGCTCCTGCTAAACCGGTTTCATGTTTAATCAAAAGATACCTCTTTTTTTTTTTTAAGGGGAAAATAGTTTTGATTGAAAACAATGCAAGTATAGAGTATGTGCTTTGATTTACATAGGAAAAATGCTTCCCTCCCATCACAACTAAAGTTGATTTGGTGGTGCTGTGAGCCTGGGGAATGGACAGGATCCCCTCAGTATGGAAAGTAGAGTGCATGCATCTCATTTACTGTTTATCTCTGATTTGATTACTAATTTATTAATTTATATCCCACTTTTTTCCAAAGTTGGAACTTAAAGCGGCTTTCAATTCAAAAGAATACAATTAAAAACATACAAAGGTGTGAATATTAAAATAGAATTGAACTTTACAGTATTAAAACACATTAGTTGTGAAAAGAATAAAATGCAGTTAAAAAGATAAAAGCCCTTAAAAACAGTACAATTAAAACAGTACAGCAGTACGACACTGAAACCAAGGTACACCATGTTGTTGTGGTGTGCCTTCAAGTTATTTCCAGCTCATGGTGACCCCAAGTCAACCGCATTACGGGGTGTTTCCAGCAAATTTCCCTAGAGGGGGTCTGTCACTGCCATCCGCTGAGGCTGAGAGTATGCAAGCTGCCCAAAGTGACTTTTTCTTCCTACATACAACTTATGTTTAGATGGTTTCCAAATAATAATTTTCTCAACTGACCCATATTCCTTTCCTTGTTTTATCAACAGAGCCAGGTCATCTGGTAAATAAAACGCTGTCATTTGTTTTATGCAACACTGTATAACTGATCAATATATTTCTTTATAGCTTCCATGCAGAGTAAAAGTTTGGGATGCAGTGTTAGCTGTAACATTCTCACTGAGTGGCTGTAATTTGCTCTTGAAATCCACTTGGGAGCTCCAACTAGTCAAAAGTCCCAGTATTATGTGACCTTTTAACTGAATGAACTGCATTGGTTACCAGTTTGGTGTTTAGTTGAAACTCAAGGTGTTGGTTATAACCGTGGAAGCCCTAAACAGCCTTGGACCTTCTTGAACGCCTTTCTATGTCTATGTGAACTTGTCATTTTTCAGATCCGCTGCTTTGAGTGTGCTGTTGCTTCAAAATCTGGGTTGGTGGGAAGATGCATGAGGGCTTTCTTGGTGTCTGTGCCCTTATTTATTTATTTGGAGTATTTATACCCCCACTTTTCAACCACAAAGGCTCTCAAAGTGGTTTACAGATTGTTAATTTCACAGTGTCTTGTTCTCAGGTTTATAATCTTAAAAGACATGAAACAAAAGGAGAAGAGAATGGCAGTGGAGAAGGGGATAAAGTCTAGGAGATATTACTGGTTCTTCTCTCCTTCCAAGGCCAGGATGGCAGCAGATTAAGATGGAGCATGTGTATCTCCTTATCCCAAGATGTCATGCCAACTTCCTATTTATTTGTGTTTCACCTTCAAGTGAAGGCATTTCTTTTTTAAGCAAGTACTTCAGACATCTGTTATTTAATTTTATTGAGTGGTGGTTCTTTGTGTTTGCTGATGATTAACATTTTAACCTAATGTGTTTTGTTGGGAGTAGAAGAGCAGGAGCAAGCTTAATAGAAAGTAAGACACATTTAAAGAAAATTAAATGACTGTTAAATGTGACATGGTGTTCCTTTTATTTGTTTATATAAGATCAAGTAAGGTGAGGTCAAATAAGATAAAGTAATTAGGATCTATTACTGGGTGCTAAGAGAGATGGTTACCTATAAAGCAGTTGTGCCTTTTCAGTGGTGACTTCAATTTTTCCCTCATTCTCCATTAGAACCACTTCTTCACACGTTTAGAATGGTATTAGGGAAATGTTATGTTTTGAGTGTTTTTAGTCTGCTTAAAAATGTTTCCTGTTTTTATATCTTTCTGTTTGTCTGTCTTATTGACATTAAAATTTATCTTAATTTTTAAAATTAAGTTTATAGACTAATATAGACAGTGTTTATGTTCAAAGAGGTGACTCACATAGGTTAGTTCAGTCATTTTTGAGGCAAACAGCATCACTGTTGCTATCATTTGGAATAATCATTTCAGCAACATGTTTTGTTGGCTTTAGACAACAGTTATTAAAACATTTCAACAAGGTTCAGTGAAAATATATTCGAAATAGATTTTGAAAAGAGAACCACATCTATCTATAGGCAGTCAAACTGATTTCATTAGTCCTTTTCACTTGGAGGAGAGCGCCACAATGCTTCAGGCAATTGTCAAACCTGAAATCTCTGATCACTGTAAATAAGACATGTGTTGCAGCAGGTTTCATAGGCACACCTAATAATCTTTCAAAAGCAGAAACCTAACTGTCTGTAAAACTGGTTATATAAAATGAGGATTATCATTTTATGGAAATGGGAGCGGCTTATAGTAAAAAAAGAGTAGACATAGTAAATCACTATATCTATTTATATCCATTTTATACCTATAGAATAAGATATAGGAATGATCTTGTTAATACAGTTCAGTTCAATTCCTGTTTCAATTTATACATATAGAAGCTCTTGCATACATCCAGCAGCCCTGCCCAGCATAACCAGTGATGAGGAATGCTGGGAGCCACAATCTCAAAAATATCAGGAGGCCTGCATGACTTTTACCCCTGTGTTAAACATCTTTAGGCCAACCATTGCACTTCATTTATTATGCCCTTGTGGTGAGAATGCATGATATTTAGCAATATGTATGTCAGGGTTTTACAGATATATCAGAATGCTTACCATGGAAATATTTATTTCCCAAGATGTTACCGTAAACATATATTCATACCAATGTATTAAAAATCTTGTTTCATTTGCTGATTTTTTTTAGTTAGACTCAGACTTTGCCATACTTTACAGGATCATTGCAATCAATAGGATATTAATTTAGTCATGTCTCACTCAAATTCCACTGGTGTCAGTGGGTCTACAGCAGGGGTAGGCAACCTTTCCCCTTTAAGGGCCGAGGGACTTCAGCTCCCAGAAGCCTCAGTCATGTTGGCCAATAGCTCCTGGGATTCTGGGAGCTGAAGTCCCTCGGCCCTTAAAGGGGAAAGGTTGCCTACCCCTGGTCTACAGTGAGTATGACTAGATCTGCATCAAACCGTTTATTATCTAAGTTCAGAGTTTCTCTTCACAGGTGGGCTTTCTTGATTCCTACTAGACAAATCTCTTTCTCAGAGAAGGTGTGTAAATTTAAGTTTAAATAAAGGGCTGCAAACAGGCTAAACTACACTAGTCAATTGTCTGTTTTTATAAAACAGACCAGGCCTTTGAAGTAGAGGGGCTAATTTCTGCTAATTTCTGCTAATTTCAGATAAAGATATGCTCAGGCATAGCTGGATTTGCTGCTCACAGATATATATCTGTGATATATATCACAGATATATATCTTCCCGGAATAACATCTGCCCTAGGGAGATGAGCTTTCAGTTTCAATATATATATATATATATATATATATATATTTAGAGCAAGGGTGATCATAGTTGCTAACTAGAATTCTGCACCCACTGTGGAAGCTGGAAAACCCTATGAAAAGTTACTTGCAGGTTTAATTAAGGGAGGATGCAAACAGTGAAAAGCACCATCGTCAAGTCTAGGAAGGGGAGGGGCAGCTGGACGCCGGGCACCCCAACCCCTTCCTGAGGACGTCATCGGAGCGCCCACCGTTGCACACGGCGGGTGCTCTGATGATGTCCTTCTGGCTCAGCGTCCGGACACGCTGAGCTGGAAGGAGCCTCTTCCGGTGCCCTTTTTGGCTCCTCTGAAAGGAGCGCTGTTTTAGCGCTCCTTTTCACAGGCACCATAAGGGTGGATCAAGGCCAAGGCATGGGGCAGCCTCGGTCCCAATCCACGGCTTCTTGGGGAGGCTCATGGCTGCCCGTCTGTAGAGGCCCTAAGTTAATTAAAGAGGAACAAACCATTTTTCTACTTGCTTGGCCTCTGTATGGAAAACTGTTTTTATCTGTTAAACTTTTCCAAAAGTTCCCATGCTGTCTTTCCGAGCTTTCATTAATTGAACTAAAAATACACAGTCTCTCCCTGTATGCTGCCCAGGAATAGTAATAGGAAAAATGAACTCAGAAACAACTATTTCTAAAATAGCTGGAGAGACCATAGAAAGGTGAGATGTCTTAGATGTAGGGGAAGCTTTCACATCTCATTGGCTGTTGTTGATGAAGGCATGCATTTTCTCAGCCTTTTGTGCAAGCTCAACATTTAAAATAAAATGGCTATTAACTGGTGGGGTTGATTTCTTTTCCTTTATTTTTAGCACATTCAAAATGTGGATTGGAATGTAATAGCAATACTGGCAATTTTGGGCTTGGGAACATTTCTTCTAGCACTATTTATTTATTACCTTGTGTTAATCTGTTATCTCAGCACACACCAAAATATCTAAACGCTTTTTAAAGTGCAAATATAATTTTGACATTTTTCCCTGAGTAATTTCCCAGTTTTTCTTAAATAATTAGAATATCAAGAATCCTGTGGTAATTATTTGATTGCTGATTATTATAGTGTTGTCTTCACTATAGTTATTTAAATTGTTAATGGGAAGCTACTAGTATAATTAAATATTTCTAAGCACTTGGCTACAGTTGCATTGAACTGTGAAGAAATAATGTTATATAGCCAATCAAAAAGAGATACATGTAAACTCATTTAGAGCGTCAGTGTGTGTTAGGACTATCATGGTGATGCTTATTGCAGGAGAAATTAAAGATACATTTTTGTGCTAAGAGGCAATACAGAAATTAGTTCCTGAATTAGTTGTTAATTGATTTGGTAATCCCCTCGGGTATGCATGCTCTTTTCCTTTTTTGTTGTTGCATTCAGTTAACAGTGACTATTCCCAGAGCTCTTGAAATATTTTTCCAATTAGATCAAATGTGCCCTTACATCAGAGTGGCTAGAGCCAGGGGTGCTTTCTTAGAATGTTTAATTTGCACATGAAGGCTATTTTTAATGCTACCAATGTTGATGTGAACAATGTGCTGAGCTATTCTTTCTGCTGTTTATGTCTTGGTTCAAGCAAGAATGTATTAGTTTGCATCATTGCAGGAGTTACATTTCCTCTGATTGGAAGGGAAATTTGTTGATGATACTAGTTCAGAATATTTGACTAGTTCCTCCATTTCCCTTAAATTATGGTTATGTATGGCTGTAAACTAAGACATATTGAATAAGTCATTACACTTCCTATTTCAAAAGCAGTTTTTCTGATTCATTCAAGAAAGATAAGGAGCCAAAATACTGAATGAGCTACCAGCATGTGGCATTTTTTCTTACCTGTGCTTGCTAATTTCAGTTAAATTCCCAGCAGACTACTTCTGTATTTGTCATTCTAAAATGAGAGAAAACTGCCAAGTGCAAGAGACTTTAGGTCGATGTCACTTGGTTTGTTGGTACTGCTACAGAAGTCATGAGGAAGCGTTACCTAAAGGCTGTGCTTAAATCCCTCCACTGGCTGCCAATTAGTTTCCGGGTGCGGTACAAGGTGTTGGTTTTGACCTTTAAAGCCCTACATGTCTTGGATCCATCTTATCTTAGGGACCGCCTCTCCCCATATGATCCCCCCCACGCCCTTCGGTCCTCTGGGAGGAATCTGTTACAGCCAATAAAAACTAGGCTGTCTCAGACCTCCCAGAGGACCTTTTCTGCGGCCGCTCCCAGGCTATGGAACGGCCTGCCGGACGAGATCAGTCTTATTACTACACTTACTGCCTTTAAAAAGGCAGTGAAGATGGATCTCTTCCGGCAGGCCTTCCCGGAATAACATCTGCCCTAGGGAGATGAGCTTTCAGTTTCCATTTTTATCCTGTCCTCACTGTTCCTGATCCTTTTATTGATTATTGTTTTTATTGCATTATAGCATTTTAATTCTTTTCTAGTTTAATCCTGTTTTAAGGGATTGGGAGGGTTGGATTGGGGGATGAGGGAATGTTTTTAATTTTGTCTGTTTTAAATGCTGTAACCCGCCTCGATTGTTGTGCAGAGGGGCGGGCTATAAATAAAAATTATTGTTGTTGTTGTTGTTGTATGGCCATACTGTGTTTTCCAGCTTTATCACTTTCTTTGGACATGATAGTGTAACTGTTAGGAGCTGCAGAATACCTTTTATTTCTAAAAGTAATACATGGCAGGGGAAGGATTCAAGGAAGAATCAACTGTTCATTGAAGAAACAGAAATAGAATTGGCAGCATTCGTATGAATGTGTTTTGAACACCTATCTCATGCTTTACCTTCCAGCAAGAATAAAAGCATAAAAATAAAATGCAAGATTTTTTTAAAGAAAGAAAGAAAGAAAAGATGAGGTGCTTTAGCAGTGGACTTCTAAACTTGCAGAGGCTAGGCTAGATGGCCCTTGAGTTCCCTTCCAACTCTATGAATCTGTGAAGTCTACAAAATATACTATGTGTACACACACACACCCCTACCTCACTAAACCAATGACTAATTACCTATTGTAATTAGTGATTACAATAATCACTACAACAAAAACAAACCAGAAAACAGAAGACTTGCACCATTGCCCTTGAATGCTTGCTCAAGTTTTTAACCAGTGTCTAAATGCAGATATCGTTGGGGCCCGAGAATATTCCATAAAGTTGGCACCACCACCAAGAAGACACTCCTTCTAAACACTCCATGAACTATAGTAATGATGCAGTACTGTCAGATACCACAATTCAAAATACATAAAGGATTAAAAGTTTGTGAGGGTGTGTGTGGGGGAATTATTGTTTCACTGGTTAGGCATGTGCAAGAAAGACCTGGATGTGGTCCAGGTTTACAGTACTTAATATGTATACCTATGTTTATAATGTTCAGGTCAAATAGATATAGTTTACATAGGAAGCATTATAACAACTGTTTGGGAAAAGATTCCCTCCACTGCATTAGTAGTACACATTTATTGTCTAGTATGGCAATTAATACAATGTACTTGTCAAATGGACCTGGGAATTCCAAACAAATTCCTTTGCTTCAGGCATTAGAAAGGGACATTATATGCAATTTGAAAATATTGATACCAGAGGTCTTTCATCAAATAGTGTGTGGAGGGAATTAGGAAGATGATAAGTGATTTACAAATTGAGATTAAGTAGAATGGTGATGACAGTTAGCAAGTCAGATTGCTTCATAGACTTTTGTTGACACAAGGATTATTAATATGTTGCAGAGATGGTAAGGGAATTCTGCCATATTTGTATGGTTGCCAACTAAATGTTGACACTTACATTGTGGCTAATAAATTCATTTAGATTTATAAGCATTGTTTACAGAACCTGTACGCCTGCTGAAACTCTAACAGCATCTGTTCCTTCTTACTAATTAACAGCTAATTACGAATGAGCTTTGTGTGTCAGTATAACTGGCTCATGCATTTTGTAGGGAACATTAACAAATTGATTTACATGGTAGGAAAGCAATCAAAAGAGTAAACTGAACAGCAAGTATTTAAAGCCCTTTAGCTTGCGTTTGAATAAAACAAACTTGTGACATTCTAAATGTTACCACACAATTTAAGTGCTTCCATAAACATTGTGCCAGTGACTAATTGAAACCATTGTTTGGGAAGCAAGATAGCATAAAGAAAAGCATGTACAGTATATGTACACATGCAGAAGGAAAAGAGAGAGACAGTAACACTTTATGGCAATCTTTTTTTATTTTCACTGTAATTTAGACCATTCATTTGTAAACAAGGAACTGCAATAGTGTAGTTCAGCATCCCATGTGGTAGTAGGCTGGATACATACAGATATCCTGCATACAGATGTCTGTGTAGCTAATATGCTAGGATTCTTCTCTCTGTTAACACTTATCTGCACTTACTTTTTACTTCTAGTGCTTTAATTCCAGTTGCTTACCAAGTCTAGTGGCTGCATGTTTTATTCTTGTCCAGTTTGTTGAGATTTGGAGCTGATACCATTGACACCAATTCCCATATAAAAAGCTAGAGTAATACATACAGTCAAAGAGTTGGGGGGGGGGCACAAGGGCCATCTAATCCAACCCCATTCCATGCAGGAATACACAACTGAAGCCAGCTTATGCCTCAAGGCAGATGGTTTCAGTATTTTACTAGTCACAGTGAATGTAGATCTACTTTGTAAAGTAGTGATGTTACCTGAATAAAGGGTATTCTAAGGGCATGTGACAGTAGAGCCTGGAGGATGGTGACTATAGTTTATAATATTTAGTGTCAAAATATAAATCATGTGATATGTTGAATGTTGGGTAGAGATCACACCTAGATATAGTAAGAGCAGGATTGTTGAAATAAGTGGGAATTCAATTTGTCACTATTAACTTGAATCCCAGTGAGTATTCTAAACATGATTTAACTTTGGATCTAGCCTTTTGTGATCAAATCTGAGACTTTCTTCTCACATATTAACTTTATCAGATCTCACTGGATAAATCATTTCCTCAGTTCATTATATCTGCTTTAAGTATGACTGAATCTGGATCCATGCCTTTGGGTTTCATAAAATAAATTGTTTAGATTTTTTTCTGTTGGGGTCCCCAGTTGTCTTACTAGTCACCCCAATCAGAAGATAGGAGCTATCTTAGAATAAGTAATGCCTAAAAAATAAACCTTGAATAAAAGTGTGATATAATATTAACCTGTTAGTGAATAGAAGGGAAAGAGTAAAAGCCCTATGAAAAAATGGTAACTGAACTTAGGGCCTAAGCAGACTGCCAGAAATAGTGCACATTAAATTGAGGCACTGCCCTGGCTCAGTGCTAGAGAATCATGGGAACTGTAATTTATTGTGGCACCAGAGCTCTCTGACAGAGAAGGCTCAATGTCTCAGAAAAAAATACAATTCCCATGATTCCCTAGCACTGAGCCAGGGCAGTGCCTCAATTTAATGTGCACTATTTCTGGCAGTCTGCTTAGGCCTTTAGTCCATTCTGGAATTATATTTTGGTACTGTGGGATCCATAGTGCCATGGTTCTTAATCAGCTACATATACTTGCCTAGTCTCTTAGCCAATATAATGTCCATGTAAAATGTTTGTGACAGACATCCTGAAAATCTCATGTAAATTTCAGGTCAAGGTTTGTGGTAGACACCCTGAAAACATCATGGCAATGTTCATCTTTAAGGGCTGGCCTGTATTTGGGCTTCACAGTTTCTATATTTGAAGATAGCTGTTCATGAATCTATGTTGTGCCTAACTGGTGAACATGCCTGCAGCAAATTTCTTTAGATAGATAAATATGTCAGATAAGCTAGAATAAAAATGGAGGAGTGCAATGGAATTGGGGGAAAGGGTCTTGGCTGGAGGGTGTGGGAAGATGGTGTGAGAAAGGAAGAACACAAGCTTCCCTGCCAAGAGATCCCTCCTTCCCTAACAACTCAAGGGGCAACTCACTGGCTCCTACCACTACAGATGCACTGAAAGACTCTTAGCTGGAGAGGATGGCAGAGGAGAGATAGGAGACAAGAAGTTACTTTGCAGCCACTTGCAGAAGCTCTGGCAGGCAGAGCCTAGGAGTGTTCACTATGTGAAATGCAAAGCCATATGAACCTAGCTGGCTAGCAAAACACCTGGAATGATCAAAAGGCTGTTTGGAGGGGAAGAGGAACAGTGGACTAACAAAAGCTGTCATGGAGTAGCTTAGAACTCAGAAGGAACAATGTGGCTCATGTGAGGACAGGAGAACCGCAGTAGACGGTGCTATATAGGGCACTGAGGAAGAACATAAGACTGAAAGAAAATGGTCACAGCAGCAGCCAAGTAGCTTGGGGGCTCCACAGAAAGAGTCCAGGGCCTCATGTTGGCTGCAAATTTGTGTCCCCTGCCTTTGATGAAGCATACTTTGTGTACAGGGAACTGTCTGAAAGTGCAATCCTATATACACTTAGCACTGAGAAAGTCATGTGAAACGCGAGAAGACTTATTTCCAAGTAAACAGATAGAGAATTGTACTGTAAAAGTTGATGAGCAAGTCATAGTGCATTACTGTTTGAAGCTGAAAAATCAGCTAGTTGTGTACCGGAAAGAACATTACTGTGTTTGCCTGCAATTTAACTTGACTCTAATGGTCTGAGCGAAGGAGCAAGTGGATGAATACAAACAGATGAAATCAAATTCTATTCCACTTGGCGAAATGGTAAATGTCAGTTCAGAGAAAAATTAAGAAGAGTTGGGGTCAGGGAGCCAAAACGTATTAAACAAAATGAAATGAAGCTCAACTTAAGAAGCATGCCACAGTGAGGCAAACATACTACATTGATTCAGTGGCACATCAGGCTTTGCCATTCTTTCTTAGCATGCACACACAACTTCAACATCACCCACGGTCTGCTCCAGTATTATACCTCAGCCAGCTTATCCTGCCTCATTGTAAGTCACATGACTGAGAAACTGATTTAAAAGAATTTAATATAGACTCTTCTACAGCATTTATTATAATAATATGTCCTGTTTAAGAGATACAGGACTCTAGGATCCACAGTTTTTTTTAAAAAAAAACTGGTTTTAATCAGACAGTTGATCTTATTTCAAGAAAAGATGAATTACACTTTTATACTTACTATCCATGCACTTCAGGCAGGTAACTCCTTATTTTTTGTCTGGCCTCATTTAAGTTCTAAAAAGTAATTTGCTGCTTTTACATTTGTCACTTGCTGTGTTTTTCTAAGCAATATTGTTGTAGTTGGCTGTAAATCATTAAGATTGCTATTTGCTAGATTGCAGTGAAGCTTACCTTTTAGTAAGCATATTAAGGATTGCAATCTTATACTGTGAACCAGAAGTTTGGAATGAATGCATGCAAATTTCTGAGAAATATTCTCAAAAGTTGCTCCTGCAGAGCCTGCAACCTCTTTTCCAACCTCTTTTTCCTTCAACATGGCATCTTTTTTGTGACATTATTTGTTGTGTACACACTTTTTTGTGTGTGGTAAATTTGGTATGTTGATAGCTGTCCTATGAGTTGCTACATTAACACAAGAGAATCCCTTATATTTAAATTCTTCCCTTGAATCTTTGAATTTTGTATGGACACACCTTTATTTAAAGTAGTTTCACATTGGAAGATTTTAAAATATTCTGGTTTTGAAATGGTTTATCAGATTAGGCCAGTGGTTCCCAAACTGTGGGGTGGGACCCCCTGGGGACGTGTAAGAGTTGCTCACGGGGGGGGGGGGAGGAGGAGACTTGGAGGCCCTAATTCCCCCCTCCTCCTCTTCACATTTTTATGTGTAAAATTTACAACTGCATTGAGTTAAATATTTAATTTACCTAAATAAAACTGTTCTAATTTGAATGATGTTCTTTCTTTACAAAATGTTAAAATGTAAATACTGTTTGCATGAATGTGTGAATGAAAATACACACACTAAATCAGTGATTCCCAAACTCTGGTACTCTAGATGTTTTGGATTTCAGTTCTGAGAAGCCTCAACCATCTTGGCCAATAGTCTGGGATTCTGTGAGCTGAAATCCAAAACACTTGGAAGGCCAGAGTTTGGGAATCACTTCACTAAATAAACAAAATATTTTTATCCCTATTCTAGATTGGGGAGGGGGGTGACGTCCACATATAGATGTAAAGTGGAGGGGGGGATCCTAAAGGTAAAAAGTTTGAGTACCACTGGATTAACCCATTGTAGGCTATACCAGGTACATTGAAGAATACAAGATTGCAGGGCCTATGCTAACTTTCTTATATAGGACATAAGAGCCTGTTCATATGAGGAGTTTGATTGATTTGATTGATTGGAAAGATAAACGCTTTATATTATGGCCTCAGGGTAAATAAATTCCACTATTTTAAAAATATTTTTTCCTATCTGTAAGTCTAACTTGACCCTAAGCATTTAAAATGTTGCTTATCTTCGAAGTTCTTGTGCTTCACTTTAACTGAGCAGGTATGCTAGCAATACTGTTCATCAGAGCTCTAAGTAAAAATGACTTTGCTCTGTGCTATGTTAAATTGGCTGGTTAATTCTGGTGTTATTTACCCTGTAATTCATTAGTTTTACTCTACCATTGGCAGCTGACAGGCTGTAATTTCACGCCTTGCAATAAAAGATGTCTCATAATCTGCTTCATTTAGCAGCAAGAGAATTTAATGAAATTAACTGCAGCCCTAATTATGCCACTGAATACTAAAGACTGCTTTCAGATTTCCTCAGAAAAGGACAAGGTCCACCTCACTTGAACATAATTTCCTGGAGAATTCCTATTGAATGAAAAGGACAAATTCCAATTGTTGAAATTTAAATTGGCCTATTTACCCATCACTAAGCTGTTTTTCAAGACACATTTTAACAACGTTGTTATGGGATTTCTTTCTTGTAAACTTCTTTCTACTGTATGAGCTTACTGTAACAGTTCGAATGGTAGACCCAAATTGTCAACAGATCACAAATGAAATTAATGGATTTTCTAAAGAATAGAGTTGTGTACAATGGATTCTCTAAGTTTGGCATCCATTTAAAACTTCTCTTAAAATACTGACTTCTGTGACTGAAGTAAGAAGCAATGCCAAAGATTTATACTATCTAAGAACATATAAGAATTTGTGAGGCTTAACTGAAGATATATTTAGTTTTTGATGGTTGAGAGGGGGAAAGGGTAAAGTGCTTATGTCAGTTGTTGTTATCACAGTTTCCTATGGCAAGAAGTATTATACATATAGAAGAACTACAGAAAAGTGTTTCTTTTTTTCCTTTTAGGCCCTACAGAATAGGTATTTCTGGACAGAGGCCTTGTAGAATGGTATTCCAATACTAAGGCTTCTCAGCTTTCATCTTAACCTCAGAAGCTAAGTATTTGGAGCAAATATTCTCTAACTTAAGTTTGATGATGGTATTCTTTAGCACAGTGATTAGATGTCCTTCTCTGTCAACAGTACTGAGGACTGAGTTGAGTTTCACTAGATGTAGATCCAGGGTGTTAGCAAAAAAGCTCAGGGTTCTCAATCTTCCTCTTGGTGTTGGTGAGACTGAAGGTTTCCAAGAAATACAATTTAACCAAACAAAGTGCCAACTCCTATACTAGAAGGGAGTACAAAATTAGGAGATTGCAATTTTAAACTTAATAGTACTTTACCAATGGCATTCTCCCTCTGTTCTTCTATTCATATCTCATTCTGCAGTTAACACCAATGGTCTAGGGACACAGGCAGAGGTATACAGTTGCCCCTCTGTTCTCACAGACTTAAAGTCCATGCTTTTGCATATTCACAGAGGGGCAACCTCCATTCAGACCAATGGGGCAAAACGGCACACCCCATTGAAGCCTATGGGCTTGAATATTGGCGAGTCCCTGTTTTTGTGGGGGTGGTGGTCTGGAACGGATCCCCCACGAAACAGAGTACATGCAACATATGCATTGGACATTGACACACTCTGACTTAGCTGCTTGCAAATATCCCAGAAGAACAGTATTGGGGGTGGGTGAGTTTCATTACTCCCAGTCCTCCCAAACTCCATACATTGGCTACTGAGCCAAGAGATGAGCTTCCTGCCTAAATTGATCTGTTGACTGGTGACCTTTCAGACACTCAGTCGGATTTTGGATTCAGAAGCTCTGGACGTAAACAGTTTCCCAAGATTATTTTGGGTAATTTCATGGTTGCCTCAGGCAGGGAGGAAGAAGAACTTCCTGGTTTATCATTCAGGCATATCATGAGTTATTGAGCAGCAGAATAGTAGAAATACAGACCATAGATAAAGTTCCTTTTCTAGAAGGGATTAATGTTAAAAATTGAAACCAAAAAGGATTCTTGCTTATTAGTTGGATTAGCTACTTTTAATTTTCAAATTGAATATTGTTCTGGAATATAACATTTATTAAATGTGTAAATGGAGAAGAAAGTGGAAATGAATTGGTATGTGACACAATTGTGAGCAAAATTTGCACTCTGCAGGAGAAGATAGATACGGGAAGATAATACATGATTAAAACAATTTACACTATTACTATACACCAGGAGAGGAAGCTGAATAATATGGCAACATATTCTAGAGTGTCTTAGAATATGTTGCTATATTTGTGTTGCCAAATTGGCCCATAAGCATAATTCACTGCAGGACAGATCCAGAAGAAAACCTCAGTTAAAACAGCTCCAACAGCTCATCTTGATGCTTCTCTCTTTTTGATTTTTATGGTTGGCTTGCTGTGTTTACAGTCAGATTGTAATCTAAAATAATTTCTCTACAAAAACAACAGGAACAAAGACAGGGACCAGATCCTGCAACAACTGCAGATGCCACCTTCTTTCCAGAAAAAAAAACACACTATTATAGAACCAAAATAAAATAGCATCAATGGTTCAGCCACCTAGTCATCTGTGATATGTCACCACTTGTCAACAAAGCCCTTTGTATTCTACATAGTGTAAACAAGAATAAATGGAGATAACTCTGACACAAGAAGTGTAAGCACTGAGAAATCAGTGCAAGATTTCAGTACCTCGGGGTATTATATAGTTGATTTGATAGTTTTAATTCTTAAGGCCCACAAAACTTAGATTCACCACCATCACAAAATAATGGGTCAGTAGCCTGTAAGTAAAGCAGCTACTTTACATACAGAAAGGTCTTGGGTTTGGTCACTCACATCTCTGATTAAAAGGATAGGTGACAGTTGACAGAGCTTCTACCACTTAGAATAGACCAGGGGTAGGCAACCTTTCCCCTTTAAGGGCCGAGGGACTTCAGCTCCCAGAATCCCAGGAGTATTGGCCAACATGGGACTATTGGCCAACATGGCTGAGGCTTCTGGGAGCTGAAGTCCCTCGGCCCTTAAAGGGGAAAGGTTGCCTACCCCTGGAATAGACAATACTAAGCTAGATGGATAAAAAAGTCTTGTTGCTGCTGTTGTAGTGCAGCACTTAAATCACTACATCAATATGGCTCTCATGAATAGTCTCATTTACTGTAAGACAGGTTCCTATGTATAGCTTGAATCCTAGTCATACTTTTTTTTTTTAAAAAAAAAAATCTAACCATTCTCTATATGTGCTAACGCAGATCAACACCTCAAGTATATAAATTAACTCTAGTCCACAGAGATTTTACAGCATAATATAATGATAGCTTTAGAATGGACCTTGAAGGTTAATCCAACCAGTTGCTTTGTGCAGGAACTGCAATTCAATGTGCCTCTGTAGTATCTCTGACGAATGTGGCATCCAGCTGCCACTTAGAACGTCTCCACTGAAGGAGAATGCACTACCTCCTGAGGCAGTCTATTCTACTGCTGAAGAACTCTCATTGTTAGGAAGTTTCACACAAAGATTAGCCAAAATATACTTCCTTGCAGTTTCCCTCCTTTGGTTATGGTTTGGTACACTGACATAGCAGAGAACAAGTATGTGGAGTAAATTAGTCTTTAGGATTGTTTGATATTTTAACATATATATATATATATATATATATGAGGAGATGGGAGAAGTTACAAAGCAGGTTTGCTGGAATAACATGAGCAGAGAAATTTGGGTGGCAGCTTTAGCACGATCGAATTCAGTATTATATAAGCCTGAAAAGTATGTTTCGATTACTTGCTTTATGGGC
This sequence comes from Phrynosoma blainvillii, assembly GCA_026167975.1. Classification (NCBI taxonomy): domain Eukaryota; kingdom Metazoa; phylum Chordata; class Lepidosauria; order Squamata; family Phrynosomatidae; genus Phrynosoma; species Phrynosoma blainvillii. The sequence goes on along the minus strand of JANUYF010000001.1, from coordinate 221,586,727 downwards.
ATTTTGAAAAGCATTATCATTTTCTCAGGCGTGATATAGCTAACCACACATAAAACTATTTTATTACAAATTACCTTGAAAATTAAGGACAAAAAGTGGGGATACAAATAAATGCTGAAGCACTGCCCACTTTGTCTTGGTTTACTGTGACACACTGAATATAATAATTGATGCCAGTATTCAGTTGAGGCTACTTAAAACTATAAAACAAAGTTGAGAAGTGCATGTGCAGGCAGAAGTTCATCACAGACTAATTTGAGGTATCCCTAAAAAGACTGGTTGTTGACCAATATTCACTAGGAATTTTTTTAAAAAGAAGAAGCTTCTAAACTGTCCAATACTGAGTGGTCTGTCAGAAGTTGCAGCCTCTTGATCAGAATCATTATAGAACTTCCAGCACGATTTTAAGGAGTGATACAAGAGCAAAACTGAATGCTGGATGGAGATAAGATCAGAGCCATTATTCTGATTATTTTAGGAACTTTGTAGCTAGCTGGTCTTGCTTGTCTTGCTCTTTCCTATAATCTAGATTCAAGAGAGGGAATTGTATCACTAATGGGACACATGTGTCAAAATGTAGATAAAAAGATGTAAAGGTTCAAAGTGAGAAATGTGGGATGAATCTATTATAATGTTAATGACCGGAGTGCTTCAATTAGTGTTTTAAGTCTATCTGAATTATTTTAATGGAGATAATATACAAAACAAAATGTTTCCAAGGAAGTTCTACGTTTCTTAACTTCAAAACTGTTATAAAGTGAGTATCTTCTCAGGCTAATACAAAACAGTTGCTTAGGAAATTATAATTTGTTAAATTAACAATGATGAAAAATAACTTAGAGTACTATGGATTGTGTCCTACTACAACAAAGAAGGTACTTGCTCTTTACACCTCCCCTAAAGAACTGTATAACCAGAATTATTCAAGAAAGTCAGGATCTATTATTCAAAGGGGTAGAAGAAACCTACTTTGCAGGCTATAGAGGAATATTGAGGATCTCTTACTGAATAGAAAGGATTGATCATGCAAAACTTTAAGAGCTACTTTTCTGTCAGATGGAGAACGAGGAAGCAAAAATAGAGGAAAGTATTCCAGGTACCACAAGAATTGATTGATCAGAGATAAAGAAGAAAATGGCATGGTATGCAAAAACCATATTTTAGTATTAGCAAACATAAAGCTGGGTAATCCCTGCAGTTCATTTTTTATATACAATTGATTTGGCCGGTTAATGTCAGCTAAGTTACAATGACCTAAGACCCCAACTTCCAGCACCCAAAATTAAAAGTTCAGTTTAAAATGTGAGCTAGATCAGAAGCTCCGACAAACCGAAACACAGCTGGAAAAAGGGGACTTTGATGTGCCTAATACCTATTGTTTAATGTCTGGGTTTTTGCTTTTAAATGCCAGTGCACAGCATGGAAGCAATGCCCTCCCATCGTGCAACAGAGGGTGCTTTGGGTGGTAGGAGGAGGTGGGAAAAGAAATGTTCCATCTAGTGAGGAAAAAGTTGACAGGTCTAAATGCTTTTGGAGATCTTTTTTAAGAAATTGTGTGCTAAAGTGAGCAAATAAGCATGCTGTGTGTGCAGGCAAAAGTTAGCAGTCAGTCAAGTTTTTATCTCTTAATGAATAGAGACTGCTGAAGTAAGGGTTAGGTAATTGAGTTTATAATTAATTAGCCATAACCCTCATCAGATAAAGCAGTTGTCGAGATTTTTTTTTATCTCCTTCTCTCCTCAGGGCCTGCCCTTCTTTGTCCTTGTTCTGACAGCCAGCACTTATCTTAGGCCTTCTCTAGGCTTTTGCCTCTCATCCCTCCCTCTCCCTTTTGCTGTTTTTGGTGGTCAGCTGAGGCCTTCATTGTAGTATGTGGCTCACAATCAGCCTAGCTGTCTCATGCTTGGATGATGAATTAGCAGTAGGAGTTAACATAGAGGTGAATTTCAGATTTGTCCACTGATAGCTTCTGGAGCTTTTTCTGTTTGTTAGTCACTCTCTTCTTCTCTGATATACTGCTGACACTTTGCAACAAAGAGGTTAAAGAGGGAGATGTAGTAAAAATGTTTCCTTTTCCCAGAAACTTAGGCTACTTACAAAAGACCCTTAATTTCTTCTGCCATGTGCTTGATTATAACAATACAGATAAAATAAATGGGATTTTCTTTGGTGTCTTATCTCCTCTGTTTTGGTGTAAGCTCGGTTGATATTAAAATGGTGTGTGTGTGTCCGTGTCTGTGTCTGTGTCTGTGTAAATTTGCAATACCAAGGTTTCTATTTGCAGTATCTGCTCAGCATGTTTAACTTCCATCTTCATCAAATCATTCTTGGAAAGATTAGGAGTGCCTTTCTTAATCCATTTACAGTTAATTTTAGAAAAAATCTGTCTCCATTTTAGACTCATAATTTTGGAAATGGAAGATCTGGAGCTGCTTATTAATTCAGTGATATAAATGATGGTCACTAACAATTTGGTAGGAAGCTTTGTTTTGGAAGACTTTTTGAGCTTATGCTCACTCTAAGGTAAATTTGCCTTTAAATGGACCATTTCCTGCTCATGGTGTGTATCTCTTGCCTGATTCTTCCCCTGGGTATTGTGGGTGTAGAGAAGGGTGTGGGAAAAGTGTGGTTGTAGAGCTACACATGGTCCCCAAGGCTATCTGTGCAGGCTCCAACCTCTCAGACTCCTATCCTGCCCTTTTTCTGGTAAAAAATAAAATAAAAAATGTGAATTGCTTCAACTGAAACCTCCCAGGAGCACCAGTCTACCTCTTAAATGGGTTGCAGCTCCCTGCACTGTTTAAATGGAGGAGGGACCTGTTTTTCAAAATCAGAAATGTCTACTTGTGGCAGTTTCCAGTTTGGGATGGGAATGTATATTTGGGAGCCTGTTCAGCTCCTGGGGCAGAAAATTGCCCCTGGACCCACTTTTGGCATAAATTTTCTTGTGCCACATCTTTGGGTTTAGGAGGGTTTTCATGTGGGTGAGTGGTACTTAGTTGTAGACGTGCAAGTGCAAAATACACAAATAAATGTGGGTGGGGATTGGCTAACTATGTCTGTTTTGAAGGAAAATTGAGCAACATATCCAGGTATTTGTCCTTCTGGATTGAGGTATGTGTGTTCATACTCAGGTCCTATATTTGTTGTGTGGTCATTTCCAATTTATGACAACTCCAAGGTAGATCTATCATGGGGTTTTCTTGGCAAGATTTCTTCAGAGAGAGGTTGCCATTACCGTTGCTGTTGCTTTCCTCTGAAGCTGAGAGAATGTGACTTGTCCAAGGTCAACTGGCTGAGCAGGGATTTGAACCCTGGTCTCCAGTCATATAGTTGAATGCTCAAACCACCATATGAACTGTATGCTCAAGTTAAAAACACAGATCGAGAAGTCATCCTGAGGATAGTTCTCATAGCTGAATCTCTGGTTCTTATCTGAAAAGATTTCCTTCCTGCCTTTGGGGGATTGATGTAAACCAGATAAATTGATCAACTGATTTAATCTGATTAAGGTCAACTATGGCCTGTAGCATAATGAATTCATTTGGTTCAGTAGAAAGAATGTAGCCCTCTTTGTCAGGAGTCCTGATGGACTCTTGGCTCAGAAGAGGGGATTGGTGGAAGAATTTGGTTTGAGTGATAAGAAGAGCTTATTGTTCTTTGTTAGTTTTGCATATTGACCAAAGGAGGATCTGCTCTGTACTTTATTTTCTCTAAATAACAACCATGCCCATTTTCTTCCTTTGCTGTTTCTCAGAGCTGACCATTACTACATAGAACATAGTAAAATGTTTTCTCTAATTGGAGTATATAAAATATGACTACTAAATGATTTGAGTTTTGCCAGCCCTGAGCAGATTAAAATGCCTTTTCCTACTTTATTGTTGTATGCTTAGGAGTTGGCTCATTTCATTATGCAATATCTTTCACTTTCTGCTAACTTTCCTCTTCAGTACTGTGTCTGCGTCTTGGAAAAAGGTGGAGATGTGAAGATTCTTGGATTATGTCCCTTTCCTGTTGTTCATTTCATCAGCTACTGGGCTAATATTTGTGGAGGTGGTGTTGCCTTCAAGTTATTTCCAACTTATGGCAACCCTAAGATAAACTTATCATAAAATTCTTTTATCATTTAATTCTATTTTAAGGGGTGGGTGGGTTTGTGGTATTTGTACTGCGTTTGTATTGTATTTTTAATGTTGTAAGCCCCCCTGGTTGCATCACAGAGGGGCAATATAAAAATAAATATCACAATCATCATCATCATCATCATCATCATTATCAGGAGTTTTCTTGGCAGGATTTGTTCACAGGGAGTTTCCCTCTGAGGCTAAGAGAGTGTAACTTGCCCAAAGTTACCCAGTGGGTTTCCATGGCTGATCAGAGATTTGAACCCTGGTCTCCAGTCATCCAGTGCTCAACCAATATATCACACTGCCCATATGTGTGCTTAACGGCTTTCTCAAAAACATTTGTAACTGATTTAAGCTAGGACCTGGCATTTTTAATATCCATATTAATTGCCTGGCTTAGATTTTTAGTTAATCTGGCCCAAGTTTCAAACAAAACCAAAACACACCCTTTATTTTACATTCGATCATATAAATGGAGTAGCAGGCAGAATGGACTTGGTAAAGATCCAGAGGAGATTTCACTGGAAAGGAGGGATGAAGCAGTGAAGAAGCCAAGAGATAGGCTAAGGGGGGGAAAAGATGTGGTGGATTGAGGAGGGGTGGCAGTGAAGTTTTACATTGGCACTGATTTTACACAACTTAACTCAGTGAGGTTGTTGTGGACCTCGACAGATGTTTGAAATGTTCATAAAACTTTGTTAGAAAGTGACAACTGTGTTGTAATCCTTATACTCCTGAATAATTATGAAGATTTCTTATAGTATTTTGTCACCCCCCCTTAATTTTGTTTAAATATTGTTTATTAAACTCTTTCTTGTGATATTTTGTCATCCCACTTAATTTTGTTTAAACATTGTTTGTTGAGCTATCAGGCTTGGTTTACAGTTGTTGAAATGAATGGGAGCGTTTATCGAGTAAACACCTAAACTAATTAGGGTCACTTTCACCCTCTGGAACAAAAATAAAATAGCATAGAAAAAAAACTAATTTGGCATTTTGCTTGTATTGTAAATCCATTGATGATTATGGTAATTAGATCATTTTAAGGGAATTGGAATGTGTTTTTCAGATTTTTAAAATAGTAATGTGTGCATGCTTCTATGTATAATTGAACTTTACCTTTTTACTCTCCCCTCAAAAGTGGGCAGTTGTTGTTCCATGGGGATACATTTTACTATAGGGGATTGATACTGTTCCAAGTTGACTTTAACTTGGTTAAGTCTCTCATAGTACACACTTGAAACACCGCTTTCTTGTTTGTAATAATATTCTCCTGGGCGATCCTTCAATTTGGCCACTGGGGTACATTGAACTCCTTCCATTAATTATTTTGAGCCAAATATTCTGGCAGTGTGTTTTAAGTTTTTGTTGTATCATTTCTTCATATATTTTTCTCTGCCAGGGCTTCCTGATAGCCCAATTTCAGTTTTCTAATTGGTGTTAAAAAGTTTAAGCTAACACTAATATACCCTTGTAGGATTGCTATTTTTGTTTGTTTGTTTGCACACTATGTTTTTGAAATATTGTACTAATACATTTTATGTTTATGATAAACTGAGATGATTTTGAAATCCAATCATATAATTATTTTTACATAAGACTTTAAAGTGGTCTTTAAAGAAGTAACATATTTTCCTCTATCCTGTCATACTTCCCAGTGGAACTTAAATAATACTTGCCAAGCTTCTTCTTTTTAAAATCTGTCTGTTCAAGACTATCTTCAAGTACTGAAATACCAACCAAAGTTAAGACAGAAATAATTTAGAAACCTCAGAATCATATTAAACAGGCTTAACTATCTCAAAGTAGCAAACAGATACATTGTTAATACTTCCCAATATGATGTCCTAAGAAAGGCAACAGTGCTCTTTGATGTAATGTGACTAGTCCAGAATTAGCATGGATCTGTTGTGCAATTTAAACTTATATTTTATTTAAGAGAACATATCCTCTACCTTTCCAGTACATCTCTAGCTTGTCTTTGTAAGTATACTTGCAGCTGGTTATCAGTGCTGGTCTGATCCAGAAGGATTAGCTGAAACAGGACATAAAGAAACATAGGTCCAAAACACATAGCAGAAATAATCCAGTTTGAGATCACTTAAACTGCCCTGGCTTAGTGCTAGGAAATCTTGGGAATTGTAGTTTATTGTAGCACCAAAGCTCTCTGACAGAGAAAGTTAAATGTTTCACAAAACTATATGATTCCCAGAATTCCCTAGAATTGAGCCAGGGCCGTTCAAGTGATCTCAAACTAGATTATTTCTACGGTGTGTTTTGGACCATAGTGATAGCTCATTTTAAAAAAAGGACAAACAGGAGAATGATTTTCCCCATAATTTTTTTGAAGAATGTTTTTGTTTCTGCAAAATTGAAAAAAAAAATGGATGAAGTAATATTTTCTTATAAAATAATGCAGAAAATGTTTATGACAGGTTCTTCAAATATTGTTACCTAGACTTTACTTTTTCAGAATTATTTATAACTACATTTAAGATTTGGTGCTGGAAAGGGATTTTCAGACATTTGTCAAGGAGTGCATTTTGTGATTCTGCCAAGCATATGCCTCATGTGCTATGGTGGCACAACCTTTTCATGACACTGCATCTTAACTCTCCCTGGCCTGCTTCAGATTGCTTCATCTTCTGTGGCATGTGAAAGAAATTGAGCTTCTTCCCAAATCCCAAGAAATAAACTGCTTTAGGAAAAGTTAGAGGAAAGTGTCTCAATCCAGGCAAACCTTCCCTTTTTGTCTACAGTCTATAAATATATAAAGAAGAATTTAGGAGCATAAACTACCGTGACAGAAAATGTATAATTTTTGTCAGTTTGATAAAAAAAAGTTCTGTATAAAATCAATGTTTAAGTGAGTTGGGTAGAGTTTTCCCCTGTTTTCTAAATTCTTTTTCTGAACATTGGTACTTGCTCTGTGAGCTTGAAATGAATTTCCTCATTTTAATATATTGATGATGATTTCTTAATTTTTAAACTTCAGCCATTTGTCTGCTTCTCATAAATTGGAAGAATATAAGAGATGCTAGATTTTGAGTTTCTTACTACTGTATTTATAAGAAAAACATAAAATATTTGAAAGTAAATTTAGTTAGTAAATGTATAATTTTTGTCTAAATAAGCAAAACATTTAAATTTAGTATAGTATATTGAAAATGATAAGTGTCTTAGCATATCAAGTTAAACATAATACTTTTTTATTTTTCTAAAGTAATGCAGTGACTTTAAATCTGTAAAGCATATTTTAAAAATATTATCTAATCATTCTCCCTCCAGTTTCCATATTTTCCTGCCAGCCTTAATGATTCAAAATGTCTAGAAATGTCATATTTCGAGTAGCTTATAAATACTCGCTTCCAAAATCCCTGGAATGAGTAAAAATGGGAGTCATTCATTTTCAACAAATAATCCTCATAGTAGTTCACTATCTGGCTGAAGTCTAAAGAGGAAAAGTTTCAAAAGCATGAGCAAAGTGTTGCTCCTGCTTTCTTAAATACAGACAACCCTTTGTATCCACAGATTCAAGCATCCACAGTTTGAAAATATTTTTAAAATACATAAATTCCAAAAAGCAACCTTGATTTTGTCATTTTATACAATGGACAGCATTTTACTACACCATTGTATTTAATGGACTTGAGCATCCACAGATTTTCCAAAGCCCAGTGGGTACCCTCTGTATAAGTCATTGTGTCTACAGTGCATCTGTATTGTCATTCCCTACCCTGGATGTTGTCTCATTTTAGAGGGAGACTCTCCCCTGGGCCTGGCACAAGACTTTAGACTGTCTTAGAACCATAGAATTATAGAGTTGGAAGGGACCACAAGGGCCATCCAGTCCAACCCCCTGCCATGCAGGAACTCCCAATCAAAGCATCCCCGACAGGCCATTCAGCCTCTGCTTAAAGACCTCCAAGGAAGAAGACTCCACTACTCTCCGAGGGAGAGTGATCCACTGACGAACTGCCCTCACTGTCAGGAAGTTCCTCCTAATGTTGAGGTGGAATCTCTTTTCTTGGAGCTTGCACCCATTGTTCCAGGTCCTAGTTTCTGGAGCAGCAGAAAACAAGTTTGTTCCCTCCTCAATGTGACAACCCTTTAAATATTTAAACAAGGCTATCATATCACCTCTTAACCTTCTATTCTCCAGGCTAAACATGCCCAGCTCCCTAAGTCATTCCTCATAGGGCTTGGTTTCCAGACCCTATACTTCTGTACTTCTATTGATGCAGCCTAAAATTGCATTGGCCTTTTTAGCTGCTGCATCACACTGTTGACTCATGTTCAACTTGTGGTCTACCTGGACTCCTAAATCCCTATCAGACGTCTCATTCAGCCAGGTGTCCCCCATCGTGTATCTGTGCTTTTCGTTTTTCCGCCCTAAGTGCAGTACCTTACATTTCTCTGTGTTGAATTTCATTTTGTTAGCTTTGGCCCAGCTTTCTAGTCTGTTCAAGTCATTTTGAATTTTGATCTTGTCTTCTGGGGTATTAGCTACTCCTCCTAATTTGGTGTCGTCTGCAAATTTGATAACTATGCTCCCAATACTGTCATCCAAGTCATTGATAAAGATGTTGAATAGCACTGGGCCCAGGACGGAGCCCTGTGGCACCCCACTGGTCACTTCTTTCCAGGTCTTGATGGAGGTCCTGGAGGAGGATTTTGCCCATCATGTGCAGCAAGGGGTAAATTAAATAAATTATTTGTCGTCGTCGTCGTCCCCCCCCCCCTTTTCCCCCCAGGAATTATTTTTAATTATTTAAAATTATTCTTAATTATTTTTAAGAAGAATTCCATTCTGATGGTGGCAAACATTGATGGTGGCAAACACTGTTAAATGTTAAAAAGTGTCTGCTGTAGTTGTAAAGTCACGGCAGGATTCCATAGCTGATTGGTGGTGTCTGGAGTTTGCTGAGCTTGAGGCATAGCAGCAGTCGGGGGGAAAGGCAGCTGATCAGGTAGCAGCTAGGATGGATGTTCTCTTGGCCCTCCAGGTCTGTCACCTGAATCTTGCAGCTCATGAGAAAGCTAACTCTTTACCTTATCCCAGTTCCTGTTTGTCATCACTATTGTTGGGGGGGGGGGGGGGGGAAGCCATTTGGAGACACCATCTTTACTTTACCTCAAGAAAATCTGGTAGAGGTTGGCCTGGCATTTTGTCTAGATGTAGGAAAATTAATTGTAAGTGCATGACAATTCTTGATCTCCATAACTAGATGAAGTGTCAGGCCTATGACACAAGAAAATAGGTGTCTTCTAGAAGGGCCTTTGTTAGAAACTCCCATTTCTACTTTACTGTCAAGTTAAATTATTTGTTGCTAAGCAATTATGTGGATTAACCACATATATTTGACACTTGCATGATAAACCATTCAAGATGTAATATATGACTTATTTGAAAATAGTGCACAGCAAGAAGTTTGAAAGTAACATTCTTGTAACAGTTGTCTGAAAGCTTGTGTATACAGTGTCTCTTGTTAACTTGTTCTCAGAAATTGTTCTTATACATTCATCCCAAGCTTGTTCTAGTATGGACACTATTTCTCTCCACCAGTATAGCCAAGAATGATTGCAACAGCTCAGCTTTCAGTGTTGAGGACAGAAGTTATATACATTATATATGGATTGTTTGCTGTCAGAAGTTTCTTTCATTGTATGGCTGCCTCATTAGCTTTGGGCTATAGCTTGTTTGTTCATGTAGTGATGTAAGATGAAAAAGGCAAAAATGGGAAGAGTGTAAAGTGTCTGAAGGTCTGGATTGGTGTTACAGTTCATTTTCTCATGGTTTCTAAGTGGTTTATGTTGTATGTAGACTCCTTACATTTGTATTACAGACAGTCTGCAGGTAGAAGTTTGACTTCACTGTTCTTACCAGCACTGAATGAGTATGCAGTGGTTGAAAAGTCTGGAAAAGAGGTGTAATTAAGTCAACTAACATGTACAATATTCTCAATGTGATTTGATCAGATAGTCACAGTATATTGACACTTACTTGGCAGAGTACAGGCAGAAGTAGAAATATCATTTTTAATTGCAATTACTAAATTCCATGCAAACACTCCTTTAAATTGTGCTTAAAGTGAATGGTAATAGCATGGTGGTTATTTATGCATAGTAGTTAGATTATTTGCAAGAAAAAATTGCCAATAATTTTTAATGATGAAAACATTTTTATAGATAAGATATTATATTCAGATCCCTTGCTGGTGATTTTTAGACTCCAGTCTGTCCATATTATGCTTTTGTCTATTGAATTGTTAGCATGCATGTTGAAGCTAATGCTAAAATACATGGTTGGAATGTTACACATAGAAAAGGTATTATTATTATTATTATTATTATTATTATTATTATTATTATTTTGTAGAACTAGCATCCAGTGATGCAAGATTTACTGATTACATGTAAGTGCAGGGAGCACTGACATTAGTGTGGTATCAAATAACAGACACCATAATTGACAAATAATGCCCCTCATAAATACTATCAGTCCCTTCAATTAATTTTTGTCTAAAGTTCAAGATATAAAATGATGGCCTGTCAACTGACAATGGATGACAAAAATTAATAAATTGTCTTCTAAATAGTATGGACACTTAAGAAAAATTGGGCAGCCAATTTAGCACAGCATGAACTAGGGAGGAACCTTTTGTACTGTTGCCGTGCCACTAATGTTGTCTGGGCCTTTATTAATGGTGCTTGGCTGCTACTGACAGTTTTGTTGCTACTGGCAACTTTCTTCATTAAAATTAAAGCCATCGTCAAATCCCATTAGCTACACTCTGGGTACCTTAGATGGATACGTACGTGTGTGTGTGTTTGTGTGCGTGTGTGTACATACTGTGTCTGTGTGCATAATAGATGCACACACATATAGCTATATTTAACTAATTTACTTTGTGTCAACAGTTGAAGGAGGTTAAAAAGTGGGAGCTTAATGTTTTTCATGGCCAGATCTGCCTTAAAATATATATATATATAAGTGTCAGTATTGAATTGGAATTGAAACAGGTTTGGATCAGCACAGCTCTTTAACCATTTGATCCCATATTGTAGCCTCATGTAGGATAATAAGAATGCTTGTTTTATATTGACATGCATTTTATAAAGGATAAAATTAATGATGTATATGAAGACTTCTTGATTATGCCTCTTTCTCTTGCCATTTTTTAAAAACAAACATCGGCCAGTATTAATTATGTTCTGCCTGTCTTTTACAGGAAACAATGACTGCTCTTAGGGACTGTTGTTCTTTCAGATGGAATATTGAAGGACAGTTGCAGTGACTACGTAGTTACAGACATAGCTGTCACTTTGATCAGATGCTGTGGGAAAGGCTCAAATAACTTCTGAATTGCAAAGCCTTTAGGCAAGAACATCTTAATTCTTGGGAACAGAACTGATTCCCCCCCCTTCCCCCATTTTGTATTTGTTTTCATTATCTCTCATCTCTTGTTTATCTTTATAATATAATGAAATGTCTTCATGCTTTAAAGAGTCTTAGGATTGAGGCTTATACCAGGAGAAAGTTGGGAATTAATAATAATAATAATAATAATAATAATAATAATAATAATAATAATATAGCAATGATGTAGGGAACTTTCTCCATGCACAGTTCTTTTTACTTACAATAGTATGCTAGGGTAGTAATGCAGTAGCAGTGTAGCATGACCCCATCACTCCATAAAGAACATAAAGTTATACTCCTGGTAATCGCTAGGAAACAGTTTATCTTCTCTGTGGTCATATAGCTATGATTAAATACGTTGGGTGCAGTGGGATCCTCTTCTGCATTTTGTTTCCAACATAAGCAGGTATTTTGGCTTTCCCAGGGACTCATGGGTAGTCATGAAACTGGATCTTTATGTATCTTCTATCTGCTCTGTTCTGTGCTTGAAGTTCTGATGTACTTTCTAACAGATAAGAGTGCTATTCTTGTGAACACTTAAATCTGTCAAAGTGAATAACTCTGAAACAATACAGATTTTTTTTAAAAAAAAGAACCCAACATATCTTACTTGCGAGGAAACAAGCATAGGATTTTGCTGTACACAGTTACTCACGGTGGTGATCTGTGGACCAGTGCCAGTCTGTGAGCTATTGGCTGCCAAGAAACAGCAAGTTTCCAGGAGAAAAAGAAACAGTTGTAGTCAGTGGACACAAATATGGTGCTGATCCCTGGAACATTGTGGGGAGGGACGCATCAGATAGCTTAAGAAGCACAGCTGTGGATGATCACCAAATACATAAATGTCAGCCTATAATTTTATTCTGTTACAATAATACCAGTTTTCTTGCAATGTTGTTCTTAGCAGGCTGACATAAATAAGCAGAGCTACATAAGAGAAGAGTGTCTGTAAACTACTTTGGCTGAGGGAGAATGAGCCAGAATTGTATCTTTTTTTCTGTGAAAGGGCTTTCAGTGTTGATAAAAGGCAGTCTTTTTGTTTTGTGTTTTTGTTGTAATGATGACATACTTGTTGCAATGATGGCATACTTGTTAAGGATTTTGTAAGAGATGCTACTAATGCTTGTGCTCCTATTGAGTCGCTGCTGGAAAAATAATTTTATTTAATTTTATCCTAAATTGTCTTAAAGAAGCAATTAAAAGTTGTTTGCTACCACTATATTGAGTAATAATAAACTCCATGAACGCCAGATTAAGAATCCAAAGAAAAACTATTTTGGGGAGTTTAAGCATGTATCTTAGCTATATTGATATTTTGTAATATATCCGCATGCATTTTAAAATTTAGTTTACTGTGTTATGGTTGGTAATAGTACTTATTATGAGTAAAGAGTAGCCTCTCTGAAGGTAATACTTCTGTCAACTAAACTGATTTCATTGGCCAGGTAAGGATGCTACCCACCCTGGGATAGCAATGAATTAAACCCATTTCTGTTATTTCTCTTAATTGTAATCTATCCTTAATCAGTGGATTTCTGCCTGCTGCAAATCATTACACTGTTTCTTTTGAACTATATGTGCTTCAGTCCTGTATGGATTTGGAAGAACATCATTCTTGATAGTTCTGTTTTTTAAAAAAAGGGTACATTGCAGCTGGTGGGTTTGGGTTGTGTTAACCATAGAGTAGCCTTCAGCAAGGAGAGTGACACAGAATCCATCTCCATTGTTCTTCTCATCTACGTTCCTTTGGAAGCTTGCTTCCCTATAAAATATTCTGTGAAGGCAAAGCCTTGGTCTTGCTGCCTTCATATTGTCTTTTCTTACTGTTCTCTGCTGACAGAACATTCAGTCCTGTAACTTGAACTCTGAATCTGACAGGTCAGAAATAGGAATTGATCTAAACTCTATGAGTTCATGGAGTCTTATAATAGCGGAACAATGAAAGTGATGTACGGTATCTCTTCAGTGTAAATTTCTAAAATCAGCATTTTATTTCTTCATTTAGAGTAGAGCTCTGTATGTGGGAGAAAGCAACTAACAACACTATTTCCAGGTAAAATCTGGATAGCAGAAGGATATGTTAGAATTGAAATTGATGTAATAAATTTAATAAAAAGTGTGTATAAAAAGTATCAAAAGTTTTGGCTTCATTCTTCCTTGGTGATGTGCATAGGAACTGAAAAGACAAATAGCATGCAGTAGTAATTATAAGATGCATCTACATTGTAGAAAAGTGCAGTTTGACATTACTTTAATTTGTCATAGCTCCAAACTATTGACTTCTAAGACTTGTAGTTTTGTGAGGCGCTAGCACACTTTGGCAGAGAATGCTAAAGACCTTGTAAAACTACAAATCCCTGGATTCCATGGGATGTAACTATAGGACTGAAAGTGGTATCAAACTGCATTATTTCTACAGTATACATGTACCCATAGAATTCTCATATATGTTTTATGGTTTTATCTGTATACAGTTTTGTTCCCATTTGCACAGATTCCAGCAGGCTCACTAACTCCATCTTCTGCATGTTGGATAAGCTACTAATAAAAGGGTATCTTAGTAATTAGAGGTGTAGGATGAACTCAGAAGGTTGAAAGAGTTATAACTCAGTAATTAAGACTACCTCCATACTACAGAGGTAATCTAGTTTGACACCACTTTAATTGTCATAGCTCAATTCTGGAATTCTGGAAATTGTAATTTGTTGTTGCACCAGAGTTCTCTGACAGAAAAGGCTAAATGTCTCACGAAACTACAAATCCAAGAATTCCATAGCACTGAGCCATGCCAGTGAAAGTGTTATCAAACTGGATTGTTTCTGCAGATGCAGCCTAAGACCCAAATCTTAAACCAGAAGTAATTGCTCTTAGAGTAGGGTCACAATCAGGGCTCAGCATGAGCTAGTAGCTACAAAGACCCACAATTGAGCAGATGGATTGCCATCTTCCCCAAAGTCTTTGGGCCCTGCTTCTCTTCCTCTGCCATTCATTTTCTCTCTCTGAGTTTATCAGCAATGAGAAGAGCAAGGGAAAGGAGAAACAGTCTTCATTCACCTTACCCTTTCTGTTGTGGTTGTGGTACAGAATAAGCCCACAAAGGAGAAGCCAAGCAAATGGAGAATGGTTAAGAATGTGAAGGAACTGTGAGGGAATGTGATAGGTACTGTGGGATCAGAGTCCATTTTATAATTTTTGTTCATTGTGTTATCTGCCAGCTAACTCTGAATCCAAGTAATTTTATTTTCAAATTTCAAATATTAATTCCAGTATAAATAAGAGTTGTACATAAGACTTAATGATTTTTTTGAAGAAGCAGAAAAGAGCCACTTCTCCTTTTCCTATGGAACTATTAATTACATTTAAATATTAAAACTCTATTAATTAAATTTGCGATAACTAGCTACTGAAAAGTGTTGGGATCTTAGCATGATGTAGCTACTAGAGAGAGTTTATCAGTGTGGTTATTGTGGCTGTTTTTTTTTATGGTTTAAGATAATGATAATATTGAAATAAACTCCAATAAATTGAGCTCATCCTTACTATATGAAGCCAATAACAGTTGGACCATAAAAAGAATGGCCAGAATCTTGTTGGAGACTTAAATCTTTGTAAGTGGACCTCTGACTATAGGAATTAGAATTGTGCACTTCCATAAAGTCTGTATCCAGTAAAGGACTGTTGTTATGTTACTACATATGGGCGCCAGGCCAAGTGGCAGGTGTACAATGGGACTGATGCGCATTGAGATTTGTGCATCAAGTTGCTAGCAAGGGGGTGCTGATGCACATGGGGACACTCTTGGCGATGTTCACAATTCACTGACAAGGTTTCTTTGTGCCTCTGCTATGTAGCTAAGTATACATAAAGTTAAATAATGTACACCATGCTAGAAGATTCTGGCCAGTATTATTTGTACTTTTACCTTTTCATTCTGGGTCCAACAAACATTTAATTGTGACTAACACACATGGTTAAAATGTGTTTCTGATATTCTGGGATGCTATCTAAAAGGCTGTGATTCTGTTTTGTAATTATAGTTTTAAAAAAGTTCCACTGAATTCCTGTCTAATCACAGATGATAAAAAACAAATAGCATAAAAACAAATCCTAATAGGATTGTATTATGGCTCTTTGAGACTGGAAGAGAGCACATAATAATTTGCCAGTGTGATTTTAAAAATAATAATCCAGAGTTTGCTCCCCTGAAGTACACTAGAGCAGTAGTGTGATAGACTCATTGATGGAATTGACACTTGTAAGGACTATACTCAAGGGAAATGAGTACATTCTCCTGATTACTCATATCCAGTGCAGTAGAATGTCGTCCTCCTGGAATTACAGTAGTTCACAGTTGCCAACTTTCTCTAAGGAAGAAAAGGTCATTATTCATTTGCATGTTAATGCATTTAAATGTATGCAAATTCAACATTTCATCATTGCCTAATATCAAGGGTGAGTTTAAAATTAAAATTAGGTGGGAGGCAGAAAAGCCAGGCAAGCTATCTTCATACTGGCCGTCTGGCAACCCCAGCACTTGTCCATGGTGACCCAAAGGTCACAAACTAGGATATATAAAATAAAATGCATACCCTGTTAATCATCCTGATATTTCTCCCTGCTGGCTCTCTTTTGTCTGTCAGTATTTGTCATCTAACTAGTATCCTAGTCAATCTAAGGTATTTTCCAATATTAATAAATAATTATTCCCAAGGTCTATTCTAGTAGTGCCACTGTCATCCTTTTTGTTATACTTACCTGGATCACCCCTGGTCTTTATATGGCTACCACAAGAGGCCAAGGTGAAGATAAGGCATCATAGGATAGATGTGCTGGGAAATTGCAGGTGTTAAGACCCACCTCTTAACATAATATGTAAGGAGTATGGATATTGCCCTATGACATTACTTATCCAATGTGGATATGGTACAGTATCCTATCATACCATGTTGGGGGTAGTTCCACTTTGACCAGTGACTTGGATTTGACTGCCTTCCAAGAGCAGAGTAGCAGATCTAAACCACAGATTTGTCTGTAGGTATACAAAAATAGATCCTATGCAACTAAAGCTGTTGTGCAGCTGGCATTTCATGGTAACCTGTGTATTGTAATGGTATGACATCCAGTTATTTTTGATTATATGCTGTAGGAAAGATTTAAGATTTGCATTTCATACATTATTTTATTGCACAATAATTATATGAAAACATTATGAAATATAAGCCATTTGTATGGACAGCGGTTAGGTAGAATAACTCTCCAGTTTTCCTAAGCTGTCATCCTTGGAATGCTAGTATGGTGCCTTTGTACTGTTGGATTCATAGATCTTCTTATTCAGTTATCTTTGCAGCATTTTATAAAGAATATTTTGGAAGGTAGTTGAATAATTGAAGAAATTTTTTGAGAATGAAAGCAAATAGCCTGCTAAGGGCTGGTTTCATGCATGTGTATTTGCCATGTTGACTTACATGTGTGAATTGCCTACCACCTGTTGCTAAAATAAAGACAAGGAATTGAATCCAGATATAATTGTAACTGGAACTAACTCATTAAATTAAGATTTTATTCAGCTGTTGCTAACAGCAATCCTATTGATTTTGCCATGTATGCTATTACTAAATCTGGATCAAACTGAGTCAAGGGGGAAAACCACGTATATGGGTGAGTCATAAGGTAATGAGAGACTGAGTAACATACCGGTACAATGGAATATTGTATCTATATCATTCAGTCTTACCCAACCTGATGCCCCACCATATTGTCTGTGAATAATGGGCACTGCAGTAAAACATATCTGGCCAGTACCAGCTAAAAAAAAAGGGTAATAGTACACTAATTCAAATACAGATATACTTTCCATAAATCTGACAAACTCCTTTTTACAAAGTCTTTTTATGTCCACTCAGCCCCCCTCCCTTTCCCCCTTATCCTCTGCCTAGCTGCATTACGAGGATGGTAGAAGACTCGAGAAACACAGACTTTCAATGTTAGGTTGCAACAGTTTGTAGTAAACAATGCAATAAACAAAACCTGAATGGGATTTTGTTCTAACAAATCTGACTGCAGCTGTGTGTTCCTGCCTACAGTAGGAATGGTAAACTACAGCTACCTACAAACAGCAAAACAGAAAGAAAAAGGGAGAGCAGACAAGCCTGGCTCATGAGATAACCCTAGCATGCTAAAAACAAACATACATAGATCTGGAAGTTTGAAATGCAAATCATGGGGAAAGTGGAGGCTGGTAAAAGAAAAAGTCATCCCTGGATTTATTTTGGATGAAGTTTTCAAAAGTTCAAAATCTTTTTGTTGACATAAGCAGAGCTTACCTGACTTGGTTTTTTTTTCATTTTATATGAGCACATTGTAAGTTTTTTGTCAGAATCTGCCATTAGATGTGTTTTGCTGTTGTATTAAATTGGTTATTATAGCTCTTCAGGTGTTTTAGAGATATATATGTTTCACAGTTTTATAATATGTATATATTGGAAATTGTTGGGAATGATGGGAGTACAGTGTTGAATCAAAGCATTATTGGTGGTTCAAAGAAGAAATAATTGCCTGGCTCAAGATTGCACAGTTGTCTGTGGGAGGATTTTCTCAGGGCAATCTCATAGGAAAAGAACAGGAGACACAGAAATGAAAGTGCATGTGGGGGCAAATAAGGTTGGGGTTCAGGTATGTTTTAATTTACAAACAAACAAATAATAATAATAATAATAATAATAATAATAATAATAATAATAATTTATATCCCGCCCCTCTGCAGAGCAATCGGGGCGGCTTACAACATTAAAATTACCATACATATATATTAATACAATTTAAATAGAACATAAAAATCCCAATTCCCACCCGTCCTTTAAGGGTTCTTATTCCAGGCCAGATGGTGCTGGGCCTAGTGTCTCTCCCCCAGATGACATTGGATGGAATGGAGGGAGGGCTCTTCTTCTTATTCCAGGCCCGATGGTGCTGGGCCTAGTGTCTCTCCCCCAGATGACATTGGATGGAATGGAGGGAGGGCTCTAGATAAAGCCTGCGAAACCATACGGTGGGGCATTGTTTATGCTTGTAATTGTGGATAATGGTAGTTGTTTCTGCAAACGTCTTACTGTGATCTTCTACAGTTGCTGAAATAAAAGTGTTACTGTTTGAATATAGAAGACTGATTTACTGCACTGTGGGAAATGAACAGTTCCTGACAGTTTTGAATTAAAAGTTTGCTGAAATATGTTGAAGTGGTCTTACTTTTTGTGGTGTAGGAACATTTCCCTTTTCTTTCCATGTTAGTTCTATCTCTGATACCATTTTTTTTTTTGTTGTTGTTAAACAGGGGGAGGCAACCTTTCCCCTTTAAGGGCCAAGGGACTTCAGCTCCCAGAATCCTAGGAGCTATTGGCCAACATGGGACTATTGGCCAACATGGCTGAGGCTTCTGGGAGCTGAAGTCCCTCGGCCCTTAAAGGGGAAAGGTTGCCTACCCCTGTTGTTAAAGAAGCAATGCCCAGAAGCATAACTAATTTTTTAACTGAGGTACACTTGCATGTTTCCTCTTCAAATAGAAACAAGAGGAAAAACTGATAGAATATAAACTGGTTGCCAGTTTGTGTTCATATAACATGGAAGGTCACCTATGTTCCACACCAAAATCTGTTGCATAGACTCCATGTGTATATTGCAGTGAAAGGTCAAATAAGGGATTTAGGTCTACCATTCTTCCAGTGACAGCCATCCAGCTCTGAGACAGTGACAAAGCTGGACTTAAGCATAGGTAAAGGTAAAGATGTTCCCCGTTGACAAGGTTGTCTATTTGTGTCCGACTATAGGGAGCGGTGCTCATTTCGGTTACTAAACCAAAGAGCCAGCGTTGTCTACGGACTACTCTGTGATCATGTGGCCAGCATGATTGCACAGAACACTGTTTACCTAAGCTCATATGGCATAAAATATGTCTCTGTGAAGGGCATGGCCCATAACAGCTGCAGTCTCTTAGCACTGTGGACCTTGAATTAACATAGAAAGCCCTTAACACAACCTGCTATACTGAAAGGTGTGAATCATCATCTGAGTTTGATGCCATTTTGAGAAGCTTTTAAAGTAGCTTTTAAAAAATAGAGTGTTGCACCTCAAGTCCCTAGCTGTATTGTTTTAGTTCCCTGAAGTATGGAGTATGTTGATACTCCATACTTCAGTTCCCTGAAGTATGGAGTATGTTAATTCAGGGTAATTAACCATTATGAAAATAAAGATTCTGTCACACAGGAGTACCTGACCGCAGTTTATACTGGAATAAGACAATTGGCCCACCTAGTGTAATGTTGTGTGCCTTAGGTAAAAACAGGATCTTCTGTTTGGGATGCCAGGAATTGAAACTGGCACCTGTGGCATAGTCTGCCACTGAGGACCTGAAAAGACAGGGCAGGGTGAAAAGAATGAAAGATAAAGGAAAACCAAAGTCAGAAGAAAATCAAGAAAGTATTTGTCAGCCTAAAAGTACGCGCACACATAAAAAAATGTATTCACTTTGCACAGATTTGAGGAACATATATATTATTTTTAACTTGGGACTCTCTCATTTCAAAAATCCAATATAGTTCAGGGTTTAAGGATTGCTCACAAAGCCCTTTTTGGTCCACGCCATGAAGTGTGAACCCTTTTTGTGCAATAATATGGGCCACATTTTTTAAAAAGTCTTCGTTTTCTCTCCATGTTCAGGTTTTGTTATTCAGTAGATGTTATATTAAATTGGATTTTGTGTCCATCATTATTAAAATGTGAAGTGTGTCGGTCACAAAACATACATTTCAGGGCAGTTAGCTGAATAATTCTTTTCTTTATTATCCCAAATTACTGTGGAGCTCTGGAGAGGTGAGCAGTTTAGCCAATTATTGCCATTTGAGCTGGATTTGTGGGTGATTAGCTCCTGGTCGAATTCAGTCCTGGTAAGGGCTTTGAAGCCTTCACTTGTGTGATTTTCACAGCAGTGAGGTAGGAATAGACGCAGCTAATGACAGGAAGGTCGCTTGGGTTATGTGACCTGTGGGGTGGTGGTGGTTAGGTTTAGCAAATAGGGCATCCACAATAACAAGTGTGTCACTAACCCTGCCGTGCATAATCGAAGTTTTATAGGATTGTTGGAGATGCTGACAGCTCAATTAAAGTGTAACCCTTTGTACCATACACCCCAGTAGAATGACAGAAATATTACCAACAAAAAAGGAGGGGGCCACAAGGGAACTGGTTAAGGATCCTATATTCCTTTTCACTACTCCATAGAAGGATCTACAGAGTCAGCTGCAAAAATCATCCATTTGTGAAATAGCTAGTCTGGGGGAAGGGTATCGTACCAAACATGATTTTTTTAAAAAAGCCTCTGTTAAATGGTGTTCCTGATGTTTCTATGGAAACAGTTTCAATCAGGATGGAAAGTTTAATTCTGTTTTTAAAGCACTGTGGAATTCTCCCCCTTCCAGCCCCCACCATGTCCTCCTACCCCTTCCACTTCATATACAGGGATGGAAAATGTGATGGAAGGCAATCAATTGCACGTTTTCCAGTGCAGAATTTGTGTATAGGTATAAATCTGTATTAATACAAGTCAGAGCCATAGCTCCAAGAACATGAAACGTACACACATGAAGCTTGGCATGTGTACTAATGACAATGACATTAAAAGGGATTATTTAATTTATTTTTAAAACACATAGATTTTAATTACTTTAAATGTTGTCATGCAGGAAGCCTGCATGTATTGGACACCTGCATTACCAGCTTATTTCATTAGGTGACTTTGGGCCTAAGCAGACTGCCAGAAATAGTGCACATTAAATTGAGGCACTGCCCTGGCTCAGTGCTAGGGAATCATGGGAACTGTAATTTATTGTGGCACCAGAGCTCTCTGACAGAGAAGGCTCAATGTCCCAGAAAACAGTTCCCATGATTCCCTAGCACTGAGCCAGGGCAGTGCCTCAATTTAATGTGCACTATTTCTGGCAGTCTGCTTATAGCTGATACATTTGGAAGCCAGAGGGGATCTTTGTAGGATTTCTTCAGTGTTCAGTAGACTTCCTCTGCATTGAAATGCACCAATGCTTAGTCAGTGGTTTACATGTAGATACTTATACTTTTTTTTTCAAATCAGAGATCAAACAGTGGCAAGTGCAAAAAGGATAGTACATCTTCTAGCAGTAGCATAGAGTCTTCATTGATAGCAGAGAGATATAAACATCAGAAAGTAGTAAACATCTGTAATGCAGGGTAAAAAACAAACAGTTTATTAGTCTGAGTGATGCACTTAAGTGCCTCTGTCAAATAATTTTAGAACATAGATTATGCAATAGTTTTAATAAATGTAATAACTTGAAATTAATAAATGTAATAACTTGAAATGTTCTTGTGTTAATCAGAGAAAATTGAGGGGAGTGGGGAGCTGGTAGATAATTTGTATTCAGTGCCTTGTCAATATCTGGTGTGAAGGAAAAGTCACATTGTACATGAACAAACCTCACCTGGAATGCTCTTTCCAGTTTCAGGAACTACAGATCAAGGATACTGACAAGCTGGAATGTGTTCAGGGAAGATGACCAAGATGATCAAAGGTCTAGAAACCAAGCCCTATAAGGAATGCTTTAGGGGGCTGAGGATGTTTCTTGGAGAAGACTGAGAGGTGACATGATAGCCATCTTTAAATATCTGAAGAGCTGTCGTGTAGAAGATGAAGCTAGCTTCTTTTATGCTTTCCAGAGACTAGGTTATAAACCAATACATTAATATTTTATTTATTAAAAAGAGAGAGATTCCACTTAAGTATCAGGAAGAACTTCTTAACTGTAAGAGCTGTTCAGCAGTGGAATAGACTGCCTTAAAGGGTAGTCAACTCTCATTCTTTGGACATTTTAAACAGAGATTCAATGTCCATCTCTCAGGAGTGCTTTAGTTGTCTATTCCTACATGGCACAAGATTGGACTAGATGGCCTTTGGTGAGGTTTGTGGGTATCTTACAAGGTTTTTACTAGCTTTTGTTTTCAGAGATGGTTTTTTGGTGGTGGAGAGGCATTCATGAAGAAAATAAACCAAGTTCCATTTCACTAGCAGAGTAGATATCTGCTGGCACAATGTTGGACTTAAGCCAATATTTGCAAATTAATGCAGAAACAGGATGGAACAACCTTTATGGGGGAAATCTAACAAACAGACTGAAGCAAACCTGATCTATCTTTAATGCCAATTGTGTCCTTTACTGGATAAACTAATATTGTTGTGTGCCTTCAAGTCATTTCCAACATATGGCTACCCTAAGGTGAATCTATAATGGGGTATTCTTGGCAGGTTTCTTGAGAGGCAGTTTGCTGTTGCCATCCTCTGAGGCTGAGAGAGTGTGACTTGCCTTAGGTTAGGCAGTGGGTTTCATTGCCAAGGGGAATCGACCCCTGGGTGTTGTCCTAGTCCAACACTCAAACCACTATGCCACACTGGCTTCATATACAAATACTAATACTTGGTCATTTCTACTCTTCTGACTCTGAGAACAGATAACCCTCATATTCTTTATTTGGATAATTTTAATGCTTTATATGTGCCATTGAAGCCATCCTAGAACTGAGATTATTCAGAATGCAGTTGCACAAGTTCTCACATGGGCCACCCACACAGATTATAGGACACTGATTTTCTGTTGGCTTTACTAATCACCATTTTGCTTCCAGATTTATTTAAAGCTGGCTGGCTATGACATTTAAATGCTAGTTGCTTTGGAACCTGACTTTCTCAGGACATCTCAGGAAATTGTATGAACCAGCCTGGGACCTTAATTCAATTTGAGCCTCCACCTGGGATCCTCAGTTTGCAGTTGTGCATGTGTGACCACTGAAAGAGTAAAAGGGTTTCTGTAGTTAAGCCTAGTTGCCAAAGAACAGTAGGCCATTTGATTTTCTTCCATAATTCTTTATTTTATCAAAAGCAGTGCATTTAATTTAGGAAGGCAAACTAAAGACTATGTAACCTGGAAGCTTTCATATGTGCAGAACCCTCCACCTCCATCTGTTCCTGCCCCCTGGCTAATACTAACACAATCTGTTGCTTTCCAGTGTAAGGGGAAAAAAAGACCACTAAACAAATTATCCATATATTTAGCTTTTGCACTGATAGTCTGTTAGCACTATTGAATCAGATAGTAATCCATACCAAGAAAAATAATTAGCAGTGTTTTAACATACATGGGAAATAGTAGTGTACATGTGTGTACTATATCAATTCTTGGCCCGCTGTTCACCACGTTTAATTGATCCCAAGTGGGATTCTCCTCATTAACTGCACACTTTTACCATTATAATCAGGATGCTGAACATGATAGTGGTCTATACCAAAAACTGGTGGCTTGAAGGCCAGTATCACAGAGTGATTGGCTCAGTTAGGAATTCAGACTTTAACAGCAAATGAATCAATAAATCTTTGTTGGTAAATAATTGCTATTGAATAGAGCTTTAATATAAATTTATGAGTAGCGTTTTATCACAGCTTGGGGCTGCAGTAAGCCACTTAGTGATGGATTTCAGATAATGCTTATATTCATTACGTTAACTTTGTAAGTTATTTAAAGCTTGTATGTTCAACATTGCTTTTTGCTTGCAGTGACCTCCAGGGATTAGATATAGAATATGCATTCTTAGTAAAAATGCTGGATAGCAACTGAACATGCCCTGCTTATGGCCACTAAAATATATATTTCAGAGCAGCTGACAAAATATGTTGAAATCATGAATAAAGAGCTTGACAATATACAGTAAGTCTGCATAGATTCAGAGTGTTAGATAAATATTTATTATGGTCACAGACCAGCATAATGATTCAGAGTGAATTTCTGTAGTAGGCAACCTCTGTAGTGAGCAAAAAGCTCTGCACATTTGTGATGCCAACACTGTAGAGATGGTACAACTGCATTTACAATGCTAAATTATTAAGCAGCTTCAGCTTCATTTTTTATATACCGCTTCATATCGCGCTATGGGATGTCTAAGCGGTTTACAACTGTGAGCTGATTGCCCCCCAACAATCTGGGTACTCATTTTAGCGACCTCGGAAGGATGCAGGCCTGAGTCGAGCCTCAGCCCTGGTTGGTATTGAACTTGCAACCTTGTGGTCTATGAGTGAGTGGCTGCAGTACAGGCATTTAACCACTGCGCCAATTAGTAATTGTTAAAGGATGATTCCCAAACTTTGGTCCTCCAGGTGCTTTGGACTTCAACTTCCAGAAGCGCCATTCAGCGTGCCAAAAAGCCAAGAATCCTGAGAGTTTTAAAATTTTCCTTACATTAGGAGTGAAGATCTTCTTGCTTGGAATTATGATTTATTTCAACTTCAGTGTACAATGGTCCCTCCGGATTCGTGGGGGATGCGTTCCGGGAGGCCCTGTGAATCTGAAATTTTGCAAATATTCAAGTCCCATTGTCCCCAATGATGTCATTGAGGACAATGGGACTTGACTATTTGTGAAATTTCTTCCCTTCCTCCCTACCTTACCAGCATCTCCCCCCCCCCCTTTACTTTAATTGCAGCCCAGACTTCCGGGGCTTGTAATCAGACCCAGCAGCCATCAGGACTTGCTTTCCCAGCAGCTCATGGGGCCCAGCGTGCGCACGACCAACCCCCCTCCACTGTAGCCAATGGGTGTGCAATACGTAAATTGGCTGTGGGGGAAGGATGTGCATGCCGGTGCTCCAAGCACTGCTGGGAAAGCAAGTCCAGATGGCTGCTGGGGCTGGTTACAAGCACCAGTGTCCCGGGCTCTGATTAAAGTTCCCAGTGCCAGGGTTAAGATCCTGGTAAGGGAGGGAGGGGGGAAGGAGGGAGCCACAGCCTTGGCCTCGTGAGTGCCAAAGCCGCAAATCCAGAGGGACCACTGTAGTGTAACTGGAAGCCAGTGTAGTATAGTGTTTCCAGTGTTAAACTACAACTCTGGAGACGAGGGTTCAAATCCCAGCTTGGCCATGTAAACCCACTGAGTGACCTTGGGCAAGTCACACTCCCTCACCCTCAGAGGATGAGAATGGCAAACGCCCTCTGAAGAAACTTCCCAACAAAGCCCCATGATAGGGTCGGAAAAGTCTTGAAGGCACACTACAACAAAATAGTTTAACTTTGTATTACGTGTACTTTTGCAGAAGGTTTTTATTCATAGCTTGACACAATAATTATTTGAAAAACAATTCCTGCCTATCTTTGCCTAGTATACGGAAAACACAGCTGAGGAGTAAGTGGCTAAGAAAATCTGAATGATGATGCCGAAGGATATCTACATAACTGCACTAGTATCCTGTGTCTTTGTTATCCAGCAAGTGATGTTGACCTTTTAGTGCTGTAGGTCATGAGTGGAAAATGTGAACCCCTGCAGCCCCCAAAGTGAGGGTGTTTTTTTGGCACTCAACTTCTCCCGACTCTCTAGACTCCCTTATTGACTTTAATAGTGAGGGTGAACTGCCACTCCTGAAAGCCTCCAGATTGCAGGACCTCTCCCCCCACACTCTTTAACATGAAAAATCACCCATTTTTCAAAACTAGTGCACAGTGCAGGTGATACATGTCATGTTGGCTAGTGGTCATAGATAGCTTTACTATTTCTGAAATTGTCCAGTCTCCCTTTGCAGTTGTATATGAAAAAGTACAAATTACAGAAATGTGTAAAAAAAACCACAACAACAATGCTTAGTCGAAGAAATTGCTTGGGAAACATTTTTATGGAGAAAAGTGTATACAAAAATGTATACATCTCAGAAAATATGCATGAAAACAAATACAGTTTTCAATACAATACAATTTTCATCTAGATTTTTTAAAAATGAAATTCACAAATGGATGTGAAAACTAGACAGAATGAACTTTGCATTAAAAAAATGAGAAATTATGTGCATTTAGACTTGTAGGATTCATTTATCTTTATGGGGGCACCACTGACTTTGCTGTGAGGATTAGAGTCAGTGATAAAATATGCCTTCTGTTAGCATTGTGTTCATAGATGATATTTTCCTCTTACTAGAAATTGCTATTGCTAGTAAGTGACAAATTTTAACGTGAGTGGTTCATATTATGTTAAAGGTTGTTTTGTGTGATTTAAAAAGAGTCATGCTAAAAGTATCTATTATATGAGGATATGAAGTTGCTGTCATACTAACCAGACTATTGTCATCTCTTCAACCAATGAAATAACAACAGAGACTAAACTAGATAATACTATGCCTTGTGTGTATTTGTTGTCAGTTAAACTAATCAGTATGATGGTTTATTTGAACAGATGTAAATATGAAACTTTATTTATTGTATTTAAAAAAGTATTAATAAATTGATCTTTTAAAGTTAATTTTATGACATGCATAAGAGTGACCTGCTTATACATTTGTGGAATGATCACCTTGGACACTATTTTAATTCCCAAGTTTTGAGAAAGCAAGAAAACAAGAGTTGAAATGTCTGAAAACATAACTCAGTGAAATAATGTTCCTCCCAGCAGTGTGTGATCATTATAATCATCAACTGGGCTTTAGTGGGGAGATGGTAACTTGGGATAAATAAAAATCCTTTCATAAACAGCTTAATAGTACTTAGGTGAAACATGGAAATCTCTCATACTCTTAATTTATAAAAAATGGATTAATGAATTTTATTTTGAAGTAAATTATTAGCATTATTTCTAAAAGATGGGATATTTCCCATAAGGATGAAAGGTATATTGTGGAGTTTTGAGCACAATGGCTAAGGATAGCATTTAGTTTCTTCTATATATTAAAAATATTTGTTTGTATGTTAAAACAGAAAATCTGTTTGGGATCAAACAAAGGACTTATAAGATGTGGTATTCTGTGGCTAAACAGATACATGCAGGAAACCTCCAAACAGGACATTAAGTGCAATAATGTTCTTTAGCAACTCATGTTGAGAAGCCTCTGAAACTGAAGGTTATATATAGTCCTGTTGAGTACTAGCCATTGATAGTTGTATCCTGAATGAATTTGTCTAAACCCATTTTAAAACTGTTGAGATTGGTGGTTATAATGAAAGTATTATATTTCTTTTTAATTTCTTCTGTGCCTGAATTCTAGTATTATGAGGCAGGGAGAAAATCTTTCCCTGTCCACTTGCTCCAGATCATGCATACTTTTTATAGACTCCTGTCTTGTTCCTTTTTTCTTGCTATTTTTCTAAACTAAAGATATGTCAGCTCAGGCAACATTCTATGCACATTTGTGGCAAATAAACTTGTTTTATAAAGTTTCTCAAGACTGTTGGATTTGCTGCAACAGATTAAAATACTAGTTGTCTGAATATTGCTTCATGCTATTCAGTCTTTCCATTCTAGCAGTGGCAACCACTGTTGTCCTCTTGTGGTATTAAGTGGAGAGACGCGACTTGAGATGTATATAATTCTTCCATAAATAGCTAGCACTTTAGCAAAACAGTGGAATATATTTTCTGTTAATTTGCTCTTATATTGCTCTTCCAGTTCTACTTTTGAAGACAGCATAAGAACTTTTGCATCATAGATTTGTTTGAAGGCAAATTTAATTATAAAAATACTGCTAATAGCTTTTTTTGTCCCAAATATATCCCCACTAGTAGTCCTCTTTTTTTAATTATTAACTTTAATTAAGAACTGATAGCTTATCTGTAATACAATATTTACCAATAAAAATACAGATTGTGATGTCCACTAGGTGATATGCCATTATGAGGATAGATGGTGAGTGCCAGCTCTTAATTTGCTGTTGGCATTGTCCTACCATCCTTTGTTATACACTTTCTGTCTTCCTCCTCCTCTTTGTCCTGGAAAACCTTGTAGTCTCATCAGGAAACTTAGCTTTCAGGACGACACTGTAAGGAAGCCTGACCCAGGGTTAAAGTCAAATAAGATCCAACCAGATTATAAGATATGATGTGATCAAAAACTTCAACGATATGAGTTTATCGTTGTGTTCTCTGGTCCCCCATAGTAAACTGTACAAACACATGCCTTTGTCATTATTTAGGCTGCTTACATTACAGAGCTTCCATTTTGTTCAGAATATGATGCAATTTCCTTCGGGACAAATCATGCACATAAGTCAAAATACAATTGGTCCAGGAATATTAACCCCAAATCATAGTGGACCCAAAGGAAATTCAGAACAAGGTTACATTTGGTACATTGCAGATTAACATCTTGAACATTACAGAAGTCCCACTTGGGAAACAGCTACTGTCTTGGAAAAATGTAGACACCTAGAATCTTGGTTCTGCAAAGATGTCACCTCAACGATCTAAATATTAATACATTTAACAATATTTAAATTTAAATTTAGAGATTAAATTGTTTATTGAGACCATGTGGAATTGTAGTTCCTAACCTAAATGACCAAATTGCTTCCCACCTTAAAAGTACTGTATAATATTTGAATTGTCAGAAAGAATTTGGGGGATCTCTCTAACACAGAATTACAGAATGACAAAGAAGCTACATTATGTTTCTTAAGATCTCTCTCTCTCTCTAATTAATATGATGGTGTATCACATGCCACAGTCCTCATTTTACTCTTATGCTCTATTAATCTTGTCCTCAAAGTTCTACTCGTCTGCCCAATGTACAGTTTATGGCAGGGACAAATTATTATCTAAACAACTCTCTTAGTTGACAAGTTGAAAAGGACCTTAACTTATAAACCTTTTGAGTGATGAGGAGAGTAAACTGTTTCATATTCATGCTTTGAGGGCAACAGGAGCATCTGACACACTTATCGTTATATTTATGCAAAGGCAACTTGTAGCAGCTTTGAGACTAGACTAACTGAAAGAAAGAAGCTGGTGGCATGAGCTTTCTTGAGTTGAGCCTATTTCTTCCAGTGTGTGTTACAATACTGGTGTGGAATGAACTGGTTTGTGAAGATCTGAACCAATAGGATCTCTTAAATTATTTATTTATTATTTCATTTCTATGCAGCCTTTCTGCCAGAAAGGGACCCAAGGCAGATCACAAGATAAAAACATTTTAGAAGCCTTAACAATAAAAAAATTAAAAACAATTAAAATCATCTAGATAAAACAGTATTAAAATTAACACAAAAACATACAAAAGTAAAAAATAACTAAAACACCCCATATAAAACCACCCTGTTATATTTATAGATTAAAAAGCCTGCCTAAATAAAAACTTGCAAGTGAAAAGCAAGCAGGGAGGGAGCCAGCCTAGCTTCTCATGAAAGGGTGTTCCATAGGGTGGGAGCAGCTATTGAGAAGGCCCTCTCGTGTCCTTGCCAACCGAGCCTGTGATGGTGGCGGGACCTAGAGAAAGCCTTCTTCTGAAGGACCTTGGGGCTGTAGCAGATTCGTATGGGGAGATTACACTCCTACAACTGACCCTAGTAAGCATTCTACTAGGAGTGGTGTTATGGATCTGCTGAAGTTTTCAAAGTGTTTCCAAAGGCAGCCCCATGCAGTATGGATTAATAATAATTAATGCAGTAATCCATGGATTACTGCATTACAGTAATCCAAATGGAATGTAACCAAGGCTTGTGTCACCATAGCCAGATCTGACAGCTCAAGGAACAGGAGTAGCTAGTGCACTAGTTTTAACTGTGCAAATGCAGTCCTGGCCACTGCTGAAACCTGGGCATCCAGTCTCAGAGTTGTGTCCAGGAGAACACCCAAGCTGCAAACCTGAGGTTTCAGAGGAGTGTAACCCCATCCAGCACAGGCAAAGTCCCTATTCCCTGATCTGCCCTTACAACTGACCAGGATCACCTCTGTCTTGTCTGGATTAAGTTTCAATTTGTTTTCCCTCATCCAGTCCATTACTGACAACAGACATTGGTTCAGTACAGAGACAGCTTCCTTGGAATTAGATGGGAAGGAGAGAGATTTGGGTGTCATCAGTGTACTGATGACATTGCACTCCAAAGCTCCAGATGATCTCTCCCAGTGGTTTGTAGATGTTAAATAAGGGGGGACAGAACAGAACCCTGTGGGACTCCACAGTGGGCAAGGAGTCTAACAGGAGTCTTCCAACACCATCTTCAGAGTTCTCCCTTCCAAGAATGACCAGAACCACTGAATAACAGTGCCCACAAGTCCCATTCCACAGAGATGGCTCAAAAGGATGCCATGGTCAATGGTATGGAAAGCTGCCAAGAGGTCCAGCAGAACCAACAGGGACACACTGCCCCTGTCCAGTGCCCTGTGTAGGTCATCCCCCAAGGCAACCAAAGTTGTCTCTGTCCCATAGCCAGGTCTGAAGCAAGATTGAAATGGATCTAGATAACCTCTTTCATCCAGATACTCCTGGAGCTGGGAGGCCACTACTCAATCCAGAATCTTGCCCAAGAATGGAATGATGGTAGAACATTGACTACCTTTTATCTGATTTACTATATGCTAGTGTCTAATAATTATAGCTGTGATCTTATGTGCTAATGTGTCAAATGTAATAGTTCAAAAATTGTCATGTAATCATAAAAAAATTGATGTTATTTTTAGATTGAAAAAGTTGTTGTTTTTCCATACTAGAGGTTCTGATAAACAATTGTAAAACCTTCTCTGGGAAACTCCTAGAACATAAACTCTCCAAAAATTGATTAGCATCTGTGAGAAATTGACTTTTACAAGACCAATTCCTATGCAATCACAACAACTGTGAAAAGGGTAAATTAGCTTTCAAAGAATGTGAATGTCAGATGTTGGAGTGTAAAATGGAATTCCTGTCAGTAGATTTCTTGTAGTTAGAAAAAATAATTCTCTTTCCTGATAGAGTGACTCTAACA
Source organism: Phrynosoma blainvillii (assembly GCA_026167975.1). NCBI lineage: Eukaryota > Metazoa > Chordata > Lepidosauria > Squamata > Phrynosomatidae > Phrynosoma > Phrynosoma blainvillii. The sequence continues at coordinate 221,555,398 of JANUYF010000001.1, read as the reverse complement.
TCAAGAAAAGAGCAAGTGAACTGACCATAATGGCATGTGAAATTAATATGTGAACTTACTGAATTTATCAAGCAAAAAAATTTTTGATTTCTGATGTTCCCTTAAATATCAAAAACATGTCATCAGTATAATGACAGTAAAAAATAAAATGAGAATAAAATAGATTAAAGATGGGTTAAAGATGACGTTATTTTTCCAAATGAGCCATGTATAGGTTTGCGATACTGGGGGCTGCAGGGTTCCCTATAGCTATTCCAGGTATTTGTAAATAAAAATCTTTATCAAAACCTGGGGGGGGGGGTTTCAAACAAAATGTCCAAAAGAAAATGGGATGGGGAAAACTTTCTTGTTGCGTAATTCTAACACTTGTTCAGTGAACAAGCTTCCTCATGGTGGATTGATGTGTGCAATGAGTTCACATCCCTTCATTATACCAAATACAGTGTTCAAGGATGCCTCTGTGATTGATAAATATGTAAATATTTGTTAATATTTGTTGTATAAATTCTTTTTTGTGGTCTCAGTGAATCATATAGTTGAGTTTATTTGCCCCTACACAGAGCATACATAGACAGGATTTTTAATGGTAGCTCCACCCACCCTATATATACCCAGGATTCCCACTTATTTCCCTCAGTTACTTTTCATCCGCATCATTAACAGCATCAAGGAACTGTCGTTTGCGTCTTGTATACTTTTGGTTTTGACTTTCAGCTCATTCTACAACTCTTCTTTAGGATTAACTGCTGATCTGTGAAGTTTTATTTGGTTTTGACTTTGGCTTCCATGACATTTCTTCATGTGTCTTTCTGATAGATTGTTCTCGATTGGAAATGGCTTCCCTACAGTGTCGTCCTGAACTTTTAAGAGATGTAGCGAACGTCCAGGCTGCAATGGGCACTCCCAATGTCTTTTATGTCTTGGAGTGGGCCATAGTGTGAGCAGTTGTGTTCACTGTAAAGCCTTTACCCCTGAACTGAGAAAAAATCAGGGATCTCGCCTGAAGGCCTTGCTATATGAACAGGCCTTGAAACCCTCCCATCTTCTGACAGTGTCTGTATTGGTATTGCCAAGACCTATGTTGGAAGCTAATTCTTCTCGAAAGGCCACTAAATGTCATGTCACTCTGTGAGCTGCATTTAGAAAAGCCCTTCGGATTCAACCCTCAATACCAAGTGGTCCGAATCCAAGAGGGGAGATAAGGCATTTTCTTTCAAAGCTGAAAAGTCAGATACTAAGGGTAGCATCAAGGCTACGCCTCATGTACTGAGGCCTGTTGATTCAGAGCATTCAAGCTCAAGAAGAGCTTTCCATCCCATCTATGGAGGAATGTTGATACTGAGTGGCTGGATGGCCATCTGTTGGGGATGCTTTGATTGGGAGTTCCTGCATGACAGGGGGTTGGACTGGATTCTGTTTCTAGGAGAATCACCCCATTATGTGTATGAGTATTCTGTTTCTAGGAGAATCACCCCATTATGTGTATTAAGGGCCATCAATACCGAACTCCCCACTTCAAGGAAAGAAAATCCTCCCTCCTTGGTATTTGCAGGTGATGTCCCACTATCTCCAGGACACTCATTGCCCATTAGGGATTCTCCTCCCCGCCATGGCTTGAAAACAAAAAGTATTCTTGTCATTCTCTTGTTAAAGAATCTAATCCTAAAGATATAGTGGTGACGGAAGTTTCAGCCACACCTGTGGTGACTTCAAAACCATACCTACTACGCACGGTCTATCTTCTCTTGGCGGGTCCCTCCCAGTGTTGCAGGTTGAGGAGCCACCTGCATCTGAAGGCTATATATTAGAATCCCCTCTGCGGAGAGAAATTACTCCTTCGAGATCTCCAGTACCCCAGGTGCTTCCCACTGCAGCTGCCATATCTTCCCCAGGCTTAGGTTACATGCTGGGTTTCAGTCTTCTCTACACTATATTCTGGACTCTTTTATGGCCTCTTCCTGTTCCAATCTTCTTCACCTCCATATCGTGGTTGGTTGCATTCCAGACGTGACACTAGAGAAGTTATGAGGATTCATAGTGATTCCAGGAACTCTTGATACCGTGTACCATACAGAAGACAGCTTTCCTACTATTCCCCGCCAGTAGTATATTATGAAGAGGATATGGGGCATCACTACACTTGCACTCCATGTTCATATGACATCCTGTACCAGCATGTGGTGTGTGAGCATTCCTTTCAGACACATGAATCTCCTGCTAAGTCTGTTATTTTATAGGCTGCTTCTGTCTCTTGCTCCCATCATCCTTCAGATTCGAGAGATGTCATCCCACTCACTGCCATTCACTATCAGATTTGAGAGACTCCTAACATCCTTAAGTTTGGCCTCCAGCTGTCCCACAAACGTCACTCCAAGAAATAGCAGCTCCACATCAAATTCAGTCACCCAGAACAGAGGAACCCTCTCCTACACCACCTCTGGTCTCACCGAGGCAACAATCCTTGCTCGATAGGACTTTGCCAATTTCGCCATCACTCCAGCACCATTTCCTGTCATCACTCTACTCAGGACAGGTTGAGGATGAAGAGTTTCCCAATGTTTGTTTCAAGAGATCTCCATTGAGATATGTTGTGGAACATGAATCTACATCAGCCATGGATGACATTATGAACAAGTCCTACACATGATAGTTCTGCATGTGTCCACGAAATGTGTGGCCATTGTTATTGCTTGGCTAAGGCAGAGATGAATAGTGGTTTTTCTCTATATTGATGACTGGTTGTTCATGGCAGACACCTCTGAAAGACTCAACTGCCATGTAGTCTACTCCCTCAACAATCTCCTAGCATCACTTGGCCTAGTGATCAACTGGGAGAAGTCAAATCTCACACCTTCTCAGAACCTAACGTTTGTCAGCGCGGTTTTGGATTTGAGGTCTGCAAGGGCATACCTACCAGCAGATTGGTTTTGGACACTTGTCTATACTGTACATCAGTATCAAAGGATTTAGCACCTCTCAGTGCATCTGATTCAAGTACTCTTAGGCCGCATGGCTTCCACAACTGTGGTCGCAACACTTGAAAGACTTCGAATGCAGGGGCTCCAATCATGGTTCCTAGGAGTATTCGATCCAGTCTTACACTCACCTTCCAAACGCTTCATGATGCCCTGATGTGTTCAGCACTCTCTCACTTGGCAGCACAGCCCTTCAAATGTCTGCACAGGAGTCCCATTCCTCACCCCACCCCACCCCACCCCACCCTCCACCAGATGCTTCACAGATCTGATGAGATGCACATTTGGACAGTCTGACAGCCAACAGGAAGTGGCTGACATGCGAGACCTCCTTCCCCATAAACACCCTCAAGATGATTGAGGTGGAGAAAGCTCTCAGAGCCTTCAAACCCTCTCTCCTAGGCAAGTCAGTTCAAGTCGTCATGGACAACACAATAACTATGTGTTATCTGAACAAACAAAGAGGAACGAGGTCGGTGTCACTTCTCAAAATTTCAGTTTGGATCTGTGAGTGGTGCATAGCGAGGCAGATCTCAATCCATGCGATTCATCTATCAGGTGAAGAGAACGTTATTGCAGATGGGCTCAGCCATTCTTCACATTCATCTCACAAACTGATGATTCAGCCACATGTCTTCTGAGAAGTGTTTCACTTATGGGGCACCCAGCAGTAGACCTCTTTGCCACACATGTCAACAAACAATGTCCCCAGTTCTGCTCCACAATTTGAGGGAAGGGCTCTCTGGATGACACTTTTATTTTTCAATGGACAGACAAAATGATGTATGCATTCCCTTCATTTCCTCTCATGCGAGTCGTGTCAAAGTTGAGAGACAACCACATCACCATTCTCATCACTCCATGATAGCCAAGATAACCATGGTTTGCACCCCACACTGTCTTGCTCAAGGATCTTGCATTTGGCTCCCCTTTCATCCTGATCTACTGACCATACATGACAGTGGGATTCAACGTCTTGACTTGCAGGCCCTCAATCTCATGGCTTGGAGGATTCACCATTGACTAACTTATCTTCTCCATTTTGACACATCATCACTGCTGCCCTCAAACCTTCTACCCAAAAGTCCTATGCATACAAGTGGAAGAAATTTCAAGAATGTATTTCTGTATCCTTCCTTTCTTCTTCATGGGCTCAGATTCAAGAACATAATGGACTTTTTCTTGTACTTGTCAGGGGCAGATCTGTCTTTTTCATCGTTGAAGTGCTGCCTCACTGCTATTTCTTTTGAATTGTAATTTAGTGGCTGTCCATCTTGGTTCCAGGGCCGTTGCATAGGTCTTTCCTGAAAGGCTACATGAATTTGCATCCTCCAGTGGCTGGGCTGGTCCCATTGTGGAGTTTGGACTTATGTTTCTGTCCAATCTTCCACAGAGACCATTTGAGCAAGCTTTGCATTCATTAGATGGCTGTAGGGCACTCACTTTCTATGTACTTTGGAGCTGAGAAAGTCAAATAGGTTGTTTGTTATTCAAATTCAAGGCTTGGCTTACCTGTTTCACCTCAATGCTTCTCGAAGTGGGTGGCCTCCACAATACATGTTGCATTTGAACTGGTCAAGAGAGAGCCATCTAATTGTTAGAGCTTACTATACCAGGCCGGTTTCAGCCTCTTCTGTTTCCTTGTTGAGGTGCCACTTGATGATGTATTTCATGCTGCAACATGGTCCCAACCTTTGACATTTATCTCCCATTATAGAATTAAGGCCCACTCTAGACCTAATGTAGCTTTTGGGAGAACGGTTTTGTTATCTACATTGAAGTGACCATTGGTCGTATTACCCTTTTTTGGGTGACAAATTTTTACCTTTTTGTCAGTTTAATAAAAATTACTGTTGCATCCTTACAGGTGTTTCTTCTCTGGCATGACACCTTTCTCCTACTATGGTAGATTGCTAATCACCCAGTTTTGTGTGATTCACAGAGACCATGAAGAAGACGAACATGTTGCTTACCTGTAAATGTAGTTCTTCTTTGTGGTCTCTGCAAATCACACAAATGGGTTATACCTGCACCTGCGCAACTAGCTCAGAAAATTCTAGAATCACTGGGCAAATCTTTGATTGCAACTTTTTGATGGTAGCTCCGCCCATCCCTATAAAGCCCCCTGGCATTCCTGCTCTTTCCTCAGTTCCTTTCATCTGCCACGTTAGCAGTAGCAAGGAAATTCGCTCAATAGAGTCTTTTATTTTCTCTGGAAAAACCTTGATTTATGGCTTTTGACTGATTTTTCTGGATTCGACTACTCTTTTGGACTGCGTTTTTAGTGGTTGTTTGCAAATCAATCAACCAACGGACTGTTTTTGACTTCGTTTTTGCTTCTGGCTTCAACTTGTATTGGGACATGGCATCTTTCAAGCATTGCAGTCAGTATAACACCAACATCCCTATCACTGACTGCCATGACCATTGTGTGCTTTGCCTAGGCCTTGTAAGGGCATGACTGCTCAGGCCCTGAAGAACCGAGATCTGAAGCTTAAGGCTGCGTTGTGGGAGCAGGCGTTGAGACCAGCCTCGGCACCTGCTCAAACCACCCCGAGTGAAAAACCTACCTCCAGTAAGGAAAGGGAGGACAGAGAGAGGTCCAAAGAGAGGTCTAAAGAAAACTCCTCTAAGGACAAGAAAACCTCTCATTCTGAGAAGGAACGAGGGGACGGCTCCGGGAAGAGGTCTTCGAAGAGAAAGCATCTCGAGTCAGGAGATGATAAATCAGCCCACAAAAGGGCTTGATCAGCTTCCCCGAGATTTGTACGGGAGAAGCAAGTGGAGTTAACTAAAACTCCTACACCGAGATTTTCATCTGAGCAAGTCCATACCACCCCTGTACAACCTCTGACTCTGATGGTACAGGTTGATTCGGAATCAGAGGGAGAGATTAGAGAGTCGATACCACCACCTCTGACTCCATATGGAACCAAGGACCCGGTCCCCAGCACTTCTCAGGCTCGAGAGTGCACACTTGGACTCGAGGCTGATCAGGCCGGCATGGAAGGCAGACAACTCTAGCAGGATCCTCTCCTGCAGCAATATCTGGACCTGTTCTTTAATACCGAGACAGGCCGTTACTATCTGCCTATCTGACCCGAACAGCTTCGACAGGACTGGCAACAGACCGTGGTCCAGCAACCTCAGGTTCTTACAACTTTCCCTCCTCCGGTTCCAGCTCAGCATGCCTCTCTGTTTGTGGACAGGCTGCTCCCACTCTCTCCTGTGGGGTCCCCTGCCTCCAGCCACTCCACCAATCGGTCCCGATCTCCCACCCCGGAGTCTGAAGCAGAGAGATCTTCCAGTCCATCTCCATTGGTCAGCCTAGCATTGATGTCTTCCACTGACAATGTCAGGTCCTTCACTGACCAGGTGGTGAGAATGACCAACGCTTTGGAAATTGAGATGGCTTGGACCGACAATGAGGCCTTGGATTCTATTGAGAAGAGAGTACATGGAAAGGTGCCGACTCCACTGGCAATTGCTTATTTGCCGTCGCTGGAGAAAATTGCCAAGCGGTCCTGGGACAGCTCTTGCTACCATCTCGTCCACCTCGAGAAAGATCAAGAACTTACATAGGATCTATCCGTCCTCGGGACCGTCTTGGCTCTTCAAGCACCCCAGGCAGAATTCGGCCATTGTTGAAGGCTCACAGTCCGCCTTCACTCCAAGGACCTCTGCCTCTCCTTCCAATAGAGAGGGAAAGAAACTGGACGTTGTGACCAAGAAAATTTACGCTGCAGCTGTCCTGGATCTCAAGGTAGCTCATTATGCTGCCTGCATGGGTGCTTACATCCAGACCTCATGGAGCGCCTGAAACTACTACTCCAGTCAGTGTCAGATGACAACGCCCTGGCGATGGCCATCTGGGGGAAGCCCATGCATTGGGGGGCCAGCAGATTATATCGGCATGACACTCAACCGACTATGCTGCTAAAATTCTGTCTGGTTCTATGGCTCTCCGCCATCATGCCTGGCTTCAGTCATCTGATCTCACCTTTCAGGCCAAAACCACTATCGAGGACATACTCTTTGATGACTCCGGACTCTTCAACGAGGAGATGGACAAGAAGTTAAACTTCAGGTACTGTATGAAGCATGGTATGTCCTCGCCCGCCTTCCAGTCTCTCAGACGCCGGTATGGAAGTCATAGACCATGGTACCAGCCCTACCACCAGTGGGCCTACCAACAACAAGACCAGCAGACCCAACCCCAAGGTCAGTCCTGTCAGCGCCGGGATTCGGCCTGTCCACAGCACCAAGAATTTTCACGAAGTGCATGGCTCTAGTCGCAGCCTATCTCCATCAGAAGGGGACCATGGTCTTCCCTTACTTAGACGTCTGGCTCTTCATGGCCCTGACCAGTCATCAACTACAACAGGATGTCCACTTCGCCCTTTCTCTTCTGGACTCTCTCAGGCTGGTGATCAACAGAGAGACGTCCAACTTGACCCTGTCCAGGTGGGTGAAGTTCATCGGAGCGATACTCGACTCCGAGGAGTTCAAGGCCTTCCTCCCACAGGACAGGTTTCAAGCTCTGTTTGCTGCCATCAGGAACTGTCTTCAGCACAGACGCATAAGAGCTCGCACTATCCAGGTAGCATTGGGACATCTGGCATCAACCACGTTTGTGACTCCATGGGCGAGACTTCAGCTCCGGCCCATACAGTCTTGGTTCCTGTCTGTATTCGATTCTGTGTGCGACCGACCCTCCAAATGGCTGAAGGTACCAAGGCCTGTAGCCAGATCGTTGTGCTGTTGGCTCAAACCAAGCAATGTCTGCACCGGCATGCCCTTCTTGAGTCCACAGCCAGAGGTCAACTTAACAACAGATGCATCCCTAGCGGGATGGAGGGGTGCACACGCAGGAAATGAGGGTCAAGGGTTGGTGGTCCTCAGTAGAGAGAGGTCTCCATATCAACACCCTCAAAATGTTGGCTGTGGAGATGGCCCTTCGGACATTCCAGACTGTGTTGTCAGGCAAGGTAGTGCTCCTCCTCATGGACAAACACCATGATGTTCTACCTGAACAAACAGGGAGGCACACGGTCTCAGACGCTCTTGTAGATCACAATCCGCATCTGCAACTGGTGCATTGACAACAACATACTCCTGCAGTCGGTGCACTTGCCTGGGGAGAACAGTGACCTAGCGGACAAGCTCAGCAGGTCATGAGCAGCATCTCCACCCAGAAACAGTCTCTGACCTCTTCTCCACCTGGTGCCACCCAGAGACCGACCTCTTCGCAACCAGAGAGAACACTCATTGTATAGAGTTCTGCTCTCAGATTCTAGCTCCAGAGTCGCAAGGAGATGCCTTCCAGTACAAGTGGTCCGGGAGGATGTTCTACGCTTCCCCCCCCCCCCCGCCCCGTTCCCACTCATTACAAAGGTCATTGCCAAGATGAGGATAGATGGGACGGATGCCATCCTCATCACTCCCTGATGGCCGAGGCAACCATGGTTTGCTCCCCTGCTCCATCTTCCTCAGGGATGCTACCGGTGCCTCGAGTTCCATCCCGACCTGCTCTCGATGCACAATGGATTCAACACCCGGACTTAGATTCTCTCCCACTGGTAGCCTGGAGATTCCATCCTTGACATCACTACTGGCCTCGGTACAGACTGTGATTCAGGCTGCACAGAAGCCCTCCACCAGGAAATCCTATGCTCTTAAGAGGAACAAGTTTCTGGACTTCCTGTCAGAGAAAGACTTGCCTCCATTCCGTGTTTTGGTATCGATAGTCCTGGAATTCTTAATGTCCTTGGCTGACTTGGGCCTATCTCTCAATTCTGTGAAGTGTTACCTTTCTGCCATCTGTTCACATTAACAGCTTGAAGGCAGACTATCCTTCTTTGTGGACCCCTTGGTAAAGAGATTTCTCAAGGGACTGAACAATTTTCATTTTCCATCATCGGTACTGACCTCCGCTTGGAGTTTGCACTTAGTGCTTTCCTGCCTACCCACCAAACCATTTGAGCCTTTGGCCACAACAGAGTTAAGATTGCTGACCTGGAAGAAAGCATTCTTAGTGGCCATCACCTCTGCCCTTTGTGCGGGCGAACTTTGTGCCTTGCGGATGGACCAACCATACCTCCGTTTCCACAAGGTCAAAGTGGTCCTCCGTACCGACATCACCTTTTTGCCTAAGGTGATGTCGGCTTTCCACATCAACCAGGACATCGTGCTACCCACCCTGGCCCCCAACCCGACTACTCATACCGAACATAGATTGCACACTTTAGACATTCGGGGAGCCTTGGCATTTTATTTGGAAAGGACCTCGGGTTTGAGGCGCTCTGAGAGACTATTTGTGTGCTAGTCAGAGACTATCCAAATGGGTGTCATCAACCATTCATCTTTGTTATGAACTGGCAGGCAAGGTCCCTCCGGGCTGGGTATGTGCACACTCGACTAGGGCAGTAGCTGCATTCTCTGCATTTTTGACTGGGGTGCCTTTGGAGGATGTCTGCAAGGCTGCTGTCTGGTCCCAGCCACTGACTTTTATTAAGCACTGTAGGCTGTACACAAGGGCCAGACAGGAAGCTCCTTTGGGAGGGCAGTGTTGCTTTCTGGTTTGCACTAAATAATTTGCACTGTTTTATTGCATACTTGAATTTAGTACAAATAAGACCAAATGCATTTGCAGTTTGAAGTTTGCAGTTATTGTTGTCAATAAATTTCATCCTGTTGGAAATTTACAGGATTGATGTCAGGACACTCCCTCCTCCACTGAACGAAGCTTGTCAGTCTGAATAACCCATTTGTGTGATTCGCAGAGACCACAAAGAAGAAGGACAGGTTGCTTACCTGTAACAGTATTTCTTCGAACGGTCATCTGCGAATTCACACAGATCCCGCCCAGCCTCCCCTCAGTCGTGTCCTGCTCATTGCTAAAAATTCCTGCTGTCACTGCTTAGCGGTGAACGTTTAGTAACGGAGGAAAGAGCGGGAATGCCAGGGGGCTTTATAGGGAGGGGCGGAGCTACCACCAAAAAGTTGCAATCGAAGATTTGCCCAGTGATACTAGAACTTTCCGAGCTAGCTGCGCAGGCGCAGATATAACCCATTCGCAGATGACCACTCGAAGAAATACTGTTACAGGTAAGCAACCTGTCCTTCTTTGAGTGGTCTATGAATTCACACAAACCTGCCCATCCTCCCCACTGGTGTGTCTTGCTTCCTGTGGTTCGTGAGATGCTGCTATGCAGTATCCGTAAGAACTGAGGGAAATATGCAGGAATCCTGTGTGTATATATAGAGTGGGCAGAGCTACTGCCAAAAATCTTGCCTAGCTATTCAAGAAGGTTCCAAGGATACTGTGTGCAGGCACAGATAAACCCAATTGTGTGAATTCACGGAAGACCACTTGGAGAACTATAGTTATAGGTAAACAACCTGTCCTTAACCTTTTATTATTAATAATATTAAATTTATTATTCTTAGATACTTCATCATATAATGTCAAGGAATAAAGTTTAGGGCAAAGCAATTTACCTGTATCTGCAAAAAATGAATAAATTGCTGTTGAATGCCTTTGAAGAGTTTAAAAAACTTACACAGCAAGTAAATTTCACTGTATTTCAAAAATTATGATCACAGACATGGCTAGTGTGAGCATTGAGTAGACATTTGTGAGGGCAATGAAAACAAGTTGTGGACTTGTAGAAGAGCCTTTCCTATTTCCATTATGGGCCAGCAGCTCAACAATATGTCTTTTATTATCCCAGTTAGTAGATCTCTGTAAAACATTTCCCAAAATGTTTCAGTAATATCAGAGCATCATGTGGAATTCTGCAAATCAAGTACAAAACATGACAACTAAGGCACTGAAAGGTTTATTGTCTGGCTCAGGTCTCACTCTTCATTTGAAAGGTTTCTGACAAGCTGATTTCACTGTTAGGGATGAAGGCATAAAGTGCAGTGACTCACTACAGTGTGGCATTTCTGTGATGGAAAGATGTGTCGACAAAATGTACAGTGATCCTCATTTGCAGAGAAAAGGCAAGGTTGTTTCCCTGTTCTCCATGAATAAGCCAATGCAGATAGGAGGAGACAGAGTGATTATTAATCCCAACCAGCTGTTTCACTGCATTATTTGTGTGATTAAAAGCAAAGTGGAATTACAGTTGTATTGCCTGTGAACTAGCACTGAGACTGACATTACTTTTTGGTGACATATCATTAAGGAAAGGGTACAAGGCATCCTTAATCCCTATGCCGGAAACATATTGAGTCAGTTTATATGCATTTTCCCATGACCCTCAATACAATTGATGGGGGTTATCTATTTTACCATGTTATGTGGTCTCAGTCTGAAACATTTAAAAACATATGTCAGTTCTGTATCCAATAGGTTTTAAAAGATCACAACAAACAAGAGATTACTGTAGTATTTGATGGGTACCACACAGTCACTGTAAAGGAGGATGAGCGCTTGTGGTGCATATTGAGTGACATCCCGGTTTTGCTTCCTGTCGAAAAGAACAAAGTGAACCTCATTTTACACAGACACAAAACTTGCATACTATCTCACTGATGATGAAAAGGTGATTGTTTCCTTGGTCATACAGTCTGCTAAAGAGATGAGGAGGCTGTTGAGCAAAAGACCAATCTTCTATTGGTTATTATTTCATTGGACACCATGGACCTTTCCTTTCTAGAGGGTAGCTTTATGTTTGGGTACATAATTTTCTCTTTCACCATACCCATGACAAGTTGTGTTACAGCTTCAGCAAAATAAGCCTGCAAATAGTCTCATAGAAATGTTGATATTCATAGGCATGTAAATACCAGATGAAGTGGCTGAACATTTATTTATTTATTTGTTGGTTGGTTGGTTGGTTGGTTGTTTTATATGGGTCAGGAGCAGGGAAATTTCTAGATCAAAAGAGGTGCTACCTATGGAAAACAAGTATACACAGTGAACCACACTACATGTTAAAATTAACCTCACAAGGCATCTACTAGTATCCACTGCTGAATGGTATCATAGTTTCACAGTCGTATATCAGTTCCAGTTCTGGTGTGTTAAGCTGCTGGGTATGGAATGAGGAAGAAAATTGATTTGTAGTAGACTGAAACCTTGTTACTTGTTGTTGTTACTATTTTATTTATATCCCATCTTCCTCCTGGTACAGAAACTCAAGACAGCTGTATTATCCTGTATGGTTTTAATCACTTCTTTAATATTTTTTTTCAAATAAAGAAATCTTATATTCAGCCATTGTTGGATTGATTGTATTAGATTATATCTATTTAGTGAACAAGAAATTTTGTAGAGCTCATAACTGAATATTTGACACTGAAAACCTGTATTTCTGTTTGCATACAGTGATTGCTCTTGTAAAGCAGGAATGTTTGGAAGTTTCAGTGTGTTAGGATGAAGCTACTATTATTTCTTCAGAACCAAACTCCAATGTGTATAGCTAATTTTGTTTTTTAAAAAGGTACTTAATATACTAAACAAATGGAGACATGAAGGCAAAGACTCAGCTTTTGTGGAGCACCAATTAGTCTAGGTATCAGAAAAGGGCATCTTTGTTGCCAGTTGAGAAAGCAAATATTTTCTATTTTTGTATAGTAAGTCACCAGAACTGTAGCAGAGAATGCCAATAAATCTTTCTTTATCTGATTTTTATAAACTGGACAACTCAAGTATGGGGTCCATTTTAAAATTTTATCTGTCTTTTTTCTTTTGAAATCTCCTAATTCTTAACTGAAACATTATATCAGAGGTAGGCAACCTAAGGCCCGGGGCCGCTGCCACCGCTGCCCCCTGCTGCCCGCCATGATGATATTGATTATTGTTGTTATTACTTGTTCTTGGGGTTTTCTTGGCAAAATCTCCACAAGGGTTTTGCCATGGCTTTTCTGGGGCTGAGAGAGTGTGCATGCATATATTTTATTTATTTATTTATTTATTTATTTATTTATTTATTTTTGGTGCTTCAGCGCCCCCAATTGTCTGAGGGACAGCAACCCGGCCCCCGGCTCAAAAAGGTTGCCTACCCCTGCATTATATGCACCTTAAAAGAGCAAAATAGCTGCATTGATACTGTGATAAGAGTTTTTGCTACTTCTGCACACTAGTATATTTCAGGATGGGGGGAATGAAGTAGCCATATTATATTATTTTGTACTGCAATACAGGTTGTAAAATTGTATTTTATAAAGCATTCTTTCTCTTAAGTATGAGTTTCACTTATTGACTGTTTTTCTTCTCAACAGGGTATGTTATTAAAGAGAAGTGGAAAGTCGTTAAATAAAGAGTGGAAGAAGAAATACGTTACTCTTTGTGATAATGGTGTACTAACCTATCATCCAAGTTTACATGTAAGTATACATGTATTTCATAGTTATCAGATGATAGTACAAGTACTGTATAACCAAACCTATTCAACAGATGAATAATAATCCTATACATAAGAAAAATGAATGCCTAATGAAGGAACATTCTTTGAAATATGTTTCTTTATCAAACTTATTTTGAGCATACAATTGAAAACAGTCATAGAATGTACAGTGTAGAAATTATTATTATTATTATTATTATTATTATTATTATTAGCTTTATTTATTAAGCGCCGTAGATGTACACGGCGCTGTACAAAACCAAATAAAAAAATTGAGAATATTTAAAAAGCCTGCCTGTGGCATACAATCTAAAAATAAAACAACAAATTAAAACATCATAAAAAACATAGAAATTGGAGAAAGATAGTAAGTGCTACTTTACAGAATGAAATTCGATGGAAAGACCACACTACCTACCTCCTTCCCACCATATCTCTAAAGTATAAGTACATACCTTGGAGTTCTTTTAGAAATGATACTTGCTTTACTTTTCTTAGATTGAGGAAAGAGTGTGCAAAAAAGTAACTGTACAATTGATACCATAAATGTCATTTTTACTTTAGATATACATGCTTAATAACACGTCACTCCTCCCTCCTTTGAAAATATTAAGAATTTATCTATAGAATTAATCTGATTTTAGAATCCTTTCCACAAAACAAAACCCCAAAGCATTTTCTCCTTCCTTGTGTTAACTGTCAGTAGAGTTTTGATAACAAGAAGAGATGGCAGACATATTATGATAGTCTGTTGTCACAGTTCTCTTACAGGCCAGCAGCTCTTTCCTCCACCCCCTGGTATCTATAGGCCAAGAGTTTTTAAAAATGCTAACTCTTGTGGGCCCCTTGGGAGGGCTACAAATTATGAGGACTCCCTATTCACAAAATTGTTGCAAGTGGTGTTGGTTATACATGGGTGGCTGAGGTAGGGCCACACATATCATTAAACATTATTTAATCCCATGAGATCTGTTTAGTGAATGTGTTCCCCCAGACCTCAAAGTATTTTCTCCTTCCTTTTTCTGTTTCATGACCCTCATGCCTGCAAAAATATTTTGACACACTCCAGTCATTCTTTTCCCCATCTCTTTTCAGATTTAACTTCCTCCCTATTCTCCACCAAACTGCTAGGGTTTCTTTTCAGTTTTACTCTCTGCTCCATCACTTCCTCCTTTTGTAACAGTTTTGCTCTCTTATTCTTGTTTCTCTATTACTAGTTTGTAATTGTTATTGTTATTAAATAATCTTTTTTTTCTAACTGCCATCAATGCTACCTCTGGCCTTCCCTTTACAGTTCCCATGCTTTACTTCTTCAATGAACAGTTGCTTGTTGAAGAAAATCAAGAGGAAATAGGAGAGGGATTGATTGAGCACTAAAGTGTATGTGCTTCCTATTTTTGTAAATATAAGTGCTAAGATCGTTATGCACTTATTAAGATTGTGACTGAAGTGCAGTGCCAGCCTTATTTAGTCGGAAGAAAGTCTCACTGTTTTCAGTAGGGCTTTTATACATTGAAATATGCATGTGGAATTGCAGTCAAAATTTACTTTGAATAGAATTACTCACTTCAAATTATGTTCACCTTTATTTACTGCATGGAAATAGACTGACTGGAGAGCAAGTGAGGAATAGCAGTTGCCTCGTGCTTAATGCCCAGGCTGCACTTTTCAGACCATATGAAGGAGAAAAAGGTGGGCTTTCAGAAGATATTCCCCCTCCCCATGAACACAGCATGCAACAGCATGTCATGCCTAACTTCAGTTTCTCTGTGGAAGGATTAAAGGGATGTTGACAAAAAACTCCTCACTCCCCATCCATCCAACTCTTTCCCTTAACCCTTGGATTAGACATAGTGATTAACCATGGTTGTTGGCACAGCTGTGCTCTTTGCAACTGGATTTCCTCTCTTTCCTTTCCCCACAACCCACCCTTGTCTCGGGTCCATTTTTGTGCTGAAGAAGAGGTGCAGAAAAAGAACTGCATGAGGACAGAGTACCAAAGAACAGCAGCAGCAATCTGTAATGGTTGGAAGGATATTTTTAGTTTCATTTAGGTTAAATATAGAACCTTACATTTGACTTTTACTAATTATGAAGTGAAGAAAATGCTGAGTGTTGCACTGTAAATCAGTTGGATAACTACGGTATGTTCAATTTAGGGAAGAACATAGAGTATAATTCGACATATTCACATAGCTAAGTCAATATAGGAACTCTTACTTACTGCAAGTAGGAAGAGAATACTCAACTTCTCACTTGCAAAAGCACAATCAAGTATGTCCTGCTTTCTGATTGTTGCTGTTCCTGGCTGCAACATGCACACAGTCATAACCTCAGAGGGAGCATATATAGATACATGCCATAATGACCAGTGTCTCATTTCCTTCTCTCTGCACACACATGTGGGGCTATTACCATAGGAATCCATCCAAACAAGAAAGATGCAGAAGGAGCCCTGGTGGTGCAGTGGTTAATGCCTGTACTGCAGCCACTCACTCATAGACCACAACGTTGCGAGTTCAATACTAGCCAGGGCTCAGGCTAGACTCAGGCCTGCATCCTTCTGAGGTCGCTAAAATGAGTACCCAGCTGTTGGGGGGCAATGAGCTTACAGTTGTAAACCGCGTAGACATCCCATAGCGTGATATGAAGCGGTATATAAATGAAGCTGCTTTGCTTTGCTTTGCTTTGTACAGCTGTTGACCAACACAAATTATGTTTTTGGGTGGCAGTAATGGGGAGGGTAGAACAAGGAAAGACAGAGTCCATGGCCCACACTCGGAGAAATGTTGGCTAAGGATCTTTCTAAGCAGCCTTATTTCTTTGTTATTTTGTTTGTTTATTGCCAAAATGTTAAGACAGGCATTCTACTTTGTTTTAATTTGTTGAAATGATGTGCACTTTATTGACCTCAATCTGCCAAAGTGTGGGGGTCATGTAAAAGAAAAAGGAAAGAGAAAATACTTTTAGAGGCATGGGTTAAGATATAATTAAATGCTTTTCATAATGAATTTGCTCAGGTGAGGAACTTTATTTGTTTGTCTAATATGTTTCTTAGTTGCTCTTCCAGTGTGGTTCTCTTAAGGTGGTTTGATAAACATGTGAATAAGAGTAATCTGGTAGACATCATTTACTTGGATTTCCAGAAGTTTTTTTAAAAAAAAAACAAAAAGTGCTCTTTTTATCATTTTAAATTTATCTTACTCCTTTCTCCCATATGGTCTACAAAGCTTATAATATGATTCATTGCCTGGGAATGGCAAGAGTCCAACATGTATGTTAACTGGCATGTTGAGAAAAGCCATCCTGAAACATAGGATCTCATCTTACAACCTCTTCAGTTAAGTCTGACACTTATCTGTATGTTTTTTCCTTCCACCTCCACCAACATGTACAATCAGTGCATGGTACAGTATCTGCGGGGCTTCCATTCCAGACCCCCTCCCTCATGGATGGCAAGCTCCACAGGACCTCAAGCGCCATCCTCCTTAATGGTGAACCAGTGTGCTCATGACTGTGTTGGTGCAGCCGCATGCACATGCCATCTTTGAGGAGAACAGGGCGGGGCTCTTCACAGATGCTCCAATCAATGGATGGCAAGTCTATAGATAAGAAGAGCCAACTGTACACTTTATTCATTCTTTAAATACCTTATTTTTTAAAGAACTTAAGTTATTTCAGTTAGGGTACACTGATCTACCACAAGTGCTGCAATAATCTGAAATTCTTAATAGTCTCTGAGGTGCTTTAGGCATAACGAAATCACTGCATGTTTTAGCCTCCTCAATCACGAGGAGAAAAGTTCAGTGTTAAATCGTATGTTTTGTGTACAAGAGCCACGAACCTCAGATTCAGTCTGCAGCATCATACGTTTAGATGATCACATAACTAACAACCCCACTATCCTTTGTACCTGTCTTCGCTCACTGTTATTATTAAAAGGGGCTGGAGAAGGAGGAGGAAGGGGATAAAAACATAATAAGAGTGGCAAAGGAGAAGGGAAGACTGAAGGAAACTGTGATGTAAGGAAATATTTTCACTTAATTATTCAATTGCATAGCACTGCATGAACAATATAAGCTTTAAAAGATATTCATAGTATCTCAACCCATATAATATTATACAAGCTTGAATATTATACAGTAATATACAGTAGAAACCAGTTCATAATGTAATCAGTAAAGAAGGAGAAGTTACTGAAGAGAGTCACAATAAACCCCTTAGCTCTCTGAAAGACTCCAACATGTTACTTCTGTGTGTGGGAGGGGATTTGCCTTTCATGCCTAAAAGAGCTGACATTCTGATAGGACCCTGGCTGCTTGGAGATCTTGGTCTCCAAAAAACCCAGTTCTCCCAACCTCACTTCCATTCCATTCCAAGACTTACTTTTCCCCCCTTCTTTTCCATTCTTGATTGTTCTTCCTTTTGTTGCTCTGACCCGAGCTCTAGAAGGTCCTTTCTCTTTTGAGCCTGCCTAATATTAGACCAAAAGTGGTACATATCCTCCAGTCCTAATAACCAGAAAAGACAGCCAACTTTTATATTTTACTAAATTTGACAGAAGGGAAAAACAGTCAATCTAACACATTGTAATGAATCCTAACAACCTAATTCACTAAATTATTGTGTTGGCATCAGCGTTAATTGTGGGATTTTACCTACTCAAGTTATGTAGTTAAAACTTACTAGGAAAATCTTGAGAGAACAATCAAAGAATGCAAAAGAAGGGGGAAAATTAAATTAACTCATCAAATTATTAATTTACTAACTAATACAAATTTTGGGCAAAAGTATGTGAAGAGATTCCCTCCCCCCATCTTTCTCAAAATACTAGAATCTAGGATCCTCCATTTATGAAGACTTCATAAAGTTCACAATTAAATAGTAGAATTCACTACAACAAGATGTAGTTGTGGTGACCAACATATATGATTTTAAAAGGGGACTGAATAAATTTGTGAAGGATGGAGCTATCAATGGCTAATAGTCAGGATGGATATACTGTATACTCAGTCCAAGTGGCAGATGCTCCTTTTGAGGGCTCCTGATCATGGGAGGTTTTCTAGGCCTTCCCCCAGTGTGCAAGTGGAGTGCCATTGCCAGGGTCTAATTTTTATCAAAATTTAGGAGGATTCAGAAGTTCAGTTATGTGTAATGCAGATTTTAAATTATAAACAAGCACGAATGAAGAAAAAAGTGGAGAAGATATAGACATCTTATATATTTTGTGCATTTCTATTATTTATTTATTTATTTGTGATAAAATATTTATAAGTAAATAAATTATATTTATCATTTAATTTGTAAATTATTTATTTTATAAATAAACAAACAAATATCAATAAAAATCAAACGATCTATGACAATAAAAATAACATAATTCAAAAACAGGAGGGAATAAAAAGACATTGGATGCAATACACAGAAGAGTTATACAAAAGAGATGTCAGAATGAAGGACACATGGAATAAAGAGCCATATGAACATGAACTCAAAATTCTAAAAAGGGAGGTAGAAACTACAATAAGAGAAATAGTGAAAAACAAATCACCAGGAACAGATATTCCAGTTGAACTGCTGCAATCCACACTGGCAGAGTCATCTCTAGTGCTAATCGACATATGTCAACAGATATGGAAAACAAAATGATGGCCGACAGATTGGAAACAATCAAAATACATCCCCATCCACAAAAAGGGAGACACAAGAAACTGCAGCAACTATAGTACCCTAGCACTGATCTTCCATACAAGCAAGATCATTCTCAAAATTCTGCAATATAGACTACAACTATACATGGAGAGAGAAATCCTAGAAGTTTAAGCAGGGTTCAGCAAAGGAAGAGGCACTAGGGACCACATTGCAAACATATGATGGCTAATGGAGCGCACCAGAGTATTCCAAAAGAAAATCAGCATGTGCTTTATAGACTATAGCAAAGCCTTTGGCTTCATAGATCAGGGGTTGGCAACCTATGGCCTGTGGGCCGGGGCCGGCCCCCTGAGGCCTTTGGACCGCCCCCCGCTGACCCCGCCGCACGTGCGTCACGGCCACCATTTTGTTTTCCAAAATGGCAGCCGCGACTCTGCGCATGCACAGTACTCCTGCGCATGCGTGAATGAGCCATGGCTGCCATTTTGGAAAGCAAAATGGCGGCTGCAACTCGTTTGCGAGTACGCTGAGTACTGTGCATGCACAAAATGTTGTTTTCCAAAATGGTGGCTGCGACTTGCTCGCGCATGCGCAGTACTCCGGAAGTACTGCGCATGCGTGAGCAAGCGTGCATGTGCCGCCATTCCCCACCACCACCACCATTGGCCCACGGAAGACCAGGGGATCCCGGACCGGCTCCAGGTAATGGGAATTTGCCAACCCTTGGCATAGATCATGAAAGGCTATAGAATTCCCTTAAAGACATGGGAGTGCCAACACATCTGATAGTCCTGTTGAAGAACAACTCAGGACAAGAGGCTACTGTCAGAACAGAATACGGAGAAACAGAATGGTTCCCAATTGGCAAAGGGGTCAGATAAGGCTGCATCCTTTCACCCTATCTGCTCAACCAGTATGCAGAACACATTCTAAGAAAAGCAGAGTGAAAATAGGAGGAAGGAATATCAACAATCTAGGATATGCAGATGACACCATAGTACTAGCAAAAAACCTCACAGATCTGGAATTCCTACTAAGGAAGATCAAAGAAGAAAGTGCAAAGGCAGGCTTACTGTTGAACATAAAGAAAACAAAAACAATGACCATGGAGGACCTTCACAAGTTCAACCTAGATAATGAAGAAATAGAAATAGTAAAAGAATTCTCATACCCGGGATCAAACATTGATAGAAATGGGGATTGCAGTCAGGAAATCAGAAGAAGACTAAGAATGGGGAAGGTGGCTATGAAAGAACTAGGAAAGATTCTAAAATGCAAAGATATACAACTCAGAACAAGAGTTAGAATCATACAAACCATTATGTTCCCTATTACCATGTATGGATGTGAGAGGTGGACAGCTAAGAAAGATGATAGGAAGAAAATCAATTCATTTGAGATGTAGTGCTGGAGAAGAGTGCTGAGGATCCCATGGACAGCCAAAAGGACAAACAAATGGGTTCTAGAGCAGATCAAGCCAGAAATCTCCCTGGAAGCCAAGATGGCCAAACTGAGACTGCCATACTTCGGACAAATCATGAGAAGGAAGGACTCATTGGAAAAGACAATGCTGGTGAAGGGAAGAAGGAAGAGAGGAAGGCCACATGCCAGATGCATGGACTCAATTGAGGAGGTCACAGCTATGGGGTTGCAGGAATTAAGCAGAGCAGTGGAGGACAGAGGGTCTTGGAGATGTCTCATCCATAGGGTCACCATGAGTCGAGATCGACTTCAGGGCAGTTAACAACAAACAAATGATAAGTAGCAGATAAATGAAGGTTTCAAAATGGCATTGGAAAACTGTTGTTGTTTTTTGTGTGCCTTCAAGTCATTTTCTGACTTATGGCAACCCTAAGTTTTCTTGGCAAGTTTCTTCTGAGAGGGTTTGCCATTGACATCCTCTGAGACTGAGAGACTGTAACTTGCCCAAGGTCACTAAGCGGGTTTCTATGGCCAATCCGGGATTCAAATCCTGGTCTCCAGAGTCATAGTCCAACACTCAAACCACTACACTATACTGGCTCTCACTTGGAGAACTATGATATATTTATTTTCAGTGTTATTTCACTTGTGGTTAATTAAATGTATATATAAGAAAAGATATTTATTCCATATGAAGTTGTTATTAATGGTCATCAGTTTGGCTTCAATTTATGGGGACCCTATGAACGAGAGTCCTCCAATTCATCCTATCATCAACAGCCCTGTTCAGGTCTTGCAGACTCAGGACCATGGGTTCCTGGATTGAGTCTATCCAATCTGGACTGTGGTTTTCCTCTTTTCCTTCTTTGCTAAGTAAGTATTGTTGTACTTCTACTAAACATTATAGTCTTCTCTAGTGAGCCATGTCTTTTCATGTTATGGTCAAAGTACAATAGCCTCAGTTTAGTTATCATGGCTTCTAGAGAGAGTATGATGTAACAAAATTAATATTATTTTATTGGACCCAGTGTTTGCTCTGGGCCAGGGGTAGCAACCTTTCCCCTTTAAGGGCCGAGGGACTTCAGCTCCCAGAAGCCTCAGCCATGTTGGCCAATAGTCCCATGTTGGCCAATAGCTCCTGGGATTCTGGGAGCTGAAGTCCCTTGGCGCTTAAAGGGGACAGGTTGCCTACCCCTGCTCTGGGCAGTGGAAGTACTTGCTGAACAGAATGGTGCTCAGAGGAGATGGTGCAGTGCTTCTCTCTCATTCTGCAGAGTTTTTTCTGTGTTACCCCTCAACTTCATATGGAATTTTCTGGCAGGATTCCCCAGTGCACCGAGGCATATTTTGGGAGCATATGGATGCCTTCTTCCTGGTTTTCCCAGTGGAAGTGCAGATCTATATCAAAACTCTTTTGAAGGATCAGTGTGGATCTGGATTAAATTTGCCATTTCTGTACCATGCATAATTATGAGATTTTTGTGATTTTTAAAAAATACTTCATTTTATTTTAGAAAGAATGCCTGCCTATACATGCTGAACATGTATTTACACATTTAAACTGAAAGTATTGTTGTCAGGAGGATGTAAGGGCAGTGTGTGTAATTACATGGCCACATTCAGCAGATCTCAAAGATATGTGTTTTGACCAAGCTTATAATATGATTGTAGGTTTCCTAAGGTCTTTCATAGAAGAAGATAATCTTTTTATTTCCAGGTGTGCCTGTGGCCCCAATGGAAACCAATCAAGGTGCGATTTATGTTCATTAAATGCTTGTCAAAACTGAAAAATTTTCTAATCAACAGCAATCTAGCTGAAGCCTCCTCAATGGCTGGGAGTGTCGCCTCTGCAGTATCGGCTACTTGCCTGTTACAACTCTAGGCTAGAAATCCGCTGATGATTACATTAGGCTAAGCTGCGAAGTAAATGAACCATATCTTATTTAGGTGCAACTAGCTTCAGTGTAGTTCTGCCCTGCAGGGCACTTTATAGCATTTTATGGCTTTAAAATTAGTGTAGCTTCCCATTTGCTGCAGGGTGCTGCATGTTATGCCTTTGAACTCCATAAGCAAAGGGAAGGAGGTCTTTGTGTCCTCCCCCTTGTTTTCTTCCCCCTGCATTTTAGCAGTTTTATTTTGCATCTTTTTCAGACGGCATTTTGCAATAAAAATGTCTGGCTGCCCTCTATACACAGCAAAAGTAGAGGCATCAGCATTTGCCAGTTAAAACACTTAGTTTTTGTCATCAACAATAGATTTGCAGATTATTAACCAGTTTTCCCAGGATTGCCAAATCTTTCTAAGTGATATAAAATCATATTTTGAAAGTATATACTATATTTACTTGTAATTTGTTCCATTCTGTAGCATAGTTTGTATGACTTAAACTATTTTTTTCCAGTTTACAATAGACAAGGAAACTAAAAAGATACAATCCCTTGTTATGCAAAAACATTTCAGAGTTAATGTGATAATGGTATGAAAAGACCATTAAAGAGAAAGAATTAAGACCAAGTAATTTAACCCATATAGTTTGTGCAAAAAATAAGTAGTTAATTATTAGAATAATGAAAGACAGTAAATTGTCTGTTTTACCAGAACAGATTGTAAAATCCAAGGAGACTTGGAACAATAATGATAAGAAATAAAATAAAATGATAGAAGTCCAGACTTTTGGCTGCTTTTTAAGTAGTTATTCATAAGATTTCTGTTGGGTCTATATTGAGATCTTGATGAGAATAGCTAGAGTGGGAACCATTGTGTAGGATTCTTACAGATATTACACTGTATTAACCACAAACATTAAAGAATTTTTGTCAGTGTATCGCTATTTTACCAAGTCAGCAAAATAAAGTAGAGAAAATTGTTGGCTCTGTGTGATTTCAAAACTGTCCAGCAGGGCACAGTATGAAACAATGCAAGGTAAATACTTCCCATGCCAGAACTAGTTAGAAATCAGAAAACCTATTCTGCATGTCCCATAAGACATTTAAGCACGAGAAGTCATGCGTATGTTCTGTGGTTTCTGAACTGTTCAGTCTTACAGGCTTTGGCAGTGTTAACCTCTGATTCTGCAGTGCTTTAGTAAAGCCTGAGTAAAGCTGTCTGAGATCAGTAATGTAGCATGTTATATCCGTTCTGCACTGTTATAAATGTAACCATAGAAGATATGGAGCATGGAGTAATTTGATTTAGTTCAAAAAAAATTACAACTCATTATTCTTAGCAAATATGAGTATTTTATTTTATATATAGACAGAATGCATTCTAAAAATCTTACAAATGAATGTCAAGGATATTTGACTGTGTGGTTTAAAAGTAAGGTCTGCAAATTGACATCTGCTATCATCTCTGATTTATCAGCTTCCACTGGTACTTTTTTGCTCTTTTCATTTATTTCCTCCTCCTCTGTCTTCATCCGGGGAGAAAGAGGCTTATTCTCCTCCTCCTGTTCAGAGAACTCTGAGAATTTTCCCTGTCTTCACAAGGAAGGCAAATTACACGCCAGTCCATTGGGTTTGTATGAATTTGTTCATTGCATATATGGCTCTTTCCTCCAGTGGAAGCTTCTATGAATGTAAATGGGAAAGAGAGTATTTTCACAGATACCACCTTTCTCCTGCAGTGTCCATGCAAGACTTTTTATTTGTATTTATTTGCTGAAGCCTTGCATATCCCACCTTTCATGTGACATGGGACAGAAAATGTCTTACAACAAGGGTAAAACAAAATATAACTAAAAATCTAATGATATAAATGTAAAAAACTTAAATTAGTTATAATGTTGAACTACCAATAATTTTTAAATAGTATAGAATCATTTTCAAAGACATAACCTAAAGATAAAAATGCAGTATAAACTTCCCATTTAAAAAAAACAAACGTTATTTAGTTAATTGCCATATGCCTGTTTAAATCAAAACATATTTACTTGCTGGCTAAAGGAAGGCAGAGAGGGAGCCAGCCTCACCTGCTGTGGGAAGGAATTTCACAGCCTGAGAACAGACACTGGAGAGGTCCTTTCACACGTTCTCACCAGATGGACCTGTGACAGTAGTGGGCTTCTGAGAAAGCCCTCCTCTGAGGATTTTAAAGACTCGGGCAGACTCATACAATCTTTCAGAGAGTCTGAAGTTAAACTATATCAGGCTTTATAGGTCATAACCAGGTTTTGAATTGTGCCTTAAAATGAAGTGGTCACCAATGTAGTTGTTTCAGCAAAGGAATTTACTTTCCCAGTAATCAGCCTCAGTCAGCACTCTGGCCATAACCTTTTGGACATGCTGAAATTTCCAAACAGTTTTCAAAGGCTTCCCCACATAGTAATACAAATTAAATGGTTATAATAATACAAACTGGATGTAATCAAGGCATGTGTCACTTTAGCCAAATTTGGAGAAGAAGAAGAAATAGCAAAAAGAGGGTTGGGGTAGTGGCCATTGTGCCAGCTGCAGACTTAACTTCCAAAATGTAGACCAGAGTAAATGACAAGAGGTGAAATGGGGGCGAAGCAAATGGCCCGGACCATGCCCTCCCAAAATGGGCCACCGCCGCAGTCCCAAGCTAGTCGCCGCCAGGAACCAGATTTAAATGGTTCCTTTTTGTTACAGATTCAGGCTGTCTTTGGCTGTCTGGAGCAGCTTCTGGCCTCTTTGGGGGAATGAATCATATAAACACCATGCCCCCAAAGCAGCTGGAAGCTGCTGCTTTTGGCCTGTGTGTTTCTGGCCATAGTTTCTTAATGACCACCTTGAATGGTCATTGAACAGTGACTCAGTATTTTCATTCAGCCACACATTAGACCCTTTTCTTGGTCAGATGGTGCCAGGTCAGACCTCATCCTTGTATAGGTGAAATCAGGATTATTATTTTTTTTTTTTTAAAAAATCCCCTGTTGTGCATCACATTACAATTGCTTATGTTGACCCATATTTGGCATTTTAACGGCCATTTCCCTCGTTCAGAAAGAACCTTTTGGAGGTCTTTGCTTTCTCTTGTGTTGACCACCCTACAATTTGGTGATATGTGCTAACTTGATTTAATGTATCACCCCAAATATGAAGCATTAATGAGCAAATTAAAATGCATTGGTTCCACGTTGAGTCTTCATGTTCCATTATTTGGAGGGGACCTGACATTTGTTTCTGCTTTGTCTTAACCAGTTACCATTCTGTAACTAGTGAATTCTCATCTGAATCCATTACAGCTAAATTTTCTCAGGTTGCAGACTTTGCTAACCAACTTTTGAAGTTCAAGTAAACAATACCTACTGCAAGGGTGGGCAAAGTGTAGCCTTATGGATGTTGTTGGATTGTGATTCTTATCAGGTCTAGCCAGCATAGGTAATGGTGGGGGTTCCTGGGAGTTATAGTGCAACAACATTTGAATGACCACACATTCACTGCACCTGATCTTCTAAAACAACTGTCTCCATGTTTGTTAGCATTCTCAAAGAATTCAAAAAAGTTAGTGAGATTGGGATTACTTTAGTATAAACCAGGGGTAGGCAACCTTTTTGAGCCTGGGGCCGGGTTGCTGTCCCTCAGACAATTGGGGGGCCAAAGCACCAATATATATACCAATATATATACATGGCAAACCCCCTGTGGAGATTTTGCCAAAAAAAAACACCCAAGAACAAGTAATAACAACAATAATCAATATCATCATGGCAGGCGGCAGCGGCGGCAGGACCAGCCTGGGAGCGGTCCAAAGGCCTCGGGGGGGCGCATCCGGCCCCAGGGCCTTAGGTTGCCTACTCCTGGTATAAACCTTATGTATGTATGTATGTATTATCCTGCCCTTCTCCCAAATGGGAGCTAAATGTTGATTATTCTTCAGCAAGGCTTGCCTTCTCTATGCTTCATACTTTTAATAATGCTTTCCACCATTATGCAGGTTGCACCATCTATTCCATGTAATATCTGTTTACCTGGAACAGATATTAAGCTAACCCGCCTAGTTCCCTTTTTAAAAAATGACATTTTCTAGTCCTGTGGTGCAAAGGCCAGTCTAAGGGGCATACTGTTTTTTAGAAGACCAGCAATTTCACATTTGTTTTCATTTCTCAGATATGCATCTAGACTTGTGATATTGAGAGAGGAGGAGAGCTTTCAATTTGTCAGCGAGACTAGAAATTAAATCACTGGCAAACACAAATTTTTTTTTAATAATAATAAATAATAATAATAATAAAATTTATTTATATACCGCCTGGTATATAGCTACTCTGGTATATAGCTACTGAAATCTCCTTCCTGAAAATATCAATTCAAGGTGTTATTTGTCCTGTGCCTGCCTTTAGTGATCCTTTAATTCACTTTTTACTCTATGGCACAATTGCCTATTTACCTGATTTTAGAGAATGTTTATTGTTGGACTTAATTATATAAGCAATATGCCCCACAAAAAACTTGTTTACATCATTTATTATTTGCTTGGATTTCTTTTGGGCAATATGATGATGGTGCTGATGATAAGCTCATCCCTCTTGTCTTTAGTATTCAACTTCCTTTTTACCAAATTCATTTTTTTGGGGATTTCATCTTTTGAAGTAATATGTGAATGTATTGTATTTCTTTGGATAGTTTACACCAGGGGTCAGCAACCTATGGCCTGGGGACTGGATCCAGCTCCCCGAGGCCTTTGGACCGGCCCCAGGGCGCCCCCACTGCCGTGCATGGCGCGGCCGCCATTTTGTTTTCCCAAATGGCGGCCGTGACTCATTTGCACATGCGCAGTACTCCGGCGCATGCGCGAACAAGTCGGGGCCGCCATTTTGGAAAACAAAATGGCGGCTGCGACTCGCTCGTGCATGAGCAGTATGCCGGAAGTACTGTGCATGCGCACAGCGGAAGCGCACGCATGCGCAGTACTTCCGGTGTACTGCGCATGCACGCATGGCGCTATTTCCCCCCCCCCTCGGCCCGCAGAAGATCTGGAGACCAGCGGACTGGCCCCAGGTAAGAAGAAGTTGCCGACCCCTGGTTTACACTTACATATAAATATATAAATTGTAATGTGACTTAGTGCTCTGGTGCCTGGTCATTTGGAGCAAAAATTGGGAACCACCTCTGGCCTGAAGGTCTAACTACCCTCGGCCTTTGTTGTTGGGAGACATGTTCCATCATTGAATGTCCATTGATAACTTCCATATAAGTTTATAGATGGAGTCCAAAGCAGAACTTGGACCCTCCAGATGAGAAGGATTAAAAAGGTGACCTCTCAGGAAGAGGAGGCATTTGAAGGTACAGGACATCTCAGGATGAAGTGCAAGTCTCCAACAGAAGATGCATCAGAAATAGATTTCCATAGGTGACTGTAATTATGTGAGGAAGTTTCCTAGTTGCTATGTTACCTCAGGAACAAGTGCTAAGAACAGCTTGACTTTTCTAGTTTTCTTGTCCACTCTTGGTATTCCATGGATTCCTGTTTGACTAAATACTCTTGTAACCTGACCTTCACATAACCCACTGGTCTGTCCTTTGGCTACTTTCTGCTATAATTGACAATGTGATAGGTTTAGAATCCACACACAAACAATATTTTGGTTGGCCCAAAAAAGGTATCACTGCTTTGTGGATTTTGGATGTACTTTGCTACATGGCCAAATTATTATCCTTAGTGACTTCAATGCCAGAGTAGGAAAGAACTCCGAAGCCTGAAAAGGTGTTTTAGGCATGGTTTTGGAAATTGCAAAGATAATGGACGCCTCTTGCTAGAGTTCTGTGCAGAACAACAGCTGACTATTACAAACACTATCTTTCAGCAAAAAGATAGCTTAAAGACAACCTGGATGCATCCTCAATCCAAACACTGGCACCTCACTGACTATGTTCTAGTCCGCCAGAGAAACATTTGCGATGTCCGTCATACTAGAGTGATGCCCAGTGCAGAATGCCAAACAGATTATTGCCCCATATGATGTAAACTAAATCTTCATCTTAAGCTCAAATCTAAGAGGGGTGGCATCTTAAAGAGGAGACTCCAAGTCAACAATCTTCAACAAGCTACGATGAGAAACAACTTCCAGGCAAATCTGCAAACAAAACTCGAAGACCACCCTACAGATCCTTCTCCCACAGTGCTTTGGCAACATATCAAAAACAGTATTCTCCAGTCTGCGGAAGAATCCCTTGGTTTCTCCCACAAGAAAAATCAAGACTGGTTTGATGAAAACAACCAAGAGATCCAGGAGCTGTTGGCAAAGAAGAGAACTGCTCACCAGGCATACCTTGCCAGCCAACTTGCTATGTAAGAAAAGCAGCTTTCCGTCTCGCATGTAGTAAACTTCAACAAAAACTCCAAGACATTCAGAATAAGTGGTGGATCAATATAGCAGAAAAGACACAACGCTGTGCAGATCTGGGTGATCTTAGAGGATTTGACGAAGCTCTTAAAGCAGTGTTTGGACCTACCTATCAGGCCCAAAGCTCCTTATACAGTACAGAATGACAAACACTAATTACTGATAAAACCTCCATCCTGAATCGATGGGCTGAACATTTTCAAAGTCTCTTCAGTGCCAACTGAGTAGTCCAAGGCTCAGCTATCCAACATATGATACAAAAACCGATGAAAAATGAATTGGACATAGCTCCCACTTTGGAAGAGACCCTTAAGGCCATACAGCAGATGAAAAATGGCAAGGCAGCTGGGATTGATGGAATCCCACCTGAAATTTGGAAACACGGAGGTCATGTACTCCATGCTAAATTTCATGAACTCCTTGTGAGTTGCTGGAAAAAAGGGGAACTGCCATCAGATCTCCGAGATGCAGTCATCATCACCCTGTACTAGAAAAAAGGAGCAAAATCTGATTGCTCAAACTACTATGGAATAACACTGCTCTCTATTACTGGAAAAATCCTTGCAAGGATACTCCTGAACAGATTCGTTCTTGCTATTGCAGAAGAACTTCTTCCTGAAAGCCAATGCGGCTTCAGAGCCAATAGGAGTCTACAGATATGATATTTGCTCTTAGACAACTGCAAGAGAAATGTAGAGAGCAGAATAAGGGACTCTATGCAACATTTGTCAACCTCACTAAAGCCTTCAACAATGTGAGTAGAAAAGATCTGTGGCAGATCCTGGAAAGACTAGGATGTCCCCCCAAATTCCTTAAAATTATTATCTTGCTACATGAAGGCCAGCATGGTCGTCAGATATGGCGATGCTCTCTCAGAGCCCTTTCTAATAACAAATGCAGTGAAGCAACGTTGTGTTCTTGCTCCAATCTTTACAGTCTTCTTTAGCATGATGCTTCAGAGGGCTATGGCAGAGCTCGAAGAAGCAGACGGCATCTATATATGTTACCGTACTGATGGTAGCTTGTTTAATTTAAGCCGTCTGAGGGCTCGCACTGAGACTCTAAACCAGGGGTAGGCAACCTTTTTGAGCCGGGGGCCGGTCCCCTGAAGTCGTCCCTTCCGGCGGGCCGGGGGAGGGATGGTGGTGTGCGTGCTCATGCATGCATGCGCAACCCCTGCTGCCGTGCGCACCGCCGCACATGTTGCAGCTGCCATTTTGTTCTCCAAAATGGTGACCGCAACGCGTTTGTGCATGCGCAGGAGTACTGCACGTGCGCAAATGAGTCGCAGCCGCCATTTTGTTTTCCAAACGCGACGGCAGGGGCAGGTTGGCGGCGGGGGCCGGTAAGTGCGGGGGGGGCGGGCCGGAAATGGCCCATGGGCCATAGGTTGCCAGCCCCTGCTCTAAACTATCTAGTCCGTGAGCTACTCTTCGCTGATGATGCTGCCCTTGTTGCCCACATAGAAGCAGCTCTGCAGCGCCTAACATCTTGCTTCGCAACAGCTGCAGATCTGTTTGGGCTGGAAGTCAACCTGAAGAAAATGGAAGTCCTCTACCAGCCTGCACCACAGGACGAACACCACCATCCCCACATTGCTGTAGGCAAATCTGTGCTTAAGTCCATTCAGCAGTTCACCTATCTGGGAAGCATCATCTCCTCAGGCGCTAAGATTGACAAAGAGATTGATCACAGATTAGCAAAGGCATATAGTGCATTTGGAAGACTTTACAAAAGAGTTTGGAGTAACAAACACCTGAGGCGAAGCACAAAAATCAGTGTGTATAAAGCCATTGTACTGTCTATTCTCCTTTATGGGTTTGAAACATGGGTCACCTATCGCCAACACTTACAGCTCCTCGAACACTTTCGTCAGCGCTGTATATGCACAATCCTAAATGTATACTGGACTGACTATGTGACGAATGTTGCTGTCCTTGAGCAAGCAGAGATCACCAGTATCGAGGCCATGCTATTGAGAACACAGCTGTGCTGGGCAGGGCACGTTTCTAGGATGGAGGACCATCACCTCCCAAAAATAGTACTCCACAGTGAACTCGCCAAAAAAGCGATACAAGGAATCCCTGAAACAACATCTCAGGCTCGGCCAAATTGATCACCGGTGATCATCTGCCCTGGCCTCATATTGGGAGGCATGGAGATGCACTATCCACAATGCTGCACCTTTATTTGAGAACTCACGTCGAACAAGTCTCAAAGAGAAATGACAACTCAGAAAGAATCACAACCCGGAAACATCACCCAAGGAGACCTTCTGCTGTGCTTTCTGCAACTGGACTTGTTTATATCGGATTGGCCTTTTTAGTCATCACCGCGCTTGCAGAAAGCGTGGGATGAGTCCTTCCTAAATCTTCATTTGCGAAGAAAAGCCAGAGAGAGAGAGATGGCCTGGATATGAAACTTGGTAGGTTGTTATTCAATCTTGGCTTGAGTTCCGACAGTCTCAGTTGTCCATTCCTTTGAATTCGCTTTCTGTTTTCTTTTCAATGCACCACCCTTGACCAAGCTTTCTGGACTTTCTGTCTCAACACCCCCATAAGACTATTTTGTATTTACAGCCACAGACAGCATAAAAGGGAGCAAATTTGGTTCAAGGGAACAAGTACATATCCACCACTTCATTCCACCAGAGAGTCATACATGCAACACTTAATGCAACACACCCGTGTTCCATTTACAACTCCACTGTTTATTCTATATGCTAAATATAGCCATTTACACTACAATTTTGCATGTCTACTGTGTTTTCCCCCCACCTCATCATCTCCGGAGGGTCAGAGGAATTCTTCACAGGAGCATGGATGGTCATGGTGGGATCTGCAGAACAATCAGCAGTGTGAAAAATGCATGTCTTACAATGCTGTGCTAGATGTGTTTAGCTCTAACAGAAGTGAACTTTAGTAGGAAATGCTGGGAGTCCATTTCTATACGTTTCCCATACATTTTCTTGTATAGAGAGTTGCAAAATAGTAGGTGGACCCCACTAGATGACTGGATTTTGAAGGCATCTCAACTGTCTGTCTGTCTACATGCTGATCTCTTTGAAGATCAGTTTCAGGTTTGAATTGTGATATGCTGAAGTAAAAGGGGAAAACATTGTCAGAGAAAAAACAGAGTTATTTCATCCACTAGAGACTAGTGTGATTTCTGCAAGTTTGATGTTTTGAAAGGAAAGGGAAACATTGGGGAGTTTTAGGGCATTGAATGCAGAATATTAAATTTTGTGTGTGTGTGTGCGCTTGCAAGTATGCTGTGGTTTGTAATATGTTTGATTGTTCCATAATCCCCCTAAATATACATGACACTTCTCTTTCTAACAAAATGCTCTTTTTCCCATTTAGTGTGTGTGTGTGTGTGTGTGTGTGTGTGTGTATATATTAAAACCCATAGGATGACATTCAACAGAACAAATTGAGATGGTTGTAGTATCCCGCTGCATCCTATAATGTGGATTGAGCAGTATAAATATAAAAAAATTGAGCACCTTTCTCACAGTCATTTATAAGATGAGGACTAGTTCAACATCTGTTACACTTTTGGAGAGGGCAGCAGTCACATGTAGTCAAATTATCAGATCAGCGCTACTGTGTTTGCACAAATGCCAAGGGTATCCTCAGGAAGGAAAGCAGTGGCAATCAATACTGTGAGTGTATTTTAGGGATTTATTGATTGATTAATGTGTTTTGAGTTTAACTTCAGATACCACATTGCCCACAGCTGACTAAGATGAAGTTACCTGCTACTGCTAACTGTAGGCAATTACAGATATATTTTGCCAGCACAAGAATTTCCATGCAGATCATGGCTTAACAAAAATATGTGCCACTGCCAAGCAGAGAGAAAGTGTATTTTCCACACACTGTGCTGCTTACCAACAATTGCTGTGGGAATATTCAAAGCAGACTGAACCCATTGCTTTGAATTATTATTTCTGTAGGAACCACTTTGATATTCTGAAGCCCTTGTGATATATAAAAGTTGCCCTTCCCCACCTCCCCCTTCCTGCCACCTGGCTGCCCAAATCCCCTGAAAACAGCTCCACATAAGGTAGTTGCTTTGTTAAGCTGTGCTTCTGACAGCTAGCTGAGCGCTGCAGGTCTCTGACATGGCACTCAATTGCTAGCAGGTTTCTCTCATTGCACCTCATTTGCATCTGGGACATCAATTAGCATGTTTGTTGAGACTAATTGAATGAAACTCAATCATAGCTCTTAATTGCTTGACTATGTGAAAAGAAATCACATTAATGCAGCTAATTAAGTGTATGGCAATAGATGCAACATAATTAGGAGTGGAATGTAAAAAACAAGCGATAGGAAAGGTGAAAGAGCCGTGGGGTGCAGATGATTCAGATGTTCTGTTACCTTGATATTGACACATTTGAGCAGGGGGCAGTCCTTCCTCTGGTGCTTTTTTATGTCGCAGAATTATGAACATGGAAAACTTGAGAAGCAAAATGTAAATGGATTTGCAATTACTACTTTTTTTTCAAGCTGTTGAGGGGCAGAAGCCTAGCACTTCTGGGGTGGGCCACTGTTGAGTGGGCTCTGGGGACTTGTTAAGTGCTGTTTAAAAGTACTTGGCTTTGAATTACCCTCATGTCTTGTTAAAGATCCCCCCCCCCCCCATGGCCATTTTCTGCGATCAGCATTTTCTACAACTAACATCGAGGTGAGTTTTCTTTGTAACATTTGCATATCAAAATCAGGCTTGCTGTCTTCCCTTTAACATAGCTTATTCCAGATGTCAGGGTCATCTTCATCTTTTTCTGATGTGATCATACCATAAGTCACTGCCCTGAAGCAGCTGCTTTTATTTTGATTAGTTGTAAAGTAAGCTTTTATTTCTCCTGGACAGCCAGATCTGAGATGAGAATTTTAAGATTTTGCTGCAAGGAAATGCTGCATTTTGGTGTTTTCTTCTTGTGTGAAACAGTTACTGCTACCTACTTTACACATACATTGAAAAACCCCTAACATTCAGTAGCATTAAAACATTAAGGAATGATTTTTGGCTGATTTTTAATTTCTCTTACATGGAATATTACATTATTATGTACTATTTATAGAATGTAAAATTAATACCACCATAAAATTAATACTATAATAGCTGGCCAAGTTTGACTCAGACTGTCTGAGACTTAAACACTTGAGTAGAACTATTCATGGAAGATGGATAGCTCAAGACAGCCTCTGAACTTTCTCTATTTTAAGTTGTCTCTGACCAATAATAACTTTTTAAAAATTTTATATCGAAAAAAAATATATGAACACTACAGTTTTTCCCCAAAAAAAACTACTTTAAAATTATATATTCTTTAACACATGCATTTGGGAGTTGAATGGTCTTGCCTTTGTAAAAAAATAGATATTTGAGAGAGAGAGAGAGATAAGGTGGGCCCTTGGTATCCACTGTGATCTGGTTCCGGGACACACACACACACACACACACACACACACGGATTCCAACATTCGTGGATGCTCAAGTCCCATTAAATAGAATGGCATAGTAAAATGGTGTCTTTTCTATAAAAATGGCAAAATCAAGGCTTGCCTTTTGGAATGTATATATTTTTAAAATATTTTCAGGCCATGAATAAGGGATCCGTAGATAGGGAGGATTGACTGTATATTATATATTTAAAACCCAGAGAGAGAGAGAGAGAAATATAGAGAGAGATATATGGAGATATATGTATTTATCCACTTGGTATTTCACAAGAGTGGCTTTGCCTTATCCATCAGTGTACATCCAGATTCTTTGTAGCTCTGGTCTAAATTCTTTCATTCTTGGCATATATTTGGTATACCTGTTTAGTTACATAGCATATTCAATACCTGTTGAAAAACAGATATTAATTGCATTCTACATGACTACAACACTGGTGGAAGTGCCCATATTCCTTTCTTTTCATGTTGTTGTTATTTCCCACCTCTTCCCAAGACTCAAGGTGGGGTACAACATAGATTGTTCTTGTTATGAGTCCTCAAGTCATTTTTCACTTATTGCAACCCAAAGGTGAACCTATCATAGGGTTTTCTTGGCAAGTTTCTTCAGACAGGTTTGCATTGCCATCCTCTAAGGTTGAGAGAGTGTGACTTCCCCAAGGTCACCCAAACTCTGATATTCAGAGTCGTAGTCCAACATTCAAACCACTACACCATGCTGGCTCTCACAACATAAATTAAAACACATAAAATGATTTTTAAAACTGTAAAAATGCTGCTGAAACATTGTTAAAACACATAAACATAAGCAGCTATATTGTGAGTGTATATACACATGCATGCATAGATGTGTCATATACAATTGCAGCAAAAAATGTTCACTACCCTTGCCATAAGTTGGAAACGACTTGAAGGCACAAAACAATAAACAGAGGTTGCTTTAAACACATCTACTTTTTTCCTATTTAAACAGCAGATGTGGCTCCATATGATTGGCTGCTTTTGAAAGATTTGTTTGTTTGTTTGTTTGTCCGTTCATTTCATATCATGTTTTTCCCCCAAATGGGATTCAGAACAGCTTACAGTATAAATTAAAACATAATGGGTTAAAACACTATGAAGTACAAAAGTTTAAAAAACATTAAATAGTACATTCAACTAAAACACTGTTGTTAAAACATGACTATTTAAAACAAAAGACTTAAAGTACACAATGCATATTAAAACAGAACAGCGATTTATTTCATAAAATAATATGAAAATATAAATTATATAAATATGAAAGCTCCTTGAAGTTTATAATTAATGTGAAGTATGGTGTAAAGACCTCTTTTTCTCAAAAATGTAAGCCCACAGACCTGAAAGTGAAAATAGTTTTGTACACCTGTTAAATGCTTTGCTAATGCATTTTATTACATTGCATTGCATTACATTTTTCCACCTCCTGGGGAAAAATATTGTTTTCTTTTGTTTCAGGACTACATGCAGAATGTTCATGGGAAAGAAATTGATCTCTTGAGAACCACAGTGAAAGTCCCAGGAAAAAGGCCACCTCGAGCCACATCAGCATGTGTTCCTATTTCTAGTCCGAAAACAAATGGCTTGTCCAAAGACATGAGCACCTTACACATCTCGCCAAATTCAGGTAAGATGCACGCCTGTACCATTGCCTGCATTTTAAATTTTAAACAATTAAATAAAATAACAAAGGCTATCTTTCTACTTGATAAATCCCCATACTAAATATTACATTGTGAACATAGCTATTACCTTGTAAATAAGCAAATTGGGTTAAAAATTATATCACATCTTATAGTCTTGATGAGAAATCTGTATTTAGGACAAGAGGCTACTGTTAGAACAGAATATGGAGAAGCAGAATGGTTTCCAGTTGGCAAAGGGGTCAGGCAAGGCTGCATCCTTTCACCCTATCTGTTCAACTTGTATGCCTACGAACAGCAGGGCTGGACTCAGAAGAAGGAGGAGTGAAGATAGGAAGAAGGAGTATCATCGGTCTAAGATATGCAGATGAAACCATACTAATTGCATTGTGCTGGTCTATTGACCACAATAAAGATTCTATTCTGTTCTGTACTACTAGCAGAAAACATCACAGACCTGAAACAATTACTAAGGATGATCAAAGAAGAAAGTGCAATGGCAGGCGTATTGCTGAACATAAAGAAAAACAAAAATAATTATCGTAGAGGAGCTATACAAATTCAACCTAGACAATGAGGAAATTGAAATAGTAAAAGAGTTTCCATACCTTGGGTCAAACATGGATCAGAATGGGGAGTGCAGTCAAGAGATCAGAAAAAAACTAGAGCTGCATCTGCATCTGCACTGCAAAAATAATCCAGTTTGGCACCACTTTAACTGCCAGGGCTCCATGCTGTGGAATTCTGGAATTTGTAGTTTGATATGGCACCAGAGCTCTCTGACAGAAGATTAAATGTCTCACCAAACTACAGTTCCCAGAATTCCATAACATGGAGCCATGGCAATAGAGTGGTGTCAAACTGGATTATTTCTGCAGTGCAGATGCAGCCTAAGAATGGGAAGGGCAGCTATGAAAGAGCTAACAAAGATCTTAAAGCGTAAAGATATACAACTGAGCATGAAAATTAGAATCATCCAAGCCATTGTATTCTCCATTACCATGTACAGTTGCGAGAGCTAGACAATGAGGAAAGTGGAAAAGTGGAAAATTAATTCATTTGAGATAAGATGCTGGAGAAATTTTTTTGAGGATACCGTGGACAGCAAAAAAGACAAACAGATGGGCCCTAGAACAGATCAAGCCTGAACTCTCTATGGAAGCCAAGATGATTAAGTTCCAGCATCTAGTAAAATTGCTTCCTCTCTTACATCTTTGTTACATCTTTCTTCTCTCCCATGCAAGGTGTCCACATGCAACTTTCTCTCCTGCCTCTCGAATAAGCACATTAAGCTAGTTGGTAGACTGGGATATGACACACCATTTTGTATTGGTTTCGCTTCTTTGTTTTAAATGAATGCCTGTGCAGAGGAGTTGTAATAGCACAGTAACAAGAAAGGATGGTGATGGTGGTGGTAAGCAGCTGCCTGAGTGAGCAAGGCCAGTCAACCTGCCCCAGTGTTTGTGCTGGGGAGAGAAAGCACTGAGAAAGAGAAAGGGAGCAAGCCTACTCTAAAAGTCATTCCTTCCTTCCGTCTTTTCACCCACAGTGAAACCTAGGTATTTCTCAAGGCAACTTGGAACTAATTTACATGTGTTGTACAAATAATCTCAGGGAGGGAGGTGCTCTTATGGTTAAAGTTGTGCTTAGCTCATAAGCAAAATTTGGAGGTAAGGAACACCTTGGAAATAGAAGGAATACTACTTCTTATGCATTAAACTGTTTCTTAAGACTATGATTCCAAACAGAATGCTTTGAACGAAAAGAACGAGGAAAAGATTTAAGACATTTTTTAGAAGTTTGAATTGGGGGGAGGGTAGTTACACTATTCATTAACACAATTCTGCTCATGTCAGTGTGGAAGTAAGTCCCACTAAGTTCATTTAGACCTGAACTCTAATTGTATTTTTGTCACCTAATTTAATCACAAAGGTTGAATGCACTTTTGCATTGTGAGTCAACACTTAATGTCACTCATAGCAATTCTCTCTGAGTCTGAAGACACAATCCACAACACATGGGTTAATTCCTCATGCCAACCAGTTCAGGCAGGATATCAAAAACCTAGACCATTGTAACTGTCACCTCCAAACCCTCTCTCCTCAGTTTTTATTTTCCTGCCTTGCCAACCAGTCAATTTCCCTCTCTCATCTTAAATAGGCAATTAGCAGCAGAAATGTAAAGGTAACATTAGAACGGCATCAGAATTAGGAAATAAAAAAAAGAAAACAAGTAGAGTTAGAGGAAGTCTCAGAATGGGACCATTTGCCAGCCGAAAAATGAAGACCTCAAACAGAAAATGTCATGCATAGCAATTTTGCAAGTTTTTCACTAGGTTTATTCTGCTTGTAGAACCAGTGTGTTGGACTATGACCAGGGTTTGATTCCATTAAAGTCACATGCTCTCAGCCTCAGGGAAAGGCATAAGGCATATCCTCTGATCAAATGTTGCCCAGAAAACTCCATGGTGGTTGGAAATACTTGAAGGCACACAACAAGTTGAAGAAATTGAATAGAAAGTGGAGAAATAAGTATTGCAGAGATTGTCCAAAAGCTATTTCAAATATTTGTTGCTTAGGAGGGGCCAGTTTTATCTGCCAGCCAAGGCCCAAATTCTGGCCATTAATAGATAAATGTTGGAATGAAAACAAGTACCTGATGTTCTTCTAAAAAATGACATGCTGACACACAAATCTATTTTTTTTTGGGGGGGGGGAGTTATATGTGGCACACTTAGGATACATTCCCGCTAAATTGCAGATAGGAATAAGGTTTATATGGTGTGTGTTCACAATTGTAAGAATAAAGTTGGTTCTGTTATTTCAAACAGGATATTTACCGGGAACATCACCAATGCCATTTCTACATTGGTTTCATATGGTGTTTTCTTCATTAGAAGAATACTATTCACAGCCAGTTTAGGGGGGGGAAACTATGCATTTTAGGTCTAATGAGGAAAAAGCATTGTTTCTTTTGTCTGTCAGAAACAAAACATTTCTTTCCTTTGTAAAATATAGCCTTAATATCAAACAATTTAAGACATGTTATCTGGGGAAAACTTTTAGTCACAACTTAAAATTTATCAGTTATAATTATATAATTATATCTGAAATTGTTGAGTGGGTGTGCAACTGCTATGTAAAAGTTGAAATCTGTTTTGTGGGTTATTAA
Organism: Phrynosoma blainvillii; assembly: GCA_026167975.1. NCBI lineage: Eukaryota > Metazoa > Chordata > Lepidosauria > Squamata > Phrynosomatidae > Phrynosoma > Phrynosoma blainvillii. The sequence continues at coordinate 221,516,383 of JANUYF010000001.1, read as the reverse complement.
GAAAGAAAGAAAAAATTGAAAATTGTAATGCCTTTATAAAGTCTATATAAAATATATTCCTGACGTTTTGCCTGCATCTGTGGCTGGCATTCTTCTAGAACACAGCCTCACAGCCCAAAAAACCCACAAAAACCTATGGATGCCAGCCGTGAAAGCCTTCGACTTTACAAACTTTTGTTTGTTTGTTTGTTTGTTTGTTTGTTTTCCTTTTGGCAAGTAAGGAGGAAGGGTACTTGGAAAACTGGTGTGCTTTAAACCAGTGGAGTTTTCTTGTTATAACTTCACTTATAATTTCCCTTTGTTGTTGTTACTGAGTTCACTCTTTAAATGCTTGGTTTATTCCTTAAGGGAGAGTGAAGGGGGAAGCCCTGGTTACATGTCTCCATGACCAGGATTAACTGGGACCCTGTCATTATTATTTTGTTTTCCTAATAGCCATAAGGGAGAGGGGAGGATATTGAGCCCTTACACCCTCAGGAACCTGAAGGGGATTAAATCTCTAAAGAAGAGCTTGGTGGCAGCACTACTGTGCCACTGCACTGGGAAGAGGAGGCAAGTCTGAGTAGGTTCCAGCCACATCCCACACCCCTTTTCTCCACAAACAGTTACTGAATGATGGCTTTGATTTTCTTCCTTCCAAAGTCCCCCTCACTTACAATACTGTGTTTTCCCTGATACATAACGTAAATGTGTCTTTCTCAGAGGCTTTAATTGTTTTTAGCCATGATATGCTCTGAGCCTTGTGGCTGTAATAGAGTTTGGAGGTGTTCTTGTGCAGCGCTTCCAACCCTTCCCAGTTGATAGGCTTACGACACTTTTTTGATTTCCATAGAATCACAGAGTTGGAAGAGACCACAAGTGCCACCCAGCCCAACCCCCTGCCATGCAGGAACTCACAATCAAAGCATCCCCGACAGATGGCCATCCAGCCTCTGCTTAAAGACCTCCAAGGAAGGAGACCACCACTCTCCAAGGGAGTGTGTTCCACTGTTGAACAGCTAATACTGTCAGGAAGTTCCTCCTAATGTTGAGGTGGAATCTCTTTTCCTGGAGCTTGCATCCATTGTTCCAGGTCCTGTTCTCTGGAGCAGCAGAAAACAACCTTGCTCCATCCTCAGTATGACATCCCTTCAAATATTTAAACAAGGCTATCATATCACCTCTTAACCTTCTCTTGGCTGTTGGATTATTAGTTTCCTACAGTGTTGCATCTTTTTCTTTTTAAATTTATTTTATTAAAACAAACATACCACATACAGTTAGAACGACATATCACACACACACATATATATATATATATATATATATATATATATATATATATACACACAAACATATATACCAAACCTACCCCAACAAATTCAACATATTAGCTTACAAACATTCACATACTTCATTTACCTTGTAAGCTTCATCCATATGCTATATTGACTTCCTAATAAATGAATATTCACTCTTTCGAATATCCTTTAACTGATCCCCTGTCTTATACAATAGTTCTATAATTATAAATCATATATGTAAATATATACTCTCTATTGGAATCTAATAATCATTCTAGCCCTGTATCTTCCCTTGCTTATATGATATATTAAATCCTTTGAATATTTAACTAACTTAATTTCTTCATATCTTTTCCTCTTTCTAGTGTTTCTTAAACCGTATCCAATCCTGTATCATTTCTTCCTCTGTTTTTTTATTTATTTATTTAGTAAGGCTGTCAATACATCTGATTCCATAGCCTCCCACATTTTTTCTTTCCATTCCCTATTTGATGGTATTTTTTCTGTTTCCAGTTTTTAGCATATAGCATTCTAATGTTGCATCTAGTGTTGCATCTTTTTCAACATTAAATTATTGGGCTAGATTGTCTGGAAACCTGAAGTTAGACACCCATCTTTCTTTGATAAAGAAATAAGTTTCAGCATATACAAGGGGGAAATTGCACATACGTGAAAGAACAAAAGATCAAATGTGGTCCATTGGACAACTGAAACTTCCCTCTGTTTGCCTACATTCCAAACATGTGTCCTGTGCTCTGATTGAGTTTCTTCTCTGTCTTTATAAAGAAACATTTGATTCTGTATTGATATAAGGCTGGTCAGGAGGAAAATATCATTAAGCCACACATTTTACTGCCCCAAAATAACATCTATTTGTCTTGAAGCAAAGGACCTGATCCTACTCTTTTATCACAGTATACTTAGTATATCCTGGTCATAGATATATAGTATCTAACTTGATAGATGATCTGGTTATCACAGAAATGTTGTATCTGTCTTTGACCAGTCAGCCTAACCTCAACACCAAGAAAAATATTAGAATGGGAAAATATGGGGGTTTGTCTGCATGTTTATTGATGACATGTTTATTGATGACAAAGTAGTGTTCAATAGGAGCAACCTTAGGTTTGTCATAAACAAGTCCCGCCAAACTAATCTTACATCTTTTTTTATCAGGTCACTAGTTTAGTAGATGGTGGGAATGTAGTGGATGCCATTTATCTGGATTTCAGCAAAGCATTAGCTCTTCGACGGTGGAACATACTCCCTCGGAGAGTGATTGTCTCCTTCATTGGAGGTCTTTAAACAGGCTGGATGGCCATCTGTCAGGGTGCTTTGATTGTGAGTTCCTGCATGGCAGGGAGTTGGACTGGATGGCCCCTGTGGTCTCTTCCAACTCTATGATTCTATGATATTTTGATTAGCAAACTGATTAAATGTGGAATAGATGGAAACACTGTCAGATGGATCCATAACTGGTTGGAAAACCAAGCTCTATGAGTCATTATCAGTGGCTGTGCTTCATTCGGAAAGATGTCTTGAGTGCTTTGGGGTTCTGTAGTAAGGCCATTACTCTTCAACATTTTATCAAAAACTTGGATGATTTGGTGGAGGGAATCCTTACCAAGTTTGCAGATAACACAAAATGGAGTGGGGTGGCTAACACATGTGAAGATAAGAATGGAATTCAAAAGAACCTAGATGAACTAGAAAATTGGTAAGAAATTACTAAAATGAAATTAAATAGTGAAAAATGCAAAATTCAACCTTTAAGCCACACACAAAAAATTGCACAGATGTAAGATGGCTGATACATAGCTCAGCACGACTACATGTGATTATTGTTGGTCATAAGATGAATATGAGCCAGCAGTGTGCTGCAACAAAATAGGCAAATGCTATTTTAGCTGTATTAATAGAAGAATAGTTTCAAAGTTGAGGGAAGTAATAGTCTCACTATATTCTGGCCTTGTCAGGTCTCACCTGGAGTCCTGCGTTCAGATCTGGATGCTTCATTTTAAGAAGAGTATAGACAAGTTGGAGTTATAGACAAGGATGATGAGAGGTATGGAGAGCAAAACATATGAGGAAATGTTGAAGGAGCTGGACTTGTTCAGCATGGTGAACAGAAGACTGAGAGTTGACATTATTGCACCCTTTAAATATCATAAGGGCTGTCACAGATAGGAGCGAACAGGCCTGTTCTCAGCTGCCCCAGAAGGAAGGACCAGGTCTAATTGTTTGAAGTTTACAGGATGGTAGATTTTGATTGAATATGAACAGAAAGAACCTCTTGATGGCAAGAGCGGTTCAGCAGTGGAACCATTGACGATGGGGTCCCCTTCTCTGGACTGTCTTCCAAAAGAAGCTGGACAGCTACCTGCTGGGATGCTTTAGCTAGAGATCCTGTATTGAGCAGGTGGTTGGACTTTATGGCCCATGAAGCCCCTCCCAGCTCTATGGCTCTACGACACCACCACCCCTTATCTAGAATCCAGAGGTCCAGTCCAAGAGAATCTGCCTTTTCTTCCAACAGGAAATAGACAGTCCTATGCTGTTTATGAACCAAACCAAAAAATTGCTTGCTTCAGTGCCATAGCCTTGTAGTACTCTACTCTAGTATTCCACTACTCCAAAACAGGACATTTGAGTGGGCACTGTCAAGCACAACACCCAGGTGATGGAATTCCCTCTCCCAGCAGATCTACTTGGTGCTCTCTCTGATAATCTTTCATAGACTTGAATGTCTTCAAGCTCTCCAGTTTGTTTGATTTTTGATAGTTGTTTTGATTGTCAGTTTTATTTTAAATTTATTATGTTGTCATTTTTGTATGTTAAGAACCTTGGGTATTTCTTATCCTAAATATAATTACAATATAAAAATGCATCTTTTGTAGAGATTGTCTCTTTGTCTATCTTTTCCTTCTCCAGTGGCTGCTACCTTGTATTTAATCCCCATTCCTTCAGAGCTGGCTGCTGGGTTTCAGTTCACCACTTTGAGCAAATGCCTTTGCTGTTTGTCTTGTTTTAGTTTATACTGCTACCAAGATTTTACACAAATACATTTCTTAATAGCAAAGGTATCTAACATATGTTGAGCTACTATCAGCTAGTAGGCTTTAGTAATATATTCCCTATGTAATTATCGAACAGCAATAAATCCTTTGATTTATCAAAGGAAGCCAGGAATATTTTATAATTTACAGATTCAAGATGATATAGAATTATATTTGATATCTCACCACCCTCCAGCACATAGGTACTAGGTTACCAATTATACTAGGTCAATAATATTCTTATAGAAATCTGTATACTCAATGGCTATATTTTCTTCCTTCACCTTCCCTCTTAATCCTATAACTCTTAGGCATGCTTTCCCATTAGCTGTCTTTTCCACACTATGCTCTCCAACTCTCAGTCCTTTTCTGTCTTCTTCATCTTTGTTCAGCACATAACATTCCCTCTTGTTCTCTCAGCCAATCCATTTGCAGTTGATCTGTTAAAATGACTTATTGAGTGAAGGAAGATATTGTAGAATAAATTTGATGTGTTAAAGCCCTCTGAAAGTACAAGCTGTTCATATGGTTTGCCTTGCTATGGTTGCATCATGATCTACACATGACCAAAATTGCCCATTTATTGTATAATCATTATCTTTAACATCATTGGAGCATCCCAGAATGCATAGTTATGTTACAACCATTATCAGCATCTATTAACACATTATTATCTTTTAACTATGTGTGAAACTTTGCACATGTTACAAAAAGTTCCTGCTCTCATAAATGAACATTTCATATCTTATTAATCTTGATCATCAAGGAAGCTATACAGTGGCTATTAGTAAGTTTATTTTATGGTGAAGTGCTTAGAAACACATTAAGCTATAATGGACTCCCTTCAGATGATTTTTGAAAGGGGGAACAATTTAAGAGAGTAACATTCTTAGAAGTGTAGTATTATTACATTTTGTAAAAGAAGCAAGCAAGAAAATTATCTGTCATCCCCACCTATCCTGATCCTTGAGATCTTGGACGAACGCCTACAGTTTTTTTACTAGATTAAATAGCTAGCCTTAATTTGTGGTCATTGCTCACCCTGCCTCATGTCCTCCAGATACTTTTGGGAAACGGGGGGGGGGGGGGGGAATCATCTATGCATCCTAAAGCAGCAGCTTTAGTTGGAGAGAAAGGTGTTTGTCACCAGTTGGGCAGGATTCTTCTTGGGTCTGTTACTCCCAACACCTTTTAACAGGAATTTCCCTCACTGATCTTCTTGTGGGACCTTTGTGATTGGTGTGTCTCTCATACCATTGTCACTTTCTGAGGAATTTGTGTCTGGACTTCAAGCAGGCAGGAGAATTGTGAGTTTCTGTCATGTTGACTGGGAGAGAGGCCCTTATTGCTACCATGAACTTGCTAGGTAGAGACTTGAAAGTAGAAGCAAATGTGTATTGGAACTCAGCATTTAGGAATGGTGATTTCTAGGAGGGATTTTCCCCATTTTCTATGGAATGGGGGTGGTTGCCAAGTTATTTGTGCTGAAAAAGCAGCATGTTGTTTCTTCCTTCGACTGAATGTAGTGATCCATCAGTCTTCTTTTGGATGTAGTGATCCATCAGGAGCCCTGGTGATGCAGTGGTTAAATGCCAGTACTGCAGCCACAACGTTGTTTGATCCTATAGGGCTCCAAGGTCCGTCCCCTCAGCCATCCATCCTTTTGTAGGTTGGTAAAATTAGCACCCAGCTTGTTGGGGGCAATTGGCTTACATGTTGTAAACCACTTTGGGAGTGCTAGTTCACTGATAAGTGGTATAGAAATGACTTGCTAATGTTATTGCTATATTCTTTCTACCAGTCTCCACTGTCAGATCTTTGCATGGCATCAAACATTAGCTTGTACTTTCTTTGAAAATTTCTTGAATATCTTTAGTTCCTTGAACAGTACAAGGATATAGATGCTGTTTCTAGGTAGCCACTTTGGAGACCTAAAGCCTGCGTATGAGGCAAACATATCACTCTAGTTTACTTTTAAAACAGTATCTCATTGAAGTATTTTATCTTAGCATTATTGCTGTAGTAAACCTTCGTATTTACCGTTGCCTTTAGAGTCCTTGGTTTTGATGCTCGTTTATTTTCCTTGGATTGGGAGAAAACAGAAGACATCTCGGCAATAGTGGCTTGACTCTTTTCTTCTCCTCCCCTACCATTGAAGATATAATATAGAATATATAATGTAAATATGCTTAAGAGTTGCGCTTCAGTAAATATGGTATGCATTTGGTGTTGCTTGGCCCTCTGATAATAGCAGGCGCTGAAAGGGTGGCTTTTCCCAAGGCAAGGATTGTTAAAATGCCCTGAACATTTGGGCAACCCAATGTAGGTGTCAGTAATATAATCTCTTGCTATCCAGCTCACTCTTGTTCATGATAGTCTGCTGTCTGTGTCATCTCTCAGTGTGCCTTGCGTGTAAGATTAGTGATTCATCCTGTCCTACTGAACTTATTATGTTGAGCTCTTGTGGTTATATTTTGTAATAGTAACCGTTCGGATGTTAAAATCTTTTCAAGAAAATCAAGCGCTTTCATCCTTCCTCCTTTCGTCTAGTGATTTTTCAAATACTAAAGCCATCAGGAGAGTTGAAAGAGCTGATTTAGCCCCCTCCCAAAAGGGTGGGGGGTTCGCAAACCTATTTTCAGTATTGAACTGCCATTGACATCTAAAGTCCCCACCATGCTGTTTTCCTCCACACTCCAGCAATCAGGACATCCAGCAAACCCATAAAAATCCAAACTAATAGCATGAATATTCAGTGACCTAGAATACTAATTATTGTCATGAATATTAATGTGATCGGACTTGCTTTTTCCTCTTCTGTTTCTCGCTCTCTTTTTTTCCACTCAGCCAGCTCTAAAGATGGACCATAATGAGAGCATTTAAGAGAGAGAGCACTCTTCGCCGTGACAGGGACTGGGGTAATAAGGAGAGCTTGATTAACGTGGTGCACTTGGGGGAGAGATGAGAGGCTTCACGTGGTCCTGTTGTGGGGGAGGCAATGAGGCACCGGCGGCTGTGTTGCTGCTCCCTCAGATTAATGAGGCCTAAGAGTGCATTAGGAACAGTGACAAAGGTTTGATCTAATGGGTTCAGTCATTTTTCCTTTGAGTGACAGACGCACAGAAGTAATTGGCTGTGCAGAATGGCAGCTCATTGGCAGTACTTAAGGATACATTATCCCTGTTGTGTGGCCCGCAGAGGCTGTTTATCAAAACTGCTCACACTGCAGACTTGCATTTACTAGGCTGCTGTTACAGAGGCAATAGCTTTAAAATAAAATAATTGTAATTATAATAATGTGGGATCAAAATCTCTCTCCCGCCCGCCCCCCTCAAAGTTTCTCTTCATTTTAGTTTTAAATGGTCTAGAAATAGTTTAATAACTATAGTTTGCTCTAACTTGCAATGTTTTGCCACTTTGTAGGTTGATAATGTTTGTATACACATGGGATGTTAAATAATGGGAATTTTTAAAGTGATCTTGTATATTTAAACTAGACATGAAATTCTGGAAGAAATTTGCCATCATTGGGGAATTCGTATGATTTTATCTTGGATGACTGAAGGCAAATAAATTCTTCATGTGCTCATTTCTTATTCAGAAGGCAAATAGATTGTTTTCTTAGAAAAACTGAAAGGACCCATATATTTATTCTAGGTTTGATGTTAATATATTTCAACAATGAAAGCAAAATCCTATAGAATTAGTAGAAAAGAAACATTTTTAAATACTGTGGTATTCAACTCACAGTCTATTCTGTATTAGTCTCCCATACTGGTAATAAGCTTAAAAGATAATACCACTTTTGCCTTTGATTGCCAAACTATTTGCATGCATTCTCTGATGATGATGCATTCATGGTAGATGCTTTTACATGGTTAGGAATTTGTTTTCTTGAAAAAAGCTTTTCTTTTAATAATTCCTGGCATGATTTTTCCTCATAAACAAATACACCGCACCTACCAGGCTGGTAAGGTTTTGGCATTGTTTCCCTGTTCAGTGAAAATGTTTCAGACTTCTGACATTTTCCTTTACTACATTTTCATTTTAATTAGCTGGGTTAAAGAGCCACAACACAAGATCATTCGACAGTCTTGGGGAGAAAAACATGAGTGCACTATTCAAACGTGTTGGGGGGGAAATGGGTTGTAGAACAACAGCCAGGCATATATTTGTTCTGTTGTTGTTGCTGTTGCTGTTGTTGTTGTTGTGTGCTTTCAGGTCATTTCCAACTTTTGGCAAACCTAAGGCAAAACTATCATTTTGGTTTCTTGGCAAGATTTGTTCAGAAGGGACTTGTGTTTGCTTTCATAGAATCATTGAATGATAGAATCATAGAGTTGGAAGAAACCACAAGGGCCATCCAGTCCAACACCCTGCCATGCAGGGACTCAAAATCAAAGCATCCCTGACAGATGGCTATCCAGCCTTTGTTTAAAGACCTCCAAAGAAGGAGACTCCACCATTCTCCAAGGGAGTGTGTTCCACTGTTGAACAGCTCTCACTGTCAGGAGGTTCCTCCTAATATTAAGGTGGAATCTCTTCCTGCAGCTTGCATCCATTGTTCCGGGTCCTGTTCTCTGGGGCAGCAGAAAACAAGCTAACACACACACACCTCAATATGACATCCCTTCAAATATTTAAACAGGGCTATCATATCCCCTCTTAACTGTCTCTTCTCTAGGCTAAACATACCCAGTTCCCTAAGTCTTTCCTCATAAGGCATGGTTTCCAGACCCTTCACCATTTTAGTCGCCCTCCTTTGGACAAGCTCCAGTTTTTCAACATCCTTTTTGAATTGTGGTGCCCAAAACTGGACACAGTATTCCAGGTGGGGCCTGACCAAAGCAGAATACAGTGGCACTATTACTTTTCCTGATCTAGATACTATACTTCTATTAATGCAGCCTAAAATTGCATTGGCCTTTTTAGCTGCGGCATCACACACACTGTTGACTCATGTTCAACTTGTGTTCCACTAGGACTCCTAGATCCCTTTCACACGTAGTCTCTTTAACCCAGGTGTTCCCCATCTTATATCTGTGCATTTCATTTTTGTGACCTAAGTGCAGTACCTTACATTTCTCTGTGTTGAAATTCATTTTGTTAGCTTTGGCCCAGCTTTCTAATCTATTAAAAGAATTTTCAGTCTTCATCCTGTCCTCTGGGATTATTAGCTATTCCTCCTAATTCAGGGTCATCTGCAAATTTGAGAAGCATGCCCTCTATTCCTTCATCCAAGTTATTGATAAAGATATTGAATAGCACTAGGCCCAGGACAGAAACCTGTGGCACCCCACTGGTCACTTCTCTCCAGGATGTAGAGGAGCCATTGCTGAGCACCCTTTGGGTTGGGTCAGTCAACCAGTTACAAATCCACCTAACAGTAGTATTGTCTAGCCCACATTTTACTATCTTGTTTGCAAGAATAGCGTGGGGGACCTTGTCAAAAACCTTACTGAAATCAAGATATGCTATGTCTACTGCATTCCCTTCATCTAGCAAGCTGATAATTTTATCAAAAAAAGAGATCAGATTAGTCTGGCATGACTTGTTCTTGAGAAACCCATGTTGAGTTTTAGTGATTATGGCATTCCCTTCTAAATGTTTGTTTAATTATATGCTCTAGAATCTTTCCCGGTATTGATGTCAGACTAACTGGGAGATAGTTGTTGGGATCCTCTTTTCCCCTTTTTGAAGATGGGGACAATGTTTGCCCCCCTCCAGTCTGCTGGGACTTCTCCTGTTCTCCAGGAGTTCTCAAAGATTATTGTGAGTGGCTCTGAGATTACATTTGCCAGTTCCTTTAATATCCTTGGATGTAGTTCGTCTGGTCCTGGAGACTTTAATTCATTTAGGTTAACCAGGTATTCCTGTACTTCCTCTTTACTTATTTTGTGCTGCATTTTCCCTATTGTGTCCTCTGCTCCATTTTCCTCAGGTTGAACACCCTTTTCCTTTTGTGAGAAGACTGAGGCAAAGAAGGTGTTGAGTAGCTCTGCCTTTTCTCTGTCCCCTGTTAGAATTTCTCCATTTTCTCTGTGCAGTGGTCCTATCATTTCCTTCTTCTTTCTTTTGCTATGAACATACCCAAAGAAGCCCTTTTTATTGTGCTTAACTGCTCTAGCAAGCCTGAGATCATTCTGTGCTTTGGCTTTCCTGACTTTAGCCCTACATGTGCTAGCTATTTGTTTGAATTCCTCTTCAGTGATTTCACCCCTTTTACATTTCTTATACATTTATCGTTTTAAACTTAGTCCAGTTGAAATTTCTTTTGTCATCCAACCCGGTTTCTTAAGACCTCTCCCATTTTTTCTTCTCATTGGAACAGTTTGAGATTGTGCCTTCAGTATCTCACTTTTGAGAAACTCCCATCCATCCTAAACTCCCATCTCCTTTAGTATTCCTGACCATGGGATCACTCCCAGTGTTTCCCTAAGTTTGTTGAAATCAGCTCTCCTAAAGTCTAGAATGAGTGTTTGACTATGCCTAGCTTCTCCTTTCCACTGTGTAAGAAACTCCAGGAGAACATGATCACTCCCATCTAAGGTTCCCACCACTTGCACCCCATTGACCAGGTCATCCCTGTTGGTTAGGATCAGATCTAAAATAGCTGATCCCCTTGTTGCCTCTTCCACCTTTTGGACAAAGAAATTATCTTCGAAGCAAGTGAGGAATTTGCTAGACCTTAGAGCAGGGGTAGGCAACCTAAGGCCCGGGGGCCAGATGCGGCCCCCCAAGGCCTTTGGACCGCCCCCAAGCTGGTCCTGCTGCTGCTGCTGCCACCCCCCGCCGCCCCCCACCATGATGATATTGATTATTGTTGTTATTACTTGTTCTTGGGGTTTTCTTGTCAAAATCTCCACAGGGGTTTTGCCATGGCTTTTCTGGGGCTGAGAGAGTGTGCATGCATATTTGTTTAATTTTTTAATTTTCTAAAAAAAAAATATTTATTTATTTATTTATGGTGCTTCGGCCCCCCAATTGTCTGAGGGACAGCAACCCGGCCCCCGGCTCAAAAAGGTTGCCTACCCCTGCCTTAGAGTGTTGGCTGATTTTGACGTCCAGCAAATATAAGGATAATTGAAGTCACCCATCACTACTACATCTCTTCTTTCTGAGTGTGTGGTCATCTGTTCTAGAAAGGCATCATCCAATTTCTCAGTCTGACTTGGGGGTCTGTAGTAGACTCCTACTATAACATCCCTGTTGTTTCCTTCCCCTTTAATTTTTATCTAGATGCTCTCCACCTGATTTCCAGGATTTAAGTCCTGGATCTCTTCACAGGTGTAAACATCCCTGACATATAATGCTATTCCTCCTCCTTTCCTGTTTGGCCTATTTTTCTTTAAAAGGTTATACCCCTCTATTCCTACATTCCGATTATGAGACTCATCCCATCAGGTTTCAGTGATGCCTATTATATCATATTTGCTTTGTTGTGCTAGGAGTTCAACTTCATCTTGTTTATTTCCCATGCTCTGTGCATTAGTGTAGAGCAGGGGTCAGCAACCTAAGGCCCGCAGGCCACACGCAGCCCACGGAGGCCTTCTGACCAGCCCCTGCCTGGTCCTGCCACTGCCGCTGCCTTTCATGGCTGCGGCGGTCCTCTGGGGTGCCATTTTGGAATCCAAAATGGCGCCCTGGAGGACTCCCACGCCGGGCCTCAAGGGAGGCCCGGTGCGGTCGAGGGAGCCCTCCTGGGGACCCCCGCGGCCACGCTGGGTCTCAGCTCAGGGGATAGGGGGACCGGCCCCACCCCCCAAAAGGTTGCCGACCCCTGGTGTAGAGACATCTAAGAGCATTTGTCCTTCCCACTTGCTGCCTGTGTGAGGTTTTTTTTCCTTCCACTGTTGTGCCCTTGCATCATTTGCCTTGTACCCTCTGTAGCACTTTTACTATTATCTCCAGCCCATGATGTATTCCTGCCTTCCAAGATGCCTTCCAAGATACTGTCTCCCTCCCCAACATGACTCAGTTTAAAGCCGTCCTGATCAAATATTTGAGACTATTGGCAAAAACGCTTCTGCCAACTGATGTGAGATGCAAGCCATCCCTTGCTAGAAGTTCACCCTCATGGAACCGCAGCCCATGATCCAAGAATCCAAATCATTCTTGGTGGCACCATCTACGGAGCCAGTTATTCACATCTGCTATCTTCCTCTCCCTTCCTGGACCATGCCCTCAACTGGGAGAAGAGATGTGATAACAATCTGTGCATCCAGCTCTTTCATCTTCCTGCTGAAAGCCTCATAATCCCTTCTGATATTCTGAAGACTATGCCTTGCAGTATCATTGGTTACCACGTGGACTAAGAGGAAGGGGTAATGGTCAGTAGGCTTGACAAGTCTTGTCTTTCTCGCTGTCACATCACAGATTTTTGCCCCTGGGAGACAACACACCTCCCAGGACATCTTGTCAGGGCCAAAAATCACAAGGATAATAATAATAATAATAATAATTTAAAGGAGTTCCCAACCACCACCACACGCCTCCTCCGAGGCATAGCAGTGGCCGTTCCCTGCGGTGGTACTCTCAGGGTCTCCTGCACTGTCACTAAGGACTATCCCTGCTGCTCTTCCTCTTCATCCTTGATAAGGGAGAGAGCTTCAAATCGATTCTGTAGCTGCAAGCTCCCAGAACGATCCCTGGTTTCCCTATTTCTATGTGTGACGTTCCTCCAGGTGTCCACCTCCTGTGTGCATGAAATGACCTCCTCCTCAACAACTTCCTCTGTGTGGTCCCCATCCAAGACCGAAGTGTTGCAGGTGACTGCAGCAACTCCCTCAGTGTCCATATTGAGAAATCTCAAGTAAGCACTGGAAGAGGACTGTGGGCTTCTCCCTCAAAAAGTTTCCTGGTAAAGACCCACGTAAAGGGCCCCTGTGCTCTTGGGCTTTTCACCAGCCTCAGTCAGCGAGCTCAATCAACTGGGTTTCTAAGTGTACAGAGAGCTCCTGGATGCTACCTTATTCTGGAGGCAAGTCTCTGTCTCTCTCCCTCTGAGCAAAAAACAACAACCTCAAAGCCCTTTAAATTATTATTATTATTATTATTATTATTAGGAGAACCTGTAAAGAGAAAGGTCAAAGCCCCCGTCTACCTGTGCTGTGCACCTCTGGGAAGAGTTGTATAGAGCTAATTGGCTAGCTCAGCAACAGTCACACTCTCCCCAAGTGTTTTTAAAAAGAATTTAAACACTCACTCCCTCAATATGGCTGCTCAGGACCTGCTTTCCTTCTTCTGAAGCTGAGAATGTGTGACTTGCCCAAGGTCACCCAGTGGGTTTCCATCACCAACCGGAGATTCAGACTCTGGTATCCAGAGCTACAGTCCAGTGCTCCGACCACTACACCACACTGGCTACATTTTTAGTCTGATCTTATTTTTAAAGCTTCATCAGTCAGCTTTAAAATAAAGTTATCTAGCTATGGCAGTTGCTGCTAATGATATATAACAAGACTATATTTGTCTCATTGACTTATTCTCACTGGGTTCTGCTGGATGCTGTTTTAATTAGACACATGGAGCAGTGTGTATGTCTTGATTCTATACAAAACATAATCTTGAGAGAAGAAAGTAGGAAGCACATATGTTGCTTTTGAAACATTTGTTGTGCATTTTTTGAAGCAAAAAAAGTAACAATGTAACAATTACACCACAGCTATGCCATCTCTGTTTTGTATTGTATTGTATTGTAACCTTTATCACAAGCATAATTGACTGAATATTTTTTAAAAATTGCAGGGTATATCCATCCAGAATATGATACTCTCTTTCAAGACTATCTGTAGAAGGGAAGTTGAGGGGGGGGTTTGGGGAAGGGGGGTTACCTCCGTGTACATTATTTTATACTTGCATTGCTCTAACTTTGGTTGCTTTTTTAATGGCCATTCCCCAATCTGGAGTTCTTTACCATTCTCTTTTGTTCTTCACAATTCACTTTTGTTTTAAGCACCATGAATAATTTCATGTCAGCAGCAAACCCAGCCTCTTTGCTGCTCAATCTTAATTCCAGATATTTTATGAACAAGTTGAAAAGCAGTAATTTCAATAGGGATCCCTGAGGGACCCCACTGGTCACATCACTCCACTGTGAAAAGTTCTCATTTATTTCTACCTTATGCCTCCTGTTCTTTAAGCAGTTACCAATCTTTTTTGTTTATCCCATGATATCTGCATTTCCTGAGTAGTCTTTGGTAATGGATTTAACCAAAAGATGTTGGAAGTCCAAGTAAATAATGGTCAAGATCCTATAGTGTTAATATATGCTAGTGCAGGGGTAGGCAACCTTTTTGAGCCGGCGGCCGGGTTGCTGTTCCTCAGACAATTGGGGGGCCAAAGCACCAAAAATAAATAAATAAATTTTAAAATAATAATAATAATATATTTTTAAAAAAATATACAACATTTCTTAAAATATATATATGCATGCACACTCTCTCAGCCCCAGAAAAGCCATGGCAAAACCCCTGTGGGGATTTTGCCAAGAAAACCCCAAGAATAAGTAATAACAACAATAATCAATATCATCATGGCGGGTGGTGGCGGCGGCGGCGGCGACAGGACCGGCCTAGGGCCAGTCCAAAGGCCTCAGGGGGCCGCATCCGACCCCCGGGCCTTAGGTTGCCTACCCCTGTGCTAGTGTATATATTTGATCCTACAGTTGTGTGATTCCTTGTGCGACAGGTTCCACATCCTTGAATTCACCCATGTGCAAGATTTAGCATTCCACCATTGAATCAAAAGTGAGTGAGAGGATGGTGTGCCTTCTTGCGAAACAAATGGCTAATATTTAGACTGCCATCCTTTAAATATTAGTTCTGGAATGTTATCTGATTTATAACTCTGGTAACGACACTTAAAAATAATTCATTTACCTTCTGTATAGTTCCCATATTCACTTTTAGAATTTCTTTAACTTCCTTGTTATGCAATAGTCCACTTGATTCCCCAGCCAGTTTCTTGCTCTTACAGTTCTTTTATTGTTGATTTTCATTGCTAACTATAAAATCTACAAACTCAATTTTTTTTTCCTCCTGTGACTCCTTTCATTTCCACTGTGCAAGATTACATTCCATATGGGCAAGACTACAAGTTCCTAAAGGTAGCCTTCTTGTCTCTACTTCCACAGTGTGATAACCATACTGCCAAGAGCTAGGTTCTTGGATTTTATGTTAGCTTTCTTTGCCAGTGGCATACATTTAGCTGTACCTCTGTTATTGTTATTAGAGTGATTAGACACACTTTCCTTTCCTGTTTGGTTGCATTTTACTAGTTCTCTCACTTTTATCTTTTAAAGTCCATTGTGACTAGGTCGCACTTCTCTGATAGTTTTTCCCATCCATATAATTGAATTTGATAGTGTAGGTATTATTTCTAATTAATTTAGCAGCATTCACATCTCACACTAGATTGTGTCCACAGTATTTTAAGATTAAGTCCAGGATCAACTGTTCTCTAATTTAAGGGAATAACCGTTAAGGTTAGCCAGATGATTTACTTCTTTATTGTGAGTGGGGCACAGATCCCCATTAGTGTGAGGGCGAAATGAAACCACCCACTGTTGCAAAACTTGCTCATTTGTATGTCTTCCTTATGACATTTTCCTCAAGATCATCCTGAGTGTTTTGGTCAGGAGAGCAGAAGCAAGTCTCCAGTACCGGATACTTTGGGGCTCTGTATTATTCCCGAGAGTAATTCTGTAGTAGAGTCAGCCTAGTTTCTAGTTCAGTTAACACTATGCTGTCTTTGATGTCTTTGATACCTCTGGTATCCCTTTGTCCTCCTAATAGAACATGACAATATTCTCCACTGGTTCTTTCCATTCCATCAAATTTATATTCTGTCCATTGTATCCATCTGTGTTCTCCCTTAAAACCAATCATCCAACTCTCTTTTGACTTGGAGACTTTTAGCATCAACATGGAAGCAGTCTTCATGTTCCTCCCCAGGTATCTTTGAATTGTGAATTTTCCAATCAGTCTCTTTGACTGATTATCATGTTTTGCTGTATGGACATGGCCTATACCTGTGCTGGCTAACTAATGGCACGCCATCTCTGGCACATGAAGCCATTTTGGTGGGCACACGGAGAGAAAGTTAATGGCCCGGGAGGGTGGGGAAGAGGAGGAACAGGCATGTGTGCCTGTTCCTCCTCTTCCCCCCACCCTCCCAGGCCTTCAGCTGTCTCCAGAGGGGCAACTGAAGGCCCAGGAGAGCGGAAGGGGAGGGGAGAGGAAGAAATTCTGCCCCTGGAAGTCCCACCCTTAGAAAGTGGTAGTCCTGCCCTCAGAAGTCCCACCTCCTGGCACCAGGTAACACCAGGTGGGGGAACGCCTTTGTGTTTGGGCACTCAGAGTGTAAAAGGTTCACCATTACTGGCCTATACTCACCCTGTTCTTACTTAGGCAATGAAAAACATTTTCACCTTGTCTCTTGAGGGATGGCTTTAACCCCCTTTCCAGCTCTGCCAGTAGTTGCAATAGGTTGCTTTTATGACACTGGGACAGTGAATCCAAACTTGAAGGAAGCTTAACCTGGGCCCAAGCCAATTCAGCCAGCCAAAGTTGACAATAATGGACTAGATAGATGAATGGTCTGACACATGGTGTTGAACCCTATTTCCAAAAAAAGTTAAAAACTTGAAAAAGTCCTTAGAAGAACTAAAATCTCAAACAAGTTCACAATTCCACTGATGTAACAGCCACCACTATCTGGTTGCTTTATCTCAGGAGTCCATTTGAATGCTGCTCTGCCACCTTTATGATATTTGGTGCTAGC
This sequence comes from Phrynosoma blainvillii, assembly GCA_026167975.1. Taxonomy (NCBI): domain Eukaryota; kingdom Metazoa; phylum Chordata; class Lepidosauria; order Squamata; family Phrynosomatidae; genus Phrynosoma; species Phrynosoma blainvillii. Next base: position 221,499,261 of record JANUYF010000001.1, on the reverse strand, counting down.
AGTCTGGTTCCATTCTGATTGAAATGGACACTGTGCCTTTTCTGTAATCTTAGGCTTGTTTCAAAATATTCCCCACTGCCTAACAAATTTAAATCTGTCCTCTTGACTTGTCTGATCCATGTTGAAACTCCTTGGATTCACCTTTCTAGCTAATTCTGTATGTGAAACAGGTAATATTTTGGATAAAACTACCTTGGATGCTCTGTCCCTTACCCTCCTACATACATTATTATTCCAGGCTTTGATGGCTATGTATAATCTTGTACCTTATTTCTCTTTCAAACTGCAAGGCATCCAGCCCATGTGAGTGTGCAATTAGGTGAAATAATGCCAACATGTACTTAATTCTTACCTTCCTGACACATTCTGTAGATTGCCTGCCTTGAACTGAAAAGCATTTAGATTGTTCTAAGTATGTTTTAGCCTTCCTGATGCTGTCCAAGCAAGTCTACACTACATGTATATATTCATAAAAGACAATCAAAGAACATCAGACCATCATGAGAGAAGAACATCAGACCAACAGAGAATTCACGAAATATGATCATTTGTTCAATGTATGTATCACTTTTTCTGGAAAGCTAGACTGGAAGGTATCTTACAAAAATTAAAACAAATACAGAAAAATCATGTACACGAACATATGGAACATTTGTTAAAACACAACTATCCATAGAATTAAAATTATTTAAAACAAATACATTAAAAAGACCAAAAGAAAAAATCAGTGAAGTAGCACACTATTCAAAGCTCTTGTAGTTAAGTTCTAAAAGTCTGTCAGAATAGAAATGTCTTCATAGAATCATAGAGTTGGAAGAGACCACAAGGGCCATCCAGTCCAACCCCCTGCCATGCAGGAACTCCCAATCAAAGCATCCCTGACAGATGGCCATCCAGCCTCTGCTTAAAGACCTCCAAGGAAGGAGACTCCACTACTCTCCGAGGGAGTGTGTTCCACTGTCGAACCGCCCTTACTGTCAGGAAGTTCCTCCTAATGTTGAGGTGGAATCTCTTTTCTTGCAGCTTGCATCCATTGTTTTGGGTCCTAGTCTCTGGAGCAGCAGAAAACAAGCTTATTCCCTCCTCGATATGACATCTCTTCAAATATTTAAACACGGCTATCATATCACCTCTCAGCCTTCTCTTCTCCAGGCTAAACATCCCCAGCTCCCTAGGTCGTTCCTCATAGGGCTTGGTTTCCAGACCCTTCACCATTTTAGTTGCCCTCCTTTGGACACGCTCCAGTTTCTCCACATCCTTTTTGAATTGTGGTGCCCAGAACTGGACACAGTATTCCAGGTGAGGCCTTACCAAAGCAGAATAGAGTGGCACTATTACTTCTCTTGATCTAGACACTATACTTCTACTGATGCAGCCTAAAATTGCATTGGCCTTTTTAGCTGCTGCATCACACTGTTGACTCATGCTCAACTTCTGGTCTACCTGGATTCCTAGATCCCTTTCACACGTAGTCTCATTCAGCCAGGTGTCCCCCATCGTATATCTGTACTTTTTGTTTTTCCGCCCTAAGTGCAGTACTTTACATTTCTCCGTGTTGAATTTCATTTTGTTAGCTTTGGCCCAACTTTCTAGTCTGTTCAAGTCATTTTGAATTTTGATCCTGTCCTCTGGGGTATTAGCTACTCCTCCTAATTTGGTGTCGTCTGAAAATTTGATAACTATGCCCCCAATATCATCATCCAAGTCATTAATAAAGATATTGAATAGCACTGGGCCCAGGACAGAGCCCTGTGGCACCCCACTGGTCACTTCTTTCCAAGTTGAAAAGGAGCCATTGTTGAGCACCCTTTGGGTTCGACCAGTCAACCAATTACAAATCCATGTAACAGTTACTTTGTCTAGCCCACATTTTACCAACTTGCTTGCAAGAATGTCGTGGGGAACCTTGTCAAAGGCCTTACTGAAATCAAGATATACTATATCCACAGCATTCCCTTCATCTACCAAGCTGGTAATTTTATCAAAAAAAGAGATCAGATTTGTCTGGCATAACCTGTTTCTCTGAAACCCATGTTGACTTTTTGTGATTATGAAATTACCTTCCAGATGTTCACAGACTCTCTGTTTAATGATCTGCTCCAGAATCTTTCCTGGTATTGATGTCAGACTAACTGGATGATAATTGTTGGGATCCTCTTTTTTCCCCTTTTTGAAGATGGGGACAACATTTGCCCTCCTCCAGTCTGCTGGGACCTCTCCTGTTTTCCAGGAATTCTCAAAGATTATTGCCAATGGTTCAGATATTACATTTGCCAGTTCTTTTAATACCCTTGGATGTAATTCATCTGGTCCTGGAGACTTATATTCATTTAGATTAACCAGATGTTTCTGTACTATCTCTTTACTTATTCTGTGCTGAAATTCTCCTATTCTGTCCTCTGCTCCATTATACTTAGGTTGAGCACCCTTTGCCTTTTCTGAGAAGACTGAAGCAAAGAAGGTGTTGAGTAATTCTGCTTTTTCTCTGTCCCCTGTTAACTTTTTGCCATCTTCTCCACACAGTGGCCCTACCATTTCCTTCTTTTTCCTTTTGCTGCTGACATACCCCCCAAAGCCCTTTTTATTGTTCTTAACTTCTCTAGCAAGCCTGATTTCATTCTGCGCTTTAGCTTTTCTGACTTTACCCCTACACGTGCTAGCTATTTGTTTGAATTCCTCTTTGGTGATTTCCCCATTTTTCCATTTCTTATACATGTTCCGTTTAAAACATAGTTCAGTTGCAAGTTCCTTAGTCATCCATCCTGGTTTCTTGAGACACCTCCCATTTTTCCTCCTCGTTGGCACGGTTTGAAATTGTGCCTTCAGTATCTTCCTTTTGAGAAACTCCCATCCGTCTTGAACTCCCTTCTCTTTTAGTATTCCTGTCCATGGGATCACCCCCAGTATTTCTCTAAGTTTAGTAAAATCAGCTTTCCTAAAGTCTAGAATGCATGTCTGACTATGCCTGGCTTCTCCTTTCCACTGTATAATAAACTCCAGGAGGACATGATCACTCCTGCTTAAGGATCCAACCACTTGCACCCCATTAACTAGGTCTTCCCTGTTAGTTAGGATCAGATCCAAAATAGCTGACTCCCTCGTTGCCTCTTCCACCTTTTGAACAATGAAATTGTCTTCGAGGCAAGTGAGGAATTTGCTAGACCTTGAGGATTTTGCCGAGTTTGACTTCCAGCAGATATCCGAATAGTTGAGGTCACCCATCACTACTATATTTCTCCTTTCTGAGTGTGTGGTCATCTGTTCTAGAAAGGCATCATCCAATTCTTCTGCTTGAGTTGGGGGTCTGTAGTAGACTCCCACACTAACATCCTGCAGAAGGAGAACAAAGAGGGAGCTGTCCTAAGGAGGGACTTCCATAGCCTGGGAGGAGCCACCAAATGAGTAATCTTCCACATTTACACCAGATGTACCTGAGAAAGTGGTGGGACTAAGAGAAGGGCCTCCCTTGAAGCTCTTATTGCTCAGAAAGAGTCCTGTGAACATATGATTCTTCATATAGCCTGGGCCCAAGGCAATTCATTCAGCAAAAGGTGACGGTAATGGACTAGACCTTTCCCCTTTAAGGGCCGAGGGACTTCAGCTCCCAGAATCCCAAGAGCTATTGGCTAACATGGGACTATTGGCTAACATGGCTGAGGCTTCTGGGAGCTGAAGTCCCTCGGCCCTTAAAGGGGAAAGGTTGCCTACCTCTGGACTAGATAGACCAATGGTCTGACTCAATATCAGATAGCTTCCGGTGTTTTAGATGTTTTCTATGTTTATTTTCACTGAAATTATGTGTGCATGAATTACCTTCAGAAAATCCTGCTCATTTTGATTCCTTTTCCCTGTTAGGATATGCCTGATCAGGAGTGACATCAGAAGTAGTTGAGCTAGATGTTTACTCTGGGCACCAAGATGATGGGGATAGTGCCAGGATGAGCTAGGACATTTTCTGACCCAACCTAGTATCAAGTGTTCAAGTGAAGACTAAAATCTATGGCTATGAAATGGTTGGTTGGTCGGTTGACAGGAAAAGCAATTCCACCTAAACCAGTGGTTCTTAATCTGGGTTCGATCGAACACTAGGGGTTCGGTGAGTCAGTCTCGTGGGTTCGGCAGAAGTCAAGACACACATCCGATTCATATGATTCGTGATTACATGCCCCACTCATCCATCATTGGCTGCAGGTGATAACCTGTATACGTTTTATATTTATATGCCCCATCCAACCAAACCAGCTTGCCCCACCTCCACCGATAGAAGTGGCCCTCTGATTGGCCGTGTGGTGTGATTGACAGCGCGGCGGCCCATTCCCCTCACTGGATGGTGCTGATGGTCCGTCTGTATTGGCGGTAGAAGGGTTCGGTGAATGCGCATATGAAACTGGTGGGGGTCAGTACCTCCAACAAGGTTAAGAACCACTGACCTAAACATTATGAGGAACTTTCTGACAGTAAGAGCTCTTTGACAGTGCAACACACTCCCACAGAGAGTGGTAGAGTCTCCTCCTTTGGAGGTCTTTAAACAGAGGCTGGATGGCCATCTGGCGGGGGTGCTTTGGTTGTAAGTTCCTACATGGCAGTGGGTTGGACTGTATAGCCCTTGTGGTTTCTTCCAACTCTATGATTCTATGATTCTATATCTAACAAGAAAACCACTTAAGTTTATATGCATCCAGTAGCCAGTTATTTATCCTTTATTGAAAGATCTGCCTAATTTATGTTGTTGGTCCTAACTAGTGTTATTGAATCAATGGGATCTACCTAGGAAGGTGTTAGCTTATTATTCAGGAAGTGATTTAACCTGTCTACCGTAGTATTTAGTCCAAGCTGTTAATACTACAGTGTGCAAATGAGAAACCTGCAATAATACCCATCATACCTAATTATTCCACCCCTATTGACTCATGTCCAGAAAAAAATGTAGTGTGAGAGAAAGACACACAGAAAGAAAATCAAAACAGAAGGTAAAGAGAGCACTGCATAGTTTAATTTGCAGAGACAACACATAAAGAACATTACAGCATCCTAATTTTGTTGCTACAGAGGAGTCAGTTGGATTGCATCAGATAGACCAGGTAAAGCTGGTAAATAATGCTGCATGTGATGGAGCATTCCTGAAAACCTATCCAAAAGATGCATTTCCAAGTGCGACCCCCATCCAGAACACACTTAGTGTCTTTGCAGTCAGCTGCTTCACTACCTTCTGCTGGGAAAAAATTGGGATAATAAATAAATATTTCACCAATCTCATTTTACCAAACTCATCTGAACTAAATGTCTGTTTAAGGTCCCATACTAATTCAAGACACCTGTACACACTGTTTCAGTGAGTGGAGAGAGACTGTGTATCATCAGTGTACTGATGAGACCTTGCTCCAAACCTTTAGATCAGACCTGCACAACTTGGCAGTAGGAAAGGGTCAAAATTAAAATAGGCTAAACTTCCTCAGGCCACAGATAGGTTGTAATTAAATATTAATTAATTATTAACATTAATTGATATTTATATTATATATTATTCAATATTAATTATTCAATATTATTTATATTAAATATATTAAATAGCATTAATATTATATCCATCCTCTTCCTCCTCTGTTTGGCCATTTCCTCAGGAGAAAGCCGGATGGCAGAGGAGCCTTGCAGGGTAAGCATTTACCCATCCTCCTACTCCGCTGCCTCACCTCCTCCTCAGGAGAAAGCCAAGTGGTGGAGGAGCCTTGCTCAGCAAGTATTTGGCCATCCTCCTCCTCTGCTACATGACCTTCTCCTCAGGAGAAAACAGAGCAGCAGAGGAGCCTTGCAAGGTGTTTGCCCTTCCTCCTCCTTCACATGACCCTCTCCTCAGGAGAAGGCCAAGCAGCAGAAGAGCCTTGGAGTCATTCCACATCCTTGCAGGCCGCCAGAAATCCTTTGCGGCCCCTAACCATATGTTGTATGATGATCCCTTCAAGTAGTTTCACATAGATGTTAAACACAATGGAGGAGTAAAATGGAACTATAGAGTATGTGCTAATTCTGGAGTACCAATGTCATGAGTCAGAGCAACAGTCCAATGTGCCTCCCTCTAGCAGACATCAGTTAAATAGGAACTAAGGCCTAAATCCAATTGCTGGTCCCAACTAGAGTAGATATATTGAACCAATGGGAATTTCATAAGTATTTACCTACCATTCAGTAATTGATTCAGTGAATCTACTCTACTTGTGATGAGCAGTTGGATTTCTACTTGAGTTGACAGATTTGTCACTAATTCCTCTGATAAGCAGACAATCCAGAAAGATACCCTTGTTGGTGAGACTGGAATATTTCTATTGCCAGCTAGAGCTGACCCATTGAATCAATTAGATTTTGTATCAGTGTTACCATGTAGCAAGCGATTCATTATGTCTTCTCTAGTTGGGAATAGCAACTTCCTTTAGACCACTGAATATTTCTGAGCTTTTGAAGAATAAATGGCTCTTCTTGTCCAGTCATATGAGATGGCTTTAAACTCTTTACAGAACAATCCTGTGCATATATATTCAGAAGCAGGCGTTACTGAATTTGTGCACACAAATAGGTCAGTATAGGATTTAAGCCTTTATCTCTGTAAGGCTAGTACATACTTAATATTTGAAATTTCATGTAATGTCTTTAAAACTGACATAATTAGAATATTTAGAGAGAGAGAGCATTGATGGCAGTTGAGGTTACCAGACCAAATACCGGAGAGGGCTCCTGTACCTTAAAAGACTCTGTTAAAAAGGAATTTCAGCAGGTGGTGTTTATTATGCAACCAGATGACATGATCTGCTGAAATTCCTTCTTCTGTAGCCAGCATAGGGTAGTGATTTGAGTGCTGGGCCAGGAATCTCGAGTCAAATCCCCACTCAGCCATGGAAACCCACTGGCCTTGGACAAAGGCAAAGGCAAACTTGCTCTGAACAAGTTCTGCCAAGAACAACCTGTGATAGGGTCGCCATAAGTCAGAAATGACTTGAAGGCACACAACAACAACAAAGTTGACCTGAGAATATATATATTCCAATTATTCCTTTTTGCACGCTTCCCCCTCCCATACACCAGTAGCCTTATCTTGGCAAAGTTAAGTTGTACTGTCCATTGATTTAAATAAGATAGATTTTAATTACACATTTCAATTGCACACATTTCCAGCCTAACCAATAAACGAAGTATCAGAAAAACTTTTTTATTTGTCTCAGATACCTTTACATCATGTGCTGGACCCTCAAAGACTTTAGATTTAGTTGGTATTATTTTCTGTTTTCTCTGATTAATGTTTCTTTGCTTTTATATTTTGTAAAACATGGCGTTTTCTTGGGTTTTTTTTTATTCTGTATGGAGTTGATAAGAACCAAATAAAGCAGTTTCGAAAGAGGGAAAACTAGATTTTTTATAAAGTACTCTGAAAGCTCTACCGAGTATTGCAAATACTCAGTATTGTAAATATTTTCAGTGAGTGAATGGAATATTGTACATGTCTATTTTTGTTCCTAATTCCTTAATTAAACAAAAAGTTAAATCTAGTTATTAGTCCCAATGTGTGTAAACCCATTAAGTCAATCAAATGTACTTCTTTGTTGATTTACTAAGTCCCTATTGATTCATTGGGCCTGCTTTCATTGGGACTAGCAATTTAACTTAGCCCAGGGCCAGTTCATAATGCTTATTTAGACATAAGAATATCTCCTTTCTCAGAAATTTCTGTATTCTTACTTTTTAAAAATCATAAGAATCTGAATTATTTTAGGTATAATGTTGATTATGGTTTAAGAGTAAATTGTTCTTTGCAGCTATTGCTGAATGGTTTGAGGAGAAAAAAATCCATAATAAATGGTTTAGAATATCATAAAAGTATTTTAAATGTAATAAAGAACCCTGTAGTGGAGTATTTTTTTTTCTTCACAATGTTATTTTAGAAGATGAAAAACATTTTTATTCAATAGCATCATCCTTGCTCATTTGAAGCCATTTTTGGCAACATACTGATAGTCATACATATATAAATGTGATAATCACTTTGAAATGCAAATTGTTAAAGAAAAATAGCATATGGTAGAGGTAAGTACATTTTCAAATCAGCTCCTACATTTTAGGAATATGAGTACAGCTAAAATTATTCTTTGGAAAGAATCTGGAGCTTTTGACACATTGAAGCTTGAACTAATCAAGGCTTCTCTGTAAGCAGATACACATATCCATATCAAGGAACCAGTGCTGAGAATACATGGATTAGCATAGTAATTTAACTGCCCCCTGCTAATCAGCTAAAGCAACCAGATGATGCGTACATGATGCATTTGTAGAGGCACCCTTTCAGAACTCTGAATAAACCAAGGAGTTGACCATGTATTTTATGTTAATTCTAATAAACTGAGAAAGTGAGACAGATGCTAAAGTGCTGCTAGCCCTTGCAAGTAAGATTTTGGTGTGAAGGTTTTACAAGAACCACTTCACAAAAAGGTCTCTCTCATGAGATGTAGAATCCCATTAAGCATCTGAATTCAGAGCCTAGCAGACTGATTTTCTGTGTTCTTGATAAAATTTCAGTACTAAAAGTGTATTACATAAACACGTACAGGTTTACAACATAAATTATTATTATTATTATTATTATTATTATTATTATTATTATTTTAAAGTCATTCTTGGATCTAAGGAGGGGAATTTGCTTCCTGCTGGAATACTGTGTTGAAGCTTTATGTTGAATAAAAAATAGGATCTGTACTTGCTATTAATAGGTGATTTTGGTGTGATTATAATACACACCAATGTGCTTCTGTTTTTGTTTGTGGTATATGAGTATATATTAACTTACACATTGTAAACCGCTTAGGGAATGCTTATGTGCACTGATAAGAGGTATAGCAATGTACTTGCTATCGCAGTTGCTATATGAAGTATACAAATGATGGGAACAGCAGTACTGAAGGCATGTTCTAGAAAAGGCAGATTGTTTGGTGGATTCTGTGGTTCATTTTAATGTTAAAGGTTAGCGGGATGTTACAGAAGAAAATGTGGGGTTGTATTTATCCTTTCTCGTACACTGCTTTGTAACCTACCATTGTCACTGAGGTGGCAGAGGAAATGTAGCTAAGAAAAAAATCACCTCTACCAGCCATGCTTCTCTGCCACTGAGAGCATTTCATAGCAGAATCCTACTTAGGCATGCTCTAACAATATAACCAAATTTTGGATCTCACTGTGTAATTGGAAACTGGGAGGAATACAGACCAGCCAAAAGGGCCGGCCTAGGAGTGGAATCGGGGCATGGCGACCGCACATCGGCCACTCTGACTCCACCCCGATGTCACCGTCACGCTGTACTTGTCTCTAAACCTACTTCACCTAATCTTTATCCTTCTCAAAATGAGGTGCCCGGAACTCAGTACTCTTGATGAAGCCTGACCAGAATACAGTGGAACCTCTACTTACAAAAGGCTCTAGTTAGGATATTTTCAAGTTACGAAACGCTTCTTCTAAAAAATATTGTCTCTACATACGAATATGTCTCTACATACGAATGGCTGTAGAGACATATGTGTATGTAGAGACAATATTTTTAGAAGCATTTTGTAACTAGAAAATTTCCAGCCGCAGCCTCGGCTATTCCTTGGGCTGATCCTGGAAGCGGAGGATTCCTCCACTTCCAGGATCAGCCCAAGGAACGGCTGTGGCTCTGACTAGAAGGAGGCCTCCTTCCAGCCGCAGCCTCGGCTATTCCTTGGGCTGATCCTGGAAGCATGTTTCTTGGGCTGATCCTGGAAATGGAGGAATCCTCAGCTTCCAGAGTCAGCCCAAGAAATAGCCGAGGCTGCGGCTGGAAGGAGGCGGCCTTCCAGCCGCAGCCTCGGCTATTCTGTGGGCTTGGAATGGATTAGGGCATTTCAATGTTAAATTTGCTTCTACTTACGAAATTTTCTACCTACGAAATGGGTTGTGGAACGAATTAATTTCGTAAGTAGAGGTACCACTGTATAGGACTATATAAAATAATAGTAATAGTAATACAGTTGGCCCTTGGTATACGCGGATGGTATAAGGGTATAAGGGATGTTATTTTGAAGATGGAGCAAACTTGTTTTCTGCTACTCCAGAGACTAGGAACAAATGATGTAAACTACAGGAAAAGAGATTCTACCTCAACAAAGAGCTGTTTGACAGTGGAACATTGTCCCTTGGAGTGTGGTGGAGTCTCCTTCTTTGAAGATTTTTAAACAGAGAATGGCTGGCCATCTGTCGGGGGTGCTTTGATTCTGCATTCCTGTATGGCAGGGGGTTGGACTTGATGGCCCTTGAGGTCTCTTCCCACTCTATGATTCTATGAATAATCCCAAGGTCCTTTTCACATGTTGTACTTTTGAGCCATGTATCCCCCATCTTATACCTGTGCATTTGTAGAATTTTGCATTTCTCTCTACTGAATGTCATTTTATTAATTTCTGCCCAATTTTCTCATTTATCTTGGGGCTTTTGAATTCTGTTCCTATCTTTCAGTGTGTTACTCACCCCTCCCAATTTTGTGTTATCTGCAAACTTGATAAGGATTCCCTCCACCCCATCATCTAACCCACTGATAAAAATGGTTAAAAATGTTGAAGAGGAATGCCCCTAGAATAGAACCCTGAGGCACCCACTGGAGACTTCCTTCAAGTTTGAAGCACAACCATTGATGATAATCCTTTGAGCATGATTTTCCAACCAATTATGGATTCACTTAATCACTTTGCTTCTTAACAGATGCTTTGCTGAAATTCAGATAAATGACATCCGCTGCATTTTCCTCATCTACTCAACTAATGACTTGATAGAAAAAATATGGCTCTTGCTGATTGTCATCACAATACTTGCAGATGGATTCCTGTATACTTGCAGAATTGTGCAGTAATCTCAGAAATGTTATCTCGGAGTCCACATGTTGAGTTTATCAGTGTGTGTTTTGTTAAAATAATAAGGGCAATATTTGTTCTAAATTTATATTATTCTGAATGTGAATTTGCTTTTCACTTCTGGTATTGTTAATTTTCCCTTTCAGGAAATGTGACTACTAGTACTTCTGTGTCTCAGATGACAAGTGGCATCAGCCTTGTTTCCTTTAACAGTCGGCCTGATGGAATGCATCAACGTTCCTATTCAGTGTCCAGTGCTGACCAGTGGAGTGAGGTGACAGTCGTTGCAAACTCAGGCATCAGTAGTGGTAAGACAGTGACAGAAGTTTTAATTTTATTTTTAGTTAATGAATTTGTAAAGATTCATGAAGTATTTTCCAAGAAGCAAATGTTATTTAGCAAAGGCAGAGGACAAATTCATGCTTTTCAGACAGATTTGTGGAAATGTTGCAGTTCTGTTTTCTCTTCAGAGGGAATTGTGTTTTCACCTCAGATGATTCATAAAATTCTAACCTGCATGGAGTTCATAAGAGTAAGAAAGTCATAAGTCCTAAACAGTTATTGTATGCATTTGATCAACAAAAATATTTACTTGCCATAAGTGATCAAAACAGTGATTTACTCTTCTCCATACTGTTTTATTTCATAGTCTTTGTTCCTTAAAATGAAGGGTGCTCTGCCTGTTTTAGCTGTCCTTAGTTTTAAAATTATTTTAAAATAATTGTTGTTGTTGTTGTTGTTGTTGTTGTTAACAATAATAAAGTGTAATTAATATTTAATCAAGAATTAGCTTTAGAATTTAATTTATATATCCACTTTTTTCCAAGATTGAGACTCAAGCTGGTTTATAAATTAAAACTGATTATAGTATAGTAAAAACATACCAAAAGTCAACATTAAAATAGAATTAAAGGATTAACATTATTAGAACAATTTAAAACATGTCCTTAAACAGGTAAAAAACAATCTTAAAAAACAATATAGTTTAAAGCAATATATCATCCTCTTGAAAGACCTTTTTTTAAAAGCTTTCAGTCATTAAAGCCTGACAGAATAAAAAGTTCTTCACTTGCCAATGGAAGGACAACAAGGAGGAAGCCATTCTAACCTCCCTAGGAAGGGAGTTCCAAAGCCTAGAGGAAGCCACTGAGAAGGTCCTATGTTTGTCCCTACCAGCTATACTTGTGATGGTGATAGGACTGAAAGAAAAGATCCTTTTCTGAGGATTTCAGGGCAAGTTCATACAATGATGTATTGTCTGTTAGATAGGCTGGGCCTAAGCTTCTTAAGCCACAACCAGCACTTTGAATTGTGTCCAGAAACAAGTCAGCAGTTAGTGAAGCTGTTGGAGCAGGAGAGTTATATGATCCTTGTAACCAGCACCAGTGAAAATGCTGATTGCAGTGCTTTATAGTAACTGAAGTTTCTGAATGCTCTTCAAAGACAGCCCCACGATTAAAGTAATCCAAATTAGATGTAACAAAGGCATGTGTTACTATGATCAGATCCGTCATCTCTAGGAACAGGCACATTAGCTTTAAATGCAAAAAAGCATTCCTGGCTACCAAAGAAACCTAGACCTCAAAGGTCAAGGCTGAATCCAGAAGCAGACCCACACTATGAACTTGTTTCTTCAAGGGAAGTGTAACCCCATCCAGCACAGGTTGTATCCCTGTTACTTGACCTGCTTTTTGAATGACCAGGAGCACCTCTGTCTTGTCAGGATTGGACTTCACTTTATTCACCCTCATGCAGTCCATCACCGATACCAGATTCTGGCACCAGAAACTGCTTCTGGCATCAGAAACTAGCATCAGAAACAGAAACTGCTTCCTTGAATTTAGATGTAAAGGAGAAATAGAGTTGGATATAATGGGCATATTGGTGGCACTGACTGGATAACCTCTTCCAGTGATGTCATGTAGATGCTGAATAGCATGAGACCTCAGGAACTCCACAGACAGATGATCAAGGTGTCAAACAAAAATCCTGAACCACCAGCATGTGGGTTTCTCCTTCCAAGAAGGAAGAGAGGAACTCTAAAACTGCCTCAAAGTTCAGTCCCTACAAGTCTGCCCAGAAGGATAGCATGCTAACAGTACTGAAAGCCACCAAGGCATCAAGCAGAGCTAACAGGGACACACTGCCTGGTCCAGTTTCCAACCTAGATTGTCCACCAAGGCAACCAAAGTTGTTTCATAACCAGGCCTGAAATAAGACTGAAATGAATCTAGATATTCCATTTAATCCAGGACTCTGTGGAGCTGGAGCCAACTCAGATTCTATTACCTTGCCCCAAAATGGAATATTGTACACTAGCAGATAGTTATCCATTATAAAGGGATCCAGGGAAGGGTTTTTTTCAACTAAGGCCTTATAACTGCATATGGGAACCCTGTTTTGCCGTAAGAATGCATTCACTACTCCTCTCACCCTTTCCAAAACAGAGGGGTGAGTCCACCTCTGGTGCTTTTAATGAGCAAGAAGGGCAAGGATCAAGATTGAGATGTGGTGGCTCTCTCTTCTCCGGGGATCTGGCGATATCCTCAAGACTGTATAAATTGAAAAGAATCCGTTTCTATTGGACAAGCAGGGGCCAAAGTCTCATGCCCTGGGACTGTATCAGTTATGGTGTGCAAGTCAGAATGTATCTGAACAATAACAGTCTTTTTAAAAATGTTTTTATATGTATGTTTAATATTTAAATGTTTTGTCCATTGTACACTACTGCAAAGCCCTGGTGATAAGAAAAAATGTATAAATAAAGTGTTTTACTGCCCGTTACATTAGGACATGATATAGGAAGCTTTTTCTCTTGTATCCTCTGGAAGTCATTCTAATGTCCTTTGTTTAGTCCCTCCCTCTGGACAAGCAAGGTCCAATCCAAATGATCATTTCCAAAGGGAGGGACCACACTGCCCTTCCCACATACCAGCCTCTCTAATATTGCCTTCACAGAAAACATTTTAAAAAACACAGCACAGAGTTATTCTGTTGGAGTTGAGGACAATAAAAATATTCCTGTACAACACATCAAGGATCATATAAGGGCAGCCATATTCCCAATTTAAGGCAAGCAATGTGCCCACAAAAGTATACATAAACAGAAAATAATGGCCTCAGGAAGGCTAAATAGAGACACTCAAGATTCTGTCCTGGGCAGAGGATACCTTCTATTAATGTCAGCATCCATCCATCAGGGATGGCCAACTAGATCATAGATTGTTTGGGTAGAGAGAAAAAGTACAGGACTCAGAACAGAGTCTCTGTCTGCAGGTTTTCAGGCAGGTGGTAAAACATTTCAGCCTAGTCAGTGAACTTGTTCACAAATCCAGCAGATGCACAGCTGGAGCAACCCGTGCCACAATTTCCTCTCCAGGAGGAAGAAGGCCTAGATGCATTAACCAGCCCTTGACTTGAGCAACAACTATACTTGTTTTCTGTACTTCCTGTACTTCCACCTAAGGATCAGTCAGTAGAAGTGGTTTAGTGGCCCTGCCCACATGTCTTTGCAAAACATTGTAAGACTGAAGATATTTCTTCTGCATACTCTTCATTGGCAGGAAAGTTTTGGAAAGGGTGCATGTGCATTAGTTGGATTGTACAGCCTTTTATATCCCAGTGGTTTTGGATTACCTGGCAGAAAACACAGGAGGGGTTCTTGCGAAATCCTGATTTCTGTATCTTACAGAGAGCATTTGCTCACCTGCATTTTTGGTGGACTAACAGCCTTTTCTATAAGCTTCTGTCATCATAATGCATGAGGGCTGGCAGACAGGGACTCCAGGAATCTTGTTGTTGTGTGCCTTCAGTTTCTGGCTTATAGTGACTCCAAGGTGAACTTGTCACAGTATTTTCATGACAAGAATTTTCAGAAGTGGTTTGCTGTTGCCTTCCTCTGAGGCTGAGAGAGCATGGCTTTCCCAAGGTCACCCACTAAGTTTCCATAGCTAAGCAGGGACTTGAACCCTCTTCTCCCAGAGTCCTAGTCCAGCACTCAGACCACTGTATTTGTGACTTGTGATAGTTGGGGGTTTTCTTTGTTTTACCTAAGGCAGCTTTTCCAGTTGGTGTGATAAGGACATGGTAGCTCTCCCCCTAGGGAACATAGTTTGGATTGGACCTTTCTTGTTGTCCTGAGGAAGGAATTCACATGAAAGTCATTGAGTGCCCTCCAGAAGATGTAGAAAACAGATATTGGCTGCAATAAATTTCCCTTTTAAATTTCAGCTTCTTCACTTCCCACCCCCAAAGGTTTTGAATTTTAGAGTCATAATGAGATAATACTTTGAAAGCAGCAGGGGTGGTGAAGAAGCTAAAGAGTCTCTTTGGATTCAAATGCCAGTGTATGAGAATGTGGCTGTTTATTGTCACATGGTTTTATTGTAAATGAAATAACATATTGGGATTCATTTTTTCTCTCTCCATTTTTTCCACTAAATTAATACTTTGTGTGGATAAGTTTTCAAAATCTTCTTATCCAAAGGTTTGCTTCCCTGCAGCTTCTGTCTTTTAAGCAACTGTGAACATTCCCTAATTAGATAAATTACTTTGTAGAGGGTAGAGGTACAAAACAGGAGGTGCTGGTTAAATTAAAAAAAAGGGGGGGGATAGAAAAATCCATTCTATGAAATGGAATGCCCCACTGCTTTATGACTATTACAGTTGTACGATTTTACATTTAAGTACCTGAAGTTTAAAATTAAATGTCTAATATAATTTGGTGCCAGTAACATGAAGTCTGTGACTGTCCTTAGAGAATATCTAGACAGCTTCGTTGGCTGCTTCAAATTGCTATGTGCTTGACAGTAAGAAAATCATACAACTGGATCACTTTTTAGTTAAATGCCAGGTACTATTCAACATAGTTTAATGCAATACCACATTGAGCCTTGAATTTCTTACTTAAACTATTTCAATACAATGCAGCATGAAAAACAGCTTTTCCTATTTACTTACCTCTTCTGAGTGTTTGACAGAAGTAATTTTAGCAGCAAGAGAATAAAAACTGGAGGTAGTAAATCCCTGTCCTGGGATCTCTTGTGTAGATTCTTTATGGAGGCACAATTAATCTACACATCAGACCCTGGTGTAGTTTCAACAGTTTATCACTCTAATGGTGACAGTAAAACCACTGACATGGGCTTATAAACCCTATGAAAGAACATGGTTTCTGTAGTTGGTAATGAAGCAGCTTTGTGTTATTGATAGATTTTGAACAATTACCTCTGCAATAACTATCGGCTGATAGGTCTTGTTGTATCTGATTTGAAGGCACGCACTTCTGTTTGATTCATTCACTATGAAGCTTATCTTTAACTTTTATACTTGTATGTGATTGTAGGATCACTTGGCTCCTAGAGACTCATTTATTCCCACTTTTGCTTTTGCTTCACTATAATTGTGCATGCTTCTCATTGGTATTTAACACTGTAATCTTTCTAGTACTGTGTGTTCTCTGTTTCTCTCTACCTTTCCAGTGTGCTCTTTATTTTGCCCTACTATTGGGCAAAATGTAATTTACAGTTGTTTAACATGCTTACATTTATAATTTAGTTTGCATAAAGTTAATTGGTCAAATGCAGTACTGTTGATTTACTAGCATAATAGAAGCTACTGTTGAAATAGATCCCTCCCCGCAGTCTTTTATAAAGTAGGAGGACCCTAAGGGGAGGAAAACGGGAAGTCCATACGCGTATTAATTGGATTGAGTCCAATGTGTTCCTGCCAGTGAGTGGTGAAAGTAGCTGTATGTTTCCATTGTAGAAACAATATCATTCTGGAGGTTTGAGAAGCAACTGCATCACACATCCCTTCTCTGTAGTTTCCCATTTTAAATGTCACTGAAAAATATGACTTGATAAAGATGTTTTCTATATAAATTTATTTTTACAAGAGGATTTTAGAGACGGGTGAGCACCTTAACAGAAATGCCTTTGGGTACTAGCAGAACTTCAATGTCTTTGTGAGCACTTGATGAAAAATTCCCTACATCTAGCTACTCCATAAACTGAGATACCAAGAAGGGCAAGGAACGTGGATCCTTTGCCTTTGCTTTCATGATGGGAAGGGGCAAACAGTGGTCAGGAGAGTATGGCACAGACTGGAAAATTTGCTTAAGAAGTGGTAGGTTGTTCCTGCCTTAATTCTGCTTACAACAACATGAGCATGAATATTTTCATAGCTAGGCATCCCTGTACCAATGTAATGTTATATAAAACTAAATCAACCATTAGCCATCTATGAAGAACAATTTCATATGCCTAACTACTAAAATACAGTATGTACTTCATTTTAAATGCTTAATAACTGAAAACTGAAGAAATATCTGAAAATTGGAACTGACAGCATATACTGGATGATTAGAAACCCAAAGGGGCATTGCACCTCTCCCATGTATTCTAGTAATATGTTCTGATAATAGTTCAGCATATGTGCCTAGTCTCTGTCTCTCTTTTTCTACATTAATGTGGCATGTGGTTTATAAAGTAGGAAGAGACTATCACTGGTCCCCAACAAACCAACTAAATGTTAAACCCAGGTATAATGCAAAATGTCCTATTAAACAATACAAGTAGAACCAACATATAAGTCAGGGGTAGGCAACCTTTCCCCTTTAAGGGCCGAGGGACTTCAGCTCCCAGAAGCCTCAGCCATGTTGGCCAATAGTCCCATGTTGGCCAATAGCTCCTGGGATTCTGGGAGCTGAAGTCCCTTGACCCTTAAAGAGGAAAGGTTGCCTACCCCTGATATAAATGTACAGTGAATAGTATGCCTCTTTGGACGTTAGTCAGACCCTCACTCATGGTACCCTCTTCCTTTCCTTTTTCTTCTCAATTTTCCCATCCCACTCCCCAAATATCATCTTTGGCCACTGAATATGCTTGATCCTCAATAAGCAGTTTCTGTGCATTCTGTACCTAGAATAGCAAGAAAATTCTCCTTAGGAATTATTGTCCTAATGATTTTATATACTTCTTTAAGCCTCACGGAAATGCTGACCCTACCAATACTGCTTTGGCATTATTCCCTGAAGACTGGAAATGGAATATGTGATGTTATTATGTGCCATGTTTTCAGTCTTCTCACCAAACATATGTAATGCACTTATACATATATAATCCCTCCTCCGAGAGTTCCCGGGTCTGGGATCAGCTACTGAGAAAAGCTTATGCATCCCTAGCACATGTACTTCCAATAGTGGAGGGATTGAAAGGTCCCCGCCCTACCTTAACATGGCAAATTGGAACACTAAACATTTAACATAGTTGGAGTAGAGTATATACCAGATGCCCTGACTTTACTCTTGTATGGGTCCAAATAAAATGTAATGAAGAGTAAAAATGTACTGAAATCTATTGGACCCACATTATGATTTTATTTTTAGTGGTTTAAATTGATCACAGAGATGTGCACTATAACATTTTCATACTTATACTTTCCCTTCCCTGAGAAGAGGAGACACTATCCTTATCTAGGGGATTATTGCTTCTTAAGTCTTGGGATAGTGAATATTCTCTGTATCTGGCCTTCATGATCACATCTGAGACAGATCAGAGAGTTCTGACCTTTTAGGTGAAAGGTTGCTGCTGCAGTATACTGTACAGGCTGTTGAAACAGAATCAAAACTTAGTACTTATAAAGTAAAGTGAGTGGATATGTGGCACTCATATCTCTAGAAATCTGAGAACTTTTAACTGTTTTTTAAAGAACCTATCTACTTGTCTGACTTTAACTACAAGATGGTTCTTTGTAGCTCAAACAGTTCAATTTTGATAGATAGAGTTCTTAGAAGTTTGTAAAATACCTTCAGTTTTCAATTTGTACATGATTACTTGTCAAAAGTAAAGGTCACTACCCAAGTTAACACTTTTACCACAGATGGCAATGCTTTACTCCTCACAAAAGATGGACATTTATCTCATGTAAAGAACTTGTAATACAAATTTGATATAATGGTTATTTATTCTGCACCCCACTCACATCACTTCCCTGTATCTAAAGACCTTAGGAAGCTGGAGTTTGTGATTAAAAATAAACCACAGCTGTAAAAAACAACAACCAAATAGCAATATTAGTGTGGTTTCATAATGAACACCAATTGACTGTGTAGTGTCTGACTGTGCTATAGGTCTTGTAGTTTTACCTTAACCCTGTGTTGATGAACTGATGACACACGTGTCAGATATGGCACACGAAACTATTTTCCCTGGCACGCAGAGCGGGGAAGAGGAGGAAAATGTGTGTGCCTGTTCCTTCTTTTCCTGGCTATCCCAGGCCTTCAGCTGTCTCAGAGAAGTTCCACCCCAGAAGTCCCATCCCCATAAGGCAGAAGTCTCCCCCCCCCCCCCCCGAAGTCCCACCTCCAGCACAGGGTAACACCCAGTGCTGGAAGACAGTTTAGCTTGGGTACTCAGTGCCTAAAAGTTTCACCATCACTGCCTTAGCCCATGAGTGGGGACAGTACAGTCTGCATCCCCCATAACACCCAAAGGTGCCATTTTGTGCTTCCCCCAGAGATCCCCCAACACAAAATAAGTTGACAAAAGCAACTGCTGAAATCTGATGGTCCAAGGAAGCAATCATGTTAATTGTTGCCAAATTTTGTTGACAAACTATGACTATGATACATGAGACCTTACCTTGGAAAATAAAGGAAAGTTTTAAATGTATAGTAGACAATACAAAAGCTCCAGGAGCCAAGCGGGGAGAGTTGGGACCAGCCCCTCCCTTTCCACCACCTGAGCAGCTGGACTGGAGGCTATTTAAGACTCTTAGCCTCCTCAGAGGTAACAGCAGCTCCAAAAGTTCCAGGAGCCAAGCGGGGAGAGTTGGACCAGCCCCTCCCTTTCCACCACCTGAGCAGCTGGACTGGAGGCTACTCCGCCGGCACCACCCAGCAAGCGGCGGCCTCACTGAAGCCGCGGAGGACTGCTGGCCACCCAGCAGCCCTCGGAGGACCAGTTTCACCTGCGCTGCTGGGGAGGAGCACCGGCGGCTTTAAAATCCCCTCCAGCTTCCAGCTTTTGACTATAATTGGACTTTGTTTTTCACCAACAGCACAGCTGTGGCTGGAGCACGGTTGGGGAGACCGGGAAGAGCTTAAAATCCTTCCCCAGTTATACATTTCCCAGCTACAATGCTATTATGTATTTTTATATTGTAATTGTATATTTTATATTGTATTGTATATTGTTTTTTAATTTGTTTTGTTGAATTGTTTTGGGGGGTGAGTGGGGATGGGAATGAGGGATGGGAGTTGATTTGATGTAATCTATTTTGATGTTTTGAACTCTGTACGCTGCCCTGATTGCTTGGCAGAGGGGCGGGATATAAATAAAAATTATTATTATTATTATTATTATTATTATTATTATTATTATTATTATTAATAAAGGGTCAAGAGAAGAGGGTCCTAGGACCACCCTAAAATTGCTCCATCTCTGAACATCTATTCAGCAAGGGGAGTTAGAAATCATTTTAAAATCATTTATAACCCTACCCCACTAAGTGTTACATGCCTCATACCCTCTCACATCTGTATGCATTAAGAGAGAATGACACCAAGAGATCTAGAGAGAGAGAGAGAGAGAGATCTTATTCATCTTTCTGCTCAGTGCTTCTTCTTTTCTCTCTTTGGCTCCCGTTTTGATTTTGGTTTTTTGCATCTAATAATTTCTGGGCATGTTAAGAAAAAAGAAGCAGCTACTGCAAAGCCTTCCACATTCTTGGTCTCTTCCTGCAGTCAATCTAGTGGAAACCTCATGAAATAACTGAAATCTCCTTCCAACCTTCACATGCACACAAAAGTTCAAATAGAAGCTTGCACATTCAAAATGTCTGTGCATAGGGAAGACAAAGCAATGGAGTCAACACTACACTTCCCTTCATTTCCTAGATAAGCAACTCTGCTACTCTGTGATACTGCACAACTGGCAACATTTGTTCTTTCAGCTTCTGTCTACATGAATCTAATGAGTGTAATTCACTGATTAATTCCAGTGAATCAGTAAAAAGTTGTATTTCAGAATTACTAGAATGAATATGATGCATTAGAATTTATTTAAATATGAAATAAAATGTCAACCTCAGAGAAAATAAAATGCATATAATTTCAGACAAATAATTTATTAATTAAATTTAAAATCATATTTTCAGTATGCATTTAATTTATGAAGCAAGTTAGTTATAATGAAGTATTATATAAAATCATGATTAAATAAATAGTATGGCCCCCTGCCACTTTCACGTAGCCCCGCAATAGAGTTGTCCACCTTGCCCTAAGAAGTGGGGAAAAACTGTGAAATATGTCCCCTTTATGTTAAGAAGGATAGGCTTTATGCCATATTACTGGGCTGGTGGATGGGGGCAATTAGCTTACACGTTGTAAACCACTTAGAGACTGTTGAGTTCAGTATGAAGTGGTATAGAAATGTAGCTGCTATTGCTGTTGCTCCTGAAACATAAGTCTTAGTATTTTTCTATGGAGGGAGTTTCCTTATTCACTAGTGACACCATTCTGCTTGGCACATGTCCATGCTAGCATTATGAGTCCATAGATGTCAAAGTATCCTTGTCTAAAATGGCCCTCTCCAAATTAAACTGATATTTCCACTGCAAAGTTTTTACGTAGTTGCCCTTGGTTTTCTAGCCCTGAAGTGGAGGGGGTGGTGGTAATTGTTCTCATGAGCAGTATTTTAATGTGAATAGTGTAATGTTAGAACCATCAATTTACACACGATCAAAGCTCCATTTAAATCACAAGTTATGATTTTTATGATTTTTCTGTTCTTTTCATAGAAAAGAATTGTGCAGCTGTTAACTGCCAGCATTGCACTGGTTATATGTGGCTCTTTATCTACCCCGGTCATACAATTGACACCAAATTATTTCTCTCAATGTTTGCAGAAATGCTTCTTCTTTAAATGCTAAGACCTATATTTAGTGCCTCTTCTACCAAAAAAAAAAAATTACTTAGAGTGTAGTTTAGCTTATAAATGAATTTGATGGGTGTGAGGTAAGTGAGTAAGTGAACCACAACATAATTTCATTAGAGAATTGTAAGTAGATATGAGCAGGCAGGGCTTAAAGGCTTTTAAACTACATTTTAGAGAATGATATTTCACCACTTCCAGTGTTGAATTGTTGGAGTTTACCTAAAACATTTGTGGCAGATTTCTAAATAAATTACTCCTGACAAAGAATATAAGTTCTTCAGTATATAGGTGCAGCTTAAATACAGAGGTGGGAAATGGTGAGATCACCATGGCTGTCCCTACATGCCAAAGGCTTCAATATCTGTCCTGCCACTGCCACTTCCTCAACTTTTGAACTTCTGTCTCATCTTCCAGGGACCAGTAGGTATTGCCTAGGACAGTGATTCTCTGCTGTTTTTATTTCCTAGCAGTCACTCTTATCAGTGAATCTGGGGAAGGCCAGCACACACGACCCAGCTCTCTTTCCACAGTATCTTAATCATAGAAATAAAATTATGCTCAAACAGGGTACTGAAGTCTTCCAAAATGCTTGGGACCAGAAGCATTTTGGATTTTGGATATTTTTGGATTTTGGAATATTTGCACATGCATAATGAGATATCTTGCATATAAGACCCAGGCCTAATGTGAAATTCATTTAGGTTTCATATGCACCTTATACACATAGCCCAAAGGTAAATTTATATGCAGTATTTTTAATAATCTTGTGCATGATATAAAAGTTTGTGTACTTTAAACCAGGGGTAGGCAACCTTTCCCCTTTAAGGACCGAGGGACTTCAGTTCCCAGAATCCCAGGAGCTATTGGCCAACATGGGATTATTGGCCAACATGGCTGAGGCTTCTGGGAGCTGAAGTCCCTCAGCCCTTAAGGGGGAAAGGTTGCCTACCCCTGCTTTAAACCATCATAAAACAAAGCTGTCACTATCTCAGCCACTTGTGTGAACAGTTTTGGATTTTGGAATATTTTAGATTTTTGAAGGCCCTCCCTGACCCAGTACATTTGCCATCTATACTTTATAGGTGTATATGGTTAGCTCTGCCAGCATGCATTTATTATCCAGAACTTGGACCTCCCCCCAAAAAAATGACAAAAGAGAAAAGCAATTCTATATGTATGCAGAAAGTTATTTAGTATTCTGTCCTATAGAATAATATCTTCCAAAATGATGCCACAGTGGAGGTATTAGTAGCTACTGAAATATCGAGGTGATTCAACAGAATAACACTCGCCCTGTTTTTACCCCAATAAGGGTCATGGGGGGGAGGGTGATGAAGGCAGTTTCAGTGCCAAAGCTGGGCCTGAAATCTCATTGAAATGGATCCAGAAATTCAGTCTAACCCAAGACTTTTTAGAGCTGATCTGGCACCACTTGCTTGAGTACCTTACTCAGGAAAAGCGTGTACGCAAATTATTAAACCAAGAATTTTGGTAGAGAAGAAACCTGGATGGCCTTAATTCTAGACAGGGTATTTCAAATTACAAAGGAATATACACAGCTGCAGGTATATCGAAAATTTGTTTTACTGCAGGTGATCACTCATTTTGAAACTTCTGATTGAAGCTAGTTTGAAACCGAGAATCAGTTTACTTATTCTGCTGTGTCATTAGCGGCAGCGAATGTTTCTACAAACTTTCTGGTTTGGGTATGTGTTACATCTGTCAAATATTGCGGCCAGAGCAGATTTGAAGCAGTTCCATCTACCGTATTTTTCGGCATATAAGACGCTCCGGCATATAAGACGCACCCAATTTTAAGGAGCAAAATCTAGGGGGAAAAAAGATTCTTAATCATATACAGTCGGAGGACACCTCCGACCCAGGCATCCGCCCAAGGAAAGTAATGAGGCTTTCCTTGGAGGGATCCTGGGGTCGGAAGCGTCCTCCGACCTCTGGAGGACGCCTCCGACCCAGGCATCCGCCCAAGGAAAGCAACGCTTTCCAGGACGCTTTCCTTGGGCCGATGTTGGGGTACTCTCCGACCCCAGCATTGCCCCATGGAAAGCAATGTTTTTTTCCATGGGGCGATGCTTGGGTCAGAGGACTCCTCCGACCCAAGCATCGCCCCATGGAAAGCTTCCTTGGGGCAATCCTGGGGTGGGAGGATGCCTCCGACCCCAGCATTGCCCCATGGAAAGCAACGTTTTTTTCCTTGGGGCAATCCTGGGGTGGGAAGATGCCTCCGACCCCAGCATTGCCCCATAGAAAGCAAGGTTTTTTTCCATGGGGCGATGCTTGGGTCGGAGGACTCCTCCGACCCAAGCATCGCCCCATGGAAAGCTTCCTTGGGGCAATCCTGGGGTGGGAGGATGCCTCCGACCCCAGCATTGCCCCATGGAAAGCATTGCCCCATGGAAAAAAACGTTGCTTTCCATGGGGCAATGCTGGGGTCGGAGGCATCCTCCCACCCCAGGATTGCCCCAAGGAAGCTTTCCATGGGGCGATGCTTGGGTCGGAGGAGTCCTCCGACCCAAGCATCGCCCCATGGAAAAAAACGTTGCTTTCTATGGGGCAATGCTGGGGTCGGAGGCATCCTCCCACTCCAGGATTGCCCCAAGGAAGCTTTCCATGGGGCGATGCTTGGGTCGGAGGAGTCCTCCGACCCAAGCATCGCCCCAAGGAAAAAAATGTTGCTTTCCATGGGGCAATGCTGGGGTCGGAGGCATCCTCCGACCCCATCATCGTCCCAAGGAAAGCAACGTTGCTTTCCTTGGGGTGATGCTGGGGTCGGAGGAGTCCTCCGACCCCAGCATGGTCCCAGGGAAAGCGACGCTCCTTCCAACACCCACGTCCTTTCCGTACATTCGGCATATTAGACGCACCAACTTCCCCACCCCCATTTTGGGGAAGAAAATGTGCGTCTTATATGCCGAAAAATACGGTATTTCCATTTGTAGTACATTGTGACCTAATTTGTTGACCCTATTTAATTGTCTAAGAGTAAGTAAACTAATACATGAATGTAGTATCCTGCAAATGAATTTCAGCATATAGAGCTCTGCTTAAAATGTTGATTTGTGACTGTTTTACTGTTTACAATTTCTGCAGGATAATATGTAGAAGCTTATTTTATTATTAAACTTTATTACGGCCATTCGGCCAGCACAGAATTACCATAAGGCACATCTTGGTTGTATACAATAGTTTCTTACAAAAGCTTATCAGTTGCTACAACCAATCCTAATTTATGCAAAGAGAGGTAGTGATAGGACAATATAGCGGTCTAAAATGGTCTAAATAATAATCTAAACACCATGTTAATTCAAAATTCTAATAACCTCGATAGAATAAGATGGTACCCCCCATACATAGCTCTGATCATGTGATATTATCCCTAGGACACATTTTTCTACCATTACAATCAATCAATTACAAGTTGAAAAAAGAGAAGCCTAAACAGTAACACTAATTAATCACCACATCCTTCTCTGCATTGTGTACAAAAACATCGGAAATAATTTTTTCATGACATATCATATATTGAATTTTATAAGAAAAATTTGTATGTATATGTATATATATATATATAGAGAAGATTAAAAGAAAAAAAAATTATTTGAATTATAGAACAAGGGATATTCTAGCAGCAACGTAGTGTATCAAGACAATAATGTCTATAAAGTACCACTCATTTGGACTTGATAGACTTGATTGGACTAACCACATTAATCACACCTATACTACGACTAGGTCACCTGTTGACACATATCAATTAGTTGACCAGTACACTACGGCCGTACCCCCTGACACCTTCTGTCTTAAGAGTTAAATTAAACCAATAATAATAATAATAATGATAGTAATAATAACAATAATAATAGTAATAGTAGTAATAAACTGATTAATATATAAATTAATAAATTAATGTATAAACTGAAATTAAACTATTTATACATTGTCAACCAGAGCTGTCTAAACAATAATAGAATATTCGTTCGTCAGTTGAGGTCGCATTTTACAAACAATGTAACAGAATTTAGCCATCATATGGGATACTATATATTCTTTATTATCTAATAAAAAGCGTAAATAAAAGGAGTCAGATTTGCCTGGTAATTTACTCAATAATGGGCTAATCAATTGATGGCGAGCATCCCTGTAGAATTGGCAATAGAGTAGAACATGCTCATTAGTTTCAACAGCACCTGAACCACATGGACAAAGACGCAATTCAAAGGGTGTTTTTTTAAATCTACCGTCCAGCATGGCAGTAGGCAACACATTAAAACGCGCCAAAGTTAAAGCCCTTCTAAACTTCGGGAGAGTAACCTGAAATAAATATGGAGCTGGGGCAAGGGCCGAAATTTGTGGATCAAACAAAACATATTTAGAAAGGGAAGCAGAGTCTGTACATCCTTCTGCTTCTATAATTTTTTGTTTAATAATAGATTTGGCTTTATCAACATCAAGCTTTAGAAGTTCATTTTGGTTAAAGCCTAACTCATCTAATTTCTTACGAATAGAAGTTTCCCATGAAGATTTAAAGGGATCCAAGAGAATTAAATTTGTCAGCCTCCCAGGGATTTTATGCAATTTCTGCCAGTAGGTGAGAATACCAATCCACATACTGGACTCTATTTTAATAATCCCAGCCTCCCTCCTAAGCAGAGCATTCGGAACGCAGTGGGCAACCTGTAAGATTCTCCTAAGAAACTTATTTTGAACGCGTTCGAGTGCATTGATGTTACTATATGGACCCAATTGAGCTCCATAGAGAAGTTGAGGGCGGACCTTGGCATTGAACAATTTGATTGCGGCCGGGATAAACTGAGCGCCCTTAGTAAAGAAAAATCTTAGAATTGCTGTTATAGTTCTTTGAGCATTACTAATAACGAGTTCAGAATGGGCAGTTCTCCTACCAGAGTGATGGAAAACAATTCCTAAATATTTGAAGATCTTGACCTGCTCTATATGTTGTCTATCGAGTGTCCATTGGATCGATTTATATCGATAAGCAAAAGTAAGGATCTTGGTCTTAGAATAGTTGACTGTTAATTTCTCCTCTTTGCAGAATAAGGCAAGAGAATTTAAAGATCTTTTAAGTCCTATGGGAGATAACGAGAGAATGACAACATCATCCGCATAAAGCAATAAATTAATATGCCTATTAGCCAGCTTTGGGGGATGGAAGGAGAGATTGTTCAAGGCAGAAACTAAAAAATTGATGTAAAAATTAAATAAAGAAGGAGCCAAAACACATCCTTGTCTTACACCCGTCTTAACAGGAATTGCCTTAGAGACATGTCCTTGAGGACTGCATCTAACCTTGATATTAGAATTCTCGTGAACCTTAATAAGAAGCAAGAGGAGACGTTTATCTATATTAGTACACAGTAGTTTTTCCCACAACCTAAGTCTGTTAACTGAGTCAAAAGCAGACTTAAAGTCTATAAATGCCGCATATAAAGGTTGACCATAATGAAGATACTTTTCGGCAAGATAATGTAATATCATTGCTTGGTCAATAGTAGAACATCCAGGCCGAAAGCCTGCCTGTTCGGCCATCAGAATATCCTCAGTCTCCAGCCAGTCTAGGAACTTGTTTAACAGGTGTTTTGTGTACAGCTTGCTCACCACACTCAAAAGACTAATCGGTCGAAAATTAAACGGATCAGTTCTAATACCTTTTTTATAAATTGGGATAATGATGGCCATACCCCAGTCGTTTGGTATAGAAGCAGATCTATCAATGGCTGTGAATAATTTGGAGAGTACCGGAACCCACCATTCCAGGTTGTTTTTAAGTACTTCGCCGGTTATGAAATCAGCGCCAGGAGCACGTGCCGGTTTAAGTTGAGTGATAAGACGCTTTATCTCAGAATGAGACACTGGTGGCCAAAGAGGGAGAGACGCTACCTGTATCATAAGGTCCGATACTAATGAGCTTGAGTTGTTATCAGGGGAGCCATAAAGATTGGCAAAGTGACTTTCCCATATATGAGCTGGGATCTGTGCTGTTAGATTGTCTGCATTTTTAATGAATGAAGGAGCAACCTCTTTCCAAAACAGATTGGGGTTATTTGTATTAACTGTCCTAATTAGTTTATTCCAAGAGTCTATCATGGCTCCCTTTTTCCTTTGTCTTATTAAGAGCTTGTATCTTTTCTTCTGTTCTAGAAGTTAGGATACAGGAAATTGTTTTGGATCTAATTTATGTTGTTTAAACAAATATTTAAGGTGTGCCCATAGTTCTTTACATTCTGAATCAAACCAGCTCTGATGGCGCAGTGGTTTTTGTCTAACAAAATTACTTTTAGAAACAGTAAGTAGTGGTTGTAAAAGGCTAATTAACATGTTGTAGTTTGACAATATTACAGAATCCAGATTAGCATCCATTATTATAGTAGAGAGCGACTTAATTGAATCACTAGAAAAAAATTTAGTAAGGATCTCAGACAGCTGGGGTGTCCATTTAACTCGAATTAGAGTAATGTCATTAGGAAAAATTGAGATCTTATCAAGAGACAAGTTAGGGCTGTCCTGGAATTTTAAACACAACAAAACTGGGAAATGATCACTATCGGGTCTGCTAACAATATTAAACTTAAAAATATAAGGAATGAGATTTGGCGAGACCCCCATGTAATCAAGGACAGATAGACTAGCACCAGCCCAGTGTGTATATTCGGCAGGGTGGTCATCTTTGAAACTACCATTTAAGATAATTAAATTTAGTTCATCAAAAGAGCGAGCTAAGCAAAGGCCCTTGAAATCACAAAAAGTATCTTTTGATTTACGACACAATATAGGTGGGATGACTATAGGAGACGGGGGTTGGCAATTATATTTGGCATACAAAGATATATCATCAGCACCAAGCCTAGCATTGAGATCCCCAGCAGCGATAAAATTAGCTGTTGGCATCTCAAACATCAATTTTTTAATAAAGGAATTAAGTTTATTCCATACACTTAGAATCTTAGCCCTTCCTTGAAGTGGAGGAATGTAGATATTAATCAAATAAAATAGATTATTATTGAACTTCAGAAGGACAGCTAAGGCATACTGCTCAAAAGCAGAGACCTTAATTATTTGAACCTTTAGTGCCAAGGATATCAACACCCCTAAGCCACCGCATTATCTCCCATTGCCTTTGCCAGGGATTGTTTTAATATGTTTAAATATTCATTGTTTAAGGATGATTAGAATTTAAATAATGTAACATTGTAGAACCCACATGTTTCATATTCTCACTAGTGGAGTTCTTTCATTGAGGAAAATATAAGAAACAACAAAATAATTTGTAGTAAGCCTTCTTGTGCCACGTCTCAAAACGCTCCATAAAAGCTGACTCTCCTGACTCATGTTGGCCGGGAGCATATCCATCATACATCTTGCATGCTAAAATTAATACATTGTTCAAGGAAGTGGACTATACCTCTGTTTGGCAAGCCATTCTTTAATTCACATTTCCCTGTCTATTGAAAACATAGAAGTGACAGTCTTCATTCCCTGATAGTGTGTTCATTACACAAGTTGGTTCTTATAGATTGTTACCAGTTTTATAATAAATAGAACAACCACAATTAAGGTGACCTTATATCTTGGCTTAAGCTTTGTATTGTTAGACAAACCTTGAGCTACAACTGGCTAGGTTAACATTTGATATTTTCTGTCAGTATTGTGTTTTCATCTGACTTCCTTAAATTGTATTGATTATTAATTTTAGGGTGACTATGCAGTTCTGTTTTATTTCCCCATAAGTTCTTACTTTCCCATTCTATGTGAATTTTGAGGAATATATACTCGCAGTTCACTCTTAATTCAGATGTGTGTGTGTCTGTCTGTCTGTCTTGTCTGTTAAAAAAAATGGTGAATGAACATAATGTAGCTATAAATTCTAAAACTGATGACCATCATCAGAAAAGCTGCCTGTAGCTGCCATTAGAAGCTGCCGAGCTAATGATGGGCTGGGCAGATAATCATAGGAAAGTTAATTGTAAGGTTTGATATGGCATCTTGTCAGCAGAGATAAGTTGTCACGTTTTCCACTTGAGCTGAGACTAAATGATTGTAAAATAAGTTATGAGTGTCCTTGGGCCTGTCTGCCAGAATGATGGCTAAGAATATATTCCTGGTCCATCAGTCTCAAGAAGCCTGTTTGATATTTATGTGAACTGAATGTTATTTTATTCCCCCTCTAGTCATGCTTGCCAGCTTCCCGAGTGAAAAGTGAAACTGCTTCTTTGACTCATACTTCAAGTATTGAAGCTCAGATACTCCACAGATTGTTGTTGTTATTATTACTACTGTTATATATTCTTGAGCATTGAACATTAATGCCCGATTGGGAAGAACTAATGGTTGACACCAAATGTACAGGATGGCAGTGGCCCATCCCCACTCAGTGAAACACATATTATGAGTTCTAGTGCTTCTGTCAAAGCTGGTTAGGTTGTAGAGTAATGAGGCACTTGTTTCTTTTTAATTTGATATGCCTTTTATATTTAATAGTAGCAGCAGTGGTCATCTGTTCTCACATTCAGTAATTGATGCTAAATAAAATGTGTTATTTGTATTCAGTCAGGAATATAAAATTGCGTGCAGTGGGTTGAAGCTAGAACTCATTTACAGTTCTGAAGAGGCCCTTTTCAGTTTGAAGAGTAAATACCTTGTCAAGAGAGCAGAGTAGTCAGAAATGGGAAACCAGTGCATGTAAGCCTGCTATACTTTAGCGGCCTATATTTTAAAGCAGAGAAATGCAAAGTAACTTGTATTCATAGAATACTGGAAACTAGAATATGGAGTGTTAATAGAGAAACAATGAAAGCTTAGTTCTGCATCCCAGATTCCCATTTCTTTTCCCAGATGAGGAGGGAAGCACATACCTCAGGCTCTCCTCGCTTTAGAGCTCTCTGACCCAGGAACAGCACGCTATTATCTGAAAAGCATTGTACATCATAAAGACTTACGGCAGCAAGTTCATTTTTCAGGTCAGCCCTACACTTGAGAAGTTGGTGCTGTAGGATATAAGGGCTGATTTAGCTTAAACACATTCCTTTACATGAACCTGCAGTTGTTGAGGAATTAAATGATGTAACACAAAGGTATATCAAAAAGAGAAAATAACAAGTCTGGCTATACGATAGCACTTCTGTTCTATTTTAATACAAGAAGAGGGTTCTCTGCTCAGTAGAAGCATATAATAATGCTGTTTTCTACATCATTTCAATTCACTTAAGGTACAGTTAATTGGAATGATATAGAAAACAGCATTATTGAATACTCTTACTGAACACAGTACCCTTTCAGGTATTAAAAGGCAATGCAGGTCAAAATCATGATTGCAAAGCACCTTTAGGAAAGGAATACGCCTTATGAAAGGAAGCCTGTATCTTACTTGATCAGTTAAAGGACTGGTTTGTTGAGGTAAAGTCTTCCATTGACATGTTTGTGATAGATTGTGCATACAATTGGCTTGCACTGGGGACAAAGAGATTGTTGGGGGAGCCTGTTCAAGAGGTCTCAAATAATGTCTGCAAGTAAGGTCTCTGCTTTTAAGCAACTCATCTGCATAAATATGGAGTGTAGCCCATTCAATCTCCACATAAATAAAAATAAGTAAAATTTTACTTAAAATAGTATACTAGTATGGTGAAAATTCTCAGGCATTTAGATTCAGACTGTGCTGATAGATCATATTGGTTCTAAAACTCAGCCCTTTTTTTGAAAAGAGTGGAAACTGTCATGCCTTTTATTTTGTTCTCCTGTTAAGTAATGAAAGCCTAGCTACAGGTAGTTGTAATCAAACAAGAGAAGGAACCAAGGGTACACAGAAAACCAACAAAAGTCCCTAAAGCCAGAAAACCCAAGGTATATGATCAAAAAACCAAACTGAAGGGTTCTGCCAAAAAAAAAAACTGTGGATAAAATAATCCCACTTCCAATTACAAAAAGGCAATAATATGAAGAAATAAAGGAATAACTAAACCCTGGAAAAGCCAATAAAATTTCTAAAAGGGTAAAAATACCCCACTGAAAAGTATGCAAATACAAAAAATAAATATTATAATGATAATAAAAATTTCAAAACTCAAGGCCAAAAAAAAACTGATCCCTGAAGTAGATAAGCCAGTAAAATTCCTAAAAGTGTAACAATACCCCACTGAAAGGTGTGCAAATGCACAGAATAAAATAATATAATAATAGTAATTAGTAAACTCAAGGCCAGACGCGTTTCGACTACCATCTTCCTCAGTGGCCTGCAAGTATTCAAAAGATATATATATATATATATATATATATATATATATCCTCAGCTCACACAGTGTGACTCTGCTCAATTCAAAAACAACAATGTTCTTCTTCTTCATGCTCTCTGCGAATCACATAAATGGGTTTTGTCTGCGCATGCGCAGCCAGCTCGGAACCTTCTGGAATCACTAGGCAGAAGTTGGATTGCAACTTTTTGGCAGTAGCTCCGTCCACCTCTATATATGCCCCAGCGTTCCCGCTCGCTCCTCGGTTCCTTTCGTCCGCCGCTTTTGCAGCTTGCAAGGAACTTCATCACTATCAGCTGGCCCAGTACAAGGTGTTGGTTATTACCTTTAAAGCCCTAAATGGATAGGGTCCAAGCTATCTCAGGGAACGCCTCCTTCCATATAATCCTCCCCGCGCTCTCCGGTCCTCTGGGAGGAATTTGCTGCACCCTCAAAAATCTAGGCTGGCGGCGACCTCCCAGAGGGCCTTTTCTATCGTCGCCCCCAAACTCTGGAACGACCTGCCAGATGAGATCCGTCAGCTGACATATTTAGACAGCTTCAAGAAAGCTGTCAAGACGGATCTCTTCCGACAGGCCTTTCCAGATTAATTCTCTTGGCCTTGGGCTCTTTGATCCCTGCACTCCCCCTGTGGCCGCATCAATTGCTGATGGATGGGGAGTGCAGTTAAGTCTAATCAGGGCATTTTTATATTTTTATATTTTCATGTTTGTTTTATTTGTGTTAGAATGTTTATATTCCTGTTTTAATTATTTTGCCATTTAATACTGTTTTAAGGGGGTGCGTTGGGATATGAATTTTGTTGTATGGGGTTTTAACTGAGGTAAGCTGCTTAGATTGTTTTCATTTAAGTGGGGTATAAATAACTTTATTATTATTATTATTATTATTATTAGTGCAGTTACTCGCTAACGACTTTTGACCAAAAAATTCTTCGAAATTTTGGATTGCGACTACTCTATTCTAACCTTGGACTGTTTTAATGACTACGATTTTGGATTATCTACGAAAACTCGACGCTTTGACCAATTTCTGAACCAGACTCCTAGACCTCATGTTTGCCTCATCCTCCAAACTACGACGACATGGCCTCCTTTAAACATTGTGTGTCTTGCAACTCTAAGTTGCCGACTTCTGACCAGCACGATGAGTGCATTTTCTGCCTGGGAGAATCCCATAATCCTACCTCCTGCAAAATGTGCAGGAAAATGACACCACAGGCCTTGAAGAACCGCATGGTAAAACTCAAGGCGGCTCTCTGGGAAAAGGCCTTACAAGCCGAACCCCCAGCTTCTGCTTTGGCTTCTGTGGCCATAAGGAAACCTTCCTCAGACCCCCCTCAGCGGAGCAGATCCAGGGAGAGATCTAAGAGGTCCTCAAAAACCTTGGAGAGTGTGTCCTAAGGGCTTGGAGAGGGGTGGAAAAAGGTCCTCCAAACGCAAGCATTTGGAGACTATCGTTGAGGCCCCCTTGTCCTCCAAGATAGCCTGTTCGCTGTCTCCCCGGCATTCTACCGATGGGGAGCAACGCGAGACCTCTAGCAGCAAGTCGCAGTCCGGAGAAACCCGTACAGCCCTGACGTTATCATGCTCCACGCCTCCAGCATCCGTCCCGGGCCCGACAGGCCCATTGGGTTCGAAACCCTCATCTCCAATGGTGTGCCTCGAGTCCGAGCCCGAAGCTCAGCCCCCGTTTACCACTCCACGTGTGGCTGTAGCTCCTACCGTTTCTCCGGCCTCGGCCCGCAGCATCGGGCTCGAACCTGACCCACCATCTTTACCGGCCCCGGTCCAGATGCGGCAACAAGCTCCTGTCTTCTTGACCTCGGATTCGTGGCTCTCTAGGTTTTCACAACTACTATACAACGAGGCCTCCAACAGTTATATGCTCCCGGTTCAGCCTGAACAGTTGCTCCTCTTGGAAGAACAGAGACGTCATCCTCAACCCTTTCCAGCTACTCAGCAGCCCCTCCCCATTCCGTCCCAGAGACCTTGTTCCAGTTCTGCTATACAGCAGCCCCTTCCGTCCTCGGTACCGTCGTCTCATCGTCTTCCACCAGGGCAACAGCTTCCTCCTTCTCCACCACGTCGTTCATCTCCGTCTCCATCTCCCGGTCCGTCCGGGCACCACCTTTCCTGTGATTCCCGTCGTCAGTCATCGCCTCGACACCGGTCGTCGGGTTCACGTCGTCCATCCTCGTCTCATCACTCCAAACGCCATTCTTCTTCGGCCAGCTCTTCTCCAGCTAGGAGCCAATGTCCAGCTAGAAGCCAACGTCGAAGTGGTGAGCCTAAAAATCCATGCCACCCTTTATCTCCAGATTCCACCCCATCATACCATTCCCTCTCACCGGGTTCGTCTTCTCATTCTGGCAGCGACCTTGACTGGTCTCCTTCTCACTCCAAACCTCCTTTAAATACACAATCTTCGTCTCCCTCTGATGATGTCCGAGCTTTCACAGACCAAATCCTTCGGATGGCCCGGGCCTTTGATTTCCCGGTCTCCGAACCCGATGACAACGAGCCCTCCAATCAACTTGAAAAAAGAGCTCGGAACAGACTTATTGAGAGGCCAGCCGTTCCTTACATGCCCTCCCTAACCAAAATACTCAAGAGGTCTTGGGAGCTACCAACTTCTGCTTCACATGTCTCAAAGCGGATGGAAAACCTCTACCGCATTGCAGACCCCAAGCCGGCTTGGATGATAGATCACCCTCTCCAGAACTCTGATATAGTTGAGGGAGTGCAACATATCTCTACGTCAAAGTCATCCACCTCTCCAGCCAATAAAGAGGGGAAGAAAATCGACTTTTTAGCAAAAAAAGTCTTACTCTCACTCTGTTCTGGCCCTCAAAGTGGCAAACTATGTTGGCTGTCTTGGCGCGTATACACACCACCTCATGGAGAAGCTCGCGCCAATCCTTGATTACCTTCCTGATGAGCATAAGCCCTATGCCCTGGCTCTACAACAGGAAACTCACGCAGTGGGCACCCAACAAATTGTTACAGCCCGCAATCTTCTTCTAAAATACTCCTTAATGCCATCTTACGCCGTAGACATGCATGGTTGCGAGCAGCTGATCTAACAACACAGGCTAAATCCACCATCGAAGATTTACCATTTGACCAATCTGGCCTCTTTCACAAAGACACTGACGAAAAGTTTAATAAAAAGTACAAAATGAAGACTGCTGCATGCAAGCATTCTGTCCAGCCATCACAACCCTTCCGCAGAAGGTTCAGGTACTACCAACCAAGACCGTGGTACCCAACCTCGCAACGCCAATTCCAACAAGATGTTTCACAGGGGCAAGACCAATCACGACGCAGGCAGGCTTCACATCTTCCTTCTTCTGGCCGACGCCAACAACCACCCAGGCAGGCCTTCCGGAGAAAGCCCTTCGAATCCTGGAAGAAGCTATGATGTGTTGCCGCGCACTCCGTCGACTCCTGTAACAACAGATTAAGGCCCTTCCTTAACATCTGGGCCACCATCACTTCTGATTCATGGGTGCTTGACATCGTCAGCAGGGGCTATACCCTTGAATTCGAAGAGCTCCCTCCAACTGGAGCTATTGTTGTCAGACACCCCTCTGACATCTTACTCGACGAAGTGCGCGCCTTGAAACACAAAGGAGCAATCGAACCCGTCCCCATTTCTAGGGCTCGACAATGCTTCTTCTCCCGCTACTTTATTGTGCCTAAGAAAGACTCTGGCCTTAGGCCCATTCTAGACTTGAGAGCACTAAATGTGTTCATCAAATACAGACGATTTCGCATGACAACTCTCTCTTCTGTCTTGCCTCTCTTGCAGAAAGACCACTGGTTCGCCACCATCGATCTCAAGGACGCTTATTTTCACATAAGCATTTGAGAGGAACATCGCAGATTTCTGGCCTTCACAATAGGCACCGACTGCTATCAATACAAGGTCCTACCGTTCAGACTGTCTTCGGCGCCGGGAGTCTTCACCAAGTGCATGGCCCCAGTCGCCGCCTTCCTGCATCGCGAAGGGATAACAGTCTTCCCCTATCTCGACGACTGGCTCCTGACAGCTCCGACCCGAGAAAAGCTCCTCATTGACATTCGCTTCACTCTCGGTCTTCTCGATTCCTTGGGACTCAACGTCAACTTCAAGAAGTCCTCTCTCCTCTCCACACAGAGGGTGAGGTTCATCGGAGCGATCCTGGACTCGAAGCTACAAAAAGCCTTTCTTCCAGAGGACAGGTTCGCAGCCCTAACGGCCTCCATCACAACCTGCCTCAGCCTCACCAGAGTTCAGGCGCATCTTATCCAGTCGCTAATGGGCCACTTGGCTTCAACGACCTTTGTGACGCCGTGGGCAAGACTTTGCCTTCGACCCATTCAGTCCTGGTTCCTGTCCTCGTTCGATGCCACCTCCAACTCCCCCTCAAAGTGGCTCACCATCCCACCTCGAGTGATGAAATCTCTTCGCTGGTTGCTCCACCCCTACAACGTCTGTTCCGGGATGCTGTTCCTTCTGCCTCAACCAGAGGTGACCCTTACCACGGATGCATCAGAGGAAGGTTGGGGAGCACACTCTAGAGGACTAACAGTAAAAGGCTCGTGGTCCACTCTCGAACGACAGCTACACATCAACGCCTTGGAGATGCTAGCTGTGGAGAAGGCACTCAAGGCTTTCCAACTTCACTTGTCCAGCAAAGTCGTCCTGGTCATGACGGACAACACCACCGTCATGTACTACCTGAACAAACAAGGTGGGACCAAATCCAGGACTTTGCTCAACATCACACTTCGCATATGGGACTGGTGCATCGATCACAACATCCTCCTCCAGTCCATCCATCTCCCCGGACAGGAGAACAAGCTTTCCGACAGCCTCAGCCTATCATCCAACCCGTGTCACGAGTGGCGTCTCCACCCCGAGACGGTCTCTTGTCTATTCTCTCTCTGGGGGACCAGAGATATCGACTTGTTCGCCACGGAGGACAACACTCACTGCAGAGAGTTTTGCTCCAGGACGATGACCTGATCTTCTCTAGGCGATGCCTTCCAGTTCATGTGGTACAGAAGGAAGTTCTATGCGTTTCCTCCATTTCCACTCATAACCAGAGTGCTCGCCAAGATGCGGACCGAGAAGTCAGATGCTATCTTGATCACTCCGTGGTGGCTGAAACAACCTTGGTTCGCTCCACTTCTCCACCTGTCCCGACACACCTATCACCAACTATCGTCCAGACCTCCTCACGATGTACGGAGGAAGAGTCCGCCATCCAGACTCGGACACTCTACCCCTGGTGGTATGGAGACTCCAGCCGTAGACTCACTCTCCCCTCGCCTCCAGACTGTAATTAAAGCAGCCCAAAAGCCTTCAACCAGAAGGCCCTATTCCTACAAATGGAACAAGTTCAAGGACTTCCTCTCATCCAGAAGGCTGTCTCCATCCCGTGTCTTGGTACTGACAGTACTCGAGTTTCTTCTTTCCCTCTCTGAGTCAGGACTTTGCCTTGCTTCCATTAAATGCTACCTCTCCGCTATCTGCTCTCACTACCAGCTGGAAGGAAGACCATCCTTTTTCTCTGACCCCCTAGTCAAGATATCTTAAAGGACTGAATAACCTACACCCACCAACCTCGGTACCGATGCCAGCTTGGAGTCTGGACGTCGTCCTGTCCTACCTCTCTATGAAACCCTTCGAGCCCATGGCTACTACTGACATTAGACTCTTAACATACAAAACAGCATTCCTTGTAGCCTTGACTTCGGCTTGTCGGGCTGGTGAGCTATGTGCTCTGCGGATGGACCAGCCATATCTTCGGTTTCATAAAGACAAGGTGGTCCTCCGTACCGACATCACCTTCCTACCGAAGGTGGTGTCTGCCTTCCACATCAACCAGGACATCGTGCTACCCACCCTGGCCCCGAACCCGACCACTGAGGTCGAACAAAGACTGCATACACTGGACGTTCGCAGGGCTTTGTCCTTCTACCTTGACCGCACCTCGGTTTCGAGGCATTCAGAGAGACTTTTTGTGTGCTACTCTGAACACAAAAAAGGACTTCCTGTCACTCCACAAAGACTGTCCAAGTGGGTGACTTCCACTATCCATTTATGCTACAAACTAGCAGGCAAGAACCCGCCGGGCCGGGTGCGTGCACACTCCACAAGGGCGGTAGCTTCATCGTCTGCTTTCCTGTTTGGCATCCCTTTGGAGGATGTATGCAAAGCAGCTGTCTGGTCCCAACCAATGACTTTTATTAAACACTATAGATTGGACACACGGGCCAAACAAGAGGCTGCCTTTGGGAAAGCAGTGTTGTTATCTGGACTTCATTAATGTTTTTCTACATGTTTGCATTGCTTTCATTATGCTCTTATTTAATTGAGTATCTATTCGTTACTGACTTATTCTACAGGTGTATACACTGTGATATGCTACTACAATTTTGTTGTTGTTCATGAATTACCAATATGGGTTCTTCTTGCATTTGCTTTAAAGTTTATGCAATTGTTTACTATTATTCTATTACACTTGCAACCCACTGATTGATGGGTTATAATCAGCTCCTGACTTACTTGAATCCAATGCTTATGAAGGTTCAGGTGCTTATTACCTTGACTATGTTATGTCAATAAACTTTCTTGTTTGCACCTTTAAACATTGTGTCAGGACACTCCCTCCTCCAGGGACATTAGCTTGCTAGTCTGGATAACCCATTTGTGTGATTCGCAGAGACCACGAAGAAGAAGGACAGGTTGCACACCTGTAACGGTATTTCTTCTAGTGGTCATCTGCGAATTCACACAAATCCCGCCCAACCTCCCCTCAGTCATGTCCTGCTCTAATTGATCTCCTTGCTGTCGCTTATTAGCGGCGTACTTGGAACTGAGGAGCGAGCGGGAACGCTGGGGCCTATATAGAGGTGGGCGGAGCTACCACCAAAAAGTTGCAATCCAACTTCTGCCTAGTGATTCCAGAAGGTTCCGAGCTGGCTGCGCATGTGCAGACAAAACCCATTTGTGTGAATTCGCAGATGACCACTCGAAGAAATACCGTTACAGGTGTGCAACCTGTCCTTCTCCTACTCACAGAGTCTCTTATATAACCAACTGAACTGGTAATGGCTCCCAGGCTCAGTTCAGGATATCCTGAAGTAGATCTGTATACACTAGCACCTCCACAAGTAGAACCCAGCTTTAGCCAAGCATTTAGGGACTCTTCACAGAGAAAATGATCCCTCCCTCTCAAAAGAGATATACCTACTTTTAGTCTGTGAAGATAGAAATAGAGATGAACATAGAAATATAGGAGCACTGGATTGGTAAAAGTGTTTGTGTGCTGTCCTCTTTACAGTAATTTTATTGCAAGGCTAATATAAACTTTTGGGCATGAGGAAAAGCAAAATATTCATGTAAAGTATGTTTTGGGCTTAGGAATTTGAGAACAGCACTAGAAGATGGTCAGTGGAATGCTTCTTCATGCTAAAGAATCCTGCAACATAGAAAACCAGGTGCCAGGTAAAGAGCTGAGGTCCTAACCTAGCCTTCTTCCTGACTTTGCACTTTTCTGTGTCAAATAAGGGTTTTATGGAGGAGTATTTCATTGTGTAAGTTCCCAGCTGCAATCTGTTTGAAAACCCACATTTTGCTCATGGGTGAAAATTAGGACTAAATCAGTCTACCATTCAGCTCACTCAGCTAAGCCTGTGCATGTGGCAATATCATACAGAGAACGCTACTTTTTTAGAAATAGCCCATTACACAAGAGGAAATTGGACATAATCACTATAATGTACTACCTGTAGAGCAGAGTGTTTTGGGTGGGAGTGAGAAGCATTTTCAACCAATAGCAACCTGTTTCTCAAATGGAGGGGAGGGGTAGGGATTATTTCTTTGATTTGATTTTTATGTCCTACCTTTCTCCTAACATAGGGCCCAAAGTGGTATTTATTTATTATACATTATGACTACAAAAAGGAATTTGAGTGTGATTGATCCCAACAAGACATGAGAAAGAAACTCTTCTAGAACATGGCCACACAGCCGGAAAAACCCACAAAAAAACTAAAGACATGAAAACTTTATTTTTCCTCACATTTGCCTGCTACAGCAGCAACAAAGTACATAAAAAAGGAAGCCCCAGTTTGAGTGCAGGCGTAGCTAATGTCCATGGGGCTGCTTTACTTTATAGTCTGAACTTCAGAGGGGCAGGCCCCAACCTGCCAAATAGGTTCAGCACCTTGGTTAGCTCCTTTCAAGTTAATTTAAAAAACTTCAATGCCCCACTTGCATGGGAGCCACCAGCTGCCATTGACACCCAAGAGTGTTCCTTGGGAGCCACAGTGTCCTGATTTTGGTTCATTCTACATGGAATAAATTTTAAGGAGCAATGAGTGTTTCTGCTTAGACCTTTGTTTCCTTCCAGTCAAAAATGAAATCATCAGCATCAACCTGGGCAACAACAGGTAAATTCCCTGATGGGAAATAGTCTTCCCTCATTCATCTACCACCTTCATCTGAGTTGCACTTGCTTTCTGTTGAGCTACTGCCAGAAAATGATAAATGGCAGGTAAAGAAGGAGGATGAAAGCAAGCAACAGGTTTTGTTTCCCACTTACTTGCTTGAGGTCTAAACATCTGGGGATTGTGGGTTAGCTAGGGCAGAAGTGAGGGTCATTGTTCCCTTGCCCATAATCGGGCCATCTCTAGTTCTGCATCAAAATTTCAAGGTGTTAAGTGCCACCCTGATGTTAAAAAAGAAGAAGAAGAAGCTTTTTAAAAAGCCAATCCAGCTTTGAAAAGACAATAGCAAACTTCTGTAGCAGTGGGAGGTACCAGCTAAATCTAGGGAGCAGAACGTAATATCTGCTAGAGCACAGATCTATTTCCCATCCAAGCTGGTTCAATTGCTTTAGAAAATATGCTGACCAGAATGGGATGGGAGTCATTGGCATCACAGTCTTCTTTCTACATTTTGACCCACAAATCCCCTCCTGGCCAGCTACTATGTTTTTAAAGAATCTGAAGCAAATGAAAAAGAATGGAATCAGTATGCTTTTAACATGAGATGGGCAAACCATTGGCCCAGCCTGTCTTTTAGCCCTCCTCCCTCAGAGTTCCTCCCTTTAAAAAAGCAGGTGGAAATCACCCCAAATGCTCTGAAACATGGCAATTTTACCTATTTTACATCTCTTTACCTTCCCCAAACCTTCCCAAACTTGGAGACAGTGGTCAAGAGTAAGCAAAACATAAAAGAAATCCAGCAAAGGTGCAGGAGTACAACTTGGCTCCCACCCCTGTCACAAACCCATCCCTGTTCTAACAATAGCAATGCTCTGTTGTCTTGACATAATGTTTTTTGGGGTCCCACCCTTGGATTCTTTGGGTATTCATGCCAGTGGGCAGGGAAGAGACCCAGGAAGCAACCATTAAGAAGTTAGTGAATGGAGAATGAGATGATGACTAGCTGAAATGTTGTGAGCAACAATAAAATGAATAACAAAATGAGAGACAAATTCACACAACAGCTTCCATATGCTCAGATATTGTCAGACAGCATAATGGAGTGGTTTCAGTGTTGGATTAGGACTCTGGAAGACCAGGGATCAAATCCTTGCTCAGCCATGGAAACCGAGTGGGTGACCTTGATCAAGTCATACTCTCAGCTTAGAGGAATGCAGTAGCAATTCCCCTCTAAAACAAATCTTGCCAAGAAAACCATGTGTTAGGTTTTGTTTAGAGTCATCATTAAGTTTGAAATAACCTGAAGGCACACAACAACAGCAGCAATAACAATAACTTGTAGTAGTTACCAGTTTTGACAAGTGTTGAAGGTAGCCATAGGAGACTCCCTTTAGATCCATTGAATGCTGCCATCTGTCGATGCATATTTATTTATTTTAGTTGTGTTTATTCAAATTGTGTTTAAATAACATAAGTATGCTTTAATTTTATAATTTTGTCTGTGCTTTTCTCCATACCTTTTTAGTTAAATTTGTAAATTTCCTTGAGTCACAGTTTGGAAGAAATATGAGATGAGAAAGAGAGAGGAAAAAAAGAAAGAAAGAAATGGGATGTTAATAAAATAAATTAGAGAAACATTTATTAAAGCATTTATTTCCTGTATCTGAAGATGTCAGGGCAGGTCACAATCAGTAGCACAGCTTGAAGTAGTGTTAGAACAATTCAGAACACCTCAATTCTGCACCCATTTTTAGCTTTTTTGGATTGATAGTCCATTTTTTATTAATTGCTTTATATTTTTAAAATTAATCTTACAAAAAAGCAGTAAAAGTTATGATCTAACTTGATACCAAAATGAAGCCAGTGTTGTTTCTCCCAAGGAGACAACGTTCCATAATTAGGGTGCTATGACAGAACAACCCTCCCCCACTGCTCCACATGGTAGGTGTATGGATCGCAGGATTTAAAGGAGCTCCACCACAACTACATCCTCAGTGCAGTGTAGAGTGCATTACAGTAATCTAGATGGGAAATTAGAAAGGCATGAAGTAGTATGGTGAAGTTACCCCTTCCTAGGAATGACCATAGCTTTTGAACCAGCTAAGCCTGAACAAAAGTACTACAGCTGGCCCTCTTTATCCACGGATTCTTTATCCATGGATCCAAGCATGGGACTTGAGTATCCATGGAATTTACTCCCCATGGGGTGTCCTGAAACCACACCCTAGTGCAGGGGTAGGCAACCTTTTTGAGCTGGGGGCCGGGTTGCTGTCGCTCAGACAATTGGGGGGGGCCGAAGCACCAAAAATAAATAAATAAATAAATATTTTAAAAAATTAAAAAAATAAAAATTAAAAAAATATGCATGCACACTCTCTCAGCCCCAGAAAAGCCATGGCAAAACTCCAGTGGAGATTTTGCCAAGAAAACCCCAAGAACAAGTAATAACAACAATAATCAATATTATCATGGCGGGCGGCAGCAGTGGCAGCGGCAGGACCGGCCTGGGGCAGGTCCAAAGGCCTCGGGGGGGCGCATCCGGCCCCCAGGTCTTAGGTTGCCTACCCCTGCCCTAGTGGATACTAAGGGTCCACTGTTTAAGCCACTAAGGCCACTTGAGTGACATGAATTCAAGAGTCCTCCCACACTGTGCACCTGATCCTTCAGGAGATTGCAGCAACATCCAAAACAGGTCACTTTCCCAGTTCCTGGATGTGGGGACCACCTCTTCACAAAGCTTTCATCTGACTGGGACTGCCCTTCTGTCTGTTGCCTCTCATACCACCCATTACATCATCCAAACCCTAATCCTAAACCTACAGAGACTCATCTGACTGATGGTAATAAGAAATAGGGCAGGATGTCATTAGCATACCAAGTCCCATGTCCCCTTTGACTTCACCCTGTGGCTTCATGTTGATGTTAAATGTCATGGGGGACAAAATAGAATCCTGTGGCACAAGATAAACTAGCCAGCTGAACATTCCTATTGCCTCTCTGTTTAACCAGCCACTACACAGCAAGGAAGGGACCCACTGTATCGCCATACTTCCTACACCTACCTCATAGAGGCAATCCAATAATATATTATGGTAGATGATAGCAAAACCTACCCAGAGATCCAAGAGGATCAGCAGTATAATATCTATTTATATTTTTCTGACCAGGATCATCAGTTAACCTGACTAGATTCTACTAGCTCTGCCTTCAAGATAATGATAATTAAGAAAGCTCCTGTAAAGATCTCAAGGCCCAAGCAGACTGGTATGAGAAATATAGTATTTCAGATATCTTGGACCCAGGTAATCCACTGGTGTAGATTGTTGTTGACTCA
Organism: Phrynosoma blainvillii; assembly: GCA_026167975.1. Classification (NCBI taxonomy): domain Eukaryota; kingdom Metazoa; phylum Chordata; class Lepidosauria; order Squamata; family Phrynosomatidae; genus Phrynosoma; species Phrynosoma blainvillii. Next base: position 221,455,368 of record JANUYF010000001.1, on the reverse strand, counting down.
TGAACTTAGATGGCAAAGTCGAGACTTTCAGATTTCTGAACATAATTATTGAGGATTTCTGGAAGGAGAAAAAGTTGAACATTTTTTAATTGAATGCTTTGTCAAATAGAGCACTGCTCGCTTGCTGATTTTTATTTAAAAGCAAAATATATATTTCCTCATGTTTTCCACCCTTGTTTACAGATACTGGCTTGGGAGATTCTGTGTGCTCCAGCCCAAGTATATCTAGTACCACAAGTCCAAAGCTGGACCCTCCTCCTTCTCCTCATGCAAACCGAAAAAAGCATCGCAGGAAGAAAAGCACAAGCAATTTTAAGGCTGATGGTATCTCAGGCACTGCGGAAGGTATTTTTTTCATTTTTGTCTTGGGTAAAAAAAATATTGGTGCTGATATATCCCTGACTACTCACAGTTGTTTTTAAGTGGAATTGAGGTTGAGTTTTAATTGAATGTTTACTGTGTTTTGTTGTTTCTGTGCTGCTGTGGCCTGGGACAAAATCAACAACCTTCTGCACCATTTTTTCAGAGAAATGCCCAACTTTTAAATGTAGTGGATTGCTTTAATCTGGGATCTCTGAAATGCAGGCTGGAGTTCTACTTCCAATGAATGTGCATATAGGATTTATGATGCAGCTGAAAGCATCATTGCAATCTTGATGTTTAAGTATCATGATTTTGTTCCAACGAATATATATAGGTCTGTATGTATGCCTGTGATTATTTTTACTTATATTACTACTGACATTCTATAAATTAGTCAACAATTTGTAAATAGTGGACGGGAACAGATCTTTATACATAAAATATACAAAAATTAAGCAGTTTTGTTTGACTTCAGTGTGCAGTTACTACCACACAGAGTATTACAGAGGGAACTCATGAGTAGTGAACATTTACAGTTCCATTTTGGTCATGTAGGCTGCATCCACACTGCAGAAATAATCCAGTTTTGAAGGCCAAATATCTCACAAAACCGCAAATCCCAAAATGCCATAGCATTGAGCCTGGCAGTGAAAGTGGTGTCATACTGGATTATTTATGCAGTCCATATGCATTCATAGTCTTCACTAAAGAATCTGACAGATGAATTGGTGCTGCTGCATTCTAGCAGAGCTTATGTTTCAAGCTTCTCTAAAACCAAAATCATTATATTTATGATATAAAGTAAAACATACATATACAGTCGCCCCTTAGTTTTTGCAGGGGATCCGTTCTGGACCCCTCCTCCCGCGAAAATGGAAAACAACAGATATTCAAGCCCCATAGACTTGAATGAGGGTGTGCATCCATGGGCGTGCAGCCCATTTATCCCCTCCATTTTCCGCCCACAAACGGGCTTGGGACACGGACTTGAAGTCCGCAAAAACGGAAGGCAACTGTACATATAAATGGATCCAGACACACATGCAATTGTAGGGGGAAAATGATAAAATTATTCCTTCCCTGTTTCCATACATAGTTGCTATAGCCAATTTGTCACTTGATTTTCATCCTTTTATGATAATAAAGTGTATTGTGATATACAATATGATAATTACGTATGTAATAATGAGTAAAATATGGGAGAGCCAGTGTGATGTAGTGGTTCGTGCGTTATACTACAACTCTGGAGATCAGGGTTTGATTCCCTGCTCGGCTGTGGAAACCCACTACATGACCTTGGGTGAGCCACGTTCTCTCAGAGGAGGGCAAAGGCAAACTCCTTCTGAACAAATCTTGTCAAGAAAACCCTGTAATACAGTCATCTTAAAGTTGCCATAAGTCCGAACATGACTTGGAAGGCACACAATAACAATGGCTACAGTAAGGTTTTTTAAAGAAAAAAAGCTTGCTACTTGATTATCCCAGAGACATACAATAATGTATGTGATTGTATCATTATCAATTCAAAATATAAAGCACTAGGGATTTTTTTTTGTATACTTGTATTTTAACTGTGCATACAAGCAGCATTTAAGTGAAATAAATAAGGCAACATAGAACAATAGCTCAAGCAATGGAAACTCACCCACATGCAAAACACCACACCAGTACTATGAAAAGACAAAATGTTTTCAAAAGTAATAATTGCAGCCATACCTATTAAGATAGAAGCAATACTACAGTCCTATCAATAAAAGTCCCCAGCCTCCTCCTCCTCCTCCTCCTCCTCCTCTTCCTAACGGTTTGAAGTCCTGTAATTAACAATTTCAGGACAATAGTGGATGAGATCCTGTTTATTATGGTTGCCTTCATTTCCTTTGCTTAGGGGACTCAAAGAATGGCCATTCATACAATAGATGTTGAATGCTTAGGCTGAGGATAAGGGACCTGCCATATGGAAAGGAATCGGGATGTTGGGCTGTGAAGAGCTTTAAGGGCAAATTCAGAAGCAATTGGAGTTGGGCCTGAAAGCTGCACAACTGACAAAACACCAGATCTTTTACCTCTGAAGTCTGCTGAAGAGAAAGGAGAGAACACACCAAGGAAACAGTCATTGAAGCAAGCAGATGTTTAACATTTCCTTCATAGACATAACTAATCTGGCAAGAACTTCATAGACATAACTAACACACATTAGTCAATTCAGACCACCCTTGTCATTCTGTATCAGTACTCCTTAGTTTCTTTTCTTTTCCAGAAGAAATATCCATTTTGCTTATAATTCTCTTGCCTTACTCTGTATCTCCTAATCAATCTTACAGTGAAGCAACTAAAAATTCAGCACTTAATGTTACTGTCACTCAATGCTGAGCAGTGTATGGTTTACTTTTGTATAATTGAAATAAAAGAACATTCAGAATTCCAGGATCCCTCTGCTTACTGCTTCCTGTTTTTCTAGAGGGATTTTCTTCATGTGCAGCTTATGTGACTTTTTGATCCTATTGTGTAACTTAGATCAATATCCATCAGTTAGTGAATCCATATGTATAATGCGTAAGAGAACTCTTCTGGACATGCATCTAGCCCAGAATTGCATTCGTCATATCTTTGATAAGATGGTCACCCTTTTCTTTTATCAATTAATATTCTATCATCAGCCTAGTATTCACATGCCTCAAGTAACCTGTTCTCCTACATTCTCCTTTCTTCTCCACCTCTGGTAGCGATTTCTTAGGATAAAATATATGTTATATTACCTTGTGTGTTTTTTTAAAGTGTGTGCTGAAGGATTAAAATGGCAATCCTTTACAAGAACATTTTTCAAAATACTTATTTTCAGCTTTTATTTTGCTTTGTTTTTCCTGGGATATTTCATATCTCTTCCTGTCTTTGTTTACCAGCATTTCCTCTTGATATATATTATTGTGGGTCTACTTGTTTTATTCTGCTTGAACCAAAGTATTTGTTAGAGCAGGTGGGCTGTTGAAACATAACATACTAAACCAGGGGAAGGCAACCTTTCCCCTTTAAGGGCCGAGGGACTTCAGCTCCCAGAATCCCAGGAGCTCTTGGCCAACATGGCTGAGGCTTCTGGGAGCTGAAATCCCTTGGCCCTTAAAGGGGAAAGGTTGCCTACCCCTGTACTAAACCATAACTAGATTTGAAGAGGTGACAAACCTTTTGCTTAACCACCCCAATACCTTACATTTTCTCAACAAAACCATGATCAGTTTTATAGCTATCACTGTGGTCTGTTAGTGCCATGGGTAGGCCTACCGTTAAGCTGAGTGAGATGGCTGCCTCAGACAGCAGATGCTAGAGATGAGAAGTAGGAGTAATGTACTGGAAGATACAGTTGTGTATGCCACATGTCCCCCTGTACCTAGCCTGCTATCTTCATGTAAAGTGTACGATGCTATGCCATGCCTCCCTTAAAAATAAGATTTAACTGCTAGTTCAGACAGCTTCTGTACATAAAATGGAGGGGAGGGGATGACCTTGTCCTTTGCCTAGGTAGCAGAATGTTTTGGGGTAGACTTGTTTAGTGCCCATACTAAGGAACAGAAAAGTATGCTTTGCCTCTCTGAAGGCTATCACCTTCACTGTGTACCCTGCTCCCCAGCCCCAGCCCCAGTTAAGCTGCAGTTCCATTGAATATCAGCTACTTTGTCCACTGTTTTAGAGTTGACATACAGAGGTGGACTGTAACTATTCCTTCAGAAGCAGGAGGGCAGAAATTAATAAAAATCTAAACTGAATTCCCAGAGATTCACTTTTAAGAAAGGCGCAAAGGTCACTGGTTGGGAGACCCTCAGCGTCAGTTGTCACAGCCTATCTGACATAAAAGGATTGCTGTTGAAAGGCCATTATGTTGATACTGAGGAGTCGAAGACAAGGGAGGAGAAACTCATCTATTGTTTTAACCCACTTCATTGCAGACTAAATAAGTTGAAAGCTTTCTTCTGCTCTTTCAGTTCTTGTTAACTTTGGGGTCAGGAGAGGCTGCAAGTTACGCCTTCCCAGTTGGAAAGAAGAGTGTCATGGTAGCCATCAGGAAAACTAATTCTTGGAAGGACAAGCACTATGATGAAGTGATTTATACTGCACACACTTGCATACGTAAAAATCTTGAAGCAGAAGGCTGTAAAATAAAAATTAAGTTCTTTGTAGCTGGTGAAAATCAATGAGTGTGTTGAAGTATTAATATTAATATTATTTTAGGTGTGTTGGCATTTTTCTAGTACATTAAGAAAGCATAACATTTGCAAGCACTTGATGGTGATTCCCTCTACATTGTTCAGAAGTGTCAGTGAAGGATATTGCTAAGGGTTCCTGGTTGGGGTGTGAGTTATTGGGAACAAATGCTCTGGAAATGCAGTGATTTCATTGCCACCAACATGGGGCCCAGAGGGATATAGAGCTTCCCACCCACCACCCACACACTTCCTTTGAATTCTCATTAGTTGCTGCCAGAGAGTGGCTCTAAGTTGTTTGAGTACAAGAGTTATTTATTGTGGGAAATGCCGGGTAGGTATAGCACTAATCACAGTCAAAGCCATTTTATAATAACTGGTGTCATGCAAATCTTATAGTAGTTTTATCTCAGTAGTAGTCTGAATGCAAGCTGCCCATACAACAATACAATGTGGAGGTCAGTTGTACATTAGTACAACTAGCAGATCTACAGAACTTCTCAGTCTGATGGCCTCTGGTGCCAGAAGTGGTATCAGTGCTAGGTTGTTCCTGATGTTAGAGGCATGTTGCATTCCTCCCTCCAACTTCTGCAGTGTCAGAGCTGCTGCTTCCCACTGTGCACAGACTGCCTTTGTATTCATTTCATTGACTTTTTAGGTGTATTTGAGCTTTAATTTGTAGAGGTAGTATTAGATGGAGTTCTTTCAAAATCTCATAGATTCTTCTCCCCCATTTTTCTAAGGTTTTGCTTGCAAAGGGAGAGTTAAGACATTTACTTAAAAAAAAAAACACCTTTGTGTTGGAGTAATTCATTCTGACATATGTACCAGATTCTGAGCCATATGCTTTATATAGTTCTCCTGTTACTATTGTGTTATTGCAGTGTGCTGTTTTAAAAAGAAATGGATTTATTATCTAGTCCATGATTAGTTGGTAACTTGCTTAATCAAATATTTTCTATCCAAGCAACTCACATGTTGGATTTCATGAATTTCATGTAGGAAAGGCATCTTTATTATTGAGCATCTCAAATGTAATACCAGTATGCTTAATTACCGAGCATGTTGCAAAGCAAAAAGATTGTTCATGTATGCCTTCTGCTTCTTCCTGAAACGTTAGCTACTTTATTGAGAGAAGATGTTATCATTTGAAAAAATGAGCACCTTAGGCTTTTCTGGTGTACCGAAGACATAGTGTAGTTTTAAAAAACTTTTTGTGTGCGCGCACTTGTCTTCAAGTCACCTGTTAACTTACGGTGACCCATCAATTTCATAGGGTTTTCTTAGGTAAGGAATACTCAGAGGTGGTTTTCCCAGTTCCTTCCTCTGAAATATAGCCCACAACACAGGTATTAATTGGTGGTCTCCCATCCAAGTACTAACCAGGGCTGACCCTGCTTAGCGTCCAAGATCAAACAGCATCTGGTGCCTTTAGAGAGTATTTAAGCCCTATTTTAAAAGTGTATTACTGTTTATTTGTATTCTTAATCATATAGTCTTCAACAATATCACTATATTATTAGACTCTAGTTATGGCCAGGATCTTGCATTAGGAGACACACACACACGCGCGCGCGTAAAAAAAAGGGGGGAAAAGAATTGCCTTTGAAGCCATGCAGCCCCACCCCATGCAGAGGAATTTTGAAGACACTGGAGATCAGGATGGTGTGTGATGACCTGTCCAGTTCGTTCTTGGTAGCATGAGGTACTAGTAGGGAACAGCAGGGACCCCTGCAGGGTTGTGTCAGTTTCCTGTTGCATCCTGCCCCACTAGTGGGAGAGAGCTGGAAGTTTCATCAGTCACCACTGCACTCTCCAGCACCTCAGAAATTCCTCTGTTGTGGAGGGCTGCATGGCTTCAAAGGTAGGTTTGGGAGGCGCTTCCAGTCGTTGCAGTGGTGCAATGACTATAAATGTGAATTTGTGTAATTACAATGTCACAACAATATCGTAATTTCTGAGCAAGCCGCTAGTCAAGGTATTTTTTAAAGGGCCTGAATGTCCGCATCTTTCACCAACAATCTATTTTACATCAAAGTGGGTAAAGTACAGCCCTCCAGATGTTGTTGGACTATAATTCTCATGAGCCCTAGCCAGCATAGTGTAGAGTGTTGGGATTTGCTGTCCAACAACATCTGGAGGTCATTTTCAGAGCATTGTGCCCAATAACTCACACTCCAACCAGGAACCCTTAGCAATATCCTTCACTAACACTTCTGAACAATGTAAAGGGAATCATCACCCCAGTGCTTGCAAATGTTATGCTTTCTTACTATACTACAAAAACATTTTGGACATTTGACTAGCAAGCTTTTATATTTGTGCTATTTGTATTAGTAGTCTGTACTGTCAATTTTTTTACCTTTCCTACCAGAGCACTGGCTCACTTGACATGCTAAATACCAGTTTGTAATAAATGAATAAATAATATGAAAGAAAGAGAATAAGGGGGGGGGGGGAAACTTCAACAACCATTCAGTTTACCAGTTTTCTATCCCTTCCCAAAGTTGGTGTTGTTGCTTTGTAAGTAGAAAATTGGCCTTTTGCCCATGAGGTAATAGGTTTTCATATTGTAGCAAGACTTATCAGATGTTTAATTTAATGGCAAAGAATCAGTGGATAAAAATAGTGAGTGCAGTTTAATTCTGTTTAATTTTTAAGAAAGAAAGCAAATGAAATTGAGTTTCTCTTAAGCTGATTTAAGCTGATTTCTGTTTTTTCTTAAATGTGCCTTTCTAGTTGCCACACAGTGATGTGATCATTATCTGTCACCTCGTCGCCTTGCTGCTTCAATATGTAGGGTTTTAAAAAAAAAAAAGGAACCAGAGAAGCTTGTGAAGTATGACTTCCTCTCCCAAGACTCATTGCCTGTGATTCGTACCGCTTGACAGTAATGATCTTATTACAGTACTCTGGACCTTGAAGAGATTTCATGAGGAGAGTGAAAGGACGTGCCTCCATGTAATCAAGTGGCGCTGAATATTCCACGCGTTTTTGATCACATACTGATTGGGCACAGTTTTAGCCCATCTTCTAGTCAATTATGCATGGCCCCTTGTGCTCTTGTGATAGTCAGAAACATTGATAGCGGTTGTCTGGGTTTTGGCAGCCAGCCAACGATTTGAAGTGCCTTACACATAGTCATTCCAGGATAAGTGCTTTTTAGTTGGAATTGATTACCTTTCTTTAGGTTTTGCTTAATAGCAAAACTGCATTGGAGAGGGCTTCAGGTGAAAAATGGACATATTAGCCATTTAGCGTATCTGAACTCCTAGTCAATTTTTTTAGCCTTTCCTTGTTTCTACCTAATTTATATTTAATAGTGTAATGTTTAATAATATTTAAGATATTTCTTTTCAGTTGCTGCCAAACATGCAGCATTAGAACATTAGGGTATCAGGTTTAGGTTTAACAAAGTAGCCCATTACAAGTTTCAAGGTACTAAAAGATTTGCTTGTATCTCCTGAGGTGACCCTTTAATTTACTAATCCTATAATAATAGGATTCGAAATTGTTACTTTAGAATTGGCCCAATATTCTCATTGTGGAATTTTGTTCATATAAATGCTGTGTCCTTGGTACTGACCATAATCTATTAATCAGGGCAGATGCCTCATTAAGAACCCAGGTTTCGTCTTTCTAAAATAATTTAGTAGTGGGGTAGTAAAAGGCCAGCAAATATTTAAAAGAAATGAAACTGCTTCAGAGGGATTCGGTACCTTTCCCCACCCAGAATAAGATGTTTGGGGTAATTGACTGTCATAGGAGTGATCCATGGTTCTATTTAATTTCCTATTTTAATTAGTGTGTGTGTATGTGTGTGTTGTTTCTACATTTAAATACAGGTAGGAGTATGTCTGCTGTGAGAATGTAATTTCATTGGTAATTATGATAGCCAATTCTGGTTTTTAGTTTACATGTGATCACAGTATAGTAGTAGCTATTTTGAACCAGTGACTGAGGTGATAGACGGTTAAAACTGCAACTGAATCTAGAGAAAAGTTAAGGTTGTGATGCTAGGGATTCTAGATGAGCCTGAAGAAGTAAATATACTTTCCTGAAGGGTACACTGCTTGAGATGAGCATCTAGCACTTATCCTGTATACCTAGATAATAGAACCAATTGTGAATTTAGAACAAAAAAATTCAGTAGTCATTGTAACCCTTCTGGGAAAGCAAAGAAGTTGCCCTGATCATTTGTGCTGTAGTAACTTCCATAACTGAAGGAAAATAATGTGGGCTACTTTTTGAAGGCTCTCTGGAAACAGCAGTTGAGTCAAGCATCTGTCAAGTGTCCTTCCAGATGTATTTGGACTTCGTCCACAGCAGTACTAGCAGAGGCTGGTGGGGGGCGACAGGTCCAACAATATCTGGAGGGCCGCAAAACTCCCACCCACACCTCATAAGATAATCCCACATAAGGTGGTTTTCTCCAAGACAAACCAGCAAAGCAATACACCACTTTTTTCATATGTTAAGGTGTTATTTGTCCAGTATTCTGTATTACAGAATTGTTCACATGTTCTCATTCACTTTTCCCAAAAAACTATTTTTCTATGGAGAGATACTGTGTAGCACTAAGAATGAAAATACTCTCTTAGTTACTGACTGATTGAACAAGAGAACTCCTTAGTAAATAGCTACTTGGTGAAATTAACACATGGAAACAAAAAAAAATCTGTTTTCTATCTTGAGAAATTTAAATCCTTTGCTAGGTCTAATGCACTTGCAACTATGGGAGTCTAAAAATTCATTCTGTTTGTTTGTTTGTTTAATTAATCCAATTAAAATAATTAACATATAGTACATATTACATATGAAAAACAGTACACTCACTGCACATTCTTCTATCCCAATTAGCTTGGAGGTTACATAATTATTAACTGTGTAAATAAAGTTAGGGCCTTCATAGATCTCTGTTTCCATAAATTACTTATTCCATCAAGGCATCGACTCATTGTGACCCCAAGAATGAAAGACCTCCAAGTCACCCTACCATCCACCACCTTGCTTAGATCTTGCAGGCTCAGGGCTGTAGCTTCCTTGATTGAGTCCCTCCATCTAGATTGCAGTCATCCTCCTTTCCTACTGCTTTACTCAACATTATTGTCTTTTCTAGGGATTCACATCATCTTGTGATATGTCCAGTTTAGTTATCGTGGCTTCTAGGGAGAGTTCAGGCTTGCTATGCTCCAAGACTCATTTCCTGTATTTGTCTTTTTAGCAATCCACAATGTCCGTAGAACTCTTCTCCAGCACAATGTTTCACATGAGTTGATTTTCTTCTCATCAGATTTCTTCACTGTCCAGCTTCACAACCATACACAGCAATTGGAAATACAATGACATGGAGAATCCTAACATTAGTACATATACCGTTCGCCATTGGTATTTGCTAGGGTTTGGTTCCAGGATCTCCCATAGATCACAAAATCCATGGATGCTTAAGTCCCATTAAATACGATGGCATAGTAGAATTATGTCCCTTATATAAAATGGACATTTTATTTTATTTTATTTTAAAGCCGTGGCTGGTTGAATCCATAGATGAAGAATCTGTGGATAAAGAATCCATGGATACAGAGCGCTGATTGTATCATGATACTTAAGGATCTTGTCTAGTTTCTTCATAGCTGCCTTTCCTAATCTTCTTCTGAATTCTTGACTGCAGTCTTCATTCTGATTAATGAATGATCTAAGATATGAAAAATCTTGAACTATTCCAATGTGTTCATTGTCTTCTTTAAAGTTATGTAAATCACCTGTGGTCATTATTTTTGTTGCCTTAAGCTTCAACTGTAAAATTGCCTTTGCACTTTCTTCCTTAACATTCTCCAGTAATCATTCCAAATCTTTGCTACTAGTGTGGTGTCATCTGCATATCTTTAAATGTTGATGTTTCTTCTTCAGAGTCTAATCTTGCCTTACATATGATATGTTCAGTGCACATGTTAACAGATAGGGTGATAAAATGCAGCCTTGTCTAACCCCTTTGGCAATTAGAAATTGTTCCATTTCTCCATATTCTGTTCTGATGATAGCATCTTGTCCTGAATGCACATTACACATCAGGAAAATCAAATATTGTGACACACCATTATCTTTTAAGAGCAATCTATAGTTTCGATGATCTACCCAATCAAAGGCTTTGCTATCAAGCACAGGCTCATTTTCTTCAGAAACTCTTTAGTACACTCCATTATTCAATGTATGTTTGCAATAAGATCCCTAGTGCCTCTTCCTTTCCTGAACCTAGACTGGGCATCTGGCATTTCTCACTTCATGTATGGTAAAGTATTTGTTGTAGAATTTTGAGCATCACTTGGCTTGCATGGGAGATTAGTGCAATGATCTTATGGTTACTGCAATCCCTGGTGCCCCTTTTCTTGGTGATTGGAATGTATATTGAGCATTTCCAATCTGTGGGTCGTTGATTTGTTTTCCATGTTTGTTGACAGATTTTAGTTAGAACTGGAGTAGATTCTCTTTACAGTGAAGCAGTTCTATTGTTATGCTATCTGTTCCTGACAGTTTATTTCTCTCAAGTGCTCTGAGTGCAGCTTCCACTTCACTTTCTAAAATTGGAGGTTCATCTTCATATGTTTCTTCTTTGAATGAATCTGTAATTCTTTCATCTCTTGTATACAGTTCTTCCATGTATTGTTTCCATCATATTATTCCTAGTTGGTCATGTAATGTGTTCCCCTGCTGGGAATTTCCCTTTGATTTCCTGATCTTGTGGGAAATATTTCTTGTTCTTTCTTTTTTGTTGTCAACGTCTATTTCTCTGCCTTGGTTATTAAAAAAGTTCTCTGTGTCTCTGTGCACAAGAATAGTTGCATTTAGGGTTCTTCCTCTGTTTCTGTCATCTTTTACTTTTGTTTCTTGTCTGTGCTTAACTACTTTAAAAGTTTCATCTGTCATCCATTGAGGCTTCTCTTTCTTTTTGGCTGCAAATAGTATCTTTTTGCAGTCCTCCCTGAAAACGTTCCTTGCTTCAATACAGAGTTCTTCTAGCTCCAGCTCAATTAGGCTTGATAGTGGAAAATCCATTTTTTACATTACCTTTAATTTCTATGTGAATGTTTTTCAGGTTGTATTTTGGCATGATGGAAGGTTTTGTGTTTTTCTTTAGCTTTACTCTGGGTTTTGATATTACCAGTTCATGTTCTATGTCACAGTCTGCTTCTGGTCTTGTTTTTGCAGCGAGAATGGAGCTTCTACATCTTCTGCTTCTAATTAAGTAATCTATTTGATTTCTGTATTGGCCATCAGGCAATGTCATATACACAATCACCTCTTTGATTACTTGAAGAATGGGTTTGCAGTTACTCTCCTGCTGCATTTCTTGATCCTAGGCCAAATTTTCCTACAATCTTTAATAATAATAATAATAATAATAATAATAATAATAATATTTATTTATACCCCGCCCTTCTGAATAGCAATCGGGGCGGCTTCCAACATAAAATACAAACAATGAAAATCAATCTCAACCCAACTCTCCCACCCCTTAAAAAGTTATTAAACAATCCTCAGTTAAAACCGAATTTAAAATTTAAGCCAGTGCCAGCAATTTACCATAACAAATCAATAGCAGATCAGCAGAGATAGCTGTTAAGGCAATTAAAAAAGAAAAAAATACAGTTGGTTAAGCTCTTATGACCGGGAAGACTAATCAGGAAAGGCCTGCTGGAGGAGATCCGTCTTGACAGCCCTTTTAAAGCTGTCTAAGGTCATCAGATGACAGATCTTGTCCAGCAGGCCGTTCCATAATCTGGGAGTGGTCATCGAAAAGGTACTCTGGGAGGTTGCTGACAGTCTAGATTTTTTCACCTATAGCAAATTCATCCCAGAGGACAGAAACGCTCGGGGAGGATTATACGGGAGGAGACGGTCTCGGAGATCTGTTGGACCCAAGCCATTTAGGACTTTATAGGTGATTACCAACACCTTGTACTGGGTTCGGAAACTAATAGGCAGCCAGTGAAGAGACTTCAGTACAGATGTTATATGGTCTCTTTTAGATGTACCCAAGACCAACCTGGCTGCCATATTCTGAACTAATTGAAGTTTCCGGACCAAGCACGAGGGGTAACCCCATGTAGAGTGCATTACAGAAATCAAGACGGGAGGTTACCAGAGCGCGTACCACAGTTTTGAGATCCCAGATCTTTGATTCTTCAGTTTCATACTTTTGCATTTCAGTCACCTATGATTAACAGTAAGTTCTGTTGTGGTATGTGATCATTTTCTTCTTGTACTCTGGCATAGGATCTTTCAGTTTCTTCTTTTTCTGCCTCTGTAGTTGGAGCATAAATGTGGATTATGGTTATATTTATGGGTTTTCTCTGAAGTCTTATTGATATAATTTGGTCAGACTTTGCATTATATCTTTTGACTGCTTTCACTACCCCTCTCCATGCTATTAATGCCACTCCATTTTATCTTAGATTCTCATGTCCCATTCCTATCCAATTTACCTCGTTCACCCCAAATATTGCAATGTTTACACATTCATTTTTTAAAAAAAACAGTTTCCAGCTTCCCTTGGTTCATGCTTCTCACATTCCATGTCCCTATAATATGTCTTGTGCAGCTTTGGATTTTCCTACCTGCATAGGATGAAGGAGTGCCTGTATTTTACACACGCATCATGTTTTGACTTAAAGTTGTTTTTGTTTGTTTGTTTGTTTTTTGTTTGTTTGTTTGGAATCAAGTGGGCACAGGATTTCAGTCTTTTGATTAATGCCATCCAATTTCTTAGATTTTCACTTCCAGAGTAAAACACTATATAATTATTTGATCCCAAATGTCCCCTTTAGCTCACTCATCTCAAGTATCACAAGGTTTATACTTTCCATTTCTTGTTTTATGTGGTTTCCCCCTGATTCATGCTTCTCACGTTCCATGTTCCTATGTGTTGTATGGCTGCAGACTTTCTTTTCACCTCTGAATACATGAACAACTGAATGTCCTTTTGCCTTGAGTCCAGTTGCATTACTAGCCACATCACTCATAGTTGTCCTCTGCTATATCTCAGTAGCTTGTAAAGTGCCATCAGACCTGGGAGTTTCATTTTCTGGTACTCTCTCTTGTTTTCTTTTTTATTGTCTTATCATATAGTTTTCATGGTAAACAACATTCAAAAGTGGTATACCAGTGCCTCCTTCTGTGCAGTACTAGCAAGCATTAGCTATGGTGCCACTGCCATTGCCTCTGAGAGCTCCTCCGCTAGTGTCACCCTCCACTATATCTGCTGTCCAGTAGCTGTTTGGCACATTTAATCTGGTTCCTGAGCAAAAGTATGTCTGACACGGTAGAGCCTACCTGCACCACTGCTATCATCATCATAGCTTCTTTCCTCGCAGATATATGCAAGCCCACCACTGCAGAAAGTTGGTGCCATTGGTGGCACTAATTACTACAAATGTTTTATTGATTGAATTTGTAGCAAAAGACATCCTATTATGAGATAGATGGATGCTTAGCCATTTGTGGCATAATAGTGATGGGAATAGTTGGATATAACATACATTTTAAAACACATATTATAGGAAGGACTATTAATACTGGAAATATATGAAAGAAAAGGATCTCTCTCCATAAATAAAGACACACAGTGTGTCCCTTCAGACTGCAGCTACTGATTCCCCACCATTGACTGTGGTAGTTAGGACTGATATGCATCATAACACATCAGCATCTAGGAGATTACAAATTGCCCGCTCCGTCTTAGATCAGTCAATACTCAAATTAATTTCAAAAGGTAGTTCAGTGCAAATTTGGAACTTCAACTGGACCTGCTTTGACTTTCATTTATTAACAGCTATAATGCTGTGAGAATCATTGGTTTGAGTGTTGGACTAGGACTGGAGAACAGGGCCCAAATCCCCACTCTGCCATGGAAACCCACTGAATGTCCTTGGACAAGTCAGATTCTTTCAGCCTCAGATGAAGGCAAAGGCAAACCTCTGAATAAATCTTGCCAAAAAACCTGGAAACAACTCAAATGTACACAACAAATAATGTTCTGAAGCTATATGAACATACAAAATATTAAAATAGTTTAAATGTGTTTGTAAATAGGGAAAATGTTGCAGTTTGAAGTGCTCCTGTTTAGCATTCTAGGCCATCAGCATACCCTCCTCCAGAATACTGTGTTTTGTTCAAGTCTTCCCTACCTATCAACATTCTGTGTCAGCTGAGCATGTTTAGTCTTTATTAGTCCCATTTTTGGAGTATTCCTTTAGGAAGTTTTCTGAATTTTATTGGATACATCTAAAACTTTCCTTACTCCTGTTTCTGTTTCCTCAGTCCTGGCTGGCTAACTGGATACATAAGGATCCATGCTTACCTCTGAACTACAAACTGAAGGTGCCTTACAGAGGACAGAGTGTGAGATGCCTCTAGAAGATTATCTTTCTAGTCTTCTTAGTGTACACACACACACACAAAAGGAAAGAGCAGGAACCTCATTTTCACTTCTTCATTCTTTCTTTTACAGTCTCCTGACTTCCAAAGCATCCTCTAGCTATTTGGAACAGTTCCCAGTGTGGTCTAATAATCTTCATAGGGAAGCAGAGATGTTGCTTACTCCCCTCTTCTCTGTAGCAAAAGGAAGTCCATTGAGTACAAGACTGGATGCCACCCATGAAATTAATTCATGGGCTTATACTGGAAGGTCTTATCAACTTACACTAGCACAGCCTAACCTTTTCCAACTTGTCTTAGTATCTATTCATATACAGTCGCCCCTCCATTTTCGCAGAGGATCCATTCCGGACTCTCCGCAAAAACAGAAACTCGCATATATTCAAGTCCCATTGGCTTGAATGGCTGCGCGGCCCTGCGTGCACGGCATTTTAACCAATGGGGCTCACCCCTCCATGAATAATCGAACCGCGGACTTCAAGGCCACGAAAATGGAGGGGCAACTGTACTCTCAGCTTTCCCTGTCCCATTGAATTTTTGTGAGAATAAAATAGAGAGAAAAAAACTCCTTGGAAGAAAAGCAGGATGTAAATTAGTGAATAAAAATGAAAATAAATTATCCTAGCAGAGCTAATGCTTCTTCCAAATACCTGAAGTTACAAAAGCTGTTTATGTTCCAGACTATGATAGTTCTATGTAAAAAGATCATTTCTTGACTGATGTAATAATAATAATAATAATAATAATAATAATAATAATAATAATAAATTTTATTTATAACCCGCCTCTCTGCCTCGCAATCGAGGCGGGGTACAGCAATAATAAAAACATACAAATTTAAAACATTCCTTATCCCAAATCCAACCCTCCCACCCCTTAAAACTGGATTAAACTATTAAAGAATTAAAACAGGATAACATATAAAAAACAAAACAGTAAACCAACATATAATGGCAGCTACAGGGAGGGGCGGATAAAACCATCCCTTCGAGCCAGGGCGTTATTCCGGGAAGGCCTGCCGGAAGAGATCCGTCTTTACTGCTTTTTTAAAATGTTTCTAATCACTTCACTGATGCTTCAGAATGCTGACATACTCAGTGTTCAGGCTTCTGATATAAGACAGTATCAAATTATTTTAATTTGTGTACATAATGAGCCAATAAAAAATGAGAAATACCAATAAAAGATGGGAAATAACAGAGGTTTAACTCTGCAAACAGAACAGTTTCCAAAATATAAAAGGGGGAAAATTTAAAATGAATCAAATTTAAGCTGCAAATGAAAAATGAATTTTGACTAAGATAGGGCTTGAGGAAACAAGGATCATAGCTGCCATTGACCAGGAAAGATCCTGAACATATTTAAATAATTTTAATAAACATCATTGAAAAGATGCAGAACAGGCAGTACAAAATTATTGGCGGGGGGAATCTGATCTGCATTTTCATTCATGAATAAAATTGTTTGCACTGTCTGAGCTGTGCTCTGTCCTCTGCTCATTATGTTCCAAAATTCTCCTCATTCTTCCTGCTCTCTAGCACAGATGAATGACCAGTCACAACAAATGAAATAATATCTGTAATGTAAACATTTCCCTTTCATTTGTCAGCACAATTCCTTTTAAAAATTGTGGTGGTCTTTAAATGCAGTTTTCTTTAGGTGAGTCTTTAGATGGGGTCATCTGTACAATCTCCAAAAATTAAACTAGGTACCAATTTATATATCCTGTTATCAGAGCAAAATTCTTAACCATGATGGACATTAGCTTTTACTGCAAAAAATATTTCTGGTGTTATGCAGGCTGAAAATAAGTAATAATGTTAGGATATGATGACAAATGTAACATATTATATGTAACATAAAAATCAAAAGGGGAAAAACGAAAGAGAATTTGATTCTTTGACATTTTATTATGTCAGTATGGTGCTACCCATGCAGCCCAAATCCAGGAAAAAACAGCAAAGTTGAAATATGTTTTCTCAAACTTTTTTGCTAGTTTTTAAAATCATTGTAGGAGCATCAGAGAGCGGAAGAGTGGGATTTTGGAGCAATAACTGGGTACAAATACCAGAATGGGTTAAAAATAGTCACAACCCTATATTATAGATGACAAGATTTAATATGGCAGAAACCAAGGATCATGTACCCCCAGTGTTTGCCAAATATCTGTGAAAAATACTGACAATCATGCAACAGTGGCAAAGGAACATAACTAAAGCAGAATGTGCTCAGAATTTACTAGTAATCTAAGTCTTGGTGCAAGAAAGGCAAAAAAAAAAAAACCATAATATTGAGATTTGGTGAATTTGTGGTTAAAGTTCATTCTCATCCCCTTGACTCGATAGTTAACTTCTGTCCATAGAAAAATGGTTGAAGGAGATTGGCAGGGAAGTAAGTAATGGCAGTCCTGAAGCCAGGTGTCCTATTTATGGTCTTTCCTCACTCCCCAATCCCCAGAGTCAGCTGGCACTGTCTGCGGACTCCCAAGGCAGTTCCTAACTCTAGCCAATCCTCATATCAAGCAGCTGTGTTTTTTTTATCTTCCCTTTTCCTTCCCCTCCCTTCCCCTTCCCCATGTGACAGCCACAGAGCTCTCCCAGGTAAGTGGGAACCTGGAATTTGTCAGCATTATCATCTTCAAGCAGAGAGTCAAAGTCATCTTTGTCACAGTCATGCTCATAGCATATTTTCATGCACTTTAGACTATTTTTCATACAAATACAAACGGGAGGACAAAAGTTCCAGGACTGACTGTGGTGCCACTTTTCCAATGATATCAGTTATTTCCTTTTTCTAATTATTGCCCTGGCTCTGGAAATTGCTCTTTTCATCCATATTGTTCAGTCATTGTCTCAGAGCCCATCAGTGTATAGGTGAATTTGGAATTTGCATTACTTTACATTTGTTTTCACTAAATTCCATTTGCTGTTTTATTACCCATACTTGGGGAAATCCTTTTGAAGCTTTTCACAAACCATTTTTGTTCTCACTTCTTTAAGTAATTTGTGCCAGTATATGCCACAAGTGAAACATAGTCATTGCTCCTAATTCCAAATAATTTATAAACAACTTTAAAAACATCTGGGAAGGCCCAGCTTAAGGTGGGCCTTATTGGCATCCTTTTCTCAAGGAGAACAGAAATGCACAGGAGAATGATTGTTTCTCAACTCAATTTCAGAAAGCCAGCTAACATGGGGAAATAAAAAAAGCTACGCATCACAAGATGGGTCAAATAATCCTCCAAGTGTTCCCTTATTATTGCTGAAAGACCCTCTAGAGAATATGTCTCCCAAATGCATCGCTGTGGAGGAAACTGTACTGTCTGGTGAGCATGGGGACAAGTAGTAGCTATTTTACATATCTCCTCCAGGGGGGCTCTGTCAGATGAATGCTAATATAGCCATCCCTTGAGTGGTGTAGGCTCCCCTTTGTTAGCTTACCTGAAGTATATATGAGGGCTTGACCTGTGCACTAAAGAGCCTACAGAAAGTTTCTTCCCTATGGAGGGGATTTGAATAAGATTCAATGGGATACTGTACTACCTGTCTAAAGGTCCTTTGGGCCTCTGTGATATGCCATTCCCTTTCCAGTGTGCAATATAAGGGAGGTATTTGTTCCTAAGCCAATCAAAGGCTATGTTAATCTTTTTTTTTTTTTTTTTTTTTTGCGGAGTCAACATTTTTATTTATGAAATAAACTTAATATACAAATGAATGTAAAATACATATCATTCTATACTTCATATCCTTTCACATCTATTATTTAAAATACATTTCTCCACTCCCAAACGATCCCTGAATTTCCTAAAATAATAACCAGTTACAATTACGGTTGGAATCGCTTATTCCAAAAAAGAAAGAAACAAAACAAAACAGAACAAAACAAAATCTTCCCATTGACTTAATTTAACTATAGAATTTAAATTATGCCTCTCATATTAGTTTTCCACCAAATTGTCTTTGTTTTGTTTGATCTCCTTTAAGTCTCTTTCAAGATGCAAGAAAACTTTCGATTTTTTCCCATTTTGAAATAAAAGATTTCTCTTGTTTATCCTTAATTAACATTGTCAATTTGTCCATTTGCATTAAATTTCTTATTTTCTCTTTCCATTCCGAGAACATTTGCATATTATTAACTTTCCAATATTTAGCTATAACCAATCTTGCCCCAGTAATTAAGTACAAGATTACACCTATTTCCTCTTTTTTCAAAAACCCTTTTAAGCTTTCCGTTATATTTAATAAATACTGTTTGGGGTCCATTCGTATTTTAATGTTGAAGATTGATGTAATTTTGCTGTGGATAATCTTCCAAAATTCTTTTACCACTTCACAAGTCCACCACATGTGGTAAAGCTTAGCATCTTTTTGCTTGCATTTCCAGCACCTGCCAGTTTCTTCCTTATTTTGCTTCACAGTCTTTGCAATCTTTGACGGATAAAGGTGCCATCTAAACAAAACTTTATAGTAATTTTCAATCAAGTAAATGCTTTTTGTAAACTTTGTGTTATTCATCCAAGTCTTTTCCCATGTTTCCAACTCAATGTTTTCGTTCAAATCTTGCATCCATTTAATGATATTCTCTTTAATACATTCCTCTTTTAACTCTATCTCCAAAAAAAATTTATAAAGTCGTGTAATCAAGTGTTTATTTCCTTTATCATAAATTTTTTCCAGTTCCGTTTTGTTCACCTCAATACCACAAGTTTGAGTATCTTTGTTATATCTGCTTTGAATTTGGCAGAAATTAAACCAATGTTCTACTAACCCCTCTTCTTGTAGTTCCTTAAACGATCTTAATTTTATTTTATCTTCAGACCATTCCAATAAATCTCTATATTTAGTGCAAATTCCTTTAGCAAAGATATCTGTTTTAAAAGGCTATGTTAATCTTGAGTATGAAGGATGAAATGACTTTAGATCTCTTGTGTCCTGGGCATACTGCAGTTCTTTCTCAAGAGTCTCAGCTTTGATCCCCTCCTGGCCAAGATCTTGGCAACCTTGACAACTTAAATGGTCTATATGTTCAGGTTCTTGATATCATGCTGCTGCTGAAAGAATCCACATCAAATGAGAACAGCAAACTCTCAGCTAGGAATAACAAATAAAGTTTGTAGCCTGGGAGGAGCATAGACGCATAAGAGGTATGATTAATGGTCCACCTCAGGATGGATGGGAAATGCTCCGCGGCAGAAGCACAGACAGAGCTACTGCAAAACCCCTGAGAATGCCAGAAAATCAAGAGGTGAGAAAGGACTATAAATGCCTAGACGAAGTTTGCCTGCAGGAGATCTCCAACAGATTGCCTCTGCACTTGGGTGGGATTCCTGCATAGAAGTCTTGGTCTGAGTCTCAGAAAATTACTGAAAGCAATGTATTCATACCTGGAAATTACTGGCTATTGCATTACTAAAATTTTGGACGGCTGTCATGTTTGGCTTTGTTGGTATTTGATCCTGGTCTTTGGCTTTAGATCTCCCACATTTGGCTTTCTGCTATGACTTTGTTTGTTAGAATCTTGCCCTGTTCTCTTTGGCTTTGATTTTGAATTCCCCTTATTTGATTCGTCTGCTGGCTGTGGGAGGCCATGCGGAGTTTGCACTGATTGACCTTACTAGTGGGATTTGCTTACCTGGAATCAGAACAGTATGTCCTTAGATCTTTTTCATTTGACAGGATAGATACTTTCCTCCTGCAGAGCAAGACTCCCCTGGACCTGACTAACAGTTCACTTGCAGTGGCTACTCAGCTGGGACAGCTGAACCAAAGGTTGCACCATCTCTTCTGCCTATAACTATCGGAAGCCTTTGCAGAGAAATTTGATGGGTTCTGTGGCAGATCCCCTTTCCAGGCTGGCCCCGCAGTTCCAACCTTAGGATTCCTGTCACTCACTTTGCCCTTTTCCCCTCTTAATCTCCTCCTGAATTGAGTACTTGGGCCTCAGGGTGATCCCTCTATGTGGACCAGTGGCTGTGTTGTTGTGGTGCGTTCTCTGTGGTAAACATGACTAGATGCACCACCAAGTAATAAGAACAGAGACATTTGTAAAACAACAACAACAACAACAACAACAACAACAACAAAACAAGTGGAAATGGAAGTTTATTAAGACACACTTAGGCCTTGTTTGCACTGGCTGGTAATTCTGGGGACAGTCCAGTGCATTAGTCCAGATTGGCCACGAGGTGACCACACATACCGGGTCAAACCCCTTGTGGCTGCATAGCATTGCCTGCATGAGCCAGCCAATGTACTGTTCTGCATTACTGCAGAGACACTGCATCAGCATGGCTGGCCCATTCTCCATCCCCAGGGCTGCCGCTGCCACGCCCTCATCTGCAGGGGTTCCGTGGACAGCCTCCCAGCATGGCACCACTTCTCCAGAGAGTGGGCTTACCTGTGTGGCCAAGGAGAGGAAAGGGTAGAGGGACCCTCTTATCACATGGTGACGGTCTTTGGAGGCCCCCACCATGTGCTTGGGGTATCCCTCTGTCCTATCTCCTCATTGATCACATAGGCGGGCCCACCCTCTGGAGAGATGATGGTGTGCTGGGACGCATGTCCATGAAGCTCCTGCAGGTAAGGGACATGGCAACAGTGACTCTGGAGACAGGCCATCTCCTGCTGAGCATCACAGAGAAGGGGAATGGTGCGGCACCTGGCATGTGAAGAGCTGTCCGGCCCAAATTTGACCCAATCCAGCTGTTCTCAACTCTGGGGCAAACTTGCATTAACCAGGGAACCCCATTGTATTTTACTGGAAGTCACTGTGTGTTGTGGAAACAGACATCACCAGCATCAGGGTAAGCATGGGATTTTTTGCCTGTGCAGACAAGACCGTCAATATCACATTAAACCTTAAACTACTTAATCATCCACAGCTCCCCAAACCATAATCAGTTCTTTCCTCTGGCTAACTGTCCTGTCTCTATTACATCTGTTTCCTATCTCTCTGCAATCTTTTCCGTCCTCTGACAAACAAGCAAGCCTCATTTTTTCCCAGCAAGGCCCCCTTCACAGTGATTGGCTGTCACCAAACAAGCTTGCCCAGCTCCTGTCTTCACAGGTTCCCACTACCTGGCCCCCAGGGAAACTGTGTATGCAACTATACCCAGAAAACTTTCCTGTTACAGTTAAGTTGGGATTCTTGATCAGCCTGTTCATTGGTCTTGCTGATAAATGGGCCACCACCTTGGGCTAATCTCCAAGTGTTTCTTGATGAAACACAGCCACTGATGAGGATGCTCAAAACTCTGAAGGCACTAATTTATGCATAGAGTGCCTCTGGCAAAGAGAAAACCCTGTTTTCACTTACACTACCAAGTCGGGATTTAGACTCTGCTCTGGTGAATGAGTTCTGGGTGGACTGACTGATGAAATACTAGGTGAACTGGCCAGAGAAGTACACTAAAAGCACTATGCACAATCTGATCTATTTATGCCTCCAAATCTGCAGGTGGCTGGAGAACCACCAACAGGGGCACAGACTAATGGCTGTCTGAAGAACATCCAGTTCCTGAGAGCTCTGCCATTTTCTTTCAGAAAAGGGGGTAACACCTGAAAGATGTCATCCTAGAGTAACAATTATTTTTTCAACCAAATGGGGCATGGACGGATTCAGTATAGGTTAAGTGTTTTTCTGGTTTTTAGTCATTTAGGCACAGAGCATGGGAAATAAACAAGATGAACTTGAACTCCTAGCACAACAAAGCAAATATGATATAATAGGCATCACTGAAACCTGGTGGGATGAGTCTCATGATTGGAATGTAGATAATGAGTAAAGAGGTACTACGGGAATACCTGGTTAACCTAAATGAATTTAAGTCTCCAGGACTAGATGAACTACATCCAAGGATATTAAAAGAACTGGCAAATGTAATCTCAGAGACACTGACAATAATCTTTGACAACTCCTGGAGAACAGGAGAAGTCCCAGCAGACTGGAGGAGGGCAAACATTGCCCCATCTTCAAAAAGGGGAAAAAAGAGGATCTCAACAACTATTGTCCAGTTAGTTTGACATCAATACCAGGAAAGATTCTAGAGCAGATAATTAAACAAACATTTAGAAGGGAATGCCATAATCACTAAAAGTCAACATGAGTTTCTCAAAAACAAGTCATGCCAGACTAATCTGATTCTTTTTTAAATAAAATTACCAGCTTGCTAGATGAAGGGAATGCGGTAGACATAGCATATCTTGATTTCAGTAAGGCTTTTGACAAGGTCCCCCATGATATTCTTGCAAACAAGATAGTAAAATGTGGGCTAGACAATACAACTGTTAGGTGGATTATTAATTGGTTGACCGAACCCAAAGGGTGCTCAGCAATGGCTCCTCTTCATCCTGGAGAGAAATGACCAGTGGGGTGTCACAGGGTTCTGTCCTGGGCCCAGTGATATTCAACATTTTATCAATGACTTGAATGAAAGAATAGGGGGCATGCTTCTTAAATTTGCAGATGACACCAACTTAGGAGGAATAGCTAATACCCCAGACAACAGGATCAAAATTCAAAATGACCTTAATAGATTAGAAAGCTGGGCCACAGGTAACAAAATGAATTTCAACACAGAGAAATGTAAGGTACTGCACTTAGGGCAAAAAAATGAAATGCATAGGATGGGGGACACCTAGCTTAATGAGACTGCATGTGAAAGGGATCTAGGAGTCCTAGGAGTCCTAGTAGACCACAAGTTGAACATGAGTCAACAGTATGATGCCTCAGCTAAAAAGGTCAATGCAATTTTAGGCTGCATCAATAGAAGTATAATATCTGGATCAAGGGAAGTAATAGTGCCACTGTATTCTGCTTTGGTCAGGCCCCACCTGGAATACTGTGTCCAGTTTTAGGCACCACATTTCAAAAAGGATGTTGAAAAACTGGAGCGTGTCCAGAGGAGGGTGACTAAAATGGCGAAGGGTTTGGAAACCATACCCTATGAGGAATTACTTAGGGAACTGGGTATGTTTAGCCTGGAGAAGAGACAGTTAAGAGGTGATATGATAGCCCTGTTTAAATATTTGAAGGGATGTCATATTGAGGAGGGAGCTAGCTTGTTTTCTGCTGCTCCACAGAACAGAACCCGGAACAATGGATGCGAGCTACAGGAAAAGAGATTCCACCTTAATATTAGGAGGAACTTCCTGACAGTGAGAGCTGTTCAACAGTGGAACACTTTCCCTCGGAGTATGGTGGAGTCTCCTTCTTTGGAGGTCTTTAAACAGAGACTGAATGACCATCTGTTGGGGATGCTTTGATTTTGAGTTCCTGCATGGCAGGGGGTTGAACTGGATGGTCCTTGGGGTCTCTTCCAACTTTATGATTCTGTGTTCTTTTGTACTGGGTTCTGAATTAGGAAGTGAGAACCAATTATAGGAACTTGCCTAGAACAATATGGTCTCAGTATGTTCAGTAGATGAAAACTGTTTATTTGAATGGTAGGCAGCAGTAGTAGCTGTCCATTCTATCACTGTATGCAGGTTAATCAAGAAGGTATTACTCATAGTCTCTAGGTTAAGGGTAGCTCTTTTAGAGCCATGCCAGGGCCATGTGTGTCTCCAGCAACCAATGCTGGGAAGAGAGCCATGACAGGCCCCTGCTGTCATTCCACATGAGCCCCTCCAGCTCTGTTGGAGTGCAGAGCTGCATATGTTGCACAATCTGACTGTGCCCACTAAGCCATCTTGCTGTGTTCAGGTGCAGTGAAGACTGCTGTCCTGTCACCTCTGTTGAAATAAGATTCAACATGGGTAGGAAGAAGCAGCTTGTCCTTCCTGTCAAATAGTAAAAGGTCTTACACTGATCTTGCTTGGGCCACTCTATTTAAGTTAAAGCTTTTTCTGTTGCTTTCTAATACAGACTGTTTTTTCAGAAACCAAAAAGCTTTTCATTCCTATAGAGGAAAGATATTTTTGAATCTTCAGTTGAATTAATCCAGTGCCCTTAAGAGTTGTGTTTTTTGTTTGTTTGTTTGTTTGTTTGCTTGCTTGCTTGTTTTTTCCTTGTGAATGGCTGTCTTCAACATGCTCAGGACATATAGAAACAACCAAGTGGCTGCTACTGGTGGGCAGTACATAAATATGACCTGCCATCCATTTGTTCTTTTGAATTTTACAGTATTTCAAAAGAAGCTGCATCCTTCCCTCTTTCTGATAGAAAATGGGTTTTGTAGCACACAGGCAGCAAATATAATATTGCACTACAACATAACAAACAACCTTGACAGGTCAGTATGATGCTGCAGTTCTGATTTTGCCATCAAGGAAATCTATAAACTATACTGAGCCTTCTAAAATCATTAATGTCCTGGTAGTATTGATGATTTCATTTCTGTGCTACAAGGAGCATGGCCTTAGCTAACATGCAGCAAACTGCAACATACAGTTTTTTATGATATTCCTCCTATATCTTTGCACATTCTGCCTCCCTCCACCAGAAAATCTATTGTGTGAATTGATCTAGAGATCAGCCTTGATAAAATACCAGTATTCAACCCTCACAACATCATAGCCATATTGTTAGCTGTTCTTGATTATTTGGATGCTCTGGCAGAAGCTGCCACATCTGAGTTGGAGGTGCAGAGAGATTAACTGGTGTCTGTCTAATCATTCGTCATACAAATAACAGTGCCAGTAGAGTGAAATACTATAAATCATTTTCCCCCAAGACTGAAACCTTTTATCAGTTGTGTCAGTTTCATTATTCAATAAGCGATTAGTAACAGCTATTGTCATTTAGTCATTTAGTAGTTAACAACTCACACCTTTTGGTAGCAAGGAGATGGTTTGACATTACTTTCAGTTATAAAGGGAGATTTTAATATCAGATGAAGTGCTGCTAAACTTGCTAGTCAATTATTTAGTGCTTGTTTAGTGTTTAAGAAAAGAAATCCAAGGACATAGGTTTTCTGTTATGCTAAGTATTTTATGTTTGCTACAATAGATTCTTTTAATTTCAACAAAATCTAATAATCAACTAATTTTCCTTTTAATGTTACTGTTCTTAGCCTAAAACCTGTAGAAGTTGGGTAGCTTTTGCTGTCCCTAGAGTAGTAGCTATACTAATTGTGAAGGGTAATCTTGTTTCTTGATTTTTTTGTAAATTCAGAAAATAATTAATACAGGTAGCACTTCTTCATTGTATCCTTCCTCTTTGTCCAATAACACAGAGATACACAGCATTTTTAGTATCATTATTACTAGTTTGGTAAATATTTGGGCAGCAAAAAAAAACTAGTGTTATAGATTAGAGCAGATTTAGTAATTTATCTGTTATACAGCAATAAAATTGGAGATTATGTGAGAATGGATTACTGGAATGTCTCATTTTAGGAGTATTCTATTAACATCTTGGCAATAGAATAATTACCTCTCTGCAAAAAGTTCCCAACAGAATAGTAAAAAGCTACCAAAGAAATTGTAAAGCAACATATTTGAAATATTAAATTATTGTTGTTAGATTGAAAAGTGAAAAAATCCCAGTGATAAAATATCCAAGTAAGACCACTTTAAGTAATTGTGACGGAAGCACTGTGCTAAAAAAAAAAAAACCATTGGGTTCCACATATACAATGTACTAAGCTAACCAGTCACATGGTTCTGACAGGTGCCATTATTCATGTTACTAGACTGCAGCTACATACTGATTGTACAACCATTATTGTTAACTAAAATAAAGTTGTTCCTAACCTAACATCCGGTTTCTAAGAACCTCGATTATTTGAATATGCCGTGCTGGAAATCAGAACAATTGCTTTTAGCCCTAGCCATGTTTTCTCAGTAAAGTTGGCTTTCCATATCCACGGACCTTTTATCCACAGATTCAAACATCTACAACTTGGATATATGTTTAAAATATAAAAATGATAAAAAGCAAACCTTGATTCTGCATTATGTCGGGGACACCATTTTACTATCCATTGTATTTAATGGGACTTGAACATCCACTGATTTTGGTATCCACGGGGGGTCCTGGAACCAAACCCCAGGGAATACCAAGGGTCCACTGTACCTGTAATTAGTCAGTGGACAGTTGTGATGGACAATGAACATTTTGCTGGGAATGCTTATTTTTTTAGTCTTCTTGTATAAATCTGGCCTATATCTGACAAACATGGAGATATCATTTATTTCTTTATTTATTTTTAATTATTTATTTAAATAATTTTTGTTTCACTCTACCAAAAATGGCTCCCATGGCAGCTTACAAAAATCAGTATTTAGATACAACCTTGCAGTCTAAAGGACAGGATAAAGGGAGAGAGAAGGCAGAAACCTATTTTGTGATAGCTGAATTTACTTGCAATAGTGAATGAAAGTATTATCTATTTCATTCTATTTGTTGACTGACCTGTTCTTTCTTCTCTTCTCTTTCTTTTGTATTTTTGTATTTTTTGCTTTCTGATTATGAGTTTTCCTACCTCTTCGTTGCATGAAAGAATCTGTTCTTAATAGCTTCATTACCAAAGTACTTATGTAGCATGAAAGACTGAACTTTCCTCTAATAAACCACCTCACCTGCAGACTCATTGGTTAGCCTTGAGCAAATCAACATCTTTCTACCCCAGTTGCCTTGGGTGGAATCAAAACAAGAGTCAATGCTTTCATATAAATAGAAATGAGCCAACCTTTGAACATAAGGAGAACAGAATTTACACCATACCACCTCAAGGTTCAGCCTGGAAGATGACCACTTTGGAATTCTTCATCCTCTGTATTCTATACCTACCATCTGAGATACAATTTATTTTTATTCAGATCAGCGAAGAAGGAAGAAGCAGAAACAACTTGCTGTAATATTTCTGTTTTGTTAAATCACTTTAATAAGTATATATTCTGAGTAATTAACTGTAATCTCTGGAATCCAGATCAGACTTGTCTGGTGCTTAAAGCTGTTTCTTTTCATTTTCTCTCTGTCTTTCTCAGTTCCTCTCCCCTGCATCACACACACACACACACACACACATAGGCTGTAGAAAGCTTGAATTGATAGAATACTCAGAAAATGTGAACAGTTTCTAAAAAAATACTAAACAATTCTAAAAAAGTCCCATTTCTGAGGGAAAGATGAGATTGAAGTCAAATAAATAAATCCATAAATCCCAAGTTCTTCAAAACTTTGTAATAAACATTTTAAGACATAGAAAGTCTGGAAAATCAGTATGCAAAGGCTCTACTGAAAGTAACTGAAAGAAAGAAGTAGTATGGTACTTTTGTAGACTTAGCCTATGAAAGTTCATGCTACCAGTAAGCTGGTAGTATGAGCTTTTGTAGACTTAGCCTATGAAAGTTCATGCTACCAGTTTCTTTCTTTCAGTAAGTCTAAAAGGTACCACAAGATCCCCTTACTGTAATAAACATTGCAACAGACAAACACTGTTGGTTATCATGTCTTAAACCTGCTCCTAATGCAGGAAGCTCTAGAATACCTTCAGCCTATAATCATGTTAAGCCTCCTTACACATTTATATTGGCCTGTGAAGTGTTGAATGGTCCCCTTCAAAGAGGCTGGAATTGATGTACAGTTGGGTTTTTTAAATTATTCATTTATTTTATTGACTGCATTTGTATCCCACTTTTTCTCAAGGTAGACTATATAGCTCTTCTCCTCCCTGCTTTATAATCATAACAACTGTGGAAGTAGTACAGGTCGAGATGGAGTGAGTGCCCAAAACCTACCCAATGAATTTAATAGCTCCCAGGTCACATTTGAACACTAACCACTATGCCATGTTATTGTACTGGAGGTCCGTTCAGTTCAATCCAGAGGAGGCATGCAAGGTTTTTCAAGGAAAGGGATAGTTTCTCTGAATTCTTTATAGTGTTCATAATTCAAATTGCTGCTTGTTGTTGGCAGTCGGTTTGTTTATTTACTTTATTTATATCCTGCTTTATATAAATAATGCTGCCTTTCTTCCAGCATGAGAACCAAGACATCTTATGATATAGATGAAAACAAAATACAGTCAGCCCTCTATATCCACAGATTCTTTATCCAAGGATTTGAGCTTCCATGCCTTGAAAATATTCCAAAAATGTATAAATTCCAAATGGCAAGCTGTGAGTTTGCCATTTCATATGAGGGATACCATTTACTATGCCACTTGAGCATCCATGGATTTTGGTATCCACGAGGAGTCCTGGAACCAAACCCCAGCGGATAACAAGGGCCCACTGTACAACTAAAAACCTAATAATAAAGAAGTTTTTTAAAATGTTAAACAAAAAGCCAGCAAACTGTGGAAGTCTGTCCTCCATGAGGAACAGACCATGTAACCAGGCCCTGTGAAACATTGAAGCTGTGGAAGCTTTGTACAGCTACCCACTCACTGAGGTGGAAAAATGGTAAAGGCAAATAGTATTGCTTTTGTTGTAAAGTACTATTACAGTGTCAGGCCATATAGTTGAATTGAATAGTCTCGAGTCTGTCAGCAGTTTTCTAATTTTTCATCTTCATTCTTGGTGCTCCCATTTGATGCCTGAGTCATGAGCAATCTGATCATGTCTTCTGCCACAGCATAACTTGGATTCATGATTGCACTGTGCCTTCATGACATTTAATACCTTTGAAAGACCCCCTCATCCACTGTCTGGTTCACTTCTTCAGTATGCTCTCCAACTCTGTTTTAGGCAAGCCCAAATATGTCAGTTTTTCAGATGTGGTGTACTTTAAGACTTGTCGTATATCAGCTCTGGTAGTTCAGGGAAAATTCTCGTACCTCAGTCACACTATTAGATATCGGTTGCAGATTTCTGTAGAAAATCATTAGATTTCAGCTAACCCTTATATGTTGCTATTTCTTTCTTGCCCCACTTCTTATCTTCAGAAGTCTCCATAAATGTATGAACAGTGTTTATAAAAAACCAAGATATTTCGTTCACACATGCCTACACTTCTTGCCATCTGCCATGTCCTCAAAATGTTTCCAGTTGAGAACAAAGATGCATTCATGTCCTTAGTACCCTCTGCCGGTTCTTACTGGTTCTTGGGGTGAAGAGTGATAAGCCTGATCCTTGTACAAATATACATGATTTATATATACCACAGATTTGACTGTAGAAACCTTCAAACAGTGAGTAGAAAAGGGTCAAACAATGAGGTTGAGGGGGAAATCTACAAAGTTATGTCATAGCATCATCTTCTTTCTATGATATAAGCTGTGTCACTAGTAAAATCAATCAATACATATTTCAGCAGATTAGTGTCCAGCCTATAAGACTCAAGTGGCAGAGAGAAGTCTTTGTGAGTCCTTTTGTGCATCAGAATCAAATACTATTGAGTTCTTATTGCTACAGGCATTAGAGCAGATGTAAATGATAAGTGACCCACTTGCTGAATATTTCACTTCCATTCACCATAATTAGTATTATTGGTTTCCTTTATTGAATTTTGGTAATTATTTTCTTCCTCACTTCCATATCTGTATGGTCAAAGATGATCTCCCATGAAAATCTAGTGCAAACTTTTACATAGATAAGTATCCTATACATCAATTTTGTCTCTAAAGCCAATGGAGGGAGAGCAGTTCTTAGCTTATTTTAGAGTCATTTGGGATACACTTTCCTGTGTAAACATCTTATCTGGTTTTCTTGTCTGGTTCTCAGAACTGTCCTCTGATTTTCTGTCAGTACTTTCAGTAAGCATCTTTTCACAATCTGTAGGCAAGATCTTAAATTCCACCCACTCTTTTGAAAAGTGGATTCCTTTTCATTTTATAGTCCAACATTTTTAACAACACCACACATAGGACATTTTAACCTCTTATCTGTGAAACACAGCCACTCACTGTTCTTTTGATATCTTGCAGACTGTTGGACAGATCAGCAGCCCAATTCCTGATCAGCTCCTGGTACTCTTGGATAAAACTGATATTCTGAATTCATTTTAGTCTGGCTTCAGATCTGGCAGGGGGGGCTGCCTTGGCTGCCCCGTGGGATGACCTATGCCAAAAGAGGCACAAGGAGAAGATGACCATGTTGGTCCTCTCAGTGGCTTTCTGTATCATGGTATCCTTCTATATGATTCGGAATGTAGCAGTATTGTGTTTCAGTGATTCTGCTCTTACTTAAATAGTCAATTCCAGAAGGAGATGCTTGAAAACTAACATTTATAGTGTTAATGTGGACTGGCCTAAACAGAACCACTACCCACATAAACATTTATCTTACGTCTTATGAAACAAACAAAGCTGTTTACAGGACATTTCAGCCACACAGTAGTGTCACTACAGTCAGCCCTCCACATCTGCAGCGTTGACTGTTGTGGATTTGATTATTCATGGACTTGATTAATATGTTCTCTCTAGGAATCTCTGGGTCCAATAGCATGACTCTGTCGTCAGCTTGCACTAGAGGTCACACTGGAGGACCTAGAAATTCCTAGCGAGAACACTTCTCTGGGATGGGTCTTCCAGCTCAATTCTGTGATCAACTTCTAGCAGATGTTAACTGTAGAGTTGCACTAGAAGACCTAGAGATTCCTAGCGAGGAATCTCAGGTTTTAAAAAATAGTTTGTGGGAGAGGGGAGTTATTTGCAGTTTTTCCACTTTCACAGGGATCCTATGCCCCTAAAGCAAATGTGGAGGGCCTACTGTATTTTTCACTCTGTGCTACGTTTTCAGTGATATAATTATGACTAGTTCAAGTTCATGTTTATTTATTATGGTCACCTATGTAGACTCGCAGGGGAAAGGGGTCATAGACAGTCATTATTATGGTCATAGACCAATATAGGTAAAGAGGTGATAGAGAATAAAAGAAGGTAAAATAATGGGAACTGTATTTTATTATGGCACCAGAGGGCTCTGACAGAGAAGGCTTAATGTCTC
Organism: Phrynosoma blainvillii; assembly: GCA_026167975.1. Taxonomy (NCBI): domain Eukaryota; kingdom Metazoa; phylum Chordata; class Lepidosauria; order Squamata; family Phrynosomatidae; genus Phrynosoma; species Phrynosoma blainvillii. Next base: position 221,423,546 of record JANUYF010000001.1, on the reverse strand, counting down.
AGAAAAAAAAACAATCCCCATTATTCCCTAGCACTAACCCTAACCCTAAAAGTGGACTCAATTTGCACTATTTCTGGCAGTCTGCAACCCCCCTTAGTTACTTTCAAAGGCACTACAAGATCTCTTTGCATACTGATCCAGACTAACAGAGCTATGTCTTTGAAATATACCAGGGCAATGTACAAATATAGTTGAAACAGTAGCTGCTAACTAATTAAAAACAAAAACAAAAAATGTCTTCCAAACAAAGAAAGCTGCAAAACCAATATACTTTCATTTCCCCGTGGGAGGGGATAGCAGTGACAAAAAGTCTCAGTAGATTGGGCTTACCCTGAAATTAATCCCTGGGCAGGGTTTCAGAAGACCTCCAGGTGTACCATGAGGTGAAGTGCAATGTTTCACCTAATAACCAGTCTCAGGAATGCAAGCTTAGAGACAGATTCCCCAGAAGTCTGAGTTCAGGTTAGCATTTTGAACAGGGCCCTAATGTGTGACCATCCCGCACTTGCCCTCCCACTGTGTAAGTGCATTCCAGGTTAAGAAACTTCTTAAGGGAGCCCATTGGAAGAAGCTAACCTTAGAAACTTGTAAACCAAATGCAATATGCTTTATTGTTTAGTTTTTTAAATTGGTGGTCTGGTGATCACAGTCAGGTAATTATGGCTCTTTCAGGTGGCATGTCGGCTTCTCATTAAATAATTATACCTTTAATTAGTTTCCTTAGCTGTTCATTGCCTTTGAAATGTAATACTATAATTTAAAGCTACTATAAAGAGATGTTTTAGATAGCAGAATACTTTCCTGTATCCATAAATGATATGCTGTATTCCACAATGGAGAAAACATGGGAAAGAAAAGTTCAATTAGTACTATAATTATTTCACTGGATGATGGATGGGTTTTTTGACTGTTCAGTAGCTTCCGGAATACTTAGGGCAGAATTTGATTTTGTGAAAAAATCTGGCAAAACCAAATTTAAATTATATAACAACTTTCATACTAACCTACACATATGCACTCTTAATATATTAAAATAAGCTACAACAGTAATTTTTCTCACATTACAAAGCAAGAAATGTATACATTTTGCCTCAGCAAACTGATATTTACCAGGAAAGAACAAAAAAACATTATATTAGTCTAATTCCTCCATAGGTGCAATGGCAAATGTGGAAAAAGCAATGTACTTAAGGCAGATGAGCAAGATGCATGTTAAATAGAGATTACCTTTATTAGAACAGTGAGTTACATTCTTTCTCAAAATAGCTTTGGCTGTACATGAAAGTTGCTTTATTTATGGAAATGGAGCTTTAAAAATAACAAGTGTGGCCTTATATCAGACTATGACCTTAGATTTGTTTTAAAAAAATTAATTAAGAATCATCTCCTTTATGAAAGAAAATTACAGATGAGTGGTATGAGAGTCGACCCTCAACTTTGTGGGAGTTAGCTGTGCAAGATCCCCACGAAACCTGGAAAATCACAAATATATCTAGCCCCACCCTGAACCCCATATTTAACACACATAAACAAAAAGGTAGGGTGACCGGGCCTGATCACGTGTCCATTCGCTCTCTCACTTGCTCAGGCACAGGGATGGGATGAGAAGTGAGTGGAGAGAGAAAGGGGACACCTGTCCCATCCCCTTTCCCCTGCGAGTCCACACAGGTGAACAAGGGTAACCTCCCTCCTTGCAATCCTCCATTCCATCCCCTTCCCCTACCCATGCAAGTGAGCGAGGAAGCTCCCCATCCCATCCCCTTTGCTCTTAAGTGCGCAACCAAGTCCAGCCATCCCGCCAGTGTGATTTCCTCCCAGCAATACCTGTGTTATCAAAAATCCCTGTTAAAAGTGATGTAAGGCAGCAGCAGAGGCGGCAGCAAATACAATAATCAGTGAATAATAAAATCCATGAACATTTAACCTGCAAATGTGGAGGGACGACTGCATTCATTTTATGCTGATATTTCCTAGATGTGTGTGGAACAACAGCTTGATCATGGCTCCTTTTTCCATTGTATGTAAAAAGGTCCAGATAGTTCCGATAATTGATGCTGAGGGCTTTGGTGTATGCCTCTGTTCTGTTCAGCACATTCCAGAGATATAATTCATGCACATTTTCAACATCCAGCATGGCTGACAAGACAACCTAACTGCTGCATCATTTTTTAATCAGTTGTCTGAGAAGTATTTATCCACTCTTCAAAGAATACTGTCAAATAGAGTTCAGTGATGACACTAACAAGTCTAGCTTTTTTTACAGTGATAAAGGATTGTTGAATATTTTTATTTAACCAGGAAACTTTAATAAGGGCTTTGTTTTCAAACATAGAAGAGTGTGCAAGAGTTTGGAGTTTCCAGAAGTAGCAAAACATATATGCCAATCAAAAGTGCTAAAATAATACCAATATGCCTGGAAATTCCTGAATCAATAACAGACATAGGAGAAATCAGAAGTTTGAACAATTACTGAGATCTCTTGAAATGAATACAATTCTTTTCAGGTTAAATTGAGCATTTCTTTTAACATGTTATATGTTATATAATATTGTTCACCACTTTAATCTTTTTTTAAAAAAAATAAACTAATCACACACATAAAATAAAAATGCTTTCTACAATGGCATAGGTGTAACTCTTCTTCCCATATATAAAGAAGTATTATGGAACTACAGCATGATCTTAAATAAATATAAACTTTCCAATTTTATTTTTTGCTAAATAGAGATGGTTGGAGATTAGTTTTCTGTTTCCTGTAAGTGACCTAAAGTATATTGCCTGTCAGAGATGAGAAGATCAAGGGAAAGTGTAGTATATAGAAGTTTTTAACTAGCAATGAATTGTTTCCTTACTAGCCATTTGCTCTGGAATTGATATCCTTTATTCATTGAGATTTTTTGGAACATCCAGACATTGCTGAAAGCTTGCTGTGTTTCAATATTTTCTTTGTCTACCTGCCATGTTTTTTCTGACCTGATACATGACAATTTTGTTCATTTTTATTTTTTGTAATAACAGCTAGTGTACACGGCCAAAATACTATGGGAGTTTTTAATGGCTCCAATAACTTTTGTTACTCACTTGCTGTTTGAAGATCCTGCCTACCTCCTGGTTTTCATGGTCATGGTTTGGGAATTACTGGTGAATTTCTCTTAGAGAAATCTCTGATGCTTCTGTCTGCAGTTAGTTCTCCATACCTGCGATTAGGGTAAACAGAAGCTAAAATCAAGTTGACATGGAGATGAAGTGAAGCTGAACTTGGAGCTTGGGCTTTGATAATCTAGAGCTGTCTGTAGTTGTCCCAGCAAAGATCCAAGAGGTGATGCAAAGTTTCTATCCTCTGTCATCTCTTCCCTGCATATCTGCTCTAGTGGTTTTTATGGACTATGTGTGTTTAAGTTATGGCTTTTAACTTCTGTATATTTTAATGTAAATTTATACTGTTTTTAGATGATCTTGAAAATTTTAAATTTTATTGTAATTTTTTTAAAAAAAAATTATCTGTGAGCCACCTTAGGTCCCTTCTGGGAGAAAGGCAGCATACAGATGTAAATAAATAAATTCACACCTGGTAGTTCACAGGTTTTTTCCTCCTCTTGAGAAAACCTTGATGATGGCTGCCAGATAAGCATTCCTTCACCAGTTTTGGACTCCTCAGCAGTCCTGATGCCACCTCAGCTCCTGGAAGGCCCAAATGAAATGACTTTGTGGTTAGGCAACTTGAGCTTCTCCATTATGATAGGTGATTCATCAGGGTTCGCAACTGTGCTGGAGAACTCTGTGACTCCTTCCCTAGTTGTGACCCCTGGGAGTCATGGTCGGATTGGACCCTGACAACGACAGCTATTCTTCCTAGGAGAAGGGCCTTCATCAGTGATTTCCTCTCATTATTTGGTGTCATATTTTTAATGTTAAATAGCTGTGTTCTTGTATTGGGAGCAAAATGGTAAATTATAAAGTCTTCCCTTTAAAAGCGGAAAGTGTTACTGGAGCAATTAATTGGCTGTTCATCACTAATCTCACACCTTTGCTCGTCAGGAGCAATAAAATGGGCTGGATGAAAGAAGAGGAACACTTTAATTATTGTTTCCATGAATCTTTGCTAAATAGGGCTTTGTTTGTTAACAAAACAGGAAGATTTTGTACATGGGAATGCCAGGCTGGTTATAGCACCAGGTTGAGTGCTTGAGTGAAATCTTCTTGCAAAGTCTGCTTTCATCTGATGATGGAAAAGCAGAACCTGGTGCTAAAGCATTATTTTTTTATAAATTTATTATTAAAACAGATTGTACAACAGGAATTATATCCTTAAATAAAAGATGAAAAAATACATCACAAAAATTCTTAAATTTAGTTATTTTTAAAAATTGACCATAATAAAAGTATAAGCTCAATATGACCTGCTTTTTTCATATGAGGCAAGAAAGTACGCCACTCCACAAATTTTAGCACAAACAACATCACAGTTGATGTTAGCAAAGTCAAAATTTGGAAACCATGTACCATAAAAATTATCTGATAAATTTACATTTTAAGAACTTGTGCTGTTAGTTTTTTCATAAGTGCAGTATTGCAGATACATGTATCCCACTGATCTAATAATAATTCTTTAAGAACTTTCCATACCTAAATGCTTTCTAATCTTGGTGCCAGACACAGAAATAAGCTGTTCGTGTAACAGTTGTTTATCATTTTTGGGAAAAAGAGATAAAAGAATAATTGCTACTGGTGTACTGGTGCTAACATGCCAAAGCATTTTACTGTGGAAGCAACAGTTTTTCTGCACTGTATTTAGGTGGAAAGTAAAAAACCGCCATCTCTAAGGCTATATATATTGAGGAGTATATTTTGCACCATCTAAAATGGGACTTAATATTCATTTTTGCTTGTATTTAAAGATTCTTTTGTATGCTGCTTCTGTGTAGCAGAACATTCCTCTTTGATTTCTTTTTTATACTTAATATATCCTACAGATATCATGTTTTGAAACGATGTTTTATTAGTTACAAAAATACTCAGTTTCATCCCAATTTTACAGATGATAAAGCAAGCAATTACACAAGGATTCCCTGATCTTTCATACTGAATTATTTGGTAGTTGGCCATTATGTTCTAGGGTGGGAGGAGCCAAGGACATGAGTGAGCCTGATACATTATTAGAATCTACTAGCGTATAGAGTTTCAGGGACACTGTGACTGTGCCAGACCATCTAGTGCTGCATGTCAAATCTGAGGTTCACGTTGTGCAACTTGACTAACCAAATCCAAATGTTTGCTTTCTTGATATCCCAGAATGTGTTTCGTTTCCCTGTCAAATGAACCATGTCCCTCTTAATCATACTGAAGTTTGTAAACTCATGTTACTATGACCTGGACAACATCATATGTAGGTATCGTATGCTGTGCCCCCCCCCCCTTTTTTTTTTAACCTTCTGTTGGGACAGTTGCAACCCTACTGTAAAACACTTCCTTTGGCTGAAGTGTATCAGCAACCCTGGCTGAGGTGACAAATGTAGTCCTGAACCCAGTTTTGCAGTTCTGAGGAGCCTCAATATCTTTGCTGCTTGGTTGATACAGTTTGAGACCATGACAAGCATGGGCTTTCCAAAAATGTCATCAGTTCATCTGTTCATCTACTCTCTGCACTCTACATCAAAAGCCCTGTACAGTGGGACCCTGGTATCCACGGGGAATCCATTTCAGACACACACACCCATGGATACCAAAATCAATGGATGCTCAAGTCCCATTGTCCCCAGTGGCTCAAGTCCCATTGTCCTCAGAGCCCCACAGGCAGCCGCCCCAATATGGCAGAAGCTGCTCTTCTCGGGCAGCAGGAGTGATTGTAATGAGGACGAGGAGAAAGAGGAAAACAACAAGGAAGACTGCTAGAAGGGGGAGGAACAGGAGGAGGAAGGTAGCAGCGCCTGCAACAGCACCAGGCAGGACTTGGTTTTCTAAAAGGGGGCTCCCTGCTCTCAATCATCCACATCATGGCCCATTGGGGCCCCCCTCAGCCAGCCTGAGAGGATGGTGATGGAGCTTGGACCTCTGCAGTTGTGATTGGTAGTTAATGGCAGCACAGCCCCGTGTACATGCCACCATTAGGTACAACAGGCTTGCCATTCGCGGATGCTAAAATCCACGGATGGCAAACCCACAGATAATGAAGCCCCACTGTACAAGCTTTGGCAAGAGTCATCTGTTCCCTTCCCTAGCAGTCCCCTGGCCCAGAGGAAAATGTGGGAGAGTTTGTTTCTCTTCCAGCATACCAGAGTAAGAAACATAAAATAAACTCTGGATAATAATGGGTGAGTGCAAACTAGGGAAGAGTCTGTTTTCAGATGGCATGATGAAAAACAACCCTCATAGATTTCCTTCAACATCCAAGTAAAGTAAGAGGACTGCAAGTGAGAGCAGGTCTGCAGCATGCATTAATAATGTATTAGTGTGCCTCTTGTACATTACAACCACAGATCAGGTAAAAGCAATGTCCAAAATACAACACTGAAATAATAAAATAGTACTAGCACTTATAATGTATTTAATAAAAGATGTACATTAAATAACAGCAGAAGACCAAGAGGCAGTGTGGCCGGAGAAGCATCAGACCATTTCAAAAAGAAGAAAAAAAGAAACCCAACCCAGAGGAGGTTAATAATATGAACCTTTTAGGGGGAGGACATTATAATCATAAGGACCTTTCTCTTTTTGGATGCCAGCTTCAGCTCAGGCATACAAGGCACCTGTAGTATGCCCCACCAAAAGTTCTCCAGACCCAAGGAAGTTCTTAGGAAAGATTAATATACCAAATTTATGTTCTGCTTGTGGGTTTCCCAGAGACATGTGGTTCACCACTGTGGGAACAGAATGCTGGATGGAACCAGCACAACTCTTAGGTTGTTGGAAAACAAGTATTCTAAAAATCTATAACCATAAATATGTATTACTAAACTTCTAAACTAGATCTTAAAAGAATTCAGCCTTTTTTTTGGGGGGGGGAGTGACATTTAGTTAATGCAGTTTTGTGACTGCATGTAGGATTTACAAACTTCAGTATGATGAAGAGGGACATTCTCTACATGCACTGTTTGGGGTGGTTAAAATTTTATATTCCCACCAGGGCTTCAGCTACCTAATTTAGCACAGTTCCTCTAGAAATACATGGTTTAAGGCTGTCTTCTGTGAAATAACAGAACTCCACATAATTCCACTAGTTCTCTTATCTTTAGGTAAGGCAAAACAAACATAGTATTGATTCCAAGATTGTCAAAAATGGTGTTAGCATCCAAATTTTGTTTGCCTTCCCACCCCCACCCCCTTGGTATTCAATATCCAATTGAAGGCAAGGTGCTGACTATCTCATCTTAATGTTTATAAATAGGGTATATAAATGGGCTATCTTCAACTCTATTACAGCGAAGATGTAATGAGCAATCTCCTTCAGAGGCGCATTGTCCTTGCAGCACAAGAGACTTTGAAACTGTGTTACATCTATTGTTGCCCTGTAATTTTTACTATTGTATAAGGAGAGAATTGATTTCCCTTTTTCTCTCTAGGCATCCTGGAAAAGAAAGTACCTTCTGTTTGTCTGATAACTTTCCTCTGTTACTGAAGTGATGGCAAAGGTTGTTTGTTTGTTTGTTACACTGCAGTTAAGAGCTTTATTAACATTTACTAGATGTAGTTACATAAACAAGTTAATCTCAAATTGATGGTTTCCATGTTTTCATTCTAGTTGCTGTATTGGACAGAATTGATTATGTCGTATTTTCATCTGTGCATAGTGGTCACTAACAGCAATAAACTATTCAGTGGCTAGATAGATGCAGGGATAGATGGAGATCTGGCTGTTGTTGTGTACATGTGTGCACATATGCACAGGTGTAGTTCATTTTTAGCATGGAAAAGGGAATGAAAGACAAATGTTTGAGGAAATGTAGTTATATAGTCCCATCAGTGTTTGGTTGGCACTGCGCACCTAGTAAACCAGGGGTTGTCAACCTACGGCCTGCGGGCTGAGTCCAGCCCGCCGAGGCCTTGGGACTGGCCCGTGGTCGGTCCTGCTGCCTTGCCGTGCGTGAGCGCAGGCACCAGTTTGGTGTCCAAAATGGCGCCCACACTTGCACACAACGCTGGCACTGTTGGGCGTTCCAAAATGGTGCCCGCCACCGTGCGCATGCATGCGCAAACGCGGGCACCATTTTGAAATGCCCAACAGCACTGCAATTGTGCACATTTGCACGGCGCCAGTGACATTGGGCCTTCCAAAATGGCAGCCCCATGCACACATGCATGCGCACGCCGGTGGCCGTCATGCGCAAGCGCGCGGGGGGGCAAGCATGCACGGGCTAGCCCCCAGCGCCAAATTATGCAGTCGAGTATCCCGCATTTCCCCCGGCCCCCAGCAAAAAAAAGTTGCCGACCCCTGTAGTAAACCCTATGATGAGACACCCCAAGTGAGAGACAGGCAGGATTAACAGAAAGGGAAGAAGGTGGAGATAAAGGGATATCACATTTGCAAGATTAGTCGAGGGTATAAGACAGATGCTAAGAGAAATAGCAGACACCCTTGATAAGGCAAATGTCATCCAAAGCACCATTACACACAAAATAGGGATGTGGAATGTGAGGAACATGAGGCAAGGGAAGCTGGACATAGTAAAATGGAAATGGAATGCATGAACATAGCAGGACTGGGGGTGAGTTAAATAGGACAGGAATGGGCCACGTTGACTCAGAAAACCAAACTGTTCTACTCAGGCAATGAAAAGACAAGAAGAAATGGAGTAGCTTTCATACTAAGAAAAGATGTGGCAAAAGCAGTCAGGATACAATGCAAAATCAGAACGAATCATCTCTGTAAGGCTTCATGGTAAACCTATGAATATCACCATAATTCAAGTATATGCACCAACCACAGAGGCAGAACAGGAAGAAATTGATAGACTCTATGATGGAGTGCAGGAGGAAATTGACAGCAAACCAACACAGGATGTCAAGCTGATTATTGGAGATTAGAATGCAAAAGTTGGAAGCAAAGAAGAATCAAAAATAGTAGGCAGATTTTGATTAGGCAAAAGAAACGAAGCAGGTGAGCATCTGATAGATTTTTATGAAGCCAATAACCTATTCATTGCAAACACATTTTTCATACAACCAGAAAAAAAGCTATACACATGGATATCACCAGATGGTCAACACAAAAATCAAATAGATTATATGATTGCAAGTAAAAGATAGCAGAACTCTCTACTGGTGGCCAAGACTAGACCAGGCTCTAACTGTGGCACAAGTCATGAATTACTCTTAACAAAAATAGAGTAAGACTCAAGAAGAAAACAAAACTGTGATTATACCAAAATATGATCTAAATAATATCTCAACAGAATTTACTGACAACGTAAGAAACAGATTTGCACTACTAAGCATAGTAGACCGAGAACCAGAGGAACTATGGTTTAAAGAGAGGGACATAATAAAAGAAGAATGCAGACAGACATTTTCAATAAACAAAAAGAAAGAGAAAAAAACATGGATGACAGGGAAAAAAACCACTACAAGAAATAAAGAAAATAAGAGAAGAAAAACAAAAGGGAGATAGGAACAAAGAATAATGAATGCAACAGTATAACGACTTGTGTGGAAAGATAAAGAAAATTACTACAATGACCAATGCAGAAAAATAGAAGACATCAACAAAAAGGGAAGAACAAGAAATCTATTTCACAAGATCTGGGAAAGCAAAAGAAAATTCAAATCAAGGACTGCAATGCTATATGACAATAAAATTAACATAATCCAAGACCAGGAAGGAATAAAAAGACGCTGGATGCAATACACAGAATAATTATACAAAAGAAATTATAAAACGAAGGACACACAGAACAAAAAGCCATATGAAGATGAACCCCAAATGCTAAAAAGTGAGGTGAAAACTGTAATAAGAGAAATAGCAAAAAACAAATCACCAGGAACAGATGATACTCCAATTGAACTGCTGCAGTCCACATTGACAGAGTCAACTCTAGTGCTAATCAACATATGTCAACAGATATGGAAAACAAAACGATGGCCAACAGATTGGAAGTGGTCAATATATAGCCCCATCCACAAAAAGGGTGACACAAGAGACTGCAGCAACTAAAGGACCATAGCACTGATCTCCCATGCAAGCAAAATCATGCTCAAAATTCTGCAACATAGGGGGGTTGCAGACTGCCAGAAATAGTGCAAATTGAGTCCACTTTTAGGGTTAGGGTTAGGATTAGGGAATCATGGGACCTGTAGTTTATTGTGGTACCAGAGCTCTCTGACAGAGAAGTCTCAATGTCTCAGAAAAAAATACAATTCCCATGATTCCCTAGCACTAACCCTAACCCTAAAAGTGGACTCAATTTGCACTATTTCTGGCAGTCTGCAGCCCCCCATAGACTCCAACCATACATGGAGAGAGAGATTCCAGAGGTCCAAGCAGGGTTCACGAAAGGAAGAGGCACCAGGGATCACATTGCAAACATACAAGGGCTAACGGAGCACACCAGGGAATTCCAAAAGAAAATCAGCATGTGCTTTACAGACTATAGCAAAGCCTTTGACTGCATAGATCCATGAAAGGCTATGGAACGCCCTTAAGAACATGGGAGTGCCAACACATCTGATAGTTCTGATAAGGAATCTGTACTCAGGACAAGAGGCTACTGTCAGAACAGAACACGGAGAAACAAAATGGTAAGATATACAGATGACACCATAATATTAGCAGAAAACCTCACAGACCTTGACTAAGGAAGATCAAAGAAGAAAGTTCCAAAGCAGACTTAATGTTGAATATAAAGAAATCAAAAATAATGACCACCGAGGATCTTCACAAGTTCAGCCTTAAACAATTAAGAAATAGAAATAGTAAAAGAATTCTCATACCTGGGATCAAACATTGATAGAAATGGGGACTGCAGTCAAGAAATCAGAAGAAGATTAAGAATGGGGAGGGCAGCTATGAAAGAACTAGAAAAGATCCTAAAAGGCAAAGATATACAACTCAGCACAAAAGTTAGAATCATACAAGCCATTGTATTCCCTATTACCATGTATGGATGTGAGATCTGGACAGTTAAGAAAGATGATAGGAAGAAAATCAATTCCTTTGAGATAATGTGGTGCTGAAGAAGAGTGCTGAGGATCCCATGGACAGCCAAAAGGACAAACAAGTGGATCCTAGAGCAGATCAAGCCGGAAATTTCCCTGAAAGCCAAGATGACCAAACTGAGATTGTTGTACTTCGGACACATCATGAGAAGGGAGGACTCTGGCAAAAACAATAATGCTGGGAAAGGTGGAGGAAAGTAGGAAGAGAGGAAGGCCACATACCAAATGAATGGACTCTATTAAGGAGGTCATGGGTATTAAGGAGTTGCAAGAATTAAGCAGAGCAGCGGAGGATAGAAGGTTGAGATCAACTTGAGGGCAGTTAACAACAACAAAATCAGTGTTTGTGGTTCTTTGCAGCAGAATATTTGGGAAGAGTATTCTGTCCTAAGAGTAATGTCAGCCTAGAAATCCCTGCCCCAAGGACTTTATGGCAAAATTCACTGTGCATTTCATGGTTTATAGAAATTGTATATGTTTTCTCCCTGATCTGAATGCAGCAATATGTTTCCTGACTTAAACAAGAAATGATAAGCATTTTGTTCATCCATTTTTCCATATCTTTTACCAGTGCTACAGAACTATTACAAAACAGATGGAACAATTAGTAAGCCCCAAAAATAGTACCTTATGAAAATTGCTAAGTTTAAAGGATGCAGGGGAGCTCATCTCCTCTGCCTCAGTCAGTCACTGGATGAGACAGGGATTGATGAGACATATGGATACAGCAGGGTGGTTTTTGTTTTTGTTTTTTGTTTGTTTTGTTTTTTGTTGTCCAAGATAGCAACACACACTTTGAATACTAGTTTCTTCTTCTTCGTGGTCTCTGCGAATCACACAAATGGGTTATATGTGCACATGCACAGCAACTTTGGAAACATCTGGAAGCGCTATACAAAACTTCAGTTGCAACTTTTTGGCAGTAGCTCCACCCATCCCTATAAAGCCCCTAGCGTTCCCGCTCTTTCTCAGTTCCTTTCATCCACCATGCTAGCAGCTTCGAAGGAGCTTTCTTTGTTGGAGTCGCTCTTTGCTACAGCCTTTTGATAAATTGATTGACCTTAAGTTGTTTGACTATGCTTTTTTGGACTACCGTTTTGCCACCGTTCGCTGTTCGCTCAACCTCAGACTGCCTGACTTCGTTATTGCCTCACAGACACAGTCAGTCTGCCATTGGAAATGTCTTCCCACTCTTTTAAGCAGTGTGTAAAGTGTGGAGGTAAGATTCCGGGCTCGGACCCCCATTCTTCTTGCCTCTTATGCTTGGGCGAGGGTCAAAATCCTCAAATTTGTGCCCTCTGTAGATTCATGATGGCCCAAGCTTTGAGAAATAGGGACAAGAGGCTTAAGGCGGCCCTAAGTGGACAAGCCCTAAGACCCACCTCAACTCCAGCTCATGGGAGCTCTTCAGTGGTTGAGAGACCTGATAGAGAGAAAACCAGCCCTCACAAAAAATCATCCAAGTCTGAGGGTGAGGCTGATAAAGAAAGAGGAAAGGTTCCTAAAAAGGCCCAGTCGGAGCGTGGATGCTCACCTGAGGAACATAGAACCAAAAAAGCCTCCAAGAGAAGGCACTCTGCTGAGTGGGACAGCTGGGGGAATCCATCTCTCAAGAAGGCCCATCCTCCTTCAGGAGATGTCTCAAGACCTAAGGAGACCATAAATCATGTCTCCAGACCTCAAACCCTGCCGATACTGGCCCCTTCCACATCTATGATGATGCCTACCACTAAGACACTGACTGCAGTAGAAGGAGAGTCTCATATGATTGTCGACTCCAAATCAGAATGAGAGCTCCGGGATGAAGTTCCTGTCCTGACCCCTCAGGTCTCAGCCTTCATCCAGACTGAACAAGCTCAAGACTGAGCCATTGGGTCCCTGACTCATTGAGACCGAGGTACCCTCGGGACAGAGGCCGACAGTGCATCACAGGAGGAAGAGGAGGACTCCCTTCTTCAATCCTTTCCGAACTTGCTGTTCGACCAGGGCTCTCAGCAATACTTGATGCCTGTTGACCCAGAGGTTCTTTGGTACCAAATGACCATCCCTCCTCCATGTCAAATCACCACGGTTCTGTCCCAAGTCCATAGGTCTGCGTCGCAGGACCCACCAATACCTCCAGCCCATAGACAATCTCTCCAGCAGAGCCCGCTACCTGATACCCCTCAAGATTCACCTCTGAGGTCTCGGTCTGTTTCCCCATGATCTCGGGGTCCTCCTCAATCTCAACACTCACAGCCATCTGCTCTTTGTCTCCTGAATTTGACCAGCAATCTCCACTCTTACTGCTTGACCATCTGCCGGCCTCCCACTGATGATATTAAGTCCTTTGTGGATTAAGTCATCCGGATGGGCAACGCGCTTGACATCGAGGTGGTCAGGACAGATGATACAGCACTTGATGCCATTGAACGAAGAGTCCATGGCAAGGTTCCCACTCCACCAGCCCTGGGATTTCTTCCTTCCTTGCTGAAAATCATGCAGCGCTCCTGGACCACCCCAGCCACCGTCTCGTCCACATCTCGTAAGATTGAGAATTTATACAGGATCGCACCTTCCTCATCTTCTTGTCTCTTCAAGCACCTGAGGCCTAACTCTGCCATTGTTCAGGGAGCTCAGCTTCAGTCCACTCCGAAGACGTCAACATCCCCAGTTGACAAGGAGAGCAAGAAGATCAGTGGACTAGCAAAGAAATTCTATGACTCTGCAGTCCTCGATATGAAGGTCGCTAACTACTCGGTCTGTATGGGAGCATACCAACAACACCTTATGGAAAGGATGCTACCCCTCCCAGATGATAAGAAACCCCTGGCACTGGCTCTTCATTCAGCCATTCGATAGGAGGTCAACAAATCATCTCGGCCTGGCACTCTGCGGACTGTTCTGCTAAGATCATCTTGGACTCAGTACCACTGGGACAGTAAGCATGGCTCAGATCTTTGGACCTGACCTTGCACGTGAAAACTATGATTGAGGACATGCCCTTCGATGACTCCAGCCTCTTTAACAAAGAGACAGACGAGAAGCTCAACTTCCAATACTGAATGAAAATCGCGGCTTGGAAGCACGGTATGTCTTCCTCCTCCACCCAGTCCCAGCACTGTCGGTACCATCCCTGGTACCCGGTCCAGCAACACAGGCCCTATTACTTCCAGGAGAGGCAGTTCCAACAGGACCAGCCCAGGCAGCGCCACCCTTCCCAGTCTTCCTCCTCCTCTGTCCGTCGCCAGCCCTCTCAGCCACAATACCTCCAGCGGTATTGTAAGAAGAATGTTGACCACCCCAAGAAGAATTTGTGAAGTGGGGCCGTGCACTTCACTCCTAAACCCTTTGGGGATATGCTGTTCCTAAACTCCTGTTCTCGGATAACCTCATACTCGTGGGTCCTTGACATTGTCTGTAGGGGCTCTGCCATCGAGTTTACTGAGCTCCCCACCACCGGAGTCTTCATCCTCACCCCACTCCTCAGACACCCTACTTGACCAAATGTGCACACTGTTGACTAAGGGCGCTATTGACTGGCTCCTCTTGCTAACTCTTGTTTTTGTTTCTTCTCCCACTACTTTACGGTACTGAAGAGAGATTCTGGACTCAGACCCATACTGGACTTGCTACAACTAAATAAATTTATGGTGTACCGCCATTTCCACATGGTAATCCTTACCTCCATTTTACCATTGTTACAGAGAAACCACTGGCTAGTGACCATCGATCTCAAGGACGCTTATTTCCACATTGGGATTCGAGACGATCACAGTAGGTTCCTTGTTTTCACCATGGGACCGCAGGTATTCCAATACAGAGTGCTCCCCTTCAGAGTCTCCACAGCGCCAAGGATATTTACCAAGTGCATGGCCCCAGTAATAGCCTACCTTCAGCAACATGCAATTACAGTCTTCCCTTACCTGGACGACTGGCTCCTAGTTGCTCCATCCCGAGAAGATCTCTTGAAGGACATAGAATTTACTCTACCCCTACTGCAGTCACTTGGTCTCATGGTCAACGAGAAGAAATCTAATCTCTCCCCCACCAAACGGATCAGATTCATCGTGTCCATCCTCAACTCCAAGTACTCCATGGTGTACCTACTTGCTAACAGATTTCAGGTCGTCTTAGGAGCGATCCGGGACTGCCTATCCTGCATTTGAGCCCACACCATCCAAATAGCGCTGGGACACATGGCCTCAACAACATACGTCAACCCTTGGGCTTATCTTCACCTCAGACCTCTTCAAGCCTGGTTCCTGTCGGTGTTCAATCCCATGCAGGATCCACCTTCACGCTGGCTCACGATACTGAGATCGGTGCCCTGATCCTTGCGTTGGTGGCTCAATCCTGAGAATGTTTGCGTTGACATGTCCTTTCTGCCCCCTCAGCCTCAGATCACTCTAACAACAGATGCATCCATGAAGGGCTAGGACGCTCATACCCTGGGCTTCACAGTCAAAGACCAGTGGCTTCCTCCAGAATGACAGCTCCACATCACCACGCTTGAGATGTTGGCAGTGGAGAAGGCCCTTCATGCCTTCGAGTCCCTCCTCCTGACCAAGGTGGTACTTCTGCTAACAGATAATACCACAGTCATGTATTGCATAAATAAGCAAGGAGGGACGAGATCTCCAACCATTCTCAAGATCACTCTTCAGATCTGGAACTGGTGCATTTTTTTTCCAAATTTAATTGCCAGTTATTACCATCTATACCAGCACATCCATTGTTGCTCCGCCAGTCTAAGGATACAATCTGCGACTTCAGAGGGCTATGCCTAGTAAAAACTTTCATGGAGTCAAATCTGGTTATTCTGAATGGCTCTACTATTGATGATCACCCTGCAGAATATACTCACTGGACGGGCAATAGACTCTCAATATTGGACTATGTAGGGGTTACACAGGACCTAATTCCTTTTGTTTATAAATTTACTGTAGTTGTCCGCCCTGAAAGCGATCATTTTCCAGTGATGTTATGTTTAAAACCCTTTGATAGCCTGTTCCTGCCAATTTGTCAAAATCCGGCCCTGCATGATGAAACTTGTTCAATCCGTACCAAATGGTCCCCACAATTAGCTGAGGCCCTCTCTAAATTTCTTAGCAGTGAAGAAATGAGAAGCCTTTATAATGATATAGTTGATTGTAGATCTGAAATCAACATATTGTCAAACTTTAATAACTTAATAAGTAAAATCCGGCCATTTCTAATTGCCCCTAAAAGATTTACTAACAGGCATAAGCAAAGAAACCAGCAAAGTTGGTTTGATGCAGAGTGCAGAGAGGCTTGGATAGCTTTGAAAAAACACTTTAAACAATATAAACAGAACCCTTCACGATGCCCGGTTTCAGTCCTTATGAAGCAAAAGGTACAATATAAACAACTGATTAAATATAAAAAAAGGATCGCTATACAAGACTCCTGGGGAAAATTAATAACAGCAGCCAGAACAAATAACTCTATTCTATTTTGGAAAGAGGTAACCCCATCTTTCCCTAAAAATGTACAAAATCCCTTGTTCCAGATCCCAGCTAATATATGGGAAAACCATTTTGCTAACCTATATGGAAATACTGAGAAATTTCATATAGGACAAATGTTGGATGCCTCTACTCTGCCTTTTTGGCCCCCTGTCTCCCATTCTGAAATTAAGAGCCTAATAAGTCAACTTAAACCAGCTAAGGCACCTGGTGCAGATCTCATCACCTATGAAATGCTTAAAAATGATCTGAATTGGTGGATACCCGTGCTATCCACACTTTTCACTGCAATTGATCGAACAGGGAAGATACCAACTGACTGGGGTCTCGCAGTTATAATTCCTATATATAAAAAAGGCAAAAGAGATGATCCGACAAACTTTAGACCTATTAGTCTCCTTAGTCAGATTAGCAAAATGTATGCTAAACATCTGCAATCTAAGTTAATGGACTGGCTTGAAACAGAGGAGATTTTGAAGGATGAACAGGCAGGCTTTAGGGCTGAGAGGTCAACTTTTGATCATGCGTTGGCACTCCAACATCTGGTAGAGAAATATTCCGTCAAGGACCAGCCACTGTACGTAGCGTTCATAGATTTCAAATCGGCTTTTGACACTGTTTCCAGAGCTAAATTGTGGGACAAACTAATGAATAGTTCGATCGACAAACGCCTTCTCTTACTGCTTGTTAAGATGCATGAAAATATCCGCTTGAAGGTGAGATGTAGTCTGCAAGGACATGTTTCCAAAGAAGTTCAAGTCAAGAACGGAGTCAGACAGGGGTGTGTATTGGCCCCTATATTATTCAATTATTACATTAATTAATTAATTTCAGCTCTGAGTAATCTGTTTTACCATCCGCCTAAAATAGCAAATAGACACATCAACGTGTTGCTATACGCTGATGACGCAGCGATTCTATCTCTAACCCCAATCGGCCTTAACAGAGACCTAAAGTGTCTAGCTCTTTACTGTGTTGAGGAAAACCTAACCATAAATTACACCAAAACCAAAATTCTTTCTTTTGCTAAATGTCCAAAAATGAGAAAATGGACGATGGGGAAGCAACTCATCGAACAGGTCAAAATCTTTAAATATCTGGGAATTGTTTTTCATTCTACAGGGAACAGAAAAGCTCACCTGGATTATGTTATTCGGAATGCCCAAAGATCGGCAAATGCTATTCAAAGGTACTTTTTTTCCAGGGGTGCCCAGTTTGTTCCAGCCGCAATTAAACTTTTTTTGGCCAAAGTAAAACCGCAGTTACTCTATGGAGCCCAAATAGGTCCCTATAAAGATTTAACTCTAATAGAACAAGTCCAAACAAAGTTTTTAAGGAAAATATTTCAAGTAACTAGCTGTGTACCAAATGCTGTGATAAGAAGGGAAGCAGGTGTTAGTAAACTCGAGACAAGTATACTGGCTTAAGTTAAACAAAAATCTTGGTGGGTTGACTAAATTTGTTTTGGCCGATACCTTCAAATCCTCGTGGGAAACATCAATAATTAAGAAATTGAATACATTGGGTTTTTCCAGAGATACCATCCTGAATTTAAATCTAGACCAAGCAAAAGTGGCCATTAAACAAAGATTATTAGACATTGAAGGCCAACTAGAAACGGCTGCATTCCCCAAACATATTGTGGTCAACAAACAAATCCGAGTTACTTCACCTGCAGCATATCTCTCACAAATCACATTGCCTAAACTCAGGAGAGCCCTGTCTTTAGCTCGGTTCAATGCCCTGCCCACAGCGGTTCTGGAAGGCAGGTTCAAGAGAGTGCCCTTTGAATCCCGCCTATGTCCTTGCGATGTGGGTGCAATTGAAACTATTGAGCACATTTTCTTGTATTGCCAATTCTATAGAGACATTCGCCATCAGTTGATTACCCCCTTATTAGAGAAATACCCTGGTCATCCGGACACCTTCTATATCCACAATCTTTTAAACAACCAGGTACCTGAGGTTGTCTTTAAGGTAGCAAAATTTTGCTATATTGTATGTAAACTTCGACCTCAAATGGTTAATGGAAAATAATGCCGACAAGCGGTGTATGTCTGCAAGTTTGTGGCAGTTAATGACAGAACCAAGGAAGTCACAATGTCCGGTCCGGGGCATGACTGAGTTTTTAACTCCTGACAACAAAGATTGTGACTGTAATTGTAAATTTTGGAACATGTCTAGAAATCGTTGTCCCCTAGTAGGCTGTAGATTCAGTCTTGATAATGCTGGCCGCATATGACTCTATTTGGGGTACCAATTCTGCCATACTGATGGTATATCGTTTTTTTATGGTTAGTGGAGAATAACAAGTCAATTTGGCAAAGACTGAAGGGGAAGTAACGGATCTTAGTAGAAATGGCATACGGGCCAGGATATGCCTGAAATTTTATTCTGAAGTCTTAAAAGTCTTATTCTATTTTTATTTTTATTTTTATACTTCATTCGCATGATTTTAATGTGTTATTATGGTAACTGTTTCGTACTGTTTTGTACTTTGTACTGTACTTATAATTTTGACTTGCTGGTCAATGACCGAATAAATGTAATGAATGAATGAACTGGTGCATCCCGAGAGGGATTCTTCTACAAACAGTCTACCTTCCTGGGGAGGAGAACAAGCTCATGGACCAGCTCAGCAGGTCTTCGAACCCGTGCTATGAGTGGCACCTCCATCTCGAGACGGTCTCCAGCCTCTTCGATGCTTGGAGGAAGCCATCAATCAGTCTCTTTGCTTCCCATCTGAACAACCATTGCACCCAGTTCTGCTCCCAGATCAGGGCTCCAGGCTCTCAAGGAGATGCCTTCCTGTTCAAATGGTCAGGAAGGATTATCTACATCTTCTCTCCCTTCCCTCTGATCAAAGGGGTGATAGCCAAGATAAGGACAGATCACTTCGATGCCATCCTCATCACTCCATGGTGGCTGAGGCAGCTGTGGTTTGCTCCACTCTTACATCTGTCCCGGAGGGAATTCCGCCAGCTCAAGCCCCATCCTGACCTGCTCTCCCTCCATGAGGACCAGGTTTATCACCCAGATATCAACAATCTTCCACTGGTAGCATGGAGAATCCATCCTTAGACACCCTTCCAGACTCAGTGAGGACGGTTATTCAGGCTGCCCTAAAACCATCTATACAGAAATCCTACACACTTAAATGGAACAGGTTCTTGGACTTCCTTAACAGCAAGGATCTCTTTCCATCCCGTGTCTCAGTCCCGACAGTTCTGGAATTTCTCATGACCCTTGGGGAATCGGGACTCAGCCTCACATCTGTCAAATGCTACCTGTCCACCATTTGCTCTCACTACCAGCTTCAGGGCAGACCTTCCTTCTTCAAAGAACCCTTGGTCAAGAGTTTTCTCAAGGGCCTTACTAGCCTACACCCTCCTGCTTCAATACTGACGCCAGCATGGAACCTCGATCTGGTTCTCTCAGGCCTTTCATCCAGATGCTTTGAGCCAATGGCCACCACAGACTTAAGATTGCTGTCCTGGAAAATGGCTTTCTTGGTGGCCATCACTTCAGCCCGTTGTGCAAGCAAACTTTGTGCTTTGAGGATGGACCAGCCCTATCTCCACTTCCACAAAGACAAGGTGGTCCTCTGTCCCGACATTACTTTCCTGCCAAAAGTAGTGTCGGCCTTCCATATGAATCAGGACATCGTGCTACCCACCCTGGCCCCGAACCTGAGCACTGATACCGAGCACCGCCTGCACACCCAAGATGTTCGAAGGGCGCTTGCCTTTTATTTAGACAGAACGTCGGGCTCGAGACGCTCCAAAAAGTTATTTGTTTGCTATTCGGAGGCTAAGAGAGGGCTTCCTCTGACTGCTCAGAGGTTTCCCAAATGGGTGGCTAGTACCATCCACCTCTGTTATGAACTGTCAGGAAGAGACCCTCTAGCCATGGTGGAGGCGCACTTAACTAGGACAGTAGCTACATCCTTCACTTTTCTGACAGGGAAGGATGTATGCAAGGCTGCTGTCTGGTCCCAACCTTTGACCTTCATTAAGTACTACAGACTGGACACCAGGACCAGACATGATGCAGCCTTTGGGAGGGCAGTGTTGCTTGCTGGTTTACATTAAGGTGATTACATTCTCATGTCTATGCATTTATATCCAGAAATGACTAAGACAAATTCCCCCTAAAGTCAAAGTTTATTATTGTTAATAAATACAACTTGTTCAATTTTCAGATTGGTGTCAGGACACTCCCTTCTCCACTGACCTAAGCTTGTCAGTCTTAGCAATTCCAAAAGTTTCTGAAGTTGCTGTGCATGCGCAGATATAACCCATTTGTGTGAATTCACAGATGACCACTCGAAGAAATACTGTTACAAGTAAGCAACCTGTTCATCTCAGGAAACTAAAAAGTCAACATTTCCTTAGAGTATTGAGTGGCTTTATAATTTTGGAAAAGATAAATAAAAGCCTGACCTACAGGTATGTAATTGTTTAGAATGCAGAAATTGCCACATTGGGTACTTATCCTGAAAGTGCATTCTGGGTTGTTGAAAGGAGGAATCCACCCCCTCCCATCATGACTGCTCAGCTCATTTCATCAGGAATGTCATGGTCCCTTCCTTTCCTTCTTCCTGTTTTTCTGCTGTGCTCTGTATTAAAGCTTGGCTGATAGGAGACCTGATCTAGTGGATGGCTGAAGGAGAGAAGCCTGTAAAATCTGTTTTGTTATTCTGCTATCATGAGACCTTATTGTCTCTGGGTAACGATAGAGAAATCCATGTTGTGTGGATTAATCTTCCCAACAACCCAGAATGCACGTTCACAGTAAGTAGCCAATGTGGCATTTTGGAGGCCCAGTGAATAGAATTTATAAATTATTTTAATAAAAGTAAGTAAATATGCTGTGAAATACACTGCAGCAGAGACATAAAAAACATGGGCAGCTAGAGGCGATAGCTCAAATGGCTAAGAGATAGGCAGATTTCATACAGCTCTCCAAATACTAAATAGGAGTAGCAAAAGACTTTTCACCGTGGGAGTACAGGCAGGTAGAATAATCAGGGAGGCCAAACAGAGGCATAATTTTCACCAACAGGATTTCGAGTTTTTTGTGTCTATTACTTTCCACAACATTTATTGATTGACATCTAATTATCTCCAGCACATCTTAGTGTGGCTGTGCTTTACTGCTATTCTTGTACTATTTATGTCTATACTGGTTGTTAACAACCAGTTTTTCCAGTCACAGGCTTAATAATTTAACCTCCTAAATATGATTGCTTGATTTATTGGACATGGAACTTGTATAACAATAACAATAACAGCAATAACAACAACAACATTTCTTACCCACCTCTCCCTGTATATTGAGACAGGGAACAGCAATAAATAACATAGCATGTAACTTCAGTTAAAAGAGCACATAAAACAAGTACATATTAAAAATCCATCAATACATACTTTAAAAACCATAATTTAAAAATAATCTCGATAGGCCGGCTGGAAGAGACTGGTTCTTACTGTTGATTTAAATACATACAGCTTCTTGAGCTGCCGAGTCTCTTTCAGGAGGTCATTCCACAGTCTGGGGTGGCCTAACACAATATTTTTTGGCTGACTGCAGTAAATGTCTCCCAGAGGATCTGAGTGAACAGGTGAGATTGTACTGGATAAGGCAATGCTGTAGGTAGCTTGGACCCAAACTATGTGAAGCTTTAAAAGTACAAGTTTTGTATTTTGCCCAGAAATTAATTTGCAGCCCATGGAGTGATTTTAATATTGGTGTAATATGGTCATTCCTAGATATACCAGTAACCAATCTACCTGCTATGTTTTGGACTTATGGACGCTTCCAAACTTGGTACAGAGGTAGCCCAGTGTACAGCACATTGCAAAAGTCCAGCCTTGAGGTTATCAGTATATACACTACCATCTTTAGGTCCAGGAAGAGACACAGTTGGTGTAACAGCCAAAGCTCATAATAAGCAATCCTGACCTTTGCAACTATCTGGGCTTTCATTTGAAGTGACAGATCCAGAAACATCCCAAGGCTGTGAACACAGTCTTTCAGGGGGACTGTAACTTCATCCAGGACTGACTCACACACCTCCAATCCCAAGTTAGGACCTTTAACAGTGAGCACCTCCATCTTGTCTAGATTCAGTTTCAGTTTGTTTTACTTCATCCAACTCATTACCATCTCCAGGCGGTAACTTGATGTTATTATTGAATAACTGATGCTATTATCTAATTTTTTGTTTCTAGTATTTTTCATAGAAATAGAACTGGTACTGAATTCATTATTAAACAGTAGATTTTATGCATTTTTTGGCTTGGGCTTTCAGATGTAAAAATAACAACCACAAAATGTGTCAAGATTGTATGATTGTATGGTCTGTGATTTTCTGAATCTCATATAGCGGTGGCTGCTATTGAAACTCAGTTGCATACTAACGCTATACTGGACACCTCACCTCTTGTCACCTGGAAGACAATCTCCTCAGCTGGAATAGGGGCAAAGGCAACACAATGAACTGGGAACTTTGGGATGACCAGAGACCTGGCAGCCCAAGCCAGATCAGTCCCAAGAAGTCAGGACTTGATGACCCAGGAAAAGCAAGACCAGCACATTCTGATTAGCACTGCTGCCTTCCTTCTCTTACGTATGACAAAGACGTAAGGAGTAGAGGAGGCGATCTAGTTTGCAGGGATGGGAGAAGTTAGCAGGTGCCTCTTGGTACTAGAATGGCTGTTTCCCCCATTGGGTCGCTTTAGCAAATCCTAATGAAAACTGTTGCCCTCAAATGACAGTGAGCAGGAGTCATTGTGCTTGACACTCTCACTGCTTTCCTCAACTAGTAGAATAGGAATTTTGCATATGGAAGCAAACAGTGAAACAAACAGTACTATTTTGGTTTTGGTTTTCTAAAAAAACAAGTATAAAAAACCCACAAACACACAAAACCAGAGCATTGGAGCCATTACCACCACCACTACTGTGCGTTCTTCACTATGGACAATGAAGAAAGCTGAGAGAAAGACGATCAGCTCATATGAAATGTTGTACCAGAGGAAAGTTCTACAAATACAGTGACCTGACAGAAAGACGAATGAATGAGCAAACCAAGCCTGAACTCTCACTAGCATCTGAGAAGACTAAAGTGAGGCTGTTGTCATTTGGACATATCATGAGCAGTATGAGTTACTGGGGGAATATGATAATGCTTGGTAAAATAACAGGCAATAAGAAAGAGGAAGGTTGCATTACAGTTAGATTGGCGAAATCAAGGAAGCTACGTCCTCAGTTCGCAAGACCTGAGCAGACTTGTTGATGACCTGGGCTCTTAGAGGTCTCTCATTCATAGGATTGTGATATGTCAAAACCAGCCTGATTGTCTTAACAAAAACAGGGTAGATAGGCTTTGCAAGGTTATGCCCTATATGACACAACTACAGGCTACATTTTCCCATGGTGTGGAAACATCATGGCAAGACAGAGAGAGAGAGAGAGAGAGAGAGAGAGAGAGAGAGAAAGAAAGAAAGAAAGAAAGAAAGAAAGAGAAAGAAAGAAAGAAAGCAGTGATTCCCAAAGTGTGTAGTAGTGTCCCCCTGGAGGTGTTGGAAAGCACCAGGGGGGCAGTGAGGGGAAAGGGGGGCAGCAGAGAATTGTGGGGACGAGGGTTGCATGAAACCGTTTTTGTACACCATTCTAGGAGAGGACAGAGGGAGGCCGAATGGAATGCTACTCAAACTGGCCCTCCGTCTGTCCCAGCTGTGAGGAGAGAGACCCAGCCTGGCTCCTCTGGCTTTGCCTCACCCTGGAATAGAGCAGACAGACCCCATCTTTCCCCTTTCCTCATTCCATCCCCGATCTGGGCACCAAAATATTTGCCACCCAACTTTCTGCAGAAAAGGCAAGGAGCCCAATGAGAAAAGCCTCTTTGAAAGAAACAGACTGGTTACAAGGCAAAAGAGAAGGGAGGGGCAGGCACGCGCAAGCTCTCCTCCGTTCCTTCTTGCCTTGGCTAGCTGGCTTGAACTAGGCAAAAGGGAAGCGGGGGCAGGCATGCGCAGGCTCTCTTCCCTTTCCCCCTTGCCTTGGCTAGCTACCATGGGGGGCACTAGGGTTGTCACCCAAGAGGAAAGGGGACAATAGCATTAAAAAGTTTGGGGACCACTGATACATACATTAAAGGATTGTGTTACTTGTAATTCAGGGTTTTGGAAATTGCTTTTGGAGTTTGAAGTGAACATTTTGTGTCAGTTAAAGCAGCATAACCTTTGTGTAATCAATAAATAATAGTTTCGTGTAATCAGTGCTGAAAAATACATAAACATGTATTAGCCACAAAAGCATATATTAGCCACAAAAAGTTCTTTTATTTAAAAACATAAAGAATGACACTTTACACATTAAAATTTATCATTTTATTAATAGACTGCAAAACTACTTTTTTAAAATTGTTCCCTACCCTTTAATATGTGATAGCAATGTGAAAAATGATAGTTGGAGAAAGTTGAAGAAAATAAGAAAAGGAACTTCATATACTGGGAATTTCTTCTCCTAGCCTCAATGTACTGTGCCAAACCTTTGCCTATTTATATGTAAATTCCCTTGCACAAAAGTTTTCAGCTAGTAAATTAAGTCCCCATACAACTTAATGCCTGCTGAGATTTCACTGATTCTTTTATGAGAATAAAGGTTTAAAATATTTTGTTAATTTAAATCCATTGACAAGACAAACTGTTATACATCCTTTTCAGTACCACTCATTTTTTTTTTAAAGGTTGATAGCAGTTACAGCTTTTAAGTGTATAGTGTAAACCTTTTTTTTCTTTCTGACATTGTGGCATTAAAATACCATATATTATTGAGGAGAAATGAAGCCATGGAACATTAATATCTCAGATATTTTGTGTGTGGGTGTGGGTGTGTGTACGCACACATGCATGTCTGCATGTGTGTGTGCCTTCAAGTCACCTGTTGACTTATGGCAAACCTATGAATTTCATAGATTTTTCTTAGGCAAGGAATAGTCAGAGGTGGTTTTGCCAGTTCCTTCCTCTGAAATATATCCTGCAGCACCTGGTATTCATTGGCGGTCTCCCATCCTAGTACTAACCAGGGATAACCTTGTATATCTTCCAAGATCAGGCAGTATCTTCAGCTACCCATTTTGTAGTTAATCCTTTTTTTATTGACAGATTATATATCCTTTTGATAAACATTTTAAAAAAGTCATCCAACCAACTTTCTCTTAGTTTTAGCTAAGGGTGTCCCTTTTTTCTTCCAGGGTTTGTTTTTATTTATCTTTATGAATTTATTTATCACTTATTTAGCAACTGTGTGGGTATATTATTAAAAATTAGTTTTATGCAGGGTCTTCGTATTAGGATTAGAATCTTTCTATATTTTGTGCTAAAATGTCTGAATTTGTTATCTGCAGAGTTACTTGTAGCAGTGTAGAAATGTTTTTTATAATTATATTTAAATCAATATTGTTAGGGCCGAAACAGACAGCCTGAAAAGGATGGATTGAGGCCTTCCTGGAGCTGGTCACCCTTGGGTCATGGCAACCACATTCCGCAGCCCCCATCCATCCCAGGGCCGGCCCAAATAGGAGTGGGGGGAAAATTGTTCCCATTTAGGTTGGTAAAGGGCCGCCTTTGGCTGCCCTGGCACAGCCCCAGGGTGGCTTCTGGGCACTCCGGCGGCATGTGGCGTGTAAATGCCACACCTCCAGAGCGTCTTGAAGTCGTCCCTGTGCAATCAGCCAGGGGGGCTTCCAGATGTATTGAGGGTGTGCAGCGTGTAAATGCCACATTCCCAAGCTGCCTGGAAGGCAGATTTACCAAGCTTTCTGTTTCGGCCCTTAGACTCTTGGAAGGGACATGGTGGCTTAATAGTTAAGATGCCAATTCTGTTGATCATAAGGTTGGAAAGTTGGCAGTTCAAGGCCCAAGTACTGCATGATGTGGTGAGCTCCCATCACTAGTTCCAGCTTCTGCCAACCTAGCAATTCGAAAGCATGCAAATGCAAGTAGATAAATCAGTACTATTTTGATGGGGAGGTACCAGCGTTCTGTGCTCATGCTGGCCACATGACCACCAGAGTCGTCCTCTTACAACGCTGGCTCTTAGGCATAGTAATGGAGATATGCATCGTCCCCTGCAGTCGGTTACGACTAGACATTCATGTCAAGGGGAAATCTTTACCTTTACAGAAAAGTACTATTTGGGAGAGACATATATGTACTGTATTGAGATAATCCTAGCTTTCATGTTGCATGAAATACCTTGGAAAATTAAAAAAGAAAAAGAAAGAAAGCCAGATGAGACCTGTGCATAGTTTATATATTAACTATGAATTCAGTTTAACAGATTCTGAATTATTTTAGTAGATTTCCTGTCCTTTCCCCATATTTGCACCTAATTTCTGGGTTAGCAAAAACTTGGTCTTGATTTTCTGTGGGTTTTTTCGGGTTGTGTGGCCATGTTCTAGTAGAATTTATTCTTGACGTTTTGCTTACAACTGTGGCTGGCATTTTCAGAGGGTGGTGGCGTGGAGGTGTGTGGAGTATATATGCCTGTGGAAGTCTTTGACTTCACCCTTGGTCTTGAATTGATGAGAATGAAAATCACAATTTTAGCCCAACTCAGAACACAAGAAGACTGCTTAGCTTGATTTGAGCCATGAGGCAGGACTGTACACCAAACTGTTTTGAACTTAAATTTATAAGCTGTGCTTTTGTTGACAGACAAATCATTAGCTTTTGTCTCTGTCAAACCACATGTATCTATGACGGATCTCCTAGTAGCTTGTTAAGAATTTACAGATGGCTTCAAGGATCCTGAATTGGGCTGTAGATAGAGCTGGGAGGGTAGGGGGTGTAATTTTTGCCCTTCCCACTGATTAAGCTGCCTTCTCACTTTATTTCAAGACTTGTCAGGATTAGTTCAAGCTAGTTCATTTGCAAATTCCCCAGATTTTCATTCAGTCAGCATTCTTTTCCACTACACTGGGGCAAATATTCTTCATATATACACTCATGGAGTGTGAACCGGCATTGACAAATTTTATGTTAGGGATGATTTCAAAAGGGACTGAAAAGAGAGCCACCATTGTCATAATGCCTTTTTATTTATCTGTGGTGTAGTTATACTAGTAATATTAAGTTCAGCTCTAATTTCTGTAGTAATATGTACACTTCTGGTTTCAATATCTCAGGATATTTTAGAGCTTGGGAAAATTCAGAAGAGTGCAACCACATTATCTGTGGGCTATAGCAAATCTACTGTAAGTAGGGATTATAGCAGGTCAAACTTTTTTGTTCAGAAAAAAAGGTAAGTAGGAAGGAGTGTGATAATAGCTTATTGACCAATAAATCTATATTATGAAGAAAGTAGACAGAGATATTTCATTTTCTCTTTGCCATAATACGGTTGTTGTCCCCCAATGAAGCTAAAAGGTAAGAAATTCAGACAAAATAAATTACTTTTTCACACACGGACTATGGAATTTGCCTCCACATAATTTGATAATGGCCAGGTTAGATGGCTTTGAAAGGGAATTAGAAATGTCTTCCCTGTTGTCCAGTCACCTGGTTTTCCACTGTGGAAGTCAGGATTTGATAAGCTTTTGCCTAAACCAGCATGGTTTGCTTTATGTAAAAATAATGTGTATTTAAATAAGGCAGGAACAGCACCGTGCCTGTCTGCTCTCTCCCTCTCTATAACTTGTGCATTGGAGTTAGCACTTCTGAATCAGAATAAAAAATGGTATGAGATCACATTAAACTGATGATACAAAAAGCCAGTATGGGGTTGTAGATCTGAATTGGACCTGGGTTCAAATTTCCATTCATGAGGGAGAAACAGGGAGACAATGAAAAGATATCAAAAACAGAAGAGTTACAAAGTTTTCCGAGTTTTAATATTTCTTTAATAGAATGCCCAGGGCATTTTGGAAAAGTCTACAATTCCAAAAGGTTATGCACTCTGGAGTGATTGAAAATTCTAGTGAATTCTCCACTGTTTGCAAAGTGCAAAAAGTTTTATCAGTCTGCCCATGACAATGATATGATAGATGTTTTTGAAATGCACAGGATGTAATTTTTCTTGAAGGGAGCAACAAGTGATTTTAGCTAGTTCTTTCTGACTGAGAAAGTTTTTGAAGGCTATTTGTAGTTAGAGGTCATTCAGGAGTAGCTATGTTGGCCATTTAGCAAATTCAAACAAAAATCCATCAGTGATACCTTTATTGGCCAACCAAAATGCATAATATACTTGTTGCAAACTTTCGAAGCTCCATGGGCTTCTTCATCAGGCAAGATGTTAGAGGTATTATTCTGCACAAATTTTGCATATGATTGTTTCGCACAGAAAATGATATATAGTATGACCCCTGTATCTGCAGCAGATACATTCGCATACTTACCACATTTAGCAAAAATAATGCATAATAGCAAACGCTATATTTCCTGAATAAGTTGAGCATACAGTTGTACTAGAGGACTTCCAGATGCCTGGAGTGGTAGTCTCTCTAGGCACCCTATAGAGATCATTTTCCAGATGATCTCTAAGTGAAACCGTGGTTGCCAGACCTACTGATATGAGGGGGGCCAACTGTATCTACTCAGAAAGTGATATTTTTGTCCATGAATTTTGTTTTCTATTTTGAAAATTGTGTTTCTTGAGGAGTAAATTGCTTTCTGTGCAAATCAACCATGTGCAAATTTTATACAGGTTATATCCCCAACTACAGCAATTTTGAGCAGAAAATAACATATCTGTGCAAAGAAAGAAATATTATTTTCTGTGCATAAAATGCTGTTTCTTGTGCAAAACAACTATTATGCATTTTGCATAGAATAAATCCCAGACTGTGAAGATTCTTGTCAGTCGAGGTTTCTTTTCATCCCATTAACACGACACTAAAAAAACCCGGAAAAAAAAAACATTTATCAGCCATTTTTCAACTGTTTCAGAATATTGTTCCCATTACTAAAATGGGATTTGATTAATGAGTACAGATACTTTGAAAATTTTGCTTTTCTCTTAGCTTTGTTTGTTTCAGATATTCACTCATCCACTAAATTGTTGCTGTTACCCTGGGCTAGTCAGTGTCCCAACTAAACAGATCACTAAACCTTGGCTATATAATTCGCTAAACTATGGTTTAGTGTTGCACACAAAAGCTACAGTGTGCCCAGACTCACACACTCCCCCTCCTCTGACACAGTTGCAAAAAGACACTAGATGCCTCCTCTCTCTCTCTCTCTCTCTCTCTCTCTCTCTCTCTCTCTCTCTCTCTCTTTTTTTTTTTTAGTTTAACCATAATGTAACAATTAGTCTTATCTTTGGTTAATTGAAAAAAGCCATCTTCATACATTCTGGTTTAAAGTTAGCCTATTTTAACAAACCATAGTTAAGATTAGCCACATTGGGGCTTGTACACATGGGGCAAAAGGCCAGTGCCTCCACCAGCCTCACATTGTCATGTCCAGATGTCGCAGACCATTAGCTCTCAAGAACCAGGCAGACCAGATGGGGATCCATTAGATCCGGCCGAATCCTGGCCCGAAGTGCTCTTAACCCAGTCTAAAAAGACCAGCTGTTTGCCACTGAGTTTCTAGGAAACTCGTGGTGACAGCTGGCAGACTGGATGGCCCCACATGCCCCATACCTGCCTCTGGATTCATATCTAGTTAGAAGACTCCTGTTGCAGCCTCTAGTATAGAAGGGGGATGCCTGACCATGTGGGTGTAGCCAGGTGCCCTATTACCGCCCTTCCCTTCAGCAACGGGGATCTTATCCCCAAATGTGATGGTTGAGATACAAGGTCTATAGCACAGTAACAGGCAAGTGTGCAAACAGCTGCCCATCAACATGCCTGTCCAGAGACTGACCCTGGTCAGGACTCAGGACAAGATAGCACGGGCTTGGCCGGTGCAAACTTGCCTATCTGCTCAGGCCCATAGTTAAATATTTATTCCAATTTTGATACCATGGCAATCTGTGGTTAATCCAAAATGGAAACAAAAGCTTCCAGACAACTTTGCAGTTGTGTTAAAAGGGGAGCATACAGGGGGAGCATAAGAGGCCAAGATTAATGGTAGTTTGTTTTCCTAACATCAAGCCATGATTTATTCTTGTAACTGAAATAGGATCCTATCTCTCAGCCTAATCCTGCCTGAAAGGGTAGTTCTGAGATAATGTGCTATGTGCTGGGTATATTTACTATCAATTGTTAGCCATCCTAAGAGTATTATCGTTAAAATTAACTGTTGAACTGTGATTGAGCTTCAACTTAAGGGATGTATATACTTCTTTTAAATAAATAACCATTTGCATTGCTTTGAGTGCCTTTAAAGAAGAAAGATTAAACTGTAATAAATATTAATTAAAATGGAAGACTAAATATCAACACTGCCTTTAAATTTAAGAATTTTGTTTCAAGAATTTATACTTTCGTGTGTGTGAGGTAGAACAAAATTTGCATACTAACAATATCTATATACATTAAAACCATCATTAACGAGACAACATCTAGGCAAATAAAAGTCTATCCAAAGCTGTTTGCATTATCTAAATCTATTACTCTGTCACCTGGAGTCAACATTTTTATTATTTGAAATATCTAGTGATTTATACAGTTAATTATTTTGGAAAGGTGGTGTTCCTGGTATGGCCCTGTCTACTATGAATCAGAATTATAATTTTATCTTTTTCTGGTGCATACTTTGTTTAAAGTGGTGAATAACCTTTTGATTCTTTGGCTTCCAGTTACACTTAAGAGGTGGTGCACTTTTTAGGTCTAGCAGAATCTTTCTGTTTGAAGGACAAGTTTGTTTTAAAGCTTTGCAGTATTCAACATTATCTGTACATCTTTTTCCTAGAGAGGCGTTTGCTTGTATTTTACATCATATGCTGCTTCAAGCTTTTTTTCCCCCCACCCATTTTTTCATACTTTTCTGTTCTTTCTTTTACTCTTCTCCTTTTTTTCTCTCCTCTTTCTGCTGTCTGGATGCAGCCAAACGCAAAGCATGGAAACTAAATCGTGTTGGTAGCCTGCGAAATATATACAGCAGCAGCAGCACCAACACTGAAGGTAACAACATTAAAATACCATGTTGTAGAGTAATTACTCCCTCTCCAAGATGTATCTTCATTGCCTTTCCTTTGTCCCAAAATACAGGCCTAGAAATAAAATTTGCCCAAAGCATGCGTGCTTTCATGTTGTGTTTGCAGACTCATTCCTCTGGTCTTTTCATCTTTTTGTTTGTGTGTTTTATTTTACCATTCATGTTCCTTTCAGTTTACTTAAATTTTGACCTTTCCCTCCAGTTGTGCAGTAGTGATGTTTAAATTACTTCAAGAACCCATTTTCTTCATTTTTTTTTTATTTTCCCTTTATACATGTGAGCACTCAATGTAATATTTCCCAAGTTATTACAGTTTTTTAAAGTGTTGATATCAGGTGTAATGATCTGTAGCCAAATACAATAGTGTGCTGTGACATTTAAGTAACAGTCTTAATTTGTTTTGTGAAAGCATTCTCCATAATGCTTTCTGCAGCTCTAATCCAAAAGCGAGACTGAGCCAAACCATTTGCATGTGCTACTCTTGCTTGTAAATTCTGTATATTGTTGTATTTCTAAAGGTCACCCAGTGCCAAAGTTCACAAATTGACTTACATTGCTGTTTTCAGGAAGACAGCCATCATAGGTTTTGTATAATAGCAGATTGAATTTCTTTCCTTCACCTTCATTTGAACAATGCAATTATAAACGGACTTCTTTTTTTTTTACTCATTTTTCCTTTACAAATGTCAAAGGTCAAAATTACTTGGAAACCAAGAAAGGAGGAGGGAATATCTTCAGCCAGTATCTCAGAGAGCATGTGTATGGCAATGGTATACAAGATTCTGGATGCAATATTCAGTTACAATTACAATTCAGCAATCTTCTGGTAATGGGGGGAGGGGGATTTTTTTCACTTAAGTGCAAGCCAAATGGGTCAAGTAATCACAAGCACATGCCCTTACACTAATTGACTTATTTTGGAATTATTATAACTATAATATTTTTCTTAATGTCACCATTTTCTGGGCTATTGGTTTTAGTGATTGAGAAGAGACAGCATTAAATCTCTTGTAAATTTTAAATTGCATGTTATTTCTGTAAACAAGTCCCTGTGTTCACATCCTGATTATTAACCTTTGGTGATTTATATCACAGTCTCCTTTTTGCACAATTACTACTGTTTCTCAGGCAGCTGCCTCCCTTACACCAGCATCTGGAACACAAAAGTGCTTTTTATAGTCACTTGTTAAGGGACAATTTCTACTATAATCTTGGTTTATTTCTCATTGTTAAGTTTAAATTGTCACCTTTAAAATAACAAAGCTATAATTTCTGTAGCCATTTTTGCTACCTTTTAGAGGAAAACTGGAAATTAATTAAGCAAAAATATCAACAGCTGAGGCTTAATAAATCAAGATTTCTGTACTTCAAACAGAACCAAAAATGTTGGTTGTTGGTATTTTGTTGTTTCTGCAAAGGGCTTCATTGAATAATTCTTTTACTGCTTCTTGTGCTCTATACTGTGTTTAATTTATAGGATCCTTATAGTCTGAGATTTTATTCTTTCTTCATTAAAAAAAAATGGGAAGCTTTAAACTACATAAGCTTGTCTGTCTCCAAAAGATGACTGGGTTCATCCTATTGTTGCTGCAGCCAATGTACTGCTATATTAGTAAGATCACAGTAGTTGGTAGGAAACCTGTCATGCACACTGTGTGCAATGCAAAAGTCCACTATCATCCAATCCTTGAAAAATTACAGTCTGTTGATATGGGGACCAAACCTTTGCAAATCCCATCTATCCTGGCTTGATATTTGTAATAAGAATAAGTTTCCTAGCAGAATATGTCTGTGTGTTCTCTCTCAACCATTCGAGATAAATTCTAACATTTTATCGTCTGGCTGAAAGGAAACAGTCCTGAGAGAGACATTTGGCAGATAACCAGAAAAAGGTAGAGCCTTGACAGAACTGATCACTTGCAAAAATGGTCCTGAACAGGCTGGGTTTCAGTTATCAGTGTGGCTAGGCAGAATTCTTGAGGGCAGAGAATCCATCCCTTGCCTAGACCATGCTCTTGTTCCCTGATAGGGCTGGGTTGCAGTGCCTGTTAATACTGTACGGGGGAGAGGACTGTAGGGGGCAGAGGAATCATGAGGAAACATGGAGCAGGATGTTACCAATATGCTGATGACACTCAAATATTCTGCTCCATGTCTCGGTCAACTGCTATGACGGCAGATGGCGGTTCTCCCCTCAATCAATGCCTTGAAGCAGTAATGGACTGGATGAGGAAAAAGCGACTCAAATTGAATCCAGACAAAACGGAGGTACTTACAGTAGGGGCCCCCAAACCAGAGATTGGGTTGTGACCGCCAGTCTTGGATGGGGTCACGCTCTCCACCAAGGACTGTGTCCGCAGTCTGGGGGTGCTCCTAGACCCGTCACTTCACATGATAAATCAGGTGAATGCGACGGTCAGGAGCACCTGTTATCAGCTTGGGCTGATATGCCAGCTGCGCCCTTTCCTGGAAGTAAAGGACCTAGAAACTGTAGTGCATGCTCTGGTAACCTCACGACTCGACTTCTGCAATGCACTCTACATGGGGCTACTCTTATACCTAACTCAGAAACTGCAATTAATACAAAATATGGCAGCCAGGCTGATCACGGGAACATCACAAAGTGATCATATTACTCCGGTTTTAAAATCTTTGCACTGGCTGCCAGTTAGTTTCTGGGCACAGTATCAGGTGTTGGTATTAACCTTTAAAGCCCTACATGGCCTGGGCCCATCTTACCTAAGGAGTCACCTATCTCCATATAATCTGCTCTGTGCCCTCAGGTCCTCTGGGAGGAAGTTGCTTCAACCATAAGAACTAGGTTGGCAGAAACTTCCCAGAGGACTTTCTCTGCCACGGCTCCTAGACTGTGGAATGCCCTGCTGGAGGAGATCCGTCAGATAACCAACTTAGATGGCTTTTAAAAAGCCATCAAGACGAATCTCTTCCAGCAGGCATTCCCAGAATGATATTTCCCATAATCTCTCCCCCACCATTAGATCACTCCTTTATAATCAGAATACCCTGTTTAATCATATTGAATTTGTAATTTTGTTTTAAGTTAAATTTTAATGTTGTTATGAATTTAATATATTTTTAGGGAGGGTGAATGTTTTTGTATTGTATGGGATTGTGCTTTTAGATTGTAAGCCGCCTTGATGTCCTCGGCTAAAGGCGGGATATAAATAAAATTTTATTTATTTATTATATTATTCTGCTGCCATCATGCACCCCATTTCCATTAGGAAATCAAAGCATTGTACCTTGATGTCACAGGCCAGTCTCTCATTTCCAGGATAGAAAAGAATAATTTTAAGACTACATTATAAAACGCATGTGAAGTACAACCCAGGTGCTCCTGCTTATAAATACAGTCATCCCTTCCGATTCGCAGGTGATCTGTTCCAC
The DNA here is from genome assembly GCA_026167975.1 of Phrynosoma blainvillii. NCBI lineage: Eukaryota > Metazoa > Chordata > Lepidosauria > Squamata > Phrynosomatidae > Phrynosoma > Phrynosoma blainvillii. The sequence continues at coordinate 221,388,409 of JANUYF010000001.1, read as the reverse complement.
CCCACCCCCCGTGAATTGGAAACATCACCAATATTGGGGTCTCATTGATTTCAATGAACATTTTGTTCCCTCCCCACTCGCCGGCCGCAAAGAGCGAGACCGCGGACCCCAAGTCTGAGAACGGGGAGGGATGCCTGTCCTAGGAAACGTTTCAGTGAGTTTGTCCTTCTTATTGGATGCTTTGGTATGCATATTTTAAGTAGCTGTCTGCACAGTGCATTGGTGCACCTAGTGACACATTGGCAGAACACAATCATGGAGACTGCCTTATATCTTGCTCATCCCCTGTAGTTCTCTGCCTGGAGCAGAGGGTTGCTGCCACAGAGGGCCAGCCATGGAGCTCCAAGGCAGCCTCCAATCCTTCCTGGAACAACAAACTCTGTCCAGCAATGATGTCTCCCTGCCCCATACATTTCTCATTTCTTCCCTTTCCCCCCATGGCTTACTGTTGGATTAGCCAGTTTGTTAATGTTTTTATTAAATTTGTTTTGCTGTTGGTAACCTGATGTGTTTGTCGTCATGTTATATCACAGGATGTGCAGTGTGTCAATGGTGCAACTGACCATTCATGTGCTTGAGCAATTGAGTTGCAAGCAGGCAACAAAAAAATGGCTGGTAAAGGCACCAGCAGCTTACCGGGCCCAGGGGTGCCTCTTCGAGACCACATCAGCCAGCTGCCTGGCTGTCTGCACATCAGTGAGATAATTCACTCTTTCCAGGTTGAACCAGAGCAATCTTGGGGTTTATTTTGCTCCAGTATAAAGCCTGGTGTAAAGCGTGGCTTGGCTCCATTTGCCTCCCATTTTGGCCACTTCTGTAATCTAAACAGATGCCATTCAAAACAGGGCAGGCATTTCTTTCAGTCCATGCAGACACAAAGAGCCGAGAATGGCTTACAGATGGTTAATTTGACAATTCCCTACCCTTGGTCTTACAATCTAAAAAGACATGAAATAGAAGAAAAAAGGTGTGGCACTGGGAGAGACGATTAAAATACTAGCTGGCGTTCTTTCCCTGAGAGGCCAAAGCTGTGATAGATGGTATGATGGAGTTGTATATGAGAGTCATGAAAGTATAGCAACAGCCTGTTGCTCATAACTCTTAAACCCCTTGATTTTAATGCATCCAGAATAATAATACATCCAAAATACATTTCATCAGAAATCAAGGAATATGTTCTTGATGCTTCAGTACTCTCATGCATCTGCTCATTTTTTTACACTTCAGTATATTCAACTGTTTCTCTAAAAGGGTCAGGGCAATATACATAGACCTTTTTCCATTTTATCCTCACAACAGCTAGGTAAAGTAAGACTGAGTGGCTTGTCTAAAGCCAGCCAGTAAACTTCTTCACTTATGATGGGAACAATCTAGCAGCTCTGTGAAGGTGTGGACAATTTTTCAAGTAAGTTGATCCCAAGTTTTGAAGGCTTTTTATGTTAACAAGATCTTGGAAGTGGCCTGGCAGTAAACCAGAAGCCAGTGCTATTGCCTGATCACTGGTGTAATGCATATATGGCCTGGAGCACCGATGTGATGCTTATAGCATTTACATTGTGACATTCTGCACATGTAACAGTTTCTAGACCAACCAACCGCAAGGAATGCACCATATAGTTAGCCTTACAGTAATCAAGCGATGAATTTACTAATGCATTTGTCACAGTGGCCTAATTGTTCCTTTTCAGAAAAGAGTGTCATTAGTATACCAATCAAAGTTGGTGATAGGCTCTACTTACCATGAAGTTCCCAGAGCCTCCATGAATAATAGGGATGGAAAGAATATTCAAAAACATTTTTAAAATGGTTGAAAATGTGTTTTTCAAATGTTGAGACATGCTAATCAAGAAAAATCCTGGGCAAATGAAAATATTCACAGTTCAATACTTACTCTGTGCAAAATTCACCTGTGGGTTTTTGCCCCAGTAAACAGCATTACAAGAAACAGCATTTTCTGTGCAGAAAATAGTATTGCTACAGAAAAATATCATTTTCTTTACAGAAACAGGTGCTTTATGCACAAAGAATGGTGTAATGTGCAAAATGATTGATTTGCATACTTCCTCACAAGCAATAGCATTTCTGTGCAGAAAATATTATTCCTGCATAGGCATACTTTCTCCACAGAAAATGCAATTTCCTATGTAGAAAATGCTGTTTTCTATGTAAAACAGCCATGTGTGGATTTTATGCAAAATAAGTCTCAAATTGTGAATAGGCTTCAAAACTGTGTTTTTTGAAGATTTTTTTGCAGCAGGAAGAATGTTGCCAAAGTTACTAATTGAGAAGAAAATTAGTCTAGAGTTACATCCCTCATGGATTTGTGATAGAGCTAGGAGCACCTCAATGCTATTTGCTTATTTCTTCAGGGGGTTACCCATTTCTTTAGAGAAGTGCAAGATTATCCTGGACACAAATCACCAAATCCTGGGCCTTGATCACTCACTCACAGACTCTATTTTGTCAGGATTTAGCAGCCATGTGTTGGCCCTCACCAATGCATCCAATCAATGACCAAGAGCAGGCACAGGCTGTGCTGATTCAGTTGTTGGGTAGAGTTTGATGTTACCTGCTTACTGGTAATTTTGTGACCTCAGTGGCTTTACATTGATATTGCTTAATATTGTGTACTGCTGTTCAACAAACTGTCAGGTTTGTTGAGGTTCAGTCATTCTGTTCTATACTCTGGAACCAGCTCCACAGGTAAGAACAAAATCTTTGTGAAATGAGCATTGATACCAACTCAGACCATCTTATACCATCTCAGTGGTATCAAGCTGCAGCAAGATCAAGGGTGGCACTCCCCCATCTCTCTCTCACAGAGAGAGAGAGAGAGAGATCATAACAGGATAACCAAGGTTGGAAAAATCAAGGATAGTAGAGAAAGTTAGCCAGAGCCAGTGTGGCATAATAGTTTGTGTGCTGGATTACAACTCTGGAGACCAGGGTTCAATTCCCAGCTTGGTCATGAAACCCACTGGGTGACATTGTGCAAGTCACACTCTCCTGGCCTTAAGGGAAAGCAATTTCAAACCTCCTCTGAAGAAATCATTCCAAAAAACCATATGATGTGTTCCCCTAAGCATGTATTTGGGGATACAATGCAATAATATAAGGCGGATTTATGATTAGTGATTTTATTTGTCCTGGAGAAATAACTGGCTGCTTTCTGAGTTCTCTCACATTATTCTGCATGTGTGTTTTCTACCATTCTCTATTTAAATCCACAGAACCTTGGTGATTATACATTTTCTAGTATCCTTCAACGACACACACACAAAAACCCACCACCTCCAGCCCATTAACCCTCTGTATGCCAAATTTCTAGGAAATAACTGATGACTAATTGGCCCACTAACCTTTTAGGGGAGAAATAAAGTAAAGAATGATGACAACCTGGACCCATGTTATGAGTTGGATTTTTTGTGAAATCAGTTTGATGGCCAAGTTGCTTGCCCCTAAGGATGCAAAATTAGCCATGTGGGACTTCGTCTGCATAGAAACTGGACACAATTAGAGTAATATTCACAGTTGTTAATGCAGTTTTGGGTAATTGGACAAGTTGATTTTGACAGGTTGATGGTGCTAAAATATTATTACAGTGGACCTTTCCATGCATAACAGTTAAACTTAGAAAACTGTTTAATAAAATGTTGTGATTGGGCTCACAGGGATTTAAACTGCACAAGCTGTAATACAGCTGGATTAAAAAGTTAACCATTTAGTTGTGGAACTGCAGTTTGAGTATCTATTCTCTGTATCTATGTGAATAGAGATTACTGCTATTTCTGCTAAACCACTATAACTAGATTCAGAATCTTTGGGTACATAATTAGCCAGATCACTCCTCAAATCAGTTTCCAAAGCAGAAACCTTGTATCTTTTTTCTTGCTTGAAGGGACACCAGCTCTTAGGGTTTGCCAGACTCCCTGTTTCACTGATCTTTGTTTTCAAATTTCATTTTGCTTAAAAATATATGAGAAAGGTTGATATATTGCAAAACAAAGTGTTGGTTTTCAGTATAAACTTTATTGCAAAGAATGACACCCAGGCCCAGAGGCATTCTTCTTAGAATGTCTCTTAGAATGTCTTTAGGATTTGTGTGGTATTCTTAGAAAATGCAAATTGTATGTTTTGCCCATGCTATGTGCACATGTTAGCTGCTTTGTGTGTTTTGATATTATGTTTCTTTTCTCTGAACTTTTTATTGGTGAAGAGAGCCAGCATGGCATAGTCTTTTGAGTGATGGACTACGACTCTGAAGGCCAGGGTTTGAATCCCTGCTTGGCCATGGAAGCCCACTGGGTGACCTTGGACAATTCACGCACACTCGCATTCAAAGGAAGGCAAGAGCAAACTCCCTCTGAACAAATATTGCCGGGAAACCCCCACGATGGCCTTAGGATTGCCATATGCACATAGGAAATGAAACAAATATATAAGCCTTACATAAGTAAACAAAAACCGTTTGAATTTTCTACAGACCACTTGTTAATCTAACATGGATCAGTCTTCTCCATGCTCTTTAAAAAGAAATATTTTTAAACATATTGTTATATAAATACCTCCCACTTCTGAGCAGAGGAAAGTTTCATACTGCATACTCTTACATTTTTAATTCTGACAAGCTTTCAAGAACTGATCGTTTTTAAAGACAGGGCTTTTTAGAAGGTGTGTCATTGTTTTAACTGCACTACTTTTAAACCACTTTTTAATCATTTGTACTGATGTTTTAATTTGTTTTTAAATATTATTAATGGTTTAATTTCATTTTAATGTTGATCTTTTGTATGTTTATATTATATTTTAATTTCTAAGCTGCTCTGAGTCTCAGTTTTTGGGGGAAAGCAAGTTATAAACAAAATTATTTAGTGGTGGCAGTGGCAGTGGTAATATCATTGTTGTCATCATCTCATTTTCAGTTTTCTTAGAAGAAGGTTGCTGGAAGCCAGTGATGTTCCTGTGATGTAACATTTCTTTGTACATACACAGCCTGAGCATAAATTGGGGCTGATAATGCTAATAATTAACAGAGTCCTTTTCCCCACCAGATGTCTGATAGAAAACTGTATCCCACATGGTGTTTGCTGCAGACAGCAAAATTAGCTCTTTCCTCTTCTTCAGACCCAGTTCCAGCACAGAAAGACTGCCTTATAGAAAGACTAGCCTGCTTCTGTTGTTCTAACCCCATACTCAATTAGCACCTTTCAGAGGAAAGCAAGAGAGAAAGACAGGTCATCCCTGCCTCTCACCTTGGCTGATCCCTGTTACAACTTAAACATACTGGGCAAGGAAAATGCTCTCTGCCTTCTGTCTCCCCCTCCTTTATGTAGTGATTAAAGTGAAAGAAAGAAAAAAGATGGCAAGAACAGGCTGTGCATAGGCTTGGAGCTACTTTTCTTCCTATCTCTCAGGGCTCAGTAATAGTATTGGAGACAGTTCTCTAGGCTGCCCTGGCAAGCTCTTGGTACAGATTAAATCAGAAGGAAAGGTGTATAAGAAAGCCTGTAATAAGAGATGTGCGGAGATAAGCCAACTTATTTTGGCAAAGAATTTCTGGATAGATCAGTAAAACAGTGAATGAATTGTTCCATGGAGGGGAACTGAACCCTGTGTTTTTTGGTTCTAGTTTACAGGCAATAGAGGTGAAGTCAATCTGTAGTATAGCTAAATTTGTGTGGGAGACATTCCATCATTCTGAACCCAGCCTCTTAGTTCTGGGGTTGGGCACCATTCTGTACAGCATCAGGCATACCATGTTGTTACTTAGTTGTGATTTCTGCATACAGTTACATGATTCATTTCGGGGGTACTCACTTATTGTTATGTCTCTGTATGTCACAGTTGTGTAATGGGAACAGTATCTTCTGAAAGATATAAATGCAGTAAAGAACACATGTGTTTTGTGCCATGTAGCATATATTGCTACTAGTACTGTTACTGTTCATCTGTAGCCATCTGCTTGAATTCTTTTCTCATTCCTGCTTTCTAGTTTTGGCACATTTTGTGTGTGAATTGTGGTGCACCCATGGTTATCAGTGAACCATGTTCCTGGGCTACGATGCTCAGGCCCTTACCCTAACTACTCAAGCACATTCTATGAAATGGTGGGAGGTATTTTAGTGTTTGGATCTGAATTTGTCATTTGCTTTTATTTGATAACATAGCAGTTGACTTTTATGGTATCTTATGGAGTGAGTGGTCAGAATAATTAATTATGACATTTATCTAGGGTTGCTAGATGAAGTAAGGAACAGGGCTCCTGTTCCTTTAATGGTTGTGCAGAAAAGGGAATTTCAGTAGGTGTTGGTTTTCATGCAGGCAACACTTACTGAATGTCCCTCTTCTACATAACCATTAAAGGTACAGGAGCCCTGTTCTTTACGTCATCTGGCAACCTGAAATTTGTCTAAGACAAACGGGAATACATAATTCCTTTCCAAAAACTGTATATATTAAAGTGGTGATAACATGTACTAGTGCTCGTAAGTTAAATTTCAAAAATATACAGCTACCATACATCCCAAAATAATCAGTATCGATTACTATGTATCAAAGCCAAACTAGGAATGATGAGACTTTCATGTCTCTCTTTCCCAATTTTAAATGAAAAGCAACCTTGGAAAGCTGGAAGTAGAAAAATCCTTGGTTCCAGCTTTCATTTTTCTGTTAAAATTCAATCAAGTGCACCTTACACAAAAATCTTTTCTCTGTGAGGAAGAATATACAGTGTTACATTCACGGGGTCACCATGAGTCAACAAGTGACTTGAAGGCACATACCCACACACACATCACACACACACACATACCAGCAAGTAAGAAACCAGCTGGAAGGTGGACAGATTTTCAAGGGCCAACAACTGAAATGGAAAGGGTTAAAGATACCCTGCCTACCATCACTCTACCATTCCTAACAACAGTCTTACAAGACTGCTTTTTATTTTAAATACAGTTTTACCTCCATTTTCATGGGGGATCTATTCCGGATCCCCCCCCCCCCGAAAATGAAAAACCCCAAATATTAAAGGCCCATTGACTTGAATGGGCATGTGCGCCATTATTTCTCTCATGGCATCCTGTCCGTGGAAATTCAAGACCGGGGATGGGAAGTCCACAAAATAGGAGGGACGACTGTAGTGATAAAAGAGCTATGGAACTCATTGTTTCATCTTCTTGTTCCTTTAAATGTAAATCTGCCTGTGTCCTTCCCCTCTCACCTCTACCTTCCACTTCTATTTCAGAACAAGAAGAAAATTTTGAATTTATCATTGTGTCCCTCACTGGTCAGACTTGGCACTTTGAAGCAACAACATATGAAGAAAGAGATGCTTGGGTCCAGGCTATAGAGAGTCAGATCCTGGCCAGCCTGCAGTCATGTGAAAGCAGCAAGAATAAGGTTAGATGTACAACATTAATCAATGGAAAGGAATGACTGTTTTCAGCATTTAGAGCCTCTATAAGGCTTAAAAAGAGAAATCTTGGCAAGCGTTTTTATGTCTATATATTATATGCATATATTATCCCAATGTACTTTTTATCCTTTTTTTATAGTAACCGTAATTTTTCATTTTTTCAGCTTTCCATACAATATCACATTTGAAAAATTCTTTTAAAAAAATAACAGTAAGATTTTGCTAGAGCAGTGTTGTACTGCTCTGCCATTTCAATACATACTTGTTTAGGTTTTCAGTATAAAAGTCTCCCACCTATGCCAGAACTGCTGTCAAAATCCTATCTATTTTTGACAATGTCTCTTAGCTATTGGTAGATGTTTGATAGTGTTTGTCTCACATATTTTTTTGCTGATGGTTGCCTCAGAACTGTAATCCTAGTTCTATGGCTTTGGCCAAATAACTTGCTTGGATGTTCCAGTAGGGTTTAGTCAGGACTAAATGCAGCTGTATCAGAGCATATGTCCTTAAATACATGTTCACACTCTTTTGTCCTTTAACAGGAAAAACTCAGTAGTTTTTTTTTTCCTGTTCTGTAATTAAGTTCAGTACATTAAACATATCAGAGAAATAAATTAGAGGCCTTATGATCCTAAATAACAACAGAAATTAAATTTAATTGTTAGGGACCATAAACCATAAAAAACAGCACCTTCAAATACTGGCTAATGTGTATTTTATAATCCTAACTTAGAATGTCATAACATGAGCACTTATGCCAATTTACAATTTCTAAAGTGAGGAATCCATTATCAAGAAAACCAGATAATAGTGTATCTGGAATCCAGCTTACATAAAGTATTATGTGCGTTCCATTGCAATCCAAAGTAAGAAGTTTGTAATCTCACACAGTTAGTTGATTTTGTTCAGGACTCAGCTGGCATAGAGGCTGAAAGTAACTCACTGTAGAGATTATCTCTCCAGGTCAAAGTTGAGGTCACAGGCAGGCCATTGTAGAGAGAGGTTTACAATGCAAGCCATTAGATCAGAACTGGCCTTTTGATGATAAACAGTAAACAGTTTACTGTTGCATGGTATTTCCAAATTTTCCTAACCATCACTAACTGTTGATAAATTATTTCACTTTTGTAATCTCTCCGTCTAAGAATGGACTGATCAGCTTAGATATTAATGCATGCTTCAATTTTGAACTTGCTTTACCTCTGACAACCCCAGCTGGAATCCAGATGCCCTGTGCTCTGTATGCCTGAGTGGTTCAATAAAAGCTTGAGCTGTCAGAAGCATGGATAAAAATTGTGATCTGTGCTTGTCAGACACTGAATTGCAGTACTTAAAGATGCTAAAGGATCAACTCTCTGAGAAGCTAACCAAAGAAATCAAATTCCATGATCATGTTCATTCAACCCGGGTCTGAACTCTTTTTTTACCATCTTACAGTGATGTTGTGTTTTTCTTTGGGCTCTTATTTCTTGTATGTGTGTTTCTTTAAATACATATAGTCCCGACTGACAAGTCAGAATGAGGCCATGGCCCTTCAGTCAATAAGAAACATCAGAGGCAATTCTCGCTGTGTGGACTGTGAGATACAAAGTAAGTACAGCCATTTTTTGCACAAGGAACATTATCCTGAGCTTCATAAAGCTTACAGTCTCTTTGCTTCGGTGTTACGTGAACACCTGTTCCTGTTCTTGTCCTCTTGGTATTGTATTCCTTGTTCCTTTTAGAAGATAGTTTTCATTATGGAATTTGATTTGTGTGGTGTATTCCTATTAAATCCTAATTAACAGATGAAGCTGTTTAGATTAAGATGTCATCTTTTTGTCAGGAATGACCTGGAATACTTTTGAGGTAGAAGACTTTTTAAAAATTTCACTGATTTTTCAGCTTACCATGCCACAGTCATACCCTGCTAAAAATAAAATATGGTCTTCAAAACATTGAAGTAACCCTTTTTTCCAGTGTAATAGCAGAGAATGAGGGAGGTAACACAATATTTGAAAACTAATTATAATTATTTTCTTCCCTGTTGTGTATTAGAATGTGTTGTTGTTTTTTAAAAAATGACCTAAGAACAGAGTGTTGACCAAGTTAACATCTAATGTGCTGGTCCAATACAGGCTCTTTTATCCATTTGCTGTTTAGAATTCAGCTATGAACTATTGGGTAAGGAAGCTTGAGATTCTCAAATGTACTTAAATTTAAAAACTGAAACTGCATAATGTGTTGGTTCCAGAGTTTATTCTTCCCGGTGGAACTATTCCCTAGGGCAGGGGTAGGCAACCTTTCCCCTTTAAGAGCCGAGGGACTTCAGCTCCCAGAAGCCTCAGCCATGTTGGCCAGTAGTCCCATGTTAGCCAATGGCTACTGGGATTCTGGGAGCTGAAGTCCCTCGGCCCTTAAAGGGGACAGGTTGCCTACCCCTGCCCTAGGGTGTGTATTCTACACAAGATGCCAGCCAGAAGGAAAGGAGGAAGAGGCCTCCACTAATCTGTACTACTCTTGAAATTCTACCATCCTACTTTTTTCTGGGGGTAGGTACCTTCAGGCGGAGGAGATGAGGAAGTAAGGAACATTGCCTTCTTCCCATTCTACCAGAGGCCATGGATAAGTGAAAGGAGCCCTTCTATATAGAACAGGGAAACTGCAACTCATTATGAATAAAGGTTTATTTCTGATTATTACTGCTTTTTATTTGCCCTTTTAAAATTGAAAATGTTCAGAGTATGTCTACCAACTCAGCTGTTAAGTTCTGCTTTATTGGAAAGGCATGAGATTCTGTGTGATCTTGGAAGCTGAGCAGGGTCAGCTCTGGTTAGTACTTGGATGGAAAACCACCAATGAATACCAGGTGATGTAAGCTATATTTCAGAGGAAGGAACTGACAAAATCACCTCTGAGTATTTCTTACCTAAGAAAAACCAATGAAATTCATAGGGTCACTATTAAGTTGACAGGCAACTTGAAGGTACAAACACACATGATACTGCTAACTGTTCAAAGATCAGTCTTCTAGATATTTGCACCAGATATATTTCACCTGATAACCATTTCCTTGCAATACATTCAGACTTTGCATTGTTATCTTTACTTGCTTAACACAGTAGAATGTTGTTTTTGTAGTTGTTATCATTCATCTTTCATAAGTGCAAACAGAATGATCATCAAGTCAGAAGTTTCACATTTAATGCCCTTGCTAAACCTTAACTTTTGTTAGCAACAGATTAAATGTTTCTGTGCACTGTCAAATCAAAAGACCACTGCAGAACAGATTTTAGACAAAATACCTAATTTAAATTTCATCAAAGGTGATTGAGAAAACATGTTCTAGCACTAAATATGCTAGTCTTAATATTTATAAACCATGAGAATCAATGACATGTGCCAGTCGAAAACATGTAAAAACAGTAAAAACTGTTGTTTTGCTTTTCTCTTGGTCTGGTTGAGCTTATCTTTGCTGACTATCTCTTTGTCCAGAGTTGTCTAACCATTTTATTTTCCTGTCTTCATATGACTTTTGATACAATATTTAGCCTATGACATCTAAAGAGACTGCATATGTTCCTTCATCTACGAACATCAATCTTTTCATTCCCATTACTCAAGGCTTCAAGAAGAACAAGGCAATAGGGATGATCTTCCTTGGAAACCTAAACAGCATGTCCTTATTCCATACCAAATTTCCTAGGTGTATGTGTTGGAAACAAATGTTTTCTGTACTAATTCCTGTGGCTTTCCCCCAAACCAGATGCACTTTTGAAGAGGCTGGGCATTGTGTTATCTGGCCTAGAATTTGGTATGGGATTCAGGCTTTTCAGTAGCTCAGTCAACATGTTAACTCTGCAGATGACTTCTTCTGGCCAGTCTACAATTAGGAAAGTTTAATTCTGTTGATTATTTTTCTCTTTTAATAGATCCTGACTGGGCCAGCTTAAATCTAGGAGCACTCATGTGTATTGAATGCTCAGGGATACACCGAAACCTTGGCACACACCTTTCACGTGTCCGTTCCCTTGATTTGGACGATTGGCCTATAGAACTCATCAAAGTAATGTCCTCTATTGGGAACGAGCTAGCAAATAGTGTTTGGGAAGAAAACACCCAGGGACGTGCAAAACCCTCTCCAGACTCCACAAGGTAGGCTGCTTCAGTGTACGTGCAAGTATGTAAAAGCATATTTGTCAAAAATACCTAACCAGGACTTCGAAAACAGATGTGTGGACTTAGGAATGTTCATCATTTGAAGATTGTGATGATGTAAACAGTATTTACATTTAAATATTGCCGTACTGGCCAGTGCCCTTGGAATAATTTACAAAATAGTCAGTAAATCATAAGCTGAACAAATAAGCTATCTGATTCCTTGTGATAATGTTAAAATATTAGGACGTTGAAATGAAGCAATAAATTTAAATAGTAAAAGTCAAGGAAACCAATACCAGGTACAAGTACTTCAGATTGGGGCTCACTTGGACAGGCACCTGAATGCCAACCAGAAGGAGAAGGGATGCTGTCTAAATATATCTAATGAGGATGTCAAGTGGATTTCTTAGAAGTGCCATTCCATAGACAGGAAGCCACTAGTAAGAATGCTATCTCTTGGTTGCCATGTGTTGTGCTATTGAGGGCAAATGGTACACAGAGAAGACCATCCAAAATTATGTTAATTAGAGAGAAGCTGCTCCATCAGGGAGATTAATAAAACACTAATATCTTGAACTGGGCCTGGATGCTGAATGGTGATGGCCAGTATAGTTAATGCAGCACTACAATAATGTGTTCAAATGACAAGTCCTAGTGAGGAGCCTTGCACATAATGAGGTTTCTGAGTGGTCTTCAAAAATGTTGTCTTCAGAGACAATGTAACACATCATAATACTCTGAGCAGAAGATTGCCCTATACAAGAATGACTAAAGCTAACCTATAGGATAAGTAGAATATATCTGTGAAAGCAGATAGTCTATATACAAAGTAATCTTGTAGTACCTTTCAGATTGAGAGAAGAAGTTGGTAGCATAAGCTTTTGTAGACTTAAGCATCTGATGAAGGAGACTTAAATCTACAAAAGCTTATAGAACCAACTTATTTCTCTCAGTCTTAAAGATGATACCAAATCACTTCACAAAGTTGATAAAGGGCACTTTGTGCCATTGAGGCCACTTGGCTTATATAATAAAATTGAACTCAGAAACATTAGCTGTGTTAGTCTGAAATGTCAATGAGCTACCACTTCTTTCACACAGATGGTGGTAATGATTATCATTTCTTATCCACCCCTCCCAATGGATCGAGGTGGGGAACAACAACAGTCCAACAAATACACAACATGAGTTAAAAATACAATATCTGTTTAAAAGCACAAACAAGACACATATGTATTAAAACAATTCACATTAAAATTTATCAAATAAAATTACAATTTTAAAATCAAATGGATAGGCCTGCCAGAAGAAACTAGTCTTTAATGCTAGTTTTAATGCTGTTTGAAGCATATTCAGTTGTTGAATCTCTTCTGGCAGGTCATTCCACAGTCTAGGGGCAACTGAAGAAAAAATCCTCTGGCTGGCAAGAGTAAATGTCCCCCAGAGGACCTGAGTGTATAGGGTAGATTATACAGGAGGACCCAAACCATGAAGGGCTTTAAAGGTAATCACCAACACTTTGTACCTTGCCCAGAAACCATTTGGCAGCCAGTGGAGTGATTTTCATATTGGTGTGATATAATCGCTGCTGGATGACCAATAACCAATCAGTAACCAATCTGGCTGCCATGGTTTGAGCTAATTGAAATTTCCGAAATTGGTACAGAGGTTCCAAGTTAGTCTCAAAAGTGCTACAAGATTCCTTTGCTTAATAGAATTGACTAATCTTTAAGGTGCCATAAGACTGTTCCTTATGCCAAAAACTAAGGAATCTCTTTCTAGTCACACAAACAAGATCTCTAGTTCTTTGGCTACATGGAATGATCTAAACTTAGGAAATGTGTGATTCATGTTCTGTATCTACTTTGCTTCAAGAGTACTTCAGTAGCAGACATCAGAATTTTTACTATTGCATATGTTAACAACACATTATATATATATTGGTGGTGGTGGTGGTGGTGGTATTATTGTTGTCTTCAAGTTGTTTTGACTTATGACAACCCTAAGGCAACCTATCATAGGGTTTTCTGGGGCTGAGAGTGTTTGAATTGCCCAAGTCACCCAATGAGTTTCCATTGCTGAGCAGGAAAACACACCCTGGTCTCCAGGGTTGTAATCCAAAACTCAAACCACTACACCACAGTGGCTCTTTCACTTTGAGTCGGAGTAAGCATTTCAGTTCCTGCAAAGACTCCTCTTGCTCTGTTCTACAGTCAAACTTTAGGCTTGGGTTTGCAAAGAGGTTTCTTTCAGACATGTCAACAAGAGTGTCAACAAAACCTGGATTGGTTTTTCAATAGGTGGGGTATTACATTATTATTATTATTATTATTATTATTATTATTATTATTATTATTCAAATCCCAGAGCCCTGGAAAATAGAATATTTAAGGAAAAATCCTGTCTCTTTAGACAAAAAACCCTCAAAATTGACCTTAGTCCATCACCTCTGTGCCCCAAAATCTGCCCAGTCATAACAGATCAAAGAATGCACACACTAGGCCTTAAAAAATACCTAAGCAAACTCATCAATCTATTACATAACACTTTTAGGTTGTATCAATTATGCAGTACCTGAAACCTATTATGTAATAGCTCTCTAGCTGTTTCCCAACTCCTGTTTGACATGTCCAAACACTGAAAAAAATCACAAAAGCCTTTAAAAAAAGACTGCTGAAAAGTTAATAATTTTCAGGTGGTCAATTCATAGATTATGAACTATAAATCAAGTTAGAAGATGAATAATTGAGAGCATAAAATGGAAACAAGCTGGATGACAGATTTTTACATTGGGTCCACCTCTTCCAATTATTAAACTCATTAATGTTTGTCTTCATGCTTAATGTATACATTCCAATATGTTGTAAAAGAACTGGCCACTATGTACTGCTGTAAAGATAAAAGAACCACCATAGCGTTTAGTTTTTAAAAAATTTTATTGTAAAGTCTTTTAAATCGTTTTTATCTTGTGAGCTGCCTTGGCTCCCTTTCTGGGAGAAAGGCGGCATAGAAATTTAATAAAATAAATAAATAAATAACTGCAGTTGGGGGCAACACCAAATCTGGAGCTGCAGAATCACCAAAACACCATAATTCATTACAGTCCTATCTATAGCCAGCAAAGGAAGAAAGAGATCATATGAACCATGATATACTTTCGTGTCATTGTGTATGTAGCTTCTATTAGAGAAACTCTAATAAGAAGAGCCCTGCTGAATCACCACAGAATTATAGCAATATGATTTCACTTTAACTGCTATGGCAACATCCTATTTAGTCCTGGGATTGGCAGGTCAGAGAAAAGCATTTAGAATAAGCCAAAGAGCAACTCTACTGCCTCCCCAGATTACAAACCAGGATTCCATAGGAGGCAGCCATGACAGTGAAAGTGGTATCATAGTCCTATAATTGTGAAGTATGAAAGAGACTGTGGTAGCAATCCAGATGTCTCTGGGAAGCCTACACACACACCCCACACACACACACACACTGGTACTTGGGAGCATACAGCTTGTGATACTGGAGGCAATATATAGAAATGATGAGTAATAGACATTAATAACCTTGTTCTCCATTCCTCTGCCCCATCTTTTCAAAGCATTCCAAGCTAGTGGCCACCATTACATTTGCAGTAGCAAATTCCATAGTTTTACTATGTGCTGTGTGAAAAGGTTATTTCTTTTGTCTGTCCTGAATACCACCATATAGCATCACTGGATGCAACCTATGCAGCTTGGGTCCAGACTTTTTAAAAATACTGTGGGCCTAAGCAGACTGCCAGAAATAGTGCACATTAAATTGAGGCACTGCCCTGGCTCAGTGCTAGGGAATCATGGGAACTGTAGTTTATTGTGGCACCAGAGGTCTCTCACAGAGAAGGCTCAATGTACCAGAAAAAAATACAGTTCCCATGACTCCCTAGCACTGAGCCAGGGCAGTGCCTCAATTTAATGTGCACTATTTCTGGCAGTCTGCTTAGGCCTTGAATCTCCCTATGCAATTGAATTTAGAGACCCTCAGGGAAAGGCACATGGGAGGACTGAGTTGGTCCCTCCTCTGCTCCCCTTTCCCCAACAGGTAAAAGACCTTTTGCTTTGGACAGGCTTTGGGCTATTAACCGATTAATGAAGAGGCATCTTTTAATGAGCAGGTGCTGTACTTTTACTTTTTATTATGTTTTAAATAATTTCAAACTGTTTCATGTTGATGCTGGTCTTAATAGTATACTTCATTAAGTTTTTAATATTATGATTGGATTTTAGCCATATTTTGTTTTAATCTATGTTGTGAGCTGCTTTGGAAGTCATGTTGGGAGATAGGTAGGATGTAAATAAAATGTTTTCAAAAGTGGGTGTATTGCAAAGTCAATCCATTTGTTTTCAGAGCTCATTACTTCTCAGGATCTGCAGAGCAACTGAGCTTTGGTACTTTTTTCCAAACTAGAAGAGAAGATGTGTGTGATTTTGTGTGTACTTAATTGTTTGTTCTTCATCTCCTGTTTTACAACACCATGCAAAGATAACTCTGAATCTCTTTTGTGTCTTTCATATAAGAGATAAATACATGAATGTGTGTACCATAACATCAGCAGTACTTTATTAAGTTAGTTCATTACCATTAAATGAATTTTTGGTGCCACCTTTGGTTCATTTTGAGAATGAAATCACAAATGCATCTTTAGACTCTACAATTATAATATATGCATATATCTCGAATTTTTATGATAAGAAATTGTATTTAAACTTTGTATCCAAGTAGATAAAGAAGCAGAGATAAAATGTAGCAAAACTCACCTTTCTGAGTGGCCCTTTGAAATCAGTTGTGCTTCACTGTCACTTTAGTTAATACAGGGGGACTTAGATGGGCCTTATCTTCTATGGGCTGCATTGTTTTTCATGTTAGTTCATTATTTTGGGAGTCTGATGCACTGAAAAGGAATAAATACTTGTAATTAATAATAATTTGCAGTATAGGTTTTTAACCCACTAGGCAGTATAGTTCTCTGGTGTCATACATGCTTGTCCTGTAAAACTGACCTTTAAAGCTTAACAAATTATATAACTTTCTGTAACTTGGGAGTGTTTCTTCTGTTTTCTGCCAGTTGGTAATGTACATAACTCATTGTTACCATCACAGCTCATCATATTTACTTTAATAAAGTTGGTTCAAGCTAGAATTTCAAACACAAGGTGTCAGCAAAGCCAACAAATCTTTCTATTCTATCAGTATGAAGAAGGGAAGAAAAGTATAATATTCATGTTCTGCATGTTCTTTGGACATACACCAAGGTGTTTAATTGTTTTTAAAAAATAATGTTAAAGGAATTATAGCCTTAAGAAAGAGTAGGATAGTTTCCACCACTACCTGTTATCTTTCTGTTGTAACTGAATTGTAACTGAAGCTTAGAGGCAGCAAGTGAAATTAATCCACAGGTAGAGGTCTATGTGATAGCATTCATTTTCTTAATTGTGGGCAATTGTAGAAAATAGACATGTCAATCTGTACTGAAGAGAATAAAGACTATATCCAGGGATGTGGGGCTTAATGGTAACAGTATTATATTCTCTATAATTAACATTGCACATTTTGTCTTTTAAATCCTTTAATGTGGTATATTGATATCAGTATTTTAAAAAGTTGTTGAGTTAACAATTTGTAAACCACTCGGGGAGTCTTTTTGGCTTAAGGGCAGAGTATAAATGCTCTAAAATTATTGCATAATAATAAATAATAAACAGAAGCCATTGAAATTGAGTTCATGCTTTGAGGAGAGAGGACTCTAAATTTCCCCCTCATCTTTCCTTTTCATCTTATTTTTGTTTGTGTACCCATTCTTTGACCCTTCTCCACAATGTTTCTCTCTTTGCTACTTTTCTTTTTTTATTTATTTGTATTTTTCACAAAATCAAAACCTCAATGGCAATTACTCTCTATATAACAAACAATCATATAAAATTTTACTCTTATTTACAAATCCTTCCCCTCTCCCCATTACATATATAATTGTTTGCTACTTTTCTGTACATCCTCTTTCCAGTTTTCCCCATTGTCAATTTTGCAATTCCACTTTGTCATCTTTTCCTTTCTCTCATTCACCACCATAGTTTCAACAGCCAGACAAGCAGAGGGCAGGGCTGTATGTATGTGAGAGAAAATACCTTCTTGGTTAGTGTGGGATACCAAACTATTTGAGATTTATGACGTCTTCTACTGCCTGGCCTGAACCTAGGGTTACTGGTGGCTGAAGAAAATAGGACTCATTTTCAGGACTCATTTTCACCCAAGCTCAAACTTTGTTGAGTTTATGGGAAATAATTTCACCCTTGTAATTTTAATTGACACTGTGAAAGTTCAAATATTTCAGGAGATCTTAACATTTGTAATATCAAACCTATCTTTATATCCTAGCAATCAGAAACAGGCCACTCATTATATATAGAAATAAAGTGGAAGCCACACCAAACTTTTAAGCATAGGTATCACATAATCCCCAAGAAAAATCTTAGCAAGTGCCTGTAACTTGTAAACGTTAACATTTGTGGTTTGTGACTTGGGTGATTATCCAAACGAAGAAGCACAGAAAGTTTGTAAAGTAGCAAAGAAAGGAAGAAAAGTTTTTGAAACTATGAGCAAAGTAAGACCAGCTGGCTTCTGACTGTTGTCAGTGGACCACTGATTAGGTCAGCTTTAAAAAGCTTGTAATTGGCTCCAGCAATTACCAAACAGCCATGAGAACCACTTCTCAAACTTCTGGACCAGTGTGACAAATTGAAGCTGACTGCTGCAGGAGGAATATCGACTTCCCATTTCTAAACGGGGGATCATTAGTCAAGAAAAGCATCTTTTAATTACTCCCAGGAAAGGCAGAAAAAAGAAAAATCTTTCAGTATGGATTGTGCAACAGCTGACATTTTTTTCCAAGTGTATTCAATATTAAATTTAATGTCTAGGGGGCACCTGCCCTTAAACTCTCCCTCAGTAATGTGGGTCAAATTAAAGCTGATCAATGTTATGACAATTAAATGAATTGGGGTGCAAATCAAGATATTTTTTTCTGTCCAGTTGTTATTGATATTGTTTAAAGCAGGCAGCTAAAGCACTGATTTTGACTAACATAGCAGTAAAACAGTGTCTGATGAGCAGCTCATGGGGATAAAACTTTGCTTGATAAAAGAATGTTACACCTATGGAGACCAGAAAGGGCAAGTTTGTGTTCAGAACAGGAACTGGTAAAATATTTGGTTGTATATTTGTATCATGGAACTGCTCTGATGCTGTTTCTGTTTTGTTTTGTTTCTTCAGCGTGCAATAGAGAATATATTTTCTGCATACAAACGTGTTGCAAATTTATTTTTGGGTTGAATTTTTGGCACTGTCCACATAGATATCTGTTACAATACCATGATCTAAGACCGGATCCATAGTAGCAACAACTGTACCCACCTTGATTCAGGTGGTATTGGAACACATGACATATGACCATTTTCACAGTGAAAGCGCTTCTTTTAGGCTTCAGTGCAATTCAGAAATACTCACATTTTACTCCACAGTTTTAGGAAAAGCTGGCTTTTTTATACCTGTGTCCTGTGCCCAAATCAAGATTGGGGTGGTATGGGGGGTGATTGAGAGCAGGACAGGTGGGTGGGTGTCTATCTAGGTCCCGCAAACATGGTCTCATCCATTATTATTATTATTATTTTTTTTGGACATTCATTTCCAGCTGGGGGATTGTATTACATTTGCTTGAATAGTTATTTTATTCCTTTTTTTACATGATGGGAGGGGAGGGAGACCATGTATGATTCCCTACTCAATCAGAAGTCTTTCACTGGGGCAGGAGGAGTGTAAGGGGATCAGATGAGAGGCGGGAGTATGTGCGCACCCTGATCAGTCTCTCACAGGGGTGGGGGGCATGTAAGAGAGACAATTAAAATTCCCTTGCTCACTTATGATCACTCATTAATTTCAATTTTTTTCCTTCTCTTTGGCCCTGCCACCCCTTTGGCAGCCATCTCCACTCGTGAATTGCTTCTGAATCAAGCAGCTCATAGCCAAAGCCTTCAGCCCACCCACCCCAGCCCTCTCCTCATTCCCTCCCCTGTTTTGCTCCCTGTGTCTGTCCCAGAAATCTGACTCTCTGTCCCATATATGTGTTTGCATGTAATAATAATAATAATAATAATAATAATAATAATAATAATAAGTTTTATTTATAGCCCGCCCCTCTGCACGGCAATCGGGGTGGGTTACAGCATTTAAAAACAAACAGAATTAAAACATTCTCTCATCCCACAACCCACCCTCCCAACCCCTTAAAACAGAATTAAACCAAGAAAGGATTAAAATATAACAATGCATTACAACAGTAAAACAACAACAGGAATCAGTTGTACCAACAGGATATAAGGATGTGAGGGGAGAGACATTTAAAGTTCCCTTGTTTACTAGTGATCACTCACTGGGGCGCAAAGAGAGCAAGGAATAGCCATCCAGTAAGAGTGCAAGGTGGATGTAAGATTGACAGAAAAATTAACAAAACTATTTGATAGGTTGATAGGTTGATGCATCTGGGAAGGGGAATTTGTATTATTTGAATTAGGCCAGGATAAATGTGTGGTTATCAATATAATTTGAGTTTGGATTTTTACGAATCAATGTGGTGAAATCTGGGCAAAATACTGCACACTGGAACTGGATTATTTTGCTGATGTAGATTCAGTCTTAAGATCTAGATTCAGTCCTAAGTCTTGTGGAGCCCCTTTGAGGTCAGCAGAATAATACTTATGTGTAATGGTTGCAAAGAACATTGGTAGCAGTGCACATCCATATAACTTGGGGGGTGAATAGCTACATTTCATTTGTTTGTTAAAATATGTATCTCCCAGCCTATATTTGAGGATCTAAGGACGATGTACAATAAATAGTCAGTTTAAATAACTTGAAACACTAAGAATAATTTTAAAAGACTAAAGAATATTAAACTATTTAACTTAAGATAATTTAAAGCTTGTTTAAAATAATTTAAACCACAATAATGTGCAAATTGGATAAAATAATTTAAATTCCCCCCCCCCTTTGTTCTTCTGCTGCAAATATCTCCATGAAATATAAAAAGAAAGGAATATGTAGTGATTATGGAAATGTTTAGTGACTTAGAACATCTAACATTGTGGCCTCTTGTGGCAGTTTTGTATCTAGACGTTTATGGTGATTATGCCAACAAACTGAGAGAATGTATACTTTCTCTTTCCCACTTTGAAGGACTGGTATCTTTAGGTTGGATTCCTGCTAACACTCTAGTATGAATATGGGTATCCCAAGATGTTCATGTACTATCCTAAAATGTTTTGAAATTCCCATAGATTTTCCCATTCTTTTTTTTTCTTTACTGAGAATCAGAGGTGTCATGATCTCACAGCATTGCTTCATCAAAAGCCAAATCTAAAGCCTTTCCAATAAATTTTGTTGCCTGAGGCTAAGCAGCAAATCTCCTTTACCTGCTTGTTCAAGATACATAGTACCCAAGGTCAGTTGAGTTTTTATTTATTCATCTTATTATGCAAATTCTAATAACACTAAATATAGAAATCACATGGTTGTATAAGTATAGAACACTCAATATAAAATACAGACAAGAAAAAAATTAAAAATGGGGGTGATCAATACATCCAATAGATACAGATAGATTTGGGAATGCCTAAGTGAACATTCATAGGTAGATGTCTAAAAATCAAAACTATAGGTGACTGCTCTGCCTAATATTACCACGGAAAGAATTCCTCAGGACAGGAGCTGCAGCACTAGAATGTCTGCTCTAGGTTAGTCAAAGGGCATACCACTTGGGTTTGTAACCACTCTCCTCCAGCAACTGTGTTCGCAGCTTGGGGGTGCTCCTTGACTCGTCGCTCCTGATGATGAATCAGGTTAATGCGACGGTCAGGAGCGCCTGTTATCAGCTTCGGCTGATACGCCAGCTGCGCCCGCTTCTGGAAGTAAGGGATCTCGAGACTGTGGTGCACGCGCTGGTAACCTCACGTTTAGACTTCTGTAATGCTCTCTACATGGGGCTACCCTTGTGTCTGGTTCGGAAACTACAGTTAGTCCAAAACATGGCAGCCAGGCTTTTATCGGGAACATCTAGGAGAGATCACATCACCCCCGTTTTGAGGTCCCTCCACTGGCTGCCTATTGGTTTCCAGACTCAGTACAAGTTGTTGGTTATTACCTTTAAAGCCCTAAATGGCTTGGGTCCAAGTTATATCAGAGACCGCCTTCTCCCATATAATCCTCCCCACGCTCTCCGTTCCTTCGGGACGAACTTGCTGCAGCTCCAAAAAACTAGGCTCGCAGGGACCTCCTGGAGGGCTTTTTCTGTCGTCGCTCCCAGACTCTGGAACGGCCTGCCGGATGAGAGCCGTCAACTAACATCTTTGGATAGCTTTAAAAGGGTTGTCAGGACGGATCTCTTCCGGCAGGCCTTTCCAGATTAAATTACCCGGTCTTGAGACCTGTGACCAGCGATTGAGTGCTTAACAAGCACTTGCTAACTTCCCATTACCAGGGGCTTTGGTTTGTATGTAATTTTATTCATTTTATTAATTATTAACTTATAATTGGGTTAATTTTAACCTACTTTTATATTGATTTGATTTAATAATTTTTTAAGGGGGGGAAGGGGAATGACGTTGTTTTACATTGTATCATGGTATATTTTATTTATTGTTCACCACCCGGATTGGTCCGCCATAGGGCGGTATACAAATAAAAATTATTAAAAAAAATATTATTGTACCTTCCCCAAGAATCCTGTCTTGAAGATCAGTATGACTGGGCATGGTATGTATGTATGTCAGATTATCCTTGAGGTAGTCTGATTGCAAATTGTTTAGGGCAGGGGTAGGCAACCTTTCCCCTTTAAGGGCCAAGGGACTTCAGCTCCCAGAAGCCTCAGTCATGTTGGCCAATAGTCCCATGTTGGCCAATAGCTCCTGGGATTCTGGGAGCTGAAGTCCCTCGGCCCTTAAAGGGGAAAGGTTGCCTACCCTTGGTTTATCACAAAAATCTTGAGGTTACCAAAGCCTAGACTACTATAGTCAAGCTCTCTCTGTCCAGGAATGGCCAGAAGAAGGTGGTGAAAAGCACTCCTATCTGCTGGGACTGTTGAGCCTCCAGTGACAAAGATGGATACAGGAATCACTCCAGAGTGAACCTTTGCTTCTTCAGAGAGAGTGCAAACCCATCCAAGACAAGGAGGTGACCTATAACATAGATCAGGGGTAGGCAGCCTTTCCCCTTTAAGGGCCAAGGGACTTCAGCTCCCAGAATCCCAGGAGCTATTGGCCAACATGGGACTATTGGCCAACATGGCTGAGGCTTCTGGGAGCTGAAGTCCCTCGGCCCTTAAAGGGGAAAGATTGCCTACCCCTGACATAGATGAAGGAACCACACTGTTCATAGAGACTTTGTCCTAACAGGATCAAACTCAGGGTTGTTGTTTTTACTTTCATCCAGACTACCTCTGTAGCCAGGCACTGATGCTGAGCCTGGATCGCCATACCTGAATCAGATATTATGAAAAAATAGATTTTACTCCAAATTTCCTCACAATCATTCACATCAACTTTGTATGACCCCTTTGCACAGCTTCCAGAGAGCCAAGAAACACTCTCCCAATGCCACTTACTGAGATAGATACTCAACTTAGGAGGAGAAGCACTGGAGTACATTGATCTCTCTAGCCATCCTGCATAACAAAACTAGGGCTATACCATGGCCAGTGATTTCAAAAGCCATTGAGATTTCTAAAAGAAGCATAATGGCCAAAATTCCCTTGTTGCTGTCTCAAGAAAGGACATACAGTATATTAGGGAGACCAAAGATAATATTGCCCAAAACTGGGCCAGAATTCAGAAATGGCCCAAGCTTGCCATGGCAGAAATTGTGGTTTTGACTTCCATTATCATATCGCTGTCACTGTAGCCAGCATGGTATAATGGTTTGAGCATTGGACTATGACTCTGGAGACCAGAAACCAGATCCCACAAAACAAAACAAAGCATAACACTAGAATCTTAAGGCTAGAATCATAACAACAAGTTTGCTTATCCACAACATGCTTAGAAATGTGCTATCTCTGAAATCAACAGTCTGTAGACCACATTAAAGACACGTGACCAGATGTCCTCCATTTTCCAGGGCTTGCCCTACATTTCAACCTTGTGTCCAGGAAGAATTTTAAAATGTTCTTTATTTTGAGCTTGACTAAGAAGCAGGAATTTATATTTATATGAGTGTTTTTAGCCTTTGTTGCCCTACATTTTTCTTGCTTGTCCTACATTTTGCAGTGTCTTGTCCTCCTTTGCAGTTAGGACATCTGGTTACCCTAATTAAAGAGTTCCTAAGTTCTTACACAACACTTAAAAAACCCTCTGACTGACTCAATCAGAGAAGTTGCTGGGCAGGAGGTAAACAAGCACTATGTGTGTTCATTCTCCTTGACCCAACACTTCATATTGGCATTCCAATCCAGCTTCAAGACAGTATGATTTCTTGATAAACGTCCAGTAGACCATAATGGCATACATCACCAAGTCTCCAGCCTGCCCTAGCACTGCACTGTTTCCCAATGGGCAAAGCTGAGTGAGATCAGTCCCACCCTTCTTGCCCACAAGTATTTCTTGCCCACCATGTTGGTACCCTCATTCATGATGAAACCATGTGTATTCTTCTTCTGAACTGCCCTGTACCAGAACTTAAATGAGAAAATACCTCCATCTTAACTGCTACCACCTTGGCCTTGGAGGAAGAAAAGAACCAGCAGTATCTTCTGGACTTGATCCCCTTCCCCACTGCCATTCCTGTTTCCTTTTGTGTCATGTCTTTTTAGATTGTAAACCTGAGGGCAAGGAACTGTCAAATTAATAATCCATAAACTGGTCTGAGAGTCTTTGTGGCTGAAGAGTGGCATATAAATACTCTAAATAAATAAATAAAATCCACAATCACTTTTCTTCCATTGGACAATGAAAGTGCAACAGCTATTCAGCTTCAATTTGCTAAATATTAAAATTCAGAATTTTTATTTTTAAAAATTCATTGGAAAATTGAATGAAAATCTAACTAATCTTCGCAGCTATATTAATAGTTTTCTATTGTTTTTTTCTGTTGAATATAGTCCAAGTGAATCATCATGGGCCTATGTTATCAGTAACATGGCAAATCTGTATCTGGTGGTACCACTTTGCAGTGAGAATGAATAATGGTAATGCAGAATTGGTATGGGAGGGTGAAAAGCCTCATATATCTACAGAAAGCCCTATGTATCACAAAACATGGAGGTAAATGCAAAACAGAGTCCTTTTGATAGGTTACAGGAGATGAAAAAAGCCCTAGTGGCACAGTTGTTAAATGCCAGTATTGCAGCCACTCACAAACAACAAGGTTGTGAGTTCAATACCAGCCAGGAGCTCCAGGGTTCTCTCAGCCTTGCATTTTTCCGAGGTCGCTAAAATGAGTTTAAATGCCCAAGCTTGTTGGAGGCAATTAGCTTACAGTTGTAAACCGCTTAGAGACTGCTTAGGCAATATGAAGCAGTATATAAATTAAGCTGCTGTTGCTATTGAGTTTCAGTCAGGAAGACAGCAGCAGCCATGAAAGGATGGACATACTGGATGCCTGTGGTCCTCTGTATTCCAGTCTCCATTCTAGCAGCTACTGGAGGCAAATGGGTGCCAGATGAATAGAGAGGTGAGTCTACTCCTCAGCAAAGCTTTGTTTCTGGTGCTCTTGAAGTTTCAGAGGGAGAACACAGGCTCCTCAGTTGCACTGGCCCGTGGACCTGATCCTCCTCTCGCTTTGCTCCTGCCTATTGTCCATCTGCAGCATTAGGCAGATGCTGAACTGTGGCAACCACTGGTGCTGGGCCTATGTAGAATGGAATTCACTCTTGCCTATTCTAATTGGTATATAATAGCAAGAACAATCACACCGGCAAAACTGCAGAATCTGTAGTGCTTGTAGCTCAGAGGTAAACAGTTGCATTGTGACCTTTCTTTGCCTTGTTAAATCAGATCATAAAATTATGGCTGTAGTCATGTTAGTCTTGAATTTCTGGCATAAGGATGTAAGTACTATTACAAATATAGCCTCTGGGAACATTAGTACCTGTATATCTACTGTTGTCAGGCTTTATTATTTCTTACTATCTCTTTGCCTGATGAGGTCAGTGTTCTGTCCCTTTTGAATGTTCTTCCATGCTTGACACCTTTCCCATTTTGGGGTGAGGGAGATTTTTTTTTTTAAGATTTTATTGTGATGGGCTGACCAGAACCCATCTGCAGTTGGGTGGCATCTGCTCCCCACATGTCACTTCCCTCATTAACAAGCAATTGAATTAATTAAATGCTACTCAGAACACGCATAACAAGCTACCGGCAGTGTCCAAATTAGCACTGATAATCAAGGATGATTTCCTTTATTATCCTGCTAAGTGGTGTGCAGCTTCTGATCTCCCTGTCTGCCCTCATCTATTTACATACCCCCAGCTTCTGCCTTTAGAAGCTGAGGTTATCTTACCTAGTTAATTTGCCACAATCACCAAGCATGGCGGATTGATATTCCTGCCTCTGCTGAAGCAAACCCCCATCTTCTCCCCCTTTTCTCCTTCCCCATGCCTGGTCCTTTGTATCTCAAGCTCACTGATAAATTAAAAGCCACCCCTGTGGTCTCTCAAGTGAGTAATAGAGGCAGAAATTTCATTTTGCAACTGGCTGATTTAATGATCCAAAGGGTAATTAATGGCCTGATTATCTTAATGTTAAATATGTCCGGCAGCAATTACTGTGACCTCCCGCTTGTCAAGGTCCGGGCTGTGCTCTTCTTTCAATTAAGTTCTCTGGGGTTTAATGGTATGAATAAACTCCTCTGATTCTATCATTCCGGACTCTGAGATATAAGCGAGCTAGAGGCTCGTTTGGAGTTTTAATCAGCCCGTCTTCTACTTGAGCGATCAGCGTTAACAATTATAACAAGGACAGTTTAACTTTCTTTCCGCCCACCCCCATTCCCTTCATTTTATTTTTTAAGTGCTCCAAGGGAATTCTGCTGGCTGCAGCTACAGCTTTGTGAGACCCATCTCTCCATATATAAATTATCATGTGCATGTTGCTGTTTTTCTGTTTGACAGGCTAAATTAATTGGCAGGAGCAAACGAAAATGACAGTGTCACTAATTACAACTCAAAGTAAATTTTTGTCACTGTGGCTTGCCCCAGTCCATGCTGCAGCCAGGGTTTGTTGACGTTTTCCATTTCAGTTTTCACATCTTATTGGGGAATATGATTGTATATGATAGCACTAACAGACCAAGATGCGCCTTTGGGTTTTCCAGACATCCAATTTGTGTGCAAGGATGACATTTAGTGCCAATAAAGTTTAGACAGCTGTGCTTCCCTGGACTAAACAGCTGCTAGGGGACACAGATTTTACATAGGATATTTTAGCGAGTTCTGTTAGTTAAAGGGACTTTCTTAATTCACACAGAGAGTCGTAATTCAGTCTCTCACATGACTGAGCTACCCTCATTAACTCACCTTTGAGTACTTTATAGTTAATTGCTTATTAGTAAATATTAAGTTGCATGTCTAAATTAAACAAGCTCACTTCTGAAAATATTGACAAGTGTCATGATCATAACCAGTTCCTTTCTTTCCAGGAAACCATAATCTTCCAAATACCCCATTGCACTTCAAGAATTATTTCAATCCTCCTCCATTGGAGTGCATTCACTTGAAGCCTTGTACCTTCTTAAATACTTTTAGGTGAATACAAGTGAGCAAATGAAGTTTTGTGTTTGTTTGTTTGTTGTAAATGTTGCCTCTTATATAGGCACTGATAGCATACTTACAAATGTGCATCTTAGACCCAAATGTTAATTATTAAAAGTATTTGCTACAGCTTTGACTCATACTCCAGAGGTGCTACAATGTTAATGACAAATTCTAATTTCTTATACAACTACAAATGCCAGAGGTTTGGCTGCTGTTTCAGATCAATATGTTAATATCAGTTGTCTTTTATTTCTACAGCTCATCTCACAGTCATTGTTCCTCCTCAAGCTCCTTCTTCAAATCTGCTTGTTATTCTACAGTCAGATCCTTAGATCTTTCTGCCTTCCTTGCTCCTCTCTTAAGTTTTAAGCTGTGTGGCCTATGGCATCTAGACACTTCATTGCCACCAGAACAATTTCTTTGCTGCATTAGAGTATGGCCTAGCCCATTTGTATCCTAGTTGCAATATTCTTTTAACTGATATTGTTTCATGTCTCCATGTTGCAGATTTGGAGTCTCAGTAAGTGAGAGAACCCTTCTTTTGGGATTAGGATCCTGCCTGGTAGTGATGCAGTCTTCCCTAGCACATACTTCTGCATGCTCCCATTCTGATGCTGTAAAGCATGAGTTGCTCATCTGGCAAACAAATCAGTGAAAAGTCTTCCCTCTTTGTACCTTTGGGTGTACCATTTAAGGAGCTAGACGAAAATCTAACAATATCAAAGGATTTATTGTGGGAGTTTGTCTTCTGAAACTGATTCACAGATATTGGAATATAAGAAATTCCAGTCCAACAAATGGTAAATTCTGAATCCATTGACTTTGCTGTTATTTTGCTATAAAGATATACCTTAGTTAACAAAGCACATGTCTTCCTTATTTAACAGAGATTTCTGTAACAGAGGCAGCAGTAACACTGAAAAACTTGGAGATTGATTTTCTCACTGCAAAACAGAAGAGCAGTTTAACATGTTTGAGCAAACATTTTATTTAAAACCTAAAAATATAAACATGTGAAATGTAACAAAGCCTTGTGTGAGTAAACAAAAATATTTTGGACTATTTAGATACCACTTGAAGATTTCTTCCAAAGTACATCCAGGAATGACTTTTTCTTTCACCAGCCTCCACTTTTTTATGATTGCCATTTTAGTAGCCAAACTTGTACAGCTATCTCTTCTCCCTCCCTTTTTTTTAACATGCTGAACCAGGTTTATCTGCTCTCCTCTTTTCTATTTTGCTATTCTTGTATACTTAGTAGAGGAGGCAACAGCTGGTTATCTTACTTGTTGTAGCAAAGGGTCTGGTACCCTCCTCAGCACTAATGTCATCTAACACTAACATATTCAGAGTTAACCAAGGCATTTACACACAACATAGCTCTCTCCCACCACCTGCCCTCCCTAGATTCTCCGTGCCCTACTCCTCCTCCTTGTCTCCTTTCATGCCAATAGCCCCACACTTCTACCTCGCTCCAAGGCCACCTCTGCAGAACCTTGAACTTCTTTTCTACTTCCCAGTTCATTTTAAATCCCATCAAAACATTCTGAGGGGTATGACAGAATCATAGAATCACAGAATCTTAGATCTGGAAAGGGGTGCAAGGGAGCAGAGTTATTGACTCCATGCATACAAGTCCCTTTTTGGACAGTGCTTCATGAATGTGGTGGTGATAATCTGGGTTTTAAATCTTGAGTTAAGTCTTGTGGGGCCACAGCAACAAAATATATTTAAAGGTAAAGGAACGATTAAGAAACACTGGGCTAGAGCAGAAACCTAGTTTCCTAGTTAAAGTTTTATTATATTGTTTATTGCAGACACATTGTTGCAACTTGCATTAGAAGTCTGTATTTCTCCAGCCCTCTTTCACCATCCTCCCAGTGTTGATGCTGCTAAAACGTCCAGCTAGACAGAGAATGAGAAGGAAAGGGGGGCTGAATGTGTGTTTAAAAAACAAAAAGTCATCACTGTCAGAGGCTTTATTAACTGAGATATACCTATAGTTCCTTCTTCTGGATCTAGAAACAAACAATGGGTCAGGATGAAAGTTGAAATTACTGGCACTTCTCTCATTCACTTACAGCAGGGGTAGGCAACCTTTCCCCTTTAAGGGCCGAAGGACTTCAGCTCCCAGAAGCCTCAGCTATTTTGGCCAATAGTCCCATGTTGTCCAATAGCTCCTGGGATTCTGGGAGCTGAAGTCCCTCGGCCCTTAAAGGGGAAAGGTTGCCTACCCCTGACTTACAGCCATATTTAAGAAGGAGAGTTGAACATTTCACAAAAGCGTTTCTTTCCTACAAATTAAACACTTTCTTTCCCACACACACACACACACACACATACAGATTCACTTTGACAAAGAGCTGCATTATTTTTCATCAGGAACCAGGTTTTCAGAGAGGGCAGGAGGAGAAATGTCATGTCAGAATGTGCATGGAACTGTGTATCCCATTGAAGTAATGCAGTGAAAAGATATGCCATTCATGTGAAATAGTGACAAAATTTGTGCTGAAGTTACTTTAGCGTACTGTGACATGCTCTATGTAGGGCTTGTTATTAACTGCCCTTGAGTCAGCCTCATCAACACATGGAAACTCTGTGGATGAAACATCTCCAAGCCCTCCTGTCCTCCACTGCTCTGGTCAGATCCTGCAGGCCCAGTCCTGTGGCCACTTTGGGTCTATCCATCTGACATGTGGTCTTCCTTTCTTTCTACTGCTCTCTACCTTTCCTAACCTTTCCTGATTTGTTTGCCAAATGAGCAACTCATGCTTTGTCTTTCCCAATGATTCCTGCTTTCTCATAATGTGGTCAAAGTATGACAGCCTTAATTTAGTCATTCTGACTTCCAAGTAGAGCAGGCTTGATCTGTTCTAGAACCCATTTATTTGTCTTTTTGGTTGTCCACAGTATCCCCATCAAGTTTCTTGGATACCACATCTCAAATGAGTTGATTTTCTTATGTGATTATTAGACTAGCCTTATTAGGAGCAGGCCCTTCTCAGTAGCATTTTGTCTTTCATGAAAGAGTCACTCAGCATCTTCCTAATTGTTTTTCCTAAAGGTGTGTGTGTACAGGTTAGTGTTTGTCATAGACAAAGAATTTGGAAATTTCTGGTTAAGATCTGTATAAACTTGTATTCCTTCTTCTTATGAATTCTTCTTATGAATTCTGATGCTGTTCAATTTTTAAATTATATGGTTTGATTTTTGTTCTGCTGATTCTTTTGTTAGCATATTTTAGAGCTTCTTTAGTATTCTTCTATTCATTGCAATATATGCATATTTTTATATAATAAACGTCATTGTTTCATTTCTACAACCGGGGCGATAAAATACACAATACACAATCCCATATCCCAGTAACCCACCCCCCTTCTACAGCTGTGCATACAGTAGAAGAGGATGACCATCCCAGATGGAAGGAGTGGACAATAGCTTCACTTTCCTGCTAGAAGATCCAAACAAGCTCTACTTCTTGCTGCTGCTGCTGCTGCTGCTGCTGTTAACTTTATACTCCGTCTTTTCTGCATGCTTTGAACTCAAGGCAGCTTCCAAATTAAAATGATTACAATATAAAAACACTGTCGTCTCCTGCAAAGATCTTGTGACCTTGGTATCTTAGGCAAATTGGTACCTAAGTAGTGCCTCTTAGGTAAATTAGAGTCAATTAACTACATCCACACAGAACAATCTACTAAACATACAAGATATATACACAATACACAATAATTGTATGGGGAGGAATAGTAAATAGTGTAGTAGAGCTTCAAAAGTGCCAAACAGTACATGCAGAACACAGATAACTAGCAAATAGAGAACAGTTGCTTCAAAATTGGCAAGATACTAATTCAAATGCACAAATTCACAAGGCTGAAGAGATTTCGTATTGAAGTTCAAGTTTGGCTGCTGATGGGAGCTTGCTTTACTTAGAACCCTGTACTTAATCAAAGGTATTATATAACATTGGATTGGATCAGTGACATGTTCACTTCCCAAAGATAGTTGTGCTTTTGATCAGCAGAGCCTATCCTTTTATTGACTTAATGTGTCAATGTTTGGTTAATATTTGTCTGAGGGGTAAGCACAGTGATAGAGCAGCATGGGGGTTCCCCCCATTACAATAATCACAGCCCAAGGGATTTACATAGCTGGGGACTGGATAGGCTAGGTTAAGGACTAGTGATAACAAAAGTCTACTGTCTTCCACTCATTTTGCCATCTGAAGGGTTTTGGATTGCCATGTCAACTTGCCCTCCAGTCTTGTGGTCCAGTTCTTTAATGCCAAGTTGGTTCATAATAAGAGAACTGTCATCTATGATTTAATTGTTGGTAGAGAAACAGGCTTGGTACATATTGCAGCTGGGGAGGGGAAACCAGAAATAAGAAAGTCTGTGAAAGGGTGATTTATGTTTCATTAATAACTAAAAAGTTGTAAAACTTACAGTGATTATATACTTGTTGAGAAGGAGTTTTGCCTCCCCTCCGCGCATCTATGTTTCACCTGCATACCCACTGAAAGGGAATGAGTGAAGTTAAAAATAAAATTCCCCTCCCTCCAAAATTTCAAGATCCAGGCTAGTCTACCCCCCATCAAGATTACCCAAGAAATATTCTCAGAACTGTTTTTAAGAAACGAATGATCCAAGAGTTAGACCTCTCTTCTTAAAGCTAAATCTTTAATTCCATCTTTTTCCACCAGTTCTTCAAAGAAACAGGTTCTCAAGCCAGTTAACAGATAATCTGTATCTTTTATCAACCATGACATTAACACCAACGCTGAAGAGTCACAAAACCACTGTGTTTAAAAATAATAAACAACATGGTCTGTGTGTCTACTGCTTTGCCTTTTCCCTCTTTTTCTGCATGCACTCTCAACTGCTCTGGAGTTTATCACACGAGGAAAATTGGAAGTTTAAACGGGACAAAACCCACAGTTATCGAGCATATTAGATGCAGTTGCGCAAATGGTTTTCACATGACGTGCACAAACCACTTGGAATCCAACAAGAAAGTGACATGAACCAGCAAATAGGCATTTTCGGGAAAATACTGTAAATTCATTTCCGTTTCATTCACAAATTTGCTTTTTTTGCGTAATTGCTCTAGTGTGAAAGCCATTCATGGGATTATCCCTATTTCTGTAGTTGTTGCTAGATTTCCCATGGTACTTTGGGTTGAGTAGCTAGAGCTCTTAAAGAAACAGTTGCTGAGGCAAAGGGAGGGACACAGAGAAAAAGCTTGCTTCTCCCTCTCTGTGAATGTCTCTTCTCCCTCACCCTTTCCCATTAGCCAGGGCTTTTAAAGGAACAGTCACTGAGGGAAGGCAGGGACACCAGCTGCTGAGAGGGACCCAGATGTTTATGCTGTTTTTCTACCTTTCCTACTTCTCTGGGTAATATTTTGTTCATTTTACTGAGGTTGCATACCATTTCATGGAAAGTAAGGGACAGTACAGTATATTTTTATAAAGAAAATTGTATAAATAAAAGTGTTTATTTCTCTGGGTGATTTCTGGTGATGCAACTACTACTTCTGTGCACACGTGCAAAAAAAGTGATTCCCAAACCATTACTGGGATTTGCACACATCTGTGTGAAAACCAAATGCACGTTCTACCCTCTTTCTCACTTTAGTATTCTAACATGTTATTGTGTACTGCATGTGAAAATCATCCGTGCATTGCACGCTTTTGTGGGTTGCGGCTACTTTAATAATTATCGGGATGGAGGTACATATGGTCCCACTGTGATAAACTCCTCGGTTTTCACATCTCCTCCATCCTTTTTTCCCTCTCTCTTCTTTTTCTCCACATCTACTTTCACTCCTCCTCCACCTCTTCTCTTATATTGTCTGTTGCATCCACTCTTTTCCTTGTTCCTTGTTCCTTGTTTCCCTTTCTCTGCATACCACCCCCTTCCTTTTCCCCATACTTCTTTGCATCTTAAGGCAACATGTCAAGAGCACCACAGGCTTCCTCTTCCTGCTACTCCATTTCCTCCTGTTTTTCTTGTTGCTGCCAACTTCTTTACACTGTGTTCCACTGAACCCAGAGAAGAAAATTATTTGGAGAACAGCAGAGGAGGATGGTATAAAAAGGAAACAATTTTTGTACAAAAATGGTAATGCATATCATTACCAAGAAAATATCATTAAAATTACACTGAATAGTATTGGGAAAGTATGTTTTGACTTAGTTTAAAAAAAAAAATCTAGCACCAACATAATTACTATCAACTTTTGGCCCATGCAGGCCCTTCAGTCCACAGAAATTTACTATCTGCCCTGCGGAGCTTCTTATGTTCTTACCTCCAGTTAGATAAGGCCCTAGGCCTGGGAAGGTTCTGCAGCGAAAAGAACTCTGGTTTATAGTCCTGACATGCTTTGTTTTGAGTAACAACCTATGTTTCAAGACCAGTGTTTTTTTTTTCTTGGGACAAGCTCTCTTGCTTGCGTACTAACAAGGAGTTGCTTAGCATAGAAGCTCCAGTTTGTAGACAGGCAAGTTGTGTATACTGAAAACTGTTGCACTGAGACATACTAATAAGATTTAAACCTGACCATGCCGATTTTACTGTAGCTTTACCTTCTGCCATATAACCCAAACCCTTCACAAAATGGAGTTCAGTCCCTGGATTGCAGAGAATTCCGCACACCATATAAATCATGTAGGTGAGCTGCTTATTTCCTACTAGGTCCAATTCAAGAGATGCTAGTAAAAACAAGAATTCTGTATGTCTGATGAAGAGGATGGTGGCTTTCAAAATCTCATACCATTGCTTTTTAATGCCACATGGTTCTGATTTTGCTATATCAGACTAATACCCCCTTCTGAGATATTAGTCTTTAAAGCTCTAAACAAAGGCCAAATCCAAAGGACAGTTTTTCAGGTAGCAAGGAAGGGGAGGCTTCATCATCATCAAGCACTACCCCTTTGATCAGGGGTAGGCAACCTTTCCTCTTTAAGGGCCGAGGGACTTCAGCTCCCAGAATCCCAGGAGCTATTGGCCAACATGGGACTATTGGCCAACATGGCTGAGGCTTCTGGGAGATGAAGTCCCTCGGCCCTTAAAGGGGAAAGGTTGCCTACCCTTGCCTTTGATATTCAGGAAACAGAGGCTGAGAAAGAAGATCTGTCTGACGTTGCAGAGATAGAATCAGAATGCAGATTTAGATGTGCCTAACACAACTCCTGCTCGTTCGTCGTCCATTCATGTTTGTTCCTAAATAGTGCCTGATTTTACAGATTTCTGTCTGTCCCACCTCCCACACACTACACAGGCTTTCAAAAAACATGAGAGAAAATAGCTAAATGTAGTATAGACATGTATGTAGTATGGATTCATCATTCAAGGATGAGTGCAACAAAGAGAGCCACACCAAATTCATTCTCATTAATTATAAACGATACAGACACACCTTTTTCCATATACAAGGTATAAGTTGTACTGAGAGAAATATCTTACTCATGACCGCAGGAAGTTACTATGACAGCAGAGAATGGGGGCTGAGTATAGAGTTTACAGTAGTAATGACTAAACATAAAAAATGGCTATTTACCTGTTTACATTTGAGAGGTGTTTTACTTCTTTACCTAATACAGTGGGGCCTCCCTATCCACAGACTTACCATTTAAGCATCCATGGATAGCAAGTCCATATTGTCCCCAATGGCAGCACATGCACATGGCTGCACCACCACCAGTGACAGCCCCCATTGTCCCCAGTGGTGGCACATGCATGCAGCCACACTGCCATTGGGGACAACTGGGGTAATCTTTAATGGTGGTATGACTGCATACATGCACCGCCACTGGGGACAACAGGACTTGAGATCCCACGGACTTTGGTTTCTGTGGAAGGGTCCAGAATGGATCCTCCATGGATACCAATGTCCTACTGTATGTTCCTTCTTTTCCTTTCCCTCCCCTCCTTGTTTTATATTTATTTCTTTTTATCTTTTGATACATATTTCATAGAGTTGAAAGACACCACAAGGGCTATCCAGTCCAGGCCCTGCCATGCAGCAATACATAATCAAAGCATTCTCAGAGATGGCCCTCCAGCCTCTGTTTAAAAGCCTCCAAAGAAGATTCATCCACCCTCCAAAGCAGCGCATTCCACTGTCAAACAGCTCTTACCATCAGCAAGTTCTTCATAATGTTTAGATGGAATCTCCTTTCCTGTCATTTGAATCCACTGCTCATTTCCTATTCTCTGGAGAAGCACAGCTTCCCCACCCACTCTAATATTGCAGCCCCACCTGTAACGTATAGTTTAATGTCTTCGGATCTTCCCTTATCTATACAATTCATTGTTTTTCTTCTCTCACCATCTCTCTGAAGATTATCACATCATGAATAAAAGCGTTTTACCTGAGCCAGCTTAAAATTAGAAGCAGGCGGCATCCTAACAGTATCAGACACATTTAGCCGCCGAAATCGCTGCCCAACTGCAGCCTGGCTCCATCGCTGCTCCAAGGGACATTCCAGCAGCCATTTTTTTCAAGCCAGAAAACTCCAGGCTTCAAAAAGAGATGTGAGGAACACCCCTACCTGTCTGATACTACCAGGATGCCGCCCGCTTCTAATTTTAAACCGGCTCAGGTAAAACGCTTTTAATCCTGAAGTGATAATCTCCTCTCTTTCATCTCTCCTCATCTCTTTCTCATATGCATCTCAGTGGTATAAATGCATATTTCATTACCCTGTCTCTTTATTACTACCCCCAAGTCCTTATTCTCATACTATTTTCTGTCTCACTACGTTATTTTTTATTTTTCTTGATATTAATAATGCATTTTATTGTTTCTTACTGCTTTGTTAGCTGGCCTTGGAATTTAAATGTGTGTTGAAGATGCAGGATACAAAATATTCAAATAAATAAATTTATCATTCTTCTCCCCCCCCCCTCCTCCTCACATACATACATATCACTCTGTTGTGTCTCTATTTTAGATTGTCTTATTCTCTTTGCTATTTGTCTCCCACACCAAGCATTTTTTCCATCTCCCAACCCACCAATCCAATTGTAACCATGATGCTAAATACTTTTATTAAGCATTCTAAGATGGAAAATAGATTTCATGAATAAGATAATTTGCCAGAAATCCATTGGATACCATTGAGAATCCATTGGATTATCAAAAGAATAGCACATTGTGCTATGCTTATTTTATATAAAATATTTTATTACTTAAAATAACACATATTATCACATAGATTTCATAAAATTACCCTGCCACACTACAGACAGATAACACCTACATACATAATAAAAAACATCAAAATCACACAATACCATAAGCGTAGAATATCTCAAGATACCTTGTTGAATTTAGTTCTTTTTATTTGAGTTCCATAATATAAAATATTTTTATTATTGTTATTGTCCACTGTTTTACTAATTTCTCCTTATTTCTCTCTTTTTGATAGATAAATTATGTCATATTAATCAATTGATTGAATATCTGGCCATACACATCTCCAGTAATTTCTTACTAAGGTCCATTCTTTGTCAGCTTTTTTTGCTGATCTATTCTTCTGGTGGTGGGTCACATAATGTCCATTTGCATCATGTGTGCTTGATTGACTGCCAGTCTTTATTTGTTGGTATTTCTTCTCCTTTCCATTTCAATGCATATAATATCCTTGTTGCAATTACCATATATAGCAGGGGTAGGCAACCTTTTTGAGCAGGGGGCTGGGTTGCTGTCCCACAGACAATTGGGGGGGGCAAAGCACAATCAATCAATCAATATAAAAATATATTTTTTTAAAAAAATAAAAAATTTAAAAAAATATGAACGCACACTCTCTCAGCCCCAGAAAAGCCATGGCAAACCCCCTGTGGAGATTTTGCCAAGAAAACTCCAATTACAAGTAATAATAATAATCAATATCATCATGGCGGGTGACGGTGGCAGCAGCAGGACTGGCCTGGGGCCGGTCCAAAGGCCTTGGGGGCCGCATCTTTCCCACCCACCCCCGGGCCTTAGGTTGCCTACCCCTGATATATAGATTCAATCTCCAATTTTTCTTTTCAAATTCTTTATATAGGCCAGTTTATATTCAACAAAAATAGTTCTTGTTTCATAAAGAAAGACTTTGCAAAAATCTTCGCAGTATGTTTGTGCACTTCTTTCCAACAGCTTTTGGTTTTACTGCGATTCCACCACATGTGGAAAAAAGTTCCTATTTTGAGTTGACATTTACAGCATTGTTTTTTACTTGAGTTATACATTTTATTTAGTTTATCTGGAGTAAGACACCACTGGTGAAACATTTTGAAAGTTTTGATTCAGTGTGAACTTGTTTGTTTTTTCCCGTGCCTTCTCCCAGCTTTCTAGACAAATTTCTTGTCCAATATTCTGGGCCCATTTTATCATAGTTTCCTTGATTATTTTTTCTTTTAATTTTCTTGTTCTAACAAATATTTATAACTTTTTTGCCCTCTTATGATTATCTTTATTCAGCAGTATCTTCTCAATTTCCTTTTCTTCCTTTTCAAAGTCTTCTAATCCATTTTAAACCTTTCAATCCATTGTTTGTGACAAAACCAATAACATCTTATTCCTTTGGCTTCTAGTTGTTCTCTTCTCATTTTGTAATGGTTTTCCTGGTCTACATATAACAGATATGGATTCTTTTATTATCGGGTCTGTGTACTGTTTTTAAATTATTTTATGCTTTTAAAATTAATGTGGTTCTAATAGGATAGTTTGTTTAACTGTATTTCAATTTTTTATATTATCAGGTTTTTTAGCCTTGTTTTGTTGTAAACCACTTTGGGTACCATCTTGGAAGAAAGGCAAAATTAAAATAAAATATAAATAGCTTGGTCCCAAACAGGAAAACAAGAAACAAAGCAAGAAACATATATGGCACTGCTGTGCATAGGCTTGACAGAGTAAAGAACTGGAAAGTGAAAACCACTTGTCATGCAACCAAGTAAGAAGCAACACTGTGAAACTCAGATTAAATTCATATTCACAGTTTGGCAAAAAGTATGAAGGCATGCACTGATGTTACTATGGCTTTAAAAACAAAAATAAAATACTAGTCTCTTAGAGCAAACCTAAACACAGCATTAAGTATGTCTCTGGTTTGAGTGGGTAGGATTTTTTAAAATACAAATTGCTTCAGTTGGGGAAGGGGAGTGATTAATGGGATCAGAGCAAGCTTGGAGAAGGGATTTAACACTTTCCTCACTGGGTAGGATATTGAGGAAAACCATTTTTCTGAAGTTGATGTTTGCTCAGAGGGAGGAGTTCCACTTGCCTCTATCAGCTGAAAGAATTTACAATTTTAAAAATCTGCATCTGTCACATTTCTAGTCCTCAGAAATTCTCTGCATGGTCCTGAGGAAGGTCTCTTGTGATTGTTTAGATTCTTTATTTGGAAGATTTAGCTAAACGGTTGGTATTTTGAATTTATGAAACGGAATTCATCAGGGGCAACAGTTGTACTAAAGACGTGGAAAAAAGCATGTTTGGAAAACACCAATATAGTTGGAGAGAATTCAGCCGACATTTTTAGTAAGTCTTACCTCTTTTAGTCACTCCTTTAGAAAGGAGCTTTAGAAGCAGATTTAAATTAATGGACTTTAAATGAGGTTTGTGAAGATGAGCATAAAAACATAATGCAAAATTTAGTCTTCAGACTAAGTAGCTGGGAAAACTGATCTCTAAAATGCCTGATCTTTGTGAAATCAACTTACATGTTGTGCACTGCATCCCATAGATGTCCATTTCTGTAAGTTTTCCCTTCAGAATAAACCTATCATTTTTCACTGCAGGATATTTACAGCTTCAATCAGTGCCAAATCCAATTGGCTTCTGATCTCATTGCTGGAAGTTATAGATGCAGATATTATTTGCACTGTGGTTAATTATGGAGCAATCAAACTTTGGCTTTTCCACTGTAATTTCCTCTGCCAGCTAATTTAATTAATCACCCCCAGCTCAGCTCTTCCAGCTGCGACCGGCAGGGCCATTAATTAGGCATGTGGCGGTAGCTCATACACCAGTTCCTGTTGAGGGGCTGCTGCCCACTTGATCTTTAAGGGAGCAATGGATTTTTCTAAATATTCAGGCAAGGACTGGATGCTTGGCACGGCATGGTATTTCCTATAACATGGAAGGCTTTTGCAAAAGAGTGCAGAGGCAGCTACCACCACTGTTTGAACTGCTAATGTGATGTGTGGCTTTCACTAAAAGGAAAACAGTACATGGGAATTTCTCTTATTCTCCACTCTTTCTTTTCTCTTCCTCACCCTCCAACTCTTTCTTTCTTTCTTTCTTTCTTTCTTTCTTTCTTTCTCTTTCTCTTTCTCTCGCTCTCACTCTCACTCTCTCTTGGTCTGCCCTGATGCTCATTTAGCCTTTCCTTCTACTCACTCTCCTACAGACTTCTGAATAGTTTAATTAACTGAAATGAATTAATCAGTTTAAAAAGCAAAATAACTTCAAGGTGCACACCCCTAGGATCTCCTTAGTATTCATGCCAAGTTCCAGGTAGGTTTCAAGTTTAATAGCCCTTGGAGCTGTGGCAGAGACAGACAAAACAACACATGTATTCTTTTATTAATATAGCTGTATTTTACAGAAATACCTGGTGCCACTGCTTTCTGCATGGTGAGAATACTAGGCCAGATGTGGTTGTGTGGCAAGGTGTTCATATTATCCTTATCCCTCCTCGCCATATTAAAGCAGGTCTAATTGTTGTTGTAGCCCAGCTTGGGCAACTATTGGAGGCTAGGGGGCTACATTGGCCTGGTTTCTGTTACAGAAACATATCAAAGTTTATGTTTGCATTTAAAATGCAGTCTGGATTAGCGGTCACCTCTTTTATCTTTGGGCCATCACTAAGTTTGCTTCAATCAATGTGCAGTTTCTGACCAGTCTGGAACACAGGAAGCGATCTTATACTAAATCAAGTCCTTGGTCCTTATAGCCCAGCCAAGGGGAAAATGTCACTCGTGGGCCTCATGTTGTTTTGAATGTTTTTTGCCCCAAATGCCCTCAGTTCCCTCCTGGAACAATTTTGCTGCCATTCCCCTTCTCCACCATATTATATCAGCAGAGGCCAATTTCCCAATACAACATAACTGAGCTGATTTTTTTTTTTAAAAAATCAAAGTACAGTAGGGGTGTGTTGCCCTCCAAAATGCCCTGGAGATCCAATGTGCCCCCCTAACTCCTGACAATTGCCCATCCCCGGTTTATCTATCACTGTTTGAGACTGGGTAGAAGTGACTTTCCATGATTTCAAACAAGATTGTTTTTTTGCAGCCCCAACTAGAGATGCTACATACACCAATTTGATATACCAGCCTGTATTTTTTCTGTTTCCTCCAGAATGGGAAGATATAAAAGCTGGGATAGGTTGGGTTTCTAGCCACTGCCACAATTTTACAGAACATATGCAGATTGCTCAATTGATCTGAGGTTGGGAAAACCTACCTATAGAAAGATTGATCTCCCAATTTTGCAGTATATAGATTTCCAACCAACATAACCCTTGTGTTGTCACCTTCAAGATGATCTGCTACACGTTAGTCAAGAAAACAAAATACCTAGATAAAATGTAAAAGAAAAATATAATTGATGAATCCTCAAGTTCATTCTTCAGACAAGCTCTCTTGTTGGTTTTGTTAAAAAGAAGTCTGATGAGCTGTAATTCCATATCACCCCATGGAATAAATCAGAGGAGAACCTTAGGGAAACACCAAAGGAGCAAGAATAAAGGAAAAAGCAAATACTTAAAATTTATTTAGAAAAATGTGTATATAATCCTTGATAGAGATAATGAGGATTTGTTCACCACTCTGAAAAACTGTTTATATACGATAAAGTATTTTATTTTCAGAAAATGCTGTTCTGTCTCAAAGCACTCTAAATGGCTAGTTTCTGCTTCAGAACATCCTACTGAGCAAATTAAAGGCAGCTCAAGATGATATAAAACAATATATTTCTTCTAACACTGGTCTTAAGGAATAAAATATACTGCACAACTGCACTTGAGCATTAACAGTATGCCCTTTTAGTATAAATCAGCTTAACTTTTAGCCTGGAAAGAAAAATCGAAAGAAGAGGGTAGTTAGATCTAGCCTGATTCTCAAGTCAATAGTAAATTGGAGGACTCGTTAGTGTCACAGAGATCCAATCAGGATGAAATTATGCAGTCATGTAAGAAATAATATCTATTAGGCTAATTTAATCAACGAATACTTTACAGATGAATTAGAATGCAGAATCCAATTATTTTAAACATTTGGACTGTCAGCTACTGTGTTTAAGGAAGAGAAAGATACACTGAAGGTGTACAGATATCTGTAAAACAGGGGAGACAATGACAGCAAAGAAACAGATGTAATGGACCCACATTAACCATTTTCTATAGTTCTGTACATCTGTATTCCAGATAAAAAACAATCATTTATCTATCAGTCTAGGCCATTCTGTTTGTTAGTTCAAGAGCTTAGGACTTTGTTGAAACGAAATAATTTTTACTGGCACTTAGCCTTTGGAGGTAAATACTGTTTTTGTTGGCTGCTTGCTTCAGTGGTCACATTTGAACTTTAAGGGCTACCCTTTGCAAGACTTCCTGAGGGTAGAAAACACTAATATCCTAAGAAGAAGCTATTTTTTTGTATGGGGGGGGAACATAAACAGAACTCCAGATACATAGGCAATTTTTCTAGTTAAGAACTGCCATTTTGAAATGGAATTTGTGAAATGATGCCATATAAGATGGAATTAAACAGTATTTCACATAGTGCCTTAAACTAGAACTAATGTGCAGTGCTAATGAATTAGCTAGGAGAAAAAATTAAAATATCTGATCTTCACATGACATTTAGTCATGCTGTCTATTGCCCAGTAGTGACAGGGACCATTATTACCATTTTTATTTCCTGTGTTGCATTATGCTTCAAAATAAGTTGGCCAGACCTGAATAGTGAATGGAAGACAGTAACAAATAGGTGACTATAGTAAGTACTTATAAAGGGGTGGAGCTGTAGGCCCATGGTAAAGCACACACTACATGCAGAAGGGCCCAGGCTTAATTCCCAAATACACAATACAGTGAATCATTTAAACTTAAAACAGCAGCATGGGGGGATGGATTCAAATTACAAGAAAAGACATTCCACCTAAACTTTTGGAAGATCTTCTTTACTACAGTATAAGAATTATTCAACAGTGGAATAGACTGCCCCCATGGATGGTGGGTAGATTCTCCTCTTTTGGAGGTTTTAAACAGAGATGTTGAATGAGCATCCTTGAGGAATGCTGTAATTGTGTATTCCTGCTTGGACTGGACGGACCTTGTGGTTCCTTCCAGCTGTATGATTATTGGGTCCCAGAACATTGTTGTTGTTGTCATTATGTGCCTTCAGGTCATTTCCAATGTATGGCAACCCTAAGGTGAACCTACTAAGTGGTTTTCTATGGCTGAGAGTGTTTGACTCGCCTTAGGTCACCCA
This sequence comes from Phrynosoma blainvillii, assembly GCA_026167975.1. Classification (NCBI taxonomy): domain Eukaryota; kingdom Metazoa; phylum Chordata; class Lepidosauria; order Squamata; family Phrynosomatidae; genus Phrynosoma; species Phrynosoma blainvillii. Next base: position 221,345,541 of record JANUYF010000001.1, on the reverse strand, counting down.
GTGGGTTTCTATGGCTGACCAGAGAATTAAACCCTGATCGCCAGAGTCATGGTCCAAAACTCAGATCACTACATCATACTGCTTTTCATTCTACTTTTTTCTACTTCTGTCAATTATGCTGTCTTTGAAAAAATCAGCTAATTCTTGTCTGGGAAGAAACTCCTCCTCCCACCCATTCCCAACTTTTCAACAGAAAACTCACTTAAGAAATCACTTTTCAGATAAAAGAACACTTAGATTATTTCTCACTCTCACCTCAGCATCAGCAATTGAATAGCTATGATGTTGCCAAGACATTCGTGGCTTTACAGTTGAACATAGAGCAGAGTTGGTGAGATCATCCCTCACTAGGATCTTGCCTAGTCCTCCAGAGCTCTACAGTTTTGAAGAGCATTGGAGGACTCAGCAAGATTACTCAGCAACCCATTCCAGGAAGCAAGACAGAAAGATTATGACATTTTCCCCCATTCTCCCTTCCTGCAGTTGGTTAGTTGTGTTAAGAATAAGGGTTGGATAATTTGGAGTGGTTTTTGCAGGGGGAGATTTCAGGAGGGGTCTTTTAAGACATATTGCTGTTCTAAGTGGTGGATTGGGGAGATGAGTGAGAGAGAACTGAATTATATTCATGTTCCAGTGGTAACCAACCCCAGCTCTGCTGATTATTTCACTCAGAAGCTTCAGGTAGATTTCAAACAGTGTGAGAGACAAAACAGATCCTTATAGGACTCTGTAGGCCAAAGGTAGGATTCCTATTACCACCTCCTAAGACCAACCTATTAGAATAGATCATAACTATCATGTAGAATTATTCCCAGCCACGTTCCAGCAGAACAGTCCAGAGAGGTTAGTGGTATTAAGTACTAGCAAGAAATTCAGAAGAAGCAATAGGATTGCACTTCTCCTATCCCATCTTCTAGCAAAGATTATTTAGTAAGCAGCCTTAGCAGTTTCAAGTCCAAAACCTCCAACCTCCTTTTGTGCCACTCCCTGAAATTTTTCAGGATCCCTGCAAAATTATTATTATTATTATTATTATTATTATTATTCTGCCCGGTGGCGAACCAATCTAGGCGGTGTACAGATAATTGGGTCCCAGAACATTGTTACAGCCTGTTGTTGTTGTTGTTGTTGTTGTTGTTGTTGTTGTTATAATAACTTATATCCCACCTTTATCCCACTACTGGGTTTCAAGGTGGCAAACAGCAAATTTAAAACTATACAATTTTAAAACTTAACAAATTAACATTACATTTCATGTCATAGAGAGTACAAATCAAAATGTCCATTAATAGATCTTGAGTATGTAGATGTAGAAGGATTTTGTAGCATCTTTGAGACTAACGGAAAAAAAGAAGTTGGCAGCATGAGCTTTGGTAGGCGTAAGTCTGGGAAAGCTCATGCTGCCAAAATCTTTCTTTCGGTTAGTCTTAAAGGTGCTACAAAATCTCTCTACATACTGATTCTACAAACTAACACAGCTATATCTTTGAATAGGTCTTGGGGATATTCAAATATCACAAATGCTGGAAGTGTTGAATTTCAAGTTTGACCAGATTTGGAAGCATGGAGTAAAGCCGGCTGTGTTGTGTTTTCTTTCTGCTTATAGAAAAAGAAGTTGTATAAATAACTGTATATACATACACTTGCTTCTTCACTCACATACTCACACCTGTCATGTACTTGAACCATTTAAGTACCTGACCCTGCTTTACTGTATGAAAACAAGTTCATCATAGAGCCTGAAAACATAGACACATGCTTTAGCTTGAAAAGTATTCTTTTTAAAAAAACATTTTTGAAAGCAATTTTGTGTTCAAGTTGTTCAGGTTTTGTGCCAGGTTGCTTGTTGTCCCTTATTAGATGCAAAAGACAATGACTTTGCTATGCAGCACACGGTATCCTAGAAAGTCCTGAAGAAGGGGTTAACTAGACTTTTTTCTACCAGCCTCTAAATGCAAACAGCTGGTACCCTTTGTGTGAGAAAAAGAAAAAGTGTTGGCAAATACTAAGCAGACCCAAGACAGAAGAGGTGGATAAACTCAGGAAACTGTTTTCATGAGTAAACTGAGGAGACAAAGGCACCCAGCGGGAACAGAAGAGACACCTCCTTCTCCTGAATAACTCTCTTAAAACAGAGCTGAAAAGGAAGACGTTCCATTTGCTTCTGGGAATCTAATAAATTGTTTCAGGAAGTGAAAGTCTGTCCACACTAATGGAGCTGTGATTGACAGTGGGTTCTCATTACGGTGCCCATCAGGGAACAAAGTACATTCCACTGTTGTATAAGTGTGGAAATAAAATACAGGTGACCACGCTTAAAGCATGAAGCATCCTATGATGTCAGTTTTGTAAAACACGCTTTATATGATGAAATGATATGTCAACCAGGAATTTATCCTTTTCGCAAAGGCAGTAAAATCTTTCAGAAGTTAAGAAATCTGGTGGCCTTTTTTAGACTTTATTTCTTAACCCAAGTATGTGTTAAAAGACTGAGATTAGTGATATGGGCGTGATGTCCAGAGCAAGTACAAAACAGCTACTGTGTACTGTTGTGAGAAATGACAGCTTCTTTGCATTCTCCAGTAATGATTCCCAATCCTCCTTCGATGTCTTAGCGTTGGGGTACGATACTTTGCAATGAGGGCAAATTACACCTGCCATCAACATATCCACCATATTATTCTGCCCAAACGCATATGCCAGTGATGGTGAACCTTTTGTGGGCCGAATGCCCAAACTAAAAGGTCTTCCAGCACCAGGTACTACCCGGTGTTGGGGTGGAACTTCTGCCCTCTGTAGGCGGTATTTCCACCCTCCAGGGGCAGGACTTTTGGGGCAGAACTTATCCCCCCCCCTCTCAGAGACAGCCGAAGGCCCAGGAGGGGCAAGGAGGGAAGAAGAGTAACAGGCCCACACCTGTTCCTTCTCCTCTCCCCCCCCCCCACACCACCCCCTGTCTGCAGCTGCCTCCGGAGAGGTAGCTGGAGGCCGGGGAAGGTTGGCAAGGAGGAGGAAGAGGCAGACACCTCCTCCTCCCCGCCCTCCTCGTGCCAAGGGAAATGGTTTTGCGTGCCATCTTTGCCACATATGCCATAGGTTTGCTATCACGAACATATGCTGTTTTAAAATAGTATTTTGAATTAATATTGCTAATTGTTATTGATACTTTGGAGTACTGATTTAATCTGGATTTTTTTATGTGATGTTTGGATACTAGGAAGTAACATTAAAGTACTTATACCTAGAAGCTTTTAACATTCTTATTTTGCTGTTCTTTTTAAGTAAACATGTATATTTAAATTTTTAAATGAAGAAAATTCAGCTGGCCACCTCTCTATATTATAATTCAAATATACTTTAAAACACATTAATGGAGCAATCCTATGTTAGTTTATGTAAGACTAAAGTTAGATAGATTCCAGTAGGGTGGACGTTAGGTGGTGGATGGGTTTGTTCTGAAAAATACTAGAGTTAAGAACCAATAATGTATAATGCATATATATATAGTACATTCCACTGTTGTACTGGCCCTTGGTATCTGCTGGGGTTTGGTTCCAGAACCTCCCCCCCACATGGATCCCAAAATCCATGGATGATCAAGTCTGGTTATATACAATGACACAATAAAATGGTGTCCCTTATATAAAATGGCAAAATCAAGGTTTCCTTTTGGAATTTTTAAAAATATTTTCAAGCTGTATAGAGTTCATGGGTGCAGAATCCACGGATAAGGTGGTTAACTGTAGTATTCGACTTGGACAAGAATCTATGAAAACATTCAGCCTCATTTGGGACAACAGAATCACTGTTGGAAGACTGTAAAAAAAAACCTCCCATCCTCATTGTGGGCAAGTCTTTTTTCAAGCCTATTCCCTGGGCGACTTGAGTCCTTGACTTGTGGCGAAGAGGAAGCTGTGAGCAATGTTCAGGGGACTCAACACAAGATGAACTGTAGACAACGCAAGCACTTGTAGCATCAGAAGACAGCTTGATTCTTGCTTTGAGATGGATTTTGCTTCTGACCATCTAAATTGTGTTGCAAATTTGTCTGGAGCAAGTAGAGTAAAATGTAGCTCAATCAGATCACACATTTTAAATTCTCATATAAGCGATGAGTAATTTTAGCAGAAAATTTCTGAGTCCTTTACAGTTAGATTAACAGCATGTCTACTTGATGCTTTTGTCAGTGAGACCACAGAAAATATTAGAAACAATCCCAGAGAGTGAATGCTTGAAAGCTGATTAATTTCCCTAGTTTCAGGTCTAGTCATTCTGAGCCATTGCCAGAATAAATCTGTGTGGTGGCCTTCTACCATTTATCTCATACTGTCTACAGAATTCATATCTTATAGACTAGACTGAAGCCTTATGACTTATCACTGAAGGATATAATTTCAGATTTTTCCTAATCGCACTATGAACAACCAGTTCAGGGAACTTTTCACACTATACAAATATACCTCTATGATTCCATTTCAACTGCTATAGCTACACCCTGCCAAAATCTGGGACTTGTAGTTTAAGGAGGCACATTTGGAACTCACAGCTAGAGAGCTACAAACAGCAAACCCCAGGATTTCATAGGATGTTGCCATGGCTGTTAAAGTGGAATCAAAGTTCTATATGTGTAGTGCGCAAAGGCCTCTAGCATCGTCATAGATCCTGTAGCTGGAATGGATTTATGCAGAATGGGCGAATCTGCAGTTGTTTACTTCATTTGTAGTTGCTTTGTTTGTTTTGAGGCATTGGAATTTTGTGTTCAATTTACTTTATGATGGTTCTGGTCAAGAAGCATGGGACTAATGGCAAAGCAGTTTCAGAACGCTAGAGGAATTCTTATGACCTGGGACTTAGGGGCATGACTTTAAAGATTCTGTAGCATCCCCACTTGTAGCATTCATTCTTGGTAGGTGCTATTGCATGGATATATGTAGTGAAGACTATAAGATCCATAGCCATTCATGTGGTAGGTTTTATTTATGGAATTCCTAGCCTCTCACTTGGCTCTCACCACTAGAAAAATCCTTTTACTTGAATTTCATTTTAATCAATTGGCCTTTTAATTGGAATCTTTAGTTCATTATATCAATTTGCTTTAATTTATCACACAGTGTTTTACTCTATTTTAGTATAGACCTTGGAGTGGTACACCTTTGATAATGAAATGTATCATCACAGTTGTATCATTGGAATCTCAGATCACATAAAATTATTCATTGATTAAAATTCTTACCTGTATTTTGTTTTCACTGTCCTTAAATGAAATTGTCAACATATTTTTTTCAGGCTATCCCATATAATTGTAAGAACTAGCAATTCAGGGGTTTTGCTGGTGTGTTTTTTTAAATCAAAATAGAGATGACTGAGATTCTCATCAGCTACTGAATCCTAACTTACAGGCTATCTTTTATATTCCTTAGAATGGTTATAGATAGTCTGTACAAAATCAGAGCTCCTGGCCTTCAGTACACCAGGCAAATGAACTAAACAGTTGCTAGAGAAGCTCAGAAGACTGCCCCTTTGAAATTTTTATGAATATGGCCTAGAAGAAAGTATTGTATTGCTTTGAATCTCAGAGCAGAAATCTATGCCCTCAAATTGATCCTATTTGATAAATACAGAATGGAATGCCCTGCATGTTGTGATTTAATCAGCAAAAAAGTTATCAAATATGTAGAAAGAAAATTTCAATAATGTGCAGTTATGAAAAGGGAACATGTTCATCATTAAATGTTTATGCTGATAGAACCTGCTATTTTAATGGTGCCAGCTACCATTGTAGTGAAGAAGAGAGCTTTGGAAGGAAGTTAAAACAAGTTATTGCAATGATGTTTTGTATGTTACATGGTGTAATTTAATGAAGTAATGCACTGGTGGTTTGAGAATGTGCTAAAATGTCTGAGTATGGTCTCTGTAATAAATCTAGTTCCATACAGAATTAATATAGTCAAATTTATTTGTCATTTCAAACTCGGATCGAGGCAGTCTGAATTCTTGGCAGACTGAATGGAGTTGCATGGGAAAATCAACAATTCCTTTCTTTCTTTTTTCTTCAGTCCTTTCTAAAATTAATGAAAATGTTGCATTGGAAAGCAGTATAGGTCAGAATTATGAGATTGATTCTGAAATGTGTCTTTGTGATAACTAATTGCAGTACTATCGTGCGAGTGATTGAAGGCTCCTAATTGATATATAATGCACTTTAAATTTATTAGCATGTTCTGTTCTTTCATTGGTGTCTTCTCTCCTGCCAACCCATAAGAAATTACCAATTTTTAAGAGTTAGTCATTCAAATCACAATATCTCTGAGTCAGTGGGGTGGGATAAGGAAGACACTGTAGTGCTATTATCGAGTTCATGGAGTTGTAATTTTTATAGCAGTAGACCCCTGAAAATTGGTCATTTTCATAGGACAAATTGAAAGGTTGGGTGTTTACCTATTTTACTTTCTTCTTCCTCTTCCTTCTCCCCTCTATCCTTCTACCCAACTCAGTCCTACAAGTTTGCACAAAGAGCATTAGGGAGCTAGCTAATCAGTTTGGCAGCCCTGGGGGTGCAGCTGCCAGGAGCCCATGTATGCACTTTGTAGGAATTATGATTTTGTGCCAGTTCATGTAGCAGGGCTTTGATGTACTTATTGATACATTCAACCCTCAGGCACATCAGGCAAAGAAGTACCCACCCTCTTGTTTCAAGAGCATAATAGAAATATTCAGAAGGAGACGTAATTATTTTAATTACTTCTCTGTGGTTTTGAGATGCACTCGAGTCTCAAATTAGAAAATAATGTTCACATGTTTCTTCTAATTGGTAACAGATTAGAAGCATTTTATCTTTTTAAAATTATTTCCAAATGGTGCCCTGAAGAGACTGTGTAATAGGGAAAATAACCCTCCAAAAGCATCCTGGCTTGTGCTAGTGAAAAGAGTAACATTATTCAAAATACAGTTTAAATTCCCATGCAGCCTTCATCATAAATATTTGATAAAAAGTGTCATCACTGTGGCCTTTACTTTGGTTTGCGTTAGTTCCAAACAGTTTGTTTACATAAACCATTTTAAAGTATGTTTTAAATTATTGGTTATTTTGAGTTTACAAGAAATTAAGCCAGGAAAAAAATCCTATTCCTCCATGTTTTCCATCATATGGTAAGCAGCATTGGCAGTAGTATATTTACATGGCTGTTAGTGTTGTGAAAATCAAGAAGACTTTATTTTCAGAAAAATGTGTCTAGCATAGGGGTTAGATATCTTTCCTGAAGGTACTGTCTTCCTGTCCTGACAGTTGATGTCGGACAAGAAAACTATAAAGCAGTTATCACTTGATCAAAAGTATATGCTAACATGATTATCATTGGTTTTTAATTCCATGATTTAAAACTCTCTTCCCATCTTCAAGTTAGCAACCATGAATTCTCCATTATACTACAACTTTTCGTGCTCTTTTCCGTATTACTTATACCATAAATTCTGCTGATATTTCAAATAAATTTTAGAAACGTAAAACATTTGCTTTGTATTCTAGTTTATACTAACTTGCCCAATGCAGCCTGTTTTGTTTGGCAGCTGTTAAACATGAAGCCCAGAACTTTCATTGAAAAAAATATCAAAAGGTATTATTCACACAAGGTTTATTAGCTCCTGGGTGGAACCTAGATTTTCAGCCTCATTATTTAAAAAGCATTGGTGCAATTGTAGTTAGGATACTTATCCATTTTATAGTATTATGAGCAGAGGAAAAGCTCCATTTCTTTTCTTTCTTATGTTTATGATGCGATATGTTCCAAAGCAGATCACATCAGCGACTGTTATGGTATTCTTAATGCAGTGTGATAGCTACATCACAGAAAGAACTGGTGTAAAGTACTTTGCTGATGTACATCCCAGTTATATGCCACATTACACTGAGTCGGAGTATTTCACTTGACTACCTCTGTCTGTCTCTCACCTAGCAAGAATGTATTGAGATTTATGTGTTTAACTACATAGGTGTCACATTTTTGACTGCCTAGGTTACTATGTACATATTTATGCAGACAGGAAAATGATATGTGAAACTGTTCTTATAACTAGTACTTCAGGTATTCTTTAAATTACTCTTCTCTAAAGTAGCTTCAGTAAATAATTAGGGTTATATTGAAAAGGGAGCATAGTGCTTCTAAAAGCAAAAAGTATCAGTAGTATAGTATTTGTTATGGAAATAAATCTTGGCAATTGAATTCCTTCTGGCCCTTGGAGGCATTCTTAAACCAGAATAACTTTTCCAGAGCACAACAGAGATCACTTAGTTCAAAATGTTGTTACTTAACATGAATGACCCAGTTTGACACATCTCAGTTTGAAAGCATCATGTGCTGTGTATTTAACTACGATTGCCCTGTGTATATATTAATGTATCTCCTTTACCATTCAGATAGTTGAAACATGATGGATACTACAACTAGCTAAATCAGGGGTAGGCAACCTTTCCCCTTTAAGGGCCGAGGGACTTCAGGTCCCAGAATCCCAGGAGCTATTGGCCAACATGGGACTATTGGCCAACATGGCTGAGGCTTCTGGGAGCTGAAGTCCCTTGGCCCTTAAAGGGGAAAGGTTGCCTACCCCTGCTTTGGAACATCATAGAAGCCCACAGTAAAAGAGAGATAAGCTTTACAGCCCATTATTCTTCTCCAGCAAGATTAAAATCCGTCTTATCACAAGGGTCTTCTGCAGACAGGGAATTCCTTCTCATTTTGCCAGTCCCATTTCTTAATTCTCCCCATATTCAATTTAACACTGACGCCTTGCTCCATTACATTGATGAGGCTGCTGCAGAAAAAAATAGAGGGGAGAATGGATCCCTGTGGGGAACCCTTCAAGCAAGTGTCAATTCCCATTAAATCGAATTGCCTCTAAGATGATACAGTGGCAAAACCTGGAAGTCTAGAGGAAACCCAAACTCTAGTGATAATCCCTGGGATCTGAGTTCTCACTCCCCCACCCCTTCAGCCCATGTTCACATTTAAGGCCCTGTAGACTCTGAAATCTTTCCCTGAGAATGGAGTGTTTTTTCTGGGCCTTAAGTTAGCATAGAAGAAAATCCTTCCTTCCAGTGTTTTTGTGGAACATCTTGAATGATTACCAGCTTAATCTTTGGTGGACTTGGGAATTATTCACCCATCCTGATCAAGAACATGCCTTAATTTGTTGCACACTGTGCAGTATATGAAGCACAATCCAGCTAAAGTTTTTGCATTTTTTAAGTTAAAGAGAAAAGTTGAATCTTAATTTTAAGATTTAAATTCTTAAATCTTTCCTGCTAAAATGGATGGGAACTGAAACTGCTCAGCCTGGATTATATATGATTTTATTATGTGGAAGTAGGTCTGTATAGAGCAGTGATGACAAACCTTTTAGAGACCGAATGCCCAAACTGCAACACAAAACCCACTTATTTATCACAAAGTGCTGCGTCCCTCTGGTTTCTAGTAACGAACACTGGCGAACTCTGTGCTGGGGTGATAGCGCGCATGCCCACAGAGAGGGCTCTGAGTGCCCCCTCTGGCACACGGGCCATAGGTTTACCACCACTGGTATAGAGGAAACAATATATAGGAGAACCAGTCATCACATCAACCTTCAGCCATTTGACTTTAACTGTTCATTTGTTTGCTTGTTTCTTTTTATGTTTGCTTTTCCTACTGCAATGACACTCAGATTTTTTACCCTTGTGAGACCTCCCTCCCCTTTACATCTACACATGGACTTCACACACCCCACTCGACATAGTATATGAATAAAAATATTTTGTTTGTTTAGTGTGTATTTTCATTTGTACATTTGTGTATGCTCATATTTTAACATTTTATAAGGAAATAACTTTGTTCCAATCATAACAATTTTATTTAAGTAAATTCAATATTTAACTCAATGCATGTGTAAATTTTACACAAAAAGGTTTGGGAAGATGAGGAGGAGGAGGAGGGACCAGGGCCTGCAAGTCTTGTGCCCCTCTTCAGCAGCTCTCATGCCTCCCTTGGGGGTCCCGCCCCACCTTTTGAGATTACTGTTACTGCATTAGGCCTATGAGCACGAGATAAATATATAGAACTTTTACTTAAATCCAGTTCTTGTCCTTAACTAGAGTTAGGAATGGGAACTTTGTAACTCAACACCTATGTAAAATTCATTGACTCACTGGGTCAACTTTAGGTGGTACTAACAATCGGGATTACTTCCATGTTCCTTATAATTTTGTAACTCTGTCCCAGACCTATGTGTCTGACATTTTTTCTCAGGTGCAAGCTGTTGCATCAGATCACTTTTATGCCCATTCTGGAACTACAAGCTTGTGATTGATGCCTGACTATTAGTAATACCAAGAGGCATAATCTTTCAGGTCTGTATGCATGCAGTCTCAGTGCAGGGTACTTCAACATCCTCTTCTCTGCATATTTTGTGTGTAACCTTGGCGTAAACTGGTATGTGAAGAAAAGTATAACCTGAAGGCAGTGATGTTTATTTAATTAGCTGTTATTTTCTGTTCTTAATTCTCTTGAAAACCCTGCTAGTTTGAAAACAGATTGTATTGACCAAGAAATTTATTTCCTTATCTTGCCATTCTCAGAACACATACATTGTTGGGCTTTTTCAGCATTCACAATTGACAGTGGTCAATTTCTTACAAGCATTCAATAATTAGTGAGTAAGGCTCCCTTGGTCTTTGTTTGCTGTCTGTATCCTTCTTGTTTGCTAGGGAGTTGTATCCCTAGAGGACCCGTGCTTCTTTTCCCCTTAGCAACGCTGGCTAAGAGAGGAGGCATGCATGCGAAGGAAGCAGCCAACTGCTAAGCACTTACTTTGCCAAAGGGTAGGGGCTTCTCCTGCAGCGAGAGAGGAAGCCTGCTCTGTTTACTCAGCATATTGTTCCCAGCTCTTCTTCCATGCCTCCCTTCCAGTTCCTGCTTTGCTTGAGGCAGGAAGACTGTTTGGGAAATTCCTTGCTGCTAGCCCTTTCTCTCTCTTCCTCCTTCCCTCCCTCCCCCAGTCATTTCAGTCACTTACTTCTCCTCCTCCTTGTTCCTCTCCTACCGGAGGTTGGACATTATCATGGCTAAATTGTCTTTGGATGTGGCCTCTCTAAACAAAGACAATGTATTGCATCCAAACCATTGTGTGAGGTTTTTCAGCCAGGAAATTCTTGGTTTTCCTACACTTTTTCAGTTTTATTTTGCCTTGAACAATCAACTGTACTAATCAATATCACAAAAATGAATTTGTCTTCGTCCCATGCATGCAATCATGTCCCCTTCCCTTTTCCTCCAAAACATTTATTAATCATGCCCAATCAGACTTAAAGAGAATGTGCTAAAATATTAGAAATACATTGGGGAATTTAAAAAAAAATCTGTGATTCTAGAGATTCTAGATTATAAGATCTTGTGTTGTTGAATTGCCTGGATGCTGAATTTTTAGATTAACACATTTTCGGATTCCAGAGGGACACTTTTGATTCAGTATTAAACATTACTGAATGTGGCTATCCATTTGCTATCTTGCTTAAATGTTTGGGTGCTGCTTACCCAGAAGTAAGAGGGTGGGAGGGTGGGTGGGTGGGTGTGCATAGAAAGAATACTATGCTAGTTCACCAGTACTGGCTGAAAAGCCCTCCTGCCACACAGCTTGATGTGTGAGATGTCTGGATTTCTTTCCAGCTATCCTAAACACTTAGGTCTACTGTCCAGTTTCAGATGTTCACCCAAAGTCTATAAATCATATTCTGAGGGGGAAACATCACATTAGCAGCAGGCAGGTTTTTCCTTTTAAGGCCCATACTACCTTAGAGGGAATGAAGACTGTGTGCTGGTGAAGATTTTCAGTAGCATGTCAGGCTGCCAGAAGCTTTACCTAACTGCACTCTGCAAGTTGCCTCCCTTCATGACACAAGGATGTCATCTTGAATATTTTCCCCTTTCTTTTCCTTAACATTTTGTGAAATCATCATATGCATCTCCATCTCCTTTCCATGTTTCCCATTCAGAACCAGGGAAAAGTATGTAATACAGTGGGCCCTTGGTATCCGCTGGGGTTTAGTTCTGGACTATACATGGATACCAAAATCTATGGATGTTCAAGTTCCATTAAATACAATGAATAGTAAAATGGTGTCCCTTATATAAAATGGCAAAATCAAGGTTTACTTTTTGGAATTTATATATTTTCTTAATATTTTCAAGCCATGAATGCTTTAATGCTTGGATAAAAAATATGTGGATACAAGGGCCGACTGTACTACAACAGAAGAGAAAAAATTCTTAAATGTTATGGATGAATACAGCACCAGGATTCCTATGTTGGTCTTTAAAATGGTTACCTTACAAAATGCAAAGTCACACACAAACACAGATATCATACAAATATCCCTCTTCAGGAAACTGTGGTCTTATCTGCATTGCAGAAATAATGCAGTTTGACATTGCTTTAACTACCATGGCTGAGTACTGTGGAATCTGGAAATGTGTAGTTATGTGAGCTATTTAGCCTTTGTCAGAGACCTCTAGTGCCACAACAAACTACAAATCCAGGATTCTATAGCATTGAGCCATGGCAGCCATGAAGTGTCAAACTGCATTATTTCTGCAGTGCAGACTACCTGTGATTATCTGCAGCTCCCAGTTGAGGGTGCAACCACTCAGTCCTCATTCCAACTTACCAGTAAATCAGTTTGTGATCCATTGAAAAAGAGCATCAAAAAGACATGCATTAAATGGGTCTAGTGCAAGGCCCCTCTCGCCAAACCACTTCAGCAATTCGGCTCAAGCGTGAACAAGGGTCATTTATACCACTTCAAACCCGTTGGTAAACTGGGTTATAACATAGTGGGAATGAGGCCCCAGTGAGAAGTCCTGGGTTCCCTCAAACTGCTGTGTGAAAAGTATCTCTGACCACTTACCATGTGTAGGAAAGTTTCTGTGGAAATGCTCATACAGCTTTGAGTATCTCAGCAGACATTACCATTAGGATGGCAGCTGCAGAATGAAAAGGGCTTGAGTTTTCCATCACAAGATAAAATTCAGCAGATCTTTAGCACAGAAGCAAAAAAGACAGAAGGGAAAGTTAAAAGAGGCAGTGAAATTCAAAGTAGCGCTTACCTGAATAGATGTCAAGGGAACTAATGTAAAATCCTGATTTTTTTTAAAGTGTAATTTTGGATTGGAAATATGTTTTGAGCTGTTCAGAGTAGTGAAGTAATAACTGAATATTTATGCTTTATCATGCTATGACACCAAAGCACAGTCAAGTTCGTGAAGCAAAATGATTGAACCATATTTGCTGTTTGCCTCCTGACCATTCTTCTTCCCCCTCCAGATGCCCTCCGCCCTCTGCTAGTGTTATCTGGTTTATTTGCTTTCAGATGACAGTGATATGGTGCAAATAGCAGCGTAATTTAAGTAATTGGATGTTATCTTCAAGGAGCTAAATAAACAAAGGGTTTTGGTACTATTTTTGAGCAGCCCATATGCAGAATTGGAAACAGGGCCCAGTTTCTGTTATTTGCATTAAAAGATACTTAGCGTTCATTGATGGTAGAGATGCATATTAAAGCCAGGAAATTGATGGTGCTGTTTCGTCAGGCTTTAATGCATCATCACTTCTCTGGCATAGAGGAGGCGGCAGCATGATTATTTGCATCCAGTTATATCATGCCTTTGTTATAAACAAGGCTTTAAATGTCTAATAGTAACAGGTTGAAAGAAAAGGAGATTTGATTTTTTAAAGTATGGCCTGGTCTAATTAACTATATTTCTCCTTGTTATCCTTAATGGTTACTTATTTGAAGTAATAGCAACTTGGATGTGTGCTGTTCAAATGAACAGCATTTGGGAATGCATTTGGAATGAAGTTCCTGAAGCAGAGTTTTAATCATATCCATTGGTATGTCCTTGGAAAGGCAATATGTGTTTGCCAGGATTGTATTAGATCAATAGAAATCCAGAAATATTCATATTTCAACATTTTGCTGTGTTAGTCTTTATCCATTTTACAATCCCACAGAATCACATTTGTAAAATCTGAATCATGGTAAAGTAAAATGCTTGTTTGCTGAGATTACAGCAACTGTGGCGTTAGTAAAGAAGTTGTGCATAAAAGGAATCAGAAAACATTTAGTAACATATGTTTGGTTTCATGTATCTTTCATTTCTAATGAGAGGTTCAGTGTTTCTTTGCTGATTAGTTGCTCCTTCCTCTCATTTTCTCTCACTCTTATACAACTGATTTATTTAAAGGTATGTCAGCACTGGCTAAAATGAAGCACTGTGCCTCCTCCTTTCTGCTTATTGCAGACTGCTCTAATAATTCATTTTTTAGCTCATTAGCTAACAGGGTATGTGAGCAGTGGTCCTCAAGGGGATTGGAATGAGTTTAAGTGATCTAGTGCTGACAACTCTGCTCTTGGACTGGCCTTCCTTTGGGAAAAAGAAATCCAAAACAAGATAAGCTGTGAGTCCCAGAATGAGATAGAGTTATTGGACAAACAATTGGTGTTTGTATCTCTGCTATGATTTCAAGTTTGAACTAGGTACACTAAATCAGCTATCTTCTGGGAAAGTCTCTAAGACTTCAGTCAAAAGAGAGCCAGCCATGGTGCGGTGTTTGACTGCTAGAATAGGACACTGAGAGACCAGGGTTCAAATCACTGCTTGGCCATGGAAACCTACATGGTGACCCTGGGCAAATCACATACGCATAGCCTCAGCAGAAGGCAAAATCAAACCCTCTCTAATAAATTCTGCCAAGAAAACCCTGTGATAGGTTTGTATTAGGGTCACTGTAAGTCAGAAGTAATTTGAAGGCACACAACAACATTCATTGAATCAAAGACAACCTCAGATGATTTAGGTTGAATGACCTGATCTGTTAGTAACAGGTGTGAAAGGAAAATCTTAGGGCTGTTTCAGTAGGATATCATATTCAACACTACTCTTAGGTGTAATCAGTCAGGGGCAAATGGTTCTTCAGTTAATTGAATACATTTGTGGAGCTGAGACCTGGGCATTCCCACCTTAATCTTACATGAAAATAGGAGTGCAGACATTACTATATTCTTGTTTGGCAGAGGGTTCCTCATTGGACCCTAATGCAAAATTTGTGGGAAATAAGTAACATTGTTATATATACATTGTTATATATACACATTATATTGGAATATTGCTTTTTGTCATCTGGAATCTGCTTAAGGGCTGTTTCTGCAAAGATGACCCATATCCACTGTAGCTGTGCTTTCTGGGCAACCTGGGAGCTGATTATCTGAGTATTTGTTTATTTATGATAGAATCTGGGTCTCATTTTCTTCCCACCAGGAGTGCTAAAATGGCACACAGTATATAGCAGGGCCATACACTAGGCTGGGGTGGAGGGATGTGTTGTCAGATTGTTTTGTTGTCTTGTATGGGGATAAGGGTTAGTGGGCAACTACATGGAGTCAACACTTTTGGTGACTGTTCCAAGTGGTTCTTTCCCATAGGAGGCTATGCTGGTCTGTTTTCTGCTCCCCTTCTGTATGTCCTTGGAAAGGCAATATGTGTTTGCCAGGAATTGGTTGCTGCATTATAATTGAGGGGTGCACAGTACTTTAATCCTCACTGCTATGTTTCTAAATGACTTTAAACTGTATTACAGTAGTGCTCTTCTTAATAGTATAAATTTAATTGTTTTAATGATTTTTTGAGTGCCACCCAGGATTCCATATTGGGAAAAGTCAATTAAAAATAATGAACCTCCTCAAACTTATTAAAATTATGAAATTTTTAAAATATTCAATAAATATAGTCAGGCTTTTAGTATCTTCGGGACTTTATGCCAAAGCTAAGTGTTCGATGTGTTTTTGTGTGACAAAAATGTTGTACATTCATCCTGTACTTTCTTCCATGAAACAATGAGGTTTAACAACTTACTCTTCCTTTCACACCTATTACTAATAGACAAGGGCATTCATGGATCTCTGATAACATGGATCTCTTGAGATAAATCTGCAAAATTCAGTTGGCCCAAACTGTTTCTGCCAATCTTTGACAGAAGTATATCTGAATTAAGCTTATAACTCCAGTACTATTCAGTCTACATTGATTCTCTCTTATTTCAGTTCATGGCACTGACATTTCCCCCTTTGAAATCCTAAATGGCATGGGACCTGGATACAGAATGACTGCCTTCTTTTTCATATGTTTTATCATGTCATCAAGACATTGATTTTGGAAGATGCAACTGTAGTTTTCTTCTGTTTTGACAAGGGACAATTCCCTTTTTATTTTGCTGTTTTATTATTGCTATGGTAGGGGGAATTTGTTAGCTCAGAGGGTTTTTTGCATTGTTTGGGGGGAGTTCTTCACATTTATTAGTTGATCAAGGCTACTTTACGTTATTTTAAAATATGGCCTTTAATAGTAGAACTAAAACAATAAACTTTTAATAATTGTCCCAGGACTAACTCCAAGTTTATAACTCTTTGTTATGCCCTTCATTTTGAAATGTTTTGTTTGAATGTAATTTGGACTTAGCCTAGCCATTTCAGCTTGCAAAATCTACCAATTTCCATTTTTTCACATTCTAATTGTTTCCAGACACAGCAGATATTTTCTAAGATATCAGATAAATGTAAATCAAAGCATTTAAGTAATTATTTTTCATTTTCCTAATAAAATTGGTTTTCCTGTTTAGATACTTACCTAAGGTAATTACTATTGAGAGCCAGTGTGGTGTACTAGTTTGAGTGTTAGACCAAAATTCTGAAGAGCAAGATTTGAATCCCCACTTGGCCATGGAAACCCACTGGGTGACCTTGGGCAAAGTCACATTCTCTCAACCTCAGAGGAAGGCAAAGGCCCTTTTGAAGAAATCTTGCCAAGAAAATGGTCACCATAAGTTGGAAGTGATTCAAAGGCACACAATAACAATTGGCTACTCTAGTTATCTCTTATACATTTGCTATTTATATTTTGTTTGTTTACAGCCTAAGTATTGTAAATGTACTAAAATAGCTCTTAGTCTCAAAGTTTTTAATGCTCTCTGAAGCTGGATTAGTTTCTTGTATATGAGAGAATTCCTATTTTGATACGTAGATATGGAGAGGGGAAAACCTTCCACCCATTACTTTTGGGAAACACAGTTGTAGAAAGATTTGCATGAAAGTATGCACTGAGGTTATGGCAAGGTCACCCCTTACTCACCAAGAAGTGATGCAAAACTAATCCAGATTTACTTTGTAAAGAACCTGTTTACTTAAGCGTTTGAAAACAGATTAAAGCAAACCTGACACTACATTACTAAGAACAAGATAAGCATTGCTGCAAAATCTCAGAAGACCATTTCTTTTTGTACTTGAAGAAGTAAACCCAAAACATTACCACACTTCCTTGCTCAGTGCTGAAGTGGCTTTCTGTTTAAAGAGATTACCACAATGAACTACAGTGTCTCCAAAAGTAAATTTACTTGGAATCAGCCTTTGTGAGTATACCGTTTCCTTGCATCCCCTTCTCTTACATTAATAAACTTTCATGGTTACTTCCAGCAAGAGATTATTCAGATTACTATTGTAGAACTGCTCCACTATATAACATAGATTTATATGAGCAACCCATGAGGAGTTTAGCTAGTCAGTGCAATTTATTTCTTTGAATCCTAACTTGCCATAAATGTTGGATTTAGCTTCCAAAGAGAATGCAGGGATGTACCATGCATACACTGCATTTTGCACACAGTCTCTCCTGCATATGCTAAGACTCTGCCCAATTCTTTTGATTTTTATACATCTGACAAAGTAGATACTTGCAGGATCTTCATACATGATAGAGTAAAGGTTCTCCTTCTCTTGGTTTTTATTTATAATCTTGAGAAAATAATTGCTTGTTTACAGGAACTCTGACTGAACTGTCAAACTTAATGAACACAACTGATTCTCTCAGAAGTCTTACAGCTATCTATCTATCTGAGAGAGAAGATGAGTTATGCAGGAGATTGAATTTTATGTTATTGTTCTCTAAAATAATTAACACCAAATGACTTATTAAAAAGCTGATTTTAATAAGCTTAGGAAAATACCGAGTGAAATCATAGAGCTGAAAACACTCCAAAGGATTTCATGATTGCTGAAACTTTTAAAGACCAAGATATTAAAAGCACAAACATTTCCAATAAGAAGGTAAAGTGAGAGCCACCTAAAGAAAACAGAGGGGATATGTAAGGGTCTTTCAGGTTAGCTGAGTTTAAGGAGTAGCAGAAATGAAACAAGGGGCAAATCACCAAGGAAGAGTACAGATGAGTAGCCAATATTTGTAAGAAGTTAAGGGAATGAAAGCTCAGAGTGAGAGTTTTAAAATAATATAATAATAAAAGGAGGGATATGTTCAGAGGAAAAAGAGGAACAAAGAAGTGATATGTACACTGTGTGGAAAGATGATTTTAATGGGTGTACAGAAAGAAAGCAAATGTGATCAACACTTATTTTGCCTTTGTCTTTTCCTAAAAAGAAAACAATGCTCAGTGTAGTGAAAGTAGAATAAATTATGCAACCCAAAATATATAAAGAGGTGATAAAGAACACTTGGTTAATTTAAATGATTTCTAGTCTCTGGGGGTCACATGACCTGCATCCAAGTGGACTAGAGGAATTTGCAGATGTAATGTCAGAGCCTCTGTATATAATCTTTGAAAAATCTTTGAGAACAAGTGATGTCCCTGAAGCCTAGAGTTGAACTAATACTGTTCCCATCTTCAAGTGTTGTGAGGGTTTGTTTTTGGTTTTGGTTTTTTTGGTGGGGAGACCCAGGCAATTACTGACTCATCACTTTGACATCAATACCAGGAAAGGTTCTAGAACAGAGCATTAAACAGTCAATCACAAAGACTGTGGGCCTTTGCAGACTGATAGAAATAGTGCAAATTGAGTCCACTTTAAGGGTTAGGGTTAGTACTAGGGAATCATGGGAATTGTTTTGTTTTTTTCCTGAGACATTGAGCCTTCTCTGTCAGAGAGCTCTGGTGCCATAATAAAATACAGTTCTCATGATTCCCTAACCCTAACCCTTAAAGTGGACTCAATTTGCACTATTTCTATCAGTCTGCAAAGGCCCTGTGTATCTTGACACCTTCTGGGGAGGCTCTTCTTTCTATCCTACCACCCTCACAAGTACATCTGGTGGGTGCAGAGGAGAGCACCTTCTCAGTGGCTGGTAAAGGTTATCGAAACCAAGTGCTGGGAGATACAGTTGAGGGAGTTGAGCATGTTTAGCCTGAAGAACAAAATACTTAGAGACGATATGATCCCTGTCTTTAAATACCTAAAGAGTTGAGAGATGGAAGTTGGGGTGAATTTGTGTTCTACTGTTCCAGAGGATAGAACCTCAACCAGTGAATTCAAATCATAAGAAAAAAAATATTCTGATTAACTATTGGGAAGAACTTTCCTGATGGTGAGGGCTGTCTGACAGTGGAACAAACTGCCTCTAAAGGCGATGGGGTTCCTTCTTAAGAAGGTTTTTAAACAGAGATTGGATGGCCATCTGTCAGGGATGCACTAACTGTAAATGTCCTGCACTGGCAGGGATAAGAGTGGATGGCCCTTGGGAATATTTTCCAATTCTATTAATCTCACATTAGGAAAATGAAAATCAGGGTAGAGTAAGAGTATTTCTCTTAGAAAAAATGAATAGCAAGTACAGTATACATGTCCTTTTAGTCAGCTGATACCTCACATTGGAATTGAAAGTGGTAGCTCGTTTCTATCAAGAGATACCCAGTTCAGCAATTCATTTTGCTTATTCATTTTGCCCTTGGTTGCCCTTTGCTTGGAAAAGGTAAACTACTAAGCTTATTCACAGTCCAGTAAGTAGCAAATAGCTCCCAAAGTTCTGCAACCTCAAGATTATGCCTGTAGGAATAGAGTGAAAGCCCTCTGAACTGCCTAGCAGGTAGCCAAATACTAAGACTGATTGAGCAACACCACTGAAGTAGAGGTCACCTAAATGTGAAAATTGGTGCTTTTGAAGGAATCTATCTGGATAGATGAGGCAGCAGTGAAACCCAAGCAAGAAGATGGTCCATGGTAAAGGTTAATGTCAGAACAAGATCACAAGGAACCAGCAGTGTTGCTGGTGGACTCCAAGAGACTCATGGGACACAGCAGAGTGCTGTGCAGAAAGGAGATCTGCAGTCTTTGGGGAGACTGGAATAAAGAGTTGTTAGAAAGTATAAGTGGAGAATGTAAAGGAGTTCATAACATTGAGCATGTTTAAGCAATGTCCTATCCTGGTACAGAGATGGCAGCAGAATCACTTACAAATAGTCCAAGTTGCAACAAGTAGAACCAGGTAAAGTAGCAAATGGGAATAACAGGCAAGGGAACTGTTGATATAAGATGATCTGTCAGGTACACAGTTTTTTTTTGGGGGGGGGGGGTTGTTAAAATATAAGAAAAGCATATGCTCTTTACACTATTACAAATATTCCCCAAAATAATTTCCACATAAAGCTCTGAATATGTTTGAATATATTATTTAAACAAATGTGCTAAATCAGATAACATTATTTAAAACACTGAAAATTTGGTTTTTGCATAAAACTCCCATCACTGACATACAGACTATGAAGTGATTGCAGTTACATGCATTCTTCTTGCCACGTTGCATTTCCTTAACCTAAACAAAACACTTGTGTGGGCATTTGTGAAACATGCAAAACGTATCAGCTATAACTTGCTCTTCTCACTTATGGAGAGATAGCAGCTTCTTCTGACTTCTGGTAAAATGTGTAGTATGTATTAGGGTTCTGCTGTACCTGCATCATAAACAACATTTTTCCTACTCAGATGTCCTGGAAAGTTGGGGCAAGTAGTGTTCATCCTTAATATAAAGCTCTTTATCCCTGTCATTTTTATTTAGGTGAACAGTAGTATTTCTGATTAAATAAAAACAGAGGTACTTGAAATCTGAATTTTTTAAATGCTAATATTAGAAATTATAATTTCATCTGAGCTGTCAGATTATCTTCTTACTTTAGAAAACTATCTCTTAACAATAGTGAGGATGGCCTATAGGATTGGGATAGACTGATACTGAATGATACATATATTGTCTTCCCTAGGGAGGAAAAAGAACACTGGATCCGCGCCAAATATGAACAGAAGCTTTTCCTTGCTTCATTGCAATGCTTAGAGCTTTCCTTAGGCCAACACTTGCTACGAGCAACTGCTGAGGAAGATTTGCGAACTGTCATCCTGCTTCTTGCACATGGGACACGAGAAGAAGTGAATGAAACCTGTGGAGATGGAGATGGACGTTCAGCCTTACACTTGGCTTGTAGGAAAGGAAATGTTGTGTTGGTGCAGCTCTTAATTTGGGTAGGTACTTCCTGCATTCCTGATTCAGGATTGTCGTCTTGGACTGAATGTTTAAATTGTTGCTATTGTATTGCCCAACCCTGTTCTGTGACAGCATAGGTGTTTTGTTGAGTAGAGAGTCTGGGGGTAAATGGTTGAATCTGTTTTTATCAATAATGCAAGCCAGATCTGATTCAACACCTCCCGATATGTTTTTCAGATGCCCCAAAAGCAGTACAAATGTCTTATAGATCCTGACACCTCAAAACCAGAGCAAAAGGTAGATTATAAATTGAAATCAGAATATGTTACATTTTGGAGCATATTGGGTCATTCTTCTGGAAGCTTGCTATGACTGGCTGTAAGGAAGAAGCAATGCTAGTCTGGATGCACAACAAGAAGCTGCTTAATTTAAAATCCCAGAGTAGGAAATGTATGTTTTTTTCCATAGAGCAACCAGAGATCTATTCTTCTTAATCTTTTCCATCTGCTATGTTCAGAGGTGACTGGAGACCTTGAAATGTGCCTTTTTCCCCCCACAGTATGGTGTTGACGTTATGGCTCGCGATGCCCATGGAAACAGTGCATTAGCCTATGCCCGGCAAGCAACAAGTCAAGAATGCATTGATGTTCTCCTGCAATACGGTTGTCCAGATGAGCGCTTTGTTCTTATGGCTACTCCCAATTTATCCAGGAAGAACACTAACAGGAACAACAGCAGTACAAGAATGCCGACCATTATTTGAACAATTTGGTTCTTGTTTTCTGCCATTACTAACATCTACAGTCTCATATTATTCATTAATTTGACAGCTGACTTCTGTACTTCTATAGAATATCCCTTCTCCTTTTCTCCCTAGTTCTCACTTTCTCCACAGGGAAAAATTGCCAGGATGTTTAAAGAGGCAAGAAGGAGAAAAGAAGACTGCAGAAACCATTTGTTTTAATAAAAAGATCTTGAGTGATGAAATTGTAAAAGGGAGGGGAAGACAAAGAGAGGTCATGGATTCACTAATGATAGCCTATGACATGGGACCATTTGACTGGGTGTCTCTAGGCAGGGCTCTTACAAGTATTACATGAGGGTTACTGGAGGGAAACAACAGGAGGAAGAAGAGAAGGCATAGTAACTTTCCTTTACTGACAGTTAAGCGCATTAGTACATTTCACCTCTACCAAACTGAACATTTGGATTTCATTCTCTTTTCTGAAGAGCTTGACGGCATAAATCAGAGGCAAGCACAGAGTTTGTCAGGTTTGAAGCTCCTATGATGGTATGTGTCAAATCAGTTGTAGCTAATCTGTCCAGGGAGAATACTGGCTTCATTACACTTGTATAGTTGAGTTCTTCCAGCATTACTGCTGTTTAATAGAACATGATTAGTCATCACGGAGAAAAAAGCATATTAGCTGAGGAGGTAGTTACATGGCACGCTTCGGTGATTGCTTGGATGTGATTGCAATATTCTTAGAAGCATCATATTATCTCAGACATGTTCTTTCAAGCCCTTGGAGCCCTCCTTTCTAAATTCACTGTCATAATTTAGTATCTGTTTAATTTTTCAGTCCAAAGAGAGGAAATCAGTTGCTGAGTATTATTTGACTGCAGTCTCCTTGGTATAAAAACAAATGGAAAAAATAAATAAGAATAGCTATGAGATGGGGAGAAATGGAATAATGAATAGTGGTCTATGGAAAAATATTTCAAGTACATTTATGAGAATAAATACACAAAAAGCTATTTTTTTCAGTCATAAGAAATGCATTGTGTCAGTTTTGCCAAGATAAATGTGTTGACTTTGGGTCATTCATTGCCTAAGTTATACTGATTTTGTATTGTATCTTTAGGTTACATGTTTGTAAAAATCAGCTAGAATTTTTTTAATGTTCGTAAGTATGCATTGATTTGTTTCAATATGACAAGTATTTCTTTATTAATTTATAAAGTATAATTGATGTGAAATAATGTGCAGATAGGATCTAAGGGATCACAGATTATAGTACTAGTTCTTGAAAACATTCCCAGCAAATAAATAGATTTTTTATTCCTTTGATTAAAAATGTATCTAATCAAGATGTTGGCACAGAAAAGCTACAAAGAAATATGGTTTGGAAGTGCATGTCATTGTCTTCCAGAAGCACAAACATCTTTCACTGTGTGTTTCATGATGCTGTTTGGAGAATGACTGGGAGCCATGAGCAGAGTATGCAAAAATCAGAGTAATCTCTCCCCCCCCTCCCCTGGAAAAAACAAACATAGATTTTTAACCTGATGTATCCTCTTTAAAAGAACATGGTGCTCCAAAATTAATTTTATAGATTGAGCTGACATCTAGGAGGACTTTTACATGTAATTTTCGATAATAATTTTGGTAGCACCAACCTGTATCTTGCTTATATCTCTTTTTGGGTGATTCTATGATTTTGAATTGCAAGAGGAATTGCAGAAATACATTTTGAGTTGTATAATGTGGAGAATGAACGTTAGTGAAAACTGAGCCCAAATAATGAATGAAGAAACCTTTCAAATTGGTGAATACATACAACAATATGATTGTTCATTTGCCTGCTTTTAATAGTTCCATGATAGTTTACCTTTTTGGGACTGTTACGTTCCTTTAAAGAAAAAATAATTCGGGGGAAAAACAAAATGTGGAATTAAATATATGTTGAAAAGACAGGAAGAACAACTTTTGCAATGTACTTTAGTGACTGGAGGCAAATGTGGGCCACTTGTCACTACCAGCCCTCCTAGACAAAATCAGAGGAGCCTGAAGGGCACAAACTGCTGCTTTATTCCTTTAGTCTTCTGATTCTGTGTATCTGACTTTGTGAGCATGTGAAGGAAATAGAAGAGCCCTATCTTTGTCATACCAATTACACAGCATGAGTGTATGTCTGTGACTTTGACGGTAGGCAGCTAGTTTTAATATAGCTTCCTTAATACTTCTTCTAGGACACAAGCCAATGTCATGGACCGTGTCTTCCTTTCATCCATTAATAATCTGACATGTTCATCAGCAGTTGGGGTAGCAGGATTTCCCCTCTTGGGGAAGGTGATGTGAAGTCATCTTTTGTTGGTCAAGGTATTGTTTTGGCTCTCTCATCCTAGCAGGCTACTAAAATAAGGTGGGAGGAAATGCATATTAAAGGTACAAAGAGTGTGTACCTTCTCTGTTGATTTCATTTGGGATACTCTTGGCCATGGCCTCAGTGAAGTTACTGCAACCCGACTCAGTGAGACTGTAGCTCAGAGGTTCTTATGAAAAACGAGGAATCTTCCCTTTTGTAGCACCATTTTGGAAATTATGTCCCAGACTGAAAAGTTTTTTCAACACTAACTAGTTTAACTACAGCACACTTTCCCCCCCCCATATTTTTAATGGTCACTTTAAATCACTGTAGCATAAAACATTAAATGCTATAGAGTAAGGATGATACAATACTCTTTTAAATGACAGGTAGTATATATTTCCATTGTAATGGGATATTTGTAATTTCCATTGTTTGTTTGTTTGTTTTTGATTTTGAAGCAGACTATTTAAGATGGTGGTATTGTCAATGAGGCTTGTGAAATCTGACACATTTTCTATGACACACATAGAAAATGTGTCAGATTTCACAAGCCCAGCGATCTGTCTTTAGTTTTAACTAAAGCATTAGTATAATTGTTTGGACTAGCACAGTTTCCTTGACCAACCGACGGACCCAGTGCTTTAATATTGTCAGGTGATTTAAGTTGTCTGGATACATATCTCTTCAAGGGTTGCTGCAGGGAATCTTCAGATGTCCATCAACATCTTAGCATTCTTTTGAAAAGAAGGGAAGTTCATCTTTAAGTTGTTGGTATCAGTGCGATGGTAGAGACATGGAGATCATTTGTTGGATGTAATGATTTTATTATCATATGTATTTTAATTCTTATCTGTATTCGCACTTTGCTTCTTCCTCTTCTCATTGGAGTGTGCACATTAAGATTCATCTTAAGTGCCAGTAGTATACATCTAATATTACTGACCCCTTTGAGATAGCTCAGCATTTTTATGTGCTGTTTGCTCAAAGTAGTTTGAAAACTATAAGGTGCTGGAAGGGGTTGTTGAACTTTAGTATGAGCCAAACAGAGGTAGACAATCTCAGGCCAGTGTAGACTTTAGTTCTAGATCTTTGCTAGTGTTTGCACAGTACTGCAAGTGTGTTTGTTGTATAGAATAGTAAATTAAACTTTGAAACTAACATCATTTTGCATATTATTCCAAATTCCTTCCCCAATTTGGAAATGCATGAGTCAGTATGTTTTGTTTCTGTGTATGTGTCACTACAGCTTTTCTACCTACCCCAACAATTAAAGAAAATTCTCCCAACATTTTATATGATCCATAAATTTTTCACATGTCCAATTGGAATTTGATTGCAATTAGAAATGAGAATTCCTTGACAAACATAGTTTTAGGCATAGATTAGAAACATATGGAGATTCCTCTTGAGTTGAGATTGTGTGGAGCATAAGAAGAAGAAAAAATAAATTTTCCAAAGCAAACAACAGTTGTTTAACCACATGGCTGTTTTTTAAATTACCCACTTCATTCCTTTTTGTTAGCTGTACTGGCATCTTTTTGTGAGACACAACATATTAACTAAAATGATTATGCCCCTTGAGCATATGTGCAAATTAAGAGGTAATTAAATTATTATCAATAAGAAATCGCAGTAGGGATTATCTAGAGAGCTAAATCGTTCTCCTTTCTCAAAAATTAGTCTGCGGTGGGCACTGTAAACATGCTTTACTGATAGAACCCCTTTCCTGTTTTTAACCATGAAATACACAGTAACTGTCTCTCCTGATTATTGGCTTTTGCTGGACTGTGATGTTAACACTAGCCAACTGCTGAAATAATTAAACTTGTACCTAGGGCCGACTGTGGAGCGTAGCCCATAAGAAAACTCTCTTCACTAGGTATTGCCTCTGTGTTCCTGTCCCTGTCACCAGGTGATATTTCTTATTCTTGTTGTCAGGCTTCACAGATTCTTCCCAAAAATCTGGACAACAACTGGGACTCTAGTTAAAAATCAGGAAGTGGACTACATGAAGTGCTGATTGCCCAACAAAATGAGCATAGTGAAAAAAGACGGATGACATTGATCAAAACTATCTTGTAATATAGATAGGATTAAGCACTTAGAAATCATTTACCCACCTTACAGATTTAGCCACCAGGTAATGTTTACCCATTTCACTAATGTTGTTCATTATGCACTTTGTGGCACAAGCACAACACATCTACTGGTTCGTAGCGAGCCAGGCAGTCACCTTTTCTGCCTTGGGGCAGTGACACCAACAGGCACCACAGTCATCTCTTATTTCTTGTGCACAGGCTGAGGACTTCATGGACATGCACAGTCTCCTTTCTTCCTCCCAAGTCTGTTTGTGCACATATGTACAAATAATTTGTTTAATAATAATGAATGTAAGTAGGAAAAGTGGTTTTTTTCTCATTTGTCTGACCGCCTGGTATCCACACACACACCCCTCTGGACTGAATTGGCTGGAGAAAATGTGGTCAGTTGGCAACTCTGTGTGGAAGTTAGCAGGAATTTTACATCTACATCTCTGTACCTTTCAGAAATTCCTAGGAAATCAAATGACATCTTTGAACTGAATTGTATGGAAATTGTTGTTCAAGAATTAACTTGGGTGTTCATTCCAAGTAAACAGAAAGTCCATTTTTATTATGACTGTGTTCACAGTATCCTTTGTATATTGGATCACAATTATATATTTTATTTTGTAGATTCTTTTCCTTATGTTCAATGAGATCTTAGAGATGTTTCCTGTCAAACTAATATTTAGCAGCATAATGTAGCATTGGGTCTGGAGCTTGCAAGTTTCCTTTTGCATGTTCAAAGTGATTAAGAAAATTAAATACAAATATAAATGTCAGGCAGATTTTTCTAGTGATATTTATTAACTAATTGTCCTGTAGATTCATATTTACTTGTTTCAGCTGTAACTCCTTGAGAATGCACATGCAAAGGACCAAAAAAATTGGCCATTGGTATTTCATATTATAATTCCATTAGCTAGATTTCTTCTTCAGGTATCTCCTTCCTCATCATTTTCTCTTTCAACAGAAAGAGGATTGTGGAGATAACTGCCCTTTTGCTTCAGTAGTTCAAAATCATTTTGGATTCTACTATATGATTTATAATTATAATAAGATTTATAGTTTAAAATGATTTTTGATGCATACAATTGTTTGAAATAATTATATATTAAATAACATCTTTCTTGAACAGCACTTCAAGCGAAATGTTTCATAAATGGTGACTCTGTTGGTAATTGTTATTACTGTTAGTGTACACTTTATAGACAACTGTAGGAGAATGTTAAAGTGCTTCCATTTGAAGCAACAAATTTTTAAAATCTGGATTATATGTTGATAGTTTTTACCAGTTCAGATATATTTTAGTGCTTTTGTCATTGGGATTCTGTGCTGTTCAATTTAAGTGAAATTAACAGTCCTGGAAGAGATTTCTCAGACTTGCAGTTGCCCAGATATCTGCAAGCGCTTGAGTGACCTTAGAGCTTAGTATTGCACATGAACACTCACAATAACTACCTACTCCTGTGGAAATCTTGGCTCTCTTTAGTCAGATTGTAGCAGTATGTAGATGAACTCTGGTCAGCGTTCCTATTTTATGAAAACATAGATTTTTTTTCTCCCTGCAAAAATTGCTAGTTCATAGAGCAGGGGTAGGCAACCTTTCCCCTTTAAGGGCCGAGGGACTTCAGCTCCCAGAAGCCTCAGCCATGTTGGCCAATAGTCCCATGTTGGCCAATAGCTCCTAGGATTCTGGGAGCTGAAGTCCCTCGGCCCTTAAAGGGCAGGTTGCCTACCCCTGTTGTATCAGATGTTTGGCAGTGCTAATCAACTCAATCCCAGGTTCATCTCCTCTGTAATACAAACATTCTTTTGCACTATAGAAAGATGGTTCAGGTTTAATATTAATTTCTTTTGCATAAAGCTTTGTTTGCATGTTAAGCACCTTCACCTTAGCAGAATGCTTACAGTGTTGTTACTACAGCTCCCTCATCTGGTAATTTTTCAAGACTGTCCCTTTAATACACAAGCAACCCACTTTTCCAGAGTAAAGGATCACAATATATAGCTGCTCTACCTGCCCCACCCTACCCTACAACCAAGTCTCAACGTAGGCATCTCCATACAAAGTTCACCAAAGAACATCCTCCAGGAATCAGTGCAGGCAGAACAGCACTGTGCTCAACATTTTAGGGTGTGAAGCAGAGACTGAGGGCCTAAGCAGACTGCCAGAAATAGTGCACATTAAATTGAGGCACTGCCCTGGCTCAGTGCTAGGGAATCATGGGAATTGTAATTTTTTCTGGGACATTGAGCCTTCTCTGTCAGAGAGCTCTGGTGCCACAATAAATTACAGTTCCCATGATTCCCTAGCACTGAGCCAAGGCAGTGCCTCAATTTAATGTGCACTATTTCTGGCAGTCTGCTTAGGCCCTGAGTCTCGGCAGTACCAAACCCAGAAAGTCAACTTTCTGCCAGCTCAAGAGGGCTCCACACTGAATGTGAAACAGGGAGAGCATCTCTTAAATACAAAGTTAATGATTTTATTGCATACTGGCTGATACATATCACCCCTTTTCCAGCCCCCCCCCCCCGCCATTGTCTTTATAAGTCAGGTGGTTAAAATATCAGTGCAGCTTTTAGTTCTATACATAATGATGCAGTTTCATCCTAAGGACTAATCTGTACCTTACTCTACTCTTAAGGTGTAAGGGGAGGGAGAAATTCTGTGAAAAGGCATAATGTCTAAAGACTAAGAGGTATTTCAATTTTTCGCACACTCAACTCACACAAATCCTACAGACCACCTACAATGGGTCAGACTCGTATCTGATTCTTTGTGAGAAATCCTGAATGTCATTAAAAGTGTGTTCTTTCTTTCTTCTATACTTATGTCTTTAAAATTAATGTCTGAAGCAGTACTAAGACTCTAAAACTGGCCAAGCCTAAAAATAAAAAATGTGGTGTAACTGAAGAAATGCAATCTCCTTCTTTTTTTTTTTTTTAACCCCAAGAGGTGTACAGAACAGTGGGTCTTCTTAATCATGCTTCAGAAAGCAGCTTGCAAAAGTTAGAGTGTTCAGTGGCAGATAATTGGACGATAACACACAGATGGGTGCATCTGAGGAAATGGGCTCTGGACCAGGAAAGCGTTTCCTGCTGTATAGTAGTTAGCCTTTAAGGGGCCAGAACACTCTTTGTTGTCTTTGCATAGATGGGTACAATTCACCACATGTGGTTTTATATTCCGCAAATACCGCTATCTAACGCCACAGCAGAAATCGGGTTTCCGCAGATAGGTACAATAATGAACATTCGTGTGTCTAATTTATATGCACAAATTTGAGCATACATCAAGTGCGTTTTTTACAAGCATATATGGACTAATGTAAATAGTTCCACAGATATGTGGGTGCTGCATGGATAAAGTAAGAAAGATGTAGACATTACTGTATATGGCTGTCTGGTGAATATAAGGAGTTCCTGTTTAGAAGCAGGATGATAAAGGACAAACTAGAAGGACTTGGGAGATGCAATGGAATGCCTCCTGATGGTTTTTGTTTTGAATATAATGCTCCACGTATTATGGTGCTTCTGTGGGGAATGAGCACTTAACTATGTCCCTGTGGGCCATTTTTCCAGTCATAAACTCTCCCGTTTGTTTTTCTCACTGCAGGGGGAAAGAAACATGAGCGTCATTCTCCTACCACTACCACAGGGGTGGGAAAGCAGCTGTGGGGGAGAGTGATTTCTAGCAGGCAAATGATGAGTGGGGAAAGAGTTCGGCACTGCCTTCCCAAACGTAAATATACACACACCTCATGGCTGAATCAAAAGAAAAACCATCAGAGATGCTCCATTGTCTCCTGCACTGCATCTGGTTTGGTCTAAATACAACTAGGTGCTTTGAGCATCATGTTAAATCCTTGAAAATGTGCATGGCTTCCCTCTTTAAAAATAAATAAATAAAGATATTATTATAATCCTAAGTTCCTAATGAACATGTCACAGCTCCAATTATGCTACATGTGAATGTGGCACAGCCAGCCCTGTGATCACTGTGATTTAATAAATGTTGAGTCAATGCATGGATGGCACTTTTGTCCAGAAATTTGAGGAAAACAGGAAAATGCAAGATGAGCAGAGAACTTAGCATGCAGGAGTTGTTGTGGTTGTTGTTTTCTTTTCCCCATTGTAAAGTAAAGCTCCATGGTTAGCTTTGCAAGATTCAGCTAAGTAGTTAATTTTGACTCTGGGAATGACAAGCAGCTTCTGCAGTCAGGTGTTTTGAATGAATTACGTTTCAGGTTTTACTGTCACTTGTATAGCATTTGTATATAGGCATTGCTGAGAAAGAAATACATTCTAAGCAGGGAATTTAAAAAAAATTAAGTGGCATTTGGGGTAGCAGTTCTCCTAAAACTTCCCCTACCTCTTCCTTCATGAGTTCTTCAGTTGTGAAAATGTGTTTTATGTTGGTGGAGTTATACATATTGGGCTGAAGTGGTTATTTAGAGCACCCAGTACTTGGTATCTGAGGTTTTTGTGTTGCTTGTTGAATGACATGCTTGCCTTTTTGTCATCTGTTTAATACTGGAGGTAATTTACAAAGAAACCAAGGTTATGTAAGGGTGCCAGCTCTTTGTAGCCAAGCAAGTTGTTTTAGAAAGCACAGTTTGGTGAGGCATTGCCTGACATTCAAGCATCTCATTGGTTCTTGCAGTAACAAATCATAGGTGAAACCAACTTTGTCCAGTTTAGTCATAGAAGCCAGTGATGCTACTCCAGTGCCTGGTTATACTTGAGACCCAGCAGTCCCCCTTCCAGAGCTGTTGTACTTGGGAGTTACATGGTCTGTGGATCTTTTGCCAAGCACTTTAACAGACATGTAAATCCTGCATTGGTTCTCTTTTGTTCCTGTATCCATAACTGCCTGAATCTTCCACATACCTTTATCCAGGCTTGTGGTGCTTAAGGAGAGCCAGATAGTTGCTGTCCCCTGCCATCTGTCCTGCCATTTTTTCAAATTATTTGGGGAAACTTTGCTTCTCTTTAGAAGTATTATGGGGTCATTTCTTGATAAAAGTACAGTTGTTTTGTTGTGGTTTTCTCCATTTTACTAATTGGCTGATTTGAAAGTATATTGTAAGGAGCAGGATCCAAAATGTCAAGTGAATGGACAGAGTTTTATAAATCATGCCTGTTCAGTTCTGTTGACTTCACACACAGTACAATATATAGAGAAAGAGAGAAAGACTTGAACATGTTTGCCTGACACTGGTAGAGTCTTCATTGGCTTCTGTGCAATTTAAACATATCTTTACATTTTTTCCCCATTTCAAAAGGTTAGTTCCAGCATCAGACCCCAGATCATGAAACTGGTTCTGTTCCTGATTCCACTGAAATTAGAAATAGGGCATGATCTACTAGCATGGTAGCAGGGCTTTATTTTATAGGAGATCATTGTCCCAAAATGTATGGTGGTAGTTTAGATTTAATAGTGTATCAAATGTTATTTGATCCCATTCTCCCAAACCATTTGCATCTCTTTTTTGTCCAATATCAGTCATGTAACTTACTGGCATGGGAGGAAGGGAGCAGGTGAAATTTCACAGATTGAGGTGGCAAACACCTAGCCGATGGCTGTCATTTTTATTTCTGTAAATAATGTACAAATAATGACACAGCAGTGTGGAAATTTTTAAAAAGAGTTTTTTGAGTTTTTTTTATTATTACCTCATTCAGCAAATATGTTTTACAATGAGTCAATGAAACCTTATTTATATTGTTTGTACTGTAATTAAAAATATTGATACATTTCACTTTGCTTGTTGTTTCATATGATCTTGTTTGATTTAATAAGTCCATTTGTATTATGTTTCCCTCTTGCTATCTCCACCTTGGTTTTGTTTTTTGTTTTTGTTTTGTTTTGATTTGATTTTTGTGCCAGCTGTACAGTATTCTTGAGTTTTAAATATGTTGTAAAGTAATGCCATGAGAGAGACTGCTATATTGGATAGGTCTCTTTCTAATAAAGATAAGAAAAAAAGTTTGTTTTCCCTGTAGTTTATTTTCTTCATGCCTCATCACAAAGGTAACTGGGGAGATTTCGCTCATGTGGTAATATATAAAATCTCACACTCTAAATCTGTAAAGAAAAATGTATAACCATGAATTATGCTGAATTAATACTAAAACTCCAATGTAGCCCAGTATAGTCTAGTTGGATGAGCAAACATTTTTCATGGTCTTACTAAGCACTGGTAACTTTTTAAATTGATACTTTTAAAATGGATTCACTGGAATCTTTGAATGCAAAGCATGACTTCTACAACTAATCTATGGTCCCCTCCTTTTGGGATACATTTATTATCCCACATTTAGTATTGGGCCAAGGGTCTACACTTCTCTAGGTGCCAACAACATATATGTGTGTTCCCTATGAACCTATATATTGTACTATCCAACAATGAGATTCCATGTTCATTGTAAGGGCAGGATACCAAGCAACTGCAGTCCTCTTTCAGCCTCTTTGCCACCTGTGTCTTCCACCAACCCCTGTGTACCATTCGATGTCCCAGCACAATTATTCCAGTTGTGCATCTGCCACAGTGTGGGAGGATAAAAGAATGAGTAGAAAGGTGAACAACACAATCTCTGCCCTCACAAAAATATTCAGAGAGTGAGGACTATATGCTACTGTTAACCCCATGCACCAGAGGATATTGATTGAGTTGTAGGGTATCAATTTATTGAAATATACTGTACACTCGAGGGCTATAGTGTAATGTCCACATGTATTTCCTGATCTCAATGAGAATTCCAAGAACCCTCTTCATGTATATAGATGAAATACTATCATTGTACTAAAAACTATAGCTTTCACATTGAAAGAGCTTATAAAAAAAATTTGTTAAGGCTGGAGTTCTATAAAAATATTCTGAGAGTAAGTCCCATTGAACTCAGCAGAAATAGTTTCTCAATAGATATGTACAGAATTGCATTGTTTATCCTCCAATAATTGGAACATTCTGAGGGAACTGAAAAATAAATGTGCATAACTTCCTAAAACGTAAAATTTCTCATTGAAATAAACATAAGTTTAGAAGTCATCTTGCTACACGAGGGATCTGTGGGTGTGAGCTATCAACTTCATAAATATTCCCATTCCTTTTATGACTTTCAGGAATCAGGAGGAAAAAAAAGGCTGCCTGTCCATAGAAAGTGCATCATTAAGGATTCTTTCTGCCAAGTAATATGGCATCTTCCTTTTCTTCCTCCCCTCCTCAATTTACTTGTACTCTGGAAATTCCTTTAAAAGTAAAAGTGAAAAGAATTGCCCCCATTCTCTTTTGGAGAACCAGGGAAAGCCTCTATTTTTTGTCTTTATCCATCAACACAGCTTCCATGAGAGTCCCAAAAAGGTGCTTTCTGAAGAAACGCTGGTGCAGCTGGCTTTCATTTTTTGCATTCACCCCAGTTCTATAGCTAGCACTTATTAAAAGAGACTTAAAAACAGGGTGAACAAGTGACATTTTATACATAAAATCTGGAAGAAACTTGAGAGGGTTCTTCTCTTGATTCCATATGGAAGCTCTCAGGGAGTCTGACTAAATGTTCAGAGGAAAAGTTATTTGGGAAAAGTCTGCTTTGCTCTACTGGGTCTGTAAAGTTCACTGCCTCAGGGCACTTGCCATTGGTCCTGGTGAATAAGAACATAAGAACAGCTATGCTAGAACAGACGTTGTTGTTGTTGTCTTCAAGTCATTTCCAACTTACAGTAACCCCATGGTGAATCTACCATGGGGTTTCCTTGGCAAGATTTTTTCAGAAAAGGTTTGCTTTTGCCTTTCTCTGAGTATGAGAGCATGTGACTTGCCCAAGGTCACCCAATGGGTTCCATGGACAAGCTGGGAATCAAAGCCAGGTGTCCAGAGTCGTAGTCCAGCACTGAAAACACTATGCCACACACCCTATCCATATGCTTTCTACTATTCCGTCCCACAAACAGGACAGAAGATCAACAGCACCTTCCCATTCATGTTCCTCACAACTATTGAAGCACTTAGTTTTGGGTTTGTTTTTTTTTTTTAAAGAGGTAAAATGTATACAGAGAGCCCGCCTGAGCAGTGGACTATGGCTCTGGAGAGCAGGGTTTAAATTTCCACTCAACCATGGAAACCCATTGGGTGGCCTTGGGCAAGTTACACTCTTCAGTCTAAGAAGAAGGAAAAGGCAAAAAAATCCTCTAAACAAATTTTGCTAAGAAAACCCCATAATAGCGTCCCCTTAGGGTCACCATAAGTCAGAAATGACTTGAAGGCACACAACAGCAACAACAACAACATGTATGGTGTATACAGTTTCAATCATGCTCCAGAATCACAAAAATGCTAGAACCTGGCAAGAAGTAAATGCATACTACAGCCTTACATCTTTTGCTTGCTGGCAACTTTAGTCCTCATGTGCACATGCTTCTCCTGGTTCTTCTAGCGCAGTGATTCCCAAACTTTGGTCCTTCCAAACTTTGGTTTGGACTTCGGTTCCCAGAAACCCCAGCCACCTTGGCCAATAACCAAGAATTCTGAGAGCTGAAGTCTAAAACACCTGGAGGAGCAAAAATTTAGGAATCACTGTGCCTTGCCCAATCCCCTTCTAGAGATTTTGGGAACATTATGAGCACATTGGCTATATAACCTAGCTCTATGCAGTCAGTTAATAATGGCCTAAAATTAAGGGTCATAAAAACTTTTAAAAAAATATGTGCTAGATTTATAGGAATTTGTCATTTTAAACCCAGTAATAACCTCAGATTTGCTCTGTCATGTACAGTTTTTTCACAACTTGCTTTGACTTTTTTATGTTGTAATATGTAGCTGAGTGAAATTAGTAGTGAAAAATTACTATATGAAACCTATTTGGCCATCTCTGATCAATGTATTTACAAAAACTATTGGTTATATACATTTGATCCTTATTCAAAAGCCTCAGTAGTCCGTCTTTCTTTTGCAAGTGAAGCTGCATCTGTTACTTTTTCCTTTTCTGCTCGTTTCCTGATTTTCATGATGCAGCATCCAGCAAGAATCCCCCACCTCCTTAATCTCTTGAAGGAAATGTTCTCCGTCTTCCTCACTTACTGCACCTAGGTTTTCTGGATGAAGTCCAAGTGCACATTCAAGAAATGAATTTTAATACTTATTGAGCATCCCAAAGCTTTGAATTTTTTCAACATATTTTCACCAATGCGTTCATAGTCAGGGTCCTGACCGATATTGACAGACAACTGAGAAGATACCAGAGTCTGATGTGGACTGCGCTACATGGCCCCCGTTTTGTTCTCTGTGCTTGTATTTTATGTATAATAACTATATTTTATCCTTTCATCTTTTTTTTATCCTTTTGTCATTTATAACTGTAGTACAATCTAGAAGTTTTTATAATCGGAGTTTAATTATGGTTTATTGTGATTTGATTGCTATTTGTATTTGTTGGTCAATGACCGAATAAATTTTACGATTACGATTACAATTAGTCAGGGTCCTTACTATTCACAAGGAACTTAGTAACCACACTTTGAAGGAGCTCCAAACCTCTTTTTCTAGTTCAGTCATCACAGACAAGATGTTTTTATCTGACAGCAGACTTCGAATGTCTGGGCTGACAGAAATACCTTCTTTTAATTTTGCCTTTGATAGGTTAAGGAAAGTCTTGCAGAGGGACTTAAAGCATTCCCCACATTTATTTATTTATTTATTTATTTATTTATTGTCTTAACAAACTCTTTCATAAGGCTGTTTTATATGAAGAGGTGGCAAATAAATTTTCTTTCGGTCAACTAGATTTTCGCACAAAATATTCTTGCTTCCAAGTTCTAGAGATTTTCTTTCTAGCCAGGGCTTTTTCTCCTAGTATTAACTCTTTACCCTGATGTCCTATTCACAAAGGAAACATGGGAGCTTAGTATATTCTCCCTGTTGCCCCAGAATACTTTAAGGTCTCCACAATTCATTCAGTCATGATCATTATATTTTATCTTTGTGAGAACCAATTCTGAATTCTCTCAACTTTTTTTGAGATGTACTGAGTGACCAACAGGTACAGAGGCATACTTGTTCTCATTGTGCAGAAGAACAGCTTTTAGACTTCTTTTAGAGGAATCCATGAAAAGTCTCCATTCCTCCACTTTGTACTGAATGCTGAATTTCTGTATCAAAAAGCAGTATCACTACAGTAAACTAAATCACCCTCCTGTGAAAAGCAGGGAGTAAACTCCTTTTCCCTGCTTCTATACAAATGTATCAATGTTCCAGCTGCTAATTTTTTTTCTTTTAATCTGGAGCCTAAGAGTTCAGCAGAATCCTTTGGTAATAACAAATCTCTCACTAATTTGTTTAGTTCAGACTGAGTGAATAACTGGGAATCCTGGCTTCCTATTGGAAGTCAGGAATATGAGATAGGAATGTCACACTGAAATTCTGCATGATCATTATCAAAACCAGAATTACTAGGGGAATCTTCCAGTGTTTCTGGTGGAAGAGGGACTGGAATATTTGGGCTGTGACAAACGGGTTGCACAGCTAATAGATGATTTGGACAGAAAATAGCTTTCATGTTTTTTAAGTTATAGCCTTTAATATTACAAGAGCAAAAACAGCAGTTCCCTCCATATCACTGACACCCCAAATCTGAATGCTTTCTTTTTGCCTCTATGCAAAAAGATTCTCTATGCAAATAAAGAAAACTTTGTGTAATATTGCATAAGATCATTTTGTATTTTACAGCATCATAATTTGAATAAGTTGAGTTCAGAAACTGAAAAGAGGGAAATACAAGTTAACCCAATCAAGTGCTCTTTTCAGTGTCTCCAAAATGTTTGTTATTTCTTCCTGTGTGACAGATCTGGGTGAGAGCTGCGGGGTGTGCTTCTGCTGTCTCTTCTCCCTTTGTTGCAAACTCTCTAAAGGCTGTTTACTGCCAGCTGGTATGGCAGATTTAGAGATGTCTTTCATTTCAACATCTCTCCCCTGCCCCAAATCCCACCTCCACATACCCTTGAAAACATTCTCAGCTGGTGGTGCTCACAGATCCCCAGGAAGAAAGGGAAAATGCATGTTAGAAGGCAGCCGAGTCAGAAGAAGGAAATGTTGAAGGAAAGCAGCACTACATGCCCTAGTGGGAGAAGGAGACCCCCTTGTTTTTAGGGTAAGGTAGCAATTACTTTTAGATCCCTGACTTGGTTGTGCTATGAGGCTTCTCTCTCTATAGCCTCAAATACCCTCAAAAGCATGAGTCACAACAGAGCCCTGGTGGGGAGCGCACAGCAAGTCACTTCTTGAGCAAGAGTGGCCAAAGGTCTGATCTAAGACATCTTCTATTCTTGACTCCCATTTGGAGCCCTTCACTTACAGTCAGTAAGCTTCATCATTTCCTTTTGGTGCTTTTTCATCGGATCCAGATTAGAGAAGGACAAGGGTAGCTGTGGCAGAGAATTGAACAGAGTATTTATAATTGTGCACAACCTGACCCTTACTGCTTGACTTTTTTAAACAGCCGCACAGAATCAGGTTCATTGATTTAAAGAAAAACAATTAATTTCACTCAAAGATCAATTTACTACACAGACAGTGAACTTCTTGTAAAAGCTGATTGTCTTTTTACTGTTCTCTACAATTCCATACCCTAGCACTGCTCATTTTTAGTTCTGATCCCTTTCCTCCACAGAAATGGTAAGAGCAGATGCTAATAGCAGCACAACTGTTATCTAATACTGGTAATCTTGCTCGTCTACTAAATATTAGTTGGGGATGCTCCACCTCCATTTGTTCAGCCCATATTCTTAAGACTAACTTTCCAAAAATCTAAGAGAGACAAGGAATTTGAGCTCATCCTATAGCTAATTGACTCAAATGTTAGGATCCAGGAAAAGTGACTCTTACTAACAGGCTGTGATATTCAAGGACCTCTGGAAGAGCTCTGGCTTAGGGAGGCTAGAAGACTGGCAAGTAATATATGTGTGCCCCTCCTTCCACTCCATGGCATTGATGCTGCCACAAATCTGATTTTTTTAAGGCCACTATTTTCTTTGAAAAGAAAGTGTATAGAAAATGCATTGCTTGTCTTAAAGTAAAATTAAAACAGCAGGAGCCTTCCTGGAACCATAAATTTTCTTTAAAACAAGATGTACATCTCCACATGCCTTATTTTCAGCTGAAACAGTTGCTTTTTTGTTGCCAACATGCCACCAAATATTTGTGGCTTTGCAGCAGTGGGGAGTGTAGCATTCTTTATCTCATCCACTGCAATGGATCCTACATTCCAAATTTTACTCAGATGCAGTCACAACATTTTGAATAAATCATAGAATCATGCAGAATTCCATCCGAATCTTAGAATTGGCAGGGATCTTGAACGTTATCTAGTCCAGCCCACTCTTCAGCAGAGGCAAAATGTAACTACAGTGTGCCTGACAGATGACCAGACAACCTTGGCTTCATTACTTCCAGACAAAGTGGCATTACACTTCCCAGTGTAGTCTCCTTCACTATTGAACAGCACTGTTATGTCCCAGATATTAGCAGCAGAAGTAGTAGAATCCCACCTTTCTGGGGAATCAAGGCAGCTTTCAATTTAAAAAGAAAAATGTGGCTAAAAAAGCAAACATTGAAATAGAACTAAGCTAATGACAATATTAAAACAGTTCAGAACCACACTTAAAAAAATATAATGCAATTATATATATAATATATATATATATAATATCTGTTGAGTTTAAAACAATACAGCACCCCTTAGCCCGGTTTTTAAAAACTTTCCTTATTAAAAGCCTGCTGGGATAAAAATTTCTTTGCCTAGTGATGGATGGACAGCCGGAAGGGGGCCATTCTGGTCTTCCTGGGAAGGGAGTTCCAGAGTTCCACCAAGAAGCCCTCTTGTGCATCTCCAGCAACCATGTTTGTGACAGTGGTGAAACTGAGAGAAGGGTCACTCCTGATGATCTCAGGGCCCAGGGAGGCTCAAATGGGGAGATCTGAGATAGGATGGACCTGAGACACAAAGGGTGCACAGATACACAAGAAACTAATTTCATACACTTTATGAGGAAGGATGACATCTTCTAAATGCTTTCAGAACATTATACCTAGGCCTCTTAGCCTATATAAGCCAGAAAATAACTGCTGCCAAGAAGCAAAACAGAGCAAAACAACTGTGTGATTGTTAGTGCCATGGTAAAGGCTGCAATTCCCTGCTCCCAACCTTGATTTGTCTTGAACAACCAACAGGTGAACTGGAATTTGGATCCTAGTCTCCCTTGATCTGTCCATCCCTAGACTAGTGATCTGCCAACATAGCCATCTCATTTTGTTGCCCACTATATGGTTCCAGCTGGTGGCAATGCCTTTGATTCACTACATATTTTTCAATGACTCAGTTAGCAAGCCAATCAAGCCTACTGATAGTTCCAAATTAGTTATTGGCTGCAGGTCACAAACAAATTGACCCAGTCAACTAGAGGTTCAAGAGCCAAGTGTAGAAATGTTGCCACATTTATCTTATTCTGCTGTGCAGCAAGTGCAGCTTCAGTGGTACAAAATCTCTGCTCAAAGTGCAAGAAAAATCTGGCTGTTATTTATTTTGCACAGGTATGAGAATGATCATGAGATCATTGTGAAAAATTGGCCATCACTTTCCTTCCCCCAGCCAAAGGTGCTAGCTATAACCATATTACAGCCATCTGTAATATTGGGAATGATAGCATTTTCTATAGCTGGGTAAGTGATGAAATGGGAAATTTGTTTTACATGTGAATGGGAGAAGGAGAGAAAGAGCAATACATAACATTATTGAAGGGACAAAGGTAAATGAAGTTCACAAATCTGTCCAGCTAGCATTGTGCAGCAGGCAGGCAGGCTTTGATTAAAGCAAATTCTCCCAAGTGATAATTCATCACCTCCATGCAGGACAAGTAGGAACAAACTCCACAACACGGTGACATGAAGGCATGGGGCAGCCATGCCCAGTTCTACACAAGAACTGCTTCTGCAACTTGGTTGGCACAGTACGGATACCCAGAAGAAAATGCAGCCAAAACACGTGATGGAGAGCATATCAGCACTAGCAGACATTGTTCCATTGTTTCTACCATTTACGCAAACACACACATACATGCATACACACTCCTTCAGAATCACACTAGCTTGAACTCTGTACACACAATGGCCAGATCACAAAACAAGCTTAACAACTATCCTTTTGGCATGAACTAATCCAATTAAACACGCCTTAGAATCACCCAAGTGTTGTTGGTGGCTATCACATCACCAGTTCAATAGTAATTGTTTCATAAATACAATCCACTACTCTTAATCCTAACCTCAAAATAGGCTCGGCACCTAAAACCTAAATCCAGTTGCTAATCTGTCCTAGAATATGAGTGGGCAAAGAGATCTTGTAGCACTTTTGAGACTAACTGAAAGAAAGAAGCTGGCAGCATGAGCTTTTGTAGACTTGAGTCTATTTCCTCAGATTCAGATCTACAAAACCTCACGCTACCAACTTCTTTCTTTCAGTTAGTCTCAAAGGTGCTACCTCTGCATACTGATTTTCCAGACTGACATGGCTATGTCTTTCAGCTCTCCTAGAATACACTCATTGACTCATGAATTTGCGCAAAATCTATTTTACCAACTTTCCACTGGTTCAGTGGGTTTTCTCTGGTTGGGAATATAAATTTTGCTGTTAAATGACTGGCTGACTTTAGCCTTCTTGGGTTCTTCTTGCCCGGTAGCAACTACCTCTGCTAGTGACTTATTTAGAGAGGAGGAAAACAACCCACTCATCTGCTTGCACCCTGGTTGGCTAGAGCTGTGGTGAGAGAAGGAGTGACTGAGTTTCCTGGCAGAGATCAGAAGTACAAGGGGGGCCTTGGTATCCATTGAGGACCTACCTGGATACCAAAATCCATGGGTGCTCAAGTCCCATTATATACAACGGTGTAGTAAAAGGTGTCCCTTACAGAAAATGGCAAAAATCAAGGGTTGCTTTTTGTTTTTGTTTTTTAAATTAAAGCCGAGGATGGTTGAATCCATGGATGAAGAATCTGTGGATATGAAGAGCCATTTTCTGTAATAATTTACCTGCCTTTAAAAACAGACACACATACACATGGACATACTGAAGCTATATTTCAAAAGATATGTAACATGTAGGAATAAATTTAATTTGGTGAAACAAGTAACATTTTCTAGTTATTTTTAAATGTTGCTTTTAATGGCATTTTTGGAGGCATCTTCACAGCGATTTTTCATGTATCTTCTATCAATCCTAAAGTGGAGGTAATGACAAAGTAATGAC
This sequence comes from Phrynosoma blainvillii, assembly GCA_026167975.1. Classification (NCBI taxonomy): domain Eukaryota; kingdom Metazoa; phylum Chordata; class Lepidosauria; order Squamata; family Phrynosomatidae; genus Phrynosoma; species Phrynosoma blainvillii. Next base: position 221,303,739 of record JANUYF010000001.1, on the reverse strand, counting down.
AAAGTAACAAATGACACAATGAGATAATGTGACTCATAGAAAATGATAATATTGCTCAGACATAGAGGGCAGCAAGAAAAGAGGAATCCCACAGTAGAGGTGGATGGACTCCAGCCTAAACTTCTTTCAAAAGGAATTTCACTGTTTGAGGCAGTGGCCATGAGAGCTGAGGGGGGCAATAGGAGTGAGAGAAGGCTTTGCCAGAACAACTCCCAGCCCAGGCAACCTTGTATGGGGAAACGCTGTCCCTCCATGGCCTGGGCCCAAGTGACAGCAGGCTTCAAGAGTCATATCCTCAACTTTAAATTGTATTAAGAAACAGACTGGTTACCAACAAAACTATCCTAACAATGACACAATTTCTGCTGTCCAGATGCTGGTTGGCAAAACCTGGGCAGCAGGCAAATGGGCAGCTGAAACGCCCCTCCTTACTTGCCCTTCTCCTCCATTTTTAAAATGAACAGTCTTCAAACAGAGAAAAAGTAAGGGTTCCCTTTATTTCCTTAATTTCATTTCCCACACACAACTGTGTTCACAAATCTCATATACTTTTTATATAATACATGAAAAGAGCTCTGTTATGGACTTCCTACACTGAATTTTCTTGTTGTTAATATCAGGTTGGTTTTGACTCACAACAACCCAAGAGCCCTGTTATCAGCAGAGCTGTTCAAGTCTTGAGTCTCTTCACTTACAATGCTATCTTTCTCTTTTCCTCTCACCTTCCACATTACCAGGCATATAGTTAAAGAGTTCCTGTACCTAGGATCAAACACTGATCAGAATGGTGACTACAGTCAAGAAATCAGAAGAAGACTAGGAATGGGAAGGGCAGCTATGAAAGAACTAGAAAAAAATCATGAAAAGTAAAGATATTCATTTGAGCACTAAAGTTAGACACATTGTATTCCCCATCAAGCAGACAAAAAGAAAATCAAATTATTATAGCTGTGGTGCTGGAGAAGAGTGCTTAGGATACCATGGATAGCCAAAATGATAGACAAATGAGTCCTTGAACAGATCAAGCCTGAAATCTCTTTGGAAGCCAAGATGATCAAATTGAGGCTATCGTATTTGGGCCACATAATGAGAATGGATTGCTAGAAAAGACAAGAATGCTAGGAAAGGTAGAAGGTAGTAGAAAGAGAGGAAGATCACATGCCAGATGGATAGACTCAACCAGAGAAGTCACAGACATGAATTTGCAGGAACTAAGAAATACTTTATTTATACCCCGCCTTTAGCCGAGGCTGTCAAGGCGGCTTACAGTTAAAAACACCCATACAGTCAACAACATATACCCCCCCTTAAAAATATATTGAATCATTATACAGATTAAAATCTCTTAACAATAAAACGATTAAACGTCTTACATAAATGGACATCTGACATAAATGGACAGCGGCGCTGTAGCCATCTCAAAAGGAGCTGTCTAGTGGTGGGAGGAGAGTATATCATTCTGGGAATGCCTGCCGGAAGAGCAGTGGAGGACAGGGGTCTTGGAGGTATTTCATCCACAGGAACGCCATGAGTCGGGGTCGACTCGAGGGCAGTTAACAACAACAAATAATCTCTTCTAATGAGTCTTGTTGTCTGATATGTTCAAAGTATGATAGTCTCAATTATGATAGCCTCAGTCTAGTCATTCTGACTTCTATAGCTTTACAAATTATCTACACATTTGAAACCCCGCCTGTATGCAGGAGAAAAAGCCATGAACTCACACTGAGCTATTTTCTTTTAATTATAAAATGCATTGGAGAGGGAATGTCATTTAAGATAGCACTCTCAATGTGATAAGACTTATTTGTTCCTCATCATTATATCCTGAGCATTTGCACCAAGACTGTCATTGCTGTTGCAACAAGAGGGTGGCAGCTATACCTTCTCCCCTACTCCTGTACAGAACATGCCTTTGATGTTCAGGGAACTCCATGGGAAGGGATTCTACATGGGAACACCCCATGGGAACACATGGGTCCCTTCTATCATTTTCTTGCTCTTCATCTTCTAGACCTCTCATGGACAGGCCCTGATGTCAACTTTGAAGGAGAAGGAGGAAAAGAAAGGCAGAACTATTTAGCTATCTATTTGGATTTATATCCCACCTTTGTCCCAAAATGTAAGTAAAAGAGAATAAATTAGAAAAAGAGAATGAGAAAATAGTAAGAGCCACCACCTGTATGTTCTAGGATCTCAGTAAAATAGTTGCTGCAGTACAGAATTGGGGGAATGTGGTCATTCTCCCTGCTTTTTGGCATCCCAGGGGCCTGATTGGCCATTATGGGAATAGAAAGCTGGACTAGATGAGCTTTGACTCTGATCGTACAGGTCTTTTTTATCTCCTTAACACTGCCAAAGACAATGGGACCTACTTCCAAATTGGAATGGATGGGATTAGGCTCCTGTGCAACATACTCCTTCCTGCAGGTGAATTTACTAAGTACAGATTGCCAGAAGTCAGACAGAAATAATAATAATAATAATAATAATAATAATAATAATAATAATAATAATTTCTATCCCGCCCCTCTACCGAAGCAATCGGGGTGGCTTACAATAATAAAATCTCACAATGAGCCCTCCCCAGCCCAAACCCACCCTCCCATTAAAACAGTATTAAACATCATAAATTTAAAACAGATTACAACCAATAAAACAATTATATAATGAACAAAGGGTCCATGCTCCAAGGAAATAGTATCAGGGATTTTAGAATGTGTTCATCAAAATGAAGCTACACACTATCACCTATAAGAAGAATCTCTGCTAGTGAATATTTGCAAAGCTGGAAAAAGTGCTAGCCACCAATTTGGCTATGCTTAGTTCTCCACCACCCGCCTCTCCCTGGTGGGATGCTTGAAGGCCTGTCTCTTGTTTAGCCAGTTTGCTAGGAAACGTCTGTGGTCTTCTTCCTGAAAGGAGAGAGTGACAGTGGGACTAATTGAGATCACCTTACTTTACAAATGTTACTCTGCAGAATGAGGCAGCAAGATGGATTGGCCTCAACTATTATTCATTAGAGATAGTCCTTTATAAATTTCAGATTAACAATTTCTCTTCGGGAGCCTCTCTGTTATCCTTCTCTCAAAGTAACTTATCACAGCATTGCAAACGCTGAACCATGAAAATTACTGGAGAAAAATAGCAGTTGGGGAACTTAAGAGAGCTCGTTGCTTTCGTCAAAAAGGGACTAGAAAGTGTTAGAAATTGCTTAATCTTCACTTATAATATCTACACTTGAATATTACTGCAGGGTATTTACGTGGCCTTCAGGCAATGACTCCCCTGCCTTATCACCACACCAAAACTCACTTTCCTGCCACTCTCCAGCCATGCCAGTTGTATGACTTTTGTTTCAGTTGTTAATACTCAAGCTGAGTACAAATGCTATGGGAGGTTATGCAGCGTCCATCTCCTATGCATATCTTTGTAGGGAATGTAATCCTACTTGGAGTTCTCAGGGCCAGGAGGACCAGAGTCCTCTCACCTGCAACAAGGCTATCCCTCCCCCTTGGCAGCAGGAACAACCTTTTGGAAACAAAAGGGCCTGTCTGTGTAGGAAGAGTAATTAAACCTTCATTTCCCCTCCCTCCACCTTGGCTCAGCCTCCTGGTACTTGGCCTGCCTATTTAATGCCTTTGGCCAGTCTGCCACAGTGGACCTCTTCCTGCTCTCAGTTTCCAGAGGTACAGAAATGTTGGCAAATTAAAATCAAGATGTATGTCAGTGCATATGAGAGCCAGCATGGTGTAGTGATTTGAGCGCTGGATTACGACTCTGGAAATCAGGGTCTGATTCCTCACTTGAGCATAAAAACCCAAAGGGTGACCTTGAACAAGTCACACTCTCTCTGGGGTCATTCACACGTTGTTGTGCAGCAATGCAAATAATCTCACTCATGCATTCTGAGTCTGTTGTTCAACCTGTGGAACTGCATCTCTGCAAGTTTGGTTGCTCACACGTGTCAGCACTCAAATAAAGATGGAGTCGATGATACAGATGTATTCGTTGCACATCCAAGGCATGCAGAGTTTTATCCTGGTTTATCCCGGGTCTATTCACGCAGCTGAGAATTCAAATCTTTTAGAAAAACTCAGGGGGAAAAAATCCGACATTGATTATCCTGGGTTAAGTGGGCTTTTTGGTAGCTCCCAAAAAAACTTAATTGGATGCATTCAAAATGCATGCGGACAACAAAGATTCAATCCAGATTCTACCAGCATTATTTTGACAGTCTGAATAACCCCTCAGTTTCAGAGGATGGCAATAGCAAGCCCCCTCTGAAACTTGCCAAGAAAACTCTATGATAGGTTCATCTTAGGGTTACCATAAATCAAAAATCACTAGGAGGCACACAACAACAACAAGCGCACTCCCCAAATCCCAGATGGCACCTGTGAGCTTTAAAGTTGGCAGAATATTGAGGGATCCCTGCTAAGCCAAGTAAGGCAGGTGGCCTTTTGGGAGTGGCCTTTTCAAGCTGGTGGGATGGCCACCCCGAGAGGCTTGCCTGGCACATACCAGCTCATCTCTCTCTGGTGACAAGTCAGGACTCTTTTCTCTGGTTTCTCAGCTTTAAAACTTTTTTTTTGTGGGGAGGGGGGAGGGAATCTTAAAGTCTTTCAGTACTTTATTGATCTTGTGACATTTTAAGATTTGCAGCATTTCTGATGATGCTGGTTGATGGTATTTGTTTTATTCACTGCTGCTGGTTTTTACGCTGCCTGTAGATTTTATTGTCTTATTGATTTATCCTTTATGGTACCAGTTTCCTTTATTGTCAACCACCCAGAAAAGTTTTGTTGGTGGGTGGAATATAAATGGCAGTAAATAAATAAATAAGAACTTAAAAGAAGTAAGAATCAGTGGGTTCTCCTTCAGATCGGAAAAGTATTGTTGATCCACACAAAATCAGTCTCCCATTGAGAAGAAAAACAAGCCTCCCATTGGGAAGAAAAATAGGCCCTGCCCCACTTCTGGGTTTAGAATCAACAGAGAGCGGATGAAATTCAGAAGGGTTGCCTTTCTATTGCCTGGCAGCTCCTTTGGGCACTTCAAAAGGGAGTGGAGCTTCTCTGTCTTTTCTTTCTGGTTCTTTCTCTGTTTTTTCTCCCTTCAGATATGGGGCTGGGAGGTTGTCTGCCTTCTCACTCTTTCCCCTAAGGGTGTTTTCATGGATGGAATTGCAGGAAAAGAGCAAACCTCAACTCCCTGAGGACTATTGAGTTGTTTGATGTGGGAAACCAGCATTTTGCATTTGTGCCCATCAACTACAAGGATTTCTTTTTTCCCCTGGAGGATTTTTTGCTGACCAGCAGCTAATGGTTTGCAGACCACTTTAGACCACCACTTTGCATAGCACCACCCTCGGTTTCTGTGAAAATTGTTCTTTCAAATGAAGGCAGTGTCCTTTCAGCTGGGCCAGGCGGAAACTTTTCAGCAGCCCTGTTTGAGGCTGTGCACTGTAGCATCGCGTATAAGATTGTATTTGGGGTGCACCTCTTAATGAAAACAGTTTTTGCTCATTTCTGATTGCACTCGCCCATTTGTTTGCAATTCAGATTTGTAACAGTTCAATTTATGCATCCTCAAGAGTATGCCAAACAAAAGTGTTTTATGGTTTTATTTAATCTTCCTTTGCAAATGTTTTCCGTGTGCATGACTCATTGGGGATGGAGAGGGGAACTGTGTCCTTTCTGGGATATCAGTTTACAATATTGCAACAAGAACACACCTAAGGAGTGTGTGTAGGACAAGTCCTTTTGTTCTATGTCTGTGACAGGTTGAACTCCCAGAGCAATCCATAGGAAAATCTAACACTCCCTCAGGTTAGCACAGCCAGTACCGAAGGATTCAGCCTTTGGCTTGGATCCCATTTGGGAGAAAGGTAGGGTATAAGTGCAATGAATCAATCAATCAACTCTTTGAAAGGCCCTCCTATCCTTCTTCCCCAACCCATTATTGTTCCTCCCACCCTCCAGAGGACTGCCATGACGGGGTAGATGGCATGCCAGCATGGTGTATTGGTTTCAGTGTTGGACTGCAACTCTGAAGACCAGGGTTCAATTCCCTGCTCATCCATGAAACCCACTGGGTGACCTTTGGCAAGTCACATGCTCTCAGCTTCAGGGGAAGGCAATGGCAAAGCTCCTTTGAACAATCTTTGTCAAGAAAAGTCCATGATAGGGGTTCGCTTGTGATTGCCATAAATCAGCAATGTCTTGAAGGCACACAACAACAACAACAACAACAACAACAACAACAACAACAACAACAACAACAGTCTTTAAACAGAGGCTGGATGGCCATCTGTTGGGGATGCTTTGATTTTGAGTTCCTGCATGGGGTTGGACTGGATGGCCCTTAGGGTCTCTTCCAACTCTATGATTCTATGATTCTATGATTTTATGAAATGGGAGGCAAAGGAAAGGACCATTGATGTTTGCACACACCTATTACAAGCCAGTGCACCACAACTGGTATTGCAAGACCTCTGTCTGGTGGCCACTGTCAGATTCTGGGCCGTTTTATTAGAATGATAGTGATTAGTGATATTAGAAGTTCAGAATAGACTCTTCATGGCTTGAGTTATATGGGGGATGGGGTTAGCCCTTTCTGATCTCAGAACCCAACTAAGTTTGCAGTTGTCAAATTGGGGTGTGTATTGACCAAAGCTTAAAAAGCTTCTTTTTAAAAGCCTTTTGTCCCTCTTATTCCTTTGTAATGTTTCTGACTGTAACTCATTGTGCTACAAAGAATAACTTGTGCTACTCATTGTATTACTCATTACTTTTTAGTTACCGTACAATCTGTTATATTTTGTTAAACAAGAAAGAAAAACAATTTTAGATTGCAAAGAGGAAGGCATAAAATATGAAAAGAATTAATCAAAATGACTCTGAAGATCGCCTCTCAAAGTAACTTGTAAAATTAACTAGAATGTTATTGCTGTTTTTTCAACAGTGGAACAATTGTGACCCTGATTTGGAAATGTGACTTCATTCTGCCTTTGATACACAAAAAAGAGACCGATTCCATGTAACTTTTACTTGTACTTAGTTACTTGTAAGCACTGTTTTTTTTGACAGTCACCTGTAGTCATGGGGCTGAAAAGAGGGATCAAGGCACCCAGCAAAACAGAGACTTTTTCTGGTGTGAGCCTTTCCAGTAGGCTGGATGGCAATGATTTTCTCTAACTTTGTAGGCCTGAAAAAGTCAGTGTGCAGAGCTTCCCCCCAATGCCAAAAAACAACAGAACATCCATGAAGACAAGAGGAGGTAATGGGACACTGGCGAGGCAGAGGGAGGATACAAGGCAGGGGCATCACTAGGTTTGGTGTCAGCCGGTGTGGTAATTCATGGTGTCACTCACCCTCCCAGTGACCATCTCCCATACCACACCATGCAGAATCCTTAGTAATGTGGTTTTTTGTACTGATGTTACTCATTAATTATAATTCCTGTGTGACTTTGAAAGCTTGCAACATGCAGTTGTGCATTTTGGTTGGCCCCATAAAGATATCATTGTCTGGATGTTATTGGATGTAATGGTAACCGTCGTGACATAAACTACTAGCAAAATTAAATTTATAGCTTTGAATTACAATATCATATGCACAGCCCAAATGCATTTACATATACATAGTTTTGTGTGGTTAAAGTTAACATTTGGCAAAATGTGATGTTTTTAAATAAATTATTATTTCTTAACATTCAAAATTTAAAAACTAGGGCCTCTCCTTTTTCCTCCCATTAAGCATCACCCCACTTACCCCATTTCTTCAAGGGAGACAGGCGAATGCCACAGCATGTTTCTGCCCAAAGGCAGATGTTTGAGGAGCAGCGGTGTCACCCTCTGGTGTGTTCAGCACTCCCCAAACCTCCTTACTGATGTCACTGTCACAAGGGCAAAAAAAAATGTCTAATATAAGGGCTCCATTTGGCTGGAAAACCCTAAAGGCACCAGATTCCATCTGATCTTGGTAGCTAAGTAGGATCAGCCCTGGTTAGTTCTTGGATGGGAGTACCAATGAGTACCAGGTGCTGGAGGGCTGTGGGCTACATTTCAGAGGAAGGAACTGGCAAAAATACCTCTGAGTATTCTTTGCCTAAGAAAGCGCTATGAAGGTGATGGAGTTGCCATAAGTTGACAGATGACTTGAAGGCAGATGCATACAAGGGTTTTATCTGCAAGCTCTGGGGGAATTTGCCAGTTTTTGGGGAAGCCCCCAAGGCAGAATCTGCTGTTGGGCCATCAGACAAGGCTGGCAGTGCCAGCCTGGGAAGTGCTCTTGAGGGTGGCAGTCAATTCCCTCCAACATCCCTAACTCTCAGCTGACCAGACAGAAGGAAAAATAACTACAGCTTTTTGGTGTACAGATGGCAGGTCTATGGAGTGTAACAGGCACACTGAAAGCCCAGCTTTGTGCAGTGAAATGTACGCAACACAGGGAATATACTGGATGTTGGGGTCCTGTTTGGTTATGATATGATGGATGATTGTGGACTTACAACAAGGAAGGGCAAGTTCCACAAGCCACATTTCTAACCCAGGAGTCCAGGGGCCAATTTTCCACCCTGGAAACCAGCATCCCCAAACTGGATAGGGCCAGAAGTTAATTTTCAATTACACACAGAGAAAGAGGAGAGTCACAGACACACAAATACTTCTTGTGGTCTTCTTACACTTTGTTTTTAAGGAGAATGACCACTGACAGAGATGTCCAAAAGTGGAAATTAATATTTTATGTACAATAAAAAAGCGTGGAAAATGACAGAGTTGCATATCCCCATCATTGGCTGCCAGAACTGTCAGCAACCTCAGCTTTGGGAGCAGTGGGTGACTCCTGCCAGGTTGGTGCCATTTACTGATCCAACAATGTATCCTTGTTTAGTTAGCTGGGGTGAGTGGATGATCCATGGTCCTTGCTTTTGGGAGGGAGGATAATCACTCCAATCATCACTTTTTGCTTCAGGTTTTCTTTTCCTTACAAGAGGAACTACTATAATGAGGTGTATTTTTGGAGGAAGGAGTTGGCAGTTCAGGCGCTTGACTCACAAGCTATTATAAACCTCCGCTTTCCCTGATGCACCTGGACCTTTGCAAGGCAAAGTATGAATGCTACAAGGATGGGAAGATGCAAGACTGGAGGCCACTCGATGCTCGCTTTTGCCTGGAAAGGTTTGGAGGGTGAGGACATCTCAGATGTTTAGACAGACCCTCTCAGGGAAAAATAAAGTTCACAGAAAAATGTTAGCCTTTACGGTTCTGTCTGGAAGTTACCTAGCGCAATGATGGATCTTTACAGAAATGAAGATGATGGGAAGAGTTCATAGGAGAGCTCAAAGGAAGGGGTTTGTCCTAAGCCAGCGGAAGGAGGGGGCTGAGGAGAGTTGCAGGAGAGGAGGCAATTAAATCTGGGAGAGAGCCTGGCCAAGAGCCCCTCCAGGCTCCAGGAAAGGGATCAGAGTTGCCATAGACAGAGGTCAGAGCTAATGAGCTTGAAGCCACCAAGATCAGGCAGAGCTGTGGGACCTTGGAGGGCAACAGGGGAGGAGATCTCCTCCCTGGACTGTTGACATCCCACTCACAGAGAGCGTTGGAAGGGGATGTCAACAAGCATCCCTCGGGCACCAATTGATGCGTGGCAGGTTGAGCTGGAAGCATAGGAGAATTTGCTTCTCAGCCCCCCATCCTAGGACAAAAAACAGCCCATACCTGGCAGGCACTTGGGGACCGCAAGCTGGTCCTACCTGCAGCTGGTTAATTTCCCAGCTCTTATAGTGCTGCGCCCACACTGCAGAAATAATCCAGTTTGACCTCACTTTAACTGCCATGGCTCAATGCTATGGAATGGTAGTTTCTTGTGGCACCAGAAGAGGAGACAGAGAAGGCACACTGTCTCACAGAATTACCCTTCCTAGCCATGGCAGTTAAGCCAGATTATTCCTGCAGTGTGGATGCACCTTGGTTGCAAATGCAAATCCTGTTGGTGCCCCATTAATACTGAGTGCCCATGCCTTGCTGTTCTTGGTATGAATGGAAAAGTACCTGCAGCTTGGAACCGGCTCCTCTTCCTCTGAGAAGCACAGAAGATGGAGGACATCACCAGTCCTGGCTGCCCCAGTAACTGCCTGTCCAGGGTGCAGACATGTTTCGCTGCCAGAGCCATTCTCCCTGTCTACACACACATGGGCTGAGAACCAACATTGCCCCAGCATTGTGGAAATATCCGCTGGGGGAGTTCCAGTACGCATACATGGGATATACCACTATTGCACAACACATGTAGATCAGTGGCCAGTGTGCAGGGCTGCCAACCCGTTGTGATGTGTGATGCGCAAAAGCAATGCATGGGAATAATGAACATTTGAATGCAATTCTGTCTACTTGAATCCACACGCAAAGGGATCTTGTGGTACCTTTGGACCTTATCCCACGCTGCTCTCAAAAGTGGCAAGAAAGCGATATGAGCATCATTCCAGTACTATAGCGCTAGTATAAATATGGGGCTAGCGCTATAATAGCGCTATGGATCACCTCGCACTATTGCAATGCCCGCTGAAACCGACATTCAAAAGAATGCGAATGATGCTGCATTCCGAGCGGTTTCTTGCTGGATTCTGAGCGACGTCGTGGGATCACGCGGAAAACTATAGCGCTATAGCGCCTGATTCTTAGCTGATTCTGAGCGACGTCGTGGGATCACGCGGAAAACTATAGCGCTATAGCGCCTGATTCTTAGCTGATTCTGAGCGACGTCGTGGGATCACGCGGAAAACTATAGCGCTATAGCGCCTGATTCTTAGCTGATTCTGAGCGACGTCGTGGGATCACGCGGAAAACTATAGCGCTATAGCGCCTGATTCTTAGCTGATTCTGAGCGACGTCGTGGGATCACGCGGAAAACTATAGCGCTATAGCGCCTGATTCTTAGCTGATTCTGAGTGACGTCGTGTAATCACGCGGGAAGATATAGCGCTATAGCGCCTGATTCTTAGTGGATTCTTGCTGCTTTTGGCCCCGTGGGATAAGGTCCTTTGAGACTAACCGAAAGAGAGAAGCTGGTGGCATGAGTTCTTATAGACTTGAGTCTACTTCCTCAGATGCATCTATGGAAGCTCAAGTCTAGGAAGGCTCCTGCTCCCAGCTTTTCTTTCTTTCTTTCTTTCTTTCTTTCTTTCTTTCTTTCTTTCTTTTTCTTTCTTTCTTCCAGTTAGTCTCCAAGGTGCTACAAGAGCCTTTGCATCCCGAGTTTCCAGCCTAAGAGGGCAATGCCTACTTGGGTCCAACTTGGGCCTGTGGCCAACTGGACGACAGCCATTCAAGCCCCCCGTGAAAGTGTTCCTTCCCCCAAACCCCATTTCTCCAAAGCGAGGTACCTACCCTGGGCAGGCAAGCCAAACATCGGCGGTAAAAGGGGAAGAGGGAGGGAAGAGGCATCGCTGGGAAGGAGCTCTCCGAAGGGAAGGGAAGGGAAGGGAAGGGAAGGGAAGGGAAGGGAAGGGAAGGGGAGGTCCGTGGGGAAAGCGCCTCTGCGGGGGGGGGGGGGGGGGGGCTGGGCCTCAGGCAGCCGGCCTCCCTTCTCTCCAAGGAAAGCCTCGGTCTTCAAGGGCCAGCAGAGGCGGGCCCCAAAGGAGAGAGGGAAGAGGGAGGGGGGAGCCTCCGACACGCAAGGAAAGGCCCCGGAGGAAGAGGAAGAGGAAGAGGAAAAGAGGAAGAGGAGGAGGAGGAAGAGGAAGGAGAAGGAGAAGAAGAGGGAGAAGAGGAGGAGGAGGAGGAAGAGGAACAGGAGGAAGAGGAACAGGAGGAGGAGGAAGAGGAAGGAGAAGGAGAAGAAGAGGGAGAAGAGGAGGAAGAGGAACAGGAGGAAGAGGAACAGGAGGAAGAGGAAGAGGAGGAGGAGGAGGAAGAGGAAGGAGAAGGAGAAGAAGAGGGAGAAGAGGAGGAGGAAGAGGAAGAGGAACAGGAGGAAGAGGAACAGGAGGAGGAGGAAGAGGAAGGAGAAGGAGAAGAAGAGGGAGAAGAGGAGGAAGAGGAACAGGAGGAAGAGGAACAGGAGGAAGAGGAAGAGGAGGAGGAGGAAGAGGAAGGAGAAGAAGAGGGAGAAGAGGAGGAGGAGGAAGAGGAGAAAGAGGAGAAAGAGGAAGAGGAAGTGGAGGAAGAAGAGGAAGAGGAGGAGGAAGAGGAGGAAAAAGGGGAGGAAGGGGAGCGGGTCTTCGAGGGGGCGTGGGCCTTTTCTGGGGACCGGGGACCTGGGGGGGGGGAGGATGAGGAGGCTTGTCCTGGTCCGCTGCCAGGCCCCACCGCTGAGGGGGTCTCCTTTCCTTCCCTGGAGGCTGTGGGGGTGTCCCAGGGGCTGCCCTTGGTCCTGGTCCTGGTCCTGGAGGGAGCCTTTTGGGAGAGGAGAGGAGAGGAGAGGAGAGGAGAGGAGAGGGGGCCCCTGGGGCTTTGGGGCGCGGAAGGGCGGCAGCTTCTCTCCCCTGACTCCTTCCTTGGCTGCACCCTCCGCACTGCAGAAAGAAACCCGGTCCGACCCCGCTTTAACCGCCAGGGCTCCGTGCGATGGCAGTCTGGAGAAGTGTAGTTTCTTGGGGGAATGCCGTCGCGTGGAGCCCTGGCGGTTAAAGCGGGGTCGGACCGGGTTTCTTTCTGCAACGGGAATGCAGTCAAGGTGCCAGATGCGCCCTTTGCTGAGTGAATGAAAGGGTGCCGGGAATAGAAGAAGGGTCGGACCAGGGCCCTGGAGGCCGGGGTTCGAATCCCGGCTCGGCCATGGAAACCCACCGGGTGACCTCGGGCAAGTCACACTCTCTCAGCCTCAGAGGAGGACAATGACAACCCCTCTCTGAGGAACCTCCCCATGAAAACCCCGTTGTAGGTTCGGCCTTGGGGTCACCATAAGTCGGGAACGGCTCGAAGGCTTTGTGGAAATTGAGGATGACAGCCGGGGCCTCTCCGGAGGGCGTTGCCCTCGCCTTCCCCTGAGTCTGAGAGAGTGTGACTTGCCCAAGGTCACCCAGTGGGTTTCCTTGGCTGAGCAGGGATTGGAACCCTGGTCTCTCTCCGGAGTCCAAAAGACTCTCAGACCACTTGATGCAAGCAAAGGTGAACAGCCCAAAGGAAAGGGCGACGTTGGGCTTGGGAGGCCTTGACTGCTGCAAACGCCGAGAAGGAAACTGGGCACAAGTCCGAACTTCTCGTTTCCTCTTTGCAAAATTCCCAGGACCCTCATCGGTCGGAGGGGAGATGGCCAGAGGAGGAAGAGGAGGAGGATGAGAAGGAAGAGGAGGATGAGGATGAGAATGAGGAGAAGAGGAAGAGGAGGAGGAAAAGGAAGAAGAAGAGAAGCAGGAGGAGGAAAAGGAAGAAGAGGAGGAGGATAAGAATGAAGAGAAGGAGGAGAAGGAGAAGGAGGAGGAGGAGGATTAGAATGAGGAAGAAGAGGAGGAGGAAAGGAGGAGGAGGAGGAGGAGGAGGAGGAAAAAGAGGAGGAAAAGGAAGAAGACGAGGAGGAGGAGGAAGAGGAGGAGGATAAGAATGAAGAGAAGGAGGAGAAGGAGAAGGAGGAAGAGGAGGAGGATTAGAATGAGGAAGAAGAGGAGGAGGAAAGGAAGAAGACAAGGAGGAGGAGGAGGAAGATGAGGAGGAAGATGAGGAGGAGGATAAGAATGAAGAGGAGGAGGAGAATGAGAAGGAGGAAGAGGACGAAGATGAGGATGAGAATGAGGAGAAGAGGAAGAGGAGGGGGGAAAAGGAAAAGGAAGAGGAGGAAAAGGAAGAAGAAGAGGAGGATAAGAATGAAGAGAAGGAGGAGAATGAGAAGGAGGAAGAGGAGGAGGAGGAAGAGGAGGAGGAAAGGAAGAGGAGGAGGAGGAAAAAGAGAAGGAGAAGGAAGAAGACAAGGAGGAGGAGGAGGAGGAAGATGAGGAGGAGGATAAGAATGAAGAGGAGGAGGAGAATGAGAAGGAGGAAGAGGACGAAGATGAGGATGGGAATGAGAATGAGGAGAAGAGGAAGAGGAAGAGGAGGGGGAAAAAGGAAAAGGAAGAAGAAGAGGAGGAGGATAAGAATGAAGAGAAGGAGGAGAATGAGAAGGAAGAAGAGGAGGAGGAGGAAGGGGAAGAGGAAGAGGAGGAAGAAGAGGAGGAAGGGCTGTGGAAGTGGGGTGGGGCGGGGGTGTCAGGGTCCCCCTCCCTCCCTCCCTCCCTCCTTCCGGGGCGGGGCCTGCTTTTGGGGCTGGTTGAAGGAGGGAGGCCCCCCTCCCTTTGGGTGCTGCCATTCCTAATCCTCGCCGGTTCTCACGGTCTCAGGGGCTCCATTCTGCTCCCTTCCCTTCCCTTCCTCTTCTTCTCTCTCTCTCTCTCTCTCTCTCTCCCTCGTTTCCTCCGGAAGGGACCCCAAAAGCTATCCCCCCCCAGGAGCTCTCTCCCTCCCTCCCTCCCTCCCTCCCTCCCTCGGGGGCCCCCAAGGAGGGGAAGGGAGGACGGGGGAGGAGTGTCCTCCTGGCAAGCCAGCGCCTTCTCCCTCAGGCCCCAGATGTCCTCGCCGCAGAAATGGAGGACCCTCCAGGGAAATGGAGGACATGCCCCAAGAAAAGCTCAACGCACCCCTAGAAATGAGAATGCATGCTTCTGGGTCCTGCTCCACATGGAGGGCGTTGGGGGATTCCTCCTGGGCAGAAGGCGGAGATGGAGGGCGTGCCCGGGAAAAGGAGGACGCCTGTTCTCCCTGCCTCCCTCCAGGGCCCGAGACCCCTTTGAGTTTGAACTCCGTCGGGGCTGCCTCTCCAGGGCTGAGGCCTCGACGCCGGACTGTCCTCCGTTCCCGCCTCCTGTCCAGGAGGACCCTGGAAAAGGTCCTCCATTTGGAGCCCATTGAGCCCTCCTTTCCCAGGACCTGTCCTACATTTATGTCCAGGAGGAATTCCAAAAAAGCCCTCCACCGTGAGCAGGACTAAAAGCACGAATTTACATTTCTCGGCAGTGGGTGGCCCAAGAGTTTGGCCTGCCTGAAGCGAGGCTCCTTTCACAGCCTTTCCGTGGGCAGCCAAGGAACTGAGGCTTCTCCTTGTTTCCGACTCATGGCGACCCTTTCGTGACTTTGGGGAAGGTTCGTCGTCGCCTTCCTCTGAGGCTGAGAGAGTGTGACTTGCTCCACGGCCGAACCCTGGCCTCCAGAGCCCAAAGCTGGCTCTAAAGGGCAAAAAGGGGAGATGGCGCCCCCACAAGCGTTTTTCTCCTTTCCAAAGTGGAAGAACAAGGAAAGATTTGCGGCTCTTTTCTGGCCTTTGCTGCCAGAGGCGGCTGCCTCCCGGCGTGGCCACAAGTCCTCCTTTTCCGGGACACGTCCTCCATTTCAACCTTCCGTCCAGAAGGAATCCCCAAATATCCTCCATTTGAAGCATCACTCAGGAGCATGGGTTTACATTTACATTTGAGTGTTTTTTGGCTTTTATTTTCTAACATCCTCCATGATATCGGACTCAGGGTGACCAGCCGTCCTCCTTTCCACAAACACGTCCTCCATTTCTGTCCAGGAGGAATCCCCAAAAATATCCCCCCCCCCTCATAGGAGCAGGACTCAGAAGCCTGGACTTAATTTTTTGAGCTTTTCTTGGGTCCTGTCCTCCATTTTGTCTTGAGCGTCCTCCCTTTTGCGGTGCCTTGTCCTCCTTGGCAGCATCTTCGGAGAGGGCAGCTCTGCCCTTTGCCAGAGGGGTCAATTGGGGGTGGGATGGGGGGTCTCCCTTGGAGGACATGTCTCCCCCATTAATTCACTCCTTCATCCATTGGCACCCGCTGGGGAATGACAGCAGAACCCCCCAAATTCCTTATGTGGCCTTAGCAAAAGTAGAACTTGGGAGACATAGTCTCCAAGGCCTTAGCAAAAGTAGAAACCGGGGGACACAGTCTCCCAGGGCCTTAGGAAAGGTAGAACTCGGGAGACATAGGGCCTTTGCAGACTGCCAGAAATAGTGCAAATGGAGTCCACTTTAAGGGTTAGGGTTAGTGCTAGGGAATCATGGGAATTGTTTTTTTCCGGAGACATTGAGCCTTCTCTGTTAGAGAACTCTGGTGCCACAATAAAATACAGTTCCCATGATTCCCTAATCCTAACCTTAAAGTGGACTCAATTTTCACTACTTATAGCAGTCTGCAAAGGCCCATAGTCTCCCAGGGCCTTAGCAAAAGCAGAAACCGGGGGACACAGTCTCCCAGGGCCTTAGGAAAGGTAGAATTTGGGGGACACAGTCCATCAGCCCATCTCCTTCCACGGGTCCCCCGAAAACCTGCGTTGGAAAAGTTGGGGTTCTTAGGGTCCCCCCCCCATCTTTATCTCCTCTCCAAAGGGGAACACTTTCTCTTTCTTTCCGCCTCTCTCTGTTTTATGCTTTAAAAAACGAAAGGGCACCAGAAGAACGTATCGGGGGGGGGTGTTTCATCCAAATCCAGAGAGACACCCCCCCAACACCCCCACACACACACACAGCCCAGACACACAACTTTCAGTGTCTCTCCTCCCAAGGAAACCCAAGGGCTGCAAAGGCTCCCTCCCTCTGGCTGGGGCTGCTTTGGGGCTGGAAAGGGGGGGGGTTCCTTTCCTGGGGGTCCAAAGTCTCCCTCTGAGTGTGCCCCCCCCCCCCCACTTTCCGACCCTTTGTGCAGATGTCAGTGACATTTCTTGTAACAACAACAACAACAACAACAACAAATATAGGGATGTCAAAGCCGGGCTCTGGATGAAAGGAGGCAGCCAAAGGCTTTTGGGGGGGTGGGGGGGGGAGTGTATTAATTTCCCTTCGCATCGGAGGCCAGTGTCTATTAGCGCCAGCTATTCTTCAGCGCCCCCCCCCCGCGCATCCGAATTAATCATTGGGAGTTAATTTGAAGCGCAGACAAGTTGCTGTTAATTTAGTGCGGGGAGGCGGGAGGGCCGCCCGAGGCGGGGGGCGGCGGGGCCTCGCGGGGCTCATTAATCAGCCAGCTGAGACGGCCGGCCTTGATTACAATTTGCCAAAAAATTCATTAGAGCCCCGGCGATTGACAATTTTTCTCTCGGCCTCGGATCTGACTCATTAGGCAGCCAAATGAAAGCCGGGATGGCGATGATGACAGCGATCGAGAGGAGTGGGAGTGTGGGGGTCCCCCCCCCCCCAGCGCTTGTTTATCTTCCACGCAGGACTCAGGATGACCCCAGGGGGAGGGGGAGGGAGGGAGGGGGAGGACGACCCCCAAAGCCCCCCCACCCCCCACCTGGGAAACCCACACGGCCCCCCATCTTCCCGAACCTTTCTTGCCAAGTTGCCTCTCAGGCTTGCCCCCTCCCTCCAAGACATACATGGCTTTTCTCCCGCCCCCTTTCCCCCCCCCTCGCACTTTGGGCTGGAAAGGAAAGGAAAGTCTGCCCTTCGTTTGGGGGGCATTGGGGAGCATGGATTTTATATATAAAATATATAAGGGAGACCCCCTCCCCATCCCACCCCCAATTGACCCCTCTGGCAAAGGGCAGAGCTGCCCTCCCCGAAGATACTGCCAAGGAGGACAAGGCACCGGAAAAAGGGAGGACGCTCAAGACAAAATGGAGGACAGGGCCCAAGAAAAGCTCAAATTTGTAGGGGTATTGGGGAGCATTAATTTTATATAGATAGATAGATAGATAGATAATATATATAGGCATATATATAATCTTTTGGGGGTATTGGGGAGCATTGATTTTATATAGATAGATAGATAAATAGATAGATAATATATATAGGCATATATATATATATATCTGAGGGGTATTGGGGAGCATTGGTTTTATATATATATATAATCTTTTGGGGGTATTGGGGAGCATTGATTTTATATATATATGTGTGTGTGTGTGTGTGTGTGTGTATATATATATATATACAATCTTTTGAGAGATATTTGGAAGCATTGATTTATATATATATATATATATATAAATCTTTTGAGGGGTATTGGGGAGCATTGATTTTATTTCTCTCTCTCTCTCTCTCTCTATATATATATATATATATATACATATACAATCTTTTGGGCGATATTGGGAAGCATTGATTATATATATATATATATATATATATATATATTTTGGGGGGTATTGGGGAATATTGAATATATATATATATATATATATATATATATATATAAAATCAATGCTCCCCAATGCCCCCCAAAAGAGAGAGATATGGAAAGACTGAGTCATTTGCAAAACTGCCACCAGCCAGGCTCATTCTTTTTCTCTTTCTCTTTTCCTTTTATTTCGTGGCCACAGCTAAGAAGGTCCTCCTCGCCTCCAAGGAGGAGGACCAGGCCCGGCAAAATGGAGGACGTGCGGGGGAAATGGAGGACAGCTCGAAACACTCCTGGAAAGAGAGAAACCGGGCTTTGAGGTTTTTGGGAATCCCTCCTGGACAGAAGGGTGGAATGGAGGACGTGTCCTGGGAAAGGAGGACGCCTGCTCACTCTGGCCTTGGGGAAGAGACTAAGGGGGCCACTTCCCCGGGCCAAAGCGGGTTTGTTTCTCCTTCCCCTACAAAATGCGGGATCGAAGTGGAGGGGAAACCTTCCTCTTTCCAGCGAGAAGCGTCGCTCCTCCGCACTACTCCCGTCCGCCTCGTGTGAAGCGACTGACACGTGTCGGCAGGGAGCAGGGGTGCTTTCTCTGAAATCCCAGGCCGGCCCCGTCGCCTCCAAGTCTCCTTTGACCGGCTGTCCTCCTAGCCACAAAGGATGGAGGACAGTCAAGGAAAAGGCGAAGGCGGGGGGGGGGGAGCTTATAAAATAAAAGTTTTCAACTTTTATTTTTTATTTTTTAAAAAAAGTTAAATCTAAAATCATGCTTCTTAGTGAGGCTCAAAAGGGAGGACCTTTGGGAATTCCTCCTGGACAGGAGGCTGGAAAAGGAGGACGCGGCGGCGGCGGCGGCGATGAATATTTTCGCTCGGAGGGAAGGAGAGCAAGGAGGGACGGCGGGACCTTTTCGGTCACTAGAGACCCAGAAATAGTAATAATGACAATTATTAGGATTAATAACCACTACCCCCCAAAAATAAAACTGCGATGCTCAAGAGAGAAGGGATTCCTAAACTGTGATGCTCCCTACTCTTTCCATGACAAAACTGTTCCCCATTACTGGCCAGGAAGGCGAGAGGTGCCAGCTGGGTCCTCACTGCCAAGGAGGACCAGGCCCCGAAAAATGGAGGACACGCAAGAACAAGGGAGAAGAGACCAAAGAAGAAGGAAAAACAAAAACTCAAAATGCTCCCACAAATGTCAAGTCGGGCTTCTTAGTCAGACTCAAAAAGGGAGGATATTGGGACATCCCTCCTGGACAGGAGGTGGAAATGGAGGACGGGTCCTGGAAAAGGAGGACCTCTGGTCTTCCGACCTATTTAAAAAAAAAAAAAAAAGGATGCAATGGAAGGGTCTCCGGCCAGAGCTGAATTGCCCTCCCCGCTTCTCATCTCCAGAAGCATTGAGTTTTTCCCCTGGATCTGCTCACATTCCCTTTTTAAATTTGCTTTTGCAATTGCTGCTGGACGGATTCGAGGGCTTCAGGCCTCTGGTCCTCCTAGGCTGCAGGCAGCGAGGAGGAGGAAGAGGAGGACAAGAGGTGGAAAACCTTCCTCCGCCGGACTTTGCAAATAGAGATTTCTATTTCTATGCGTGTTTTGAGTTTTTTGTTTCACAAGCTCCTGCCTTGTCCTTGCTTTCCCTGGGGCCACTCCTTTGGGAGCGGGGTGGTCTAGCTGACCTCGGAGTGCCCCCCTCGGCTTTCCCTGGACCTCTGGCCGCGAAAGAAGCCTCCCTTTGCGGCTGAGTTTGTCTCCCACGCCCGCAAAAATTTAGAAAGGGGGGGGGGGAGTCCCCTGAGAGAAGCCTCCCTGGGACCCAGCAGGGAACAGCCCAGCCTCCCAGTGCTCCTTCCGGCCAGAGCCTGAATCCCCGCTCGGTCACACTCTCTCAGCCTCAGAGGAAGGCAAAGGCAACGGTGGGACAAAAGCCCTTGCCCAGAGAAGTGACTGGAAGGCAGCCACCAAACCTGCCCAGCCCTGAGCCCACTCCCACGGGACACGCGTGGGAGCCAGGCCCCGGGAGCGCTTCCCAACCCGATCTCGACCCGCTTTCTCTTTTTCCTTGCCTGTGGCGACGCGGGAGCCTTTCTCCTCCTTCCCAGACCGGCGCCTCCAGCTCCGTCTTTTCTGCTCTTTCCCTCCATCCTCCGTCCTCCTCTTCCTCTCCTTCTTCTTCCTCTCCGTTGCTTCTCCTTAACAATCACACCGGCAGCAGTTATCGTTAGAGGCCGAGACAGTGCACCCCTGGCCCGCACCCCGAAGGAAAGAAAGGCATTGTCGGGAGGCACTTCCAAAGCGCCCCACTTCCAGGCTCAACCCCAAACAACCCCCCCCCCAAAAAAAAACCCTGCCCAGAATTGGTAAACACTTCGCCCCGGTTTTTTGTTTTTTCTCTCTTTTTCAGTTTTTTATTCATAACATCACTGTGTTTTTTTTCATAACTTAAGGGAAGGAGAAAAGTAAACTACATTTGAAATAAATTAATCCAACACAACCGGGGGGGGGGGGAGGAAGGAAGGCAGGAAGGAAGGAAGGAAGGAAGGAAGGAAGGAAGGGGAAGAACCATACATTTCCCTAAAGGAAATAAAGAAGGCAGGCAGGCAGGCTTAAGAAGTGGGAAATGAAAGATGACCCAAGGTCCGGTTTTTTTCTCTTTTAAGAAAAAATAATGATAATGATGATGATAATAATAGTAACAATAAAGAAATATTAAAAGGTGGAGGCAGGGTGGGGGAGTCGATGCACCTGAAATGTCTGCCTCCTTTCCTCAGCCACCTGCCTCCGTTTAATGTTGGAGGAAAGGAAAGGGAAGGGAAGGGAAGGGAAGGGAAGGGAAAAGGGATAGGATAGGAAAAGAAAAGAAAAGAAAAGAAAAGAAAGGAGACAGGGAAAGGAAAAGAAAGGAATGGAAAGGAAAGGAAAGAGGAAAGGGCAGGAAAAGGAAAGGAAAGGAAAGGAAAGGAAAAGAGAAAGGGAAAGGAAAGGGACAGGGAAAGTAAAAGAAAAGATATGGAAAAGAAAGAGGAAAGGGACAGGAAAAGGAAAATAAGGGAAAGGGAAAGGGACAGGGAAAGAAAAAGAAAAAAGGATATGAAATGAAAGAGGAATGGGACAGGAAAAGGAAAAGAAAGGAAAGGGGAATGGAAAGGCAAGAGGAAAGGGAAAGGAAAGAGGAAGGAGAATTAAAAGGAAAGAAAGGAAATGGAAATGAAAGAGAAAGTGAAAGGGACAGGGAAAGGAAAAGAAGGAAAGGAAAGGAAAAGGAAGGGAAGGGAAGGGAAGGGGAAATTAGCAGCA